>CM059783.1:4107763-5435263 GCA_030435695.1 Brachymystax lenok tsinlingensis
GCTAACAGTTTGATTTAAAGCCTGTTCCAGGGAATGCCACCTATACATTCACAATCTATAGATTGTACGGTACAGCGTCCTTGTCTAGCCCATACTTTTGTGATGAGGTAGTGTACATACGTATGAATGTATGGTATGTGGATGAATGGCTATCCTAAGTCATTATATGCTTAGGGTGGATGACACGTGTATTGCTAGCATGCAGAACGTAGCATCTGAAAAGTTTGCTTGCAGTATTTGCATGGAAAAAGAAATGTCCTCAGGGCTCTCATCTATTTGTATTTTGTTGGTTAGTGGTAGGATACTGTCCCAAACCAAATAGCCCCTGACGACAGTCTCAACTGTGTCGTAAAACTCTTATTGACTGTAAATACAGAGTTTTTCCATTACTCTTCAACTTGTGCCGACACAAACAGCCCGAAGGATGCACGTCAGCCAAAGGAGTTCATATCATTTTTTTCTGTTGAACTTTAAACCTCCTTGCCTTTTCTTTCCCATTAAAATGGAAATATATTTTCAGAATAGATGGACTAAATGTGTCGGTTGAATCCCTGACCCAGTCATTGTTACTTCAGGTTTAACCAAATCACATAGAAATGATCATTGTGTTCATTTTTTAAACTTCTTGTAGTCCACTATGGACTCCTCGTTTAAAGAACCTAGCTACCTTTCATATTCTCAACCAGAATGATGTAAAATTCCCCTTGTGTTTGATACGATTCCTTTCTGCACTGTAAAGTGGTATAGGTGACAAGGTAATACTTTTGCCATTGTGCTCAATAATAAATATTCTCCCAGGTCTTACTCAGTTGGCTGCTCACGAAAGAGCGTTTGGACTGTGTGTGCATTGTCACAAGGCGGCGAGGTCATTGGGAATTCAGTCTCTTTTGCTTTTGTCAAATATTTCTGTGCTGTGATAGTTTTCTCATTTATTTAGTGAATAGTTGGGGGTGGATGGAAAGAGAGAAATAGTTTTGACATTATGTAAATGATGGAATGGGTCTCATAATCTCACATGTATTCATCACGGCAGACATTGGACCCTGTGATACTGCCCTCCATCTTTACCATTGTTCGTTTTTTCTCCCCTCTTACTGTTCCCCTCAATGGCTGTACCAGGCTTTAATCCAACCGTGCCTTTCCAATGACAATGTTTACCACCTATCGTTCAATAAGAGACCGAGAAGCGCACAATTGCCTTTGTAAGTAAATGCTACATGAATGCACCCGAGCCAGCCACAGAAGAAAGGGATTGTTAGCGGTATGAGGATAAGGTTGAAAGGAAAGGTTAGTTTGATGTGTGTGTGTGTGCATGTGCGTGCGTGTTTGTGTTTGTGTCTGTGTCTGTGTGTGTGTTAACCCCTCACATGTGTTAACCCTTAAACCGTTAAAAGGCCTAGAACTCTTCGAAAAAAGGGTTCCACAAGGGTTCTGCAGCTGTCCTCATAGGAGAACCCTTTTTGGTTGAAGGTAGAGCTCTCAGTTGAAAAGGTTCTACCTGGAACCAAAAAGCATTCTTCAAAGGGTTCTCCTATGGGGACAGCCAAATAACCCTTTTTGGTTCTTGATAGCACCTTTTTTTTCCTAAGAGTATATAGTTCCACGTAGGCTAGAGTACAGCGTATGTTTCTGCCGTTAGCTAGAGATTAACCTGTGCAGGCCCTTTGGAAAGTTGTCTGTCTACGGAACAACAAACTGACATCACAACATTAGGGAATTATTGCCTGTAAGTAGGGATTAGATTGTAGATGTTGACAGTAAATTGGCCCTCCGCATGTGTGTTTAAAGCAACTTTGTATGGATCAGACACACTAATGCACATAGGCAAAGTGTCTGCAGGCACATACTAGAGTAAGCCTCACCACCAGTGTCCCTCCCCCGCCCCTTCCTCCATATTTACAGATCACCACGAAATATGTCTTTATTTTTCTCACCCACCGCATTGTCGTCTCTTTCTGTTTGTGAGATTGTGCATTATAAGTAAGCTAATGAGGTTTCTAAATATAAAGATTTGCTCAGACTCCTACAGTGTGATGAAGGCCAGATGTTTGTCTTGGCGTGTTCTTTTTTCTCTTTTTTTTTTCATCAATTGTTTTCCCTTCAAGAGTCTTGACAGCATTAAAGATTAGCACTACAGTATAGCTGCTAACAACCATTAAGTATTTTCACCATTGTGTCACACAGTGTTTCTCAGTGTTTCTCTCCACCTCACCCCCACCCCTTCCTTTGCGCCAAAGCAGCGAAAATGAAAAACAATCATTCTGACCTCTGGCGACCCTTTTTGACGCACAGTCAGTTAAATGGTTTGTAAGACGTTTAATTACCAAATGGTATAATCGTTATTCATCTCGTCATTAGATGTATGATATTAACTGAATCGCTTCCCCTGAGTACTGTGTTTCACAGATCAATAGATTTAGACAGGGCTGGAAGGAAGGGGGAGGTTTAAACACTGGATATGAACAGACACTCTTTCTCTCTGTGATACCCTCACTCATTTATTTATGTAATTAGCTTTTATATAGGTTTAATTATGCAAATTGTCATTCCACACTCGGGGATGGCGGCAGTGTCTACACCTCGTTTTCCATGGTCTATACATCCTCGAGTGCATATTTTTCCGGGTGTAAGGTCGTGTAACAATAGGCAAGGTTATGGATTTTCATAAAAACATTTTATTCTCTTGTTAGTTGGAATTCTTACGTTGCACTGTACACAAAATACAATTGATCTGAGCATTTCATGATTCTTAATTATCTGTGTCCCCAAGAGGTGCTAAGAGACGCCTACAGTTAGACAGTGAGCATAAACCAGTGTGAATCTGGTACACTGGGGACCTTGGTAGACTGGGGACCTATTCATTGGTTGCACCTCCGTCACTTGGCATTGTTATGAACGTTCTCAAGCCGCCCTCCACCATAGTGGTGCCCAGAAATCATGATAAGCCCAGGCATTCTGAACGGAGGCTAATGACTGTTTCATCTAAATCACGCTCTAGTGCCTGGAAATACGATGACATTGCTAAAGTAGGCAAATATTTAGTATTTGTCTACTTTAAATTGACTTTAGACAGATGTCAATCAAATCAAATTTAATTTGTCACATGCGTCGAATACAACAGGTGTAGACCTTACAGTGAAATGCTTACTAACAAGCCCTTAACCAACAATGCAGTTTTAAGAAAAAAAAAAGTGTTACGAAAGTATTTACTAAAATAAACTGAAGTAAAACATATTTTTTTTTTAAATAACAAATAATTAAGGAGCAACAATAAAATAACAGTAGCGAGGCTGTATACAGGGGGAACCGGTACAAAGTCAATGTGCGGGGGCACCGGTTAGTCGAGGTAATTGAGGTAATATGTACATGTAGGTAGAGGTCAAGTGACAATGCCTGGATAATAAACAGAGAGTAGCAGCAGCATAAAAATGGGTGTGGGGACAATGCAAATAGTCCGGGTAGCCATTTGATTAGCTTATGGCTTGGGGGTAGTAGCTGTTAAGAAACTTTTATGACCTAGACTTGGCGCTCCTGTTGTCATTAGCTGGTAAAGTTCGTAAAAAAATTGCTAGCAATGCTAACGTTAGCTAACTGAAATCCGATGGTCTCACATTATGCTGCATCTAAAGTCAATCTGGCAACATAAACATGAGACAAAAGGTTTTCCTAAAAATTATTTTCCTCCGTTTAAAATGTCATTTTATTTCCAAGCCACTGTTATGCACTTCTGATGAAATCTTCAACAGCGCTCATTGACAATACATTGAGTAAAAATCTCTGTCGATCATCAGTCCTAAAACGAAAACATATTGTGATGCAGTGTGCAACTCATGAATGCAACCCACTGTTCACACCAGCCAGCACCACTACCCGTAGCCAGATATCCATGATGTACTGTTAACTAAAGCACCTCTACTGAACCAGCCATTACATTCAGTCACATCACCTACTGCCATTTTGTTACCTGCTCCAGTTATGCTCCACTCTAGTAGAGGGGCCATGCAACAGGATTTTAATGGTAGTTATTCCCTTTGTTATCTTGTGCCTTCAACTTCCACTAGACTGTATTAACATCGTCACAGTCTCCTGAACTCATCGCCTACACACTGTACTGGCTATATCTGTCTTCTATCTTTCGTCGGATTTATGAAGATATCTATTTGAAAAACCTTTGAATATCTGTAAATATGTGCATGTTAGTCCGTGGTAAATACCTTATCTATTATTGTTGTGAACACAAACACTGATCACTACAGAAGGCTTAAAGAGCTCTTACTGTTACTGTCAGAGCCCTAATCAGAAGGGGGATCTGTCTGTCTTAGCACTTGAGGAATCCTCCGAAATTTCACTTGATGGCACTGTTTCCTTTTGCCTCCTCTGCGCCCCCGGCCTAAGCAACAGGGGATGTTTTATGTATGTGCTGCACGCTCCAAAAGCCTGGATCCCTCTTCTACTTCTGAGACAGAGTGGCTTTCCCTATCTTTATCTATGGCTCAGGGAAACAAGTTAAGGATGAACCCTCACAAACAAAACAATCATTGAATTTGTTAAAAAGTAGGTTATTATATTACTAAAAACCTGATAGTTGGATATTAGTGTGACAGATACAGTATAGTTATGGCCTAAGACTTGTCTTATTTCAGGTGCCTTATTGAGTATAAATGAACAATTTATTTATTTATCGGATGATATTTTGGACATAATGTTCTTAAAAAGTCTTAATGATATATCTTAAACGTTGATACGAACATTGTTTCCTTAGCGGACCTCTTATCCGTCTGTACCTCTTCAAAGATGGATCATAGCCTGTTACACTTCCCTATTGTTTAGTATTTCCCAAGCATTGCCAATTCCTGAATTGCAGGAATGTTAATTTTCAATATAAATCTCTTACAACAGGAATTCCGTAGTTATTCACCCGTTTAAATTAATTAAATTAGATTCCTCTGATGCTGCCAGGCGTTCCGTTGATAATTGCATCAACCAGGCGGTACATAATAAGGCTGAGAGTGTTTCTATGGGGCTGCAGCAGTTCATTTAAATCCACATCTTGCCTACCTTCGCCACCACACTTGATATACTGGTAACTATCTGTCGGTAGTGTTTCAGTAATGGCCTCCACGCATTTTAAAAGCCTCTAATTCTTTGTTCTTTCTCTAACTTAAAAGTGTAAAATGCTAAAGCATAACGGCTGAGAAAGTGTTCAAGAAGAGAGCTATTGACCTTTTTCCCCATTACTCCTGATCCTGTCTGCGTTTCTCAAGTCAGAAATAAAGTGAGGGCACCTCGTTTTCCAGTATGAATCAAACTGAGTTTAAATATGGGGTGGTGGTTTAGGGCGGGAGAGAGCAGATATTATGTGCTCCAAACTAAATGGTTAAGCATAGCATTCATAGGTGTTGGTGTTCTAATGCTCCTCCATGTGTATGAATAACCTGTATAAAGGCGATATATCATAGTGAAAAATAACCAGGGTTTGTATGTCAGAAATATCCGCATCATAAATAAAGGTGGGAGTATAATTGAGCCCGAGTATTGCATGGGGGGTTGGGGGGTGTCTCTCCATGGTGGAGATGAAAAATGGAAATCTGTGTACTGGTAAATAGATAATCACACAAAAGTAATTGAGGTTTTCAAACCCCAATCTACTCTGCCAGCGTGAGCTCGTTTGCATGTTAATCACGGGAGTGATTTCCTTTCCCTTCATCGCGAGAAAGTCCACACACTTTCATAACCAGCTTTTAATTGCATTTAAAATGTCACAGAGGTGGAACACGTGTAATTTAGCCATAACTGTGTCCAAATTAATGGGCACTACAGAGCCGTTCCGTTGGATGGGCTGAAATGAGACAGGCTGTTCTGCGTCTTTATTTTATTTAGAGATGCTTCACTGTAATATAAGTGTCTTTCTGATAATGTCTCAAGAGCATCTTTTGACAAATACGTCTAGATATTTATTTACGCTAAATCAAACGTGATCTCTATGAAACTGTGTGTATGTGTCTTCATCTCAATGGTTGCCACTCATTGAGAACCGTAAATTCATGCGATTAAAGAGAGGTGAAAGAGTCAGCGTATTGGGTTTGAGTGTATTTTCTTTCATCGCCAGGTGTTCTTTCGCGTATAAATTACAGAGATGATGTTTCCATAACACAGCTTAGAGCACTCCGGAGAGGGAAACCTGCAAAACAGACCTATTTAATTTTTCATAGAAGAGGACCATCAGGAGCAATAAGCCAATATTCCTCTTCCCCCCTTTTCCAGATGCTTTTTCCACTCCTGCATCTTTCCAAACCTAGCCCTTACATTTTTCCCAGAAAAAACAGCGGCAGCACTGCCGAGACCTACATGAAAGGAAGGAACTGTTGAAATGTTAATTTTACCATCTGCTGTTGAGGCCTGCTACCTGTTTGGTGTTTTTTCCCCATGCCTTCTTTAATTCCCAGTAGTTCTGTTTCTGTTTTATGAATGTGCTGGTATTTTGGTTGTTTGAAGTTTGGGGATCTCAGAGCACGACTCTGACTGAAGAAAGAAAAAACGGGGAAAAAACAGAGCGCCACGTGGAGTGACAGTCCGATTAGCCCTCTTTTTCAAGTCCCAGTGCCTCCTCCCAGTCTCCCTCCTACCTGTCTGTCCCCTGATCCCAGTTACCCTGTCTCTCCTCCCCAGTAACCCCCCGTCTCTCTCTCCCTTTCTCCTCCCTTCTCTCCCTCTACCACTCTCTTTCTCTTCCCTCTTTCTCTCTGAGTCTTAGTGTCTTCAGGGACCCATTTAATGTGTTTATCTAACTGCTTGGGATTTTAATCATTAGTTTACAAGACCCCAAACACCCTTTGTCTAATAATGCTTTCTTTGTAACACTCACACAGTCTGCATAGCTTCCTGTAAGCCTTATAAACCCCCAGAAAAAGAAATCATACCAAGCCAAATGTAAAAAATCAAATTCCTTTCAAAAGTGTTCGTCTCCCTTTTTTTCCGGTGAAAAGTTGACACTTTTTAAAACAACATTTCACCAGGTTTTGCTATAACGCTTTTGCCAAATGGACAGATTCCATTGTGAGATTTGATATTTGGCAATTAGGGTGAGACATCCTGTGTGCCGAGTTGCTTAGCATTTTCCTTGGCTGGGATCTGATTGTTTAGTCTGCTCTCATTGTGGACCGTTTCTGAGCAGCAGTTGACGGTTGTTTGCAAAGTGCTAGGAAAATGTGAGAGGAGGGCAGGGGGCTGTGCTGCGCTTTCTCTGATATTTATTTATTTTTCCCTGTCCTAGGAGCTCGGAATCTGATTTGTGTTCATGTTTCTCTATTCTTTCTGAGCGTTTTTTAAGTGTGGCTGCTGAAATCTAGACTTTGTATGACCTCACTGCACGGCCTGTATTTCATTAATGACCAGGCCTGTGGTTTAGGGGGGAGAGGAAAATCTTTCATATGACACCGTCTTGCATTAGTGCATAGCAGCAGCTGCAGAAACCCCCAAAAACATCACATTTTGTGGCTTTGAAAGGTGTGAAAAGTTCAGCTCCCTAAAGCAAGCCTTGCATTTATAAGTGTGTGGTGTGTGTTTAGAAACAGAACTACTGTAAATAAAAAAACATCTATTAATGACACATTTGTCTTTCATTCTTCCCGGCATCTTGTAAAGTCAATAGGAAAGAAGATACATTTCAAAGTAAGATGTTTCCATACACACATCCTTTGACATATTGTACGTCAGAGAAGCCACCTAAAATAACAAGCAGGTATTCAACAGAAAATAGGCTGTCAGCATTTTGCCATTGAACCGTATTATTTTGTGTACTTTAAGTACTTTAGGCTCTATATGTTCTTTTTGTACAAGTGGGTTGTTTTGTTTCTTTTTGTGCAGTAGTGCCACATCTGGCCTGTGTAGCATTTCTTCACAGATTGATTTGCCAGGCTTTGTTGGAAGCGACTCACGCAAACCACTCAGCAATTGCTCTAAAAAGCCATTCAACAATACACAGACTCACTTACTGCTCTCTGTGCTCTCTCCTCCTAGCTAAACTTCCAGACACTAGACTACTGTAACTCTGTTGGATACCTTGCAGGATATTGAATATCCAAAAAGAAACCCCAGATTTGTCCGGTCCAAACAAAGAGCCCTTGTGTCGCCACCTATCCTCTCTTTAAACCAGAGAACTGTCATCGTCAACGTGACACAACAAATGCTTTACCTCAATGCCATAAGATACCATGTGCATATTTTCCCAGATAATTCCTTCTATCATTCATCATCAAACACTCCCCCTATGTGTGTGTGCCAGCGTGAAGTGTTCCGTTGTCAGTTTGGAACAGGGGGAGGAGTTTGGAACAGCGAAGAAGGCTGTGTACCAAATGGCACCCTATTCCTTTTTATAGCACACTACTTCTGACCAGAGACCGTATTGGCTCTGGTCAAAGGTAGTGCACTATAAAGGGAATAGGGTGCCATTTGAGTGGCAACCCAGAAGATGGAGGGAGGTTGGTTAGTCAGTGAGGCTCAGTGGGTCTGAACAAAGGAGGGATTACCTAATAGTCCTGCTATGTATTTGAAGTCGAGTCTGCTGTTTGTTTGGGGAGGTGCAGGGTGGATGGGATGGTGGGATGGGCTGTGAAACGTCTCTGCAGCAGCTGATGGTCACTTTTAAGCTGTCAGAAACAGCCACTCTGCCATCCGTCTTTCTCAATAGATAGGAACAGGCTTTGACGGGGCAGGGCAAAAGGGAAAGGGGATAGAAAGTTTAATGATGTCAGAATGTTCTCCCAAGTTAGTACACCCTCTAAATACAGTATAATTGGGTGTCTGTGTTGTAAATTAATACCCACCCAGATAATAACTTCACAACAACTTCCCAGTAGATGACTGTAAACTGCATTAGATGAACAATCCAATAACTATTTTGGGATCTGATGTGAAAGGATCTTGTAGTGAGAATGCTCTCTAAATGCATGTAAACTAACTCATTCATCTAATGTTTGTGAACACGCTCCCGGATTGTCACAGAAAACGATGTTCCCTATTACGCAGAGATTCATTCTGTCTCAGCAAAACATCATCAACTTGTCGTAAACCATTTAATTGCATGCCAAGAGAGTAAAAACAAGCCTGTTGGAGAAACACAGAACACATCACACGTTTGTTGTAACTGTTGGGGACTTGGGAACGACTTAAGGTAATTGCTTTAATTAAGTATTTGGTTTTCTTAGATTAACCTTCACAGCCCCCCATTTAAAAATACATCAAAAGTGATAGAAAAACACGTGTTCTCTACAAGAGTCAAGAGTTGACTACAAGAGAGGATTTCTTTCATTTGTGGCCAATTTCTACAAAATGAGTGTGTTCACTGAGTTATGTCCACTGTAGCCTACGCTGCACAAGATAGCTTTTTTAAACTACTTGAGTTTAAGCCACTCAAATTTTATCCAACAAATATAGAACATTTGACCTTTCTCCTTGTAATTTTGAATCAACCATATTACAACATGTACGCCGCTCTCAAGCCCACCATCAATTTATGTTTTGATAAATTGTGCGTCTAGTCCTGCTTTTAATGCCATTGCAGTCTGCTTTTCCCTCCACTCAGAGCCCTGAATGTGGACAGCTTTTAAGGTAGTGGGGAAGAAAACGGGTAAGTGGCTCATTTCTCCGGCTAATGTCTTTTTATTGTAACTTTAATAGCCGCTTTATAATAAACTATCATGTATTCCTCCAGATTGCAAATGTCCTCTCATAACGTTGGCTGCCTGGCTATGGCTAAAATGTGGTCTGAAAGTTACTGTGACGGTACCTGTTAAAAAAAACGCAAAATCAATTACATGTTGTTTAGGTAGTTACGCCCGCTCGGACACTCTGTGTTCAGTCAATTTTCCCAATGCCAAATTGAATGGCCGTGGAATAATTGCAGTAGGTAACTCTTTCAAAGTGATGTTCTTCTTCATTCACTGTCCCACTCTGCAAGATTAGTCTTTATTTGTTTGTGGTATATGCCCATGGACGGTTGGTAATCTACTACATACTTGAGCCCACCATACAAGAGTGCACTGGAACGAACAGGTAGTCATTGAAAAGCAATGTGAAGCTTATTGCCATTCGCAGTATTTTCAATTGGATGGAACATTGGTGTTTTCATTGACCATCAAAGTGACTTCTAAATTCCACCAAAGTTCAGCCAAAAACTTGTTGCTGAAAGACTTTTAGTTTTCCAAGGCAAATTGCAGAGCATCACACCGAGTCTCGAGAAGCGTGTCACAGAATCATCTACCAGAAGTAGAAATTGCCACTTGCATACTGTCTTTGACCGAGGACAGCCTTAACCACTCCTGAGGAAAATGTGCCGTTTAGAAAGATATAAAGAAGTAATTTTATTACGAGGTACATCTCCCTCTCAGAAGTGATTTCATTTCTCCTTTCAGCCTCCACGGGAGCCTTTATTTGATCTCATATTTCTGAGTTTAACTGCCTCAAACCAGCCAGCCTCAGTTTATTTTCATTTGGAAAACAAATTTTCTGTTGAAGAGGAGGTGGAGGGGGTGGTTGTGGCGTATATCGGGGAACTGCAAGTTTCTGTATTGAATGTAAACGTCCCCTTTTACAGAGCGACTTTTCACTCTATTGGATTGTTGGAAACCAAACCAGACGGAGAAAGAAGCTTGATTGGTGTGTTTTGCCACGCTCACAATTTAATCCCTATCTCCTCCCTCTTTCCCTCCCTCACTTCCTCCTTTGTGAATGCAGAGTTTTAGGAGTCTACCTCCACACGGCTTAACTTCATGATAAACATTTTTACATTCCACAAAAGTTTCCAGACAAGCAACTACTGTACCTTCATTGAGTAAATTCTTTGAGACTGTTGACCAGAAGTTGACCACCAGGTGCGGTAAAATCGAGAGAGCTGGTCCAGCATCACAGTTCCAGAACCTGTGTTTGCCCCCAGCTTGAGTGAAGAGCTTATTATAAACCAAGACTCAACAGAGCTGGCATCCCACCAGCTTGCAGGTCCACTCTGACCCCCTGGTCTTTTACACAAACCCCCGCATGCCATGGGCCTCTACAGATGTCCAGCTGGAGTAGCTCTCTCCCTTTCCTGCCTCTCTCTCCTTCTCTCTATCTCTCTCTCTCTCTCTCTTTCTCTCTCTTGCTCCCTCTCTGTCCCTCCCTCTCACTCCCTCCTTCCCTTCCACCCTCCATCTCCAGAAATCATCTTTCTCCGCCTGCAACACCTACGTCTTCTTTAAGCCTAGACTGATGACAGCACCATGAAAACATTTTTTTTTGCGAGAAGTGCAGTTTCAGAGCCCGGAACTCCCACTCTCCTGAATAGTTCCCTTTTTTTATTTGGGTAGCCTCCACTGGGCTCCGTTCCATTCTGAGAATTACCTCCAGATGTAATTCCTATCCCGCCCTCGCCGAATTAGTGGCTAGTAAAAATTAGGTTTAAATTAGAGGCGGTGTGGAGAACGGTTAAGTTAGAAATTTTCCATATAATGAGTTTATTATTCTTTGGTGAGATGCCATTTTTCCTGAGTTAATTTAAGTTTTCTTTTATGTAATTGGTGTCTGGTTGAATGGTATTACTGTCATGAATGGATGGCCTCTGTGTGTCAGTGGTAATTCAGAACAGTGAGGTAAGTGGAGCTCCAGTACCAGACAGGACAGATCTATGTACCACTGAACTGCTGCTGATAGCACTGGCCTTTTAAACACTATCTAATCTACTGTCTATATACACTGAGTGTACAAAACATTAGGAACACCTTAATTTTCAGTTGCACCCTGTTTTGCCCTCAGAACAGCCTCAATTCATTGGGGCATGGACTCTACAAGGTGTAGAAAGTGTTCCACAGGGATGCTGGCCCATGTTGAGTCAATTGCTTCCCAAAGTTGTGTCAAGTTGGCTGGATGTCCTTTGGGTGGTGGACAATTCTTGATACACACACAAAACTGTTGAGTGTGAAAAACCCAGCAGCGTTGCAGTTCTTGACTCAAACCGCTGCGCCTGGCACCTACTACCATACCCTGTTCAAAGGCTCTTAAATCTTTTGTCTTGCCCATTCACCCTCTGAATGGCACACATTCACAATCCATGTCTCAATTGTCTCAAGGCTTAAAAATCCTTCTTTAACCTGTCTCCTCCCCTTCATCTACACTGATTGAAGTGGATTTAACAAGTGACATCAATAAGGGATCCTAGCTTTCACCTGGATTCACCTGGTCAGTCTATGTCATGGAAAGAGCACTCAGTTTATCAATGTTATCAAACTAACTCCACTATATGAAATCTACAACAGCACCTGGTACCTGCAAATGTATAGCCAGGATGTTGTTGACATAGTAGAAGCAGTTTGTGGTGTGTTAAAATACAGGCGCTGCGGTCTTTTGGTTTTCACAGGACCTTGTCTTAACTCTTCTTAACTCTTGTTTAACGGTGTAGCTGTGGTTATGGGAGGACTATGGGAAGCCATGGGATCCTCAGCACACAGTGTATGAAGGTCAGAAATGGCTTTCCTATTTATTGTAAACAGGAAATAAATCTGCGGAAGCCGGGCTACTGTATTCATCCTTAACCGTTCTCTATCATCTGATGACACCTTGCCGGCCAGGAACATTAAAACCCAATATCCATGTATTTTTCAATGTGAGTACGAATCTAATTTAAATTGCAGCCTTTACAATATGATAATATCTACGGTGAAAAAAAGGGGAAGATGTCTGCTATGCTCCTAGACTTTCATCTGACTCCAATCTGCTGTACAATAGGTAAACTGCTGTGAGGTGCACTTGCTTGTTTAAATTTACCCACACAGCCAAGCCTTTGATTTCATCAACGCGTCTAATTCAAATACGTCTTTTGAAGAAAACCTACATTTTAAAGGGAGAGAGGAGAGCGGAGCGCAGAAGAGCCAATTTAACCTGGAGTGTCTGTCGCATTCTCCCCCAGTTTTTCTGTTTGAAGTGCTCGGTCAGCTTGAACTGTCTGACTTCTGTCGTTTCGATCTCTTTTATTCTTCTCCGCTGCAGCAGAAACATATATACTTCAGTTCCCCTGCCTGCAGCTGGGATCTGGTGGAAGGGAAGAGAAGAGGTGCAGCTAGGCAGGCAGGTATCATTAAGCAGCGAGAGGAGAGAGAGAGCTGAAGCCAGTGGAACGGCGCTGAGTGATGAGTGCTATACGTGGCTCCTCGTGGCGCATGTTGATACTTCTGTCCTTATGAATGTGCAGCCGGGTTATTTTCAATAGGAACTGAAGGCTGGGCAGTTCCACCTCAAGCTGCTTATTCGGCCTGTTGATATTGAGTCAAGCAAACACTCACTCTGGGATGTCCTGTTGGGCACCGGGCCAAAGTTGCAAATGGATGTCAAATGTGAGACTCCTATGTAGGGAGGGAGGGAGCCTAAAGAAAGGCAAGCAGCCAGCCTAGAGGGTTTGGGTTGGTGAGCTGCCCAGTGACCACCAGTTTAAACTATTCACTTAACAGCTAATTTTTAACCACTGGATGGAAGTGGCATACTGTAAATCTTGATTAGTACACTGAGTTGCTGTCGTAATCTGTTAGGCTACATCGCTGTGACTCTGAATTGTACTTTTTTCTCAATACAGCTGCTTGGCTCAGTCGGGGCTGGCTCCAGCTATTTTTTAAGATGACTGATTAAAAACATATTCTTGCTGTTGTGACTGTGGCAGCTGCTCTCTGTCTCTCCCTTTCTCCCACTTCTCCCTTCATGTGAAATATCTATGCAAATATGTTTGGACACTATCATTATAGGCTACTTAATATGGATTTCATTAGGGATCGTTCTTAGCAAGGCACAGGGAAGTTGCCATGGATACTCCAGTGCTTAAGTACAGTATATTAAAATGTTCAGCCTCCTTTAATATAATCACTGAGCTCTAATGGTCCATTTTGGCCACATTGAACTTGTTGTGTGGGGGGGTGAAAATGCTTAAGATCATTATGTCTTGTTAATGTGTTTGTGTATACATACAGTATAACAGTGTTATTCAGTTTTGCTTTTGTAAACGTATCATAGTGACATGAAGGTGGTCTGTTTTTAGATATACTAATAGGAATGTTCATTCTATTGAAATACTGCAGGTGTCTGTCTGTATGAAGTCCAACTGCCAGTACCAGTGCAGTGTGTTTGGTGTTCATGATATTGAGAGGTACAGTATATTCAGCTGTTCACTGCGTATTGTAGCTCTGGTCTGGTCTGGTTTAAAGGGGAGGGGAGAGGAGGAGTGAATTCATGTGGATAACCTTCCATGCAAAGTGAACATCATGGCGTTTGGGCAAAGGGCTGAAACAAATACACACTCTCTCAGTCACTGCACACACAAGCCATAGGGCAGGGATCATAAAATAGATTCAACCGCAGGCCAATTTTTTTCTTGAGTAGATGGTTGGGGGAGGCGGAACATAATTACAAATAATTTGTAGACTGCAAGAAGCCCAAACAGATATAATATTTGACTAAAACATAATCATTTCAAACCTTGGTTACATTTGTATATGATTACGTGTCTCTCTATTATGCGTGGGAATCATTGGGAACGGATTTCCAAAATTAAAATCACTTGGAGCTGTGTTCCTGTTGCTTTTACAGTCCAACAATGAAAATTCTAACAACCATTTTTTTTAATATAAATATTTTTTTACTCAGAAAACTTGGGAGGGACAAATAAAACCACCCACGGGCCAAATTCGGCCCATGGGCCGCCAGTTGGGGAACCCTGCCATAAGGTCTTTCTTTCTATCGTTCCCTTTCTCTCTCTCTCTCTCTCTCTCTCTCTCTCTCTCTCTCTCTCTCTCTCTCTCTCTCTCTCACTCTCTACTCCAGACTCATTCCATCGCTCTGCCCCCTTTTAATGCATTTTTCAAACACAGCACCTCTAAGTGGCAGTTCCACACCAGTGTTTTCCCCTTCCTCTTAATTTCCATTTGTTTCAGCGTTGAAGTGTTTTGGCCATAATAAATCATTCTAATGGTGGGTAAGGTGAAATAGGCTTTGGGTATCTCTGTGTCAGCCCTGAGCCCAGGCGGCTGCCTGTGAGATTGACTAGCCCAATGGCGCTAGTGGTGATGGTGGCGGTGGCAGCGGCCATGGTCTCAGTCTCCAGCGTGGAAGTGTGGAACGTAGAGATGAGGCTCTTGACACTGTCTGATGGCCCCGGGCAACGCGCTTTGTGTCTGCTTTAATTGAAAATTAATAGTTAGAGGGTTGCTATGGAAATGATTCCATCGCCCCCCGAGATAGAAACCTACGTCACCACTGCAACTGCCGTAGTTATTACCATCCCCAACCCCGGCACTACCCTCCTCTCTACCCCCCTGCTACCCTTGTCTCTTCTTCTGCCACGGTGAAGAGACGCTGGTGGCGTTGTTTGTCCTTATTGACCTTGGTGGTGTGAAGGCCTGGAAGAATATCCAGGCAGAAAACATACAGTGAAGTGTTAGCGATGCTCAACGTCTTGTTGTTCTCTGACTGACAATGTCAAGGAGGGTGGCTGGGTGGCTTTCCAGCGCCCAGAGGACTGTCTTGTGTTTGTCTTTTTAAGGATGGCCCTCCAAGTGGTTTATGGGGTGTTGAAGGAGCATCGTAGCCACATGGCACAACGTGTTGAAAGTAAAATGGGTGTAATTGCTCTGCATAATGTTTGTGCTTAAAGCAATTTAGAGCATTGAGACAGTTGTGTATAGTTAGCTGTTTCTCAGGCACAACTCCCCCTTGGTCTTGTTTAGTGTTTGCCACGCTGCTTCAGACAGTGAAGGCAAATGAAAATGCTAAATCTTTTTGGCTGCTGTTGCTGTTTTAATAATGATATCATACAGCTAAAATCTGCTGGTTGGGATATAATGTACTATTCAGAGCCTGTTTAATCATGCCAACGCACCGCTCCGAGCTGTGACTTCAAGTGGTCTTATACCTCGAGTTAGAGGCTGGATCTTTTACTGAATAAATCTGTCATGCCTGCCTTGGGTGCATCTCTCTGAGATGTTCTTGCTCTGCATACTCTCACTGCATGTTTGCACGCGCACATGTGAAAGTGTATCTGTTTATCTTTGTTTATACTGTAAGGATAGTTTCTTGAATTTCATGAGTACACATTCATCCACCAGACTTAAACACACACGCACTTACGCCTGTGCGTGCACACACACACTAGCACACACACTTGTGGGGAACACGTGTGTTTCTGTTCTGGGGGAGCCTGTGCGAGTTGTACCAACCCTTTCCTCCACATCAGCCTCCCCTCCTCTTGTTTCAGTGGTGTCTACACAAACACAGCCAGCCAGACGAAGCCTAGGATTAAATCTCCCAAGTCCATGTGGTGTTGTGAGCTGGTAGCAGATGGACTTGCTTTTGCATCTGCTGTGTGCAGCCTGGGCTTTGTACTGTTCTCCTGGGGGAGACCGAGGCTTTCTTCTCTACTAGTAGATTCCTGTCTGCTGGAGTAGCTAAGGAAAACATCTGTGGCATGCAGGAGAAAGAGAGAGAGAGAGAGAGAGAGAGAGAGAGAGAGAGAGAGAGAGAGAGAGAGAGAGAGAGAGAGAGAGAGAGAGAGAGAGAGAGAGAGAGAAAAAAAGTGAAAATTGACAAACAGCATTAGCTCGTCTCGTTTCTGCCGATGTGTGTTGTTTACAGTACAGCAAATATGTCAATACATCACAGTCAGACTGGCGACGCTGTAGCTGGCAGACAGAGGGGACGGTTGTTCTTTGGCTCCGATTAACCATCGTTAAATGATGAAATGCACTGTGCAAAAGACTTGAGGCTTGATGAGCATCTGTAAAGACAAATGTGTCTTTTGTGAAGTGGTTGCAAAGGTTTGTCTGATGCGGATGGAGGAAAAGCTGTGAAAAGCTTGTCTACTTTTCTTTTCCCCCCTTGTCTCACTCCCCTTCGCTCAAATACTTCCTCTGAAAAGAGGTCTTTTTTGAGTTTCGCCAGGCTTACAGCACATTGTTGCAGGCTTGCCCTGAAAAGGGAAGACAGAGGCATATTTATCAGAGTCATGAGAGCCGCATGGCAGAAGAGACCGACACTTCTGTAACTGGTGTTTTCCTGAGGAAATAAGTGAGAAAGGCACTCACTGTTTGGAGATCACGCCTGGTCCGCTCCTGAACCTTTGTCACTCCTCACGCTTGCTACGCAAAAATAAAAACACCCTCGACCCCCCACTTACCCCCTCCCACCCCCTGCCAACTTCCTACCACCCCTACCTCCCCCCTACCCTTGCAATCAAACCGCTGATTTTTGTGTACGATTGGTCCTCGGGTGCCAAAACAATCAGAGGGGATGCTTGATTTGTTTTAATTACCAGATGTTGAAGTGCAATGGGTCTTGGACGTGAGCAGGCAGAGGTGTTCTCTCACAGTAGTGTCAATACTGCTGTAAATACCTTTTTGATGATGTCTTTGACAGTTAGCGTCAGCTAGTTTTTGGTATTTTTCTTTCCTCATTTTTTTCTCTCTTTCCCCCTCTCCCTGAAGCTGTTTTCTACCAGTGGCATTTTTCCCCCCTTGATGCGCCGTTGTTAACGCTCAGAGGCGTCTAAGAATATCTTCAAATGACTCTTACGCGGGGGAGTGGAGTTCTCTCTTGTCATTATTCAAAAGGTTGGTTACTTTCTCTCTCTACTTCACATTATTAGCAGTTTGTATCGATGATTTGTGTTTGTGAACATATCTGTGTGTATTAGTAGTTCTGTGTGGTGTGGTCTGAGGGCAGTTATCCAGTAATAGATAGAGCGATGTGTCTAATTGTTTTTAAGAGCTCGACTACTCTCTCTCTCCCGGAGCACAGTGCACAGAGCCGAGGCTACAGGCTGCTCCACTCGCTCTCCCGCTATCCCATTCTGCCTCTTTAGACAGCGACACAGAGACAGAGACGCTGAGAAAGGCACTGAGCTGTGCTAGAATAAACCAGGCACACATACCTCTCTCCCAGGGTGTCCGAAAACGCTCCCTTTCAGCTGCGGTTCTCCCTCAGTTGGTTAGTTAGTTCCCCTCGACGCACCGCGAGGTAGGGATGCAGGCTGTGCCGGCGAGAGCTGAGGCAGCTCGCTCGTGTGTGTGCGTGTGTGTGTGTGTGTGAGAGAGAGAGAAGGAGAGCTGCAAGTAGCAGATGTGCGTTGAGAGTGAGCGGTGTGAGAGAGAGTCGCCTGGCAAGCGTGCAGACGAGGCACGAGGGGAGACCCGGCTCGCATCCTGTGAGGAGTCAGACGCTCTACATGTACGCGTGTAAAGGTCCCCCCCCACACACACACACACACTGCACTCACTCTCACACACTCACTCACTTACACTCTCACTCACTAGCCAAAAGGATTAGTAAAAAAAATATATATATATTTTTTTATTGTTTTTGAAGGTCACTCTCAGATCAGAGACCGAGCCGTAATAATTGTAATGTCTTTCAAAGGCAATAAACAGGGAGAACGAAATGATAAGTAGTGTTTTCAAGTAATTGGGATATATTTCATCAGCGGTCGGCAGGCCAGGTGTATGATGGTCTAATTATTTCCTGTGTGTCAGGAGAGAGAAGGCGCGGTGTCTAGGCTATACATTTCCATTTTGTGCACTTTTTTCACTCCCTCTCTCTCTCTGCCTGAGAAGGCAGGCAGCAGCCCCCCTCTCTCCTCTCTCTCTCTCCTTCTGATCAGCTCCTATTGGGCCTGTCCGAGAGGGGCTGCCTGTTGGTAATTGCCCGGTGACAACTGGAAATGATAGAATAATTGTCAGGAGGGCCGTTTTTTAATGGGCGACGGGGTGATTTAAGTATGCATGAACAGGGTTTCGAGAGAGGCAGGGAAGCGCAGTGGCAGCGTTGTCTTGTTTATGATGCGAGCCTCTATAAACACAGTTGGAGTGATGACACAGATAGAAGCCCCTCTCCCCCTGTGACACCCCAGTCTGCTCCTCACCACTGCAAACAACACCAACAGCTTTCCTTCTCTGGCCACCAGACACTGTCTCTGACACTGCTCCTCACCTTCAGGTAATAAAACCAAGCGACTCCAACTTCATCCATCCTTTCTCATCCTCCTCTCCACGCACTTCTCTCTCTGCTCTCTGTACCGCTCGCCTCTCGCTGTATTAATGGCTATGTTTTATCGGCAGGAAGGTGGGCTGCTCATCCAGTATTTAGCTAGCTACTGTACTGTGGCTTGGGTTGTGTTCTGTGTGTGTCTGTGGGCTGTGCGTTCATATGCTGGTGGTTAATTGCTCTTGATGAATGAATGGTTGGGCTGGTGATTAGTGTGTGTCTGTGGACGTGAACATGCTGCTTTTTGGAGCTCTTAGCTGTCTTAGCTTTGTGTCGGCTTCTTTATTTGATGTGTGCACTTTCGGCTGCTGTTTAGGATGTTGTGTTGATGTGGGGTTTACTGTGTTACTAATGGGCAAATGATTGATCATTAAAATTAAGAGGTGAAAGTCATGTTTTTTTTTTCGGATGAGATTTTACTGGTCTAGTGGTGATTAAATAAAAAGGGGTTACCCGCCACCGTGATTCTTTATAAGCTAATAAAGATAAAATGTGAACGAGTTGCAGATATTTGTTTTACTAGGGTGAGTCTTTTATTTGGAGTTATTTAGGTAGATAAAAAAAAGGAAGGATCCCAAACTTAAAGGGCATATCTCAGAACAGTATATCCATATAGAGCAAATCCGTTAAGAAAGGAGAGAGAGGGAGGGTCACTGAAATTATAAGCGGGGCGAAATACTAATTATCTTTATCAAAGGCGGGTGAATAATTTGTTTACTTAAATATTCATGGCATGGAGTAAAGCATGGTATTGGGCTATTGTGAGCATATTATTAACATTTCATAGGTCTTTGTGCTGGAATGCGGATAGACTTCCTCTTCATAATTTAATACCCAGATGCATAATGAGCTATGTGATTAGCTCACGTGGAGAATTGGCCCAACTCCATTTTGAAGGCAGATAATTTACATTGTTCTCCAGAGTCCTGAATATAATAGGTTATTTAGTGCAATAAAATTAAATGCTACACATTTTATATTTCAGCAGACAAATCCCCCTGGCGATATTCTGTTTTGGAGCTTTTTCCCCCTTCTCCTTATTCTTTCTATCTGTCTCTCTCTCTCTCTCTCTCTCTCTCTCTCTTTGTGTCTCTCAGAAACAATGAATTTTGAAATTGTTTAAATAAAACATGTTTACCTACATGTTTTATTTAGAATGCACCGTGGCCAATTAACACTGTTCATTAGCAGAACTGAGTATTTGTTTTGAAAGTTTAACCAATCACTTTGTTATGCTAATTGTGATGTAATTTAATTTGAGTCCCGTAATTATGATGCCGCTATTATCCACATAAATGATGCAGTTAACCAGCACCACGCTCATTTGCATGTGCTTGAAGGGGAGAGCTGAAACGAGGCGGCTCCGGTATCACTTTGCTGTAATTTTCCACCTCTGTTCACTCCCGCCCTTTGGATCGTCCCGGGCTGTCGTTGGCTATTGATGATCAGCACTTTTATCAGATGTTTTTAATGGCAAAAGAGGGTGCCAACTGATTCCTAGAATTGTAGGATGTGGAAATTAAATAATTGAAAAAATGCAAATTATTCCTCAATCGACGTATCAAACATTAAGTGAAGTCTCGGTAGAAGCGATTGATTTGTATATCTTTATTTTTTTTCTTCTTTTTTTTTGAGGGGTGGGGACAGAGAGGGGGGGAAGTACCTCCTTGAATTCACATTTGCACATCAAAGTGGATCCTTTGTTGGGCGAGAGCTTAATTTTGTATCTATTGATTCCATCATCCAAGGTTTGGACATTATGCAGATGGAGCTATAGTGATTAGCTGGCTGTGTTTAAAATGGAAAGTAGCTATAGCTGGTACTGTAGTTGGGCGGGTAGCTATAGCTGGTAGTATTTTTAAATCAATTCCTAAAATCCTGAGAGGGGCAGGAGTGATCTCCGTTTGGAAACCTCCAGCTGGCTGCTTGGTGTGTGACTAAGCCACTGTTAAAGACTCCCCTTTATCTGTTTTGTCCAGGGTTAGACTCTGGTAATTTTCTTCTGGAAAGATGATTTTTCTCCTGACCAATCTCCCCTGTTATGGACCTAATTGGTTACATAAATCTTGTCTCGGTATGAATGAGAAATGTTGGGGTCTTGTCAAGTGTAATCTCCACCCTTATTTACCAATTCATTAAGATCTATCGATGCAGGACTGGTGAGGGGGGAATGACAACATAAATCAGGCCGGGGACATAATGACCCTAATCAGCCAGAAATAACTGGAAACGTCACAATGAGCTATGTCTCTGTAGCACTCTGTCTGGATCCCTCTCTCCTCGCTGCAGCTCTGCCCGAGGTCCCTCCGTCCGCTTTACCGTCATTATCTTCTCTGTCCCCCTCACCTTCCCTCAGAAGAAGCCGTAAGCACCTCTCTGTTGCTTGCGTCAGTCAGGAAGTCCATCTCACCTCACAGCTTGTTTTATCTCAGGCCCCAGCAACAAAAGCAGACCATGTCACGACAGATAATCACATCAGCACAGTGCAATGAGAGATGCAGTATGCGTCGGAGGAGTTGGGTAAATAGTCCCTGGTAAGATAGATGGATGTACAGGTTTCCAGCCACGAAGAAAGTTATTTCCTCCCTGCTTCACAATGCTGCTGCTTCCTCTCTGTAGATATGATTGGAGCAGACATTGGGGCCTTCTCTTTTATAGGTCAATTACTCGTGATTAGGTGGGCTAAGTTAATTAATGGGAATTTCCCAAAATGCAAACGAGGGCCTAGCTTGATGAGCTTTCGTCACTGTCTGCTTGTGGTCGCCCACTTTGGTGCCTCCTCCTCCTCCTCCTCCTCGCAGAAGGAGGTGCTTGATGGGTAAAATGTAAATGATAGGGGAAAAGCTTAAGAGGAGAACTTACGCACTAACCACACATAAGGACTTAGATTCTCCTCCTCCCGTCAGTGCTCTGCTACTGTGTATTACAGACCCAGAGGGAGATAGAGAGAGAAGACACTCCATACACAGACAGGTGACGTCTGGAAACTTAAAGAATGTCATGGATTTTCATCTCAGATATAATTAAAGACCAAGTTGAATATTTATTTCCCCGGAACTCTTTATTTGTTATCATTGATTTATATAGAGTGTTTTCATATTTAAGGTGATTTGCAACCAATTGGATAATTAACTGGAATAGTTTGTATCTTAAAACACACTGTCTTAATGAAGAATGGAACTGTAGAGTAAGACACTGTGTAATATGAATTATTTAAATGTACTTTAGGACATTTAATACAGTACAGACTTCCTTGGTTACGTTGGCACAATACATACATGCACACACACACACACACACACACACACACACACAAAACACACACACACATGCTCCCAGACACTTACACACACTTGCGTACTCTCCCCTTTATCTCATTCTTTCTGTCTCATCTTCTTAATGTAAACAGAACAGAATTAAGTTCGGAACATTCTCTCCACAGAATGACTGGGAACGACTATTTCTTGTCAGCTAAAATGATGAATTGAAATATGACTGAGGTTTTCTGAACATGGTCTCATTGTGCTGCCGATAATGACGCGTGATACCAATTCTGAGAATAATGTTAATCCTGAAAAAGCTAAGTCTATTATTCATTCATATTCATCCCCTTTTCATTTTTTCCAACCCCTGATTTTGTAAATATGATTTCTCCCCCAAAGCAATCTCATCTTCTCGTTCCGTTGTGAGTCACTTTGAAATTCCTTTATCTGAAGGAGAAACCATTACCATTATACACAGGTTTTAGAAATAGTCATTAATGCTCTTTATGTTGTCCCTTCAGTGCCAAAAAGGAAGCTTTTATTTTCTGAAGCGGCTAGGTCTGCTCTGGCTTGCCTATACTTAATCTCCAGTAGTGTAGCTGTGTTGAACGGAACTTTACCAGAGGCTGTTCTCTTCCTGATCCTGTCTCACTGCTTAGGGCTCCGGTAGAGGTAGCAATAAACCACAGTGCCTTCTTTGGGCTGCGAGGAGCGAGAGCTTCGCTAGCGAATTACACCTCAAGTACAAACAAGCATCTTGGTCACGTGTAAGGGTTTATGTAAGCAACGAGCTGAGTGGTAATATTCAAATGAAATAAAAACATTTTTTATTTCTTTTTTTAGATTGTTGTTTCAAATCTGGGTTGGTGTTATCATTTTGTAAGTGCCAGTTCAAAGCCAGTGTTTTATATCTGGCATTTTGATTTATTAAGCAATCTTAAGTGTTAAATATTTTAGCATAGCCAGGACCCGAGCACTTCTTTATTTTGAATGCGTTGTAACTTATGGCAATGATTAATTAATTTCACTGGAGCACAGAATATGTGATTATTTTAAATGGTATCCATATCTTGACTTGATCTGAACTGAAGGAACCAACAGACGGTGAAATGTAATTTTTGTATTATTTTTCCAGTGAATGTAACGTTAAGAATTCCAACTACCTGAACTGTGAACTGATAATGAATAGACTTCTTGGATCACGGAGTTAGTGGTCACGTTTGGTTTCTGAAATAGTCATCAGGCTTCTTTAGACTGGAGTGCTGCTGGTTCATATACAGTATGGTGCAGGCACGGTAAGAATGGATCAGTGTTCCTGACCGCAGAAAGATACTGCAGAGTGGAATCCTGTACACTCAGGCTATTTGAATCCTGGGCAAATCTCAAATGACACCCTATTCCCTATAGTGCACTGCAAAGTCCACTACGAGTAGTGCACTATGTAGGGAACAGGATTTCATAAGAGATGCAGCCTAAGTGACACCTTGCCACCTCAGTTCAGTTTTGGGGCAGATGGAGACCTTTATGTGTCAAATAGGGGACAGTATAACACAGTACATCTAGATAGATGGCCAGTGTTGTGTGTTTGGTACCTGATGAAGAGGGAGACATGTTAGTTAATGAGGAAACATTAGGGGCTGTTAAAGCAAGGTAAATGTGTGTGTGTGTGTGTGTGTGTGTGTGTGTGTGTGTGTGTGTGTGTGTGTGTGTGTGTGTGTGTGTGTGTGTGTGTGTGTGTGTGTGTGTGTGTGTGTGTGTGTGTGTGTGTGTGTGTGTGTGTGTGCGTGTGCGTGTGCATGTGAATTGTCTCTGTCCTCCCACATCAGTAGTCTCACTGCAAATTCACAATCTCAGCCCGGAATGCGTTGTTAGGATTCTGTCTGGGATTCTTCACCTGATGGAAAAGACAGATTTACACAGCGTAAGATTCAAGAGCAAACATTTACTCAGCCGGAGAAGAGTAGCAAGCAAGTCACCGTTACAGGAGGAATTAGACAAAAAGAGAAGTGACTTTAAAGATTCGCAAATAGTGTGTCTCTCCCACTGTATCCGAAATGATTCTCCTTCTATCAGACCCCGTAATAGGAACGTTGAAGTCATCCGTGATCTTTGACCGCGGACAGAAAAAATAAAGAGTTCCGTTTTCTCTCACTATCTCCCCTTAAACACTTTGTATGACTATTATTCTCCCTCCCTAGCTGTACACCTATAGTATTACCAGTGAATTACGCTGGCAATAACAGTCTGTGTCTGTGTAACTGATTCATATAATATGTGGTCTGGTACTCCTCATTGGAAGATTATGGCTTGAGGAAATGGCGTCAAATAGCTGGTGTGTTAAAATGCAGGACACTACCAATTTAAGGGATGTCAAACACACAGGCAAGGCAGACATCCCCGAGCCTTATTCACTCACTCATGTACTGTTCAACTCCTCCATAGCCCATAGACTCTGGATAGCACTAGATATTGTTACTCCGGGTGGAGGGCTGGATGCTTCCGGTCCAGTTGATTCTAGGACAGGCTGATCCCAGGGCAGACTGGTTGGTACCCCCGAGGGGTATAGAACATGGGAGAAGACCTGCGATGGACATACACTCACATACACATATGTACGCCTAATGCACACACACACACACACACGTAAGCGTGTCACACACACACGACACACACACCGATACACACTTACCCTCTGGTGCCGTACGTTGTCACTATCCATCTCTCTCAATGTGTACAGTGAGCCCTGACACTCCGGCAGTCACCCAGTCACCGCCACAGTCAGATCCTCTCTCTGTGGTCTGCAGCCAGGGTGGATCTAATTGACATTCTAATTGGCAGATTTGAATGCTGCCTTTAGATGGCTAATTAATTTGTCTCACCGCTGTCATTAAGGTTAAAGCACCATCTGATCTCTCAGAATATGATTAGCATATATCTGCATTGTCATTATCATCATTATCATCGGTTAGACACATGCACAGATTTTTGTGGAGGAGGGAGAAATTATACAATTTTCATGATTAAGATGGATATTGTATTAATATTTTGCATTTCCTTGATTGAAATGACAATATGATTCTCCCTTGTTTCTCGTTTAAGCAACATTTGATAGGTGGAAGAGGATTCACTTTCTCTTAACCATATTTCTCATTCCAGTTCAGTTTGTTTTATGATTTATTAATCATTTTCAAGTAAATCACATATAGTAAATTGAACCTGTCTTGTGGGTTAATAAAAATCGAATCGGTTTCATTTCAAAATCCCCAAATTTAAATTGAGTTAGGTAATGCTTCTCATTGTATTAACATGTCATTAAAAGATCCTTATTTTTCCCTCATATATCTTAAAGTTTTCCTCGCATCCATCGTCCTTCCCCAAAAAAATCTCCATTAGAATGTTCATAAAATCCTAGTAAAGGCAATCAGGCGGTCTTTCTCTGAATATTTTAAACATCGGGCATGTAAAATGTATGCCTAATTTGAATACTTATTAGCCGCCTGATCTCGGCTGCTGCTTTGTGTTTCTTGGGCTGAGATTCATCACTATTTTGGGTGTCACACATTGTGCCAGTCTTACCCTCTCACTATGTCCTTCTCCCTCTCTCGCGCGCGCTCTCTAACTCTCTCTTTCTCTCTCTCGTTCTCTCTTTCTCTCGTTCTTTATTTATCATGCTCTCTCCTATCTCCCCCCTCGCTCTACCCCCCTCTCCTTTTATGTCTCTCTTTGTCCCCCCCATCTCTCCCTCTCTCCCTCCCTCTGTCTCCCTCTCACCACTAATGTGGCTGTGCCCTGTTTTAACAGGGAGTGTTTGTTCATAAGCACGTCTTGTTCACTGCTTATTTACTGTGGCCGGAGCAGCTGTCACCCTGCTCTGTGTAACTCCTGCTCCTGTTTGTTCTGCCTGTATCCTGTTTATCCTGCACCCTGGACATCCTTTAAAGACTTTCTGCTGTTAGCTGGCTTTGTGGCTGGGTCTGCCCCTCATCACACAGTTACACAGCCTGGCCCTGTCATTCTAATGGCATTTACTGATGTGAGAATGCGGTTATGTTAGAAGCAGAATCTGTTTTGTTACCTGAACTGTGAATTGCTAATGAATTGGCGTCAGAGTTGGTGGTCACGTTTGGTTTCTGGAATAGTCATCAGGCTCTTGAAGACTAGAGTGCTGCTGTTTCGTATACAGTGAGCTCCAAAAGTATTGGTACAGTGACCCATTTTTGGTTCTCCAGTTGGATTTTAAATGATACAGTGACGCACAAATATCATACCCCCAAGACATGCTAATCTCTCGTCATTATTCACGATTCATTTTGGATTATCCGTAATTATGGTAGTGTTTAGAAACATATTCTATTCTTATTAACAATAAAAGTGACGACAAAATACATTGTTTAACATTAATTTCTATTGGGCACAAAATAATCGGAAACACAACCAAAACAAACAGCAAATGCATCCAACAAGCTTGATGTAATCATTGCGTGCTAGGAATATGGGACCAACTACTACACTTTTGACAACTTTAATACACATAGAAGTGAATTCCCTGGTTCCCTAAAATGTCTAAACGGTTCACCCGATATGGATCAAAATACCCTCAAATTTAAGCTGACAGTCTGCACTTTAACCTCATAGTCATTTCAAATCCAAAGTGCTGGAGTACAGAGCCAAAACCACAACAACATTCAATGTCCCAATACTTTTGGAGCTCACTGTATCATACATGGAGATGGGACCTGTGAAAGAAAGACACTGCAGAGTGGCATACAGTCTATGGGCAAATCTCAAATGACACCCCACCGTGCCTCCTCAGTAGTCAGTTTGGGGGCAGTTGAACCTGTATGTGTCCCGTTATTGACAGTATAACAGAGGAAATCTATATTCCCACCAGATAGAGATGGCCAGTGTTGTGTGTTTGCTACATGATGAAGAGGGAGACATGTTAGTTAATGAGGAAACATTAGGGGCTGTTAGAGTATCCCTTCTAAGGTCAATGTGTAGTGTGTGTGTGTGCGTGCGTGCTTGCGTGTGTGTGTGTGTGCGTGTGCGTGTATGTGTGTGCACTGTGCACGAGCACGTACATTTGTGCATGTGCATGCATGTGTGTATGTGCTTGTGAGTGAGTGAGTGAGTGAGTGAGTGAGTGCGTATAGCATTTCTTTATCAGCATTATCTCTCAGTCCAATATCAGTCATGGTACAGGATGCTCTGAATCAAAACGTAGTATTAATTGCTCAGCCTAAGCATGTGACACAATTGGTGTATTTAATCTCAGAAAGGGAGGAGGGCAGTACTGTACCACCACAGATATAAAAATGGATATTATTTGAATATGAATAACCATACATAATGATTTGAAATGTAATTATTGCATACAGACTACATTAATGGTATAGACATTATATTTTATTGAAGCGAAACTGAAATATTAATCCCCAAAAATGATACATTTGAATTATTAGGTACTACCTTAATTAATATGCTAATTAGGGAGAGGCTGTCAAGTAGAGGGGCCCCATCAGAGTGGTATTAGAGATGCAGAACACACCACACTGTTGGGTCAGTCACTGTGATTCGACTTATTTTATTTATTGTGAGGATTTCCACTGATCCTGGCCAGGACTCCTCATTGCTCCAACCAAGGTACAGAGCATTTATGCAGGGAAAATTATTTAAAATAAAATGTATTACAGGAGAGGAGGTAATATGCATAATTGATGCTGTTTTTAGCACAATCATTAGTGATATTCGTGATATATTTTTTTTTCTTTTTCTCCTTCGTCTCAGCATTTCATATCTAATAGATTGCTGGTGAAATTAGTTCAATATCTTACATTTATTTGCCCATGTTAAAATTGGAGGCTTAAGTCTTCGTCTCGTCGTCTCCCACTGTATGGTTTGATTGCAGCTCACGGACCAGTTTAATTGTGTCCCGTGGAGAACAGCAGTAAATGTTTTAAATGTCACCAAAATAAATTAATATTTGAGGTTTGATTAAAAAAGAAAGAAAAAAAATCTAGCCAATATGTGACATATGAGCTTTTTCTCTATGGAAGCCTCGGAGGCACATTTTATTTAGACACAGCTAAGGGAGAGGAAGCCTATTATATCATTTATCACCGGGTGATACCATGTGATTTGGACCCCACCTCCTCCTCCTGTACCACATTTTAATTTTGCATGATTAGCTGTGCGTCATTAAGCAACTTTGTTCATGCGAGACTCGCACTAAAATCCTGACAGAATCAAGACGGGGGAAATAGTTTAGGAGGGTGTGTGTCTGTGTGTGCCTAGACACGGTGAGGATATATCAAGTGAGTGAGCATGTAAAAAAAGAAGTGTGTGTGGGCATGTGTGTGTCTGCGTGCGTATTTGTATATATTGTTATGCTTCCCTTAGGAAAAGTATTTCTGTATTTAAAAAGAATAATACAGTCATACATTAAGTGCCCCATACACATATATTCCTAACGTGTGCGTAATGCAGCAGAGGCCCTATTTGTGCCTAAATTCTAGTGATTAAAACACTTATCACGTTTAGACTCCGAGAGGACGTGCATCTCTTTGTATTGCTTCATTTACACAATGAATGCATAATTCCTCCTGCATCACCCCCTCCCCCTCTTAAATGCTTTAATTTGCAGAGGGACCCGGCGTGGATAATAATGGGAGCTTCAACACACACAAAAAAAGAGGGGGAAAAAATGAATAGAGAAGAAAAAAAGGGTTGTAACAAGAGCCTTAACTGGTGCCTCTTAATCACTTCTAGGTTTTAAGTCATGATGCAGGAGTCGGCCACAGAGACAATAAGCAACAGTTCAATGAGTCAAAATGGAATGAGCAGCCTGAGCAGCCTATGCAGCCAATTAGATGCTGGCAGTAGAGATGGAAGACCAAGCGGTGACGCGAGCAGCGAAGTAAGCACAGTCGAGCTGCTGCATCTCCAACAACAGCAGGTAAGTTGTGTTTCTCCTGCACATCACAATGCCCTACTGCTAGCACAGGGGACAGGCACTCTTTTTTTGTAGATGACACTGTGTATTTAGTAAAGAAATACGGTTGTGTTTTTATTTTATGGATTTCTTTTTGTGTGTTTATGACTGTTTTTATTGATAGTTGTTTATTGTGTGGTTTGGCATTTATGTGTTTGATTTTGACATGTTGCTGTTGAGGAGTACTTGTCTGGAGGTTGTGTAGTGTAGTTGTTGCTGGTATTTTATTGTGTTTTCTGCTGTTTTTATTGATATTTGTGTGTGTGTGTGCTGTGTTGGGAGCACACTTCAGCTGAGGCCGTGTGTGTGTGTGTGTGTGTGTGTGTGTGTGTGTGTGTGTGTGTGTGTGTGTGTGTGTGTGTGTGTGTGTGTGTGTGTGTGTGTGTGTGTGTGTGTGTGTGTGTGTGTGTGTGTGTGTGTGAGAGAGAGAGAGAGAGAGAGCGACGTACAGAGCCGGCTGGCGCTGCCGTTGTGTGTGAGTGCCCTGTGTGTGGGTGTGAGAGCCGTGGCTCAGCTGTAGCCACCAGAGGGCCTTCTAACTCGGTCCTATAGCCATCCACTCTACTCTGCCACAGCCCCGGGAGGCAAACCTTTGACCGGGACCCACTTCTTTAAAAGAACCAATCTGCATGATCTCTGTTCTAACTGCTGTCTCTCATCTGGCCTGTGGAATTAACAAAGAATTCATACATTTTTGTTGTGTAAATGTAGGTGCGTTTTTTGTTTTATTTTCTGTTGATGGTGTTCATTTTATTGATTGCTGTGTGATTTTTAAATGTGACTGGGGCTGTTGTGTGGGAGCTGTGAGAGTCAGGCGCTGTTGGGGAGAGAGTCAAGTGCTTGTGTCTTTTCATGGTGAATGATGGCTTTGACAGTTTGCCAAAAGAGCAGTGGTAGAGGTCGGGCTGTGCTTAAGGAGGCCAACACAGAGGATTTGAAGCAATGCATGTTGCTTCTGTGTTTGGAACCCTGCGAGTGTGTGTGTGTCTGTGTGTGTGTGTGTTGTCTACTTGTAACTGTGGTTTTTTGTTGTTGCTGTGAGGATGTCTCTATATTTTTACATGTGTGAGTTTGTGTCTGTGTGTGTACGTGTTAGTGTGTGTGTACGCGCATGCTGGTGGAGGCAGCTGAAGCCCTGTGGTTAAGTTGTACCGATGTGTGCGTGTGTGTCTGATGGTGTGGGGGGGGTGCAGCCAGTGTAGCAGAATGAGGCATGTCCTGCAGTCCTCCCCCGGCCCCCCTACACCCAGCCTAACCCCCCTGCCCAGGCCCCGCACCACCCCCGATGCTCCAGCTGGTGATTACAACAGCAGCACCACACCGTCGCCTTGCCCCCTATTCATCATCACACGGCCTGTCTCTCTCCCCGCAGACGGCTGATTGGGGTCAGTTCTCTCCTTCTCTCATTATTCTTTTATGTTTTAACCTGTCCTACTGTGGAGGACTGCAGATACATACTGACCATATATCTCACCATAGGCCTACATCGTACTATAGGGCCCTGTGTGCCCAGGGCTGGAAATCTATCTGCGCTCATTCACTAGTGTTGGGAGTGGAGTAGAGGTGCTGGGACACATTTATAAAAAATAAGTCAAAACAGTAGAAACAATAGTCATCTATTATTATAAAAAAAAATCACTGCCATTTTACAGACGTACTATTATTATTTTCTAAAATGTAATGATATATTATAATGATGTATTATGTTATTATTTCACAATGATGATTTTCTTCAAACACTTAAATGGCCTTCAGTCTAAAAGGCGTACCTAAGGCACATGATCATATCCTGACTTTAGTCAGAAACTCATTTACTGGCAAAGGAAGTGGAAGCCATGAAAGAGAGCCACGGAGGGAAAGAGCAATGTAAGCATAAGGTATCTAGTTAAGTCGTTGAGACGGACACATTGTGAAGGGAAATGTGGAGGGATGTGACAATCTTCTCCTGTAAAGAGCAGCTTTATTTCGGTGGCGAGACAGACACATTGAAATGAGTGGTCCAGCTAACAGGTCTCCCGAGGCTTTTTAAACAGAGTCCCTGTGCTGTTAACTTCACAAACTTCCTGTTCTGGGCGCTGGGCTCACATCGCTCTCCCTCTGGTCTGGTCTCTCCGTATGGAGAGGATACCTCTACCTTGATTAGCATTGGTTAGCATAAACTTACAGTTGTTTGTGAGTGGTTAGTGGATTGGTATAAAGGGTTGTTGTTGTTGTGTGTGTGCGTGTGTGTGTGTGTGTGTTTGCGTACGTGCATGCGTGTTTTAACGTGATTTAGGTATGTGCTGATTTTTAGCCATACATACAGCATGGATTGTACTATACCGTATGTGCATGAAAATGCTTATCTAAGTGTATTCCAGCACTTTGAAGAGAGCCTGGGTTTAATTCTCTGACATACAGTATTTGGAATGACATTGAGTGTTCCAGTGGGTATAAAGGGATCTGATAGAATCTCCACTCTCTCATCGTGGTGCTAGAGAGGATGATTAATAAGCACTGATGAATTCTCCACTGTCCCTTTGGGTTCAGCTGTTCCACGGTCATCGCAACACACCACCTACAGCTATAATTAGAAAGACGGCATTTGAGCATTTTCTCTTCTTTTGTGTTGATTTTCTTGAAGGACGCAAATCAGCATGTACACAAGAGCTTTTTTTACTTTTTGGGCAAAAGGAGAGGAGAGAAAAGAAATGTGGATTTATATGTGTACATTTTTTTATATTTTTTTCCCCAATCAAAAACAAGACAGCCTTGAGATGATTTCCATGCTTGCGTTCTGCATTAATATGAAGGGATTAAAAACATTTCACTGAACAGGTGGATCGCTAAGGTCAATGTCATTGCCACGTAATAAGCCTTTCTGAATAATAAATACGTCCGTGTCACAACTGAATTTCAATCACACATTATGTCATCCTCTCATCACCATAGTCCCAAGGTCTCCCCCTAAATAGGCCTAATTTGATTTCAGATTGTAGATTAGATGTTCTGTGTATCTGATTGCAATTTGCCAGTTAGGCCCAGGTAGCCACACACTGATACATGTTACATACTGCCTAATTACTATGCAAAACCATGATGATAAAAGCACTCAGAAATGTTGCTCTCGTGTTTTTTTTTCTTTTAATTAAATCAAACTATAAGGCTGCGGTCGTAGAAATGTATTAATATGTGATAAAAATGAGTATACATGGTGCTCTGCATTGATCTGCTGGATCCATACCATAATGTCCTTTAATGGAGCTGTTAGTTGATTACAGTGGCCTATAATCTATATGGACCTTATCAGGAAAATGGATGACTGTAGAGGAAGGAAAGGAATATTTGTACGGAGGCCAGGACCATTCACCTCAGCTCTAGTCCCCTGGCTGTCCCACACCAGTTTATCTGTCACCAGTACCTGATGCTCTGCCAATTTAAGGATTCCACACTTTCTCAATGGATTTAATGGCTTTATTGAAATAAATCACTCTTGTTTGAGCTATTTAAAGTTGTGCATTTCCATATTGATGAAATGTTTATTTGGCCAACTGTAAACATTTTCCCATAACACAAAACAACACAAGGTGTCTTTTCACATCTGTGGTTCCATCTGCGGCTCCAGTGCCACTGTGTTTGTGAACATGTGTATGTGTGTTATATACATTATGGGAACGTCAACACGTCCCTTACAGAGAACAGAGTTTAAACAGCCACTTAGTGTGTCTGGCCTCGGCTTGTTGGTTTTCACAAGTAAACACTCTCCATCTACTGCCGCAATACTAATGACAGAGAGCTCCCCCATCAGCACCTAACAAACAGACCTCTCTCTGTGTGTGTGTGTGTGTGTGTGTGTGTGTGTGTATGTGTGTGTGTATCAGGTGTGCAGGGGGCCACTGGGAGTTTTAATTACTGTCAGTCAGGAGGATGCAGGCTCGAGACGCTTGTACACAACAGCTTGCCAGGGCTTCTGTTTTCCTCACAATCCATATTCTGGGTCTTTGCCTATAGGGAAAATGGTGGAGGTGGAGGTGGCAGTGCTACATTAAAAAGTCACTGTGATGTGATTCTGGATGCTGTATATATCTGCTCCATCCTAGCTCATCAGGGCCCCCCCCCAAAAAAGAATTCTTCCCCTTCAGATGCAAATCTGGGCTTTGCCCTTGAGCATAATTGAAAGGCCTAATCACCCTGGTTCTCTCCTCTCTGGAGCCCAGTGAGGGAGGTGACTCTCATTTGCACTCTTACACAAAGAACCTCATTAGGTTTATCTTTACAGACTGGCCTGACTCGAGTGTGTAAATAACACACCTCACCCTCAGTCTACTATAGACTACACAGTCAGGCTATGATAAAGGGTTTCTTCTTGAAAATGAACAGTTTGAGAGAGAAGGCTGTTGTATGTAGTCATCGTTCTAAACGGAGATAAAAGTGTCGGTTTGAAAGGCGGAAAGTGACAGGAACCCACAGCTTATGTCTTACTTATTTCTTTTTTCTCTCTCCATCACTGTTTCCACAGTCGAAGGATGGCCCGTGCCTCCCTGCTCCATGCCCCACTCGTTTACAGTGGGTATAGCTATACATTTCATTTCTAACATTTCGCTACTATCTCCCAGACGGTCCCTTAAGTACTGCACATACAGCCTGACATATAGGCTCGTCCTTCTCCCCTCTATGTCGATGACACTCAAGATATGGGATGTGAATGACAGACAGGACGACGTGGCTGCTGTTTGCTCCCCTCCCCAGACAAAACAGGAGTATTATTCTTTTATCTTTCTAGTCACCCCTCGCTTCTTCTTCTTTTTTTCCTGCTTTAAACCTGGAGTGTCCATCTGTGTTTAAGACACATTACATGTGGCTTCATGGAATTTACAGTGTGGCTCCCGCAGTAACTCCATTTCACGTCCCGGTCTCCTGAGACCCACGGAAATGTCAAGCTGCAAGGCTTTGAAAGAGAGACGAGGAAGATAGAGAGAGAAATGGGGATGGAGGAGCGAGGGAGAGGAGAGAGAGAGAAAGGGAGAGGAGTGAAATCTGCTGGAAACAAACACTTATGAGCATTTTATGCTTGAGCAGCTGGGTGCAATTGTGAGGAGAGTTGCGTGTGAGCGGTGCGTGTGTGAGCGGTCCGCGTGTGTGAGCGGTGCGCGTGTGTGAGCGGTGCGCGTGTGTGAGCGGTGCGCGTGTGTGGGTTGAGGTGCATCACAGGTGGAACCCAGCCGGTTAGGGGCAGGGGGAGGAGGGGGGACCTGGTGGCAGGAGAGTGTGTTCACCGTGTCACCGACGGTGTCACTGACCACACACACACTCATGACAAGCCGGGCCACTCTCTCAGAGAACATGTGGTGATGAGGTCCAGAAAATAGTTAGCATTATATTTCTGAAGGTGCCATATTATTATGTGATGTTATGGTAAGATGAGAGTTGTAGGCTACATCCAAAACAGTAGTAGTACGGCATTCATCTTACTCCATAGTGCTAGAGTGCTGCTAGGACTGCTGTGGGTTAGAGCCAGTGATTAGAACCAGGGTCAACCTCTCTTTATAAATAAGACCCAGCCAGCCAGTGCAGGTCAGGATCAATGGCCACTTCACAACTAATTTCCTTTTATGCCTCCTAAACCGCCCTGCTCCGCTCCCTATGACCGGGAAATAAATAGTGCTCGATCCATAGTCCTGGATCCGTAAAGCCCCCGGCTATTGCTACAGCTCAATGCCCAACAATAATTTATTTGCAGATGGCTTTTTTTTCCGTCTCTCTAAGAATGCATCGCAGATTTTTCACCCCTTAACAATAATTGTATTGAAACAGGCATTCTGTCATTGTTTGTTGCCACTCCCCTGTCATTGACTAACAATAGACTAGCAGGTCGTTAATACGGCGAGGTGGAGTGGCCAGTCACTGAAGGTGCATACATAATGCCTGGGTTCGTGATGTACAGTTTGCTGGGGGAAGGAGGGGAGAAAAACGTCCTTAAAGATGCAGTTGTAGAGAGTAAGGCATTGCTGCTTGCCTTACACAAGCGATTCCCCAAAGCAAGTGGCTTAGACGTTTGATAGCCTGCGACACCGCTATCCATTTAACAGAGCTTAAAAATAACACATATGCATATGCCCTACGTCTTAAGCTGACAACCAAGAGGCAGGATTTGCTAGAAGGCAGCTTTGGAGCGTTGTGAATTTAACAAGCGTGTCTAGTATTACAGTTTCTCTCCGCTTTAGCCATGAATAGTCACAAATCAGCCTCCGAAACGCCTGCCTTGCAGTTGTTGTTTTTCCTTCCCTCCTCTAACAAATATTAAAATGGTCCAAATCTCGTACAAGGGGATGACTAGAAGTAGGCAGCTCCAGTGTCCGCGGTCCTTAGCCCTTTTCTTAACCCCAACAGTTTCCACAATCCATTGACCAAACACCAGATGTCAGCTAGCAGTCTCTACTTCTTATGTACGAACACTATCAGGTGACTCCAAACAGAATCTCCTCCTGAATATGTGAATGGTCTATTCCCCCCTGAAAGCTGTGGCTGGAAGCCTGCTAGGGAAGGGATGCTCATCATCCACCCACAGCCTCCCAAACCAACGCTGTATACATATGTAGTAGGGGCCTTTTTCCTCTCTCAACCGGCCTCTCTTCTCCTCTTCAGGGCTTTGGAACAAACTCAGTAAATAAGCCTGGGCCTCACCTCGCCAAATACACAAGAGGCTTTTCAAACAGACATACATGTCACTTAGCTCTGGCTTTACGGTCTGCCTTTCGCACTAGCGGGATTTCGTTTGAAGCTCCCCTTATTGGTCCAGAGGCCTTAGCCGCAGACGTTCCCGTTCCATTTCCTCTCCTGTCATTCTGGCCCGGACGTCTTCATCACTTCATCAGCCATTCTGGGTGTCTCTCTCGTCTCCTCTCGTCTGGTCTCATCCCCAGTTTAAGGGAGGACATATGGAGGTAAGAGTAGAAGACCTACAGCAAAGGACCCCAGCCTTGCAGGCCAGACAGACCCTCTAATGAAGCTGTTCTCTGTTCCCCATCCCCAGCAGCCTGCCAGTCCTCATCAAGGCCCTAACCACTGGTTATGTACCCGCACTGGGACAACTTAACTGGGGTTGAATTGATCAGTGATAGCAGTGGAAAGCTGCTTCATTGTTTCAGCCTGATAAGGGAAGGCTATGAGCATATGCAGAACATGCTTTGTGGTATGCGTAGCAGCGCTTCAAGCTCGAGTAGACACTAAGCTGATATTGGGTTTCACGCTTGAGTCTTTGTGCACGAGGCACCAATGAAAATGGGAAGATTTGATTGTTTCTGCATATGCATTTATCAGAAGTTTACATGATAAATATACATTAGCTGAGTGACTTGGCCATGCGTGGGATTGTTTCAGTGATATTGCTGCTTTATGCATTCACTTTCACCTGTTTGGACTTCATCATCCAATTCCCTATGAAAATGATAATCGTAATTTGCACAAATGTCACATTTTTACCCCAAACGAGTTTCTGTCGTTTGTCAACCATGGGCTTTTGTCAATGTTGTTAGAGTGCAGAAATATAGCTTCTTTGGCACAAGTTTTTATCATCCGCATAATTTCACAGTTGATTTCCTATATTTTAGACTTCGACATTACAGCATGTTTATCACTTTCTGTACGAACTTTAACGGCATTATAGGTTCAATAACATCAAAGATATACAATGTATGATCATCTGAACAATGTCGAGGATTGAGACTCTTACAGTATGAAATCACCCCCCTCCTCTTCCCTCCTTTTTAATATTTCTATTCAGTAGCTCCTTCCTTCCCTATAAATTATCTGTCATTTCTTTTTGATGTAGATTCAAGTCAGAGGTTTTTTTAATAACCAGTGTAATTGTGCCGGCCTTGTGTGGAGTGCTGTGGAGGGAGTGATCATGCTTTTGGCACATTTATCAAAGCCCCCCAAAAAAATCAAAAATGCAAAAAGCCCCCGCTTCTCACATGGTCACACTAAGTGAGCGACACAGTGATACATTTTCTTGTTAGGAGAAATTACATCCACTAACTTGAGCTACTTCAGCATGAAATTGAAAAAGAAGCATTTCTCCTGAATTTCCATTCTTGATTCAATGAAAGATGTAGATTAGCCCTTTGGAAAGGGGGGGAGAAAGAAGGAAACTAAAGAAGTATGACTTTTTTCCACGCTAGGAGGTTATTCTTATAAGCGTGTTATAGGATGCCGGTGAAAAAAGGGGCTTTTGTTTATGGAAGCAAGGGTATAGACAGCCAGGTAGTGGTCTGAAACAAATGTATTTCATGTTGTTTTTTCCACTAGTGTGTGTGTGTTTGTGTACGCGCATGTGTGTGTTTGTGACTGCTTGTGTCTATGCCTGCAGATGTGTTCGCTGGTGTGTGTGTGTACGTCTTTATCAACGGGGCTTGTGCTCCTCTCATTTCCCACCTTAACCATGCACGACTCTCCTGTAGTCAGAGCGGTGTGGGGATAGCGCCTCCAGAGCCATAGCTCCTCTCCTCCTCTCTCCCTCCCAGCCTTCCTCCACTTCCCAGCCTCCCTCCACCGCGGGCAGGCAGGCAGGCAAGACACTGATTGATAGACGCGGCGTGTCAGAGAGGAGAAGATAACTGTATCTATCGCAGCTCACTTAAAGGTCAGACACACGGAGTAATTGGAATATTCACAAGACAACTGGATGAGATAGAGTGCTGAGGATGGTACGTGAAGAGAAGGAGGTGTGTTGGAAGCGTAACTCCATAAGCAGGGAAAACAGTTGACGGAGATGCATTGGGCCTCCACGGATAGATGTAGTGGCCATTAGCTTCAGTGATCTTTGGTGTAACCGGGCGTTCATTGAGATTGGGCCCCGGAGATCCATCACCCTGGCATCTTGGATTGGGCTGGAGGCTCTTCCCGTAGAGGCTAATGACAACACAGGACCCAGGTAATCGAACAGAAAACAACCACTTTCTGGTCACCTGCAGTAGGTGAAAGTGTGCTGAGAGAATCAGTACACAGTGTTGTCTTAATAATTATTTTCTTCTTGTTTGTGCCGCCATTGTTGGTAGTGTCAGGAAAGCTAGATGAATCAAGTTTAGGACTGCTTTATTCCTCCTTGCGCTGCCAATTGAATTGGCTACAAACATGAGAAACAGCCTAGCCCAAACAACTGCTGTGTGCTCTCTATATTCCAGCCCATACACAGTACTAGCCTAGCTCCACACTCAGCCCAATGGCTATTGGGTTAGCCATGCAGTCATTAAGGTTAAGTCATTTACAACTAAGGTCAGAGTTGCATTTAATCGACCCTGGAGGTAACACTTACCACACAACCTGAGCCCCTGCCTGGTCCAGACGCACTCTATTGACCTGCAGCATGAGAGCCTCTGAGGGGGTGTGATTAACTGGCTACAGCAAAGCACACTGGAGCTGATTATCCCAGTTATCTAAAAGCCCCATGTCTGTGGAAGGGAAGAGGCAAGGCCTCAGTCTACTTAATGCCAACGCAAGATGCTCTTGTCATTCATAGACAGTATATGATTCCTGGTTAATAGTGATGCATCAAGGTGATTTGGTAATGATAGGTGTTAATGGGTGAGATTAATCACACGAACAAGCTCAAGGATAGTTAGTTAATAAAATATTCAGATGTGGGCCCAGGCCTGTTTTTGGCATTGGTAATAATGAGTTGGATGTGGTGAAGCTTCACGCTCATGTTTCATATTTTCATTTCAATAGGATTTTGTTTACAGTCCTATTATGACTCAAGGTTTTTGGCAGTGTAGTGTGTGTGTGTGCGTGTCCGCATGCGTGTGCGTGCACCTTTGTGTGTGTGTGCATGCGTGCGTGTGTGTTTATCATCTTAGGCATGTATTGGTATTGACATCCTGCACAAACACATCTTCCGTCGATGCCGTTGAAAGGTTCCCTGCACTCCTGTGCCGTAGTCAGAAAGCTCGTAGCCTCCGGCCGTCCACTTTGGTGTGTGAGCCTCTTAGTAACTCCCCTTCATTAAAGACAGACACAAACAGAACACTGATGGTGGAAAACAACTTCATTCTGCCTTCCCCTAGCGCTCAGAAACACACACCTTTTAGCTACAATCCATTGCTTTCCAAGCGCTGCTTTTCCCGCTGGTCGGCCCTGCTCTAAATGAACTGTAGATGCTTTTAATGCAACGTTTAATAGTAGGTGTTCTTCCAACTGTGTGACGTTCAGCCATCTGGAACTGTGAAAAGGAGATGGATCATAATCACTTGAAGGGGGAATCAAGTGTGTGCCTGGACCATTTAGAAGTGGTGAGGTGCAGACAAACACACAGGCATGCACATACACATATACTGTATACCAAGGGGGGAGGGGCCTGCAAGACATATATCTTTTTTAAATCAATTATTAGATTTTTTTTTGTCCTTTTTTCTCCCCAATTTCGTGGTATCCAATTGGTAGTTACAGTCTTGTCCCATCGCTGAAACAACTCTCCTAACCCGGACGACGCTGGGCCAATTGTGCGCCGCCTCATGGGTCTCCCAGTCACGGCCAGCTGTAACACAGCCTGGGATCGAACCCGGGTCTGTAGTGAAGCCTCAAGCAATGGGATGGAGTGTCTTAGACCGCTGCGCAACTCAGGAGGCCCCAGCGAATTGATTTGAACAAACAATTGGTCCCCCGAAAAATGCAGCCCTCTGTTGAATTTCAAAATCCCGATGTGGCCCTCGAGCCAAAAGGTTTGCCCACCCCTGCTGTATACACGCACACTAGGCATGCACTCACGCACGTACACTCACACATACACTCTCTCTCCACACACCTCCCTCAGGTGTAAGTGAAAGGCAGTCTCTTCTCTTTTTCATAGTAGATTGTGGTAGCTTTCGGACTTCCCTAAGACGAGCAGATGAAAGAGCAGTGAATGGCCCGTGAGTCCCCTTATCTAAACCCAGTGATATACTGCAGTTGAAAGTGAAGGCTTTACTAAAGCCACCAGAAGAGAAGCGGGATAAATAAAACAAATCATAAGGGAAGAAACAGGGAAGAGATGCATCGAGATGATGGCAGGTGGTTTGTAGGTGTTTCTCTGACTCGCTCCCAGCAGTGTATTTAATGTGGTGTAGAAGTTCACCTCACAGGTTGCTGGCAAACTGTAAACTATTATGCTCGCTCCATATACAAGATTTCCTTGTGTTTACACAGAATATCCATGACAGTATCTGCAGGAGGTGGGAAGGGTATGAATGTTTGTGGTTGCAGTGAACGATGGCAGGCTCGCTCTGTTTGGTGTGTTATTGCTGGCATCGTTTCTCTCTCCGCCAGGGCGGACGGATAGAATAGAGTACTCTCTCTCTCTCTCTCTCTCTCTCTCTCTCTCTCTCTCTCTCTCTCTCTCTCTCTCTCTCTCTCCACTGATGGGCTGAGCAGACCCATGTTTTGTCTCTCTGAAAAATAAGTGTGAGGTTGCACAATGGAGCAGGATTCCATATCTCTACCCCCTCCCATATAAGTGCACAGCTTCCTGGGGTAGCAATGACTGAATTCATCTTCCAATTCACTGGGGAGGGCTGAGCTATGCCGGCTCTGTTTACAGTGGCAGAAAGTTAATATAAATTTTCATCAGAGGGGGAAGTTTACACATATGATTCTATTTGTCCTTCGTTATTAGCACCTGAGTCTGGGGCTGAGGAAGCATAATTGTCTACAGACACAGGCCAAATAGATGCAAGGGGAAGGCAAATAAGCACACCCCGAAATCATTTCCATTGTTTGTGTGTTACAATCCCTCGCCCTGGGATTCTTAATCTAGAGGATCAATAAACAAGGAGAGAGATGGAGGAGGAGGAGAGAGAAAGAAGGGAAAGAAAGAAAGAAGAAATACATTGAAGGAATTCTTAGAGAGAGAATTACTGAGTGAGAGATAGAGGGGGATAAAGATAGGGAGGGAGGGAGAGGAAGAAACAGACGTAGAAAGAGAGAGAAACGGACGTAGAAATGGAGTGAGAGAGACTTTAGCTCTGTTAGTAGTGAGTCGTGGCACCAGACGGAGGAAGCTGAGCAGAGCAGCACACAGAAGCCCATTGTTCTGCTGGTTAGCTCTCCTCTCCGTCCTGTGGCTGAAGCAGATTCTCAACGGACTGCTCCCTCTCTCCCTCGCTCCCTCCACCTTTGCAGACTCTGTTGATTTATTGAGTCATACATAAAAATGCTCATTACTCCCACATCCTCTCCCTCTCCTCTACTGCTCAGGTGTGTGTGTGTGTGTGTGTGTCCCTCTCTCCACAACAACCGTAGAAAAACACTGTCCTCTGATTCCACGAGAAGCAGTTTTTGAGATAATGGCATGATTTATTTGTGTGAACTCTCTCTCCCCTCCCGCCGATGCTGATTCACCAACTCACTGACTTGTGTTTACCTCTGTTTGTTGGGCCATAGTCGAGCTCTCCGCTCCATGCTTCTGTGTACTCCGACTCTGCTACAATTTGTTTCTGTAACTCCGGTCTAAAGGTGGCGTTATTTTCCCGTAATGGTTTCTTTTCTGAGGAGCCAGTCAAGCAGAGTGCAGGCGAATCCCCCTGTATTGTGTTGGGATGGCTTTGTGGAGCTGGGGGTGATAAGGGAACTACTGCCAGGTATTGTTGAAGCCACTGGTGCATTACTGTTCTGGATGACCTTTTATGAAAGGGATACGAATCGTTCTACTCCTGCTAGTAAGTCACTTCAGTTAAGGGAATCAATAGGAGGATACACCAGACAACCAGACAGAGGCTTTGGTCCTATGGCAGACTAATTGGACGATTTTGTGTACAGAATATACAACACACTTTGTATGCAGATGTCATTCATGCATCTGTTTTCCTGTTTGATCCAGTGACAGACTTCAACAAGATTCCAATTCCATCGTTACAACGATCCCAGGTCACACGTTGCTTGTTTTCACGAAAGTCCGTCCACTTCTGCATTCATGAACTGTGTGGAATGTTTTATCCACCTCTTCATCCCACCAGCCCCTCCAAGGAAGCCTCTGTTCTATCCTGAATCCACTTACATAACGCAATGTGGTGTCAATATTTTGCTGTGTAGTGTCGGGCCCTCCTATGCTATCTCCTGCAGCCGTACCGCCAGCAGGCCACAGTCCAATCAGCCCCTGTTTGTTTGTTCAGCTTAAACTGTTTGTGCCGTGTTTTCCATGGCATGTGACTCCCCTCTCTCCCCTGGCTTGAAAAAGTGTTGCACTCGTCTTTTTTATCCTCCCCCTCTGTCTGTTTTCTCCGGTGGGGGTGTTGTTTTTCCCGGTAGCAGTGAAGGGAGGGTAAGTGGAGATAAGCCCAGGGTCTGGTCTCTAGTCGGACATGTCTGCCTGGAGATGTTCTGGATGACAGAGTCTTGTTGAACAGCAGCCCTCTGCTCTGCACAGAGGTTGGGGCCTACTGCTAACACACACACACACACATATACACACACATATATACACACACACATATACACACACACACTAAGGAAGTAGCATCATACAGGTACTCTACATCCTTTAATGACTAGAACTTCCACCACCTGTGCAGTTCAGGAAGTGACATACCCAATCCAAATACAATGTCATGGTTCCTTTTGATATACCGTAATTCTGATTCCAGGGTGTATTTCATACAGTCATTACCTGTATACGTGTTGGAACGAGTGGCATTCCTTCAGATGACTTATTTCTCCCATCTTAACATTAAACACAGCCACCATAAGCAATCTGTAGATTTGTAATGGTGTGGCCAGTCACGGCGAGCCGCTAATGTATTTCATGCTTGTTTAAGATGTTGGAATGCCACCCCCCTCACAAAGGTGCATTGTGGTGTGTTCCTTATTACCTCTCTGCATTTAGTCTGAACACAGGCTGTGGACTGAGGGGGAGATATGGCTGACATATGTTTCTTTAGTCTGTCTCTCTCCTCTCTGCAGTGATCTCTGCACGCCTATTCATGTAGCGGGGGGAGTGCCTGTGTAAACATTCTAGTTTCTCCCTCCGTTTCGCATAATAGTTGGCTGAATTCATTTCTCCTGACCTGGCTATCTGAAACCAATTACACCACATCCATTTGGGCTGAATCTTATTTTCCTAAGGATCAGTCGGTGGAGCCGTAGCCTTTTGTGTGTGTGTGTGTCTGTGTGTGTGTGTGTGTTTATTTTTTTTGTCTTCTATCCCCAGCGATGGATATCAACATCAAATATGCCGTTCTGAGTGCCTTGTTATTTATGTTAGAGCCAGAGCTCCTTCGCAGGCCCCTTACAGCCGTCTCAAGAATGTGCGACATTGTTCTGTTGATACAGTGCGTGCATTAACAGACAGGAGATGTCATTTTCCGTGCATAGCAACCCAGGTTAAATAGGAGGACAGCTCTGTGTGTTTTGTCTGGGCGCCTTTGCGACTCTTCAGCAAAAACTTTTGAGGACTTTTCTTGGCATGCCTGCTTTGTATAGCCAGGCTGAGAAGAGAGGGGGAGAGAGCTCTGTGTGTGTGGAGTTAGGCCAAGTATATGGATGGCTGATTTCCCCAGTAACGACTGAATATTCAGAAATACTGACAGTAAGAGAAACGTAACCTCGGCTACACCAATGACATTTCTGTCAGTTTAAGGCATCACAAACTCCCGCGCTGCTTCAGAAAGCAGGGCTGTGTTGATACGGAGTGCGTGAGAAAGTACAATTCTAGATTGTGACCAGAGTTCTCCTCTAATAAGCTTGAATAGAGTTGAGCTGTACACTCCCAGTCGCAACGCTGTCAGACCCGATATCGGAAACACCATTAAAATGGCTCATTCCCTGTCCTGTTCTCCTCCTCTTTACTTCTGACCCTTGTCTTGTATTGACTGACTTTCTTGTCTTTGTTTTCTACAGTTCAGCAGAAAACAGTCAGTATTGATTCCAAGGACAGAGAAACATTTCCTCCTGCTGCCAATTGTTGTGCTGCATCCATCAGCCATTTATCTAGCCTTCCTAGCCTGCCTGATTCACACTACAGAGGCAAACCAACCCAAGCCACTCGATATGGTTCTGTTTGCCACATTTTAATACTACACTGATTTCTTGGAAGTCTCGATGCCGGGAAAGTTGTTTTGTTTTCACATTTGCTCCGTTACATAAATGCAAACGTCATTTAAAATCGGAACAAATCTGAATTTCTCCTCATTCTAAAAGCCCAATCAAAGCGTAGAAAGACTGACAGACAGTGACAGAGGTAGAGTACTGCCAGCCCTGGTAGTTGATGGTGATTTCTTTTCTCCCTCCCCTTCTGTCTCTGAGTGTCTTGTGAAGTTTAAGGCCATGGCTCATCACACTGGTGGGTTTCAGCTGAGACTGAGACTGAATCTGAGGCTCGTCTTTCTGAGGTAGACGGATCAATGCAAGTTAGAACCCAGCGCCACTGCATTGTTTGTTTACTTTGGTTCAGAGCGTCTGGCTCCTGTGAGCCTCCAGCAGACAGACTGTGGCAGCCCCTGCCCTCCCCAGCCCCTGCCCTCCCCAGCCCCCTTGCTCTGTCTTTTCATAATTGATCAGGGGGATGGCTGCCATCCCAGAGGGTTAAGACGTGGCAACCCTCTCTCTCTCCCTCTCTCTCTCTCTCTCTCTCTCTCTCTCCATCTCACTCTTGTCCCTCTCTCTTGCGCTCTCTCCCTCTCTCGTCTGTCTCTCTCCCTCTCTCTTCTTCCCCCTGTTTGCTCAGCATCTCAATGTACTCGTTCAAACATTGTTCACACCAGCTGGCAGTGCAGTGCCATATGCACATCCTGTCAAAGCAGCTGTTGTCATGGATACTGGCAAGCACCAGGAAAATAAAACAAGGCCCCATGATTCTCTGGGAGGAAGAAGTGTCACTCTCCATCTGAAGGAGATGTGTTTTTCCCTTCTTCTTCTTCTTCTTCTTCTTCTTCTTCTTCTTCTTCTTCTTCTTCTTCTTCTTCTTCTTCTTCTTCTTCTTCTTCTTCTTCTTCTTCTTCTTCTTCTTCTTCTTCTTCTTCTTCTTCTTCTTCTTCTTCTTCTTCTTCTTCTTCTTCTTCTTCTTCTTCTTCTTCTTCTTCTTCTTCTTCTTCTTCTTCTTCTTCTTCTTCTTTTTCACTCAAAAATAAACACCTGTGAAGGTGTTGTGTTGTTTTTGTGTTTTTAACTGGATGCTTCTGGGTTTTTTGGAAGGATATTTATTCTACAGTATGCTGCTGCCAGCTGCTCTCAATGGTCTTTCTGGCATATTGACTTTCATCAGTTGTAGCCTTGAAGCAGTGGAGGAGTAGGTAGCCATCGTACCTATGAGTTTTGTACTTGTCAGACACACAGTACACTACATGGGGCTTCGGCTCTGTCTTCTCATCTCACTCTGAAAGTGTCTGGGAGATCAAGCCTGTCTATAAATCTATCAGTCATGTCTAGGTGTTGATGATAGATGTTTAACATTTTCCGGAGTGTGATTTTATAATTCTTTCTGCCATATGTAAACAGCATGTGAGCCAATATCTTCTGGAAGGGAAAGGGGTTTTCTCTCTCTCTCTCTCTCTCTCTCTCTCTCTCTCTCTCTCTCTCTCTCTCTCTCTCTCTCTCTCTCTCTCTCCTTTCATGCGCATAAGCAGCGTTAATGCATAGTGTTAAACCTGGCCTCCTAGTTAATTCACTCCAAAGGTAATCTGATGTTGATTTTGTCAACTTTAATTACGGCTTCTAGGAACACTCCACCATCGCCTGCCTCTACTTCAAATTGATATTATGAATATGCAAATGGACTAGTAATTTGCAGAGAAGTGGGTATTTCAGTTGAGCACACACTAGACAGGTCAATTCTACTGACGCCTTGCTTTTTTTTTCTCCAACCGCCTCTTCAAGGGTGCTTTAGACAAACTGTATTTATCCTTGATCATGGCTCTGTGTGAATTATCACAAAAATGGATCTCTGGCGTACTGCAAGCCATGTCAGAGAGTGTCGCTGATAATATTGGATAATATTTCTTGACAGATTTCGGCTAGTTTAAAAGCATTTCTTAATATTTTCAGATGTTCTGGTTGGTTGTCATCCCAAAGAAGTCTAATGTTTTGCTTTTTTCTCTTTGTCTCTCTCTCCTGTTTTTCTCCCCCCTCTCTTCGTCTCCCCCTCTCTCTCTACCCCATCTCTATCTCTCCCTGCTCTCTCTCTCTCCCTATCGATGTTCTCTTCTCTCTCTTTCTCTCCAGGCCCTACAAGCAGCGAGGCAATTACTCTTACAACAGCCAGGCAGTGGCCTGAAATCTCCAAAGAACAGCGACAAACAGCGTCCACTGCAGGTGAGCAGCATGGTCACTAATCTCTTAAATCCATCCATAATACAAGCTGTCTCGGAAAGAAGATTTCCTCTGCTCCACAAGTGTGTTTGATTTGGCAATGCAATTCTGGAATCTGTCATTGGAATTCGCAAACCTGGGACAGCCTGTCCTCAAAGCAAAGCAAGCTGTTTTATACACAAAGAAACAAATCGATTTGTCAGCCTCTGTTTTTCAAACTTTCGGTGGTGAAGTCTTCACACATTGTCTTATTTCCTATCTTGCACCAGATGTAAAAGAATTAGGGTGGGGGTTAAAGACGATAATGTATTATAATGTATTTTTTCTTTATGTGAAGATGAAGGTTATTGTATGGAATGAAACACAACGATATTTGCAAGTTGAAGAAGTAGGAAGTGCAACATCAATAATCTCAACACTTTTCTACATTTGATCCATAGTATTGCAACGCCACCAGATCCAGAGGTTTACTCATTTGCACAACGCGTCAGATTGAATCCAGCGGTTGTTAAAGGCAACTCATTTTAACTAGCTGGCATTTGAACTCCTCAACGCTCATTTGCCTTGTTGATTCATAGCTACTGTCTATTTCTGTTGTCAGCGATTTGCATAAAGGTCACAGTCACACTGCATCATCTGCTCCTGTTTATTCCTTCACTCCTCCTCTTCTCCCCTCGTTTACTCCTGTTTATTCCTTCTCTCCATCCACAGTCACACAGGATCTATCATTCTGCTCATTTAGTCAATAATAAGACGGTTATTTGCAATGCTAGCTTCATGATTATGTAAGCCCCTTGACATCTGCGACTGCTTCTCAAGTTTTTGTTTTTTTGGGAGGGTTACAATTGAAGTGTGAGAGTGTGTGCCCTCCACTCGGCTAATAAGTGCTATCAAGGAGCACTGGTTTACCTCATTACTACCCCTGTGCGTTTAATGAGAGATGGGGAAAATTGGCTTTAACCTCATCGTTAATATTTTTCACAGAGTCTAACAATGGCGACACCTTCAATTGGAGTCACACCCCTGTGTACCTCATTACATGGTGGCGAAAAGATAAGGTTCAGGCAACGTGCCGCCCGTCGTCACACTTTCTTTTTCATTTATATAATTCAAATCGAGGAAATGTGTCTGTGTCGAGAAGTGTTAATATTATCAGGCATATTCATTCATGGATCATTTTTCTTTGGTGTTTCATGCAAAGAAATTAGCATTACTGGCAGTTTGAAGATATGAATTGTTTATCAAACAATAGCGCTCTATTCTCTATTTCTATACAGTATTGTTAGGTCCATAGCATTTCACCAGTTGGGTGTACTGCATACAGAAAATAATGGGTTTCACAACCCAGTGAGTGATCTGCAAATTGCTGTACTTGTGCAATACTTGTGAGGAGAGGGGAATAGTATTGGATGGGGGGTAAGTCTCTGTGATATCACTAGCAGCAGGTCCATGACCAATCCACGGTCTCTAATAACAGCAGAGAATGGTAAATATTGAATATTTACATTTGCTTACTCCCATCCTCTCCTCATGTTAGCGATATGAATCAATATGAATCGGGGGCCCGTGTGAGCAGCGTGTAGTGACTCTAGTTAATCCATCTGTTGATCCATCCTTTATTAACGTCTTCACCTCTTTGTTTGAATGTTCAGACTGAAAGTCTTTGTAGAGAGGTAGTAGGCTAGCCCGTGGTGTTCAGGTGTATACCAACTCAACACCACGTTGCTTTGATTGTTGCTTTAGTTGTAGGATTTTATTAGTTTTGACTTGTCTTTCTATTGTTAATAATGAAGATTTAAAACGCACAAGAAATAGTACAGTGTGTATGCCGTACTCGATAATGTAACTGTTCAGGGCCCACATCACCCAAGAGATTCGTAATAACACTGTCAAGTTTTCATATGGAACACTTTTATGGAACGGTATCGCCGGTCTTCCGATTGAGTTTACCCAACAATCTACAAGGCCAAAAAGCTCCATATCTTCCAAGCTTCAATAGTACCTGTCTTGATTGAGTCACTAGCAAAACTAACTGCATGTGTTCCTCTGCAGGTATCAGAGAAATTGATCCCCTTGTCTTATTAAAGCAGCTAGAAACATGGAATGGATTAACATTAGTGGGACAGGCCTGCTTACTGCTTATACGCTTCTAAGTCACTGATAAATCCCAGCGTTTTACAGTATTTAGGAGCAGGGAAGACAAATACACTGTAGATTATTTAGTACACAAGCATATAAATGCATCAGCTTGCAATTTTAATTACTTGTATTAACGGCTAAAGGCTCGCGCCTGACTAATTCTATCCGGAGGTTCATCCCGGTGTTGACGGGGCGACACAAGCTGCTTTTCCACATTTGCGTAATGTGACAGGTCTATCATTACCCGGTAAGCCCGTGGGAGCACTCAATAAACACCTATTTCTCCCAGTAAATCCCCTCGCCTTCACCATGCTGCTTACAAGGATTTCCCAAGGCACACAACACCCTCTCGTCTCTGTTCTACTCTTATACCCTCCCTCTCACTGTGGCAATATCTATCTCCCTGAACGCATTTATACACTGACATTTGGAATACAAATAAAGAGACGGGCGAGATGACGAATAGGGAAGGGAGGATTACCGAGGCCTTTGCAGTCTGACAATTGTTCTCCCGAACCAAATCACCGTCTCAAGTTGTCAGACGCCGTCGATGAGGCCCTTGTTAGTTTGTTTGTTTTCTATTGTCTGATTCCCTCCTCCCTTGATGTGGGCTGGGCCCTGGCCGCCTTAGCAATCCACCTCGGATGAATGTGCCTTTAACATGCCGGGTACACCACAAAGCCTGGCACAATGTGTGCGCTGAATAACGATGGCGCCGCGCCGTGTGGGAGACACGTTAGGTGTTTTCGGGGGAAGGGTTGAGTAAACAGCTGTATCTGGGCTCGATCAGCGTGTACGTGTCGGGGAGTGAGGGGCTGCCATGGCGGTAGGATATGTCACATTGATGTATACAGCATAAAGAAGGTGGGGGGTGATCCGTTGACCTCCTCTGAAGACCGTTGGAAAGGGTTGACCAAGCCCAACACACACACACACACACACACACACCCACATGGTGTGAGAGGCGCGTTAACGAGGTGATCGCACAGCACTGTAGATTAACAAAGAAGGTCTTCACTCGGTGTGTCAAAGACACCCCGTGGTGGAGTAGCTAGCTAGACCCTCCATGCCTCTTCAGATTATGCAACCCAGACAAAAGATCAGTGCCAGAGGTTAAAATTGGATTTGCCCCTCAGCTCTATTAGCATAGAAGACTCCCTAGGCCCTCCTGGTTGACTTTCCCTGACTCTCTAGTAGTTGATGGTTAACCATCAGCCATGCAAAACCTGAGCCGTGACAGGTGTTTCGAAAGCAGTTTCTATTTTATGCAATTTTTTTAAGGAGTGCGTCAACCAACACTATGACAGTTTAACGGTAATGACACCAAGTATCATGCCACCAAATCCTCCTGGTATGAACATACAGTGGTTTAACTCTGAACCGTGTAAAATGACTGACTGTTCCAGGTTGGCTGTTGGTTGGTTTTATGGATGAGAGGAGATGTATTATAAATATGATGTTGGTTCTTGCCTTTCTTCGTGGTTTAGTGACTCCAGATCTGCCTCCCAATCAGACTGTGGGCACTGGGCCATCCTGAGGGTGTCACTGCTTTAAAGGTCACCACCATACATCTCATCACAGTAAAATATCCCTACGCCACTTTCCTTAACATTCATCTGACTATAGTCCCCCCATCTGGAACGCGGAACACCGAGAAAAGGCTACAGAGACATTGGAGGACAAGGTAGGAAACGTAGGCTGAGGATGGAGGATGGTATTCCACATTTACATGTATTATTATCTATCTGCTCTGCATTCCCCCTGGTAGTGGTAGGATCTCAAAATAGGATAAAAAAAAATGTTTCATCACAGCGGAAAAACATTTTGTTATTATTCATGAAGAAACCTTCTGTTGACTCTTGGAGAAGGAGGAGGAGAGAAAAAAAGTGTCAGCACATTTTCACTCCAACACCCTCGGTGACTGCATGCTTTTGTAACAAGAAAACAAGATTTTATTCTCTCTCTCTCCCCAAACCCCCATCTGTGTTAGTTACACACACCTACAGGACAAGATTGCTAAATTGCGAGGACAGAGGAGGTTCATCATTGTGATGCAAAAGAAGTTGAAATATAACCCCAAGGCAAAGCGGCGGCAGAGTAGAAAAACATGAAGAAAGTGCTACATCCCCAGACCTTTGATGTAGCAGCAACAAATTTACCTTCTGACAGAAGATGCATGGAAGCAATAAGCGAGTTATACCAGACCCTTACACGTGCAATCTGATTATTCTGGCCCGGGTGTTAATTGGATACTACCTGGCAGATCTGATACGAGTAGCAGCCCTGGTGGTGGCAAGCCTTTCCAAGTGATGAACTATAATTCACTGAGCTGCTTGAAGCACTTGTAATTTAGAGCGTGTCATTTGATGAAGCAGCTGATCCAGTGGTCTCTGTAGTACCTGGGACATCACAAGGCAGACTTGCTGTTCCCTCCAAGAGTACCAGCTACTACGGCACACACCAAGATACCTGCTAGGAGACCCGTTCTGAAATATCAACTGGGAAAGACAGTACAGTGTGCTAGTGTGATAGTACAGTGTGTCTGCTCCTCTTCACTAGCCACTGGGGGCTATAAACACTATTATAGACACTGTTGTAATGACATATTACTGTTACAGAGTACATGTCCTCCACTTTATCAATGAAAAGGGAATCCGGATTATCTACATAACCCCCCCAACCCAACTTCATGCCATTGTGTCTTTATGTTTTTGATAGATTGCATGTCGCATACTGTGCTGATTTGGGAAAACATTTTCTAATCTACTTAGCTCTAGTCCTGACAATCTGGAGTATTGATCTCCTAATCCGAAGTGTGTGTGTGTGTGTGTGTGTGTGTGTGTGTGTGTGTGTGTGTGTGTGTGTGTGTGTGTGTGTGTGTGTGTGTGTGTGTGTGTGTGTGTGTGTGTGTGTGTGTGTGTGTGTGTGTGTGTGTGTGTGTGTGAAAAAGGGCAAGAGCCATTACCTTATGTATAACACTATGCCCACTTCTCTGAGAAGTTCTGAAAAGTTAGCAGTGCTTGCAGGGAGGGAAGGAGGCCTGGGAGGAAGCCTTGGTGGTCTGGCCGTGAAGTAGCCCCCTATCAATAAGAGCCTGGCCACCATTGGCAGTAATTGGTTAGTAAATGAGCAGTGTCAGCTGAAAGGGACTGGAGGGGTCAGAAGTTCAGCAGCTCAGAGGGAGTCTGTAGTTTGGGGCCCATGCCCTCTGGGGAGCCCGGGATTGAGATGAATTAGTGGGGGACACTGGAGGAATTCCATCCTCTTTCTATCTCTCTCTCTTCTCTGGGCTAAAATGGGTCTAACACCTTAATTAACACTGAAGCTTGTCTCTGCCAAGCAGCTCAAGTAATTACCACCTTACGCCCCTCCATTTCTCATTTTATTTATCTTAACAGTATCTGTGGCAGCACCGAGACCATTTAGCTAGTGCTGAAGAGGTCCTAGCGTTATTCGCTCCATTCACCATCCCGTCTCCGGCCCTGTTTATGCCTCAGTCCCACATCTAATCGGGAACTTCCCCCACTTATTACCGCTAAGTGAATTCTACGGAAATTGAGAGAAATTCACGTCTTTTTTTCACCCCTTAATTGTTTCAGTTTTAACTCTGATACTGTGGGATATCTCCTACTCTGGCCTTTAGTGTAATTTGATTTGGTCATAAATCCATTGTCCTAAAGATAAGCCCAAGTGCGTATAATCGCCGAAGGTGCATTCATTGGTCCGGTTCGATGCAGAGAGCCACCGAGCGGCGGTGTGTTTTTAATCGCACAATTCTCAGTCAAATCAAACAAAATACGAGGCCTCTCACCGGAAATAAACCGCAACTGCTGCCTTGGCGGAGTCTAGAGGTACCTGATCACTTCTCTCCGGAGAAGAAGTTGACCTTTTGCAGCCGTGAAGAGGCTTGTTCGTTCTCTGGCACGGAGTGTGACGAGCGAGAGAGCGCACCTTAATGATGTGCTTGTTCTTGTGAGGGGCAGCCAATGTTTTCTCATCAGGATCCAATTTAAAGGTCCTTTGTTCTGCACTCAGACTTTGGACCTAAGCAGCAAACCACATGGCCTCCAAAGTTCAAGTTGATAGTCATCGTCTTTCCTATATGCCTTCCTCAGCTTTCTTAAGGCAAAGGAAATAAACAACTAGGGAGCAAACAGAGAGCGCCCAAGACTGCTTTGATTGCCATGATGTGTATTGTTTTGTTTAGAATCATGTTAACCCACATACCAATGACACAATGTGTTACTTTTTGAGGATTTGGAGTAGGATCATTTTGGAACACACCCATTTGGGAACAATTTGCACACACACAGAGGTAGCAAAACTGTACTTCAAATCTATGATACTCCCCCACTTAACATACTGCTTGACTAGTTGGGCCCAAGCTTGCTGTACAACATTAAAACCCATTCAGTCTGTCTACAAACAGGCTCTCAAAGTGCTTGATAGAAAGCCCAATAGCCATCATCACCATGGCCAATCAGACTTGTGAACATAATCCCTCGGTGTGTATTGCCGCTTTCCATGTTGTCTGTAGCTATTGAGGTGTGGAAACACTGTTGCTTTTATGTATTTTGTTTTGTTGCTTTTTGTGCTATTGCTCTGTCTGCGTGCTACGTGTTGCTTGTTCTATGTTTCTCTGTCTGCATGCTACATGTTGCTTGTTATATGTTTCTCTGTCTGCATGCTACATGTTGCTTGTTCTATGTTTCTCTGTCTGCATGCTACGTGTTGCTTGTTCTATGTTTCTCTGTCTGCATGCTACGTGTTGCTTGTTCTATGTTTCTCTGTCTGCATGCTATGTGTTGTTTGTTCTATGTTGGTCTGTCTGCATGCTACATGTTGCTTGTTCTATGTTGCTCTGTCTGCATGCTACGTGTTGCTTGTTCTATGTTGCTCTGTCTGCATGCTACGTGTTGCTTGTTCTATGTTGCTCTGTCTGCATGCTACATGTTGCTTGTTCTGTGTTCTCTGTCTGCATGCTATGTGTTGCTTGTTCTATGTTTCTATGTCTGCATGCTACGTGTTGCGTGTTCTATGTTGCTCTGTCTGCATGCTACGTGTTGCTTGTTCTATGTTTCTCTGTCTGCATGCTACGTGTTGCTTGTTCTATGTTTCTATGTCTGCATGCTACGTGTTGCTTGTTCTATGTTGCTCTGCATGTGCTTACTGCACATTGTTTGTCTGTATTATTATCGTAATTGTTTTTAATAACCTGCCCAGGGAAGTAGGTTGAAAATTAGCTGGCTGGCTAAAACTGGCACTTTTATTGAAACGTTGATTAATGTGCACTCTCCCTGTAAAAATAAAAATAAACTCAAAACTAAAATATATATATTTTTTAAACATCCATTTCTGTTATTACCGTCCTCTCCAGTTACCAACCTCAAATGTAGCCAATTTTCAAATGATTTAAGAATAGATTGGTATTGTGGTTCCTTTGGCTGACAGAGGAGTTACTGTAGCTAGCTAGCCTAGCGTTGTTGGATATCATGGTGGTGGTCTGATCCTGTGTGTGAGAGGACCGTTCATTGTCTGCCCGTGTTTATGACGGCGACGGTCCCTGTAAATGCTCATTAATTTTGTCCCTTCGTGGCAAAATCATTTCGAGGAGAAGCAATTCAGCCTCTGTTCCTTTCAATTCACTGCTCTTGTCAATCAAGCGGCCCGGGCTGTGGTATCCTGCGGAATGGAGGTGTTATATTCCGGCAATTATCATGTCATATACTCGAAAATGTAAATGAACGTGTGTAAAATTAAATTTATGGGTTGTCAGTGAAGAATAAGAACCAGGAGAGCAATTACTTATCGTCTTTCATCTTGGAGGCTCTGATACGTCAAGCAGAAAAGCGTGCAGTTAAATGCCTGGAATTAGCATTGTGCTGGGGCTTCAACAATGAACCGAGGGCCGGGGCCTTCCTCTCCTCCGCCTTGCCTGCCTCTCTTTTTGTTTGGGGAAGAGCGATGAAATGAAGATGATTATCATCCATCACTCGCGAGCTAAAAAGCTAATGAAAGCGGGAAAGCCACTTCCTTGACTTCATTTGTTGCCTGTTTTTCAATTTTCAGTTTTGAATTCCCTTGTTTTCCTTGTCAGGATGTATAGGCTTTTTTCCTGGCTTGTTGTTCAGATACAGTATTATCCTCGTCCTGTACAACTGGGCTAGTAATGCATATATATATATATATACCTCTTACAGAATACATGGTGTTTAGTGGTGTACTGATTCATTATATGATATTGTATGGTTATGTCTTTTCACTATTTACATGTTTACATTTAAAAACCCAGACTCACACCAGGTTCCCCTTTCATCAACCACATTAACCGCAGGATCCTCATTCAAGCGGCCAATTAATGGGTTTTAATGAAAGCATTGTCATCCTGTCCACCACAATTCAACGGGGTGGCCACCAGGGTAATTGCATGTCTCAGATGTATCTTAAGGTTTAATAACACTGAAGGTGGAAGAACGGCGCATTTAGTTTACATGCAGATGTTTAATTTGTGACTTTTGTTGCTTTTGTTTGGCCTCTTTCTTTTGTGTCTGCTTAACGAAGTGCAGAAGAGAGTGAGGCTCCTGCTATACCACAACAGCCTTCACGCACGCACTCACGCCCACACACACACTCTCTCTCTAAGACCCTAATGAACAATGGTGGCAGGCTAGGATTTGTTTGAATATGAATGTGGCGGTGCGGCAGGGAGGAGGAGGATGGGGCTGGGGATGGAGTTTGACCTTCAGCTGTGATTTTTCAGTTCATCAGGATTAGTCAAGCTGGGCGATCAGGAGCGCTAATGCATAATGACTTCTGAAATGAAAAATGTGTAGTGACCATGCAAATGTCTCAGCTAATCAAAGAGGGGAACCTGGGCTGAGGAGAGGAGAGGAGAGCAAAACAAGGACGTGTCAAGGCCTGAGAGATGGGGGGATGGAGGGAAGGGGGGATACAGGGAGAGATGTATGGAAAGTAATCAAGCACCTTGATTAGACAGCAATGTTAGACGTTAGGGGGACAGGAGGGTCTTATTGGCCCTTTTTGTCATGCCGTCGTAGTATACTGTCATAGCGACTATGTGCTAAACGATGTCGCAATTAGCGAGGGCTATGGAATGGCCACAACTACATACTAAAAGATTCAGTATAGTCCTATTCTTTACGGATGCCTGCAAGAGATTTAATCAATCTTATCTTAGCATAAGATACTATTTGGTAGACTATTCTGCACCTGCAATGGTTGGATGTCTCATATCATAGCCTGTGTAATAGAATATTACAGTCAATACTAACAGTCAAGTAACACTTTCAGATTAAACCGTGGCCCCAACAGGTGAAAGTGAAAGACTCTAGAGAGAGTTTCAAATTCCTTCATTCAGCAGTTTTGAGTTGTTGTTCCAAACTTCACTGCAGCGTAGAAGAGTAAACAAACTCGTCCCAGCATTTGTTTTCATTCCAGTCATTGTAAAAACAAACAAAAAATACCAGGCATGAAGAATTGAACAAAAAGTGATATAAACATTAGAGCTACATTCCCCTGTTGCCATGTGCTCATGCAGGCAATCAAAGTGAGAAGCAATGAAAAGTTGGATCTTTCTTGCTTTGTTATTGATTGATCTACTGTCTTATACGACTTTGGCTGAGAAAAATCTATCTTTGTTTTGTTTTGGGGAAGTTCTCTCTAGCAGTTTTGACAGCAGCTAGTAGTTGAATGATTCTTATCACCTAAAAAATGACACGTGTTTTTCAAAATGACACGCCAGCCAGGAGAAAGAAATGCACCTCTGGCTGCTTTTCGGGAGAATGAAGAAGTTGAAGAACTTCTGTGCTCTGCAGAAAGGCAGCTGGTAATTCCAGTCTATAAACAGAATTGTCTACTAGCACCAATCTCTCTTTTCCTCTCAGAGCAAGTTTCTCTAAGAATCATCTCCCTCTCTGTCTCACCAAGGCTCTTTCTGAGTGATCTCCAACCCCAGGGTCTGTCTGGGTGCTTGCATGCTGATTGTGCATACCAAGTGTCCACTTCAACTGTGTTATTTTAATCAACTTTGGAGTTGTGCATTTTCCTGCTGTTTCACAATGGCCGCCACTGATAGGCATGCCTAAGGCGGTTCAAGGGTTCAGCTAATTAGGGTATACGTCTATTTAAATCCCTCTCTTCTCCCAGCGGGCGGACTGTCAAAAATAAGGCAAGGAAACACAAAGGCACAGCACCCGTCCATCCTTCAGCACAGAGTGCCACAGCACAAGGGTGACGGGAGACATGCTTTTTCTACCTTTTGGTCCCCAATTACCATGCTCCCAGTGGGCTCTGAGGCCAGACCTGATGAATTCTCTCTCTCTCTCTCTCTCTCTCTCTCTCTCTCTCTCTCTCTCTCTCTCTCTCTCTCTCTCTCTCTCTCTCTCTCTGTCCTTTCCTCCCTCTCTTTCTCTCTCCTTCTCTCTCTATGTACCTCCGTTGCTCCCCCTTTCCACCTCTCTGTCTCACCCACCCTCCAGGTGCCGGTGTCGGTGGCCATGATGAGTCCCCAGGTGATCACCCCCCAGCAGATGCAGCAGATCCTCCAGCAGCAGGTCCTATCCCCTCAGCAGCTCCAGGCCCTGCTCCAACAGCAGCAGGCTGTCATGCTGCAGCAGGTACCTAACACATACACACCTAGTAGATACACACAGAGAGACACGCATAGTAACACACCCACCCACACAATCACATCCCCACCGAGAGACATTCACCTAGACACACACACACACATAGTTACATAGTCATACACACACAGTTACATGCATATGGTCACATAATCCCTGCGCCCATTGAACCACACACACACACACACACTGACACTGACTGTGTAGCACTGTATACACACCACACATAATGTACAGTACATCTACGCCCGCTGCGCCCTTGACACAGTTATAAAAGAGGGACTAGAAGTGACGCACTTGACCACGTCACAACCAATGACCTATATCCCTCCGAGGGTCTGTTTCCTGGGAGCCCTCGGGAAAGGTAAAAGCTGTCAGGATAAAGACATTGTTACTGTAGTTATGAGGAAGTCAATGAAAGAGGGGTGGAGCCAATACAGGAAGTGAGACAGGCTGGGTTATATGTGGAAGGAGCCGACTTGCATTTTCATCATTACTTCATAGATAGACCACAGTGAGGAAAGCTTTAAGTAGGGAATTATTGTTTCATTAACTACCCTCTTTAGAGGAATTTATGAATGAATTAAGTTTCAGGAAGATGTCCCATGCAGGCTAGAAACTGATTGCAATTGTATATTCTTTATAAGACTTTTTTACCCTACTGTACCTCCTCTATCTTCAGGAGTCACTGAGAGTAGCATGGACAGCAGAGAGTGGATGTTATGTGTGATGTGTGTTAAAAGCCTTTACTTTTAGAGTGATGAATCCGTTCCATTGAGTGTGCTGTATTCACTTTAAAGCATTTCAGTGCCTGTCAAGACATTAGACAAAAAACTGTATACTAGTTAATATGATTAATTGTGCCCCCTCCAGTACTGTGCGAGGCCATTTAAAGTCCATATGGAGAAGACATGGCGGGAGAGCGAGACTACAGTATGTGTCCCCCCCTGCTAGAAAATGAATCAGATTATGTATGGCACTTCAAATATGTGTTATACGTAACCAACATGTGTCGGTGTTGTCGTGGCACCTCATTTTCAACAACAGCAAAAAAAACTACGACAAACAAAATGAATTACAACATGTCAGAACCTTGGCGAATGCTCTTTTTGCTGCTCTAGTATGGAAGCAGATTCCTCATGAACTTTACAAACACATTGCTACAGTATTATACCATATGATCAATATACTCAGTCTCAGTAAATCGAGGCTTTCCACTGCCCAAAACGTCACACACCGTACCAATGAAACCAACAGCAAAAAAGCATTTGCCAATGTCTATTTACATAGCCAGAAGATAATATGGACATTCTCCTAGGTTCCCTGGAATGTTTTTTTTTATCGTCTGTCTCTCTTTCTTCCCCTCCCAGCAACATCTGCAAGAGTTTTATAAGAAACAGCAGGAGCAGCTACACCTGCAGCTTTTACAACAGCAGCACCCTGGAAAGCAAGCAAAAGAGGTGGGTAACTGTTTAGACCCGGAATGGCCTGACAGTGGGAGTGGGAGGGAATGGGCGGACAGGCAAGACAAGCAGGGAAGAAGTCTAGATGATGTCTGTTCTGGCTGTCTCACTCAGTTCAGTCTTCAGGTTAGCAGCCGTGGTTTGGGGGAAACCTTCCCATGTTTCTGGGATTCCACAGACCAAGCTAGCCAATCCAAAGACAGTGTTCTCTAATGTTAGCTAATGGTTCTCCCAGTGTTACGTGATGTGTACTGTATGTGCCTTTGATGGACAAAGCACTGACACTTGTTATCTGCCACTGGGGGAGACTTGGGGAGAAATGACGGGGAGGGTTTTTCTCTCCCTCCTTCTAAAACATGTAAATGGAGGGGCGTGATGTTAAATAGCTAAAAAGCCCGGTTTGAGCCGAGAGGGAGGACGGAGTCACAGGGTCTGCTGATTAATGAACTGCTTCTGTGGGTTTGGGCCGAGTGCGAGGAGCAGAAAAGTTAGAGTGTGAGGCGCTCATAAATCACACTGACAGCCCGCCAGTCTACCGGGCGCGGCTCGCAGTCTGTCACAGGAGCCGAACATCGTAGCACGCGCTGTGCCAGGGCCAAATCTAAACATGGGGAAGCAGTTAAATTGATCAGGAAAAGGTATCGCAGGCACCTTTTCCCAGACACATTTCTCTCCCTCTCTCCCTCTCTCCGTCTCTCTCGCTCTGTCTCTTCAAGCGGCCCATTATGCAGACCGTACAGGAAGCTGCTACTGACCTCCCGGAGGCTTTGTTTCTGTTTGGATTTGTGAATAGAATTTTCAGCCCTCCGTCGCCATCAAATATGGAATAGAAATCGCTCTCTTATTTCTCCAGAGACGGCGGGTCCAATCCACATGACTTGCTCCATTATGCAGTCTGTTTTCCAGTGAGCGCATCACAAGTTCTGTCTGTCCCCCCACCCCACCCCCCCAGGCTAGAAAGGAAAGGGTCTTCGACTGCAGCTTGTCTCTCTGTGAAGTGTGACTTCCTCCACATATATCCTCAGGAGTGTCTCTCCACAACTCGATGGCCACCTTGGTCTTGTAATTCTTGGCAAGAAAAGCAAAAAAATTGATCCTAGACTCTCCTATAATAACAAGCCTTTCCTTGAGTGAATTAAAACAAATTGCAATGGAATCTGGTAGTAGAAAGATAGTGGAGGAAAAAGAGAGGCAGACAGAAAGAGAAAGTGAGAGAGAGACAGAAAGAGAGAGAAAGAGAAAAAGAGAGGAGAGAGAGAGCGATGTGGAGATAACAGAGCCAGTTGTGTGATAGCTCCAGTACCTCCCATGTTTCCTAATAGACCACCAGAGATCTCATCCACAGCCCACTGAGGACTAAACATGTTTAGCCGTGAAAAAGAGGTGCCATTGAACTGGTAATGAAGTAATGCTCAGTTCTTGGCATGTTTACTGTTATATAAACGGATTACACCATGGTGATACACAGTTACCTGTCTGATCGACATCAACAATAACATCAGCTTATAGTTCTGATTTATAGTTTTATTTTTGGCTGTGGAATAGTACTGTTATGATTAAGCCACAAAAGTCTGGGCGTTTTTTCCCTTGTGATTCTGGGGTTGCTTTGGCAGTTGTTTTTGTTGTTGTTGTTGATGTTATTGTTTAGCTCGGGCTGTCTGACTGGCCCAGTGGTAAACAGGGTTGGGAGGGTGGGGGGGTAACGCTGGTGTGCTCAGTTGCTGTAAATCTCCCAGCGAGTTCCCCTCGGCCCCATAAGCTGTAATAGACCATCAGCAAATGCAAGACAATTAACTATCAGCTGTGGGGGGAAGGGATTACCCAGGGCTTAATATCATACAGAAGACTCATCTCATAGCAGTCTGGAGTGGAGAGGGCAGTCCGTCAGTCTATTAGCCCAGTGTGCCTAGTTCTGCCTCGTTCAGCAAGAGGAGGAGACAGAATAGAACAGGAACTAGGCAAAAAAGGAGGCGAGGAAGAGAGACAGGCAGTAGTTAAGATCATGGAAGCAGCACCAGCAGCATCGGCAATGGAAGCATCCTCGTCGTCAGTGTGGGCGCCCACTTTCTTGTTAATTTGTGTAATTTGTGCTCCTTTCCTCCTCCACTCCTCCTCCTCCTGCTCCTCTTCACTATAGCAACAGCAGCAGCAGCAGCATCAGCAGCAGCTCGCCGCCCAGCAGCTCGTCTTCCAGCAGCAACTCCTCCAGATGCAACAGCTCCAGCAGCAGCAGCACCTGCTCAACATGCAGCGCCAGGGCCTGCTCTCCCTGCCCCCGGCCCCAGGACAGGCAGCCCTCCCTGGGCAGACCATGCCACCAGGTAAGGGGGTGGCTGAAGAGAGTGAAGGGGGAGAGGAGGGGGAAGGGGAGAGAGCCTGGGGCTTCAGGGGCTTCTGGGGCTGGGGGGGCTGTAGCGCACGTGACTGCCGGCGGCCACACCACTCTATCTATCTATCTCTCTCTCTTCCCTTTTGTTTCTACCTCTTTCGCTCTCCCTCAGCTCTGCCTGTCTCTCTGTCTCTTCCCGTGTCTGTGAGTTGCTTTTTCTCTCCCTCCATTCCCTCGCTCCCTGCTCACCCCTCCCTCTCTGGGTTGTTGTTGTTTACTGCCTGCCTCACAGTAAGCAGCGAAGAAACGAGACAAGAGGAGCCGCTTCCATTTTCTCTCGCCAAGAAGTAAACACGTGTTTACCAAAATGGCGGGGGACAAAAACAACAACAACAACAACAACTAGGAAGAAACAAAACGAAGGGGGGTTAATTACCAGTGTGAGGCTGAAACAAAAGGAAAATGCGCCGTTTATCTAGCTAGATAATATCATTTGTGCTAACTGAATTCTGCTTTCTCTGTGAATGTAATCCAGTGGCAGCCATTGTGGATCAATGCCCGTGGTTCCCTGTAGATTTCATTGGAACACTGCATTCTTATTAAGTAGAACCGCTAACAAGAGATCATCCCAGTTAATCTCTCAGTGTAGCCGTGTGCCATTTGGCTAAAAGACTAAGCCTGAGCGGTGTATCAACAAGTAAGTTAGAGATGTATGTAGGCAGTAAACAGGAGGAAGTTATTTGGTTTGGTTTGTGATGACTCTGTGTTTATGTAGTCTACAATACATCAGCTCCGGGCATAGTAGTGTATGTGTAACTGGATTGTAACTGTGTTGGTCCTCTTTTTCTCCCCTCTCCCAGCTGGACTGAGCCCAGCAGAGCTCCAACAGCTGTGGAAGGACGTGACCGGTGGCGGCCACAGCATGGAGGACAACGGCATCAAACACAGCGGCGGCGGCCTGGACCTGACCACTACCAACTCTTCCTCGACTACCTCCTCTACCCCGTCCAAAGCATCACCTCCCATCTCCCACCACTCCATCGCCAACGGCCAGTCTCCCGCACTCAATTCCAGAAGAGAGAGAGAGCGAGAGAGGGAACGGGAAAGGGAGAGGTACGGAAAGTGAGCTACTCGTCCGCCACCCACTACACAACACATTGTAGACACAAAAGTTAGGACGCACAAAAAGCTTGTCGTTGGCTGGTAGTTGTTTGTTGTTTTAATGGCTTTTAATAATGTACAAATACATTTGATATCTATCTATAGAAACTCCCGATCAGAGTATTTGCCCCCCGTTTAGAAAAGATAAAACGTATTTGTTCCTTCCGGGTTGAACGTGATGTTTTGTTTGTTTGTTCAATAGTTTATTAGTGTCTTGGTAATATTCAAAAGGCAGCCTCGGCCTCCCTAGGGACAGCGTAGGATGCTATTGAACACAGTTACTTACACCATATCAAAAGCAAGGAGAGGAAAACACCGGCAGCAATACACTGCTGTGCGAGCAGAAAGGTAACCGCCATGTACATTAAGTATTTACTGGCTCTTGTGAAATTACCTCGCTGCTCCGCTTGTCATGTAAACAGAATACATGATGCCAAGGTGGTATTTTAGAACGTTTATCCTTGTGATGCCGCCTTTATATGTGGTTCTGACTGTAAGAAAACACTGTTCACATATCTGTCTATCTGGTTCTATGCATTATTCAAGGCTCTTTCCTGCGATATAATAAGAATGTGGCGTAGTGTAGAGGTGTACAGAGACGTCAGTGGAGGTGGATGTGTTGTGTAATTGGTTTAAAGTAGATGCTATCTGCTACCGCCACTAAAAGGGGGCTTGAAAAAGATATCTTTAGAAGGCAGACATTCCCCTAGAAGAGAAACAAAAACAGGAGGAGGGAGGGAGGGAAAAAAAGAGAAAGAAAACACTTTTTATCTGTTAGTGTCCCCCGGGGGGGGGTGGCGTCTCGTAATGATCGAACACGGAGTATTGTCAAGGAGAGATGCTTACTAACACACAGTGGATCGATGGAGGGAAAGCCTGCCTGTAGAAACCGTGTGTGAGCTCTCACACACACACACAATCCCGCTCACACACACCGACACACAAACACACACACCCTCCAACCCCCCAAATACAGAAACAAGTGGAGCCGAAAGGTTAAACCATCACTTTTAATAGGATGTGCTGTCTACTCGGGGTCATAACTTATTTGGGTGCCATTTTCCAAGCAGAACCCCCTCTTGTCCTCAAAATAACATAAATTACAGAGAATATTATTCATCTCATGATGAAAATGATATGGCCGTCTGGATTTTTCATGTTTACTTGAAAGCCCTCCATTGATCACTTTACAAGATGAAGAAATAGGGGTTGGTCCCTCTCTGAATGGGTTGGCTGGATGGTTTTTCACATGTTGTTTAGGGGTTTGCAATAACACTGGGGATAGGTAAACCTCTAGATCAATAACCATAATGCTAGGCCACCCGCCCTCATCTTTTCTCCCTTCTGTTATTAGGACCCTAGTCCCTTTATAGTGCACTACCTTTAGCCAGGGTAGCAAGAGCCTCATGGGCTCTGGCCAAAAGTAGTGCACTATATAGGGAATAGGGCGCTATTTCAGATGCAGACAGTAACTTCCTTCCTTGGCTTAATTAGGCTCCTTCCCTCCTCCTCCTAGCAGCCTTGGCAGTTGAACTATTCAATAGAACAGGGCTGAATTGACCTGTTTTGACCTGCTTGTCACTGATGGTAACCTGACAGCCACCAGCAGCCTCAAGCCATTATGGCTTTTTTGATGAATCTGACGCCAGTCTACCCTTCTCTCTCTCCTTCTCTCTACCTCCGATCCTTCATTTTTTTCCCTCGCTGTCTCTCTCTAACGGTCTCTTTCTTTCTCCCTCTCTCCCTTTCTCTCTCGCTCTCGCTCGCTCTTGCTCTCTCTCTCGACCCCTTCTCTTTCCCTCTCCTTCTCCTCTCTCTCTCTCTCTCTCTCTCTCTCTCTCTCTCTCTCTCTCTCTCTCTCTCTCTCTCTCTCTCTCTCTCTCCTTCTCCTCTCTCTCTCTCTCTCTCCTCTCCTCTCTCTCTCTCTCTCTCTCTCTCTCTCTCTCTCTCTCTCTCTCTCTCTCTCTCTCTCTCTCTCTCTCTCTCTCTCTCTATCCATCGCTCCCTCCTTCTCTCTCCTTCTCTCCCTCTCTCTCTCTCTCCCTCTCTCTCTATCTTCTCTCCTCAGCTCATTACATGAGGAAAGCGGAGCCTCCCACTCCCTCTATGGTCATGGGGTGTGCAAGTGGCCCGGCTGCGAGAGCGTCTGTGAAGACTTCGGACAGTTTCTGAAGTAGGTCTTACTCTGAGAATGTACGCTGTGTCTTACTCACCTCCCCTTTCCTGTACTGACCGACTGCATATATCATCACATCTTAGCTTACACTGTGTTTTTACTTCATGCCTGTGCATTACCTTACAGTCTCCTGTGTTAATACTAAAAAAGTACAAGCTCAATGACAGTTGCATTTAACAACCACAGGCCAAGACAACGGCCCCATGAAATCCGATAAAGCCTCATGTCACCCAGCCAAGCGCCTCTCGTGGCTCTTTCCCACAGCAGAAACAACGTCTTATGTTCCATGGTATAAAAGTTGCCATTCATCAACTAAGATGAGCTTAGCTGCTGTACAGTTTTTGTTTCTCAATAATGAAGCTGCAGAGGCCTATTCTGGGGTATTGGTATACCAGAGCGGCTCTTTGCGAGCTTAATCGAGGGAGGCCCAACAAAGAGATAAACACGCTTGCATCTCAATGGGGATATTTGAACGTGTAGATTGTATAGACTGTCAGGCGGCTGGCTACATTAACTCTAGATGTAAATGATCTCCGATTTACACCCAAATCTCCTCTTCAGCTCGCAGAGTTGCCTTATAGGCTTGTGTGAAGAGCCTCAAAAACGAATGGCAACTTGTAAAGACGCGCAGGGGGCCCCACAATGGCTGCATTCAGTGTTGTCATGGCGCCTGCGGACAGACTGAATGAACTCTTCATGCTCCATCAACAATTTAGTTAATTAGCTCATTTGTAATTGGTCTGCTTTGTTGTCTGGGATGTTAGTGGGGGACATCAAAAGGGGAAGGTGTTTGCTAGTGCCATAGATTACAGGTTATCACGTTGCCACTCCGGAGTAGCTAGGCTCTTTCTCTCTCTCTTCATTCGAAAAGAGAGAAAAAGGGGCCAAAGTGTTCATTGGAATATTCTAATTAGATTTGTAATTAACTGAGAAATAATGATCGCGTCGAGCGTTTTCATGGGTGTAAATGTTCATGTAAATTCCACACAAACTCTTTTGAAATTGGGATATTGTTCTATTTTGGGGAGGCAGATTCTTCCTTACATTACAGTGCTGTAACTCCATAACTCCATGTGATGATATGGAAGCCCACCAGGGCCAAACCACAGTTGTAGGATTTAGGTCAGGCAAAACCAAAGGCAGTAGCTTGGTTAATTATACAACTGTCTGTAGCACTAGCATGTGCATTAGGGCTAATGTGTGTCTGTGCAAAGAGAAATTACTGAAAGCCAGACTGGTTTAATATACCAAACCACAAGTCAGACAGACAAGACATTTCATGTGCATTATATCAATGCCTCTGTTCAATGGGCACGCCAACAATAGACACACCTTGGAATTCATTATTTCCTGCTGTATTTCTATGGGCATTATGTGCTTATCCCCAGGGGAAGATGCACTGCATAGAGCAGCATGGTGGATGTCACTAGCAGAGATTTGCTTGGGGAAAGGCAGTATAGGCAATACTATAAGGTTACATTATAAACTGGGTGGATCGAGCCCTCAATACTGATTGGCTGCCAGCCGTGGTATATCAGACCGTATACCATGGGTATGACAAAACATTTATTTGTAGTGCTCTAATTATGTCGGTAACCAGTTTATAATCGCAATAAGGCACCACGGGGGTTTGTGATGTATGGCCAATATACCACGGCCAAGGGCTGTGTCCAGGCACTCCGCATTGTGTCGTGCTGAAGAACAGCCCTTAGCCGTGGTATATTGACCATAAACCACACCTCCCTTATTGCTTAAGTATATTCTGGCGGAGGCCCTGGAGCAGAGGAGAGGTTTACATTGCAGCTTGAGAAAGATTTTGGCTGTGTGTGAGACTGCATGGCTATAGCGGATTAGTGGTCTATAGTCATACACTCAGTTCACTTTGTCTTACTGAATCCACCCGCTATTGTACATGGGCTTCCATGTAAACACGGCTAAGTATGTTTACTGTATGGACGTCTTTATAGCTTAGTTTCTCATTTAGGTTAGGGCATAGGTACACGGTAGGCTATAAAACATGTGACTGTATATATTCTTTAAGAACAGTGTAGAAAAAAAGATTGCACAGATACACTTTACAGTAGGCATATACTTTACAGTAGGCATATACTTTACAGTAGTAGAATAGAAAGAGGCGCTGCAGGTGATTCTCTGACAGCTGGTATAGTATGGAAGGGGCCCTGCTTAAAACAACTGTCTTTACAAAACAGCCTTAAAGATTCTGGGTGAGACTCCAAGTGGTTGCATCCAGCCTGCGAGGAGTCAGAGGTTCATGTACTGTAACCGGCACATGAAAACAGACAGCAACAAAAGACAACGTGATCCTGGCAGAACAAAGATGGCTGCTTGTCTGCCTTGCCTTGGAGGAGGTATCGTCGGTGTCAGGGAGAGCCTTTTAATGTTTTCGGAGATGCCACTCATCTCCTCGGCAACAGCCGGGTACACACACACTTTAAAAAGGTTTACATAAAATAGGTGTCAGAATCAAATGACACTTTAAGACGAGAATGCGAGGAAGGGGGGAAACCTAGGTAACCTGATGGTTGGTTGCTGGAGGTATGAAACAAAATCTCATGCAGCGGGCGCGTTTAGTCATCTTTTGTTGTGTTGCGGTAGGAAACTTGTCAAGATCAGCATGTAATAGCTCTTCAGTGTCTCTTTTATGTGTGTTCACCTGGAGAGCTAGCCTAGAGGTTGCCTGGCACGTTGTATTAGCTCTGTAGTTCAAATGTAATATTAGCGTGGGGGTGTTCGAGGGGGTGTCGGGGGGGGCCTGTGCGTGCATGTTGATGCACGAAAGTGTATGTGGATCTAAATAGTTTTGAGGCGCATGTATTTTCAAGGAAGGTTTGACAGGAATGAGAATAACTCATTTCACACCCAGGTTTGGTCTTTTAGATTAGTGTTACAGTGATATGTATACATTTGTGGCCATAGTATAGTACTGTACAGTGCAAGCGATGCAGAAATATTTGATTCATTCACATCACATACATTTTAATACTCCATACTGTTTAGTAGTATTATATAATGCTTCCTGCTCTGTTCCCTAGGTCTATATTGATTTACTCTCCCATCTGTGATCTCACACACACACAAACACACACACACACACACACACACACACACACACACACACACACACACACACACACACATACACACACTCATCCATCCGAGAAGAGTTAGTTACCATTTGATTATCATCTCCAGTTAAACATCCTTCAGCCCGTCAGCCCATACATATTCATACCCACCATCCAAACCTCCAGCATGCCCCGACCGCCAACCCCTCAGAGCAGGGTCTCCCTAAATCGAAGCGCCTCGCCGTCTACACAGACAATTTATCTGCCTCCTCACTTAACTCTTCCCCTTTCTCCCCCTCCGACGCCATGTCCCCCTCTTCCCCCTTACCCAGCAGGCAGTAGCATCAGAGAGAGAAATGGCAAGCGGGGAGAGAGAGAGAGACGTTAACCTGACCGCGAGTGTCTCTAACCGTTGCTTAATTAAACCCACAAGGCAGTAAGAAGCCCCCGGATAGGCCCCCTTAGCGCTACTCTGCCAGACGTCTGGCTGGGTGTGACAAGACCTTTAAAACTGAGGGCATTATATTAGTTATGCATATGCTGCTGTCTGGTCTGGTGTGGGTCTGCAATGTGTGTTTGTGTTACTCTGCGCCATGCTAGACAGTCAGGGAGGATGGAGGCCCCGGCCTAGCTAGCATGAAGGGTCTGGGTCGACGAAGCTGTGATAGGACACATGGACAATTAGGCACACCATACTGTATGTGTGCTTGAAGGTATATTAGCAGGCTCTTAGAGCTCTCAGTGTATAACTTCAATATATTGTGTATATATTTGTCTTAGTGGTCGGTGAGGATACAAAATGGACAACATAATATGATCCTCCATAGGAATAACAATCCCAAAGTGTATAACAGCCACTTCTCATAAACTAGGAACCTTGTTTTTGTCTAGAAAACCCTGCTGTACACAACACACAACTGTATTAGTGTGGCCTCTCTGTCCCTGAATCCCTCCATCTGTCAATCTCCCCAGCTCTCCCTCTTTCTTTCTGCCTTCCTGTGCTATTGGGCCCATCACATTGGTTATTCCCCTCTCAAAACAAAAATCAATATGCCTGTAAAGTGACCCATAAATTATGTGGTGGCTCCAGAAATGTTTGTTCAGAGCTGTCTTTGTGAAGACGTCCGGCCTCTCTTCCCTCCCTCACCTCTCTGTTTGAACTGCTTTGAGTCTGACTGGGCCTGGCTCATTAGGGGATATTCTGGTGACGATGACGGATAACCTGTCTCTCTCTCTTTATCTCTTTATCTCTTTATCTCTCTCTGTCTCTCTCTCTCTGTCTCTCTCTCTCTCTCTCTCTCTCTCTCTCTCTCTCTCTCTCTCTCTCTCTCTCTCTCTCTCCCTCCCTCCTTCTGTCTTTCTATTGCTTGTTGTCTCTCTCTCTCTCTCTCTCTCTCTCTCTCTCTCTCTCTCTCTCTCTCTCTCTCTCTCTCTCTCTCTCTCTCTCTCTCTCTCTCTCTCTCTCCCTCCCTCCCTCCTTCTGTCTTTCTATTGCTTGTTGTCTCTCACTCTCTCTCTCTCTCTCTCTCTCTCTCTCTCTCTCTCTCTCTCCCGCTCTCCCTCCCTCCCTCCTTCTGTCTTTCTATTGCTTGTTGTCTCTCACTCTCACTCTCTCTCTCTCTCTCTCTCTCTCTCTCTCTCTCTCTCTCTCTCTCTCTCTCTCTCTCTCTCTCTCTCTCTCTCTCTCTCTCACACTCTTTCTGTATCTCTCTCACTGTCAATCTTTCTCCCTCACACCATCTCTCTCTTTATCTCTCTCTTTCTAAATATCTATGTCTCTCTCTCTCTCTCTCTCTCTCTCTCTCTCTCTCTCTCTCTCTCTCTCTCTCTCTCTCTCTCTCTCTCTATCTCTCTCTCTCTCTCTCTCTCTCTCTATCTCTCTCTCTCTCTCTCTCTCTCTCTCTCTCTCTATTTCCCTCTTTCTTATTAATGCATAGTAGCAGCGCTTTCCATTTGAATATTTCATATGCAGGCCGTAATCTGTTTGTAATCGCCTTGCTAACTGGCCAGCAGAAGAAGAAGAGGAAGACAAAAAAGGGATAATTTGAAAAGAAGGAATATCGAGAGGCCTTCTGCAGCTAATTCACAACCTACCCCCTCCAACAGGAGAGAAAGAAAACACAGGCTGCTTGTCTGTCTGTATTAAGGGAAACTTTTTTTTGTATTTGGTAATGAAGGATCTTCAGGGATAGTGGGCCAGCCCACTTGGTGCTTTTGAAGTAGCTGTAATTTATGACACGCGCCATACATCAAGTGCATAAGATAGCATTATGAGCATTGAAATGAAAAGGGTATTTGCAGCATTAGTTCCCTCTTCCTGCGAGGGACGTGATTAAATGATTAATGAAATGCCCCTTTGCATGCGCATTCTGAAACAGCAATTAGACACGGGCTAGAGAAACCCACCAGTCCAGCCTCTCCCCCTCCTTTCAATGCTATCTCATTCCTGATTTAGAATGGAACATATCTGAGCATTAGACCTGAAATGGTTACAAAAGCATAAAACAGGAATGAAATTGGAATGGTTTTAAATGTGCCCTGCCATAATTGAAAGGTACTGGGCTATTGTGATTACAAATGTCCCATTCCATGCTTAGATTGGCATACTAAGGGAGGCTGGTGAATATGTTTGTATTGTTTAGCATTTTGCTGTTAAACAATAAATAGGAAAATATAATATATGGTGAAACTTGTGTGTGTGGTGTATGGGTGTGTGTGTGTGTGTGGGGAGAGTACAAGTGTGTGTGCATGTGTGTGTGTGTGTGTGTGTGCTCGTGCGTGCGTGCGTGTGTGTGTCAGAGAGAGCGATTTAAGCTTCCACTAATGCACTGGAGGCAGTGCTGTAAATGATCATTGAAGGGTCTGCAAGCTAACCTATAATTACAGAAAAGAAAGTGGCAGCTCTGGCATTTCATAACCATGTCTTCTCAAAGCCCGCTTTGTGAGTTTGTCACCAATGATAATTCAGATAGAGGCTCATTACCGAACATCACAACACTTTAAAAAACCTTTTTCGCCTTTGTAGCGCGGTGCAGGGAATAAAGGTCTATTTTAATGGCGAGGTTCTTTTGTGTCCTGCAGACAAAATCCAATCAAGACAAACCGTCATCAACTGTTGTGGCTGTCTGCTTTTTTTAAATTCTAATGAAGGAGATACATTTAATAAGTCTGCCGCTGAATAAATGCCCACTTTGGATGGGGAGCATTTTTTTTATGTTACTCAACGTTAAATTGCCTTTATTGTTTTCTATAAATGAAGGGAGACAAACCCATTGTGCCAGACCAGCATATTTTATCCTCTATAGACTAGTGCTCTGGGTAGTCATTGACTCCTATCCACACTACAGAGGGCCTATTGTCATGAAAAATATGCTACTGGAGTCATATTGGAGATGCTTTCATTGTTTTATATCAGAACAACATCCACCAGTATTACATATCATTTCAGAATGATATTGACAACAACAACAACATAATAATAATACTTTATAATACATAATAATAATAATAATACATAATTTAATAAATAATCAAATTGTTGCATATTAATAATTTATATTACAATGCCTGATTTTGTGAATTTGTATGCATATAACATCCTTAATGACTCCCTCCCACTCTCTCTCTCTCTCTCTCTCTCTCTCTCTCTCTCTCTCTCTCTCTCTCTCTCTCTCTCTGTCTCCCTGTCTCCCTGTCTCCAGGCACCTTAACACCGAGCATGCTCTGGACGACAGGAGCACGGCCCAGTGTCGGGTCCAGATGCAGGTGGTACAGCAGCTAGAGATACAGGTACGGCTCTTTCAGCATTAGTACATTGTTGTTGATTTCTAATTATTTTCTATATGCCTGTTTGTGTGGCCGACTTGACCAAAATGCAGCACACTAAGAGGTGGACACAAGCACACCTAACAGAAGCTTATATACCGAGACCTGAACAAAGGAATCCTTGGGCCCCCACCAAACCCATTATGACTGTTTTAATTGAATTAAGTATGTGCTTATTTTCTCTCCTTTCCAATTAATAACGGAGTGCATCTCTCCCCTTTCCCGGCATGTTAATTAAATGCACTTTGCACCTGAAGAAAGCTTCTGAAGAAGGGAACTATTTTTAGTAGTTGGAGCGTGACCTTATTAGTGTGTCACTCTGTCGAGATAATGAGTCCGGTGATTGAACGACATTATTACTCAGCATCCACGGCATTCCCACAGTGCACTAGATTTACACCATGGCTGTCTATTTTCTGTACTGGATTTACACTGTGGTACTGACAGTCAGGCCTGCTTTAGGCCGGGGTAGCATGGACAAACAGACATGCTCTTAGAGTTCCAAGTTCCCACACACTCTCTCCCTCTCTCTCGCCCTCTCTCTCTCCCTCCCTCTCTCCCTCTCTCTCCCTCTCTCTCGCCCTCTCTCCCTCCCTCTCTCTCTCCCTCTCTCTCCCTCTCCCTCTCTCTCTCCGTCTCTCTCTCCCTCTACCTCTCTCTCGCCCTCTCTCTCCCTCTCCCTCTCTCTCTCCCTCGGTCTCTCTCCCGCTCCCTCTCTCTCTCTCTCTCTCTCTCTCTCTCTCTCTCTCTCTCTCTCTCTCTCTCTCTCGCCCTCTCTCTAAGCTGGCTTGATGCTGATCTGAATGCTGCCCAAGCGTTCCGCTATAACGTTTTTTCCCCTCCAACAAACATTTAGTATTTATGTTGTTGGGGTTTTGGAGGGTCTTAGAACAAAAAAAATGAATAATTCTTATTCTTATATGTAAAATAATACTAAAAAGTATTTTGTTTTTCTTTCTTTCTTTCTTTTTTTTTGCTGACACCCAAAGCCACCGAACCTCGTGTTTACAGTGTGACCAATTACCAGTCGGTGTGTGCTGTTTTATGTCCTTCCTCTCCTCCTTTCTTCCTTCACTCCATCCCTGAGAGCCGTCACTGGTAATGAGGCCCAGTTCAGTCTAGTCCAGTGTTGCTGGCTGATGCTGCTGCTGGGTTGGTGTTGTAGCTAGCGGAGGAGGAGTGGAGTTCAGTCTGTTCACACTGCCTGGTCCCTGTCACTCTCAGTGAGTTAGATTGATGATAGTAGATCGCAGGGCCACTAACTGGACCTCCAAGGGAACAGGGGGGAGCGTGGAGGCGGGCCTGGCTGGCACTCTGTTTGGAGGACCCCTTCACCTCTTGGCAGCTGTTGGCTAGGGTCCATCTCTCTAACAGTGTCCACAGGACTTTGAGGAGGCACTCAGGACCCTCTAATTTATAGCCTGTAGCTTGTTACTGTCAAAGCATCCGCGACCTAAATTCTGCTATTGACAAAAAGATGAAACGCTATTTGTTTTCCCTGACCTCTTCACACTAACTCCCCCTTGCCGACACCACCACCAGCAGAAATGTTTTGTCGCTCTCTTCTATTCTCCTCTTCCTCTCCTCCGCTGGTTTGGTTTAAGTCTGTGTCTTCAAGGCAGACTTAGCTCGGAGCCCCAGACTGGGCATATGCAGGATTCATTACAAGAGAGACAAGCTCGATAACAAGATGTATTACTGTTGCAGTCTGGGGAAAATCGCTCATTTCTAAAACTGTTTTATTTTCTCTCCCTCTCTCCGCTAACAGCTTTCTAAAGAACGTGAGCGTCTTCAGGCGATGATGGCCCACTTGCACATGCGGCCCTCGGAGCCCAAGTCATCTCCAAAACCTGTGAGTGCATATTGCTCTATATACAGTAAACAGGGTTTGGCTGAATGAGCCCCAGCAGATGAAATGAAACAGTTTAACCGTCAGCAGTTAAAATGGATGGAGGGATAGAGGGATGATAGTGGGATGGAAAGGCAATACCAGGTTACACATCTCCCATCAGATATATCTCAGTCTATGACAGAGAGGACAATAGAGCCAGGCGTGTATTAAATCACAGGCTTGAGTCCTTTGCCAAAACGCTGGGCCATTTCATTGTGATAGATATAATGGTCAAAACAACCTGTTAGCAGTGCAATAGCTGCTTAGCACCACAGTCCAAAGCAGCACTTAAAGTCGAGTGAGAGAAATGAGAAGATGTTTCATTTTGACAACAAACACCTCAACTGATAGCTGTACTGGTAAAGATGATGAGCAATGAAATAGCCCAGTAATAAGTATGCAATAAAATGGGCCTAAAATGGATACAGAATCCTACGAATATGGGAAAAAATTGCCTAAAATCTATTTGACTCTATTTCACTTTAATATATATTTGCATTGACTATGGATACACTCACAATACAAATATATTTAAATTATACACACAATTTAAAATATTACATTTGCAAAAACAATGCATAATTTTTGTTAGTATTATTTACCTAAATTTTAAAGCAGTTAAAAAAATGAGTGAGTAAAAACATTGTTAGTATGTTGCTGCTGCTTAGTAAGTGCCTATCAATGGGATAATGTTCCTGCTCATCACCTCCCATTATATAAAGTAGAATCACAAGACAGAATAATTATCCTGCAAACCCGTCAGGAATCATCTGCTTTCCTCCAATTTATTATTCAATCACTTTTTTTTCTTCAAAACTCCAGCAGCTTGGTTACATCTAGTCTAATAAAGAATGTTCAAGCCTGTAATCCAGGATTGCATATGAATGAATAATGTTAATGAAGTATTGCATTACATAAACCGCACATGAAAGAACTGCTAATTGCATTTGATGGTGGGTAATTCATACAGAGATCCTTAAATGAACAAACTCTCTCCAGCTTCAGTTTTAAGGCTCCCCCCTTTGGAGAACTAGAGAGGAGCGTAGTTATACTGTAGATTTTGGCATGTGAAAATGACTACATGTGTATTATATGTGTTATATGCAAAGAAATGCATAGTTCCACAGCAATAGGAGATAGGTAATAGATATTATCATAGCATGGGTTTACAGCCCGAACATGGCTGGGGCTGGGTTTGAAACAGCCCACATATTTGATAAATATTAATAGTGTGAATTTATTGCTGGCTGCTGAAATGAGTCCTGTTGGTTCATCACTGCAACCCTTAACAGCTATCAGTAGCCCAACACAAGGTGTTCCTCGCGCTGGGCGCACTGTCTATTATATGACCCCATTTACTCTCTGAATGGCACTTCATTAAATGTTACCTTTTGGCCATGCCATGGATGGATGAAAATCAAAGTTACCAAGGCTGCAGGTCCCTGAATAATGAGTTTTTTTTCTCTCTCTCTCCCAGACCCAACCTTGAATATATATATTCAGATGAGCAGAGAGGTGGCAAAGTGCTCATCCCTGCCTCTCATTCACTCTCCCTCTCAGTTAGGGCTTTAATAAATTCCATTTTGCAAATACTAGGATTGTATGCCTGCAAACATGTTACGCTTGTTGCCATACCTGGTGGGGGGAGAGGAGGGGAAAAAATATACATGTGATTACACACACACACTTGATAGGATTTATTATGGAGTGCATTTTTGCTGTGTTCGACAGCGTATCCAAACCCTTTGTGGGTCCCTGTGTTGAACATGTAACACATAATGACTGTTCACAGTGTAGCTGGGGCTGTGTGTGTGTGTGTGTGTGTGTGTGTGTGTGTGTGTGTGTGTGTGTGTGTGTGTGTGTGTGTGTGTGTGTGTGTGTGTGTGTGTCTGATGCTGTGAATGAATGGGGGATTAAGTAGGAACACACTTTAAAGACCTGGTTGGTGCCTTGACCGGTTATGAATTATATGGAGATTTTTGTATTATACACATCCAATACACTGTTTTGTAAGCTGTTGTAGGAAAAAAAACGGCAATATACATTTTCCTTTTCAATTGTCATCCTAGTTTACTGGCTCTACTGTGTTCTACAGTGACAGTTGCTGTAGTCTACTCTACTTTCCTCCCAAAAGTAGTAAAGCCTTTCTGTCTCAGACAATGATGGATATGACTTGTCCATCATCATTATTATTTCGTAATTAAATTACATAATTAGCACATGAAAATGAGAACTAATTAGCATTTGATATTTTTCACCTTTAAAAAATCAGCTGATGTGCTGTTTTTGAAACGTACACTCGTCAGTCTTAGATTCAGGCCTCCCACTGTGCAGTAGTGTACTAAGGCCACAGCTAGCCTACGCAGTAACTCTGCAGTCCTATAGAAGTAACTCTGCAGTCCTATGGAAGTAACTCTGCAGTCCTATGCAGTAACTCTGCAGTCCTATGCAGTAACTCTGCAGTCCTATGGAAGTAACTCTGCAGTCCTATGGAAGTAACTCTGCAGTCCTATGCAGTAACTCTGCAGTCCTATGGAAGTAACTCTGCAGTCCTATGGAAGTAACTCTGCAGTCCTATGGAAGTAACTCTGCAGTCCTATGCAGTAACTCTGCAGTCCTATGGAAGTAACTCTGCAGTCCTATGGAAGTAACTCTGCAGTCCTATGGAAGTAACTCTGCAGTCCTATGCAGTAACTCTGCAGTCCTATGGAAGTAACTTTGCAGTCCTATGGAAAGTTCTTCTCTCTTCTGACTAGTTTGAGTTAATGTAATACATAACAATATGTGTCATTTAGCAGAGGCTTCTATCCAAAGAGACTTGCAGCTATATATTTCTTTACGGGTGGTCCCGGGAATCAATCCCACTATCCTGCCGTTGCAAGCACCATGCTCTACCAACTGAGATACAGGCCATACTGTTAACTAGCTGCCAGTCATCTCAGCCCAGACAGTCCCTCCCAGTATCAGCTCATTAACTTTAAGTGGTGCTATAATGATCAGCTGAAACCCATAGATGCACCATAGTCTCTCCAACCTGACATCTCATTGCATTTATCAACACATGCTGTCGCAAATTATTGTTGAGGCCTCTCGCTCTCTCTCTTGCTCCCCTTTCAAAGTGATCTCCAGTCACTTTTAATTCACAACGTTCACCAGCATTCCACTCGCCCCATTCGCAATTAAGCCAATTTAGTTTGAATATGTAATGATGTAATTTCCATTCCACCTAAATTAGCACAGAGACCCAAAGGTCAGGGTGGACATTTCCACTCGGTTGGTTGGAACCCCTACAATCACATCAAATGAGCCCAACTAAGAAATAAATGCAAAAAGAGGGAGAAAAGCTCTGTGGATTAGTGATGGGTTTCAGTTAGCGTTAGCAGCGAGGTAAAGTGACACTCTCTGGTCGGGTTTCAAAGAGGAAAGAAGCCGCGGCCACCAGGCGCATCGCTTTTGTTTTGTATCCAGGAAAGGTCAGGGGTTGCCTGTGCTGAGGCCCGGCCAGCTGTAGCCATCTGTAGCCAGGTGGTGGAGGTGGCTGTCTCTGGCTCTCTCCCTACCACAGTTTAGTACACACTACATAGTGAGTTGTCTCTATGTGGGCTGGAGATGGTGGTTGGGATAACACGGAGGGCTGATCATTAGATCATCTTTAACAGCGTGCTCTAATTAGAATTCTTATGATACAATTGTATCCTTTAATTAGTGGAGATTGGCTGCTTCCTCTAACGCAGCTTATTAGTGGAACCACAGCTGTAGAACTGTAGAGCGAATCCACTCTCATTTGTCAGAGAGCCCCTTCTAATGTAAAACCGTCTTTCTTTCTCCGTCCCTCTCTCCTGCCTCTACTTCCTTCTTCTCGCCCTCAATCATATTTCTCTCTCTCCCTCCCTCTTTCACTCTACCCTGTCTCACCCTCCTTCACTCCCTCTCCTTCCTTTCCTCACTCCCTAACTCCTTCCCTCCTTACTCAGCTGAACTTGGTATCGAGCGTCACCATGTCGAAGAACCTGCTGTCGGTGTCCCCTCCGAACGTACCTCAGACCCCCACCACGCCCAGCGCCCCCGTGACGCCCATGTCCCAGGTGCCCCAGGTGCCCTCCCTGCTCAGCGCTGCCAACGTCCCCAGCATGGGCGCCATGCGCAGACGTCACTCCGACAAGTACTCCATGCAACTGTCTTCAGGTAAGAACCTCTACACTACGCCCAGTCACCTACTGTTATGATCATTGATAAAGTTGGGTTCATTGAATTTAATTGAATACTGTGTTGGACTTTCAATGCATTGTCACTAATAGTTGTTGTTGTACAACCACACAGCGTTTATTTCAATATGGAATGTTAGATTTAAAGGGAAAAAAGCCTCTGTATAACCAATCTATATGTAAATACACCAGAACCTTTTCTGAGCGTAATTATTACATGAACATTAATTAAGTTTGAACGTTAAGATGCTCTATGTATTAAGCTCTTTGCATCGGTCTTTGATGTTTATATTTACTCTCTGGTATTTAGTATAAAATATGCATCAATTATTAATGTTCATACACAATATCTAATTTCATATGGATGTATTAGTGTTTAAGATTCCTCATGAGAGAGATGAATACAAATGATATTTAGTTAGACATGGAAAATGCTGATTTGATGTGTGCTGCCCTCCCCTCCCTCTTCTCTTCTCTTTCTCTCCCACTTTTAATTTGATGAAACCCTAAACTAATTCCAATACCTTGAGGAATAAAATTTACCAATTATTTCAGGTGGTGACACAGTATTTATTTTTCCAGAGATCGCCCCAAACTATGAGTTTTATAAGAATGCCGATGTCAGACCACCATTTACTTATGCAACCCTCATAAGGCAGGTGAGTGGGAGAAAAAATAAATTAACTTTGCCCGATTAGATTTAAATTAATTGCTGCTTGAATCGCAGGCAGCTCTGAGAGTGTGTGTCATGCTGCCTAGTTAGTAAACCGTTATTTGATGTCATCTCATTTCAGGGTATCATGGAGTCGGGCGACATGCAGTTAACGCTTAATGAAATCTACAGCTGGTTCACGCGCACATTTGCTTACTTCAGACGCAACGCAGCTACTTGGAAGGTACCTACCCTAAACCTGCTCTTACAGCCTTAGAGTATACTACTTCCTCATTTAGAGACACCTCTTTGTGCTATACCTGCAGTAACAAAAGCTTGGCGGAACATTTATTTACTCGACACCAACAGATTAGTATCCCACTCCCCTCTCTTTAACCTGACCTCTTGAATAGAGGGAATTTTTCCAACCTCTTTCTCTCAGATGACAAGTGAAAGAATAATTCTGCCTCTGATATCGTTTTCTAATTTGGTGCAGTGGGGAGGAGTGGGGCCTGGCACGCTAATTACAATACAGCCACTCAATCATCAGCACCTTTTGTTACCATGCACCGTATTACTTCTCCTCCTGTCCCTCCCCTCAATCTATATCTATCGCTCTCTCCTCTTTCTCTAGCTTTCTCTCCTCTTTATCTCTCTCTCTTCCTCTTTCTCCCTCTCCATCCCTCCTCCCACACACACCCAGCCTCTCTTGCATATCATTGGTTAATTAGTCTGAAAGATGGCTGTTTGCCTAGGGAGGCTGGGGCTGTGGCAGGGGTTTTTGTGTTTAGTGTCTGGCCCGTGTGCTGCCATACACACACCATAGCTCATAGTGGCGGGCTGGTGGCCGCGTGTCCGACTGAGGGGTTATGGCCGTTCAGCCGGAACTAAAGGAGACCCAAAGTGAGAATTAGCCTGTCAGGGAGAGAACACACTTTATTTACCAGGACAAAAGGACTCATTTGTATCTCTGTCCTATACAACGTTCATTGCCTGCCTCTCCAACACAGTTCAAAATGTCTTCTTGATGCATCTGTTTTGGGGGAAATGTGTGTGTGTGTTGCTGAGAAGTATATTCCCTTCCTCTACCCCAGCACTACATGTATCAGTGTTTTATTCTCACCCACCTTAAGCATAATTTGTTAGCCAGTAAGAGCCAGTGGCCATTGTGGATACTCAGGACAAGGAGACGGCGGGGGGATCAGAATACATCCATCTCTCATCAGCATGCAAAGCATATCAGAGCACTAGGTTTAGCAAAGTGAATTAATTTGGATTTGGGATGCAAATGATGTCGGCGTGTGATTACTGATCCACAAGGGTGTGCTGCAAAAGACTCCGGACTCTTCCGGATTGTCACACAGTCGTGTGTGTTTTTTTTTGACTTGTTTAGTCAATTGTTTTATCACTAACTGGTCATTAACCAGCACACACGTTTTTTGTCTGTTTTAATAGTCATCGAAAGCCAACATGGTGATATCAATGACATCAAAAATCTTTCATTGTGTGGACTTATATTGAGTCGAATAAACCATCAGTGAAAACTGTCCAGTGATGGTTGTAAACTATCCAATCATTAGTCATTTAAACCCTCTAGAAAGCATCCAGTAATTGTCTTAAAGGAAAACTCCACCCAAAAACTCTCTTTTGGTATTTGTATTGTTAGTCCATTGTTGACATAGTCCCAAAATGTGTTGCATGTCAGCAATCATGTTTTCAAGATATACAACTTTAAAAATACAGCTCCCCATAGCTGTTTTTTGTTAGCATAATAGATTGTTAAAAGTCTTTAGTAGTATTATCTGTATTTTGAAGTTATATATCTTGAAATTTGATTGCTGACATACAAAACATTTTGGGACAAGATCAACAATGGACTATTGAAACAAATACCAAAATATTTTCTTTTAAGTGTGAGGTTTATCTCCATGATGGCCGATAATCTGAATACCCTCTTGTCTCTAACTTCCATCTCTCTCTCTCTCTCTCTCTCTCTCTCTCTCTCTCTCTCTCTCTCACACACACACATTTTCTTTTTTTCGTGGCCCGGTCATAATATAGAGAAGTGGGCACAATGGGCATTAGAAATATCTCAGTCCCTCTCGCTTTCACAATAACCTAGGTGATATATTTACATTTTGAGCTCCCACATTTCTTTTGTAAGGTGTTAGAGGGATGATCTGTGATGGGCTTGTCATTTGATTAACTGAGAGAACTTAAAAAAAAAGAAATGAAAGGTGATTTAATATCTGAGCTTGGTCTCATCAGCTCTGAGACTGGAGGATCCAGCCTCCACTCTGCTCAGCTCCTCGCTCCCCAGCAGCTTATTAGTTCTAACTGTAAAGCATGCATAATAAAACTGCTCATTTTCTCATTAATATTAAAATGATCATATTCAAAGCCATGGGCATTAAGATCAATCAAATCCTGGGATTTTCAGGTCAGATGCGAAGATCTGCTTATGTTTTTTTCGTCTTTCGAGAATCTCTTTTCTTAAAGGGAAAAAACGGTATACCTCGTTGGAAAAATAATGCATATGCAAGCGGGCGATATTAAAGCAAAGGTTATTATTTGTATGCTTTTTGATGCATGTTTTAATTATGATTCATCTGGAATGCTGAGGAAGAATATTGTATTTATTTTGTTGATTTTATTTCATGTTTGCGTATACATGCAGTAATGCATACGTGTTCATGCGTGGATATCTCAGGTCATTTTGGTAGCATCACTTTGCTTTAAGGGTATGTGACATTATAGCAACTAAAAAGGTGTCATGAGTTGATCATTAATTTGACTCCTATCTTAACAGCATGCACAGACTATTTCGATATTTTACACGTCCTTGTCAGCCCAACCCCAAAACCACCTCACACACACGAGTCGTACCTCCTCACACCAACCCTCCTCCTCCTCTTATCCCCCCACACCTCATATTGTCACCGGGTTAGTGGCTTGCCAACGGATGGGAAGGGCCTCACATCTCTTCTAAAGATACTGCCATTAAGACTAGAGCAGAGGGTTGAGGGCTGCTGCTGCTACTGACATCACCATTATCACCACAGCATTACCACTTCTGTCACCAAAAGCCATTCGCTATGCTGATTACCTCCTTTCAGCCTACTTACTCTGATTGATATGTACTGTGTGTGACTTGTAAGTGCATTCGTACTCGCTCACTTTTACTAATTAAATCAATGGTGCGTGAATGTTAAGAATTTAAAAAAAATATATATTTCCCTTTGTTTCTTTCCTTCCTTTCTTAGGTGGATAATAAAAAAATAAAAATTACTCTTTCCATGACCTTTCTCTCCTTGTTTCCGTCTGTAGAACGCCGTCCGCCACAACCTCAGTCTGCACAAGTGCTTTGTGCGTGTGGAGAACGTGAAGGGGGCCGTGTGGACGGTGGATGAGATGGAGTATCAGAAACGCAGGTCTCAGAAGATAACAGGGTACGTTAGAGTAGAGCTGTCACTCCAACTCCCCACCTAGTCCTAGGGCCTCTACCGTATTACCACTAATAATCAGACATTTTTAAATATCACTGTAGTATAGTATATGCTGTCTGTACAAGGGCTGCCGTTCATTCTAAAATGATTTAATGTCAAAGCTATTAGGAGAAATGCGTATTTAACAATGATATTAGATATAAAAACAATTATGTTGGAATATGCCATTTTGTAATAATAAGAATGTTTATTTCAAACTGTTTTGTGTATTTGTGTTTCCTGGTGTAGAAGCCCGACGCTTGTGAAGAACCTTCCCTCCAGCCTGGGCTATGGAGCTGCTTTAAACGCCAGCTTACAGGTAAACACCCAGTGTTAACCTGCGGTTGCTCTGTCAGATCCTGTACGCTACACAAAATGTGACTGATTCCCCTCCATTGTATTGTGGGTACTATAGCCTACAGCGGTCTATGTGTGTGGTTTCTGTGTGGTTAAACGGAAGTAGTTCTTAAGACCTCAGCCTAATGTATTGTATGTCCATAGTCAGCAAGAGAGATGCAGAAGAAAGTGGCTGAAGTTGAGTGCAGGGTCTCACTCTCCTCCCTCTCTCTCTCTCCTCCCTCCTCTCTCTCCCTCCCTCCCTCCATCAATGTCCTTCTCGCTCCATCTGTCTGGTTGAGATCAGTGAGAATGGAGGCCACCCTGTGGCTAGAGCAGGAAGCAGCTCTTTCTCTCTCTCAGCTTGAATACAGGCTCAGATTGATAGCAGCCGCAGCAAATGCAAGGGCATTTGCATTCATATTTATCCAAGCTGTCATAAATGATTTGGCTTCATACTGTCGGGCCAGCCAGCAAGGTGCTCATAGCAAAAACGTTAAATTTTAATCGCAAATATAACTTTAATGCACAAGAGGCAAAAGTGTCAGGAGTTCTATATTATTTTGGAGGTAAAGTTTTTTGTCTGTTTTAATAGTCATCGAAAGCCAACATGGTGATATCAATGACATCAAAAATCTTTCATTGTGTGGACTTATATTGAGTCGAATAAACCATCAGTGAAAACTGTCCAGTGATGGTTGTAAACTATCCAATCATTAGTCATTTAAACCCTCTAGAAAGCATCCAGTAATTGTCTTAAAGGAAAACTCCACCCAAAAACTCTCTTTTGGTATTTGTATTGTTAGTCCATTGTTGACATAGTCCCAAAATGTGTTGCATGTCAGCAATCATGTTTTCAAGATATACAACTTTAAAAATACAGCTCCCCATAGCTGTTTTTTGTTAGCATAATAGATTGTTAAAAGTCTTTAGTAGTATTATCTGTATTTTGAAGTTATATATCTTGAAATTTGATTGCTGACATACAAAACATTTTGGGACAAGATCAACAATGGACTATTGAAACAAATACCAAAATATTTTCTTTTAAGTGTGAGGTTTATCTCCATGATGGCCGATAATCTGAATACCCTCTTGTCTCTAACTTCCATCTCTCTCTCTCTCTCTCTCTCTCTCTCTCTCTCTCTCTCTCTCTCTCTCTCTCTCTCTCTCTCTCTCTCTCTCTCTCTCTCTCTCTCTCTCTCTTCCCTTCTCTCCCTTCGCTCACTCCCTCCCTCTCTCTCTTTCAACCTCCCCCTTTTCTCTCCCACTCTTTTCCTCCCTCTCCCCAACCCTTTCCTCTCCCTCTCTCCCCCTCTCCCTCCCTTCCTCCCTCCCAGGCGGCGCTGGCTGAGACCTCCCTGCCTCTGCTGGGGAACCCTGGTCTGATGAACAGCAGTTCGTCTGGCTTGATGGGAGGCAGTCCTCCTGGTATGCTCGGCGGTAGCCCCCATGGTATGCTCGGCGGTAGCCCCCATGGATTGATGGGTGGTAGCCCACATGGATTCATGGGCGGGAGCCCCCATGGGTTGATGGGTGGCAGCCCCCCAGGAATGATGGGTAGCAGCCCCCCAAGCCTGCTCCAGTCCGACTTGAACGGATCGCTGGATCACCTGGACACCAACGGGCACAGCAGCCCTGGAGGATACTCCCCACAGGCACACATGTAAGTAGTACTCAGTGGCTTCTCGTTGGTGTCCAGGTGTAAACACACATTAACGCACGCACACACACACCTACCTCAGTGTGTTCACTGTAACACAGAGAGAGAGTTGGTGACAGACCTCCCCCTCTGTTCCATGTACCAGACGATACAGTAGCAACAGTGCATCCCCACTCTCCCCATAGCTGTCTTTTGTTAGCATCGTAGCTTGTTCAAAGTCTTTACTGGATTATAACATAGTGGGAGGTTTTTGGGGACTAATTTGATTTTAGTACTAAATTACCAGCGTCTTTCGGAGGTTCAAAGAAATCTTAATTTCAATGACACATTATGCCACAGCTGAGGTGAGCCTTACATACATGGCTGTCAGTTGTAACAGTTATAACCTATAAAAATAAGATAATTACACATTCGGTTTGAATTACTCCAATGTCTGCATTGTAGGGGTTTAGATGTTATATTTTATTCAAGACCGTCCATATTAATATTTAGCAGCTAACTGTATCATTAATTACTTTAAAATCTTTGCCTTCTCTATCTTTTTTAATGGAGCCCAGAGAGAGAAAGAGGAGGGCCATTAAAAATGTATGTCATGTGGATTTCAGGAATGTGTATGTTACAAATGTGCTCTCCCTCTAACCAGTGATGTCACACGTGTCACTGTAGTCCCATGTTTACCTAGCCAAAGATAGGAAATGGAGCACCAAGGGCGCTGTATGTGAAGCTACTACTTCCTCCACCCCCACACTTCCTCACCACGCCCCTCATTTGAAATCAATGATGCAAGCCCAGCCACAGTAGCTAACTTGCTAGCCATCTCTGGAGTAGCACCGGGAATTAAGCCAGTTCTGTATCTAAGAAGGGGACTGACTGTTCTGAGAGGAACTGGCCTAACCCATACATTAATTTGTTTGGATGTGTTTATTCCTTTCGGAAATGGGCCAGAGTGTGTGTGTGTGTGTGTGTGTGGGGGGGGGTTGAGTGTTAAGTGGGGCATATCTGCAGTGCCAGACAGAATCCCTGTGTATCCACTCCCCCAGGTTGTTTAACTTTTAATAACGGACAGAACAGGAGACTCTCTCTCTCAGACGGCCTCGCCTCAGTGTGGGGGGTGCTGTGGAGGCAGCCTCCACTACCGCTCTCCGCCTTTACACGGCCGCAACATCCTCAAAATGGAAGAAATGTGTTTTTATGAGTGGGTTCTCTGGGATGCACTTAATAATGAAGGGAGAGTAACACTAACTAAAGAGTACACGGCGTACCAGGCGGTCCTCAGGAGAGAGCAGGGAAACTTCAGAAACCAAGTGAATCGAACAATTAGACAAACCTTTTTCCCCCACTTCTGGAGGTTAATGCTATCAGCCAAACAGCGACTCAGATAGCTCCAGGCATGTTACCATTTATGTGTGTGTGTGTCCCCTCAAGGGTATGCTTAAGAGGAAGAAAAGACTAAAAAAGACAGGAACTAGATGTGCTAGCTAGAATTACAGTACAGTAGGATGCTGCTAAAGGACTTCAGTAAAAACAGTTTCACTTCTGAATAAAAGAGATTTAGACTTTCAAAAATGTACGAATATTGACCACAGTATCACATTGTAAAATTTGTGGAAAAATTGACCCAAAATCCTTTGTTTTTTATGTTGCGTTGTTAAGTAAGGCCATTACGTTGTTGTATGTACTTTACACCACTCCACACTCCTTGATAACCGTAAATGATCCATGTTCAGATGCTATCATGTGTGTCACTCTGTCCTCTGATCGTCCCCCGCCCCTCGTTAACATACGACACATAGCTAATGATGTTATTTGCATCCCTGCCATACCTCATACAGAGCGTGATTACCAGTGATCATAATCTCCCAGTGATGGTGATGAGTCTCTGTCCAAGATGCACTTATGAACCACACACACACACAACACACACACACACACACAAACTTCACGCACACACACATAGCTGGTATTTATCAGACACAGAGCCTAGGCATTTAGCCCAGACTTCATAATGCCAGCTAGCCATTAACGAATAAATGACTCATCCAATGGTTCTCTAATACAGTGTAAAGCCACAACGAGGACTAATCATTTTTCTCCTTTCTTTTTCATTCTCCAACCACACAAGCATGTTAGTGGTTTATAATGAATACAAATGAAAGCTATGAGCTATGCCTGTGATGATGAGGAGAAAGGGTTGTGCTGCTGGGTGTCTAATGGCTGCATCACATCCGGAGGTGATTGGGAGTCCCATAGTGCGGCGCACAATTGGCCCAGCGTTGTCCAGGTTTGGCCGGTGTAGGCCGTCATTGTAAATAAGAATTTGTTCTTAATTGACTTGCCTAGTTAAATAAAGCTTACATTATTTTTTGGTTTTTTTGTTTCAGAAATGTCTGTGCTACTGACCATCATCTGGTCCTGCCTCATTTTTCTCCCATTAAGATTAATATTGTCAATGTAGCATGTTTGTTGTAACATGTTAAATACAAATGATTTATTACAAAGCCTGAGGGAGATCGCCAACGATTTGAATATACTTCAGAAAGTATTCACACCGCCTGACTTTTCCACATTTAGTTCTGTTACCTTGACGGATTCAAATGGATTTAATTGTCATTTTTTGTCAACGATCTACACAAAATACTCTGAAATGTCAAAGTGGAAGAAGATTTTGCCTGTGCTTAGCTCTATTCCGTTTCTTTTTATCTTAAAACACTCCCTAGTCCTTGCCGATGACAAGCATACCCATAACATGATGCAGCCACCACCATGCTTGAATATGAAGAGTGGTACTCAGTGATGTTTTGTGTTGGATTTGCCCCAAACATAACGCTTTGTATTCAGGACATAAAGTTCATTTCTTTGCCACATTTTTTTTCAGTTTTACTTTAGTGCCTTATTTCAAGCAGGATGCATGTTTTGGAATATTATTATTCTGTACAGGCTTCCTTCTTTTCACTCAGTCATTTAGGTTAGTATTGTAGAGTAATTACAATGTTGTTGATCCATCCTCAGTTTTCTCTTGTCACAGGCATTAAACTCTGTAACTGTTTTAAAGTCACCATTGGCCTCATGGTGAAATCCCTGAGCGGTTTCGTTCCTCTCCGACAACTAAGTTAGGAAGGACACCTGTATCTTTGTAATGACTGGGTGTATTGTTTCACCATCCAACGTTTAATTAATAACTTCACCATGCTCAAAAGGATATTCAATGTCTGCTTTTTTTTTATACCCATCTACCAATAGGTGCCCTTCTTTGCGAGGTATTGGAAAGGCTACCTGGTCTTTGTGGTTGAATCTGTGTTTGAAATTCACTGCTCGACTGAGGGACCTTACCGATAATTGTATGTGTGGGGTACAAAGATGAACTAGTCATTCAAAAAGAATGTTTAACACTAGTATTGCACACAGAAACTTATTGTGTAACTTGTTAAACGCATTTTTACTCCTGAACTTATTCAGGCTTACGATAAGAAAGGTGTTGAATACCTATTGACTCAAGACATTTCAGCTTTTTCATTTTTAATTAATAAAAAAATTCTTAAAACATTATTCCACTTTGAAATGATGGGGTGTTGTGTGTAGGCCAATTTTAAATTCAGGCTGTAACACAACAAAATGTGGAAAAAGTCAAGGGGTGTGAATACTTTCTGATGGCACCGTATACGTTTTTTGTAAACATTAATTGGGAGTGATATCAAATACTTAATATCAAAATATCAAAACATATGTCTGTTGATTAGAGGGGTAGTTCTGAATATGAATATTGTTTTTATTTACAACAACAAATAAAATAAAATAAATGTGTTACCAGATAACTAGAAAGAGTGTATAGAAATGAATCCCAGATAATCGTTTTATCCCCCTCTTCTCACCTGAATGGGAGAGTTCTGTTTATTCTGTTTTCTCCTCTTGAGTGTGTGGGTTGAGAAGGAAACAGAAATATTCATCACACCGCCTAGCATCCTGGAAAGGCAAAGTTTCTCCTTCCAGCTACCACATCTGAATATGAATTTATTTTGCTATAAATATTAAAGTAATCTGTACCTTTTAAAATTATTTTCAAATTCAAAGTTCCTCTTGCCATTGATGAAGGCAACCCAGGAGATGGCTGCCAGACACGTTCTAATACAGAGAGTACTTGATAAGGATTTTTCTTGCTCTCTCTCTCTCTCTCTCTCTCTCTCTCTCTCTCTCTCTCTCTCTCTCTCTCTCTCTCTCTCTCTCTCTCTCTCTCTCTCTCTCTCTCTCTCTCTCTGTCTCCTCTCTCTCTCTCTCTCTCTCTCCCTCCTCTTAGTCCACAGGGATTCCCTGATGCATCTGACGTGTCAAAAATAATTAGGTTTTGTCAGATTTATCATCGCACCACAAACCCTTTCCCTGAGTAGGGCCCCGGATCATGTTAAGCCTTGTTTGTGTGTGACAGCATTATTATTCTTGTTAGTAGCCCCACACTTCCGCCCATACGCTCTCTGATGTTCTGGAGGGGAAACGTCCCCACTTCCCCACTCAGTCCGGTGTTTCAGTGTTTTCACACTGCCTTTATTGACAGTGGCTAAAGATATTCATCTATTTAGAGTTAAAAACATGTATCATGTATGTCTGACTGAACTGCCGGGCTGAAGCTGATTAATGGTGGAGACTAGCTGCAGGTTTTTACTCTGGAGGAGCGACACCCACGCCCCTGCATATTAACGACGCATTGCGCTTTCTATTAACAAGATAAAAAAAAGCTTGACTCCCCTTGCTCCGGGGGACTAGAGGGGATGATAAATTCTCCATTATTTAGTATACAGTGTGTTTTTTATATATATTTTAAGTCAACCAGGTGCCATCAGTAAACTCCTGATGGCCAACCATGTCTGGGTATAAGCCATGTTCAATTTTTTGTCATAAAAATGTTGATGCAATTGCTTAGAGTGGAAGTGACGTTTCATGTTGAACTATCGTTTCACAAATACTATGGTTGTTGTTACATGCTGTTTAGCAACGTAATTCCAGCTTTGATATATTTATGATAATTCAGGCTGATTTAAATTATTGTCATCAAAATGTTTAAATGTTTTCTCTGAAAAAATGTAATCTCTTTGGGAGACAGAGTGGCGCACTGCATCGCAGTGCTAGAGGCGTCACCACAGACCCGGGTACGATCCCGGGCTGTATCACAACCGGCCGCGATTGAGAGTCCCATAGGGCGGCGCGCAATTAGCCCAGCGTTGTCCGGGTTAGGGGAGGGTTAGGCCGTCTTTGTAAATAAGAATTTGTTCTTAACTGACTTGCCTATTTAAATAAAGGTTAAATAAAATACAAAATAAATATTGAGGATACATTCTGTAGAAGAGGGAGGCTATTTGAGTGATTTATTATTAGTTTTTTTTCTGGTTCACCCCATGTTAATTGTGCTGAAGGGCTTCTCCCTCACAATCTTTCTAATTACCTTTAACAAATAGCAGCATGATAAAATATGTAACCAGGGTGAAGAGTTGATACCCTAGAGCCTTGTACGCAAACAACTCAGATATTCATAAGAGGATCTCTTTGACTTCACCGCCACTGTAGACCCTGTCTGCAGCTCACTGACCAACCAACGGACAGGCAGAGAGACAGTTCAAAGCTGTGTGCTCAAACACCTTGGTAGTGCATGGGTGGAATCCAGGCTTGTGTCACTCATTTTAATTTGAACCCAGCCTAACTTCTCACTTCAATCATAGTTTTTGTGTTTAATTGTATGGGAGTTCACACATTCACCACTGTATAGCAGTAGCTTCTACCTGGGTGGACTATGGGACTAAGGCACACACTAAGGCATACATTTCCTACTCTATCATATGTCTTTATGTATAAAATAATTTACTACATATTTCGTCAATTCCTTTCCAGGCCAGCGATCCACGTCAAGGAGGAGCCGTTGAACATGGACGACGATGACTGTCCGATGTCGCTGGTGACGACAGCCAACCACAGCCCAGAGCTAGACGACGACCGGGAGCTGGAGGAGGGCAACCTATCAGATGACCTGGAGTGACTACTGGAGTCCCTCCCACTACTACAGGCCCCTCCCTCCACCTCCGTCACACTGTCCTCCTACCTGTTTCCTCACAGGCTGTCCTCCTAGAACCTGCTAGAACCAGAACCACTCCTCACCCAGAACCAAACAGAACGAACAGACCACAGCTGACTCTCCTCCCTCCCTCCGCGGACTGGAGTATTTATTGAGCATGCATCCGGAAGACGAGGCCCACAGGAACTCTTTGTTGCAGCCCTATGGGATCCCTGACTGGACATGACAGGCATGAGATGTCTGGTTTTTAAAACGACTTTCAGACCTGTTTCATTAAGATGGCTTGGCCACTACATACACACAGACACACACAGAGGCTCATGGACGGAAACGACAAAAACACGAGTCTGGAAACCCGTTCTGTAGAAAGCTAACGGCCTCATATACTGCCAAAAAAAATATGTTTAATTTTGTGAATATCAAAAACCCTCACAGTAGTTGTTGATGTTAGAAACAATTGCTGGTTCAATTCAAACGTTGTTGCTCTGTCCATCATTTGCACAGGAGTAGTATCACAAATTAGTGTCACTGCCTGTATGTTGCAAAAAGTCTAAAAAACAGTATTTTCATTTTTTTTCTTTTTGCGTTCTACTTTTTGTATTCTGATTTCTGGCACCACCAACTGTAAATGCCATTTCCTATTTCCCAACACTAACAGAAGCACGGTATCAAGACTGTTGCAGCTGTCAAAAAAGAAGGCTTCCAGTCTGAACCTGTTTGTGATGAAAAGTAATTAACGTGACATTAAGTTTGAAAAACGTAACTGTTTGTGTAAGCACCAACCAATACGGAAAAAAATGCATTTCTGCATATTCTTCTGCTGTTCTCTTTTACCTCCTTGTTCTAAAGCTTTGTCTACCTGCAAACAGTCACAGGCAACAGCTAGAAACCAAAGCCAACACTATCAATGGCCAATAGCTTAGACAGAAGCCACCAGACTCTTTGGTCAGCCTTCTGTGACTTTAACTAGTACAAAGAGAAGCTTTCCTCGAACTACCTTCTAAATAACCTCTGGGATCGTTTCATTTAGCCCTGTACAAAGATGATTCAAGAAAAAAATACAAGATTTTGATGTGTAATTTGATAACTCGTAGTGTCCACTTGGAGTTTAGGGCGAGAGAGGAGTAACTACCAGGACTAGAGAGAGGAGAGGAGATGTGATATGTAACTACAGGCAATGTGATAGGGACTGGTAGAAAGCAGCTCTACTGTAAAAGTGGATCATGACCAAAATGAACATTTGTGTGTTCAATGGAAGTGCAGAAAATTGTGTTGTTGTGAAGATAGTTTTTGATTTTTGATTTCTTTGTTTTTGTTTTTGATTTTCCGTTACCCATCATGTCATCGTTTTTTCTAATCTAGTGAATATGTAATGTTCAGTGGGACTGTCAAATATGTCATGTCTTATTTCCTTGCGGTTTGTTTAGAGCCGCGTTTAAAACCGAAACTGAAAACATAGTAACCAAACATTTAAAGTATCTAGTAAAGCCAAATAAGTCATAATTTCAAGTTGATATGAAATGGTGTGGCTTGGTTATCACGTAAAAGCAAATAATATAGCCATTGTAGAAGAGGGATATCAAAGGTGAAAAGAAACCTTTTCTAGGTGATATTTGTTTTATTCTATAGTTTAAATACTTCATTGTCTAATTCATAGCTTCTTAACTATATAGATACAGTCAGTGGTAGCATAGGACACGCTATCTTTAACTGCACTGCAATCTGTATAGGGTAGGCAACTTGTATATCACATTTGGGATTCTAGTGACAGGAACAGAAGTTAGTGATTGTCTAAAAATATATTTCATTTCTCTCAGCTAAATGTCATCTAGAAAAGTGGATGTTGTTGCTTTAATGGTCATTTCCGTTTTCAGTCAAACCAAAGTTACACAAAATTCTGCCTCTGGTTATGGGATAGACACTCTAGAAATGACACACACAAACCCTTTCAAAGGCACACACACACACCCACACAGTCCTGTGTTTTTGGTCTGCCAGCTTTCCTGGTCCTTGTTATGGTAACCTTCAGATGCAGAAAAACAGATACTGTCAAGTAACTGACTGAGTTGTATTGTATTTTAACTATCAGTGTGCGTCTGCTTTGTGCGTATGTATGGAAACATACTGTGCATATATGTTGTTTTCAAGTGTTGTGCCAAGCCAAAAAAGTTGGCTGCTAGAGCTTAGCGCACTACTACATACATAACCAAACACACATGCATAACCAAACACACGTTACACACACTCATGCCAGTTCCACTTCAAGAGGGCGCTGGGCCCAGGAACAAAGCGCATCCCTTATGTACTTTGATGGAGTCAGCAAAATGACTTGAAGACAACGTTCACAATAATCTTATCACACCAAATATAAGGACACAGCGTCTTTCAAAAAAGGATTCTCCCACTTAACCCCAAAAATGAAGGCTTTCCAAAAGGTTCTACCTCTGCACAACCAATTCAGAACAATTAAATGGCAGATTGCACGTCGACTTATTAGAATGCCACAAGAGCTGTTACACTTTACTCAACGGACATGGCTCAACGGACAGTTTACATTCCCAACGTCAGATATGAAAGAATATTAGTATTGTAATAGGTTGTCCTCAAACATTTGTAGAATGATCATGTAAAAATACCTTTAAGGGAATATTGTGTTTTAAAATGCATGTCTAAAATAATTTGGTGGACTGGAAAACAATCATTAATAAATAAAAATAGTATAAGAAATACAAATGATCAGGAGGATGACCTAAATGTAAGTACAATGCATAAGAATGCGTACCTCAACTATACTGTTTGGGAAGGAAAAAACTGTCAGCCACAGAATGCATATTACCTGTAGATTTTGCATGGGTTTTGTAAAAATAAAAATGTCTAAAATAGTTGCTTGCACATAATACCAGAAAGATCTCCAGAACTGCAATCTGCTCCTCCACTAGATTTTAGGATTGTCTGGATTTTCTGGGATGATTTTGTCTGTATTTTGATAACTGTGCATACTATGTAAAAATGTTGGTGGACCCATAAAATTTACCAGACTTTTTTCTAAGCGAAGAAAAAAAAAATCTGTGTTTCTTTTCTGAATTTCATGATTTTTTACTGTTCTCTCATTGCTCGCTAAGAATAGCAAACCTGCTTTTTCTGCATCTGCTTTGCGTAGCTGTAAGGCTTAACCTAATGTGTGTATTTATTGCTTGTACCTCTGTGCATACTTTATGAAGCATTATGTCTGGCAGTTGAGTCATGTATACTTTCTACTACTATCATTCTCTAATAATTGGGAATATGATCCCCCTATGTATACAGTAAATTGGGACTGTAGCAAACACATATGTTTATGTAATTGGTGAATACATTTTATGTTTTTTGTTTTATTCCTTTATGATCGAGGTTAACTCATTTTTGATACCTTCCTTACCGTGTACTGTGTCCATGCGTTAAAGATTCTCTGACACTAGAAGGTCATGGTTGAGAATTGTAACAGTCGTTATTATTTTCTGTATTCATGGCTTTTCACTGCTGACTAAAATAAAGGACCAAAACTAGGATTTGAAAAGCAACTGTCTACCTCCAACTTCAGGGAGTTCCTACTTTTTTTTGTACACATATACATTTTATTCTACAAAGGCGCAACCATGAGAAATCTAGCTGGCATTACGCTTTTAACGTTTCAGGACTGTGCTACTTCTGAGAATGAGAAGAAAAGAAAAAAAATCCATTTTAATGTGTATGTTACAAGGCTTTCTTCCAGATTCTAGCACCTAGAGTCTTGTTTAGAGGAGGGGGACATGTAGATCCATTGGCAGAGCCCTCTGGAGCCAACCCCCTGGACTAGTAATGGCTCAGGGGCCACGTGTTCAAGCCACCCTTTGATCAAGTACAACCATGGCCCAGTACACTATTAGGCCTGTAGTTACTGGAGAGTTTATCAGAAGCCTTGACTGGGGGTAGTTTATCCAGGGAATAGCATACTGTAGGGATCAACAGAGACACAGAAGAGAAAGGGAAAAAAATATGATTTTTATAAATATTCCAATGTTGCTGTTCCTTCTTAACTTTTCAAACCAATTCTCGATGGAGATGTGTTGACTGATGCTATAGAATAAGGAACAGTATGGATGACAAACAGTGGATAGCTCAACTCATCCCAGCTAGGTTACACCTTGTCGGTCATGGAGCGCTCTTACTGACACGCTCATTGAGATTCACACTGAATCCACCATGACCAATAGGTCCCCATTAGCTCCTCTGTATTCTAAGGGCTCATTCACGTTCCAAAGAGTGGCCAGGGACATTCTATCTGGGATGCTTTGAATCATGTCCGTTGGTCATTTAATGACAACTCCAACCCGTATGTTATTTTCTCTATGTGATGTCCCATGAGAAGTCAATTGGAGAACACACACACAGTCCCCCCAGCCTGAGCCGCAACCATGCCTGCTGTTATCTCCCTCAACGGCGTTCCAGAGCATTACCTCGCGAGGCACACTCGTCTCTCGTGCTATTTATGCACTTGGAAGTGTCTGTGAATTCAAGTGAGGAGTTGCAACAAGGACGGGGCTGTGTACTACACAACATCAGAGAGAGCTCCCACATTAAAGTGTAAGGCAACGTTACAGACCCCTCTTTCAAAGACCATGAAATAATAATGTGTTGTGGTTAGAGAGGTATCCGTGAGTCACACTGGCTGCTTTTCATAAAGTGGAGTTATTTACAGTGGGATGAATACAAGAAAGAGGTAGTGGTGCGAACCTTTTCCACATGAACGCTGGGAAGAGAAGTCCCTTTTATATCCAGAGGAAAATGAGAGAATTCTCTCTTAAATAGGTCAGAGTTAATTTCTAAACTCCTTTAGAAGGAGCGATAAACTGGGTGAATGTAGCAGCACCTTTACAGTCACACACTGGAAGCGTATCTATTATAGAACTGCAGCGTATCTATTATAGAACTACAGTACGTTTTGGACTCAGAAATGCACATAAAAGCTGATGTACCCTATATGGAGATTGTTTTATTCTCAGTGCTTTTATTTGTTAATGTTCATCTTCTTTTAAAAATAGATTAGAACAGTTAATATTGTTATTGAATTCAAAAGTTACTTGATCCTTTTAATGCTTTTAGATACTGACTTTATCCATCAAGTGACACAGTATAGTGTATCATTTGAGCTTTAGAATTAGGCCTAGCAAATGAACTCCATCCAGCTACATTTAATTTAATTTCTAACACTGACCAATTAGGTCAATTTAGGCCATCTCCTCCTGGGACGTTGTAGTAAATATCTCCAGTCACATGTTTATTGATTGAGCGTCCGTCCGAGGACCCGTCTCCCTCTCCTCCTCTCCTCCTCCTGGTCTGACAGTGTGTGTCAGCTCTCCAGAATACCCTCGCCCCCAGGCTGCAAAATTGCCTGCTAAATAGTCAGAGGCAATGGCGACGCTAATTGAGATCATCATTATTATAATTGCGGGCCCTGAAAAGCGCGTCTTAAATAATTTGCATTGCTCTCGAGTTGATATTGGACTCGGTGCAAAAATAATTGCATAGCTTCCAGGCACGTTTGGGTTCGGCACTCGTTTTTCTAGCGGTGCCAGTTTTATGCCATGACTCCATGTTCCGTAACGGACGCGGTCACGCCACTCACATGTTTGTCCTATCAGCAGCACAGAGCCAGACAGGGCTCTGCACTGTTTCAGTTATATTAGGCTGACAAACACTTTTATTAATGAAGTCTATACAAATGACACAATGTCTTGCCATAATGCAGTATTATGTGATAACAATATAAAATGGTATCACTTTAGTTGAGAATGATTAGATACCCATTAAAAATAACAGTTTTAACCCCTTTTTGTTTCACTGTTTAAACAAAATAAGACAATTAAATTAACAGTTTTCAATTTTACATGCATAACAAACCTTTATTGAAACTAAGTATCCTATTTGCTCGTAATGTTATACAGCGTTGCCTCTGTGGGGCCAACAATTATGTGGCCCATAGACATTCACAAATCATGACAGTGGGTCCTGGGCTAAAGGTACATTTGACTTCCTGTGGATATAATGGGCTGTAAATGAAGTAATGCATGCTGGAAAAATGCATATTTCTCCCACTGAAACAAGGGATTAACCGAACAAAGTGGTGAGAAACTGCTGATATTCATGAATTCTTGCCTGTGGCATATCCAGCACCTACCACACACACACATACACACACACACACACACACACACACACACACACACACACACACACACACACACACACACACACACACACACACTGCCCCACGAGACAGACACACACACATACACACACACACACACATGCTCAAAGCACAAATAGTGAGACTCCATAATGACAGTAATGAATATTATATGGTAACATGATATCGTTCAGTAATTGTTTTACAGCTGGTTATTCAGAAAACAACAACACATTGAGGCAGTGGGTAAATCTCAGACTGTAAAATGAGAACACATCAAACATGAATGAATGAATGAGAATCAGATTAACTAAATCCGCTTATCAACAACATCCAATCCCTTCCACATAAGTATTTTACTGCGCGTTATTACTAATAATATATCAACATTTGAGCTTGATAATGTGAAAGTGGCTGGAGTGATATGGCTCAAGGACCTCCGCTATCAATTTCAATCCATTCGGTGGGAATCAGATCAAGACCTAATTGGCAATTCATATGAATTTATTAAGGAACGATTTCAATTACATACCACCACCATTGAGTTCTGATGCACCAAATTAAATTAGGACACTCGATTGTATCTCCGTCTTTAAAACCCAGCGTATTTAAGAGTCTGGCATTTTTCTGCTGGAACTTCTGAGGAGGAACTTTCGGTTCGATCTTGGGCCCCCCAAAAAAAGGGATGAAGAGAGGAATGAAAAAAAAACCTGAGGAGACGAGTAAAAAAAGACAAATCTAGCATTAGTGAGGAAAAGTGGGTTAAATCACTTACTGAAGATTTTTAATGACATTTCAGTGTTCCTCGTATAATTACTCTTCATCTAAGATATCCCATAACGATGTTGGACAGTCTCGGTTCAGGCTCGCTGGCTCGCTTCATTAGCGTGTCATTCCTATTTCACATCAGAAGATTTAATTGTAATGCTGAATATGCACAGCTCTCCACTGAAGCCCTAATCAAAGTGGATCCACTTGTATTATTCATATCAGAAATTGGCCTGCTTGCAATTTTTTATAAATAAAAGAATACAGATGCATAAATCAGTTGTCGTTTATTAGCACAATGCTTGGCATATCCTCTAGACATGGCATATCCGCTAGACATGCTAACCCTAACCCTTCTATCTTTCTCTCTGTTCCTCCCTCTGCAACACTTATCCCCCCAACATTTTTGAGAAAGAAAAGAGGGGGGCGAAATTACATTAAATATACATATTAATTCCTCACATGAAGTAATCAGTTTACAAAGCAGGTGACATTGGGCACTGGAATTTAAATCATTGGCAATAAGAGAATGAGAAAGGTGCATGCATAGAGAAAATACGAAAGGATGGGGAAAGGACAGGAGAGGAGGAAGAGAAGAAAAGAGGGAAGATTAAGGATTTACATTTAATGGCAAATACTTTTGTCCTGGGAAGGAAGAAACAGTGGCTTTGAGGTGGGCTGTAGACTGTGTCAACCCCCCACACAGGTTCTGCTGACCAACCATAAAATACAGCTAGCTGTGTTTAGATTCTTCTGTCAGTCATGCATCCTGTTCAAGTGTTATCCAGATGGACCAAAGCCTTTTATATTAGCGAAGAACACTGCTGATCTGGATGGCACACAGGGTGAATCAGAGGAGGATTTGAAATGGCAGGTTATTGTGACTGAACTATAAAGATTAGAGAAAGAGGCATTTTTGGAGAGATTAACCCCTCATTATTATTTGTCATACACATCAATAAAAATGCTTTGTATGCATTTGGCATATATCCTCAGATTGGAAATTATGCTTATTTTGGAATAAATCACATTACCATTTTTCAGATCTAACCAATTCTAAATTCAAACTTATCATAAAGCCTCACCAATAATTGTCTTGAGTAATTCTTATGACTTTGTTACTCCTAATTCTTAAACAACAAAGTATTTACATACAAAATATTGACAGTATTATCACTGATCTACACTTCCCTTATCTACACTTCACAGTTATATTTGTCATGATGTCACCGTTATCAAGCAATATGATTGGCTTCTCCTCCAGGTCAGATGGCACGGGCTATTAACAGTAGCCATGGCAACGCTGAGCCAATCAGAGCCACATTCTCAGCTGTTCTTCGTCTGCTACTTAGACCTAGGAGGCTTCTCACCTGCTCGTCTCACCTCTACACACACACACACCAGGGATGGATAGCAGAATCTGAATTGTGAAGTATTGCTGGATTTATTTTTTCCCTGGTCATTATAATAGATTGATTAATCACGTCACTGATTGGCCAGATTTTCCACTCACCTGGTGTCCCAGGTCTGAATCAGCTCCTGATTAGAGGGTAGAAGCATCTGCAGTATTTCTGACCTTGAGGTCCAAACTTGAGAAATGGGACTGCTAGGCTAGTTTCATGAACTATAGGCCTATACATTGAACACAATGAGTGTTAAAGTAACTGTCCAGTCAAAATCTCACTTTTAAAAGTTCATATTCTGTTAACTCATACCCAAATAATGTTGTTGACTCATCTTATACTTGTATTTGTAGCCAAAGCATAAATTGGAGAAAAAAAAGCACTTAAAAAACCCCACCTCAAACTTGTATCTAAATTTTAATAGAGCATGGTGTCATCCTCCTGAGGAGGACAAGCGGGCCAATCAGCGGTCTACTTGCATGAATATTTTTAATGACCGGTGTACGCCCACACCATTCTGTTGTCCGGGTACGCCCACACCATTCTGTTGTCAGGGTACGCCCACACCATTCTGTTGTTAGGGTACGCCCAAACCATTCCAACACAGAAAAGCTGCTTTTTAACATACTTAATTACGAATTTTCACTCATATTGTAATTAATTACAGGTCATAGTTGAAAGAAAGAAACTGGAAACACTGGACAGTGACTTTAAAAGAGAAAATACTTTAAAAGAGTGTTAAAAAGTGGTATTGATTGTTTAGAACATGAGGTTCCTATGTGACGTTAATGTGTTCATGACCGGATAGGAACGCTGATGTTTTATCTACAGTAAGTTGGGAAGACAGTGTAGAGTACTGTACAATTGAATCAGGCCGCCAATATCAAACATCATCGTGATGCCAACAAGTGACAGGGGAATTTGGCATCCCTTTGTGAAGAGCTCTTGTACCTAAGCAAACTATCTGTGTGTACTGAGTGATGAAAGGGGGAGTGCTTTTACCACAGTGACGAGAGAGAGACGGGTAGAGAAAGAAAGAGAGAGAGGGAGAAGGAGCACCAGTCCAGCACAGGTCAGTTATGAGTTTGAGGTATCTCTCTCCCACACCCATTATACATAGCCCAGTGAAGTGTCATGGCGAGGAGCTGTGATGATATTCACTCCAATCTCTCCAGTTTTTCATTCCAAACCCCTTTGATCTGTTATTTGCATTTTACTGCCCATGGGGCAAAAATTATTTGGAGGAGATTTTCTTCTTTACCCTCAACACACCCAGCGTACCTGCTGGGGCTTGTAGTCATCCCTCTCTCCCTCCTTCTCTCTCTCTCTCCTCCCTCCCCACCCGCCCTTTAATGGCTACTCCCTCAGTTTAGCCCGGGATCGAAACAAACAAATCCAGGGACAAGAGGAGGCAGGGATTCAATCTTCCCTCGTCACCTTCCATGAACCCCAGAGCATCCTGTACAAGCCTCCCAGACAGCAGAGCACGACCAGAGTGAGTCTGACAACATGGATCCCCCTGAGGAGGGGAGAAGGAGGGTAACCCTTGGCTGAGTGATTCAGGTATAGAGGTTATGGAAGCCTGCACTGCCACTTTTTTTACAGCAGAATGGGCCTGGCAGAGCCGAGCTGAGCCGAGGTCTCTCGATATGAACGAGTATGTGTCTCCTGCTGTCTTTGTATCCGGCCCTGGCTGTGTATGTCTGTATGTCACCCTCTTCTAGATTAACCCCATAGCAGTCTGGGTCTAGCTACAGCTCTCCTTGCATTTGATGTTTTTAAACAATTTATATTTGTTATCATATCAAAGAAGGAGGCGTGTGGTTATCAAAAGCGTGAGGAGAACAGGCTGCCGAGGGCTATTTCAGCTTCGCGTTCATTCCTTATTCTATTTTATCTTTCTTTTGGTTTTGACTAATGTCAGTAACAGCTACCGGTAATAAACTGGCTTGTTAGGGTTTTGCTGTTGCCTCCGAGCGCAGGCTTTGATACATTGTCAGCCCTATTTGGCCGTGTTTCCTGATTACCGTATACCCCAACTGCATGTTTATTGATGGAAGTGAATAAAGCACAAGCAAACTTCCACCACCGCTTCATTTTAAAGGAGACGTTTCCTTTGATGTGAAAGTGATACATTGTCCCGGCAAGTAAACGTCTGGTGTGTGTTATAATGTCAGCTGTGCTTCAAGGCCCCCCATGCCGAGATTGGTGTTATACCTTGGAAATGAGTGATCGTTCACTGCTGGTGGGACACACACACACACAACAGAGGCTTTTCCTCTGACGGCAGACTGATCTCATTTCAACTGTATGAACAAAAATATCAATGGGACAAAACCCTGTCTGTGTGTGCGTGTCTTGTGCCAAACTGTCTGCTATTCAGATCTCTGACCAAACGAATTATCTTGTTGTGTGTCTTCCCCTTGGTTTCCTCCTTAGTGACATGCTTGTGCCTCCGTCTCTCTCTGCCTCCACAGACAAAGGCCCTGTACAGTATACAATCCTCTCTCTCCCTGTGTCTGTCTCTCTCTCCACTCCGCTGAGCCCAGACTCGTGTCAAATCAAAATAACATCTTGAAGAATTCAGTCAACATAGCCCTACAAACAGCAAGGCCCCTGGTTTTATATTCATGTATTCAGGTGTACATTGTATCATAGTGTAGGCCGTTCTGTTGCTCGGGAGACGAACACGGCGATTCCCATCAAAATTTGATGTATTCATTTATAGTCACTAGTAAGTCTGTTTGTTTACAGATAACGGTGATGTTTACCGGTCCAGACCTGCCAGGAAGGAGTGACTACACACATGCAAATAGGTGTCTTATCGTACAAGCGGTCGCCTATATACACACCTGCAGGTCATATGTCTTCTGGCGAGTCTCCTGTGTACAGTCTGTATGTCTCCACAACTCCTACATTCTCATTCTCCAAATGCTCTCCTTCATCTCTTTCTCTCTCTTTCTTCCTCTCTCTCTCTCTCTCTCTCTCTCTCTCTCTCTCTCTCTCTCTCTCTCTCTCTCTCTCTCTCTCTCTCTCTCTCTCTCTCTCTCTCTCTCTCTCTCCCTCCCTCTCTTCCCTCTGTCTGTCCCTCTCCATCTGTGTGGTGGTCTGTCTATCAGCACACACACACCTGGGAGAGGCCATGACAGTAGAGCCAGGTTGAACACATACAGGCTGGTGTGTGTGTGTGTGTGTGTGCCGCGGTGTCAAGAGCCACAATATAGCCCAAACGCACGGCTGTCACAAACACCAGATGTGCCCGGTGTGAGAATTATTGGCTCCCTCTCCTCCTCTCCCTCTCTCTCAGTGTATTTACATCCTTGTTTAGTGTCATCTTCCCAGGGTCAAAATAAAGTGCTTTTGCCTGGGGCTGGCTCCGAGGTTTGTGTACCACTGTGTTTGCTGAACGTTCGCACAGCCTGGTTCCTATCCTGTCATTTTTTTTCAAATGAGTTATTATAAGATACCCGATGGCGGTCTCACTTGCAGCCTGAGCAGATCTGGAATAATATGTAAATAGAGAGTACTGAAAGTTCATTTAGTGCATTCGCAGACGGCTTACTAAATCAGGAAGGAGCCTCCCTTGGTCGCCTCCTCTTGTGACCCCCTCTCTCTCTCTCTCTTGCCTGGCCCACATTTCCCGTTGTGCTCCTTTTTGGATCCGTCCCAAAAACTCCTTTCGTGTCAAAATGCATTACGAACACCAAAACATTTCTGTTTACAGCATCACGGTCGTGTCAATTAAATCGGATAAATTATTCAAACATGTATCTTCTCCCTGGCTTGGGGAATTTTTAATCAAGCTTTGGTATTTGCTTTAAATTAACACTGTCAAGTGTGCTTTTGTGTAAAATCCCTCGTATCATTAAAGATTTATCATTTGAAATCTGTTTGGGTTTATTTTGCTGTTAATTGGCTAGCAGGCGTATGGAGGGTGACTGGGGCTCCATGTTCCATGCCTGCTGCTGCAACAAGTGGCTCAGAGCCAGAAGCCAGAGCCAGAAGAGGCATTGCAGTGGAGGACAGATGAGAACCACATGTGAGGGGTTGGCATGCAGGTCACACGAGGGTCAAATGCCATAACGGCTCTCTCTCCTCTCTCTCTTTCTCTCTCTCTCTCTCTCTCTCTTTTTTGGCATAAAGTACAGTTTGTAGATATTGCCAAAGCAGTATAGTGGTACAGCATTTCAGTAAATACAGTACAGTGCAATGAGGTTAACAACAAAATGAACGTGGATGATGGTTGCACTATGCAGTAAGGTTATATGCAATGTAAACACTTCAGGGAATGAACGTTTCTTTCCAATTTATCTCTCTCTCACTTGGTCTCTCTCTCCCCCTCTCTCTGTTGCTCTAAGTGTTTTTCTCTCTCTCTCTGTGCCTCTTCCTCTCTCTCTCACTCTCTCTGCAGATCACACCGTCCACTCATTCCTGCACAAACTTCTTACATTATGTGTTGTGTGTTGTGCAGTGTACTTCTTACATTATGTGTTGTGTGTTGTGCAGTGTACTTCTTACATTATGTGTTGTGTGTTGTGCAGTGTACTTCTTACATTATGTGTTGTGTGTTGTGCAGTGTACTTCTTACATTATGTGTTGTGTGTTGTGCAGTGTACTTCTTACATTATGTGTTGTGTGTTGTGCAGTGTACTTCTTACATTATGTGTTGTGTGTTGTGCAGTGTACTTCTTACATTATGTGTTGTGTGTTGTGCAGTGTACGTCTTACACTTGGCATGTTTGAAGCAATATCAATGGTGATATGTTTTGACAACATTTCAAACCCCTTGCTTTGTAATGCTAATCTCACTGATTCAATAGGAAAATACGGACACATGCTAAATGGATAGCTGACGGATGGTTGAAGTCTTAAACATTGATGGTTGGACTCCACGTTCGTGAAGGATAATAATATTAACTGGTTGTGATGGAAGTGTTTTCAGGTTTTCACTGGTTCCTCTCCCAGCCCGGACCCAGGGGTCATTGTTAGGGCTGGATCACAGGCTCCGTGTGCCTCAGACCTGCAGCTCACATCTGGCTGCAGCGCGGCTCCTGCACCACTAAACGCGGCCAGGTGTTGGCCCACAGCGACGGTCACGTCTTCAGGCTTGCAGACGCTGAAGTAATTGCTCTTTTCATTGAACTGTGAAAAATGAAAAGTCAGATAGACACAGAACTGTGCGTGTGCGTGTGTGTGTCTGCATCTGTTCATGCCTGTGTCTGTTTGTTTCTGTGTCTGTGTGTGTTATTTGTGTGTTTCTGTCTCTGTGTCATGCGAGTCATCTCCCCAGAGAAACAAGGCGGCGTTGCACTATAGACGAGAGGCCTGCTTGCTTTTAGAGATGATATGAGAGCAATATCAATTAATGTATTCATGATATTTATATATTTAAATATATTTATAAGGGAGTAACCCATAGGGGTGGTGGCCTCCCATCTTCCTAATGATATGCAAATGGGGTGTAATACTTCATATTTTGTTCTGTCTCAAGTTCATCCCAGTGTGTTCAATGGGGTTGTGTGTGACACGGTAGACAGCAGACAGAAGATGACTAGATGGCTGGCCTATCCAATAACGCCACAAACACTTGATGCAATGGGCAGTTAGGAATCACAAAGGAGCTTCACCGAAGCAAGCAGCAAAACAAGCATTTCTAATCCAAAGCTATAGTAAGAATATATAGAATTGTAATTTGTCAGTTAAATGTGTTTTTTATTGACTGTAATTAAATCTCTTATCGATGGGTGGTCTTATCTCCTCTAATATGAAACAGCGTCATAACACACACACACACACACACACGCTGAAGAAAACCCTCCCAGGTTAGCCACATAGGGAGATATAATTAATGGGATGTAATCTTCATTTAACTGGAAACCACAGGGGGCTCAGACAGGTAATGCTGCATTCATCGCCTGGTGAATTAAGGTTGTTGTTGTTCATTTTAAAATGCAAGGTTCTCAAATCCAAATTTCATAGGGGGTTATTATAATAATCATTTAAAAAAAAGCTATTGGCTCCAAAGGAAAAACATCAAAAAATCAAAGGGGTTTAAAACTGTAAACGTTAAATAGGTATTTGTTTGTGGGACACAGTATTGTCTTAGAGTGCGATCAATCTGCTGCCCGTGATGAATATCCTCTTGGTGAGACTGAGCTGTTGTAGTGTTAGTGTACAGTACAGTAGCTACAGTATGTGACAAGGTGAGAACAGGTCACCATGTTGGCTCCCCAGCCTGGTCCCAGATCTGTTTGTGCTGTCTGACCAATAAAAGGCCATAAGAGTTGACAAGACAGCACAAACAGATCTGGAACCAGATTATTTTACTGGAGCACAGGTTAGCCACATCTACATTCCTCTGTCGCCATGACGCTGGCAGGAGATAAACGCCAAACAGAAAAAGAGATGGAACAGACTGTTCTCTGTTCTGTCCAAAATGGCACCCTATTCCCTACATAGTGCATTGCTTTTGGAAAGTAGTGCACTATATAGGACAGGGATGGGCAATTCCAGTCTTCGGGGGCCTAATTTGTGTCACACTTTTGGCCCTAGCCCCAGCTACCACACCTGAGTCCAATAATCAACTAATCGTTATATTCAGTTTAGAATGCAATTAGTTTAATGAGCTGTGTTTGCTAGTGATGGGGAAAAGTGTGACACCACTCTGGCCCCCGAGGACTGGAGTTGCCCATCCCTGATATGGGGAGTAGGATTCCATTTCAGACACTAGCTGGAACAGACTGCACTCTGATCTGTGTGAATGGCTGCAGCACTGCAGATAGCATCAGCCAGCAGTCATTTGTAATGTCAATGTGGTCTTTAAGGATGTTTTCCAAAGAGCCCCCTCTGCCTTCTGATAAGACTTGTCCAGACTGTTTTTTCGTTCTGTTCTGTTTAACGTCCTTCCATTTCTAGGAACACGTGAGCAAGGTACTGTAATTAACAAAAAACCTATTTTTGCTGAATCAGCCGAGGATCATATTTACTTTATTGAGTTGTTCCTTTAATATTAATACATTTTTCACTTCGCGATCAATACGTATGTATGATTAAACCTCAAAGTTATTTTGCAAGTATATTTTTTAATGATGGTTAATATTATATTTATTGTATTGATTTGGCAAGCTGATTGGCGATTTATCGTTTACCTTCTCAAATCCTAATCCTCTTTAGTAATGCTGACATTTGGAGAATTCTTGATTTACATAATTAGACATCTTTGATCTGAGATTTGTGAAATCCCCTCTTTCTCCCATCCTGCCTTGTTTCCTTCCACATCTCACAACCTTCACATTAATACTGTGAGTCCTTGGCTTAGATTTGACATTTGAAAAGGCATGTTTGACTGTATGAAAAGAGAAAAAATGGCATCATCACATTCTGAATGGATACAGGCCAACTCAGGCTTGTATTTACGTGAGGTGGCACAGGCACACCCTCAAGGCCACACACACACGCACACACACACATACCTACACACAAGCACACGTAAAGAATACACCCTCACCAATACACATATAATCACAACACTGGGCCTGACGGCTTTGAATGGTATAAAGATGCCTGTGGACGTATTTCCCCTTTAACTGAGTTATCAGTCTATGTTGTGAGCAGGGGCCTCTATGATCCACAGAGAGAGAACACACACGAACATACACATACATTTCTACTCAATGAAGGAGACCACATAGAGGTCCAGTACTTTATTGATTTTTAGGTGCGCTCCTCTTATTCTTCCCAGTGGGTGCTTAGTGGGGCTCATCGGACACATACCTCGGACTGTGATCCCATGTCAGGGAGACCAATGCATTCTCAACAGGCCACCACTTACTATACTAACAATACCCATTCTACCTGTGTGTCAATAACATACAGCACTGTACATCAAAGTCAATTGATCTTTTCCAATGACAAACTACAGCAAGGTGTATTTGACTGGCGTGCATAGTAATGGCCAATAATGAGTTGAGAAGGAAGACATGGTTGGCGAATTTCGGATGAACCTAGGTTTATTTGAGATTCTAGGATTCTAGTCTAAACATCTCACTCGGCCTGTGGAAGTGCTTGACCTGATTCTACAATCAAGGTAAACAGACACTTGAAATGTCTCGTCAGAACACATCAAACATTCTAAACAGGAAATAGCTCATTCAAATTCAGTAATACTGTTACACTGTCCACTATTGTGCCAGCTATTCGTACCAAGCCATATGGATGTTACACCATTTCAACATTGATGTAATTGTGTCTCGCCTTCAGCTTGGTTTGTCTTTAATTATTGTCAGAGCCGCACACAGAGCCAGACCTCATCAACTGGATAAATATTTGACTGCTGTTCCATACAAATTGCATTGGGTTTATTTTATATCTGCACAGCCAGCCAAACCTAGACACATTGGATTGGCTTCTTTGCAGGTGACCACAGTCCATCTCCACATGAGGTAAATTAAAACCCACATTTGTTAAAAATGTGATATTCCTTCACTTCCAGATTTGCCTTATTTAATTATAATATATGTCAAAGTCTAATCTGAGGCTTATGCAGGGCCATTCAATTAATCAAAAATAGGCAAAATTGTAGTTTTGTGGAATATTATGGCGGCTTCACAGCGTTGTGTATGTGTGTGTGTGTGTGTGCACGAATGCGTGTGTGTGTGATGATATGCCTCTAGTCTTGCCCTGCTGCACTCAGGGGGGTACACTAACAGGACTCTGGGGTATGTGTTGGCACTGTGTGAGACGGCTCAAAGCTGGACACACAAGCTGTGTGGCGTCACGCCTTCACAAATAAGTAACCTACTGTGATTTTGTAGCCAGTGTCTCCACTGTATATCTTTGGCTTAGGTTTATGCTAATGACACGTCTCTAATGAATCAGAAAGATCCAAATATTGTGATGGTGTTCAGCTTTGAAAACAAAGTCAATCAGATCCAGCCAAGGACAAGAAATGCAAAAAAAACTGCTCAAAACTATAAAGGGGCAATCTGTGATTGCTACATCAATTTTTTGACTTTTTTATATAAACCCATTGATTCTTGAAAAATATAACTTATGAATGCCTAATGAGCTTAGTTCAACTGTTATACCCCATCAGAACCCAAAGTATAAGCTTGTTTTACTCCATTGTTTGTAAATAATATACAGTAATTGTAAATGTATAGCCTCAAAACATGGTTAAAACTATAAGTTTGATATCATGGATGGTCAATCCTTGCATCCATAGCTCTGTCAATTAATTTGAAAGTGGTTACATCTCCTCAGCCCCATCCCTCATCCCTTTACCAAAACAGTGGTGGAGAGGTCGCTTTGTTAATGTTTGAATTGCAGATTGCCCATTTAAGTTAACAAATCATATATTTTATATTAACAAAGCAGAGAAGAGTCTTTACATATCTTTGGTTTGCATCGTAACAGAGTCATACTGAACATAGACTACATGTACTGTACCTTCATCATGTACCACATCAGCTGTGACACACTGTCCACATCAACATAGCTTATCAAAGAATGTTAACACTAAGGGAATTAGCAACACAACCCCTCACGTGTCAAACTTTCCGTAACCTAGAATGACATGTATTTAGCATGTAGTCACACATTCCTCTCTTACTGTGGTGTCATTTGACATGTTGTTGGTCTCACGTACTATAACTCTGCTGCAGCTGTGGAGAAACTGGCATGAGAGCTACAGGCTGGTGGTGGTAGGGGTTAGGGGGATTGGTTGAGTGTGTGTGTGCATGTGTGTGCGTGTTTGTGTGTGTGTGAGTGTACATGTGCATGCGTGCACGTGTGGGTGTGCTTGTGTGTGTGTACGTGGGTTTGGGGGTGCTAATGAGTGTTGCAATGATCCCCAGGGCCAGGGCCAGTTCCACATTTAAAACTAACTAATACTGACTCAGATTAACTCCTTATTCACTCTTACTCTCTGCTCATCTGTATCAACAGCAGAAAATGAGTGCAGGACTGCGATGGATTGGATTATATGACACATGTATCTGTGGCTTGGGGTAGAATGTCAACAAGGTTAAATTAGCAGCAGATGGGCCTCGACTTTGATCTTTGGATCCCATCATCAGGAGCTGTCAGCCATATTGTTATAGCCTAACTGTCACGTTGTCCTGCTGCTGTACATGTGGACTATGAGTCGTCTGGCCTTAGTTATCATCATGAAAACCTGCCGAGCTGTGTTTTGTTTTTTAAACATTAGTTTTCCATCAACTTCTCTTTTGCTCAGACCAAGGGCCATTCTTTAGTTTTTTATTGGAGAGAGGGATACATATTCATGAACTCATGACTAGTCTGACCCAGTGTGAACATTTGCCACTGATTATGTGCGTTCTTCACTCATTCCAAAGTTTGAGTCCAGATGTGTACAAGGCAAGCGGAGGAGCAATATTACTCAGCTGCTCACTTCTTCTTCTTCTTCTTCTTCTTCTTCTGTTTCTTCTCTTCCTTCCCTTGAGCCAGCTGGTGTTTGTTAGCATTTGAATCACCAATCAATTATAGTAATTACCCAACAGTGCTGATCACCAGGAAACTTGTTTTTTAATGAGTCTCATGTCTATTCATGTCATATTCGTTTCAAGCAGACAGCTCCAGACTAGGCTTGCTCTGTGAAAACAAAGTCTGTCTAAGTGTCTGACAGTGAGACCAATAAAAGGGAGCAGAGTGTTGATCAGAGAGTATTTCAAAAGCCGTCAGAAATGACCATAATGCTGTTAATCACGCAGGGCGTCAAGGGTCACCCAATGCCACGGTCAGCTTGGTCTGTGGATGGCTGGCGTTTTTTCCTCTGTTAGCATCAAAGCTTGATGTATTAAGTTCCTCTCATTCTAGCCATAGACTTCCTTGCGAGTTTCTTTGAAGGTTTGATCAGTTACGGGTGTGTATTGTGGCTGTGGCGTGGTGTTGTGGTTCAAAGTGTCACCTTCTCATTTCGCTTGGCCATTAAAGTCAAGACGAGGACCCGGGACCGTCGGTAAGTTTCACATTTCTATTCCAATCACAGCGCCGAAGAATAAGCTCATTAGGCATAATTACAGGTTTCCAGTTCTATTGCTTTTCTTTTACGCCGTTTGGTGTGAAACTTTAATTCCATAACAAAAACCAAATGCTTCCACCACAGGCCGCTGGTGAGAGCGATGCATAAGAACCATGGTGTACCTCTTAGTTAACTATAAGTACATCAGCAGGTCCTAGTTTAGGGCTATTCAACTCTGGGCCTTGAAGTTCTCCTCAGCACTGCATGGTTTCCTTTCTTTCCCTCTAATCAGGGACTGATTCAGAGCTGGGAATGAGTGGACTTTCTGGGAAATCAATGACATTAATCCATTAATCAACCAATCATGAACTTCCAGGAAGAGAAAAAAACAGCATGAGGCCAAAATCTGAATACCACTGACATATTTCCATCCCCTAGCTTTGAACAGTTTGTTCTTACCTAGGAGCACCCACATAGCCTACTGTAATTAAGTGACACTTTTCTCATTTGGCTTGTATAGTCATTGATTATCAGTTAGGAACACGTTAGAAAGCACGTGCCTTGACTCTCAGAGAGAGTGGGCCTCTTTGGCAAATACAGTGTGCACATATAGTACCAGTCAAAAGTTTGGCCACACCTTATCATTCAAGGCTTTTTCTTAATTTATAACTATTTTCTACATTGTAGATGTCACGACTTCAGCCGAAGTTGGTCCCTCTCCTTGTTCGGGGCGGCTTTCGGCGGTCGACGTCACCGGTCTTCTAGCCGCCACCGATCCATTCCCATGATTACCTGTTCCTTATTTTCCCTTCTGTTTCCCCCCATGTTTTTGTGCGTTATTGTTTGTTGTTTTTGATTCTGTGTCTCAAGTGTTTGTTTTCAACACGTATGTTATATTTGAGTAAACTTTATGAACACTCATTTTGTTGTCCTGCGCCTGACTCTGCCTTACCGGCATCACGGAGTTGCATTACAATAGAATAATAGTGAAATAACACTATGAAATAACACATATGGAATCATGGCGGGTGAAGTGTTAAACAAATCACAATATATTTTAGATTTTAGATTCTTCAGTCGCCACCCTTCGCCTTGATGACAGCTTTGCACACTCTTGAAAAACAAATGATAGTCCCACTAAGAGCAAATCAGATGGGATGGCATATCGCTGCAGAATGCTGGTTAAATGTACCTTGAATTCTAAATAAATCACTAACAGTGTAACCCACCCACACCATCACACCTCTTCCTCCATGCTTCACGGTGGGAACCACACATGCGGAGATCATCCGTTCACCTACTCTGCATCTCACAAAGACCAAAAATCTCACATTTGGACTCGTCAGACCAAAGAACAGATTTCCACCGGTCTAATGTCCATTGCTCGTGTTTCTTGACCCAAGCAAAACTCTTCTTCTTATTGGTGTCCTGCCTGATTCACGCAGTCTCCTCTGAACAGTTGATCTTGAGATGTGTGTGTTACTTGAACTCTGTGAAGCATTTCTTTTGTAAGGAGCGACGCTGCAGAAGAGAAGCAGGTACAGGGAGTTGACATTTAATTTGGAACGGACATGCAACAGGACAGGAACAGTGTCAGAACTGGGGAAACACAAAGACAGACGACAATCAATGCCGCAGCGGGGAACAGAGCTATGGAACTGACAAATATAGGGGAGGTAATAAACAGGTAAGGCAGGTGTGCGTAATGATGGTGGTAGGAGTACGTAATACAGGGCAGCCTATCGCCCTTGAGCCCCAGGGGGGAAGAGCAGGAACAGGCGTGACATATTTGGGCTGCAATCTGAGGTGCTTTAATGAACTTATCCTCTGCAGCAGAAGTACAGTAACTCTGGATCTTCTTTCCCGTGGCGGTCCTCATGAGAGCCAGTTTCAACACAGCACTTGATTGTTTTTGCGACTGCACTTGAAGAAACTTTCAAAGTTCTTGACATTTTCCATATTGACTGACCTTGACCTTCATGTCTTACAGTAATGATGGACTGTCATTTCTCTTTGCTTATTTGAGCTGTTCTTGCCTTAATATGGACTTTGTTTTTTTAACCAAATAGGGTTATCTTCTGTACCACCCCCACCAGAACTGATTGGCTCAAACGCATTAAGAAGGAAAGAGATTCCATAAATGTACTTTTAACAAGGCACACCTGTTAATTGAAACGCATTCCAGGGGACTACCTCATGAAGCTGGTTGAGAGAATGCCAAGAGTGTGAAAAACTGTCATCAAGGCAAAGGGTGGCTACTTTGAAGAATCTCAAATATAAAATCTATTTTGATTTGTTTAACACTTTTTTGGTTACTACATGTGTTTTTGCATAGTTTTGATGTCTTCACACTTCTATAATGTAGAAAATAGTGTCCATTTTTGGATGGTCTTTTATCACTAGAGTAGCGGCAGGGGTGAGAGATAGTTTCGCTTCATTTTTTGCACTGTAAAGTAATGTGTTTTGGACAGTGGACTCAGAGAGTGAATAGGGATTACTGACTGGCTTTGTCTGGATCCTTTCTACTCCAGCAATCAGGCAGGCTGCCAAACAAACAGATGAAGTCAATAGAGACATTTCCTGTGTCTTCTGAGATGTGACTGCAACAGATGCACAATGCTGACACGGCGCTGACACGACACTGACACAATGTGACAACCTGCTGTGATGTAGTGTGTACACAGAGGACTCCACCTCGCCTTATTTAGGCGCTGATACCGCACATGATCACACACAAGATAGTGTTTGTCAGTGTGTGTCACGTTGTAAAAAAGGCAGGGGAAAATAGATTTTGCAATGTAGTCTGAATGCGTGAAAGATCACTGTCTCAAAGAAGAAGCTTGACTTGCGCTATCAGATATACATCTGAGATACATTATTTGAGTTATTTGCAGTGCACAGCATTCAATCTTTGACTTGTACAATATCCATTCCACCAAGATCAGTGGCCTATTACTTTAATGCAATTTTAGCCATATCCGTTCCCAGTTACCATCCATTGAAACACCACAAAGACAGGGGCAATAGCTTGGAAGCACAGCAACCGTGGTTTGCCGAGTTTTTACCTTTAACAGAGTATCTGTATCCAGATAATTACCATCTGTGGGGCACAGAGGACCACTGTGATTACAGATGAGCCCAGTAATAGATTCAACACTTAGAAACGGGGAATGCTGCATTCCTCCAGTCCGACTGCAAGGTGGGTAGATATCTGCAAGATGGATTATGTGGGGTTTGTGAGTTCAACATTGACACAGATTCATCGTAAATCATTATGCTAGAGACCTGGAGTGATTTCTGCATTAGGAGCAGAAAATGGAGTTCACCCAGTCAATGAGGAGGGCATATTTCACATCAGTCACCCCACTCTCATGTTACATTTCACTTCCGCTACCAAAAGGGTTCATAGTACATAATAGCAATCAGCAAGACACTGCACTAACAAAAGGCCCTATACGGATCCTGCACAGGGGCCACAGCATGGGGTGCTATCTTTCTTTTAAAACAAAGACAACGTTCAAAACTAATGTTGAACTAAATAAATGCATGTCCAATGTAAAAGTCCACGGATGTTGCTTTTTGGTCCGGTCCGGACCATATCCAAACCAATCTTAGACGTTTATGTGTCGTTCAGATTTGGTCCGGACCGGCTGTGATTTCAACATCCATTGACGTCTGGTCTGGTCCAGAACAGCCTATATTTGGCCCAATCATAGACATCTATGCTTCACAAGTTTGGATATCACAGTACAGTACTGTAGAGCACAGCAGAGTACAGTTCATTAAAGTACACTATAGCACAGTACAGTTACGAAAAGTAGAGTATACCACAGTAGAATACAGTACAGTATATTACTATAATGTACTCTACTGAATTAAACGGTACCATACTGTACTCTACTGAATTAAAATCTACTGTACTGTATCGTACTGTACTGTACTCTACTCTACTCTACAGTACTCTACTCTAATCAATATCAAATCAAATGTTATTTGTCACATGCTTCGTAAACAACAGGTGTAGACTAACAGTGAAATGTTTACGTCCTTAAGTCCTTTTCCAACAGCGCATAATTAAAGATAAAGATAAAAAAATATATAATGATAGAAATAGTGACACAAGGAATACAGCCTTATTCTAAAAAAAAAAAAAATCAAGAATCCTCATCAAACTACACATAATACCTCATAATGACAAAGCGAAAACAGTTTTTTTTTATGTTTGCAAATTTAGTAAAAATGTCAAACAGAAATACCTTAATTAAATAACTACCCTTTGCTATGTGACTCGGAATTGAGCTCAGGTATATCCTGTTTCCATTGATCGTCCTTGAGATGTTTCTACAACTTGATTGAAGTCCACCTGTGGTAAATTCAATTGATTGGACATGATTTGGAAAGGCAAACACCTGTCTATATAAGGTTCCACAGACAGTGCATGTCAGAGCAAAAACCAAGCCATGAGGTCGAAGGAATTGTCCTTAGAGCGCCGAGACAGGATTGTGTTGAGGCACCAAAAAGGGTACCAAAAAATGTCTGCAGCATTGAAGGTCCCCAAGAACACAGGGGCCTCAATCATTCTTAAGTTTGGAACCACCAAGACTCTTCCTAGAGCTGGCTGCCTGGCCAAACTGAGCAACGGGGGAGAAGGGCATGGGTCAGGGATGTGACCAAGAACCCAATGGTCACTCTGAAAGAGCTCCAGAGTTCCTCTGTGGAGATGGGAGAACCTTCCAGAAGGACAACCATCTCTGCAGCTCTCCACCAATCAGGCCTTTGTGGTAGCGTGGCCGGACAGAAGCCCCTCATCAGTAAAAGCCACATGACAACCCACTTGGAGTTTGCCAAAAGGCAGCTAAAGGACTCCGACCATGAGAAACAAGATTCTCTAGTCTGATGAAACCAAGATTGAACACTTTGGCCTGAATGCCAAGCGTCACGTCTGGAGAAAACCTGATACTATCCCTACAGTGAAGCATGGTGGTGGAAGCATCATGCAGTGGGGATGTTTTTCAGAGGCAGAAATCAAATCAAATTTTATTTGTCACATGCGCCAAATACAACAGGTGTAGACCTTATAGTGAAATGGTTACTTACAAGCCTTTATCCAACAATGCAGTTTTAAGAACCCCCACCCCCACCAAAAAAGAAAGAGATAAGAACAACAAATAATTAAAAAGCAGCAGTAAATATCAACAGCGGGGATATATACAGGGGGTACCGGTACAGAGTCAATGTGTCTGTGCGGGGGCACCGGTGTCGAGGTAAATGAGGTAATAATGTACATGTAGGTAGAGTTCTTAAAGTGGCTATGCATAGATAATAAGAGAGTAGCAGCAGCGTGGAGGGGGGGGGGGGCAATGCAAATAGTCTAGGTAGCCATTTGATTAGCTGTTCAGGAGTCTTATGGCTTGGGGGTAGAAGCTGTTTAGAAGCCTCTTGGACCTAGACTTGGCGCTCCGATACCGCTTGCCATGCGGTAGCAGAGAGAACAGTCAATGACTAGGGTGACACCGCCTGGTATAGAGGTCCTGGATGGCAGGAAGCTTGGCACCAGTGATGTACTGGGCCGTACGCACTACCCTCTGTAGTGCCTTGCGGTCGGAAGCCGAGCAGTTGCCATACCAGACAGTGATGCAACCAGTCAGAATGCTCTCGATGGTGTAGCTGTATAACTTTTTTTATGAGGACCCATGCCAAATATTTTCAGTCTCCTGAGGGGGAATAGGGTTTGTCGTGCCCTCTTGGTGTGTTTGGACCACGATAGTTTGTTGGTGATGTGGACACCAAGGAAGTTGAAACTCTCAACCTGTTCCGCTACAGCCCCGTCGATGAGAATGGGGGTGTGCTCAGTCCTCCTTTTCCTGTAGTACACAATCATTTCCTTTGTCTTGATCACGTTGAGGGAGAGGTTGTTGTCCTGGCACCACACTGTCAAGTCTCTGACCTCCTCCCTATAGGCTGTCAATCGTTGTCGGTGATCAGGCCTACCACTGTTGTGTTGTTGGCAAACTTAATGATGGTGTTGGAGTCAGGGAGTAAAAGGGGGCTGAGCATGCACTTTTACTCCCTGACTCCAACACCATCATTAAGTTTGCCAACAACACAACAGTGGTAGGCCTGATCACCGACAACGATTGACAGCCTATAGGGAGGAGGTCAGAGACTTGACAGTGACAGGCCCGAGACTTGACAGGCCCGAGCACGCACCCCTGAGGGGCCCCTTGTTGAGGATCAGCGTGGCGGCTGTGTTGTCACCTACACTTACCACCTGGGGGTGGCCCATCAGGAAGTCCAGGATCCAGTTGCAGAGGGAGGTGTTTAGTCCCAGGGTCCTTAGCTTAGTGATGAGCTTTGAGGGCACTATGGTGTTGAACGCTGAGCTGCAGTCAATGAATAGCTTTCTCACGTAGGTGTTCCTTTTGTCCAGGTGGGAAAGGGCAGTGTGGAGTGCAATAGAGATTGCATCATCTGTGGATCTGTTGGGGCGATATACAAATTGGAGTGGGTCTAGGGTTTCTGGGATAATGGCGTTGATGTGAGCCATTGATAGGGAAATTTGTAAGTGACTATATATTCCAACCTGAAAATGCATGAAACGGTGTTAGAGTTAGAAGACAATAATCCAATAATGTGTGTGTTTAGAACTGTTCCTATCTTGCAATGTAAGCAGGGTGTAGAGGTCTTCCCTGCTTTAGTTTTTGCTTGTACGCAGGAATCAGGAGAATAGAATTATGGTCAGATTTGCGACATAGAGGCAGAGGGATTAGGTAAAAAAAAAGAAAATGGTCAAACAGATTTAAGATTCCCTGCATTAAAGTCCCTGGCCACTAGGAGCGCCGCCTCTGGATGAGGGTATTCCTGTTTGCTTATGACCTTATACAGCCAGCATCAGTTTGTGGTGGTAAATAGACAGCTACGAAGAATATAGATGAAAACTCTCTTGGTAAATAGTGTGGTCTACAGCTTATCATGAGATACTCTACCTCAGGCGAGCAAAACCTCGAGACTTCCTTAATATTAGATTTTGTGCACCAGTTGTTGTTTACAAATATACACAGACCGACACCGCTTGTCTTACCGGAGGAAGCTGTTCTATCTTGCCGATGCAGCTGTATTTTATCCATGTCGTCATTCAGCCACGACTCGGTGAAGTATAAGATATTACAGTTTTTAATGTCCAGTTAGTAGTATAATCGTGATCGTAACTTGTCTTTTTTGTTATCTAATGATTGAACTTTGGCAAATAGGACTGATGGTAGAGGCAGATTACCCACTCGCTGTCGGATCCTTACAAGGCACCCCGACCTACGTTCCTAATATCTCTGTCACTTTCTCCTGCGAATGACGGGGATGTGGGCCTTGTCGGTTGTCTGAGGTAAATCCTTTGCGTCCAACTCGTTAAAGAAAAAATCTTCGTCCAGTACGAGGTGAGTAATCGCTGTCCTGATATCCAGAAACTATTTTCATCATAAGAGACGGTGGCAGAAACATTATGTACAAAATAAGTTACAAATAATGCAAAAAAGCACACACAATAGGTTCAGAGCCCGTAAAAGAAGGCTGGGCAACTAGTCAGGATTGAGGGAAAGATGAACAGAGCAAAGTACAGAGAGATCCTTGATGAAAATCTGCTCCAGAGCGTTCAGGACATCAGACTGGCGCGAAGGTTCACCTTCCAGCAGGACAACGGCACGTAGCACACAGCCAAGACAATGCAGGAGTAGCTTCGGGACAAGTCTTTGACAAGTCGAACATCACTGGCGAGACCTGAAAATAGCTGTGAAGTGACAACCTGACAGAGCTTGAGAGGATCTGCAGAGAAGAATGGGAGAAACTCCCCAAATACAGGTGTGCCAAGATTGTAGCGTCATCCTCAAGCAGACTCAAGGCTGTAATCACTGCCAAAAGGTGCTTAAACAAAGTACTGAGTAAAGGGTCTGAATACTTATGTAAACTTGATATTTCCATTTTTAATTTGTGCAGAAATGTCTAAACCTGTTTTTGCTTTGTCAATATGGGGCATTGTGTGTAGATTGAAGAGGAAAAAAAACAATTTAATACATTTTAGAATATGGCTGTAACGTAACAATGTAACGTAACAATTAGACCTTTCTCTGACACTGCCGAGCATAGAGGTCCTGGATGGCAGGGATATCGGCCCCAGTGATAAAACTCCACTGTACCGTACTCTACTGTTCAAACTTGTGAAACAGCCTAGACGTCTATGATCCGTTCGGATTTGGTCTGGTCAGAAATGACTAAATGTGTACTTGTTTGGGGGCTTAATAGAATAATACCCAACATGCTTTGCAAGTGTTTGTTTTGTCACGATCATGCTCAGATCATGCTCAGACCAAGGCGCAAAACGCGGTTGGAGTTCCACATGTTTAATCAAAGTGAAACGTACAAAAACAATAAAGATATGCAACAGACCGTAACCAATAGAGGAGTGCAAACACATGCACTAACTCAAAACAATAACCCACAAAGGCAGGTAGGGAAGGGAACAAACTAAATAGGATTCCCAATTAGAGGCAACGACTAACAGCTGCCTCTAATTGGGAACCAACACAAAACTCAACATAGAAAACACAACATAGAACAAAAACCCCCCCTGGTCACGTCCTGGCCCAAAACCCCATAGATAACCCAGAGGGCTATCTATGGCCAGGACGTGACATGTTTTTACATTTACATTTGGTCATTCAACAGGCAATCTTATCCAGAGCGACATGCAGTGCGTTCAAGGTAGATAAACAACAAGATATCAAAGTCATAGCAAGATTCGTTTTTTTTCTGTAAACGTTACTGAGAATGTTATTGTAGTTGAAGTGGTCTGTTGGTTTATTCTTTAGGACTTCTTTGAACATTATAGCTGCCAGGTTTAAATCCCCCATGCAGTCTTTTAAAATATATTTTTAAATCATCACTGTGTTTTTATTTCATGACAATAACTCAACATACATTTTTTAAAATTTATTTCCCTGAGATTCCGTTTGCCATTGCTCAGTCTGATTGCGTGGGCTTGTTTATAGTATTTTATTTATTTTAGTACTTTTTACCCCTTTTTCTCCCCAATTTGTAGTTACAGTCTTGTCCCATCGCTGCAACTCCCATACGGACTCGGGAGAGGCAAAGGTCGAGAGCCACGCGGTCCTGCCAAGCCACACTGCTTCTTGACACACTACTCGGTTAACACGGAAGCCAGCCGCATCATTGTGTTGGAGGAAACACCCCAAAGTCCATGTGCATGTGACCGGCCCGCCGCAAAGAGTTGCTAGAACGCGATGGGACAAGGACATCCCGACCGGACAAACCTTCCTTTAACCCGAACAACTCTGGGCCAATTGTGCATCGCCTAATGTGTCTCCCATTAGATGCAGTGCCTTAGACCGCTGCGCCAGTCGGGAGGCCCTTTGCGTGGGCTTGTTGATATACATTTAAATATATTTACATACACAGCTCTGATTGTCAAAGTGGAAAATAAATTATAACATTTGTAAAAACATTGAATTTTTTTATGTAAGCAATATATCTTGATTAGATACGTATTCGATACATGTTAGAATCACCTTTGGCAGCGATTACAGCTGTGAGTCTTTCTGGGTAAGTCTCTAAGAGCACACCTGGATTGTACAATATTTGCACATTATTATTTTTTAAATTATTCTAGCTCTTTCAAGTTGGTTGTTGATCATTGATAGACAGCCAGTTCAAGACAATTTAAGTCAAAACTGTAACTAGGCCACTCAGGGACATGCAATGTCGTCTTGGTAAGCAACTCCAGTGTATATTTGGCCTTGTGTTTTAGGTTATTGTCCTGCTAAAAGGTGAATTTGTCTCCCAGTGTCTGTTGGAAAGCAGACTGAACCAGGCTTTCTTCTAGGATTTTGTCTGTGCTTAGCTCTATTCCGTTTCTTTTTTTACAAAATAACTCCCTAGTCCTTGCCGATGACAAGCATACCCATAACATGATGCAGCCACCATCATGTTTGAAAATATCAATAGTTTTACTCAGTGATGTGTTGTGTTGGATTTGTTCTGAACATAATGCTTTGTATTCAGGACAAAAAGTACATTTATTTGCCACATTTTTTGCAGTATTACTTAAGTGCCTTGTTGCAAACAAGATATATGTTTTGTAATATTTATATTCGGTACAAACTTCCTTCTTTTCACTCAGTCATTTAGGTTAGTATTGTAGAGTAAGTACAATGCTGTTGATCCATCCTCAGTTTTCTCCTATCACAGCCATTAAACTCAGTAACTGTTTTAACGTCACCATTGGCCTCATGGTGAAATCCCTGAGCATTTAAAAAAAAGGAAAAAAATCTTATTTTCCCAGGTATGTTGACTGAGAACACATTCTCATTTACAGGAATGACATGGGGAATAGTTACAGGGAAGAGCAGGGGGATGAATGAGCAAATTGGAAGCTGGGGACGATTAGGTGGCCATAATGGTATGAGGGCCAGATTGGGAAGGTTGGTGGCACCATAATTGGGTTGAAAGGGCTCGTGTTAATGACTGAAGCGGAATAGGTGGAATGGTATCAAATACATTAAAAAAACGTAATTTGCTCCGTTCCGGCCATTATTATGAGCAGTTCTCTCCTCAGCAGCCTCCTATGCCCTACTCTTACGACAAGTACCATGAGATCTTTAGTGACCACAGAGAGTCAGGGCACTCGTTTAACGTCCCATCCGAAAGACGATTTCCTTCCTCTCCAGCAACTGAGTTAGGAAGGACGCCTTTATCTTAGTAGTGACTGGGTGTATTGATGCACCATCCAAAGTGTATCAATTAATAACTTCAACATGCTCAAAGGGATATTCAATTTCTGCTTAAAAAATATATATACAGTACCAGTCAAAAGTTTGGACACACCTACTCATACCAGGGTTTTTCTTTATTTTGTACTATTTTCTACATTGTAGAATAATAGTGAAGACATTAAAACTATAAAATAACACATATGGAATCTTGTAGTAACAAAAAAAGTGTTAATCAAATCAAAATATATTTTATATGAGATTCTTCAAAGTAGCCCCCCTTTACCTTGATGACAGCTTTGCACACTCTTGGCATTCTCTCAACCAGCTTCATCTGGAATGCTTTTCAAACAGTCTTGAAGGAGTTCCCACATATGCTGAGCACGTTTCCTTCACTCTGCGGTCCAACTCATCCAAAACAATCTCATTGGGATGAGGTCGGGTGATTGTGGAGGCCAGGTCATCTGATGCAGCACTCCACCACTCTCCTTCTTGGTCAAATATCCCTTACAAAGCCTGGAGGTGTGTTGGGTCATTGTACTGTTGAAAAACAAATGATAGTACCACTGAGCACAAACCAGATGGGATGGCGTATTGCTGCAGAATGCTGTGGTAGCCATGCTGGTTAAGTGTGCCTTGAAATCTAAATACATCACGACAGTGTCACAAGCAAAGCACCCTGACACCATCACACCTCCTCCTCCATGGTTCACAGTGGGAACCACACATGCGGGGATCATCCGTTCACCTACCCTGTGTCTCACAAAGACACGGCAGTTGGAACCAAAAATCTTAAATTTGGACTCATCAGACCAAAGGACAGATTTCCACAGGTCTAAAGTCCATTGCTCGTGTTTCTTGGCCCAAGCAAGTCTCTTCTTCTTATTGGTGTCCTTTAGTAGTGGTTTCTTTGCAGCAAGTCGACCATGAAGGCTGGATTCATGCAGTATTTTCTGAACAGTTGATCTGTTAATTGAACTCTGTGAAGCATTTGTTTGGGCAGCAATTTCTGAGGCTGGTAACTCTAATGAACATCTACTTTGTGCATGACACAAGTCATTTTTCCAACAATTGTTTACATACAGATTATTTCACTTATAATTCACTGTATCACAATTCCAGTGGGTCAGAAGTTTACATACACTAAGTTGACTGTGCCTTTAAACAGCTTGGAAAATTACAGAGAATTATATCATTGCTTTAGATGCTTCTGATAGGCTAATTGACATGATTTGAGTCAATTGGAGGTGGACCTGTGGATGTATTTCAAGGCCTCCCTTCAAACTCAGTGCCTCTTTGCTTGACATCATGGGAACTGCAAAAGGAATCAGCCAAGACCTCAGAATTTTTTTTTAGACCTCCACAAGTCTGGTACATCTTTGGGAGCAATTTCCAAATGCCTGAAGGTACCACATTCATCTGTACAAAAAATAGTACGCAAGTATAAACACCATGGGACCACGCAGCCGTCATACCGCTCAGGAAGGAGACGCGTTCTGTATCCTAGAGATTAACGTACTTTGGTGCGAAAAGTGAGAATCAATCCCAGAACAACAGCAAAGGACATTGTGAAGATGCTGGAGGAAACAGGTACAAAAGTATCTATATCCACAGTAAAAGGAGTCCTATATCGACATAACCTGAAAGGCCTCGCAGCAAGGAAAAAGTCACTGCTCCAAAACCGCCATAAAAAAGCCAGACTACGGTTTGCAACTGCACACGGGGACAAAGATCATACTTTTTGGAGAAATGTCCTCTGGTCTGATGAAACAAAAATAGAACTGTTTGGCCATAATGACCATCGTTATGTTTGGAGGAAAAAGGGGGAGGCTTGCAAGCCGAAGAACACCATCCCAACCGGGAAGCACAGGGGTGGCAACATCATGTTGTGGGGGTGCCTTGCTGCAGGAGGGACTGGTGCACTTCACAAAATAGATGGCATCATGAGGAAGGGAAATTATGTGGATATATTGAAGCAACATCTCAAAACATCAGTCAAGAAGTTAAATCTTGGTCGCAAATGGGTCTTCCAAATGGACAATGACCCCAAGCATACTTCCAAAGTTGTGGCAAAATGGCTTAAGGACATCAAAGTCAAGGTATTGGAGTGGCCATCACAAAGCCCTGACCTAAATTCTATAGAAAATGTGTGGGCAGAACTGAAAAAGCGTGTGTGAGCAAGGAGGCCTACAAACCTGACTCAGTTACACCAGCTCTGTCAGGAGGAATGGTCCAAAATTCATCCAGCTTGTTGTGGGAAGCTTGTGGAAGGCTACCTGAAATATTTGACTCAATTTAAACAATTTAAAGGCAATGTTACCAAATACTAATTGAGTGTATGTAAACTTCTGACCCACTGGGAATGTGATGAAAGAAAGAAAAGCTGAAATAAATCATTCTCTCTACTATTATTCTGACATTTCCCATTCTTAAAATAAAGTGGTGATCCTAACTGACCGAAGACAGGGTATTTTTACTAGGCTTAAATGTCAGGAATTGTGAAAAACTGAGTTGAAATGCATTTGGCTAAGGTGTATGTAAACTTCCGACTTCAACTGTATAATATTTTGATTTGTTTAACACTTTTCTGGTTACTACATTATTCCATATGTGTTATTTCATAGTTTTGATGTCTTCACTATTATTCTGCAATGTAGAAAATAGTAAAAATAAAGAAAATCCCTGGAATAAGTAGGTGTGTCCAAACTTTTGACTGGTCCTGTATATTTATCTACCAATAGGTGCCTTTCTTTGTAAGGCATTGGAAAGTCTCCCAGGTCTTTCTGGTTGAATCTGTATTGGAAATGCACTGCTTGTCTGAGGGACCTTACAGATACTTGTATGTGTGGGTTACAGAGATGAGGTAGTAATTCAAAAATCATCTCAAACTCTATTATTGCACACAGAGTCCATGCAACTTATTATTTTTGAAAAGTACTCTTCAATAAATGTTAAACTCCAGTAGTGATCAGCCTAATAGTTAAATATAAAACGATTTGAGTCATGTGATGACTTGGAGGATGATCTGCCACATTATTGGACAAGGTGCATCGATGCATATCAATATAGTGATAGGTAATACTATTCAGAGCACATAAGCAGCAGCTATACTTTGACGACACTTTGTTTAGGACACAGTCAAGTGGCAATAGTTCACACGTCAAAGTTGGCTTCTCCAACATTGTCCCATGGTCCTTAGACACACTGCACACGAGCTCTCTGAGTTCTGCAGCTGGCCGAGCATGCGCCAGCGGCTTTCTGGAATCCGGATATGATGAAAATGTTTTAACCCAAACTTTTATCAAGCGAACCAGCAGAATGTCGAGGACATTAGGAGTAATATTTCAACTTTTCCATAAACGGAATCATATGAAACGTATAGATAACTTTGGAGATATTTGAATGTACAACTCGTGCGGAATTTTCCAACGAGAAGGCGTTTCACTATGGAGGAGGGATGGGAATAAGTCGAACTTGAGGCAGGGAGTTGTCATGTTTGTAAGGTAACGTTACTTATCAACAAACTTATTATGCATGTTTACATAGTTTTGCTTATGGTTTATTCGATAATAAATAACCATATTTATACATTTAAACGACTTAGTTGCAGATTTCCTTTCCGTTTCTATAGTTTCTGTAAGGCAGTAAAGTGGGAAAATTCCACTTACTTTTAACGACATATTGTGGTTTGACGTCACTCATACTCTGCTCTCTATGAGAGAGAACCAGTTACTTGCTCATAGTCGTTAACTTGAGTGGTAGTTTGTTAGTCAAGTCTACATTCAAATTCCCAGGGTTGAGGACTAAGGAGGAAAAGGAGGCTCATCTTTATCTGTCGTGTATCACTCCAAGAGGACTGTCTCATGTCCACTGAGACCGTCTTACCTCCGGAAGGGCCTGCTGGGCCAGGGAAGAACCTTCAAAAGGAGACAAGTCCTCTTCTCCCAAACTCTCACGGTATGACATTATACTGCTTGTAAGGGCTGACAACATGACTGTTATGCAATTGTTGTTTATTTAGTTGGTGTTGTGCTTGTGCTCTACATCTCTTACACTGTTGTCAATTTACCATTGATGGAATATTCCATCAATAATAACTTGGTCATGTTTTCCTTGCATGTCAAAATCCATAAGTTCACTCAGAACAATAATAACAACCAACATGAACCCATTCCCTCTAAATTATATTCCTGTCGTTTTGCCAGACATCAGTGGCTATACACCAGCATTAGGCATGATAATGTTTTCATTATTTCACAATAAAGATTGAAGGAACGCCCTGGTGACTATTAGCAGGAACCACAGCCAATTATAGTTTTTAATTAACTTTCTAGTTGCCCGTAAGATTATCACATGTAAAATAAGCTTGGCCCTGTTTTTTTCTCCCCCTTCTTCTTTCAAACAGCCACTGAACCGTTACCCATCCTATTTATACCAAGCATCATTACAGCACTGTCAAAAATAGCAAAGTAGGACAGAGTAAGCAATCACAGGGACGGGTGGCAAATGGATTTCCGCTGGACCTTCAAAGCCTTTTTCAGTTAAGACTGGATTTCCCCTCTCTCAGGAGGCTGTAGATGTTCTGAGAATAGGCTAATTTATTTCGAACTGTAATCACTAAATACAGCGATGCATCACACACTGCTACTGTAAGTGTGCATCGATCTGAGAGGGAGGGAGTCACACCAAGACTAAAGACTTGCCATCTATCAGCCCCTGCCTCTGGCTAAGATTGCGCCATATCTCTCTAGAGCCACTGTGGCTCATTTATCTATCTGCCATTGCTTACTAAACAGAGCGACAGCATTACAGGCCTGCAACAAATACATCATCCGGCTAAGGAAAATAACATTTGCCATGTTGTGCTGAGCCATTCGTCACCTTCTTTTCCAGAACAAAACAACATGAAAAGGGCTATGGTTACAACCAAAACATAAAACGAAGAAGAAAAAAAACCAGGAACTGTCTGAAGCAAACGGGAATTTGTTTTTTCAACTGTGTCGTAAAGACTCCTTGACGAAAGCCATGCAGCCTAAACCCATGAGAAATGTAAAACTTTGTTTCCATTGAGCATGCCATACAAATAAAGGCATTTTAAATAATTGCATGAAGAGTGCCTTGGTCCTCCTTTCTTTTTGTATGTCATAAAGACATTGTAGATGTTTTTGATGTTGTAGCCTATTGGCTAAACATGGCAGGAATGGAGACGTCATTTTTTGCAATGATCATTTAATGTACAGTATTTGATTAGGGATCACATAGTACTAATAACGTCACTCAGAGAGATGGGCTGACCTTTTGCATAGTTATCGGAGCAGGTTTTTACCTACATACGTTTTTCAATGTAGATGAATGCTGTCTTTATGGTTGTAACAACCTTGGCAGGTAGTGCACACCCGGGAGTAGAGAAAATTAGATCCAGAAATCTGGCATTGGCTTTTACCTGAACCGCTTGCTCCCGACTGTTGTGTAACCTTTCGACAAAGGAAAGGGACAATGTTTTCTCTGGCAAAAATAAGGCAGCCCTGGCTTGGCTTGTCCTTCTGTCCCTGATATTAGTATTACGTCCACCAAAGTTGACCTTCTCCTCACCGTTTACATCTGTTTCTGAGTAGAAGTATGTAATATAACTTTATTTTGACCAGTTGAGTTGTTTGATGGGAGGGCATGCAAACAATCTGTTTGTCGTGCTCTCTCTCCCCCCTTTTTTGGGCTAAACAGTTGTTCAATTTCTTATGTTGTGTGCCTTGATCCTAGATGCTTGTGGCAGTAACGAATCATCAGAAACTACAAACCCATCCAGAACATCGTGTCCCAGAGGCGCGTCCACTGAAGTACAAAGTCACGTGACTGGGGAAAACCCTACCTATTGTGACCCTGTTCGAAGTAAGTGTTACAATGAGGGGCACCTCAGGAAATCCTGATATTACATGTTTGCCCAGATCCTCATCGGTTACTTTACTGGGATCCACACAAAACACAATACCTAACAATTGTACTGTACACATAGACAGAAACAATGACATTGCGACAGAAATACTCTAAACATGTATAGCCTTGTGCAGTAGCCAAGCCCAGCTATCTTACCTGAGTAATGTTTTTGTCATGACCATGTTCTGTCAGGACCTTCGGACTTGTCATAAGCTGGCATCATCAATCAACACTTGTCACTGCTAGGCCCTGTGGCAGAGTGACGTATGCCCGTTGACAAATGGTCCCTCTGAAAAGTTATACTCCCAGTTTCAGAGAGAAATGGCAAGATGGTATTGAACTCTAATACAATGGCCTTGTCGGATTAAATAACAATAACATGGGGTGAAGTAACATGCATGTTCTCTCATTCTGCTATAATGATGAATAGTTGGCATGTTTCCTCCTGGTTGCTCTTCCAACCCTTCAGCTTTCTTTAGTGTGAGTGAGGAAATACTGTTGTGTTTTGGCCTTGACTGTCTAGGCCCACTTGTTTCAGCTTTCAGTGCACTTTAATAATTTTAGAAGTGTTTTAGTGTGTTTGCACTGTAGCCTTATTTAGAGTGAAGCAGATAAGGTGCTTAGTTCTCCTTATTTGTGAAAATATATCTCCCTTACTACCGCTGACTTTGCTGATAGTTACTTTGAGGACAAATGTACTATGACTGATATGTGGTTGTCCCACCTAGCTATCTTAAGATGAATGCACTAACTGTAAGTTGCTCTGGATAAGAGTGTCTGCTAAATCAGGGTTTCCTAAACTCTCTGGTGGGGGGGCCCCTAGGTGCACGTTTTGTTTTTTTGCAGTTGCTCTGCACATCTGATTCAAATAATCCAAGCTTGAAGATGAGTTGGTTATTTGAATCAACTGTGTAGTGCTAGGGGAAAACCAAATCGTGCACCCAGGGGGGTGCCCCCAGGACCGAGTTTGGGAAACCCTGTACTAAGTGACTAAAATGTAAATATGCTACCCGGCTGAAAGACTCAGTTACTAATGAAAGGAGAGAAGGGGCCATAGCAACAGCAAAGCAATCTGTGGTTATTTTGCCGTTAAGGTGATACACACTTGGTTGCTTCTTAACCCTTTATGCTCATACCAGTATATGGGTTGAAAATGTCACTAATAAGCATCTAAATTGGAACATAGTGGCTGTACAGTAACATGTTATACATGACGTCCGAGGTCTGGCTCTGTGCTTCACAGCGCTGTATGAATTTTGATTGACAGGCGTTCTGAACTTGAGCACCACACTCGACAAGAAGAGCTGAAGACTGTTCTTTGAATCGTAAAAGTGCATTGGAATTGCTTAGGAATTGTGCACACTTTGGAGAGGTGTGTGTGGCCACTTGGGGTCACCAGTTAGTCCTCAACCAAACCCCTGTCATTTGTTTGTCTTATGATGCACCGACCCCACATTTCCCAGGAATAGTCTTATCATGTTACTGAATGTCTCGAGTGTATTTTCAGTTTGTGTTATCAACAAATGTGGCAAAATGTATAGAAAATCAAGTTTAATGGTTGGATTCAGTCTTGTCTGGTGAACTTTAGTGTAATAATTGTCCCATTATCGCCAAACTCTTCCCTTTCAACTGCTACAATGGTTATGCATTTCATATTTCTTCTGTAAAACATTTCAATTCCCACGACTGTAAAGGGTTAAGCAATGTAAACGCTTCCTCATGCATCATTGTGCCCTTTTGTTCAGCAGAAATAATAGGGGAAACTAAAATAAATTGATTGGAAAGTTCTCACAATTTGTTTTTGAATGGAAAGTACATGTCACACCCTATTTCCAACTCTGAGTCCCACTGAGTTAGAAATGTGATAATAGAAACAACCTGTTCAGTTCTACCCAGAATGTTCTGCCAGTTCACTACCAACCAATCTCTTGTCTTCAAGTGTCACTATTAACCCACTCACAATGCCTCTTACTGCTCATCATTTAACCTGCGAAGTTTGCCAAAGCAATATTTTACACTTAAATCACACTGCTTTAGCCTCTTGGCAAAATAAAATCTCATTACCTCAAGATTTACTGTTTTGAAACAGACTTGATTATCCACATTCCAGGTCAGAATAGTGCAGCAGTAGAATCAGAAAAAGCAGCAACTCTAACTCCTAAACCCGTCTTGTGTTTGCCACTCCATAAGGAGAGTGTGGTGTCCGGCAACGCTAATAGCAACAACAACCTGATCGCTTCCATCCATGTAGTTGTGGTTAGAGGATTGTTTACACTCTGACACAGTAGCTCTTTGTTTCTAGGCTGTTCAACTTTTCCAGGGTGCCTTTTCGGTCTTACGCTAATGACTTGCCGTTGGTTTGTTTACCGGAGCAGCTTCGAACAGGGATCTTTAAGAAAGAACTTGTCAAACCAAGGTAGCTACTGTAGCTAGCAGTTGAAGGTAGGGTTGTGATGGTCATGGAATTTTGGATGATGGTAATTGGCCAGCCAAATGACCACGATCACCGTAATAACCGAATAGCAAAGAAAAAAATATCCTCTCCGTTCCTGACACATACATTCCATTGCATGAGCCACATTTGTTAACATTTTAATGAGCTTTCTACATTACCATTACAATTATTGCATCACAATACCAGGCAGCCAATGTGAGTTTACCCATGAGTTTACCAGTCAAATTGCCACACGAATGCCCGGCCGTCCTGTCTTCAGTCAGCTGTTCGTTCCACAGCCAAATAAAAAATAAATAAATAGTTATATATATATATATATATATATATATATATATATATATATAAATTTTTTAAACTGTTATGACGGTTATTTTATTTTCATGAAGTTCTTCATCCATAACTTTCGGTTACATGGTTAGACGGTTATTGTGCTAGCCCTAGGTGTAGGCTATGTAGTGTAATGTATGGTGTGCTGCACTACTGGCAAGTAAAATGCATCACTTCCATCTAAAAATAAAGAAGTCTGTGACAACAGTTTTAATGTAGTAATTGTAGTCACCCCCCACAGATGTGTTTGGGGAATATGAACGTGAATCTCCTTTTCAGCGAAAGGTACAGGAACATGTCTTAGTCACTTCAAATAATGATAACCTAATCTCTGTATAGAGGATCTTTTGAATATACAGTTAGCTTACAGAATGCAATGTTGGATATCCAGGGCGAGGAGCTGATGAGCACTGAACCGGTCTGGTTGATTCTAATGAAGCCCTCGCTTACTGAAACATGAAATCATCTGACTGACCACACAGTGCCAGTTCATTCCTTTTTTCTTTCATCCCTCTGTCTGATTTCCAACTTGTTGGGTGCCCTAGGCTGCATGTGATTTGTCTTGGTCTGTTGTTTTTATTAGCCTGAATCAAAACAGAAAAGCTGATGCTTGTTATTTGAACGTGCTGTCTTTCTGTCTTAAAGGGTAACTTCAACCCCTATTTCAACCTTTGCCCAACCCCTTCCCCCCCCAAAAAAGAATGCATTCAGGTGAGAAGTTGTGGGTGGGGGGGAATGCTCTTAAATATTCATTTTGTACCTGATCCCAACACTTTCTCACTAAAGCATACTTACCAGAAGTTCACTGGCAAACTCTGATAATGCAATTCTGTGCATTGCGAGTATATTAGGCTCTGGACAGTTGGTTCACAGTGGGTAGGCGCTGAGTTCTTTATCTATTGCCACCTACGGTGTAAGTTCGAATCCACCATGGGGCACAAAAAAAATTATGAAATGTGCCCTCACATTTATTGCGTTCTTGCTTTGGGAAGAAAAGTGCAATCCTCACCTTCAAAATGAAAATTAGGGGCTCAATTCAATTTGCAGTATTGCAGTAGCTCTTTTTCCAATGGTCAAATTAACTCTCAGATTGGTCTTGGGTACTGTAAAAATCTACAACTACTACCAGGGCGACCCCTCTCACAGGTATGGTTTCACTTTTACAGAATTAAAAGTGTATGGGCACAGGAAAAATATCTGCCCCTTGCGGGATTAGAACTCACAACCAGTGAACTATGAGCTGTTTTAGCAGACTGCCAGTTATAGAGATTGGGAAAAATAGTTGGCATGACCACCATTGTCATCTGTCTTTTGAAGATGGATGTAGCTACGATTATAATCGTATAATTCTCATAGCCTACATTTCTTTTTCTTCGTAAAAGCGCATATGTGTATGAAACGGTAAGCAGAAATGTTGAATTTGGTCATGTGGAAACGTGCCTTACTGCCTTTTTGAATTTTGTAACGTCAGTAGTCAAGGAAGCATCATGCAAAATATATTGGCACACTCCACTTACCAAGACCATTGCCAAATAAGGCATGCTTTCATCTGCTTTTATAGTAAGTCTTGAGGTGGTACCACTCAGCACATCTAGAAGGGAGTGTATTTCATACTGAACCCCTCCATTGAGATGACATAGAGAAACCTTTCTCATGCTAGAGTAGAGTTGATCCGCTAGGGGAAAAAAGAGCTAGATTTTCAACTAAAAGACCAAACTATCACACTTGCAACAAACTGTTAAAATGAAGACCAGAATTGACGTGTTTCACTACAACTTAGCCAAAAACATCTGGTTTTCGATGAAAAAATTGTTTTTTCATTAAAGTTACACTTTAACAGTTAACTTGAGCTAAATAAACACAAGTTTATTTCTGACCTTTTTAATATGCAAAGTGTAAAGGGCATGTATCTTCAGGTCACTGTTTCTTGTTAGAGCCCTTCAACTATAAGGCCCCAGTATGTGGCAGCTAGCAGGGTCTTGTGTGGCTCGGCCCCTAGGGGAATACACTCAGCTGATATCTCCTCCAGACTGGGCTTTGGCTCTGCAGGCCCGGGCCTTAAATAAATTGCAGGCCCGGGCCTTAAATAAATTGCCATGACCTAACGCCAGTTTTAGGTGTTTAATCGCCACATTATTCATTGTGATTGTCAAATAGTTGAAGTGCTCTCGCCGTGGATAAAGAAGAACCCTGACTGCTGAACTTAACTTAAAAAAATATATATCTTGAGGGAAATTCTGAAGTGAAGACATGAGGTCAAATAACATGGCTGTCGCCTTGAAAAGAAAGACATTAGTGTGGCCTTTGTGTGAATCCCTGATTGTGCTTTTACTCTGGAAGCTTCAAGGTTATTACCCGGGTGCAGAAATGACCTTTAGGAGGTTAATATTTGACACTTCCAATGGTAGATGTATGTCGATGAATTATTGCTTCGCTGGTGGATGTCGCAGAAGAGCTTTCTTCTTGCTTATTGATGCCTCAATATAGCATCTATGACATGAATGCAGAATAGTGGAATCGTCGTTGTTTTGAATAGTGTTGTGTAAAGACGAGTTAGACCCACATGCAAAATGTAACACCCTAGTATACAGGGTAAGATCCTGTGAACTTCAAAAACGTATATATAATCAATATTTCAATCTGTCATTATCAGTTTTTTTGGTGCTAGTATTTCTGCCCAAAAGAACAGCAGGGTTGTTGTTGTTGTCCAAGAGCTAAATCTGTATTGTAATCCAGATGTCTAAAGCAAGAGCGCACGCGGAGGCGTAATTTTCAAGTGATTACTTACCAGTGGGTCATGGAATCAAAAACAGTATAAATAGGGTGAAATGGTAGCACAGGGGTTGATTAAAATGGCCATTGTAATTCTACCTCTGTGGTAATTATTTCCTCATTGTCTTGCTGTAGATGGATTTCATCTGGGAAATTTCAAGCATTCCAATTAGCGTTTCCAGAAGTGTTGAAGCCTATTCATTGTGGATGTTTTAAACAAAAAAAAAGAGATTGAAAATACTTAAGTGAAATGATTAGATACAGTGCCTTTGGAAAGTATTCAGACCCCTTGACTTTTTCCACATTTTGTTAGAATCATTTTAGAATAAGGCTGTAACCTATTGTTTCCCCATCAATCTACACGCGATACCCCATAATGACAAAGCAAAAACAGGTTTGTAGAATTTTTTGCTAATAAAAAAAAAAAAATGATATCACATTTACTTAAGTATTCAGACCCTTTACTCAGTACTTTGTTGAAGTACCTTTGGCAGAGATTACAGCCTCGAGTCTTCTTGGGTATGACGCTACAAGCTTGGCACACCTGTATTTGGGGAGTTTCTTCCGTTCTTCTCTGCAGATCCTCTCAAGCTATCAGGTTGGATGGGGAGCGTTGCTGACAGCTATTTTCTGGTCTCTCCAGAGATGTTGGATCGTGTTCAAGTCCGGGCTCTGGCTGGGCCACTCAAGGACATTGAAACTTGTCCCGAAGCCACTCCTGCGTTGTCTTGGCTGTGTGCTTAGGGTCGTTGTCCTGTTGGAAGATGAACATTCGTCCCAGGCTTGAGGTCCTGAGCGCTCTGGTGCAGGTTTTCATCAAGGATCTCTCTGTACTTTGCTCCGTGACATGCACTGTCAACTGTGGGGCCTTATCTAGACAGGTGTTTGATAATGTCCGATCAATTGAATTTACCACAGGTGGACTCCAATCAAGTTGTAGACACATCTCAAGGATGATCAATGGAAACAGGATGCACCTGAACTCAATTTCGAGTCTCATATCAAAGGGTCTGAATACTTATGTAAATAAGGTATTTCTGTTTTATTTGTAATAAATTAGCAAATTTCTACCAACCTATTTCTGCTTTGTTATTATGGGGTATTGTGTGTATATTGGTGAGGATTTTTATTTATTGAATCAATTTTAGATTAAGGCTGTAATGTAACAAAGTGGAAAGTCAAGGGGTCTGAATACTTTCTGAAGGCAGTGTGTGCACACCTGAAATCTCATACACAAGTATTTCTAATGAGTGGATATCAGATATCACCATCATAATTCAAACGCACAAGGTTATTGGCAATGGAGAACAAAAGAAACAAAGACTATGGAGAACAAAAGATTGATTGTTTTGCAGTGTTGGAGGGGGGATTTGAGTACTCAAACAAATTCAAATTATTGTCAGTTTTCTAATAATAGTAAAACACACAGGCCTAGATCTCATTCCCTAGTTTACCTGTCTTCTTGGAGCAGGTGTGCACAGAGCTCCGCTATATCAACTCTACTACAAAGGCTCTGCTGCATTCCCTGAACAGTAATGCCCTAGTGCAGCTCCACTCTGTTGGTTCCCAAACCAACCCCACAACACAGGGGTAGTGCCTTGGAGCAGAGAGAAGGAAAGCTCTCTCTCTCACACACACACACACACACACACACACACACACACACACACACACACAGGGGCCCACTTCAAATGAGAGCGGTGCAGGGGGGATTACTTGGCCTCTAACAGGGTTTTGGCTCCAACATTAAGGTTAAAACCCTTTTCTATTACAGAGATCTCGAGTGATGTTGCCCCCACGGTGTTTGCAGGTTCACCACCTCTCTGGTAGGTCATTCTGTCAGGGCTCTGATCACTGGACTGTGACTGGGGACCTGGCTGGGCTGGCTCCATTCAGACACAGTGCATACGGCGCTCCCCGGCTAGAGCTGAAATCAATACGGCCGTCTCTGTTAAAAACCCACTCAGAGGCAGACTAGCACCTCTGTCCCCTAGTCTGATCACACAGCTTAAGGCCCTGATTGGCACCTATGAAGACAAAGACCATTGACCCACAGCTGTCCCATTAGCTCTGGTTAATGCTCCAATTGATACTGAGCAAATAAAGGAACCATGTCTCTAGATATTTTTTTATAGACTGACTGCCCCATACAGACCCTATACTGGCTGGCTGTTTTGGACTGCTTCGTTTTGTCTAGTTTCTTTTGTCGTTTTTTGTTGTTGCTGTGTTTTGATTTGAAATGGATCTGTCCTCCTCAGGTGCTGCTAGTACAGTAATGCTCTCCCTCCAGATGCATTGTGCCCTGTTTGAATTTCAAACAAGTCAGTTTCCTGTGGAACTTGTAGCTAACTTCAGCAAAGAGATTTTGAAATTGGTGGAATCTGTGAGTCATCGATGTAACTGAAATTGAAAATACTCCCCCTTCTCCTCACCCCTGCACCCCCCTCCCTCTCTTCACTCCACTTCTCTGTTGCTTAGTTTTGGTTGTGAGTAGTCAGAGAGAGGGTGGAGCGCTCTGCGAGTATGGAGTCTGGCAGCTCCCCTAGGCCTGCTCTGAGTCACGTCATAATTGATCTTTCTAGAAAATGTGGTAGCTGCCTGTGTAAAGCCTAAATCTGTGCAAGATGTGCACTTTCTCAAACTTGTGAAGACATTTTTACATTTGATTTGACTACATTCCTCTTTTGCTCTCAGATGGAAACAGATTGGTGAAAAATGGGGATTTGATAAAGCTTAAGACAGAATCACAGCACAGGTCTTTTTTTTCTATCTTAGATGAAAAGGAGGGAGAAAAGTGTCATTCTGCTGCGCTCAGGTTTTAAGGCTGTGGTGGATGCCCTTGATCTGTTCTGTTATGCTACATTAGCACCATTCAAATTAGCAGCACACCAAATTCCACACAACACAAGGGGGGAAAGAGAAGAACTTCAATGCCTGTACGCTTTTGGCATTTGCACAATATGAATGATTTTCCTCTGAATATGATTAATTGAAGAGAAAATGGCATCTCATTGGGTGTTTTTAATGATTTAGATAGCAGTCAGACATTCATCTCACCAAATGTTCCGTTTTGAAATCGAATGATAATTGATGATAGGCTCCACCTCCCCCAGGAGCGCCTGGAAAAATTCAGGTCGTCGAATCAAGCTCTTGTCTTTCAAGTTGCCTTCCACTGTAAAATGTAATTAAGCAGAACAAGGTCCGAAGGGGTTATTTTTTCCCCTCAATCAGCGGCGAAATTACCAAATTTGAAATGAGTAAATCCCAGACGCCCTGCTTTCCTTGTCATTGTTATCAAGAGAGTGAGAGAGAGGCAGTCTAAAAGAAGGAAGGAAAGAGACTGGAAACAAGGGAAAGAGAGGATGGCTCAGAATATTTAAACACTCAAGTGTCAGATCACTACAGCAGGTTACATTTGAAGACCTAAATTTGAATGATAATTTGTCACAGAGAATTAAGTGTGCCACGGTGAAAAAGAGCTGAGTAATAGTGACTTTCCTCATTCAAAACGGCAGGAAAATAAGACATGAGTGTAGATATGGGTGTTTCTCCAGGAATTAGATTCTATATTATACAATACCATCAGAATAGAGGATAGGGGGCTAATAGAGTTAACACTTCTGTCACATAATATGTCACATCCTGCTGATAGAGTATCCTATCAGAGAAGGTAATTTAGTTCCCTCAACATGCACAGATGGCCCATCGTCTCTAGGCTAAGATGAATAGAGCTGTGATCAGTTGAAGGTAACTTTTTTAGTATAGGAGTGATCTGACATTACTGCGACAACCACCACAGAGTCATCCTGAGATTGTCACATGTTTTATTCTGTTGAAGCAAGATTTTCTGTTACGCTGCATGTGTTGAATGTCTTCCTGCTATACTACATTTTTTGGTGAAGGCTAGTCTGTCTCCATTAATTACAGTTCGACTAGGCTAGTTGCTGTAGCTATTCTAAGCTACAGCACCCTAACACTCCAACATGTTCACGCTAGATTTTTTATTTAATCAATTTGAATGCAATTTACGCCCGATACTTGCATGTACAATGATCACAGCCTGGGTTGTGTTGAGTTGGGATAGTCGAAAGGACAATTCATGATGATTCTGACATTGCTTGTCCCTTCCAACAACCTGTCCTTCGACACAATAAAGGAAGTCCTTGTCACAGAGTTGGAAGGTCAAACTGTAAATGAGCTTTGATATGCCGAAGGAAAATTTAAATCAGAGCCTTTGTAATAACGTTCATGGTGCTATTTTTTTCCCCCCTTCTCTACATATAATTCCCCTGGTTTTGCGCCTATAAATATGGGAATGGGAGATGTATAATTTCTAATGAGAAAATATATCCCTTTGGATTGAGCAGCCCAGCTAGCCAGACATTACAGGGGTGTTTGTTAGGAGGGGAAACGCCACCCCAGGCTGTTTAGGGGATGATGAGACCGCTGCTAGGTCATTGGCACATTCACAAATTAGCATTTCGATCAACCAGGTATAAGGCCAGAACTTGTATAGGAGACATATTTATAATATGTACATATGTAATGAGTACAAAGATAAACAAACAAGTTACTAGAAGAATTACCATTTTAAGTGTCTTTCAGTGTTTTTGAAAGATGCTCCTGTTGGATTAGTTTACGTCTTGTTTATCATATTTGTATTTTTCCTGTGAGTGTTCCACTTTCCACAGTGCATTTCGACTCCCAAACCACAAGCAAGGTGTATCTAGCTAGCTATTAGGAGATGGGGCTGGATGGATCTGTTTAGCCTGCTGACATGTGACATTTGAATAACTAACTGTATGTTCCTTATGATAGGCATCCTAATAGGTCTCTGCAAACAGAACTTGCTCTCTCTCCCCCCATTAATATTAAAAAGGATTGAGCCATAGAGACACCGCTCTAGTTTTTGCACTCCTATCCAGCTCCTGCCTTACCTATGACTTACAGTGTAGTAATGTGCAAATTAGAATTTCCAAGCTGCCCTGTTTTGACCTCTTAGTTATATTTCCGGTACCTCTACTATTTTAGAATTCTTGTTTATGCAGCACATTTGAGTTGATGTTCATACATATTCCTCTGTCTTCCTGGTGAGTCCGTGTGATATACTCCTTGTGTCTTTTGGGTGCAATTTTGAATTCTTCCTATAGGACCTATTTTCTGCCACATAAAAAAAAATGTAGGTGTTTATACACAGTTTTACATACAGAGTGATCCCGCACACAGACCGTAGCGCTCTCTAGGCGCAATGGCGCTGCGGTCCCCATGGCGTCGCGTACTACTCACTGAAGACTTGGTGACAAATGGCAATTATATTTGTGTGTTCTTCATGAATCCATCAAACACTGGCCTTTTTAAAAATGCTCCCGAGATATTTGAGCCTGTCAGATACAAGGGACCAAATTGGGATGCTGCTTAGACAGTCAAGAACCACTCACCCCCCCAGTTCCATCTGATATGTTTGACAGCCTGTGTAGAGGAATACTCCATGTATTATTCAACTACAGATGTACACTCTCAACAGTTGTTGATGTGTTAGAAATAGGGTGGTTAGAAGTCCAATTGGAAGTGTTTTTTTCCTCTTAAACATGGTGTTTTAATGCGGTCTGTCAGGTTGTGTACGTCCACCAGCTCCCAACAAGTTTTTGTGGTAAACCACACAACTGTTCAGTTTTAATCGCTTATGATTATTTAAACTAGCGGGGGGAGTTAATTTTTTTATGGGGGATATGTTTCCTTGTCCGGATAGGAACACTGACTTTGCAGTGCATTTATATTTCATAGGCATTTATATTGTATACCCGATCTATAGAGTATACAGTTGTTATCCAAGTTGATGTTTAACTGTTATTGTCTATTGCTGCTAGTTCTATTTCTCTATTATTACCAGAAGGAGTTATACAGTATATTCTACATTCTACTAGCTGGCTTGGTTCAGTGTGGTTACATGGTTCATCATGCCATCATCTATGGCAGGATCATCATTACCGTGATCAATGATTATGAATATTACCCTGTTCCTGTCCATTCATCTTCATCTCCCATTGCTTTCTCTGGATAAAAATAAAACTCGGTCTGCTCGAGAGACTGGGAACCTGTCCCTCGAAATGTGTATTCGTAGGCTCGCACTTGAACCACTTTCTAGGCTTTCTAGTGTGTCGGAAACCCGAACCGCTGCTTTTTTTATGCGGTGGTTTCCTAATAACTATTTATACTTTGTAAATTGAAAGCTTGACTTTCTTCAAAGGGAAAGGTAATTATGCTGGCTGAGGCAGAGAATAGACAGACTGTGGGTTGGTCGTTTGTGGATGCCTCCATGACCTCTGTATGAGAAAAGAGACTGCTTTATTACACAAGCTGCTATGGGTAATTTATTTTATAGGCAAGTGTCGTCTTTTAGGCCAGAGTGTGGCGTCACATAGTCCTGCCTACATACTGTGTTTGTACCTACGTCAGTAAAGGGTATTGAGCTTAAGATAACTTATTATATATATTTTTTATGATTTTTAAATTATTTTACCCTCCAATTTCGTGGTATCCAATTGGTAGTTAGTCTTGTCTCATTGCTGCAACTCCCCTACGGACTTGGGAGAGGCGAAGGTCGAGAGCCATGAGTCCTCCGCAACACGACCCTGCCAAGCCGCACTGCTTCTTGACACACACTGCTTGCTTAACCCGGAAGCCAGCCGCACCAATGTGTCGGAGGAAACACTGTCCAACTGACGACCGAAGTCAGCTTGCAGGCGCCCGGCCCGCCACAAGGAGTTGCTAGAGCACGATGAGACAAGGAAATCCCGGCCGGCCAAACCCTCCCCTAAGCCGGACGATGCTGGGCCAATTGTGTGCTGCCTCATGGGTCTCCCGGTCACGGCTGGCTGTGACACAGCCTGGGATCGAACCTGAGGCTGTAGTGACGCGATGCAGTGCCTTAGACCGCTGCGCCACTCGGGAGGCCAGCTTAAGTTAATTTTTGTAGTAGTTATAGTATGGTTTGTTCGTTGCTGATTCTGAATTTCATTGTTACAAAATGTGCCTTATTACATAGGAGATTGTTGATGTTCACTATATAAGAACAAAGTTGATATCTCACAAGTTACATGTGGATATTTGCTAAAGAAAACAAGCAATTTGTTGAATCTCCTTGTTAGCCATCCGTAGTTTTCTAACAATGTCACGTAAAAAGCTGTCAAATCATCAACCTGGGTTTAAATCGGAGCATAATGAATTCTCCTTTGCCAACCAGTTGTCTAATTCAAATTGCGTAGAAACCTGATCCCAAAAGTCTATATTTGTTTATAGAGGCTGCGTGCAGACCACTGTATGAGGAGACAAAGCAGTGTCTGTTTTTAATTGCATTGTTTTACATCTACATTCTCGTCAGAGAGGTCTCCCTGGGTGCTGAGAGTGTGTTGTAAAAAAGAGGTGGGCTAGAACTCGATTTTTCTTTCTCTTGTTAACAATAATTGCATTAGTTGGTGAGCAGACAGGAAAGAAAGAACGAAAGAACAGGCATATGCAGATCGCTGTTTGGCGCATCCACTTTGACTTGGAGAAGTTCAGGTACAGTAGTAGCGCTCTACAAATCAACACTACATCGTGTGGCTGTCACCAACAAAGTTCCCCTGTGAATGTTGTATTGCCGTACGGGCCGCCGCTTGTACAGCACTCGCACCCTAAAATGCAGAGTTAGTGAAAAAGAAAAAAATAGCTGAATAATTCAACGGAGATCAATAAGTCATCGTGCTGCTACTTCTCTCTCCTTTCTGATGCAGATGGAAGGTAATGCAGGAGTTATCTCCCTGTAGAACTGGATGTGCAGGAGTCTCTTCCCCTGGAAATGTCACCGCTCCCTTTTATTTTATCAGATGGCCCGACATTCATTCGTTCGGTGGTTGACTCTTCATGGCTGTCTGCTGCCTGTCACACGTGGAGCGACTGTAAGAGTGTAAAGATCCAGAGCTTTGAGAATGGGGAATGGAAATCACTACTCAGAGGCAGGAATGCAGGATCAGTCTTTCTCTTAACTCACCTGGGTGCTTCTCCAAGAAAATGCTTGTTCACTCACTGTTCACCTACAGGGATACTGTACTGTGTGATCATTTGGCTGTGTGAAGGTTGTATCCTGTTCTTCTATGCTCCTTTATTTGTTAAGGTTCCATGATTACAGTACAAAAAAAAGGACAGATATTGAAGGTTTAGCCTCGGGATTCCCGTATCTGTTCTGATGGTATCAAAACAAGAAATCTTGAGGGTTACAAAAAAAAGTGATCTTAAGTGACTTATTTGATACTTGTCATGAGCACCCAACATAACAAATAGTCAGTACCTAGAACGTTCTAAACGTCCTTCTCATACCCAGAATCTAGCTAGAAAACCTTAGTAGAGAATAAATGGCATGTTCTCAGTCAAACATGCTGAAAGCACAATAAGTGCTCTCGAACTGAAAAGAGACGAGTGTGACATTTTAAAAATAACTTTTCCCATCCAGCTCAACCTCAGCCGCTGCCCCAGCCAACCGCCTCTATGCTGGGAGAGCCCGACGAGGGAGAAGATGCTGCTTCTGACAGGAGTCAAAATGGCCACCAATCCTCCACCGGCCTGAGTAACGGCAGTGGAATCCGCAGGCAATGTTCCTGTGGGGTGGAGCAGCACAGGAAGCAGCACCCGTCGCCCGGCGTCTCCCAGAAGATGCAGAGCCAGCTTCATTCCAGCCTGTCGGTCAACAGCGACAGCAGCAGACAGAGTAAGGGAAGCTCCACCGGATCTCACAAGCCTGGGACGCTACCAGAGGGTGAGTTATAAGTACTGGGCACCGACTGTACACACACACACACACACACACACATACTCTGTCTTATATAGGACACACTCTCTCACTAGGAGGTAAGTACTGTGCTCCAACTTAAGGTCATTAGAGTCACTCACAGACTAATAATCACACAATGAACACACATCCCTCATCTGCTTGGCTTGGCTTGACTTTCCCCTAGCACTTCATCAACACCTTTAGTGCAGGTCTTCCACCATTAACATTCCATTTGTCGAGAGGACAGAATAGACAGTCAAAAATTGACAGATTCTCTCGGTTCTCTTATTTTAATGATGAAAGTGAACTTTCATTTGGTCAAGTCCTGCTTCCTAAGGCTTTATTTTCCTCAACCACACCCGAAAGGATGTATTTTAGAATTCAGGGGGAGCCATTATTTCCTCAGGTGTTGTGCGGAGGTGAGTGTAGCAATGAAGGTGATTGGTGTTCTGCATGACTAATGGTCAGTAAGGTGTGACCTAATGAGGCTGAGCCGCCCAGGGTGCCTTCTAAGTGTCATCCCTCCTTCTATACCTCCCTCCCTCTGCACGGGCCCATGTCGGTCCTCCAGTCTCCAGCCTTAGAGTCACACACGCATCCTCTTTTTACCTTGTAACAGCTGTCTGTTATCTGCTATCCATTATCTAACCTGCCTGCTGCTCCCTGCTTATCATCGCCTCGTCTCTGACTCCGCTTGCTTTGTCTTTTACTTTCTTATAGAGGGAGAAAAAATAAGAGATGATATGTGATACAGTGAGCTCTAAAAGTATTGAGACAGTGACACTTCTTATTATGTTGGCTCTGTACTCCAGCACTTTGGATTTATTTCAAATGATAGAATTACTGGGGTTAAAGTGCAGACTGCCAGCTTTAGTTTGAAGGTATTTTCGTCCATGTTGGGTTAACCAATTAGAATTTACAGCACTTTTTGTAGACCTATGTGTATTAAAGTAGTCAAAAGTTTAGTATTTGGTCCAATATTCATAGCACGCAATGATTACATCAAGCTTGTGACTCCTACAGACTTGTTGGATGCATTTGCTGTTTGTTTTGGTTGTGTTTCAGATTATTTTGTGCCCAATAGAAAGGAAGGGTAAATAATATATTTTGTCATTTTGGAGTCACTTTTTATTGTAAATAAGAATATAATGTTTCTAAACACGTCTTCATTAGTGTGGAGGCTACCATGATTATGGATAGTCCAGAATGATCTGCACTTTAATAGTCATTGTATAATTTCAAATCCAAAGTGCTGGAGTACAGAGCCAAAACAACAACATACTTTTGGAGCTCACTGTAAAGTGTGTTTTTATATGAATTGGGGAACTTGAGATTGTTTGTCTTCACCAGGGTTAAGCTATTTGAAATATGCAGCAGATTGATGGTAGGGCTAAGGTTAACAAGTGATAGAGTTTCCTATAAATAAAAGGTATCATACAAGTTAAATATTCACCAATGATGTTTTCCACAAGGCGTCATGTTTTTCTTCCACGTCTTAATTGGCAAAGAAAAATAGCAGCAACAGTTCAATAAGTCTGTCTCATTACAGCTTTTGTGTTGGTTCTTTTTCGACTTGTGTTTTCTAAATCAATATGTTCACACTCAAGTATTTATTTCCCGGCGGAAAACAGCAAGCTGTTGTGTTTTTAATGTTTACATGGATTACCATAATCTGTTTGCCTGTGAAATTAGCTACTAAACAGCCCCTATGAACACTTGAAGAATAAAGCTCCACTGGAAGAGAACCTAGCTCAGGGGATTCTAGAGCAGAGCATTCTTGGCACATGTTCTCTGGCACTGAAATGAAGCTGTGATAACAGTTCTGTATACGCTACTGACTGAAGTCGTTTACCGCTTGTCTTTTAGTCAGACTGGGGGTCGGTTTTTATTTGTTGTATAATCAATTATGATTTAAGCTCCTTTTTTTTAAGTCTCATTCAATACTTTTTAAGGCCTTTGTGGTGACTAATTTGGATTGCTGTCTTCTGCTTTCTTTGCACCAACTTCATCTTGGTTTGTCTGTATATTCCCCGTAGCCACCAGTTTGACCCTCGTTCATGCATTATGGACTTGCACTCTAAAGACCACTGCATGGGGTGGGCCTCTCCTCTCAATCGCTATCTCTCACCCTCCCTCTCCCTCCCTGTGCCTGGCAGGCAGCTAGGCAGTATACTGGCCCTCCACCCAACAGTCTCTCTTCATTTGAATGTTTTCGCTTGGCTCGATGGTGTGCACCCATTCCAGCTTGTTTTATGTCATGCTGCTCCCTTTGGAGTTTTTTCCAGATGTCTCAAACTATTTCCTCGGAGGCGCTCGCCGCTGTTTTTGGCCCTCCAGAATCTGGGCATCTTCGCCGCGGCCTGACATTAAACATGAACGCTCTCTCACTGAGGCGGTGTCAATTTGTGCCGTATTTTTCTTTGGTAGGAGAGATGTCTGGCGTTCTTGTGTACATGACCCAGCCCCCCTCACCCCCTTCTGTAAGGTTTTCACTAATCGCTGCTGTTGAATTATACATCCAAGTGAATAGCTAACTAAGATGCCCCAACTGCTTGATGCTATGGACATTATTTAGATCATTTTGTATCAGAACATAGTGTACTGTGCTGGTACTAGCTTAATTATTGTAAAGTGTCTTTCAAGGTTTTAGATGCTTTGAGGTTTCATCATTTGACATTGGCAAAGTTCTGCTCTTCGCTTTCTCTAGTAGTACAGAGTTTTAAGTTCTAGAATACGGTGCACAATAATTATATGAATCTTTTTTCAATAACAATCATCATTTCAAATGCTGAAATATGATACATTTGTTCTAAAGTGTCTCTGTAGTTGCCTATGATAATCAGCGTTCAAACATCTTGGGGAACAATTTGTATTGTTTTCTTGTTGGCATTCTCGGATTTGTGTCCGATACAGCGCTACTGGTCAAGCTTTGTGAGGGAACAGGAAGAAAACCGACTTTGATTAATCAAATATGAGCGTTCAGCGTTCCTCAGCCCATCCTCTCCTCGTTTCCTTCTCCTTTGCTGTCTTCCTCAAACCCAGTCAAAAAGGAGCCCGGTCTTTCTGACTGGCTGAGAACATCTGATGAAAGTTATGCAAATACACTGTTTGTACAGGCATTTTTCTGCATCCATATCCATGTCTTGCATCTCCAAAGCTCTGCTGGGCCTTGACTACAGTGTGGGTAGAGGTGCATGTTCTGGCCGGAGGGTGTGGTGTAGAGGTCGATCGACTAATCGGAATGGCTGATTAATTAGGGCCGATTTCAAGTTTTAATAACAATCGGTAATCGGCATTTATGGACGCCAATTATGGCCGATTATACTGGAATCCACGAGGAGACTGCTTGGTAGGCTGACCACCTGTTACGCGAGTGCAGGCAGCAAGGAGCCATTATAAAAAAACAATAAATCTTAACATAATCACTAGTTAACTACACATGGTTTATATTACTAGCTTGTCCTGCGTTGCATATAATCAATGCGGTGCCTGAAATTGTCACTTCCCTTGCGTTCAGTGTAAGCAGAGTCAGGGTATATGCAGCAGTTTGGGTTGCCTGGCTCGTTGCGAACTGTGTGAAGACCATTTCTTCCTATTTTACATAATTATGACATACAGTGAGGGGAAAAAAGTATTTGATCCCCTGCTGATTTTGTACATTTGCCCACTGACAAAGAAATGATCAGTCTATAATTTTAATGGTAGGTTTATTTGAACAGTGAGAGACAGAATAACAACAAAAAATCCAGAAAAATGCACGTGAAAAATGTTATAAATTGATTTGCATTTTAATGAGGGAAATAAGTATTTGACCCCCTCTCAATCAGAAAGATTTCTGGCTCCCAGGTGTCTTTTATACAGGTAACGAGCTGAGATTAGGAGCACACTCTTAAAGGGAGTGCTCCTAATCTCAGCTTGTTACTTGTATAAAAGACACCTGTCCACAGAAGCAATCAATCAATCAGATTCCAAACTCTCCACCATGGCCAAGACCAAAGAGCTCTCCAAGGATGTCAGGTACAAGATTGTAGACCTACACAAGGCTGGAATGGGCTACAAGACCATCGCCAAGCAGCTTGGTGAGAAGGTGACAACAGTTGGTGCGATTATTCGCAAATTGAAGAAACACAAAAGAACTGTCAATCTCCCTCGGCCTGGGGCTCCATGCAAGGTCTCACCTCGTGGAGTTGCAATGATCATGAGAACGGTGAGGAATCAGCCCAGAACTACACGGGAGGATCTTGTCAATGATCTCAAGGCAGCTGGGACCATAGTCACCAAGAAAACAATTGGTAACACACTACTTCGTGAAGGACTGAAATCCTGCAGCGCCCGCAAGGTCCCCCTGCTCAAGAAAGCACATATACACATATACATGCCCATCTGAAGTTTTCCAATGAACATCTGAATGATTCAGAGGACAACTGGGTGAAAGTGTTGTGGTCAGATGAGACCAAAATGGAGCTCTTTGGCATCAACTCAACTTGCTGTGTTTGGAGGAGGAGGAATGCTGCCTATGACCCCAAGAACACCGTCGAACATGGAGGTGGAAACATTATGCTTTGGGGGTGTTTTTCTGCTAAGGGGACAGGACAACTTCACCGAATCAAAGGAACGATGGACGGGGCCATGTACCGTCAAATCTTGGGTGAGAACCTCCTTCCCTCAGCCAGGGCATTGAAAATGGGTCGTGGATGGGTATTCCAGCATGACAATGACCCAAAACCCACGGCCAAGGCAACAAAGGAGTGGCTCAAGAAGAAGCACATTAAGGTCCTGGAGTGGTCTAGTCAGTCTCCAGACCTTAATCCCATAGAAAATCTGTGGAGGGAGCTGAAGGTTCGAGTTGCCAAACGTCAGCCTCGAAACCTTAATGACTTGGAGAAGATCTGCAAAGAGGAGTGGGACAAAATCCCTCCTGAGATGTGTACAAACCTGGTGGCCAACTACAAGAAACGTCTGACCTCTGATTGCCAACAAGGGTTTTGCCACCAAGTACTAAGTCATGTTTTGCAGAGGGGTCAAATACTTATTTCCCTCATTAAAATGCAAATCAATTTATAACATTTTTCACATGTGTTTTTCTGGATTTTTTTGTTATTCTGTCTCTCACTGTTCAAATAAACCTACCATTAAAATTATGGACTGATCATTTCTTTGTCAGTGGGCAAACATACAAAATCAGCAGGGGATCAAATACTTTTTTCCCTCACTGTAAATCTGTCCATCTGTCTATTTTTTTGTTTTTATTGTGTACCACTTGACTTTCAAGTAACGGATGTTAGTGCATGACATCACTTACATTCTGTAAAATGTTTAACACCACTGAACAAAAACAAGGAATAGTAAATTCCATAAAATAAAACAACAGCTGTCGCATTGGTGAAGCAGAGAGGAGCCTTCTCCATACGTTCATTGGAAAACAACAGAGATTTGGCGTCATGCTCCCCAGACACGTAAAAGGTCTAACGAGGTTAAATGTTAATCAGTGATGAGAGAAACGGCAGCATTAGCACAACAATTTGCCAGGGAGAAGAATTCGGACTTTGCTAATCAGCTTTACGTAATCAAGTCTGTGCATTTGCATGATAATGCCCCAATTATTTAGAAAGCTGCTAATCAAAACCCAAAAGTGGAATTCAGTCCCTTTGGAATTTTCCCTGATTCCATTTGGCTCTCCATCCTCCTCCCTGCTTAGTCTGCAACTTCTACTCAGCTTACACTCTCTCTTATGCACCTGAATGCACACACACACGTGCACAACCACATAATATACACACACAGTTTTATCCATAGAGATACCATATTCTACTATTGAATATACTGTTGTTCCAGTTCATTCTGTGGTTTCATCTGTTTTGTCAGTTAATAGTGATAGTCTTATCTTGACCTATTTATTGTAAGGACTTTATACTGTACTTGTCAAAGTAATTGGCCAGTCTGATTTGTGACTGTATAACTGCCTGAGCCCTGCTCAAGGCTTCTGATTACAAAGGACCAGGGATTACTCGCTCTATTCCAGGCAGGGGTTTTAATCCGATTTTTTTTATTTTCTTCCCCCCCTGGCTTTTAAGACTTTTGTTCTTGTTTTCTGGTTTGTTTTCTTTGTATTTGATCATGCTTTGTGTGTTTCTGTGTTTTTCATCCATCCTTCATCCTTTTTCATCATCCTTCATCCTTCATCCTCCACCCATCTCTATGGACATGGTGTGTGTTGGACCCAGACTGCTGTGTCCACTGCATCCTGGCCTGTCTGTTCTGTGAGTTCCTGACCCTGTGCAACATGGTGGTGGCCCAGGCTAGCTGTGGCACCTGCACCTCGGAGGCCTGCTGCTGTTGCTGCTGCGCTGAGGACATGGGAGACGACTGCAACTGCCCCTGCGACGACATGGACTGTGGCATCATGGACGCCTGCTGCGAGTCCTCCGACTGTCTGGAGATCTGCATGGAGTGCTGCGGCATCTGCTTCCCCACATAGGAAGGACCATGATGGGTATGGGATTGGGAATGCTGGCCGTAGTGCTCCTGCTACCTGTACTTTACGCTCCAGCAGAGAGGGAGGGAGGGAGAGAGGAAAAGTGTGTGTGGGCTAATTGGGTGTTGGTGTTAGCATATGTGTGTGTGTACGAGTGCGTGCCTTTTGATATAAGCCCACACAGAGAGATCTATTAATCAACACTGGGCCTCTCTGCCAACAGGGGCCAAAAATAGTTTTATAAATGCTTTTGTTACGTACCACAAGTATAAACATCTTATATGAACATTTTTTATTTACCAAAGTGTGTGTTTAATGTCGACAAATATGTTAATCAGCTCTTTAAAAAGTATTACCTTAGATGCCTTATCGGATAAGAAGATCATCTCTATCATTTCAGGAATACTGTCCGACTGACATCTTTACCTTGAAAGTTTTCTTTTTCACTACCAAAATGTCAATTCCTGACACTAAACCAAAGGAATACATGTTTTACCTTGATATTTAGCAGGCTTTTAGTATGTTTAGTCAGTACTGTATAACACTGTAATAATTATGTTTTTGGGATGTGTTTTTCCTACTCATTAATACACCTTCAGTTAGAGGTATAAGAACTACGAGACACACATTCATGAACAACGTGTAACAACAGAACAGCCGTAGTTATAGTCCATATCTACTGTAGTTTGCAAAACGATACGTATTGAAAAGCTTCATGTAAAGAAAGTTTGAAGATCAGCACTAAATCGGGTAGATTAGTTTATACCTTTTCTGTTAACAATGTATTTAATCCAGATATCAGTTTTTGTTCTGTAACATTTACATTGTGTAAATAATGTACGTGCTTTGTAGGGCACATTTTAGTTGTCTTTTGGATTCAAGTGTGCTTGAGTTACTTACAAAACTGCACAAATGGAGCTCTGTTACGTATAACCAATGCTAATCTCGGACACCCACAATTAAAATCTATGTTGCTTGTTGTCGCATCCCAGAGTCTTTTGACAGATGTTACGAAACCATTTCTGTTACGTAGTCTGTCCACAAGACTTCTGCTAACACCAAAATATCTACCTGTATCAACAAATCTCTTTTGAGAAGGATTGATGGATGACAGGCAGGGTTAACTACAGGGTTAACATGGAGTTCAAGGACATCTGGGTTGTCAGGCTTTGGAGTATGCTGCCATTGCTGTTATCAGAAGAGATTTTGATTTAGGCCTACCGTCAGCAGTTCACTCCAGATATGAGTAGTATTATTCTTGTCTGATTGTTGGCCGGATATAACTAATGATTAATGAACATTTGAGTTATACTGTAGCGTGTGCCCTCACGCAATGTTAAAGCCATATTGTTGGAAATAATGGCTTTAGTCTATCCTGAAGACTCTCACCATGGTTTTCACCTGTCAGTCTTTCAAGCCATGAATTTACTGGATATACATTGGAAATACTGGCTTCCTGGGGGATAAGAAATTTTTCCGACTGGTGAATTGCACAACATTTTATCATTGTCATAACATTTTGTTCCCTACAGTCATTGTTTTATATTGTTGACAATCAATAATTTGCTCAGTCTTACACTCCATCTTGATTACATACTGTACGGTACGACTGTTAGTTCTGTGATGTTATTTAGCATGTATTTGGGATTCTGCCTCAGTATTACTTGTTCAAATGCACTCTTTAGAAACCGAAAGTGATAAGGAATTAAAACATGGCTGACCCTGTTTGCCATAAGCGGCTTTTGGATTACAAGTGAATGACTCGCAACACAATAAGGAAATATTCTGGACTGTCAGATTCAGAGGAGAAGAGAATCCTAAACTAATGCACAAAATTTTTTTCTGCAGATTTTTTCTCTTCTTAATTCTGTGTATCAAGTTTGAGTTTGGTGAATCATTTTCTCAGTCTCAAAGATTTGCTTTGATGTTGTTTTAGTGATACTTAACACAGGGACTCATTAGTGTGTTGCTTTTCTGAATGGTAATGTTCCTTCACTTCACACCATCAAAGATAATGTGCTGTCAAATCTTAGGCCTGCTTCTCTAATTGTGGATTGTTATTATGTTTAAAGGAGTTGGAAGGACACCTCCACAGCAGATAGTGTTCAGTCGCACTCTGTATTAAACTAAGCCGCAGACCTCTTAACATTCGTATGATTAACTAACACAGTCTTTCTCTGGATATTTTCTTCTGGATATACAGGCCTATGAACAGGAACAACACTATAGATAATGTGAAGACATAGTATTTACATGTATTTATCTTTTTTCTCTAACTGTAGTATGTTTTTATATTCTGTCCACTAGTTGTGTATATGATATACTGTACCGTCTTCACCTTTTCCATCTTCTAGAATACCTCTTTTCACTGCATTTAGAATACAACACACTTTGTAGGTTGTTATACATTAATTCAGAATCATGTCTGAAATAATAAAAAAAATATACAAATAAGTATGAACATTGTAAATGTACTTTTTATCGCTTGTTTTCAGATTTTCTATGAGTCATTTTGTAAGAATTCCTGGCATGGAAGCAGATATGTTGGCGCTTTAGCCAACTGTTCTGTCACTCCTTGTCATGCCATGCATAGCATTGGCATGAGATTAACAGGATGAACACATGACTAAAGCACAAACCGATCTGCTCGTAGGCTACCAGTATGTTATACATACAGTGCATTTAGAAAGTATTCAGACACTTTCACTTTTTCCCACATTTTGTTAATTTACAGCCTTATTCTAAAACGGATTAAATGTTTTTCCTCATCAATCTACACACAATACCCCATAATGACAAAGCAAAAACAGTATTCAAAATAAAAAACACCTTATTTACTTAAGTATTCAGACCCTTTGCTATGAGACTCAATTGAGCTCCGCTGCATCCTGTTTCCATTTATCATCCTTGATATTTCTACTACTTGATTAGAGTTCACCTATGGTCAATTCAATTGATTGGACATGATTTGGAAGGGCACACACCAGTCTATATACGGTCCCACAGTTGACAGTGCGTGTCAGAGCAAAAACCAAGCCATGAGGTCGAAGGAATTGTCCGTAGAGCTCCGAGACAGGATTTTGTTGTGTCACAGAAATGTATGCAGCATTGAAGGTCCCCAAGACTACATTGGACTCCATTATTAAATGGAAGAACCACCAAGACGACTCCTAGAGCTGACCACCCGGCCAAACTGAGTAATTGGGGGGAGAAGGCCCTTGGTCAGGGGAGGTGACCAAGAACCCGATGATCACTGACAGAGCGCCAAAGTTCCTGTCAGTGGGTGAACCTTCCAGAAGAACAACCATATCTGCAGCACTCCACCAAGCAGGCCTTTATGGTAGAGTGGCCAGGACGAAGCCCCAATAAAAGGCACATGACAGCCTGCTTGGAGTTTGCCAAAAGGCACCTAAAGGACTCTCAGACCATGAGAAACAAGATTCTCTGGTCAGATGAAACCAAGATTGAACTCTTTGGCCTGAATACCAAGCGTCACATCTGGAGGAAACCTGGCACCATCCCTAAGGTGAAGCATGGTGGTGGTGGCAGCATCATGCTGTGGGGATGTTTTTCAGCAGCAGGGACTGGGAGACTAGTCAGGATCGAGGCAAAGATGAACAGAGCAAAGTACTGCGAGATCCTTGATGAAAACCTGTTTCAGAACACTCAGGACCTCAGTCTGGGGCGAAGGTTCACCTTCCAACAGGACAACGATTCTAAGCACACAACCAAGACAACGCAGGAGTGACTTCGGGACAAGTTTCTGAATGTCCTTGAGTGGCTGAGCCAAAGCCCGGACTTGAACCAGATCGAACATCTCTGGAGAGACCAGAAAATAGCTGTGCAGGGACGCTGCCCATCCAACCTGACAGAGCTTGAGAGTATCTGCAGATAAGAATGGGAAAATCCCCAAATACCTGTGTGCCATGCTTGTGTGTGGTGGTCTCCACACACAAATTACACCAGTGTGTAATGTGGGGGGTCAGTATGACTACAGCACTGACCAGAGAACCTATGATACTCTACCTGTTACACTACCGTCCTTTTTCATCTTCACCACAATTCATCACTCATAGACAATAGGTAGTCTATGTAGTACGGCTCAGTGTGGCTCCCCTCTGCTCTACTCTCTATTAGAGAGCCTCTCACGCAGCGGAGGAACACGGAAACACGGCCACCAGCACTCCGTGAGGTCAGCAGGGACCATGGAGCCCACGGGCCCCCTGCCGGGTAGAGCACAGCCCTGACCTTTGACTGACATAACCTCCTGTTAACCTCTCAATTAACCCCCGCGCCTAGCCCACCTGGCGATTGGGTGATGATGGCAGGCGAACCCGCTGCAAGCTAACACCGATAGGGAGGATCCTTCCCTTTTGTCATTTTCTGCCCGGATACACACTGCCCAGGAAATTACCATCTTATTTCACTAATGCATTGTAAAATATTGTCCCCGGCCTCCAAAACGCCTTTCCTTTCTCTATAATCACACAGGAGTTCTTTCTTTCACTCTTTTTTTCCTCTCTCTTTTTTGAGAGGAAAATACGTGAAAACCCCAGGTGTGTAAGTGTGCGATGACCTTTTCACAAAGTCACCCACCTTTTCCCGTCCTTTTAATCAGTCCCCCTCTGTTCCTGGCTGTGCGAGTGCCTGTAATGTCACAATTAAGACACATCCATTGTTTCTGTTTTCGGTCTTGAAATTTGGTGCTTCTTGGACCTGGGGTCATCTCTCAATATTAAATAAGTCAAAGTGCCTTACCACCCCTCCTTTCTCTTTCTCTCTCTCTCTCTCTCTCTCTCTCTCTCTCTCTCTCTCTCTCTGTCTCTGTCTCTGTCTGTCTCTTTTCTCTCTTCTTTCTGGGTGGGATGGAATTGTCACTCAGAAAATGAATGTCTGCTGCCCTTAGCCATGAGAACAAATTTATACCGTCACTTTTTATTGCATAAAGGGATGGGGCTTTAATGGTGTTTAGTTGCCTCATTTTCACATTAGAGGTAGGCTTCAGTCACATATTGGTAAGATTAACTATACTGATAATTATAACTAATACAAGTAATTTTTATAGGAACAAGAGGGTGGGTGCATTACATGGCAATTTGCCACACAGGACCGTGCCTTCCAAATGGCTCCAGCTATAGTCCTCTTAATTTTGTTTAGCATTAGTGTGTTTGTGCTTTTGTACTGCTGTCCTTTCAGCCCGTGCAAATTAAACCTCTTTACCTGGTAATTAGAACAGACACCGCATGTTTGGTAAAAATACACATCTCATGTTCCATTTCACTGATGAAGCTGGGGTATTATTTTATTCTCTGCCATGGCTAGGAACACCATGCAGCCCAGTGATGCACCTGCTCCGAACATCACATGTGATGATGCATAATGCAAGCAACGTCCTTTCTTCTCAGAGCCTGTGTCAAAGTTTGAAGGACTCCCGCTATTTAGGCTTGTAGCACGGTATAAAAATAATATGAGGCAGATTTTTCGGAGGGGGTAAGCAAGATGGAGGGAAAAAAAGATTGAAGTTCAAATCATGTCACTCTAAATTAATCTCCTCAGGTAGTGGCCCCGTTAGGGTTCACACACGGGCCTGGTTTACTATGCAAATGAGGTCATTACCTGGAGAAGTTAATTGACTCTGACACAGGGCCAGAACGGTGAAACCACGTGATGTTTATTTTCTTGTTATGAAAATGCTTGAGAATATGGCGTGAGTCTGCACACATTAAAATTATATTGAAAAAGATTGCGGAGAAGTCACGTAATGGGATGTTTGAGATGAGAAAGTTAGCTTTTTTTTTATCATTTTGATGGATGATTATTTATAGAAATGGCTAGATATCTGAACCTTTTGTAGATGTATTTTTAACATAGTAGCAATTTAAAGTATGTGCATTTAATGATGTATGAACACTTATATTTAACATGAAATATTCCACCATCACCTCACACAGGATATCACTGTCGTACTGTACAAACAAATGTATTATCTTGTACAAAAATGCAATTTTTGTAATTTTTCTAAACCACAGTTAACTACAAAACAGACACCCAGGAATTAAATGTAAGTGGTTAGATTTGTATTCTTTTTTTTCTTTTGCGCAGCAACTTCTCATTCTACTCATACCCTAAATATTTGAAGACCCCCTTCACTAAAGCTTTGCTGCTGTACGAGGGCATCTCACTGTGCTTAATCTTTCTGTTACCTGGAGGCGCTGATGACATGTAAAGACAGAAAGCGCCAGGCGCTTACAAAGATCCCGAACTGAGCCCAAACCTGCCAGATGAATGGGGAGCAGAGGTTCAAAGTTTCTGCCACTTGACGGTGAAGTGGGGACTGACAACACCTGCCTGAGAGATTGAAAGGAAGAAATGAAGGAAAGAAAGCAAGGGCAGATGGAAGGAAATAGAATAGACACATTTGAAATGTTTTCAAATAATTTCCGCTTGATTGCACAAAGTGCCCCCCACCCGTTACAGCCTTCTAGCTCCCCACCCCACCCTCTGTGGGTTGAATCTGTAAGTAAGCATGCATGTAAATGGGCCATTTGTGTCAAGGCCTGTCAGCTTGTTTCCTTTGTTTTGGGTGGTGTTGTTTAAGACTGGTGGGCTGCGGGCTCAGGCCTCTGCACTGCAAGTGAGACATCATACTAAAGTTGTACACTTAACGTAAATTAAGTTGTACACTAAAACGTAAATTAAACGCAGTCTCAAATAGCTGCCAGTCCCTTTCTAATAGCTCGATATTGGCCCACATTTTAACTAATAAATTACTGTTTTAAGTAAACGCTGGGCTTAAATGAATTGTTTACGATGAACTGCTAGCTAACTGGCAAGCACAAAAACGGTCAACAACTGGAGAGTACAGACCCCTCGAAATCATCAGATCGCCCTCTGGCGAAAGTAAGAACTTAAATGCACAGTCAGATGTCAGGTCAGAAGCATACCACCCTGCATCCCACTGCTGGCTTTCCTCTGGAAAGTTGCAACCGCAGGGTTGGTCCTGGTTAGTACCTGGATGGGAGACCAGGAAGTGGTGTTGGGGGGCCAGTAGGAGGCACTCGTTCCTCTGGTCAAAAATAATAATATCCCAATACCCCAGGGCGTTGTGATTAGGGACGTTGTCCTGCGTAAGGTGCATCTTTTGGATGGGACGTTAAAAGGGTGTCCTGACACTCTGTGGTCACTAACGATCCCATGGAACTTTAACATAAGAGTAGGGGTGTTAACCCCGGTGTCCTGGCTAAATTCCCAATCTGGCCCTCATGCCATAATGGCCACCTAAGCTTCCAATTGGCTCATTAACCCCCCCTCCGCTGTAACTATTCCCCAGGTTGTTGCTGTAAATGAATGTGTTCTCAGTCAATTTACCTGATAAAATAAAAATGCTGGAATTAAACAACGAACTATGCAAATGAGCAAAAGCTTTGTGCATTAAGGAAATAGACGCCTGGGCTATTAATTGAAGTTTTACAGTATGTATGCTGTTGATTGCACACTCTACACATCAGCACCTACAGCCAGTGAATTCATTGAGACTCTTAGCAGTCAGTTGCAGTCAGTGTCAGAATACATCTAAAACCAAAATCATTGTATTTGGTTCAATGCATTCTCTTAGACCTAAACATCACCTGGAGTTGTGAGTAATGGGTGTGACCATTGAATAAGTTGAAGAAGCTGAACTTTTTTGCAAATGTATAAATAAATATAAACTTTGGCACACTCCAAGCGGGCTATCATGTGCCTTTTACTGAGGTGTGGCTTCCATCTGGCCACTTAACCATAAAGGCCTGATTGGTAGAGTGCTACAGAGATGGTTGTCCTTCTGGAGAGATGGTTGTCCTTCTCCCATCTCCACAGAGGACCTCTAGAGCTCTGTCAGAGTGACCATTGGGTTCTTGGTCACCTCCCTGACCAAGTCTCTTCTCCCCCGATTGCTCAGTTTGGCTCTAGGAAGAGACTTTGTGGTTCCAAACTTCTTCCATTTAAGAATGATGGAGGCCACTGTGTTCTTGGGGAGCTTCAATGCAGCAGACATTTTTGAGTACCTTCCACAGATCTGTGCCTCGAAACAATTCTGTCTCTGAGCTCTACGGACAATTCCTTCGACCTCATGGCTTGGTTTTTGCACTGACGTGCACTGTCAACTGTGGGCCCTTTATATAGACAGGTGTGTGCCTTTCCAAATCATGTCCAATCAATTGAATTTACCACAGGTGGACTCCAAGTTGTAGAACTATCTCATGGATGATCAATGGAAACAGGATGCACCTGAGCTCAATTTCGAGTCTCATAGCAAAGGATCTGAATACTTATGACTAAGGTATTTCTGGTTTTGCTTTGTCATTATGTGGTATTTTGTGTAGATTGCTGAGGATATGTTTTATTTAATCCGGCGGATGCCAGGAGAACGCTACCTGCCCCAATGTATAGGTCCAACTGTAAAGTTTGGTGGAAGAGAAATAATGGTCTGGGGCTGTTTTTCGTGGTTCCGGCTAGGCCCCTTAGTTCCAGTGAAGGGAAATTTTAACGCTACAGCATACAATGACATTCTAGACAATTCTGTGCTTCCAACTTTGTGGCAACAGGGGAAGGCCCTTTCATGTTTCATGACAATGCCCTTGTGTACAAAGCGAGGTCCATACAAAAATAGTTTGTCGAGAGAGGTGTGGAAGAAGTTGACTGGCCTGCACAGAGCCCTGACTTCAACCCCATCGAACACCTTTGGGATGAATTGGAACGCTGACTGCGAGCCAGGCCTAATCGCCCAACATCAGTGCCCGACCTCACTAATGCTCGTGTGGCTGAATGGAAGCAAGTCCCTGCAGCAATGTTCCAACATCTAGTGGAAAGCCTTCCCAGAAGAGTAGAGGAATGTTATAACATTAAAGGAGGGACAAACTCCATATTAATGCCCGTGATTTTGGAATGAGATGTCCACATACTTTTGGTCATGTAGTGTATGCATATTGTGAAAAAAATATATATATATAGTTTCTCTTGGTGTCCTTCCAATATATAACTTGTATTTTATTTTTTATTTTGGAATTTAATATCTTATGATGTTCTTGTCTATAACTGTTCTGTACTTTGTCATGTATTTGTATGTTTTATGCGGACCCGAGGAAAAGTAGCTGCTCAATGTGCAGTAGCTAATGGGGATCCTAATAAATTAAACTAAACACAGATAATGGCATCTTTTTAAGATTGTTCTTAAAAATACAATCTTCACTTTATTACGTAGCCTATTCAGATCACACATTACTTTGCTCTCGTTTTTATTCAATAGTAAATAGGCAGAATGTAGAAATAATTAACATTGTAGAATGTCTTCTCCCATAGAAAGCTATCACTATGCAACAATGCTATCAGGCTTTTAGAATCCTGACAGGAGGTGGAACATCATATCTAATGGTGTGTAATAACAAAAACTTTTGTGTGTGTGCGTGCATAGATACACACCATGCTGGCGTTAACCCCCCGCCCCCACCCCCACCCGAATAAGCCCAGCGGAGCGACTATACACAGGCTGGTAGTTAAGAGAGCGTAGTTTACCTCCTTCCATGCAGAAAAAAAACATGGACGGATGGACAGAAAGTCTTAATACTACCAGCCCTGTGCTGCAATAGGACTCAAATTTCCGCTTGGAGCAGCCCTCTTCACATTGAGTTAACATGACTGACAAGTGAAGTCTCATATACACAGAGGAATACACACACACACACACACAGCAATGTGGCTGCGCATTCAGAAAGGCATTACAGAGATGAATAAATGCCTATTATGGTTTTAGTTGAGATCCATTGTAATAATTGATCAATCGGCGTATACCCATTGAGTCGTTTCATATAGCACTTTTAACAATGCATTTCTAGTCTTCCAATCTCGCTGTAACAGAGATACCACCTACTGTAGGCACACAGGTACCATCTACACCTGAGACTCTTCTCAACTCACAGATGCATCGCCTTGATGTGTTTGTTTCCTTGTCAACCTCTTAATTGTCTCATCCAAAGTCAACAAATACATCTCTGTTTACATCCGTGTTTACCAACCATTCAGTAACAACCTGTCACTGTTACAAACAATGGCTTTGTTTGTGATGGTGAATTCAGCACCATAACCTAAAGAAGGAATTTGCAGGTTTCATGCATGTGTAACCTAGGGGAATAATAATATGTGAGAACCTTTGCAGGTGTATGTGTATCGAAACACCTGCTGCCTTCACACTTGGGACAGACCTCTTTGTCACAACATACTTGATGAATATATACTGTGTTCTATGGCCCCGTTAGTAGTACAGTGTTACAATTATGTTAATGTGAACTCTGTGACCCAGCCTCTTGCTTGATTGTTTGTCAGTGCTCTGCAAGCATTAAAACTAGTTTCTACGTTAAGATACTTCAATTATTTCTCTTTCACGCCGGCATGTCTTTCTTTTTCAATTGTGTATTTTATCATCTGTTAATCAGTACCTCATCTTAATGTATTCTATATGTTTGCTGTAAAGTCCTTGACCCTTCAAAACAAACCAGTTAGTTTAAAACCTGGTGCTTGCTTCTTTTAGCCAAAAAGCTGCAGCTGCAGAGACAGTATTGTGGGGCGGAGAAGGTTTCAGATATGTTCCAGGTTATGAAGTGTTGATATCTGCCCTTAATGAAGATGTGCCCTGCGGACATTCACACAAATTTGTGTCTTTCTCCTCTTTTTTCCCCCTCACCCCATCCTTCAAAATTCAAATGCACATAACAAAGAGAAATATTCCTCATGCCTGCCTGGCAAGAATATTCATTATTTGACTTCCAGGTTAAAAATGTATATGCAAATGTGCCTACATTAGAGCATGCATAGGTTGTTAATAAATTAACACGTGGCAGAAATAATTCAGTTTTAGCGTGATGCTCCTCGGTGCAAGCTGTCAGCTGTCGCATTGTTCCGGATTGAACGTGATGCTGAGGCGGCAACACAGTGCAGTGAACTGTGATGTTTTAGTGTACCTAACTCTTAACTCTCAGGGCTCAGTCTTTCTGACAGACACACACACCCACCCACTGAACTGGGATGTTTTAGTGTACCTTACTGTTAACTCTCGGGGCTCTCTGCCTCAACTCCTGCCTTTTTGCATTAGGAATTGCTTAAGAAGGTATGAGGGTGTAATATTTCCCTTTCTCTGAATGCTCTTATGAATGCTTGTGTCTGGTTACAAACATAGCATCCCACAGCCTTGTTCATGCACAAGCTATGCCTTTATGCAAAGCAAAATACTTTTGTGGATAAGCATCTGCAGCTGAGATTTGTCGCCAGTCCAGAGATATGTTTGTGTGCTCCTTAACGTTACAAACATTAATTTCAGCAATTAGAAGAGTCAACGCATAGTGAACAGTAAGAGCTTGGTGTTTTTCCTCATCGGTTGCTGTGGCAGCCACACTAAGCCCCTGATTGTAGGAAGCTTTAACATCTTGACGTGCCAGCATGGTGTGACGCATGGCATCTCCTCGCTTTCTCCCATCCCAAAGATTTACATAGTGGAATCCAGGGACTGGCACCGTGTGACAATCTGTTTGTGTAGCTCTAGGTGCAAGATGTGTTAGATGTCAAGTGATTCACTGTAAGTTTTTAATAAGCACCATTTGTTCAATCTCCTGTTTAAACACTCCTCTTGCCTTAGCGACGTATCCTTAAAGACTATGGCCCTATCTTTTAATTAACTCTCTGGCTAATGTGCCACTTAATTGACTAATCAGGAGATTTTGTTTTCTCTAATTTACTTGAAAACTATCTCTGGTTAAGCTTTTTAATATCTGCATGACGGGAACAGATACTTACCGGTGCCTCTCTGAAGGGGAAGGTCTACTGTAGCAGGGGGAAAACAAAGTACAGTTAATTCATTATCAAACTCTCTTGGTTCTGACACAGACCGCTAACAAGGCCTAGGTGTGATTCTTGGGCATCTTTTCTTAAATGCCTGTGCAGTTTTTAATAACAAAAGCTTCATGTTCTATGCAGTGTTTGAGATTATTGATATTGCACTGTTGTAGTGGTTTTGTCAAAATCTGATATACAGTAGTAAGCCATACAGTTCCTTGTTGGATTGCATAAAAAAAAAAGTTTTTATTGTTTCCTTTTACGATATAACACCAATGCAATTGAATTACATTTGGCGTTAAACTTGACAGACATGAATATACAGAGCACCCGGAAAGCACCCAGACTCCCCGCCTGCCCGCACCCCCGCCACAGCCCCACTCCAAGATGGACCAAATGAAAAACAACCTAATTCATTCAAGAACAAGGCTGCAACCAACAAAATGCGGAAAAAGTCAGGGGGCGTGAACACCCCCCAAACGCACCGCACACACAAAGATAGAAAAGGAAACAAACGTTTCATTTTTCACCCACAACCCCCCCTCCCCCATAACAACTATTACAACAAAAGGGATTTTTTTATATATATATATATATATAAAAAATTCCCTACCCCTACCAGTTATCTATGTATGTCTGTAGTCTATCAGGCCATAGATTGCATTTTTAGAAGGTAGAAGTGTATTCTCTGTGGCCGGCAGTGAAACAAAAGGCTAATTCAATAGTAACTTTTTCCAGAGGTGTTGCCAACATGCTCTGGGAGCATTACCTGGCAAGATTCGATTCCATTTAACATTCCAGTGAGGTGTATGTTTTTTATTTAGTTGATGCATTCTGAAGTGGTAAAAATGTTTGGTCCTGAAAGACCTGTAACATTTTGCCCTAATATGTTTTGATTTCTGGATGTTTTTTTGTCGGTTTGAAATATTATGTTTCCACTTTGTTGATATTCCTCTACACCTTCTAAAGTGCTTGACATGTTCCCCTTTTATTGGCATATTTCTACTGTATTAAACATCACCTGGTAAAATACCAATGACAGATTCCTGCGGACAACAGGATTGTCGAGAGGCCCGTAAGAGAGAGAGAGACAGTCTCCTTTTATAGAGGAAATGTAGGTCCGGCTTAGTGTCATGTTGCGACAGGTTGTGATTCAATGGAAAAGTGGCGTCATCGTTGTTTGATAGGATGGCAGAATGGAAAGGCCTGTAAACAATGACTTATCCTGCTGCTGCTAGCTGGGGAAGGAAGGAAGATCGCCTGTCTGTGCTGCTGCAGCCTCCAGTCCTCACACACAGTACAGGAGAGCAAAGCCAGGCAACACAAAGACAATCAGGACTCTGTTTACAAGGCTCCGTCACCCAGGGGATTGAGCTGTCTCTTTCACACACACACAGACGCACATACACACACACACACACATTCGCATTAACACGCTTTCATACACTGACAGTGGCGTCGTTAGGCCTGGGCTTTTGGGGCTGAATCCCCGGATGTTTTAGGTCCAGCCCCGAATGTTTTGATGGTCCAATAATATTTTTTTATTTCAGGCTGTATGTCTGATGCAAGTTTCCATACCCGCACATCACTTGCGCAATGCAGTATTTACACTGGACAAAAATATAAACGTAACATTGGTCCCATATTTCATCAGTGGAAATAAAAGATCCCAGAATTTTTCCATATGCACAAAATGCTAATTTCTCAACAAAACAATTGCACAAATATATTTACATCCCTGTTAATGAGCATTTCTCCTTTGCCAGAATAATATGTCCGCCTGACAGGTGTGGCATATAAAGAAGCTGATTAAACAGCATGATCATTACACAGTTGCTGGGGACAATAAAAGGCCATTCTAAAATGTGCAATTTTGTCACAACACAATGCCGCAGATGTCTCAAGTTTTGAGGGAGCGTGGAATTGGCATGCTGACTGCAGGAATGTTCTCCAGAGCTGTTGCCAGAGAATTTTATGTTCAAGTGTCTACCATAAGCCGCCTCCAACGTTGTTTTAGAGAATTTGTCAGTACGTCCAACCAGCCTCGCAACCAATTGCATGCCAACTTTTTGTGCATATGGAACATTTCTGGGATATTTTATGTCACTCCATGAAACATGGGAACAACACTTTACATCTTGTGTTTTACATTGTTGTTAAGTGCAAGTACCTTTATGTACATACAGTGCATTCAAAAAGTATACAAAGCGAGATCCATACAGAAAGGGTTTGTCGAGACCGATGTAGAAGAACTTGACCGGCCTGAACAGAGCCCTGAACTCAACCCCACCAAACACCTTTGGGATGAATTGGAACACTAACTGTGAGCCAGGCCTGATCGCCCAACATCAGTGCCCGACCTCACTAATGCTCTTGTGGCTGAATGGAAGTAAGTCCCTGCAGCAATGTTCCAACATCTAATGGAAAGCCTTCCCAGAATAGTGGAGGCTGTCATAGCAGCAAAGGGGCACCAACCCAGTATTAATGCCCATAATTTTGGAATGAGATGTTCGACGAGCAGGTTTTTGGTCATGTAGTGCATGTATAATACTTATTTTCTACATTGTAGAATAATAGTGAAGACATCAAAACTATGAAATAACACATATGGAATCATGTAGTAACCAAAAAAGTGTTAAACAAATCAAAATATATTTTATATTTGTAATTTTTCAAATACCCTCCCTTTGCCTTGATGACAGCTTTGCACACTCTTGGCATTCTCTCAACCAGCTTCACGAGGTAGTCACCTGGAATGTATTTGAATTAACAGGTGTGCCTTGTTAAAAGTTAATTTGTGGAATTTCTTTCCTTCTTAATGCATTTTAGCCAATCAGTTCTGTTGTGACAAGGTAGGGGTGGTATACAGACGATAGCACTATTTGGTAAAAGACCAAGTACATATCATGGCAAGAACAGCTAAAATAAGCAAAGTGAAACGACAGTCCATCATTACTTTAAGACATGAAGGTCAGTCAATCCGGAAAATTTCTTCAAGTGCAGTTGCAAAAACCATCAAGCGCTATGATTAAATTAGATCTCATGAGGACCGCCACAGGAAAGGAAGACCCAGAGTTACCTCTGCTTCAGAGGATAAGTTCATTAGTTACCAGCCTCAGAAATTGCAGGCCAAATAAATGCTTCACAGAGTTCAAGTAACAGACACATCTCAACATCAACTGTTCAGAGTAGACTGTGTGAATCAGGCCTTCATGGTCGAAGGACACCAATAATAAGAAGAGACTTGCTTGGGCCAAGAAACACGAGCAATGGACATTAGACCAGTGGAAATCTGTCCTTTTGGTCTTATTTTCCAAATTTTAGATGTTTTGGTTCCAACCGCCGTGTCTTTGTGAAACACAGAGTAGGTGAGCGGATGATCTCTGCATGTGTGGTTCCCACCGTGAAGCATGGAGGTGGTGTGATGGTGTGGGGTGCTTTGCTGGTGACACTGTGATTTATTTAGAACTCAAGGCACACTTAACCAGCATGGCTACCAGAGCATTCTACAGCGATATGCCATCCCATCGGGTTTGCGCTTAGTGGTACTATCATTTGTTTTTCAACAGGACAATGGCCCAACTCACCTCCTGTCTGCGTATGGGCTATTTGACCAAAAAGTAGAGTGATGGAGTGCTGCATCAGATGACCTGGCCTCCACAATCACCCGACCTCCGCAATCACCCGACCTCAACCCAATTGAGAAGGTTTGGGATGAGTTGGACTGCAGAGTGAAGGAAAAGCAGCCAACAAGTGCTCAGCATTTGTGGGAACTCCTTCAAGACTGTTGGAAAAGCATTCCAGGTGAAGCTGGTTGAGAGAATGCCAAGAGTGTGGAAAGCTGTCATCAAGGCAATGGGTGGTTACTTTGAAGAATCCATAATCAAAAATATTTTGGGATTTGTTTACTACATGGTTCCAGATGTTTTGTTTAATACCTTCACTTTTATTTGTACAATGTAGAAAATAGTAAAAATAAAGAAAAACACTTGAATGAGTAGGTGTGTCCAAACCTTTGACTTGTACTGTATGTCACGTTCTTTGAATAATAAGGCCATATATGGCCATATATTACTTTCCATATTGGTATCACAGAGCAAATATGGATATTCTGAAAAAAATGAGCAATTTGAGCAGGCAGCAGGGAATGAGGTGGAGAGGGCAGAACAGCAGCAGACTTAACCACATGTTTGTGCAGGGTTGGTGGTAGCTAACTAGCTAGCTAGTCTCCCTCAGCATAAGGGTTGGCTAATGCTTATAAGCTAGCGTTAGCGGTCAGCATTTATAAGATATTGGGTCAGTCAGAGGTATTTAACAGTATATTTCGTGAAAGGGCAAGCTAAGGGTGTTCTTGATAAGTCATGCTGTTTTCCATTCTATAGCCAGAAAGAGAGTAGCCGGCTTTGTGGTTAGATTGTAGGTGAACAATACATTGAAAATATATAGGCCATTCAAATGTAATCTAAAAGTCTCACATTAGCTGGTAGAACTGACGAAATTAAATGAATCATAGAATTTGCAGGTGAGGTGAAATAGCTATTAAAACAATTGTTTACCTTTACACTTTGCACAACAATGACAGGACAAGAGAGGAGGGTTAACAAAGACTGCAACAGAAGAAGGCAGACGAGAGACAGCAACAGACTACACAAAGTGATGGAGAGAGGCAGAGGAATGGTTTGGGGTTTTGGCAATACACTGTAGATGTAAACTCAGCAAAAAAAGAAACATCCTCTCACTGTCAACTGTGTTTATTTTCAGCAAACTTAACTCTTTAGGCATCAGCAGCACTGGTGACGGTTTTGGAGAGTCTGGCGTGCCCAAAGTAAAATGCCTGCCACTCAGGCCCAGAAACGAGGATATGCACGTAATTAGTACTATTGGATAGGAAACACTCTGAAGTTTCTAAAACTGTTAAAATAATGTCTGTGAGTATAGCAGAACTGATATAGCAGGCGGAAACCCGAGGAATTTCTGTCCAGAATTTCTTTTTTTTGTGACATTTCCTCAGTTTCCTCATTGAACAGAACCGAATAGAAGAAGAATTAGTGAAGGAACCACGGATGTCAATAACTTTTCCTGGGCGCGAGACCGTGAGCGCACCCCTCTTTATTTTCCTTTTTATATCGTTTAGGATATCATCCGTGTAAAATATAATTGTTAATATTCATAAAAGGATACCTAAGGATGCATTATAAATGATGTTTGATTTGTTTGGGCAAAGTTGATAGGTATAATTTGAACGATTTCTCTTCACTGTACAACGGGCAACTCGACGGTGGATTTTCTGAACAGCCAAACTGAGATTTATGGATATAATAAATGACTTTTTTCTAACGAAAGAACCATGGGTTCTCTTGTTTGGACACTTGGGATGCCCTCAGCAGAAGTTCTTCAAAAAGGTAAGTGATTTATTTTATCTCTTATATGGGTTTTGTGTGACCCGCGCTGGTTATGAATTTATGCTAATGCTGAATATGAGAGGTGCTATCCTCAAACAATCAAATGTTGTGCTTTCGCCGTAAAGCCTTTTTGAAATCTGACAACGCTGTGATATTGCCAAGAATCCGAGCTTTTAATGACTATGCAACACTTGTATATTGATGAATGTTTAATAATTCAACTTTTGGATTTTGAATTTGGCGCCTTACATTTCACCGGGTAGTGTCGGGATTGGGGCGCTAGCGCCCCAGTTATCCCTAAGAGGTTTTAACGTGTAAACGTTTGTATGAACATAACAAGATTCAAATACTGAGACAAAAACAAGTTGAACAAGTTCCACAGACATGTGACTAACAGGAATGGAATAATATGTCCCCGAAGAGCACTTTTTGCCAGTCCTGTCTTGTCCAGCGACGGTGGGTTTGTGCCCGTAGGCGACATTGCTGCCGGTGATGTCTGGTAAGGACCTGCCTTACAACAGGCCTACAAGACCTCAGTCCAGCCTCTCTCAGCCAATTGCGGACAGTCTGAGCACTGATGGAGGGATTGTGCGTTCCTAGTGTAACTCGAGCTGTTGTTGTTGCCATCCTGTACCTGTCCCGCAGGTGTGATGTTCGGATGTACCGATCCTGTGCAGGTGTTGTTACACGTGGTCTGCCACTGCGAGGACGATCAGCTCTCAGTCCTGTCTCCCTGTAGCGCTGTCTTAGGCGTCTCACAGTATGGACATTTCAATTTATTGCCCTGGCCACATCTTGCAGCATGCCTAAGGCATGTTCACGCACATGAGCAGGGACCCTGGGCATCTTTCTTTTGGTGTTTTTCAGAGTCAGTAGGAAGGCCTCTTTAGTGTCCTAAGTTTTCATAACTGTGACCTTAATTGCCTACCGTCTGTAAGCTGTAAGTGTCTTAAAGACTGTTCCACAGGTGCATGTTCAAGCATGGGAAACAGTGTTTAAACCCTTTACAATGAAGTTCTGTAAGGTTATTTGGATTTTACGAATTATCTTTGAAAGACAGGGTCCTCTTTAAGGGCCGTTTCTTTTTTTGCTGAGTTTATGTGTTCCAGAAATAAGGAGTGTTTTAGAGTAGAGAACCCGTCAGGTAGCCTAGTGGTTAGAGTGTTGGGCTGGTAACTGGAAGGTTGCTGGATCGAATCCCAGATGTGGACGTCGATTAAAGCAGCCCCCCGCACCTCTCTGATTCAGAGGGGTTGGGTTAAATGCGGAAGACACATTTCAGTTGAATACATTCAGTTGGACAACTAACTAGGTATCCCACAGTAGCTACTGTAATTACATACTGGCTGTGGAAGGTGTAAGTTAAGTGGATGTATTGTATTATAATTTTTGTATTATAATATTTGTGGAAATATGATAACTGAAGATATGAATTGATATTTGTCTGAATATTATACCTGTACCTGTATAACCCCCCATTGTAAACTGACAAACAAAATAAGTTGGTCACCAAAAAAAACTTTGTCTCTCAATGTTCATCTCAAAGTGCACTAAATTCATGCAGTAGAAATACTGTTTTCCTGCAGTGGGAGAATGCCCCAGGACCCCCCTACTGGCTTTGGGCTAAATCCCCAATATCTTCTAATCCTAGAAACGCCCCTGTGCACGGATAAAACTCACTTCTACGTATATATTCATAATAGCACACAGACAGTCATGCATAAACTTAGTGAAAGAAGCCGCCATACACACACACAGATATGCAAACAGGAAAACACACACATGAACATACAGAAATCGGATAAATAATTAAACCTCTTGTGGCGGCCCTCTCTCAGAACCACTGTGATACATTAATTGGGTGAAATTAGCATGAATTAAAGCAAGTAAGTGTAATGTAATTTATTACTGATCAAGCGTAGTTTAGCAGTGGAAGGCTTCCGATTTCCCTCCAGATTGCTTTAACAGCTATAATGCATTTCTTAATTTACTCTGTGGAAAATAAAAAAAATTCAGAGTTCATTAAGCACCAATATGTTACAATGCTGCTCCCCTGAGCACCCGGCTACAAAAAACATTATGCAAATCTCCACCAGTGCCTTCTCAGTATGTAAATAGCTACTAACACTAGTGTCAGGTCTCGGTGGAAAGATTTGTTAGTGGAAAACCTTTTGTTTCTATGCCCATGCATTGTTTATAATACTCTGGTCTGGATGGAAGAAAACAAGGGTTGTTATGTAGACTTAAGGACATAGCCATATAATGACTGTCTAGTAGTCTACCCCGCTGTACCTGATCCAATATTGATTATAGTTTAATTTCATACAAATTATATTTGACAATAGCACCCTGTCTCCGTGTTTACCCCGCTGTATTGTGTTTATGGTGTAACCTTAGACGTTTTCCAGTTCACATGCACTCTAGTCTAATTAAAATACTCTGAGTGGGAGAAGCTGGGAGAAGGATATGTGCGAGAGCAGTCCACCGCTTCGCTTTGCTTCCCCGGCCAAACCCTGAAACGGAAAAAGTCCTTTTTAAGAAGGGAAGTTCATGTAGGCACAAAATAATCCCTCTGAGCTTTCAGTTGATCATCTGTTTACACTCATGTACTTTTCCGTCCCAAAGCGCTAATGTTTACAACCTTCATGGAACTTCTTATGCCATTGTCAACTTCAAACAATTTTCTTTTTGTTTTTCCCATCCGTGTACATGGGGAATTATTTCCTATTTTGGAAAAAGCAGTACAGAGTTGTCAATGATATTACGTAACACTTGAAACAATATGATCCTCAATACAGTATGATACAGCCCAGATACAAAGACCTTGCCTGCCAACAGTACTGCACATGTTGTTTTTCCTTTAGTGGAGAATAGACCGATAGATACATGCTACAACAGCAGGTCCTGTCTTGTAATCTTTTACTGGAATGGACCGCTAGTGTTTTCCTGGCGTGGTGTCACATTTGTCTTGGCTACAAATCAGGTTGTATGATATTGCCTCACCCTATGATCTGGTGCTTCTGTCCATAACCAAGGAGGACCTACATCAGCACCTAGATCTTCTCCACAGATTATATCAGAACTAGGCCCTGACAGTAAATGTATTCATTTATTGAACCTTTTATTTAACTAGGCAAGTCGGTTAAGAACAAATTCTTACTTACAATGACGGCCTACCCTGGCCAAACCCAGACGACGCTGGGCCAATTGTGCTCCTCCCTGAGGGACTCCCAATCACACTCGGGAGCTCCCGAGTAAATCTCAGGAAGACAAAACTAATGATGTTCCACAAAAAGGTTCAGTTGCCAGGACCACAAATACAAATTCCATCTAGACACCGTTGCCCTAGAGCACACAAAAAACTATCATGTAGTGCCTGAATACTTATGTACAGTGCATTCGGAAAGTATTCAGACCTATTCACTTTTCAACATTTTGTTACATTACAGCCTTATTCTAAAATGTATTAAATATAGTTTTTCCTCATCAATCTACACACAATACCACATAATGACAAAGCAAACCAGGTTTAAAAAAATATATATAAGTATTCAGACCCTTTGCTATGAGACTTGAAATTGAGCTCAATTGCATCCTGTTTCCATTGATCATCCTTGAGATGTTTCTACAACTACATTGGAGTCCACCTGTGGTAAATTCAATTGATTGGAAATGATTTGTAAAGGCACACACCTGTCTACATTAGGTCCCACAGTTGATAGTGCATGTCAGAGCAAAAACCAAGCCATGAGGTCGAAGGAATTGTCTGTAGAGCTCAGAGACAGGATTGTGTCGAGGCACAGATCTGGGGAAGGGTACCAAAGAATGTCTGTAGCATTAAAGGTCCCCAAAAACATAGAGGTCTCAATCATTCTTAAATTGAAGAAATTTGGAACCACCAAGACTCTTCCTAGAGCTGGCCGCCCTGGGAAACTGAGCAATCGGGGGAGAAGGGTCTTGGTCAGGGGGTGACCAAGAACCCGATGGTCACTCTGACAGAGCTCCAGAGTTCCTCTGTGGAGATGGGAGAACCTTCCAGAAGGACAACCATCTCTGCTGCACTCTACCAATCAGTGGCCAGACGGAAGCCACTCCTCAGTAAAATACACATGACAGCCCACTTGGAGTTTGCCAAAAGGCAGCTAAAGGACTCTGATCATGCAAAAACAAGATTCTATGGTCTGATGAAACCAAGATTAAACTCTTTGGCCTAAATGCCAAGCGTCATATCTGGAGTAAACCTGGCACCATCCCTATGGTGTTGCATAGTGAGGGCAGCATCATGCTGTGGGGATGTTTTTCAGCAGCAGGGACTGGGAGACTAGTCAGGATTGAGGGAAAGATGAGCGGAGCAAATACAGAGAGATCCTTGATAAAAACCTGCTCCAGAGCGCTCAGAACCTCAGACTGGGGCGAAGGTTCACCTTCCAACAGGACAACGACCCTAGGCACACAGCCATGACTACGCAGGAGTGGCTTCGGAACAAGTCTCAATGTCCTTCAGTGGCCCAGCCAGAGCCCAGACTTGAACCTGATCGAACATCTCTGCAGAGACCTGAAAATACTTGACAGAGCTTGAGAGGATCTGCAGAGAAGAATGGGAGAAACTCCCCCAAAACAGGTGTGCCAAGCTTGTAGTGTCATACCCAAGACTCAAGGCTGTAATCCCTGGCAACGTTGCTTCAACAAACTACTGAGTAAAGGGTCTGAGTACTTATTTAAATATGCTATTTCAGTAAAAAATATATATATACTGTCACGACTTCAGCTGAAGTTGGTCCCTCTCCTTTTTCGGGCGTCTACCGGCGGTCGACGTCACCGGAGTTCTAGCCACCACCGATCCATTTCTCAGTTTCTGTTTGTCTTGTCATCATTCACACCCGGTCATCATTACCCTAATTACATGTGTTATTTATCCTCTGTTCCCCCCCCCATCAGTGTTGTCCGTGATTGTTTCATGTTTGTGGCTCTGTGTGCGAGCAGCCGTATTCTACGTTCATTGTAATTTTGTGCCTTATTAAAGTAAGGAGCGTGTAGCTGTTCTCCTGCGTTTGTTTCCGACAAAGAGCTGCTGTAGAGCTACTACAGAATCGCGGACCTAAAATATGGAAGCAGCAGGAGAAAACAGCCCTCCGGTTCAGATGGAGGAGCGTGTCAGTGAGCACGCAAGGATGATCCAAAGTCTCGGCTCAGCAATGGATCGCGTGCTGCATAGCCTGGAGCGTTTGGAGAGAGGAGGACTGCAAGCACCCCTACCTTCACCACCACCTACCCAACTACTGGCCCCTCTTCCATCTGGTCCCAGTGGGATTCGTCTCTCTCCCCCGAGGAAGTATGATGGTACAGCTGCCGGGTGCCAGGGGTTCTTGCTCCAGCTGGAGATCTACCTGGCAACCGTTCATCCAGCTCCTTCGGGACGAGAGAGTGTTTCCACCCTCGTCTCCTGTTTGTCCGGGAGAGCTCTGGAGTGGGCCAACGGCGTATGGGGAGAGGAGGACGCGGCGTTGGATCACTATAAGGAGTTCACTCGCCGTTTCCGGGCGGTTTTCGACCATCCACTGGAGGGGAGAGCCGCGGGTGAACGCCTTTTCCACCTAAGACAGGGGGACGAGGAGCGCACAGGATTTTGCCCTGGAATTCCGTACCTTGGCCGCAGGCGCAGGATGGAATGAGCGGGCCCTGATCGACCATTTCCGGTGCAGTCTGCGGGAGGACGTCCGTCGGGAGCTGGCCTGCAGGGATAACACACTCAATCTGGACCAACTGGTGGACATGACCATTCGTTTGGATAACCTGCTGGCTACCCACGGACGTCCAGATCAGGGCCTGCCGATTCCATCCTCTAGCGTTTCCGCTCCGATCCCAATGGAGCTAGGAGGTACTGCGCTAAGGGGGACCGGAGGAGGAGCCACTCCCTGCACCAGCTGTGGCCGCAGAGGACACACTGCTGGTCGGTGTTGTTTTTTTTTCCCAGGGAGTCGAGGAGGCAGGCAGAGCACTGTTGTGTCACCCCAGGTGAGTAAGCACCAAACTCACCCAGAGCTCCCTGTTGCTCACATGTTTGTGTTGATAGAGTTTAATGAGTGTTCCCCCGCATCCCCAGCATAAGGCGCTAGTAGATTCAGGCGCAGCTGGGAATTTTATAGACCGTACCTTTGCACTTAGTTTAGGGATTCCCATTGTGTCTCTTGATGTTAATTTCCTGTGCATGCCTTAGACAGTCGTCCATTGGGGTCAGGGCTGATTAGGGAGGCCACAGCTCCAATAAGTATGGTGACGCAGGGGAATCATAAGGAGCGTATCAGTTTTTCCTTATTGATTCTCCTGGTTTCCCTGTGGTGCTGGGCATACCCTGGTTGGCCTATCATGACCCCAATATTTCGTGGCTACAGAGGGCTCTCAAGGGGTGGTCACGAGGGTGCTCGGGCAGGTGTGTAGATGTTTCCATCGGTGCGACTACGGTGGAAAGTCCAGACCAGGTCTCCACCGTGCACATCCCCTCAGAATATGCCGATTTGGCTCTCGCCTTCAGTAAGAAGAGGGCGACGCTTTTACCACCTCATCGACGAGGGGATTGTGCGATAAATCTCCTGGTAGACGCTGCAATTCCCAAGAGTCATGTGTATCCTCTGTCGCAGGAGGAGACGGCAGCTATGGAGACATATGTGGCCGAATCTCTGCGACAGGGATACATTCGGCCCTCCATTTCACCTGCCTCCTCGAGTTTCTTTTTCGTGAAGAAGAAGGATGGTGAGTGACCGCATTTCAGCCGTGCGTAATTGGCCGACTCCAACCACGGTAAAGGAGGTGCAGCGGTTTTTAGGGTTTGCCAACTACTACCGGAGGTTTATCCGGGGCTTCGGGCAGGTAGCGGCTCCCATTACCTCACTGCTGAAGGGGGGCCCGGTGAGACTGCGTTGGTCAGCTGAGGCGGACAGGGCTTTTGGTTGCCTGAAGGATCTGTTTACCTCGGCCCCCGTGCTGGCTCATCCGGATCCCTCTCTGGCATTCATATATGAGGTGGACGTGTCCGAGGCTGGGATAGGAGCTGTGCTGTCGCAGCGCTCGGGTACGCCACCAAAACTCCGTCCCTGTGCTTTTTTTCCTACGAAGCTCAGCCCGGCGGAGCGAAACTATGACGGTCGTGAGGGCTCTGAAGGCGTGGAGGCATTGGCTTGAGGGGGCTAAACACCCTTTTCTCATCTGGACGGACCACCGCAATCTGGAGTACATCCGGGCGGCGAGGAGACAGAACCCTCGTCAGGCAAGGTGGGCCATGTTTTTCACGCATTTTGATTTTACGCTCTCTTTCAGACCAGGTTCCCAGAACATAAAGGCAGACTCACTGTCCCGGTTGTATGTCGGTGGATTTTGTGACGGATCTTCCACCGTCACAAGGGAAGACGACGATCCTGGTTGTTGTGGATCGGTTTTCAAAGTCCTGTCGCCTCCTTCCTTTGCCCGGTCTCCCTACGGCTCTACAGACCGCGGAGGCTCTGTTCACCCACGTGTTTCGGCACTACGGGGTGCCTGAGGACATAGTGTCTGATCGGGGTCCCCAATTCACGTCTAGGGTGTGGAAAGCTTTCATGGAGCATCTGGGGGTCTCGGTCAGCCTAACCTCAGGTTTTCACCCCGAGAGCAACGGGCAGGTGGAACGAGTGAACCAAGATGTGGGTAGGTTTCTGAGGTCCTATTGCCAGGACCGGCCAGGGGAGTGGGCGACGTTCATTCCCTGGGCAGAGATGGCCCAGAACTCACTCCGTCACTCCTCTACTAACCTGTCTCCTTTCCAATGTGTGTTAGGTTACCAGCCGGTTCTGGTACCATGGCATCAGAGCCAGACCGAGGCTCCTGCGGTGGACGAATGGTTTAGGCGCTCTAAAAGGATCTGGGAAGCCGCCCACGTGCACCTGCAACGAGCCGTGAGGCGGCAGAAGGAGAGCGCCAACCGCCACCGCAGTGAGGCTCCGGTGTTCGCACCAGGGGACCGGGTCTGGCTCTCGACCCGAAACCTGCCCCTTCGCCTGCCCTGTCGGAAGCTGGGGCCGCGGTTTGTGGGGCCGTTCAAAGTCCTGAGGAGACTGAACGAGGTTTGTTATAGGTTACAGCTTCCCCCAGACTACCGTATTAACCCCTCGTTCCATGTGTCTCTCCTCAGGCCGGTGGTGGCTGGTCCACTCCAAGGACCTGAGATTCTGGAGATACCTCCGCCCCCGCTAGACATCGAGGGGGCCCCGGCGTATGCAGTCCGAGCAATAATGGACTCAAGGCGTCGGGCAGGGGGCCTTCAGTACCTCGTGGAGTGGGAGGGGTTGTCTTGTCATCATTCACACCTGGTCATCATTACCCTAACTACATGTGTTATTTATCCTCTGTTCCCCCCCCATCAGTGTTGTCCGTGATTGTTTCATGTTTGTGGCTCGGTGTGCGAGCAGCCGTATTCTACGTTCATTGTAATTTTGTGCCTTATTAAAGTAAGGAGCGTGTAGCTGTTCTCCTGCGTTTGATTCCGACAAAGAGCTGCTGTAGAGCCACTACATATACATTTGCTAATATTTCTAACAACCTGTTTTTGCTTTGTCATTATGGGGTATTGTGTGTAGATTGACGATTTAATCCATTTTAGAATAAGTCTGTAACGTAACAAAATGTGGAAAAAGTCAAGGTCGAGCTACTTTCCAAATGCCTAAATATCAGTGCCACTGGTAACTTCCTCTGATCTATCTGAGAGACAAGGCAGGAAGGGCCTCCTATACCATCAAAAGGAACATCAAATTTGACATACCAATTAGGATCTGGCAAAAAATACATTGAATCAGTTATAGAACCCATTGCCCTTTATGGTTGTGAGGTCTGGGGTACGCTCACCAACTAAGAATTCACAAAATGGGACGAACACCAAATTTAGACTGTTAAAATATGTATTTTTATTTAACTAGGCAAGTCAGTTAAGAACAAATTCTTATTTACAATGACGGCCTAGGAACAGTGGGTTAACTGCCTTGTTCAGGAGCAGAACGACAGATTTTTACCTTGTCAGCTCGGGGATTCGATCTAGCAACCTTTTGGTTACTGGCCTAACGCTCTAACCTCTAGGCTACCTGCCGCCCCAATATGCTCAGTAAAACACTAAATAATCCATGCGGAGCAGAATTAGGCAGATACCCACTAATTATTAAAATCCAGAAAGAGCCGTTCAATTCTACAACCACCTAAAACGAAGCGATTTACAAACCTTCCATAACAAAGCCATTACCTACATAGAGATGAACCTGGGGAAGAGTCCCCTAAACAAGCTGGTCCTGGGGCTCTGTTCACAAACACACAGACCCCACAGAGCCCCAGGACAGCAACAGAATTAGACCCAAACAAATCATGTGAAAACAAAAAGATAATTACTTGACACATTGGAACGAAATTACCAAAAAACAGAGCGAACTGGAATGCTATTTGGCCCTAAACAGAGAGTACACAGTGGCGGAATAGGTGACCACTGTGACTGACCCAAAATTAAGGAAAGCTTTGTCTATGTACAGACTCAGTGAGCTATTGAGAGAGGCCGCCGTAGGCAGACCTGGCTCCCAAGAGAAGACAGGCTGTGCACACTGCCCACAAAATGAGGTGGAAGCTGAGCTGCACTTCCTAACCTCCTGCCAAATGTATGACCATATTAGAGACACATATTTCCCTCAGATTACACAGACCCACAAGAAATTCGAAAACAAATCCAATTTTGCTAAACTCCCATAACTATTGGTTGAAACACCACAGTGTGCCATCACAGCAGCAAGCTTTCTGACCTGTTGCCACAAGAAAAGGGCAGCCAGTGAGAACAAACATTAAATACAGTAAATACAATCCATATTTATGTTTATTTATTTTCCCTTTTGTACAGTACTTTAACTATTTGCACATCGTTACAGCACTGTATATAGACATCATGACATTTTAAATGTCTATTCCTTTGGAAATAATGTTTATTGTTTATTTCACTTTTGTTTATCTATTTCACTTGCTTTGGCAATGTAAACATATGTTTCCCATACCAATAAAGCCAATAGAACAGTGGGGTGGGTAAAGTAGCTCATCTCTCTCACTCACGCTCTCTCTCTCTCTCTGGAACATGAATGCCTGTGTCACTTTGAAGAGTGTTATTTCAGTCAGAGGAGACATGGAGGCGCTTTCATCTTGTGACACTTCATCTGTTCTCTCCTTCCTTATCTCTGTCTGAGAGGCTCTGAGAGGTTATGGCTAATGAATCTCCTGTCCTTCCTCAATACCCCTGCCATTCCCCCTTCTCTCTCCTCTCTCTCTCTCTCTCTCTCTCTCTGTCTCTGTCTCTCTGTCTGTGTGTGTGTGTGTGTGTGTGTGTGTGTACCAGTCAAAAGTTTGGACACACCTACTCACAAATTTTTACTATTTTCTACATTGTGGAATAATAGTGAAGCCATCAAAACTATGAAATAACACATATGGAATCATGTCGTAACCAAGAAAGTGTTAAACAATTCAAAATATATTTTCTCTTTGAGATTCTTCAAAACGGCCACCCTTTGCCTTGACAGCTTTGCACACTCTTAGCATTCTCTCAACCAGCTTCATGAGGTATTCACCTGGAATGCATTTGTGCCTTCTTAAAAGTTAATTTGTGGAATTTATTTATTTCTTAATGCGTTTGAGCCAATCAGTTGTGTTGTGACAAGGTAGGGGTGGTATACAGAAGATAGCCCTTTTTGGCAAAAGACCAAGTCCATATTATGTCAAGAAGAGCTCAAATAAGCAAAGAGAAACGACAGTCCATCATTACTTTAAGACATGAAGGTCAGTCAATGCGGAACATTTCAAGAACTTTGAAAGTTTCTTCAAGTGCAGTCGCAAAAACTATCAAGCGCTATGATGAAAATCTAAAGAGGACCGCCACAGGAAATGAAGACCCAGAGTTACCTCTGCTGCAGAGAATAAGTTCATTAGAGTTAACTGCACCTCAGATTGCAGCCCAAATAAATGCTTCACAGAGTTCAAGTAACAGACACATCTCAACATCAACTGTTCAGAGGAGACTGCGTGAATCAGGCCTTCATGGTCGAATTGCTGCAAAGAAACCACTACTAAAGGAGAACCAAATAATAAGAAGAGATTTGCTTTGGCCAAGAAACACAAGCAATGGATCGGTAAAAATCTGTCCTTTGGTCTGATGAGTCCAAATTTGTGATTTTTGGTAACAACCGCCGTATCTTTGTGAGACGCAGAGAAGGTCAACAGATGATCTCCACATGTGTAGTTCCCACCGTGAAGCATGGAGGAGGTGGTGTGATGGTGTGTCCATATGTACCATTACATACCAGTACAGGCATTTGATATGGGGATTTTGAAATTGAACCCAATAATTCAGTGATTTCAGTTGTCAGAATATTGGTAAGTGAGCAAATTAACAAGGTGTTGCTCAAACCAGAAATACATGTAAAATGATACAATTAGCAAATCTGACAGGGATATGCAAATCCATTCATCTGACAATAAATTGCTTTCAAAACAGTAATGTATTCATTTGTGCACTGTACATGAGTGTACATTTATCATGCATCTGCATCTATTTTTTTACACTTCTCTGAATCTCCCCTTCACTTCCACATGACACCATTGCTCATCCACCTTAACAGAGAAGCATATGTCTGGGTTTGTTCTCCACACAGAGAGCCTGCTGTTTTGTTGTGAACGGAGACAACAGGAGAGGTCAGGCGAGGTGACACACCTTAAGCTGTTCCAGTGTGTATGTGTTTGCGCTCGCGCACCTGTGTGTGTGTGCGCGTGTGTCCGTGCTTGACTGCATGCTCACGTGTATGTGTGTTGCTGATGGGAGATCTTCAAAGAGCTACAGAGTCACAGTCCCATCCTTCTCCTCTATTTGATCTTGTGACAGAATGCCAAGGTGTCACTCCTGCTTTGCCCTTCTCTTCTTTGTGGCCCTGCCAGGGGTATCTGTTTATAACAATGATCTACTGTAGTCTTGTGTTTGTGTGTGTCTGATGGGAGCTTTTCAAAGCATACAGAGCCACTGACTCAGTCACGTCTCTCTCCTCTATTTGATCCTGTGACAAAATGCCAAGGTGTCACTGGTGCTTTGCCCCCTCTCTGTTGCTCTGCCATATATGAGTACTTTTTTATAACAATGAGCTAGTCTTGTGTGTGTGTGTGTGTGTGTGAGAGAGAGCTGATAAATGATTGGCTTCCTACAGTAGGAGTGACAGGATTAGATGTTAGATGCGTAGGGCCGTTTCTCTGTAACAGCGTATGCCATTAAAACCAGTCTGTGTACAAGACCTCTATCTACCAGCTGCTGCTGGATGCTGAATCACAAACAACATGTGAAGCCCTAGGGCTAAACCCACATGACCAGATGGGGGATCTGACAAAGGCACAAGTAACAGGCAAACGGGGGGTGTAGGCTTTAGATATGCTGCCTGTCCACCTTAATGTGCTGGACACAATGAGTATGTACAGTGCAGGGCTGTAGGCTGTTGTGTACTACTACTGGGGAAGTCAGCCAGGCCTTGTCAGCTCTGTACAAGTGGAGAGACTCATACTGGACAAGTGGATTAGGCTTCATATAGCGCTACTGTAGTGTAATGTCAAAATACCTGTTTTGTATGAGGATGGGGGCCTGACGCTTCTTTCAGCAGTGTGGCATTCAGCCAGTTGACAGTCAAGGCTGTTTTCTCTGCTGTATCCCAATAGGCCTCTCTTCTTGTCTTGGTGTGTACTGCTGATGTGTTTGTGTTGTGCTGTGTTGGTATTGTCTCCCTCCCTGTTTTGAATTAAAGGCGTTCACATTTAACCCCCCTGGGAAACGTCAAGAGACTAAATGCCAGTCCCTGGCATGCTTGTTTGGGTAATTTACTCTCAAATGAGTGTCATTTCTCGTCTCCAGGTGGTCCTTCTGCCATGTCTAAGATACATACAGTCATGGGGGCTTTGATGGCTTGGCTACACCTGAGAGATTTGCCCAAATGTGTGTCTCGTCTCATATTTTCCCAGAAGTGTTTTCGCTCTGGGGTTGTTTACCCGTAAATGTTTTGTGATTCCCCCAAGCAACTCGAGTGTTTTTATGAGGAACATTGCATTTTTCTATTTATTTTCTTCTCAATGGTTTGGCTGGCTCACCAGCCTTCTCACCACGGCTCACTCTCAAAATACAAAGTTGAGTTCCCATTAACCTTGAAATCCCCATGAAGCCCACATACAAATAAATGAATGCAAAAAACACACCTAGACACCTCCATGACTGCTACATAGTATAGACCCACACGCACACACATACACCCGCACACACGCACACACGCACACACATCCCTACACATACTGTTGTCCCCTGGAATAATATGGAAATAGTGGTCCTTTCCTTCCTGTCCCTGGCCCTCGTGATCCAACCGTCTGTTTTCCATAATTGCACTAACACTAGCCTGCATGCTAATTGCTGTGGGCCCCCTGTCGCCACATCATTTACTTGGCCTGCTTGATTGTAGAATTTAATCAGCTTGAAGGGTTTGTATTTCATGCTTGCTTTAAATTCTAATGCTCTGTGGGATTGCATTGAGTTTACAGTATGGCTATGAAATAAATCCTGCAGTGTTATATTTCCATGGTTTATGATATGGTATTTTTTCTTCTTCTCTTGTCGGCATCACAAGCTAGATCTGTTTTATTGTTTTGTTTTACTATCAGAGTGCGGTTTATGATGTTGACAATGCCTGACTGAACTTCAATCAATTGTAAGGCTTTTTGTTTTGTCTGTAGTCAACTCAGCGCTGCAGCCACCCCGGTTTTACCCCGCAATGAAATATCAAAGAGTAAAATTGATGAGATGGTGTTGAAGGTCTGGTCTGGGTTAGGTTTTAGGGACTTTTTTGAGTTAGAAGGCATCACATGGTATGTTGCCCGCCTGGCTCGATCTTTCTAGATGGCCTTTTTGATGTGAAGGTTACAGGACAGCATTGATACAGAATGAGGTGAGCTCATGTGTTGCAATGCAATCAAAGGCCAAATAAAGTTATTTCACATTCTGAGAGGTCCAGTGGGTCCAAGACTCTACACACTGTCTCTTAAACAGCCTCAGTATGACAGTCTCAGTATGACAGTCTCAGTATGACAGCCTCAGTATGACGGTCTCCGTATGGCGGTCTCAGTATGGCGGTCTCAGTATGACGGTCTCAGTATGGCGGTCTCAGTATGACGGTCTCAGTATGGCGGTCTCCGTATGGCGGTCTCCGTATGACGGTCTCCGTATTGCGGGCTCCGTATGGCGGTCTCCGTATGGCGGTCTCCGTATGACGGTCTCAGTATGGCAGTCTCAGTATGGCAGTCTCAGTATGGCAGTCTCAGTATGGCAGTCTCTGTATGACAGTCTCTGTATGACAGTCTCCGTATGGCAGTCTCGGTATGGCAGTCTCTCCGCAGCCTTACAGATTGATCAAAAGCAAAAGTCAACAGTATACCATAGGATTGTGTCTTTTGTTAGTGCTATTTTCATTTCTATAGTTACCTGGTAGTCAGAATAAAGCAAAATGTGACATAGAAGTGGAGGGCGCTTTTTTGGTGACATTTGTTCATCTGAGCAAAGAGACAAGGATGTGTCTCTCTCACCCCAACACACACACACACATACACACTCCGTCTGACATGCGGCACCATTTTATCCTCAATCTGGAGGTCTGTCTGGGTGTGTAACAAGACAGAGCAGCTGACATGAGCCCTGAAAGACCTGCTCATGCCTCTCCTCCCTCAACTCTCCTAACTCTCTACTCCTGCTTCTCCTCTCCTACCTCCAAATGCACAGCAGCAGAATAATGAAGCCATTGTGGTCACGTCCAAATTCCTCACCCCACAGCAGCATTCTCAGACGAATGGAGCCTACTGTTGGGGAATAACACTCCTGTAATGTAAGTAGAGCGAGAGAGAGGACGTAGGGGCTGATACTGGAAACGGTTGTTCGATGGTGGTGTGTGTGTGTGTGTTTTCTTGTTAAATCACACCAGTTATGCAACACATCTGGCCAAGGGGACAGTCTGGTGGTAAATATGCCTCGCTGTGTGTGTGGTAGCGAATAGCTAAGTTAGCTCACCGTACAATACTTTACAGTCCTGTCCATGTTTGCCATTTAGTATCTGGGCCGCAGTCCCAAACATGATTGGGTTCACTGGTGTTCCTGGGTAATTCTCTGAGATCCGGCCAGTGTTTACAACTGTCTCCTCCCATGAAAGGGACTTGGAGAGCCCCTGGTGACTTTACTGTGACCTCCTCAGTGAACACAGGACACTACGACAGAGGGAGGCTGTTGGGAAGGAGGGAGGGATGGAGAGAGAGAGAGGATGAGGGGGGAGGACTCCAAACTCCACTAACTAAAATAAACTATCTCTTATTAGCTGTAGTGAAGAACTAAGCTACTGCTGCACTCAAGGACGGTTTTATTTATGTGCTGATAGACAGTACAGACTGCATGCATCAGTATTGTGCTCCAGAAATTAAAGCGCTTTCCTATGCCTTTTCTACCATGTTCAATCAAACAAGAAATAAAAAAAGAAATACAGCAGATATCAACTCAATTATAAATATTTATAATCTACACATTTTAAAAATCCTGTCAATCATAAAACGAAAGACTAGGAGGATAAGCTTTTTGTGTCTGTCGTCCGGATGCTGGATGATTTGCATGCCACAGAACTTGGCCATCCGTTTTGTTTTGACTTTGCATGCGTGCTGTTCGCAGTGCAGATTAAATATAGAAGTTTTGTTCTCTGAGAGAGAGAGCGTGGTGGTTATTTTTCCACACAGCAGCGAGTGTTGATGCTGCTATGCTGATGGCGATTCATTATTGAACAGGAAATCGTCTTACCATGGCTTGAGTTTTGTTATGTGTGCTTTGTTCTTGTCATCCATATTGCAGAGTGTCTTTGTCAGTCAATGCAGTAAGATCTGTGTGTGTGTGTGTGTGTGTGTGTGTGTGTGTGTGTGTGTGTGTGTGCACCCTTGCCACAGACTCTTTGCAGCAGTGTTTGCTGGTTATGAGTAACACTGCTGGTCTTGTTTGTCATTAGATTGAAGAGAAGTGTGTGTCTGAGTGTGTTTGTGTTTGTTTTTGTGTGTGTGTGTGTGTGTGTGCATGTTTGTGCATTAAAGCCATAGATGCTAGTCCCTCAGATTACATCTGTTTGACTGACATCATCATCTTCAAAACCCCAGTTGAGGCCTTATCATATCTAGTCACAGGTTCAGCACAGGATCAGAAAAGTGCCATGATTTCATGCTTTCAATCACAATAGTTTCACTGTGTCTGTTTAGACCTAGCGACAGACAGACATACAGTAGAGACAGCATTGCCTATTACACAGAAAGTCTGGAAAGCCTGTTTCATAACCCAACACATGGCTCTTCAGAAATAAGACTGTGATTGTCAGCCGCGCACCCACTTGACTTCCACACGCAAGACTTCAAGTTTATTTAGAGAGTACGGCGTGTGCGTGTCAGGAAGGCGAAGTGGCTCTTGCGAAAGGCGGCTTGTTGTGTGTGTGGCATTCTCCCCTGATTTCATGCTTTGCTGATGGAAAATTAGGCCCCCACGTATCGCTGAATGAAGAGGGGTTGGGAGATCGCTGCTGTTATCGCCTCAGGACACTCCACCCGACAACAAGAAAACTAGATCGAGGAGGCTGTGTCACTGGCTGCTAAACAAAATGATGTGCGCATGAAATCCCAACGTGGTGCCTTAGCGAGGAGCTTCAAAAATACATTTCCCCTCTTCTGTCTTTAAAAAATATATATATTTTCTTCTTTTAACAGTGTTATAAACCACCAGTTGTCAGTCTGGCATTTTGAAAAGGCCGCTAATTGTATTCTGCTTTTCTGAGGTGATTTGAATGGCATGTTGAAGAGTTCATTTGCATTCTCGTCAGGGCTTTTTTTGTTATTCGAGGCCAATGAAGCTCTAAGGATAAAGTACTTAAAATACTGCAGGCACTTCACTTGACTTGTTTGGTTGTTCAAAGATATGGTACAGTACCCTCCTAGTTGAAATGCAGTCTTCGCTGTCACAATTGTGAGGAACATTTTGAAGCAAAAATAAATCTATGGTTTAGTCTTGTTATGTAAGCATATTTATAGGCTGGCTATGTTTACTATATTTATGATTTACAGGCATATCTGAAATGTTTTCATTTGTAACACAGCTGTACATGCTCTCTCTCACACAGACACTTACTCACTCACTCCACTCATTCACTGAACACTTAATCACTCACTCATTCACTGAACACTCACTCTCTCTTCTTCCATCTAATTGTTTACTTGTGTTTATTTCCACTTGGACCAGCTAATAAACAATAGGAGTCCTGGCCACCCAAAAGGCACACAGAACAAGAACTACAGTGAGAACATCAACATCTGGTCATGAGAACGAACAATGCAATATGCATTTCAAACAGGAGCTTTACTGATTCAACATTACATAAACATGTTGGCTATGTGACATGTACGTAAACTGTTTTTAGCCATTACCAACTGGCTTATCTGGGTTATCCAACCATACACGTTCCAAGAGGTTTCTGCTTTCCATCCCTCAAGTATCATCTGTTGGTCTTTGTTCCCTGTGGGACCAGTAACTTCCTAACCAGCGTGATCATGGAAGACTCTACCCATCTGGCCAGCAGCATTCCAGTCCGGGTGAGTAGATGACATGTCATTCACACTGCAGTAGAAGGTTAACTCCTGTAGTCCATCTTCACTGGCGCCTACGCTCCATTTCTTTCCCTGCTACATCACTTCTTATGGATAAAGCCTAGAGTTTTCCCTGAACACATCACCAGACCAGGAGAAACTACAGGCCCTAGAACTTGAGTGACTATAGTGTGGTCAGGAAAAACTCCACCCACGGGGATTATGCACTATGGTGCAAGCGCAACACATCAGATTATTGTTTATTCAATGTGTCAATGTGTTGGACGTAATGTCTCTATCGAATTAAACATATAAATAAATACATGAGTGGGGAGAGTGGGAAACAGGGTGCAGGGGAACAGTAAAGATGGGGCACGGCAGGGTTGAGATGTATAAATTCCCCACACACCTGGGAATGCTCAGAACAATGACTCACACAACAGAAGCCAGGCCGCCCTGCGCTGGAGCCCGGCCAGAGGCTGGCCACGTCTGGACAGAGTTTCCATGAGGAGGGGCCTCCAGCCTGCTCCAGCTCTGTGGAAGGGCCGAGGTGGAGGCTATCGCAACACCTCCTCAACCTCATATCATGGCCAGAGAGGAATACCATGTGGGAGAGAGGGAGGGACAGAGGAATTATGACTGATCAGATTATACAGGAAGCACACTTTGCCCGGTGCCTAAATCTACTCTTAAATCCATATTCATAGTTATAGGTTCATAATTGGTGTAGAATGTGATGTCACAAGCAAATCAAATTGAAAAGGACTTTTGAAGGAAGCGGGGAAAGACATTCTAACCTTAAAGGCATGTTTGTCTTCGAGCTTGGACTTAAAGTCATTGTAATTACAACATCCAGCTTGACTTGAGCCTCCCTCCCATCCAGGCAGAGCCAGCCAGCCCCCCTGCCAAGCAACCCATTCCGACCCTTCGCTGTCCCCACCGCCACTAGTCCTGATAAATAACTTCTCCCTCATCCCCAGTCAGAGAGAGAGAGAGAGATGGACAGATAGAGACATGTATAGTGCCACCACTGCATGCAACTGCACAGTACATACACTCCCCTACGTATTTATGTGGACAGTGAAGCTAAACCCTTTCATTTTGCTCTATACTCCAGTGTTCTGGATTTGAAATCAAATGTTTGATTAGGCAACAGTACAGACAGTCACCTTTTACATATTTGTTTTATCGTTTATAAATTAAAGCACTTTATGTATTTAGTGCCATATTTCTAGCATGCAATGACTACATAAAGCTTGTGACTCGACAAACTGGTTGGAGGCATTTGCAGTTTGCTTTGGTTGTGATTTGGATTATGTTGTGCCCAGTAGAAATGAATGGTAAAGAATGTATTATGTCATTTTGGAGTCACTTTTATTGTAAATAAGAATTTCTGAACACGTCTACACGTCTACATTCATTTGGAAGCCACCATGATTACGGATAATACTGAATGAATCGTGAATAAGGATGCGTGAGAAAGTTACTGATGCATAAATATCATCACCCCAAGAAAATCCTAATCTCCCTGTTATTGGTAATGGTGAGCGGTTAGCATGTTTTAGGGGTATGATATAAAATCCTAATCTCCCTGTTATTGGTAATGGTGAGCGGTTAGCATGTTTTAAGGGGTATGATATAACATCCTAATCTCCCTGTTATTGGTAATGGTGAGCGGTTAGCATGTTTTAAGGGGTATGATATAACATCCTAATCTCCTTGTTATTGGTAATGGTGAGCGGTTAGCATGTTTTAGGGGTATGATATAAAATCCTAATCTCCCTGTTATTGGTAATGGTGAGCGGTTAGCATGTTTTAAGGGGTATGATATAACATCCTAATCTCCCTGTTATTGTTAATGGTGAGCGGTTAGCATGTTTTGAGGGAATGATCTTTCTTTGTACATCTTTCTCACTCATCATTATTCATGATTCATGTATGATTATCTGTAAGCAGGGTAGCATCCACATTAGGCTAATGTAGAAGGGTTCAGAAACATATTCTATTTTTATTTACAATAAAAGTGACTCCAAAATGGCACAAAGCATTATTTACCATTCATTTCTATTGGCCTCAGCATAATCCAAGACACAACCAAAACAAACTGCAAATGCATCCAACAAGTTTTTTAGAGTCACGAGCTGTAGTCATGAACCATGTTCCCATCCACAGTTTTTATGCGAGTAGCGTCATTACCGTATAAAAAAGAATCAAGACAGCTGTGATGGAAACAGGAAGTAAAACACTGAGTATATAAAACACCAAATAGACTGACCAGGTAAATCCAGGTGACAGCTATGATCCCTTATTGATGTCACATGTAACTCAATATAAGGAAGGTGTTCCTAATGTTTGGTATACTCAGTGTAAATGCCGACAGATAATTTGTTCGTTAGACATGGTGGGATATTTTTGTGTTGGTAAAATGGCAGTGGAAACGCCCTTAATGTGCAAATATTGATATAATAACCATCATATTGAAGTAAACTTGGAGTCACGCGATGATATGGTGTGTGGTCCTCCCACTACGACTCGGGGAAACCAGGCTAGATGAAATAAATTACAGTACCTTCAGAAAGTATTCACTTATTCCACATTTTGTTGTGTTACAGCCTGAATTCAAAATTGATTAAATAAAACATTTTCTCATCCATCTACACACAATACCCCATCCTGACAAAGTGAAAACATCTGTTTGCAAATGTATTTAAAATGAAATACAAAAATAACTCATTTAAATACGTATTCACACCCCTGAGTCTATACATGAGTCAATACATTCACAAATATGGAATCATATTTGGCATCGATTACAGCTGTAAGTCTTTCTGGGTAAGTCTCTAAGAGCTTTGCACACCTGGATTGTACAATATTTGCACATTATTATTTTTTTAATTCTTCAAGCTCTGTCAAATTGGTTGTTGATCATTGCTAGACAGCCATTTTCAAGACTTGCCCTAGATTTTTAAGACGATTTTCAGTCAAAACTGTAACTAGGCCACTCAGAAACATTCAATGTCGTCTTGGTAAGCATCTCCAGTGTACAAAATATTAGGAACACCTTCCTAATATTGAGTTGCACCCCCTTTTCCCTCAGAACAGCCTCAATTTGTCGGGACTCTACAGGTGTCGAAAGCATTCCACAGGGATGCTGGCCCATGTTGACTCCAATGCTTCCCACAGTTGTGTCAAGTTGGCTGGATGTCGTGGAACGCTGCCAATGGCTTCCTGGCCATCTTCAACATCTATCTTCTCTTGGTCCCTCCAAAGCCTGAAGCAACCCGTGTTCCAGTGCTAGGGGCTGGGGTCGGTGGTGTTCTGGAGTCAGAGTAGTTTGAGTGGGTGTTCGTGGCTGGATGTTTTTTGGATTGTGGACCATTCTTGATACACACAGGAAACTGTTGAGCGTGAAAAACCCTGCAGTGTTGCAGTTCTTGACACACTCGTACCTATACACCTGGCACCTACTACCATATCCTGTTTAAAGGAACTTACATATTTTGGCTTGCCCATTCACCCTCTGAATGGCACACATACAGTACACAATCCATGTCTCAATTATTGTCTCAAGGCTTAATCCTACTTTAACCTGTCTCCTTCACTTGGATTTATCAAGTGACATCAATAAGAGATCATAGCTTTGACCTGGATTCACCTGATCAGTCTACAGTATGTCATGGAAAGAGCAGTTTCTAATGTTTTGTCACTCAGTGTATATTTGGCCTTGTGTTTTAGGTTATTGTCCTGCGTAAAGGTGAATTTGTATCCCGGTGTCTGTTGGAAAGCAGACAGAACAAGGTTTTCCTCAAGGATTTTGCCTGTGCTCAGCTCTATTCCTGTGCTGTGCTCAGCTCTAAAACTCCCTAGTCGTTGTCGATGAAAGCATACTATTAACATGATGCAGCCACCATCATGTTTGAAATTATTAAGAGTGGTACTCAGGGATGTGTTGTGTTGGTTTTGCCCCAAATATAACACTTTGTATTCAAGACATAAAGTTTGCCATATTTGTTTCAGTTTCACTTTAGTGCCTTTTTGCAAACAGGATGCATATTTTGAAATATTTGGATTCTGTACAGGCTTCCTTCTTTTAGGTTAGTATTTTGGAGTAACTACAATGTTGTTGATCCATCCTGTCAAGGGTCTCAGTGTAGCAGGTAAAGCGGAGTCAGGCGCAGGACAACAGAGATGAGTAATCACGTATCTTTACTCAAACAAACTACAAATTCCAAGTAGTAAATATAACAAGCTCACAAAACTGACCAACTTACAATAAACAAACACGCACAAAACCATGGAGGAAACAGAGGGTTTAAATAAGGAACATGTAATTATTGGAATAGAAACCAGGTGTGTATAATGAAGACAAAACATACGGAAATTGAAAAGTGGATCGGCGGTGGTTGAAGACCGGTGACGTCGACCGCAGAACGCCGCCCGAACAAGGAGAGGGACCGACCGTGACAGTACCCCCTTGATGCGCGGCTCCAGCAGCGCGCTGACACCGGCCTCGGGGACGACCCAGAGGACGAGGCGCAGTGCGATCCGGATGGAGACGGTGAAACTCCCGCAGAAACGAAGGGTCCAGGATGTCCTCCACCAGCACCCAGCATCTCTCCTCCGGACCGTACTCCTCCCACTCCATGAGGTACTGAAGACCCCTCACCCAGCCCCTCGAGTCCATGATGGCTCGAACAGCATACGCCGGGGCCCCCTCGATGTCCAGAGGGGGTGGAGGAACCTCCCGCACCTCAGACTTCTGGAGTGGACCAGCCACCACCGGCCAGAGGAGAGACACATGGAACGAGGGGTTAATACAGTAATCTGGGGGAAGCTGTAACCTGTAGCAAACCTCGTTCAGTCTCCTCAGGACTTTGAATGGCCCCACAAACCGCGGACCCAGCTTCCGGCAGGGCAGGCGGAGGGGCAGTCCCGGCCTCACTGCGGTGGCCGGATCACAGCCCGTTGCAGGTGCACATGGGCGGCGTCCCAGGTCTCATCCGAGCGCCTAAACCATTCATCCACCGCAGGAGCCTCGATCTGGCTCTGATGCCACGGTGCCAGAACCGGCTGGTAACCTAGTACACACTGGAAGGGAGATAGAGGAGTGGCGGAGTGAGTTTTGAGCCATCTCTGCCCAGGGGATGAAAGCCGCCCACTCCCCCGGCCGGTCCTGGCAGCATGACCGCAGAAACCTACCCACATCCTGGTTAACTCTCTCCACCTGCCCGTTACTCTCTGGGTGAAAACCTGAGGTGAGGCTGACCGAGACCCCCAGACGTTCCGTGAACGCCCTCCAGACCCTGGACGTGAACTGGGGACCCCGATCAGAGACTATGTCCTCAGGCACCCCGTAGTGCCGGAAGACGTGGGTGAACAGAGCCTCCGCAGTCTGTAGGGCCGTAGGGAGACCGGGCAAAGGTAGGAGACGGCAGGACTTAGAAAACCGATCCACAATGACCAGGATCGTGGTGTTTCCCTGTGACGGAGGAAGATCCGTCAAGAAATCCACCGACAGGTGCGACCACGGCCGTTGTGGAATGGGTAGAGGTTGTAACTTCCCTCTGAGCAGGTGCCTAGGAGCCTTGCACTGGGCGCACACCGAGCAGGAGGAAACATAAACCCTCACGTCCTTGGCCAAGGTGGACCACCAGTACTTCCCACTAAGACAGCGCACTGTCCGACCGATGCCAGGATGACCAGAGGAGGATGACGTGTGGGCCCAATAGATCAAACTGTACGGAATGTACAGACACACTGCTGGACACTGAGTAAGAGTGGCCTTTGTACGTAACGCCCGCTCGATGTCCGCGTCCAGCTCCCACACCACCGATGCCACCAGGCAAGAGGCCGGAAGTATGGGAGTGGGATCTATGGACCGCTCCTCTGTGTCAAACATCCGGGACAGTGCGTCTGCCTTAGCGTTTTGGGAACCTAGTCGGTAGGATAGGGTGAAAACAAAATGGGTAAAAAACATGGCCCACCTTTCCTGGCGAGGGTTCAGTCTCCTCGCCGCCCGGATGTACTCCAGATTGCGGTGGTCAGTCCAGATGAGAAAAGTGTGTTTCGCCCCCTCAAGCCAATTTCTCCACGCCTTCAGAGCCTTTACGACAGCCAACAGCTCCCTCCCCCACATCATAGTTCCGAAAAAGAAGGCACAGGGGCAGATTTTGGTGGCGTACCCGAGCGCTGAGACAGCACAGCTCCTATCCCAGCCTCGGACGCGTCCACCTCCACTATGAATGCCAAAGAGGGATCCGGATGAGCCAGCACGGGAGCCGAGGTAATCAGAGCCTTCAGGTGACCAGAAGCCCTGTCCGCCACAGCTGACCACTGCAGTCGCACCGGTCCCCCCTTCAGCAGTGAGGTAATGGGAGCCGCTACCTGACCAAAGCCCCGGATAAACCTCCGGTAGTAGTTGGCAAACCCTAAGAACCGCTGCACTTCCTTTACCGTGAAATGCGGTCACTCTCCATCTCCACCCCTGACGTGGAAATGCGGTACCCTAGGAAGGAGACGGACTGTTGGAAGAACAGACATTTCTCAGCCTTGACGTACAGGTCATGCTCCAACAGTCGACCAAGCACCTTGCACACCAGGGACACATGCTTGGCACGTGTAGTGGAATATATCAGAATGTTGTCGATATACACCACTACACCCTGCCCGTGCAGGTCCCGGAAAATCTTGTCAACAAATGCCTGGAAGACTGATGGAGCATTCATCAACCCGGACGGCATGACGAGGTACTCATAGTGCCCTGAGGCGGGTACCAAATGCTGTCTTCCACTCTCCCCCTCCCGGATACGCACCAGATTGTAAGCGCTCCTGAGATCCAATTTTGTGAAGAAGCGCGCCCTGTGCATTGACTCGATCGCACTGGCTATGAGAGGTAGTGGGTGGGTAGCTGTACCTCACAGTGATCTGATTGATACCTCGATAGTCAATACACGGGCGCAGACCTCCATCCTTCTTCTTCTCAAAAAAGAAACTCGAGGAGGCCGGTGAAGTGGAGGGCCAAATGTATCCCTGTCCCAGAGATTCAGAGACATATGTTTCCATAGCCGCCGTCTCCTCTTGTGACAGTGGATACACGTGACTCCTGGGAAGTGCTGCGTCTACCAAGAGATTTATCGCACAATCCCCCTGTCGATGGGGTGGTAATTGAGTTGCCTTCTTCTTACAGAAGGCGAGAGCCAAATTGGCATATTCTGAGGGGATGTGCACGGTGGAGACCTGGTCAAACGTAAGGGTGGTATCCCTGCAGGCTAGCTCCCGACGGATGTCCTCGCGCAGACTGCACCGGTAATGGTCGATCAGGGCCCTGTCATTCCATCCCGCGCCGGTGGCCAGGGTTCGGAAGTCCAAAGCAAAGTCCTCTGCGCTCCTCGTCCCCTGCCGTAGGTGAAACATAGTGGTAGCTTCGCTATCGCTTCGCTATCTCCCCATACGGCGTTGGCCCACTCCAGGGCTTTCCCGGATAGACAGGGGACGAGGGCAGACACGCTCTCGCGTCCCGAAGGAGCCGGGTGGACGGTCGCCAGGTAGAGCTCCAGCTGGAGTAGGAACCCCTGGCACCCGGCAGCCGTCCCATCATATTCCCTCGGGAGCGCGAGTCTTATCCCACTGGGACCAGGTGAAGGAGGGGTGGACAGCGGTGGGGGTTGTTGAGGTGATGGTGTAGGCGCTGGAAGACTTCCTCTCTCCCATCGCTCCATTGTTTGCAGCACACGATCCATGGTTGTGCCGAGACTTTGCAACATGCTGCTGTACGCACTCCTCGACTGGCAAAGGAGGGCTGTGTGCTCCTGCTGACTCCATTTCGTGATGCGTGTTTCTGTCAAGGGTCTCAGTGTAGCAGGTAAAGCGGAGTCAGGCGCAGGACAACAGAGATGAGTAATCACGTATCTTTACTCAAACAAACTACAAATTCCAAGTAGTAAATATAACATGCTCACTAAACTGACCAACTTACAATAAACATACGCACAAAACCATGACGGAAACAGAGGGTTTAAATAAGGAACATGTAATTATTGGAATAGAAACCAGGTGTGTATAATGAAGACAAAACAAACGGAAATTGAAGACCGGTGACGTCGACCGCCGAACGGTGACGTCGGCCGCTCGAACAAGGAGAGGGACCGACTTCGGAGGAAGTCGTGACACATCCTCATTTTTATCCTATCACAGTCATTAAACTGTGTAACTGTTTTAAAGTCACCATTAGCCTCATGGTGAAATCCCTGAGGGGTTTCCTTCCTGTCAGGGAACTTAGTTTGGAACGACACTTTGAAGTGACTAGTGACTTGGTGTATTGATACACCATCCAAAGTGTAATTAATAACTTCACCATGCTCAAAGGGATATTCAATGTCTGCTTTTTTTTCATATATATATTTTTTCATCTACCAATATAGGTGCCCTTTGCAAGGCATTGGAAATCCTCTCTGGTCTTTGTGCTTGAATATGTGTTTGAAATTCACTGCTCAACTGAGGGACCTTACAGATAATTGTTTGTGTGGGGTACAGAGATGAAGTTGTCATTCAAAATTCATGTTGCACACAGAGTGAGTCCATGCAATTTATTATGTGACTTGTTAAGCACACATTTTTTTACTCCTGAACTTATTTAGTTTTAACTTTTCATTTTTTATAAATTTTTTATAATTGTATAATTTGTAATAATTTTTGTGTAGGCCAATTGTCACTGGCCTACACACAATCTCAATTTAATCCATTTTAAATTCAGGCTGTAACACAACAAAAGGTGGTAAAAGTCAAGGTGTGTGAATACTTTCTGAAGAAACTTGATGATGAACATTACAGGGTGGTGAAAGTGCACAGTGATCTTGATGATCCTTTCCAATAAATATTGATGGTCTTATTCCGGTGACATGGTGATCGATGCTTGACTGCCAGTTTAACAAATACTCTCACTCTTACCCATAATAATCTCATCATGTAAACTAGCCTACCCACGCAGCCTACCTGCACTGTATCTGCGAGCTGTTGGCTAGAACGCACGTGCCAAGACCAGAGTAAGCACATTTGCTATTTAACACAACAATTTTTGTGACAAAACTGTCGGTAGAGTAGAAAATGCGATGGAAAAGGAAAGGTTGTGTGCACTACTTCATCATGCACTGATCTTTTTTTTTTATCCGCAACAAGTTCATTTGGTGGAAACACACCACTGGTGCAGTGGAGGTTCTAGACCCTTTCAACCGGGGGGGCCAAGCAGGGGCCAGTTGTACTGTTAGAGGGGCCAGTTACAATTAGACGTTATTGTTGTCATATCGTTTTCTTCACTTCATTGCAGGCATTAGTAGGCAAAAGACCATGTCCCTCTAGTAAATGTGTGGGTTTAAGTAGTGTTCCACGTTGCCTCTGTCTAATAACGGATGTAAAAAAAAGAACGCTAGCAGAAATTTGTTATGCAAAAATTATTTCATACTCCACATTTAGGGGGGCCACAAGGGGGTCCAAAATTGTTGTCACAGGGGCACTGGCCCCCTGCCCCCAGAACCGCCAGTGCACTGGTGGGAAAATGCTCATATTTTCTTTATGTGAATTTTAGAACATTCGCATGTAAAATCTGTTGTGCTACGAATATGGGACCGAATACTAACATTTTGACTACATTTTATGATACAATACTTCAAATGGGTGGACTAGATACATAAAGTGTATTCATTTCTAAACAGTAAAACATATGTTTGGAAACCCCCTCAAATAAAAGGTCAAATTCTGTACTGTCGCTTCAGATAAAACATTTGATCTCAAATCCAAAATGCCGGAGTATAGAGCCAAATTTAAAGTTTTAGCTTCGCTGTTCAAATAAATATGTAGGGGAGTGTAAAAGGAATGCAGTGGAACTAGAGGAGAGAAGAAAAAAAACAATTGCCCAGCACTGGGCGCAAACTTAGAGCCGAAGCACACTGCTCAGACCACTGTGTGTGTGGTGTGAGGTCAACCCCCTTCTGTACTCCCTGTTCACCCATGACTGCGTGGCCACACACGTCTCCAACTCAATCATCAAGTTAGCTGATGATGCAACAGTGGTAGGCCTGATTGCCAACAATGACGAGACAGCCTACAGGGAGGAGGTGTGAGCCCTGGCGGAATGGTGCCAGGAACATAACCTCTCCCTCAACATCATCAAAATGAAGGAGCTGATCGTGGACTACAGGAGACAGCAGAGAGAGCATGCGTCCATCCACATCGAAACATGAAATGGTCCCTTCACACAGACAGTGTGGTGAAGGAGGTGCAAAAGCGACTCTTCAACCTCAAGAGGCTAAAGAAATTCAGCTTGGCCCCTAAAACCCTCACAAATTTCTACAGATGCACCATTGAAAGCATCCTGTTGGGCTGCATCACCGCCTGGTAGGGCAATTGCACTGTCCGCAACCGCAGGCTTCTCCAGAGGGTGGTGCAGTCAGCCAAACGCATTACCGGGGCCACACTGTCTGCCCTCCAGGACATCTACAGCACCCGGTGTCACTGGAAGGCCAAGAAGATCATCAAGGACCTCAGCCACCCGAGCCATGGCCTGGTCACCCCGCTACCATCTAGAAGGTGGAGACAGTACAGGTGCACACACAGCACACACACACATACGCACATAGGAAAGTGCACAGGCAAGTGCGAGCACACACAGTCAGTGTCAGCATTTGTCATTTGCATGCTGTACGCTATCTGTTTCCCACCCTTAGAGTCACTTTCTGACATGAGTTGAACTTTGATTAAGTGTTTGTAGGTAGTGCCTCAGGCCCTGTCTCTCACAGATAAAACGCAGAAATCGTGGTGTGTTGTATGTTTTTGTGGATTTCAGAAGCTCAGCGGGTTCAGATTGTTTGAATTTCATGGCGCAATTTAATTTATTTCCTCCCCTTGCTTGTTTCTAAATGAATTTTCCTAAAAGTGTCATTAACTTCCCTTGCATTCATATTGTGTAAATGAGCTGAAACGAGCCTCATCTACACTCTCATCTAATTCCTCTATTCTTAAAGTCAATTACAGATCAGATCGGAATGACAAAACAAATCAGTATTTAAAATACATTTAATCTCATTCATCATCTGTATAAAAAAATCTGTAGGAATGGAATTGGGGCTACAGATTAGAGTAAAAAGTGGTGCCCATGTTTGACGGCATGCCACTCTCTCTAACTACGCAGAAATGCTGAGCTTCCCACTTAATAGATCTATATTCATTTTCAAATGAGTTGATTAGCCAGCACAATGTCATTGGATTCAGGGGCCCATTACACATTTATGATAGTAAATTACTGTACATTTACAATCCAAAATGAAATTTCATGAGGAGGGGATATTGAAAAAAAGGAAGCTGTGCTCATCTCAGAGGCCATGCCTCAAAGTCCTTGTTCCCTCTCTCTCTTGGCAAACACATTACATCAGCGCCCCCTGTGGTTGAATGAGGAATTAACAGTGGTGGGGGTATGGTACTTTTCTCATGTTTGCTTGATGTCAATTTGTTTCTACTGTTATTAAACCACATCAACAATGTTGAGGTTTATATTTCATTCCACTTTCTAAAAGTTTTCAAGCAAGTATTTATTTATATGTGTATCTATGTGCTGTTGTGAAAGTGAGGCGAGGCAGGTGTGCATAGCTGGTAGAAGATGGTGTGTGCGTATGCATGCGTGTCACTATTTCTGTGGTACAGCATATCCTTATGACAGCGCCTCTCTAGTCCTGTCACAGCCCAGCGCCACACAGCCACAGCTGTGTCCCCACGTCCACATCAATATTTGATTTCTGCAAATTTGTGATGACACACATTAGTACAATTAGGGCCAACTTTTGGTTGTAATCCAATCTTTAAGGAGAGATGAGCCGGTCTGCCTGCCTGCTCTACACTACTGCCTGTTCATTCCACAGCCCTCTGTCTCTAAATAATTCATCATCCAATCAATCATTTTCTCTTTGTTTTGGACCCCAGTGTCTGAGATGAAACGCGCGGTTGCCAAAGCTGCTTTGCTTCATCTGAGGGGTGGAAAACATGATCTGCCGAGATTACAAACTCACCCCCAAAAAACACCTAGCAAGCACTCCAGCATCCCCCTGCCGGGTCCCACAGCCGCATCGTTAGGAATAACACACACGCACACGCGTGCTTAAACACACAAACACACACACAGATACACACTCTCTTCAGAGTGCCGGGATGTTGAAGCATTTCTGTCTGACTCTAATTCAGGAACAAGACGACAATACCTTGGCTGGTTATGTTAACAGCCAACCTTAACAAGAAGTGTTAATTCTTCCATTAGGAGAGCTAGAGACAGAGCAGAGCAGAGCAGACAGTGTCCCATGGTAGACGGTGGTGAGGGAACCTCAGGGAGGAGATGAGACAAAGACTAAAATATACAGGAGTTCTCTTGGTTATCATCGTTCACATCCTTTTACTGGGAGCTGTGTGATACATGATATAATACTGGTACTGTATGTGGTGCTACAGTATCTCTCTGATCTCTTCTGTGGAACTACTTGATAAAACCAAGAGCGATTTGTTTTATCTTATCACACAATGCCCATGTACTGGACATCAATAACATATTTCAATCTGCCTGTGTTCTCAAACAATCTGTACTCTTTGGTTTACTGAGTGAGATTTCATAGCAGGGATTCTCTATCCCAGGTTTAGCCTGAATGCCAGTGATTTCCCTGACTTTTGGTTTGACATCTCCCAGCTTTCCAGTGATGGGGGATTTTATAAGGAGCTCTATTGTCATCTTGTGTATCGGCAGCATCAGGTCCTCTTCTTGGCATTATAACTGTTTCTCTTTAAGTGGCATCATGCCACTGCAGGCTGTTCTAAAGCATTGCCTGGCCTACTGTATGATCTCCCGTCTGTAACACTGCGTCTTGGTTAGCTGATCTAAAGGGCCTGTCTCAGTCTTTAAACCTGCATGGAGTCAGCTTTAATAGGGGGAAATGTATTGGACAAGTGATTTGAGGATATTTTAGCTTCAACCTTTTGGAGCTCTCGGCAGGTGATGCCGGTGTCTTCCTTCCCCTTTTTGATGTCAAACAACACAGAATCGGATTGAGTGATAGCTTCAAATGCGGGAAAGAGTGAGACCTTATTCGGTGTGAGAGGCTCCTACTCGAGCTACATCAGAGGATCTGACATCCATTATGGCAAGGAAAGACAAGTGTTTGAAGAAGGAATTCGAGGACGCGCACAAGTGTCATGAATTACAACGTAACGTTTTCTCTCTCTCATTTTTTGTTTTAATAAGGTGGTTGAAACCAGGTCTGCATGAACTCCAGCAGGAGGGGAATATTAGGAATATTTTACTCAGTGTGGTTAGTCTCCTGCGCCTCTATCAGGGGAAAATAAGTTAGACTTTACTGTATAACGTAATAAGACTCAGAAAGACATTTAAATTTAGCAAGTTGGTTCATAACTTCAGCCACTATTACAGCGGAGAAGCCAAACTTTTAGCCACCGAATCTTTGACAGCCAATGCTCCAAACCTGGTCCGTTGTTGTGAAGGTACTGATCTAGAGTGAAAACTGCCCTGACACTACAACACTACATCCACCACATTCACTTCAGCACAGAAATAGTTGTGATGAAATAGAGCATTGGGCCTCCTCTCATCCAGTCAGCGGACATCTAGAGATGCTGATAAATAGCAGTGGGGATGAAGACACATTAGCTGTAAACGGCACGGGCACTGTAAAAAGAAAAACAGCTTTATTTATCTGCCTGGCAGGCAGATACATTACAGAGACGGACGCGCCACTAGGAGTAAATAAAACATACTGGCAGTATCAAATAAAAAAGAACTGGGAAGGGGGGGGGACAGGAGTGTGTCAGGCAGAGAGCTGAAGGATCACTCTGGGTCTGGTAATCATGCCCCGTAGGGCTGCAGTGCCAAGTGGATACACTGAACGAACGAGCGCTTGTTTGTCACACAGACAGAGATACATACACACACCCACCCACCCCAAGTGCATTGTGTGTAATTTCAGATCCACTTCTAGAAATGAATTGGCCACACACCAGAGGGAGCAGGACTGAGTATACTGTACTCCCAGAGAGGCATATTTTGTTACTATTGTTGTTGGCTTTTAAAAGATGCCTGAGAGACATATATTTTTTTAAATTGGCATTTCAAATGGCTTCGGCATGTGGCTTCAGCATGCATGCCGTCAAGTTTGGTAAGATATTTATAACAATTAAAGATTTAATTGAAGAAAATATTTAGTTCATATATCTAAGTGTAATATAAACTGGAGCAAAATGTCTCAGTCCGTTTTATTAGAATGTCATTAACCAAGTTATAATTAACCTCTTGAATAATTAACCACATGTTATTATGAAATGAAGCAAATTATTGAAGCAGCAGAGGCTTAATTTATAATTTGACAATTTCCTACCTTTTCCCCTTCCTTGTATTTCTTAGTCTTTGGGTGAGAAAAAAAACATTTAAAAGTAACGACCTTAATGAATGGAGAGAGCCTGGTGAAAGGGAAAGGCAGAGTTAAATAATGGCCTCTGTAGTCAGTTCTCTTTGACAGGCTGGGCCTCCCCAAGAGACCCTCAGTCTGCATGTCTGTGAAGCAGCTAGGCCCTTCTCACAGAGAGCCGAGAGGACACTGGGGAATCCTATGGAGATTGTGCTTCACTCTGCTCGGTGGAAAATACCCCCACTGCCAGTCCGCCACAGTATATGTTACATAGTGGCTAAACAAGGTGATGAATGTCATCTCAGTTGAAGGGGTTTTATAAAACCATCGAGAGCAGAGGAGCTCATCTGGACTGAGGGCGAGACTGCATTGAAATGATAGCTGGCTGTGCTCAATGTCAGAGGAGATTTTAATCTGGTTGGAAATGCAGGAACCTGGCCCTGCCGTCTCAGACATAGAGACAAGTGCAGAAAAACAGGCTCTGCTTTTTAGCGTTGATTCAAACCTATTATCTCCTTCCAGGTGGAAAATGAGACATTCTGTTTTTCCTGTTGAGGGCCCCTTTTTTTATTATAATAATGTTTTACAGTTCAGTTGGTATCAGATTGAGTCGAATGTTTGTTTGGTGAATCACCGTTCTGTGTATATAAGTTATGGTACATAGAAACCAACCCAGCCAGGCTTTCTGATCGCTGAACAGACACTGGTGTCTGGTCTCACTGTCTCAGGCTGGCCTTTTGCTTAACCCATCAGCTTGTATTTAAAGAGACTCAAGCTCATGTATAAACCAGATGCCATATGCTCTACTTGACCCTCTCGGTCCCCCTGATCACCATGCAGTATGGCAGATCAGGTTTCCCTGTCTGAAGGTGAGAGTGGCCCTCCTCCAAGCTGCTTCGTCATAAGTCTCGGCGGGGTCCCTTTTGGAAGGACAGACGTTTAACTGCCACACAAAACTGGATGCCTCGCTGCTTCTTCAATCATTCATGTGACAGTTAACAGCCTATAGAGGCTAATGATTTTCTGTCATGTTCGGGCCCCGACTGTAGCCGAGTATTACATATCGGCCAGCGATGGACACATCAACTACTAAAATGGCCCCATTCCCGGCGCCCATCAAGCCCACAGCTGTCTCGGAGTGGAGTGAAATATCTGCCACCCTGCGCTACGTCGCGTGTACTTTAGGCCCGTTCTGGTCATTGGTCATTCTCCAGGAGGGTATAATGTTAATGTTAACAATGGGAAAGAGGATTTCTGGAAACATGCATATATCGAGACAAGGTTGGATCTACTTTGTCATCGTAGACTAGAGATGATAGCATGGCTTTGCAGAGGATTTATCTTTGGTTCAGTGGGAAAGACAGAAACTAAATGGTGTTGAATTTAATTTGAGGCGCTAGTACCACCGCCTGGACATCTCACACTGTTTGTGTAACAGGCAGACACCCCTCTTGACAGTACTGTACACAGATTTGACCTGCTAGAGTTGCAGGCCTCAGCGTATTCTCTTCTTGAAGCCAATGCGCACCATCTGTTATTCACTAAGGCATCCTCCACATATAGTGTCTATCCTCTCCCACATCAACATTGTTTGCTCAATGGGTTTTTCCGCTGGCACACCTTGCAGGAAGTTGTGTGAAACTCTGAAGTATTACTTATTCAAAGGGTTTCCTGTATGCTGTTTTAGAGTGTTGGAGGTGAAAAGGTCTTTGTGTGTGGTGGAGGGGAGATGATGCTGGGCTGCCGCTGTCACTGTTGCTCTGACAGGAGAGGTGCATCAAAACCCTTTTCAGAGTTCCCCAATTATTTGTTACCAGTCCAGGGAGGCACTGGGAAGATCACATAGCGAGAGGTCTCTGTGTATAGTGTAATGTGTGTCTCTGTTTGTGTAAGTGGCAGGGAAAGTCTCACCTGTTGTGGTAAGGTTCTGCTACTATTGTGTGAGCATCCATTTAAAAGGAGAGTTCCTTAACTGTCTGAGTGTCAGTATAATCTGGTGGCAAACATATGATAACAACCGTTAAAAAAATTCACCTGTTGCTGTTGTATCGGTCTATCCAATTAATTACAGGAAATATAATGTGTCACACACACACTCTGTACCACAAAACACACACTCTTTTCTTAGCAAACAGTCATTACGAGCACCAACGTCTTCCAGTCTTCACGCCTCTCCCTGTAGACAACCAAACTTCCTACACTTTGCATACAATATTCATACAGTGTGTCTGCGAATGAGGCTTCAAGGTCTGGTCATTTGAAAGCCCTGGCAATCACTGATTGTCTCTTGTCCTTATAAAAGAGAATAATTCTCTAACATGCACAGAGATGGTTCAAAACTGACTTTTTGATGGCTGACACTCCTAGTCACACAGATGCTTTTTATGTGTCTGACTCATTAATAACCCAGCACCCTGGAGAGAGAGAGACGGAGGAGAGAGAGAGACTGAATATATGTTGGTAGCTTTCAGTGTTTGAAATGTCAGGTGTGATTTTGGGACTATGATCTTCAGAAAACAATGTTCAATCACCGCGGTCGCACCGCTATTTATCGTTCCCTCTCTCTTTTTTGACAAGCCCTCTGTTTCTGTAAAGTGGTAGCTTGTTTTTGAGTGTGTCGAGAATGTAAAAGAGTGAAGTCAGGTGGTGGAATTCCCTGCTGTTTCAGATGTAAGCTCCTGTATTCCCAGTATAGCGCAATAGAAACGTAGTGAACATTTTAATTCAGACAAAATAAAATAATGCTGAACTTCCCAGCAATTTTGTGTACACTCTCTTAGAAAATAACACATTTTTGTCATATTTAACTGTACAATGTTCTAGCTTTAGTCTGTTTTTCTTTTATTATTGCACATACAGAAAAATAATATACCAACATTTGCATATCAACATTTTCAGTCAACATCTGCTTAGTTTCTTTATTTCTTCTTATTCTTCCATTTGAAGCGTAGCATGTGTGTGTATAGCGTCTGAGAGCATATGAATGGTAATCTTGTGTGTCGGCTGCCTTTTTGTGTGCTGTCTTGCTTTGTGCCTGTTTGTGAGGAATTAGACATTGGTTTGTGTTTAGGCCTCTTAGGGGTTTTCTGTATTAAAGCGTAATGCTACTTCCATGCGAATAAGCCGTGCAGTTTGATGAACGCAGTGAGTGCATGTTTTGAGTCTGTATTATATGCAAAGCAGCAGCATCTTATCCACGTAATGCAAGCGTATTTATGAACCCTTAAGCTACAAGAATGTTTTTCAAATTGAGTGAATCTGTGCACGCGGAATGCATCTTTAAGATTCTAGCTAACACACAGCGCGGGAGGGAGAGTAATTGAGAATCGTGGCAAGCTTTTAGTCAGCATATTAAATGTGTCAACTCATAAAGTAAAATGTTGTAAATGCTTTTAATATTTATGTTTTCCTATTTGTCAACCAACATTTTCATAACAAATTCATGACAAAAAGCTCTCAAACGCTTGCTAAGGGAATGCTTTGTGCAGCACATCCATTTTTAAAAAGACACCATCCATTTAGGCCTCATCATCAAAGATTTGCATTATCCCCTACTTTGAAAAAAATATAAATATTTTTGTTTCATACATTTTTTAACTCGTCACCAATAAAATATCACCCCTAAGCTAACCCGTATGCTCAGAGTAATTTCTTGTTTCTTGTTGAAAAACACTAATGGACTTTTTTGTCAGTTCGTTTACTAAATAATGAACTCTTATACAATATGTACAAATGCAAAGAGTTGCATTATTAAACTATGATTTGTTTTTCACATCTCGATCTTCTTCAGTAGCAGTGTTTCTTAAATAAATAAAATGTGGCCATGGCACACTGTGGCACATACAGTGGGTGTTTGTAGAAAGCTCTTTTAAATCTGCCGTTGGCAATTATACTCTTTGTTTCTTAAATAATCCTCTGTTTCTAATTGCATTTGTGGATTTTACGCTTCTTTGTTCTAAATGTGATCTCAGATGTGTGTCGTTTTTCATCCTTCAAATCTCAGACATTTCCAATTAAAAGAGTGTCAGAAATGGGAGTTCAGACGTAGAACACAGACAGGTTACACTGACCCTGAAATCAACTACTACTGTTGATGTCACTCACAATGGTTATGATACTTTTGATTGCTGTGGATCCATAAAGATGAGATACACTGACTAGTTTATAGGACGTTGGCAGATGGTCAACCACACAGACTGTCTCCCTGTCCTCTTTAGATTATATCACCATCCACCCACCTGTGCTCCATCCCATATTCCCCATATTCCCCAGCGTTCATAGGACCAATGGGGCTGGGGGAAGCATATAACCTAGAGGTAGGGTGACCTCTGTTCATATAAACCCTGTTCGCGAGCATGTCACAGATGCAACGTGGGAAAATGTAGAAAACATATGAAACCCCAAAAATGTGTACACTCACATTCTGGGGGTCGCGGGGTGAGGAAACAGAATGGATGTAAGGTTTCTGTGTGTCCTCTGTCACATATGAAAGGACAACGCCAGGGTGGTGCAGCTAGCTAGCTACCCTGCCAGATTATGTCTGCGATCTGGCACCCTCAAGGGTATTTGCATGATCAGTTAATGGAATAGTTAAGGCCTTAGTGTATGCAAATGTTCCCATACAGGATATCCATCTACACCTCACAGCATGGTTCCTATGGTTAATTGGTATTTTCATAGAGCAGCGGGAGTGGCTACTACAGTGCTATAACGGTCTGTGTTCCCTGTGTATGTCCACTCTCTGGTCCAGCCCTGACACGCCTCTCTCACAGTTACACAGGAGCTGAGCTGAGAGCTCATTCACTCTCATTTTAAGATGAGGCCCTCAATGAATATTCAGATCTAGGAGATGTATATTCGGAATGTATAAGCTGACCAACAGGTCATATGTAATGGGTATGTGTGGTTTGGTGTGATGTGTCGCCCCGGGTTCTTTTGGTCTACCTGGGGTATTAAAGTAATAGTTTATGAGAATGACATTGAGTCAAGACCTATAGGGTATTGCCTGAGGAGCCTATGGACATAGATGTTACTAGAAGCAAGAGACCCCGTGTTACTTTAGTCTAGACTAGAGATCAAGGGTGCTGTTGCTGGGGGGTTTCTAAGAGTTAGGTGGTCAAATGGAGAATTCATAGTAAAGCTTTCTCACCAACTAAAAGAGGGAAATCGTGTTGCTCAGCACTGTATGTAATATTGTGGTTTTGGAGTTATTGTATGAATAATATTATGCTAGAGTTTTACTGGAGTTCAAACTTATATGTTAGTTTTGCTTCTGTGAATATCCCAGACGTCTCAGTGATACTAGGGGCCTGGGACAGACTGAAACCAGTAATCGGTCCGGGCATCTCTAAGACACCGGCCCATTTTTTTCGTAGAGACCCCCACAGCGCCTAATTTTTTTCCTCTCATGGCCCCGGACTGATTAATGATAATTTTTCACAATTTAGTCAGGCCCACTGGGCTAAAGATGGACCAGCCCATCTGGAATTTGCAAGAATTGCCCTATGGCCAGTTTCTCTGCAAGGGGATACATACTGTAAGAGAGACTCTATTTCTCTCTCCATTGAAATAGTGCACTCATCTGTGAAGTGTATATTGGATATAATATCCATTAAGAAAGATACAATAGGAGAAATACTAGATCATATAACTCTAACTTGGCTTGGTTAACAGGGAGACAAATAGGGAAAGGTGTTTGTTGGGAACCAACCGTCCCCGCCTTGCACAGAGACACAGACATCTCAGACGTCCTATTCCTTCCGCATAGTTAACCTTTTCATTAAACCACATTGTGTAATTATTGTGAGAAGTGGCAGCATCCCTCTATTGATGCTTAATTAGCCAGTTAATGTTGTTACTGTGCGCTGCAAACCCTTCATTTGTCTTGCTTAGGGAGCCGCTCTCTCGCCATTAACGGTGAGGAAATTGAGTTTGTTATTTATTGTAAAGGGAGAATATGTGGTTATGTATGTGGTTATTAACTTTTAATAAGCTCCAATTTATACCCAAGCCGCGTTGATGGCTGGTGATGGCTATTCGTTTACTAAAGCGCACTGTGGAGTGTTCGGTATAAATCATATGAACCGCAAATGTAAACCATGCTATTTGGGTTTGCTTTAAACATATGCATCAAACAGATTGCACCAAGTGGCCTTCAGAGCAGATGTGGCATTTGGCTTGGAGATGAGATGATGATATAGGCTATCCACACCAACCATACATGAAGTTGCAGTCAATTATTGATCCTTGCAATATTCCTCAGCACTTAACCTTTACACTAGTTGAACGGGATATGAAGTCTGTTTATTGAATGTGTACTTTTATGTTCTTCTCTGGTGACAGCCCCTAATCAATAGTCTCTCTCTCATTAGTTGTGGGGCCTGCTAAGAATATCCTTACCACTGAACTCTATCTGCTGGTTAGAAGGAGGCCAGAGACTTTTGTGTTCCAAATGGCACCCTATTCCCTATGTAGTGCACTACATTTGACCAGGCCTCTATAGGGAAAATGGTACAGGTTCAGATGCAGAGACTGGGCTAAGATTCCAATGTTACGCTCTTAATTATAATCCTGTCATTAATTCTTTCAAAATCAATTTCTCGATTAGGTTGGATGCTTCAAAACATTCAGCCTTGATGAGAGGGACATTAGTAAAACTGCTTAAATGAGTGTCAAACATCTCAATAGCAAACGGAGAGTAGTCTTTTCATGCCCATGCAGTAAAAGGAGCCACAACCATAACCCAACTTTCTCTTTTCTTTGTTCTTGTGGCCAAGATGTTTCCACTATTAATCACTCCTCCACATCTGTTCATTTTTACACTTTCACCTGAAAATCCTCAGTCTCAAGCCAAATCTTCCGCCCCAGAAAGAAATTACATCCATCTTCAGGACTTCTCTCTCTCCAATTGCCTGACACATCATCTCATTAAAATGTACAAAGAAAACTCCTTTTCTTTATCTCCGATTATCTAATTAGCATCAGGCAGATGGTTTAATAAGCGATATCCTCCGCCGTTTAGCCTCCCCAACGCCCTAGCGGAGAACAGTGGAGGAGAAAATCTCTCTCTGGTCGGTAGGCTTGCTCTTCCCTGTGAATAGCTCTCCGGGGTTCACATTATTGCTTCCTCTGCCTCGGGCTACAGCAGAACCACCGCTCCACTCAGAGTTTAGAGCAATAAATAGATAGACTCAAAGTGAATAAAATACTAAGGTGGAATGTTGGTAAGTGAGACTGTTAACCAAATACTCACGTACTCTAATCTCTGGTTCCCTGAAGGAAGATGGAAGGAGGGAAAATAGGGATCTGCCCAGGGCGGATCGGATTTCTCATTTAGTGGTAGGTTGTGACCGACTGAAAGGGAATTAGGCCTCGCTAATGAAGCAGGTATATAGGACTATGTTTGGTGATGACTAAAATAGTATGTTAATTACAAGTTTATTTTGTAATTGTTTACCTTTTACATCATTTTTGGTAAACAGTATGGCATGTCTGGCCACATATATTGCCCAGAGCTCTAGTCTAGATCAAGTTGATATTATGCAGCAGGCCTTGTGGCCTTCCTTTCTTGCTCCAGCTATATGACGCTGTTAAACATGACACAGTGTGGAGGAGCCTAGTAAGTCTGCCTATCATTAAAGAGGAAGCAGCCCTGGTTCTCCTTCTGACATTTCTCTGCTTGGTAATGAGCGAATGCACCAAGTGCCCGGACATGAATGCTCAAGTGAAGTCCGTCAGCAGACATCCTCGGCCGACCGATCGGCCCTGAATCCGGAATCTGCGCAAATAAGAGCTCCGGCCGGCCGCCAGCTCACTCTCTCAGACCAAACAGTGTGAAAGACTCGCTCAATTAACTCTCCAACTTCAGCAGGACATTTCCTGCTGGCTAGTGGTGAGGAACAATAATGATACTGGATTTAGAATAAAAAGATGTGCACATCTACAAAAGGGGAAGCGGGAGAGAGCTACTCCGGACTCTCAGATTGACGGTTGGAAATTGCAGAGGTCAGTGCAGTCCGTGAAGCATCACCCCGGCTGAACAGCCCAGCAGAGCCAGACATGGGAGCTGGACTGCTGCTTAGCAAGTTGGCGCTCTCTCGCCAAGCCTTTAGCCCACTACCCCAACTAACACAAATGGGGCCTCCAATGGATGTCACTGGGCGAGGAAAACCTCTCGGTGAGGAGAAAATAATGGGACTCCGCTCACTACTGAATAGCATGAGAGCCGGTTGGAAAACAGGGGAAATTAGAGGATGAGGATATTGGACGAGGGCCAGTTCCCTCAGCTTGTCAAATCACTTTCAGAAAAGTAGCAGACTTTTACTGAGCGTTCAGTCATGGGGAAACAGAAATGAACTGAATACTGCTTCTGCTTTAAGAGATTCTTTGTTTATTTTAGTTTTTTTCTTCTTTAAATCACCTGTCCTGGTAATTGAGTCATTGTGAGAGCGGTGAGGTAATCGGAGCATTGGTAATGAAGTAGTCTGTGATTGGGTTAATCAGGTTTTCAAACTCGGAACCCACTACTTACAAAGGGAAAATTGATTATTTCTCCATCAACAACATTTAGATGATCATTAGGGGGAGACTTCTGCTCAAGGGGCCTTGGGTTAGAGATTTTAACAAGCACTTTCAGTGCCTAATCTAAGCCGTTCGTTGCACTGCCAACATATGTGAACTACCCATGATGCTAATTGCACTCAGCTGCGAATTTAAACAATATCTAATTGTCTGCTGGATTAATTACGTGTGCACATGTGGCGGTGTGCATTCCTAAACAAGCACCCTCATAAATAATAGCGCATAACAGGTACATCCACGGCAGATGGGGTTTTGCTAGCCAAGCGATCAGTTTATCATGAATAAAACACGACGACAACAACCATGTTACACTTTTTTTCAAAAATGTAAATTTGGGGGCCATAACTTTTTGCTGCGTGTTGTCATCATGAATAATTACTGCAAAACACTTGTCAAATTGCCCGGTGGTGCAGTTTCTGCTCTCAAAATATCCATTCCGTCTCTTGTGACAGGGAAATACTTTCTTTTTTATTGAATTTTACATTCATCTCCTATGTATGTGAAGTCCTTGTAGTTGTTGTTTTGTCATAATTAAATATAGCTACTGCTGCTGTACAATGTAGGTAATGTTTGTGAAGCTTACATTTGTGTTATTTAGCAGAGCGACTTACACTTAGTATAAAGTAAGCTGTGTAAGGAATTCAATTAATACTTTTTTTTGACAGTTCTGTGTACGTATTTTCGGAAAACGGAGGAACTCAAGACTTCGTGTTTACATACACAACATTCTTCAGTTTAAAGGAATTTGTATAGTCAAATCCTCCTCATATCATAAATGTAATTAAATCTCTGAACACTCCGGCAACCTTTGAGTCTTTCGGCAGTTCAGGCAGTTTTTAAACTGTTTTACAATCAATTAAACCGAGAGAGACTGAGCTCTGAGACGAAACACTGCACTTTGCTCATCAACAGCATCATAGACATTTTAGAAATGTACCCCACACATCGTCACAATTACAGCATGTTGAACTTTCCCAGGTGTCTCAGCTCTAAGATCCACACAGATCAGATGGAGGCACTAGCAGTGTTTTATTATTAAACTTTGTGCAGACCTCCATCAAAACTATGACACGCTCCAACGTTGTGAGTTTGCATTAGGAATATTAATGCTCATATTAATTTTGTATTGACCTTTCCCCGCCCATTCTCCATTCTGCAGTCCAAACACAGAGAGAGGCCTTTTTTAATTCCCTGATCTGGAGAGAGACACAGCTAGGGAGCCAGAGCTGCTGGGTAATGAAAACAGACCAAACCCCAAGCAGCTTACTTACACAACATATTAAATCACTACCTCTGAGTTACGCTCCAAACCATCAATACCTACCTGAACTTTATGATCAAGCTCAAACATGAACACATATGTGGACTTAAAATCCACATCATATTGTGTTCATTCATCCGTTAAAAGACTTTAAAGCTTACAATATTATTTTCTTCCATGGAAACTTTATTTTACTGTATTTAATTATTTGAAAATGGCCCTCCAAGATCAACAAGAGTTGACTAGTGAGAACAAATTGATGTGTTCATATGAGAATGCATTCTTGTGGAAGTCTAGATAAGAGGAGTTACTAAGTTACTTAAATTGTTTCCACTGAATTCTTGTTGGAATATAAGAGCACTTAAATTACATGCAGTAAGAGTTTGCAAAGCGATGCCATAACTACGCCATCTCACAACTTATAAAGTGTGGCTGATGTACTCTGTGTAGGCTTCAGTCCTATCCAGTACTCTGACTGTAAATTGTCAGTTCAAAATGATGGGACACTGTAACAGGTAAGTACCTGTGTGCTTTACTGTACATTGTTTTCTCAAAGTCTGCCCTTGCACATGGTAAATTACTTATCCCCAGTGTTTAGCCTATTACGACATTCACTTGAAATGCTGCTAGGCATAATTTTAAATTGTTTACAGCTAATTTAAGTCTATTTTCCACACACGTAAACACACCACAACAGTTAGAATCCTGCTCTTCCTCTTGAGGTGTATAAGAGTGGTCTATCTCTCTGCATGTGCTTCGTCTACCTCACGGACATTGAGGGCAAAACAAACAAAGAAAATGCATTAACCAACCTACAGCTATGTCGTTTTTTTGTTGAATCGGCCTCTGTGTAAAGATCACTCAGGAGAAATTACATTTCTGCTTTTGATTTAATTAAAGCTAAATATTGGCCAATCGTCACACGCTTGCACGACGGATGCTTGACACTGTAATTATCTCCTGAGGTGCTTTGTCTTAAAGGCTGCGTTCGAGCGTGAAACTCAATTCCAAAGTACACTCATCAAACGCCCCTGTTTTTGCTTACCGTTTCTTTAAGTCATCTGTAAATGAATTGCAAGACCGTATATAAAATGCCCCCTTTTGTGACTTTTCACCAGTTGGGACGTTGAGATGCAAAACACTTGATTAAAAGAGTAATTCAGTCTACTAGAATGGCCTGATATTTTGTTTCCGAGGAACAAATGCAGACAGTTTATTTTCACTGTTGAGAACAAATATTTCAAATCTCTGTCTGTTACTCAATAGAATTTCTGTCATTTAAAGCAATAACAATGTACAGTATCAACATGTTACAAAAGTAGGCAAGTTTAATGCTGTCCATGGTGCTTTACAACATGCAGCAACCTTTAGACGGTTCATCATGTTTTTGATAGTAGCCTGACAAGGTGTGCATTTTCAGATTGATGTGTATTCCCTCCTCTCTCTCTGTATATGTATTATGTGCACTCTCGCTCTCTCTGCCTCTACCCCCCTCTCTCTTCCTCTTACCCCCTTCCCTCTCTCTTTCTCTCTCTTTCTGTCTCTCTCTCTCTCTGTCTGTCTTCTATTGAATTATTCACCAATGCCACCGTAGTGACCCGTTCCTTGTCAGCGGTGTAGCAGTGGCCCGGTGTACTGTAGGAGCTGAGCTGAGCGGTGCGTGTGAGGTGCCAGGCCCAGCCTCGCTTCCCTCACTCAGTCCTCCGCTGTAATTTGTGTCACTGACTGGAGTTTGATGGGTGAGCAGCTCTGTGTTGCACTGTGTCACAGGGGGTGGCGGAGGCTGTGTATGTGCGACCGTTTGTGCGAGAGAGCGTGTGTGTATGCATCTGTGTGCATGTGTGTGTGTGTGTGTGTGTGTAAGAAGGGGGGCCCCAGCCCTCTTTCCTCCCATCGGCACCATGTCACACTGAGGAGCCTGGAGGAGACGGGCATGGCTCCGGCACTGAGTCGCTCACAGCTGCGACTTGTCACATTAGTCAGCTCAAATTTGGAGAAAATCAATTCAGAACTTTAATTCTCTTGACTCCCACGCCTGTTCCAGCGCTGCCACCCGGCCATCGCCAGGTCCCCCCCACCTCGAAACAGACTCCCGGGAGGACACAAGTCATCAATCTTAAATCACGTCCTCAAACTAATGGCAGCCGCAGCGCTGGGCCTGCTAAATTGAATTATTAGTGGATGGACAAAAACTGCTGAGATTATTTTTAAGGAAGGGAAGGAAGGAAGCGTAGAGAGAGTCTTAATGACATGATGTGGGAAGGAGGGATGTGGTCTGAGTGGTGAGGAGAGAGAGAGAAAGAGGGAGAGGGAGAGAAGCCATGGGCGTCACTGGCTAGACTATGTCCTTCATCACTGGTGGCATATTCATGTCCTGTCTGACTCACTCAGCAGGGCACAATAGGCAGACTGGCATAATACTGTTCGTTACAGAATCCCATCTCCTGGTAGACTATAGTGTTGCCACAGACTGCTCCTGAAGACACACAGGGTGTGCACATTTTAGCCCTGACACATCTCGTCAACTTAACAGCTCTTGATTAATTCAATCCGGTGTTAGTTCTGGGCTAGTGCAAAAATGTGGGTCTCCATGTGCAGGGTTGATGAACACTTTTCCTGAAAGACTAGAAAAGGAATGATCTTGTTGTGGCAGGCAGCCACAGTGTGGCTCGACAGCTCCTGTTGTAGTGGCTGTGTTGTACTGAATGTATTTACTGAGGGCCTGATGATTAGAGACAGGTTGGGATTGAGATTGAGAAAGTAAATAGCCCTCAAGGGTTCTCCCTCCTCTCTTTCTCTCTCTCCTCGCTCACTCGCATGAGCAACACTTCAGAGTCGTAGACAAAAGGTGAAACGTGATCATAAATACATGAGGAGATGTCAAGTGTATTGCAGGTGGTAAACGTACTACAGTCGGTGTCACTCCAGTGGGTGTTCAGTTACTGCTGCCTTCTGAGCAACATGAAAGTGATGGATGAAAGTTTTGCTTTCCCCGAGCCCAGCGCTGAATTAAATTGAAAGCTACTGTTTATTCCCTCCTGTTTCTCTCGCTCTCTGCTGCAGAATCAGGTTTGTTTGCAATTGATTTAAGCCAGGGGGGTCTTTGTGGAGGAAAAGGGCTAAGATTTCCTCTTTATGGAAAAGATTATTACATTTGTTTTGTCTCTCTCTCCCTTTGCCTATGTCAGTAAATCAGATCAGTGCTCTCCCTTGTCAACACGCCCTCCTTGTTGAGCAGTCAAAGTTAATTTGCAAACGTGCCTTTTGTTTTTTCTCTGCGTTTCTCACTAAAATCCTTAATTTTTCAGCGTCCTTGCGGAGGGCTTGTCTTTCCGCCGAGTTTTTATCCTTATTCAGAAAGTGAGATGGAGAGAGAGACTGAGAGGGAGACAGAGAAAGAGTTTGACTTTTATGATGCAGTTTTACTCATTGCGCAACTAAGGTGGTTTGGGAAACTTTGAGTCTTGTCTAAAGCAGGTGATGTTTACCTCTGTCTGTCCCTGGCTGTGGATAGAAAGGCATGGTTCTGTCACTAGTTGTCGATAGGCTTGGTTCTGTGTTGAGGGTTGGTTCTGGGTTGTCAACTCTCTCCCTTTGTACTGGAATAGGAGCTTCCTGTGGGGAAAGAGACTACAGAGCCATTATTCATCATCCTCCAGCTCTCTCTGCTCTCCAGTCTCCAATGGCAGCAGTCTGTCTCAGGCTCATTCATCATGTGTCCAAACAGGGCTGGGTAGGGAGCTCCTCTCTAACCCTCTGCTACAGAGATGTAATGAAGGCCCTATGGCTGGGCTCTGATAAACATCTCAATGATATCATTATTAACCAGGGTCAATTATGATGGCTTTATAGTGAGACGTCAACATGTTGATGATATTTCAAGGTTACAGTTTCTGTACTATTCCATTGTCTGGAACAGTTACCTTTACAGTAGCTTTTCACTTTGAGGATTCAAATTGTAATTAAAAGATGTAATTAATGATGTCTGAATTTGTTATTTATTAAAAAAAAAAAAATGGATGCATGCATGACTAAGTCGCTTTGGACAAATGTGTCGCCTAAATGGCATATATTAATGTGTTAACCCTTTACACTTATAAAAAAAAGTGTAAAAACGTAAGTGTTACACTTTACACTTACACGTATACGGGTTGAAAATGGCAGGTTTGGGCACTAATAAGCGCCTAAAATGGAACGTAGTGGCTGTACAGTAACATGCTATACATGACGTCAGAGCTCTGGCTCTGTGCTTCACAGCGCTGTATGAGTTTTGACTGACAGACATTCTGAACTTGAGCACCGCGCATGACAAGAACCCCCCAATCCCTCCCAGTAATTGGGTAACTTTTTTGTTGTCTGAGTGAGGGAAATGCTGTAAATTTAAGATGACTCTGATATATTTTTAAAGATGAGACATTGAGGATTATAATAAATAGCACTTTGATGTCATACAAGCAAGCAAAACACCTGTTAGTCCAAATGTGCACTTCACATGTCCAAATCAAGAAGAAGAAGATGGCTGATGTTTTACGTGCTCCTAACCAACTGTGTTTTTTTGTTCATTTTTTTGTTCATTTGTAACTTATTTTTTTACTTATTCTGTACATAACGTTGCTGCTACCGTCACTTGACCGAAAATTACTTCTGGACATCAGAACAGCAATTACTCACCACGAACTAGCAGAAGCTTTTTTTTCCTTTAATGAGCCCGACGTGAAGGACGTACTGCTTCTACCGGGAACAGGCCCAAATTCCCGTAATTTGCGTGAAGAGAAGACGGAGAAAAAGAGGACGGGGGTCGGGCTGCCTTCTGAGAATTCGTAGGCGATCGAATAAACCCCCCATGCCTTCCGTTCTACTAGCTAACATGCAATCATTGGAAAATTAAATCAACGACCTACGAGGAAGATTAAAGTACCAATGGGACATTAAAAACTGTAATATCTTATGCTTCACGGAGTCGTGGCTGAACGACGACATTATCAACATACAGCTGACAGGCTATACGCTGTATCGACAGGATGGAACAGCTGCGTCTGGTAAGACGGGGTGGACTATGTATATTTGTAAACAACAGCTGGTGCACGACATCTAAGGAAGTCTCAAGGTTTTGCTCACCTGACATAGTGTGGTCTACAGTTTATCATGAGATACTCTATCTACCTAGAGAGTTTTAATCTGTATTTTTCGTAGCTGTCTACATACCACCACAGACCGATGCTGGCACTAAGACCGCACTCAATGAGCTGTATTCCGCCATAAGCAAACAGGAAAACGGTCATCCAAAGGCGGCGCTCCTAGTGGCCGGGGACTTTAATGCAGGGGAACTTAAATCCGTTTTACCTAATTTCTATCAGCGTGTTAAATGTGCAACCAGAGGGGAAAAAACTCTAGACCACCTTTACTCCAAATCAAATCAAATGTTATTTGTCACATACATATGGTTAGCAGATGTTAATGCGAGTGTAGCAAAATGCTTGTGCTTCTAGTTCCGACCATGCAGTAGTATCTAACAAGTAATATAACAATTTCACAACAACTGCCTTATACACACAAGTGTAAAGGACACAGAGACGCATACAAAGCTCTCCCTCGCCCTTCATTTGACAAATCTGACAATGATTCTATCCTACTGATTCCTGCTTACAAGCAAAAATTTAATCAGGAAGCACCAGTGACTCAGTCGATAAAAAAGTGATCAGATGAAGCAGATGCTAAACTTTTGCTAGCACAGACTGGAATATGTTCCAGGATTCTTCCGATGGCATTGAGGAGTACACCACATCAGTCATTGGCTTCATCAATAAGTGCATCGAGGACGTCATCCCCACAGTGACTGTACGTACATACCCCAACCAGGAGCCATGGATTACAGGCAACATCCGCACTGAGCTAAAGGTTAGAGCTGCCGCTTTCAAGGAGCTTATAAGAAATCCCGCTATGCCCTCTGACGAATCGTCAAACAGGCAACGTGTCAATACAGGACTAAGATTGAATCGTACTACACCAGCTCCGACGCTCGTCGGATCTGGCAGGGCTTGCAAATCATTACAGACTACAAAGGGAAGCACAGCCGAGAGCTGCCCAGTGACACGAGCCTACCAGACGAGCTAAACTACTTCTATGTTCTCTTCGAGGCAAATAACACTGAAACATGCATGAGAGCACCAGCTCACCGCAGGCGATGTGAGTAAGACCTTTAAACAGCTCAACATTTCACATGCATGCGCTGACCAACTGGCAAGTCTTCAGTGACATTTTCAACATCTCCCTGTCCGAGTCTGTAATACCAACATGTTTTAAGCAGACCACCATAGTCCCTGTGCCCAAGAACACTAAGGTAACCTGCCTAAATGACTGAACCATAGCACTCACATCTGTAGCCATGAAGTTCTTTGAAAGGCTGGTCATGGCTCACATCAACACCATTATCCCAGAAACCCTAGACCCACTCCAATTTGCATACCACAGATGATGCAATATATATTGCACTCCACACTGCCCTTTCTCACCTGGACAAAAGGAACACCTACAGTGGGGAAAAAAAAAGTATTTAGTCAGCCACCAATTGTGCAAGTTCTCTCACTTAAAAAGATGAGAGAGGCCTGTAATTTTCATCATAGGTACACTTCAACTATGACAGACAAAATGAGGAAAAAAAAATCCAGAAAATCACATTGTAGGATTTTTTATGAATTTATTTGCAAATTATGGTGGAAAATAAGTATTTGGTCAATAACAAAAGTTTATCTCTATACTTTGTTATATACCCTTTGTTGGCAATGACAGAGGTCAAACGTTTTCTGTAAGTCTTCACAAGGTTTTCACACACTGTTGCTGGTATTTTGGCCCATTCCTCCATGCAGATCTCCTCTAGAGCAGTGATGTTTTGGGGCTGTCGCTGGGCAACACGGACTTTCAAAGATTTTGTATGGGGTTGAGATCTGGAGACTGGCTAGGCCACTCCAGGACCTTGAAATGCTTCTTCTGAAGCCACTCCTTCGTTGCCAGGCGGTGTGTTTGGGATCATTGTCATGCTGAAAGACCCAGCCACGTTTCATCTTCAATGCCCTTGCTGATGGAAGGAGGTTTTCACTCGAAATCTCACGATACATGGCCCCATTCATTCTTTCCTTTACACGGATCAGTCGTCCTGGTCCCTTTGCAGAAAAACAGCCCCAAAGCATGAGGTTTCCACCCCCATGCTTCACAGTAGGTATGGTGTTCTTTGGATGCAACTCAGCATTCTTTGTCCTCCAAACACGACGAGTTGAGTTTTTACCAAAAAGTTCTATTTTGGTTTCATCTGACATTCTCCCAATCCTCATCTGGATCATCCAAATGCTCTCTAACTTTAGACGGGCCTGAACATGTACTGGCTTAAGCAGGGGGACACGTCTGGCACTGCAGGATTTGAGTCCCTGGCGGCGTAGTGTGTTACTGATGGTAGGCTTTGTTACTTTGGTCCCAGCTCTCTGCAGGTCATTCACTAGGTCCCCGTGTGGTTCTGGGATTTTTGCTCACCGTTCTTGTGATCATTTTGACCCCACGGGGTGAGATCTTGCGTGGAGCCCCAGATCGAGGAAGATTATCAGTGGTCTTGTATGTCTTCCATTTCCTAATAATTGCTCCCACAGTTGATTTCTTCAAACCAAGCTGCTTACCTATTGCAGATTCAGTCTTCCCAACCTGGTGCAGGTCTACAATTTTGTTTCTGGTGTCCTTTGACAGCTCTTTGGTCTTGGCCATAGTGGAGTTTGGAGTGTGACTGTTTGAGGTTGTGGACAGGTGTCTTTTATACTGATAACAAGTTCAAACAGGTGCCATTAATACAGGTAATGAGTGGAGGACAGAGGAGCCTCTTAAAGAAGAAGTTACAGGTCTGTGAGAGCCAGAAATCTTGCTTGTTTGTATGTGACCAAATACTTATTTTCCACCATAATTTGCAAATAAATTCATAAAAAATCCTACAATGTGATTTTCTGGATTTCTTTTCCTCATTTTGTCTGTCATAGTTGAAGTGTACCTATGATGAAAATTACAGGCCTCTCTCATCTTTTTAAGTGAGAGAACTTGCACAATTGGTGGCTGACTAAATACTTTTTTTCCCCACTGTATGTGAGAATGCTATTCATTGACTACAGCTCAGCGTTCAAGACCATAGTGCCCTCAAAGCTCATCAGTAAGCTAAGGACCCTGGGACTAAACACCTCCCTCTGCAACTGGATCCTGGACTTCCTGACGGGCCGCCCCCAGGTGGTAAGGGTAGGTGACAACACATACACTGATCCTCAACACAGGGGCCCCTCAGGGGTGCGTGCTCAGTCCCCTCCTGTACTCCCTGTTCACTCATGACTGCACGGCCAGGCACAACTGCACTCTCCCTCAACGTGATCAAGACAAAGGAGATGATTGTGGACTACAGGAAAAGGAGGACCGGGCATCGACCGATGGAGGAGGACCGGGCATCGACGGGGCTGTAGTGGAGCACGTTGAGAGCTTCCTTGGTGTCCACATCATCAACAAACTAACATGGTCCAAGCACACCAAGACAGTCGTGAAGAGGTCACAACAAAACCTATTCCCCCTCAGGAGACTGAAAATATTTGGCATTGGTCCTCAGATCCTCAAAAGGTTCTACAGCTGCACCATCAAGAGCATCCTGACTGGTTGCATTACTGCTTTATATGGCAACTGCTCGGCCTCCGACCGCAAGGCACTACAGAGGGTAGTGCGTACGGCCCAGTACATCACCGGGGCCAAGCTTCCTGCCATCCAGGACCTCCATACCAGGCGAGGTCAGAGGAAGGCCTTAAAAATTGTCAAAGACTCCAGCCACCCTAGTCATAGACTGTTCTCTCTGCTACCGGACGGCAAGCGGTACCGGAGCGCCAAGTCTAGGTCCAAGAGGCTTCTTAACAGCTTCTACCTCCAAGCCATAAGACTCCTGAACATCTAATCAAATGGCTACCCAGACTATTTGCATTGTACCCCCCTCTTTTACGCCACTGCTACTCTCTGTTATTATCTATGCATAGTCACTTTAATAACTCTACCTACATGTACATATTATCGCAATTACCTCGACTAACCGGTGCCCCCGCACATTGACTCTGTACTGGTACCCCCTGTATATAGTCTCGCTATTGTTATTTTACTGCTGCTCTTTAATTACTTGTTCCTTTTATTTCTTATTGTTATTCATATTTTTTTTAACTGCATTAATGGTTAGGGGCTTGTAAGTAAGCATTTCACTGTAAGGTCTACACCTGTTGTATTCAGCGCATGTGACTAATACAATTTGATTTGATTTGATATACATTGTACAGTGAGGGAAAAAAGTATTTGATCCCCTGCTGATTTTGTACGTTTGCCCACTGACAAAGAAATGATCAGTCTATAATTTTAATGGTAGGTTTATTTGAACAGTGAGAGACAGAATAACAACAAAAATCCAGAAAACACGTGAAAAAGTTATAAATGGAATTGCATTTTAATGAGGGAAATAAGTATTTGACCCCCTCTCAATCAAAAGATTTCTGGCTCCCAGGTGTCTTTTATACAGGTAATGATCTGAGATTAGGAGCACACTCTTAAAGGGAGTGCTCCTAATCTCAGTTTGTTAGCTGTATAAAGGCACCTGTCCACAGAAGCAATCAATCAATCAGATTCCAAACTCTCCACCATAGCCAAGACCAAAGAGCTCTCCAAGGATGTCAGGGACAAGATTGTAGACCTACACAAGGCTGGAATGGGCTACAAGACCATCGCCAAGCAGCTTGGTGAGAAGGTGACAACAGTTGGTGCGATTATTCGCAAATGGAAGAAACACCAAAGAACTGTCAATCTCCCTCGGCCTGGGGCTCCATGCAAGATCTCACCTCATGGAGTTGCAATGATCATGAGAACGGTGAGGAATCAGCCCAGAACTACACGGGAGGATCTTGTCAATGATCTCAAGGCAGCTGGGACCATAGTCACCAAGAAAACAATTGGTAACACACTACGCCGTGAAGGACTGAAATCCTGCAGCGCCCGCTAGGTCCCCCTGCTCAAGAAAGCACATATACATGCCCGTCTGAAGTTTGCCAATGAACATCTGAATGATTCAGAGGACATCTGGGTGAAAGTGTTGTGGTCAGATGAGACCAAAATGGAGCTCTTTGGCATCAACTCAACTCGCCGTGTTTGGAGGAGGAGGAATGCTGCCTATGACCCCAAGAACACCATGCCCACCGTCAAAGATGGAGGTGGAAACATTATGGTTTGGGGATGTTTTTCTGCTAAGGGGACAGGACAACTTCACCGCATCAAAGGGACGATGGACGGGGCCATGTATCGTCAAATCTTGGGTGAGATCCTCCTTCCCTCAGCCAGGGCATTGAAAATGGGTTGTGGATGGGTATTCCAGCATGACAATGACCCAAAACACACAGCCAAGGCAACAAAGGAGTGGCTCAAGAAGAAGCACATTAAGGTCCTGGAGTGGTCTAGCCAGTCTCCAGACCTTAATCCCATAGAAAATCTGTGGAGGGAGCTGAAGGTTCGAGTTGCCAAACGTCAGCCTCGAAACCTTAATGATTTGGAGAAGATCTGCAAAGAGGAGTGGGACAAAATCCCTCCTGAGATGTGTGCTAACCTGGTGGCCAACTGCAAGAAACGTCTGACCTCTGTGATTGCCAACAAGGGTTTTGCCACCAAGTACTAAGTCATGTTTTGCAGAGGGGTCAAATACGTATTTCCCTCATTAAAATGCAATTCCATTCATAACATTTTTCACATGCGTTTTTCTAGATTTTTTTGTTGTTATTCTGTCTCTCACTGTTCAAATAAACCTACCATTAAAATTATAGACTGATCATTTTAGTCCTCTAGCTTCACAATGAGATAGGGTGCAGGCCAGGCAGCAGGCTGTTAGCCAGCCTGCCAGCTTAGTGGAGTCTGCCACTAGCACAGTTAGTGTAGTCAGCTCAGCTATCTCTATTGAGACTGTGTCTGTGCCTCGACCTAGGTTGGGCAAAACTAAACATGGCGGTGTTCGCCTTAGCAATCTCACTAGAATAAAGACCTCCTCCATTGCTGCCATTATTGAAAGAAATTGTGATACCTCACATCTCAAAATGGGGCTACTCAATGTTAGATCCCTCACTTCCAAGGCAGTTCTAGTCAATGAACTAATCACTGATCATAATCTTGATGTGATTGGCCTGACTGAAACATGGCTTAAGCCTGATGAATTTATTGTGTTAAATGAGGCCTCACCCTGGTTACACTAGTGACCATATCCCAGCGCATCCCGCATAAAGGCGGAGGTGTTGCTAACATTTACAATAGCAAATTTCTATTTACAAAAACAAAAAAACAACGTTTTTCGTCTTTTGAGCTTCTAGTCATGAAATCTATGCAGCTTACTCAATCACTTTTTATAGCTACTGTTTACAGGCCTCCTGGGCCATATACAACATTCCTCACTGAGTTCCTGAATTCCTATCGGACCTTGTAGTCATGGCAGACAATATTCTAATTTTTGGTGACTTTAATATTCACATGGAAAAGTCCACAGACCCACTCCAAAAGGCTTTTGGAGCCATCATCGACTCTGTCGGTTTTGTTCAACATGTCTCCGGACCTACTCACTGCCACAGTCATACTCTGGACCTAGTTTTGTCCCGTGGAATAAATGTTGTGGATCTTAATGTTTTTCCTCATAATCCTGGACTATCGGACCACCATTTTATTACGTTTGAAATCGCAACAGATAATCTGCTCAGACCCTAACCAAGGATCATCAAAAGTCGTGCTATAAATTCTCAGACATCCCAAAGATTCCTAGATGCCCTTCCAGAATCCTTCCACCTACCCAAGGACGTCAGAGTACAAAAATCAGTTAACCACCTAACTGAGGAACTCAATGTAACCTTGCGCAATACCCTAGATGCAGTTGCACCCTAAAAACAAAAACATTTGCCAAAAAAACTAGCTCCCTGGTATACAGAAAATACCCGAGCTCTGAAGCAAGTTACCAGAAAATTGGAGCGGAAATGGCGCCACACCAAACTGGAAGTCTTCCGACTAGCTTGGAAAGACAGTACCGTGCAGTATCGAAGAGCCCTCACTGCTGCTCGATCATCCTATTTTTCCAAGTTAATTGAGGAAAATAAGAATAATCCAAAGTTTCTTTTTGATACTGTCACAAAGCTAACTAAAAGCAGCATTCCCAAGAGAGGATGGCTTTCACTTTAGCAGTGATTCATTCATGAACTTCTTTGAGGAAAAGATCATGATCATTAGAAAGCAAATTACGGACTCCTCTTTAAATCTGCGTATTCCTCCAAAGCTCAGTTGTCCTGAGTCCACACAACTTTGCCAGGACATAAAATCAAGAGAGACACTCAAGGTTTTTAGTACCATATCTCTTGACACATTGATGAAAATAATCATGGCCTCTAAACCTTCAAGCTGCATACTGGACCCTATTCCAACTAAACTACTGAAAGAGCTGCTTCCTGTGCTTGGCCCTCCTATGTTGAACATAATAAACAGCTCTCTATCTACCGGATGTGTACCAAACTCACTAAAAGTGGCAGTAATAAAGCCTCTCTTAAAAAGCCAAACCTTGACCCAGAAAATATAAAAACTATCGGCCTATATCGAATCTTCCATTCCTCTCAAAAATTTTAGAAAAAGCTGTTGCGCAGCAACTCACTGCCTTCCTGAAGACAAACAATGTATCTGAAACGCTTCAGTCTGGTTTTAGACCCCATCATAGCACTGAGACTGCACTTGTGAAGGTGGTAAATGACCTTTTAATGGCGTCAGACCGAGGCTCTGCAACTGTACTCATGCTCCTAGACCTTAGTGCTGCTTTTGATACCATCGATCACCACATTCTTTTGGAGAGATTGGAAACCCAAATTGGTCTACATGGACAAGTTTTGGCCTGGTTTAGATCTTATCTGTCGGAAAGATATCAGTTTGTCTCTGTGGATGGTTTGTCCTCTGACAAATCAACTGTAAATTTCGGTGTTCCTCAAGGCTCTGTTTTGGGACCACTATTGTTTTCACTATATATTTTACCACTTGGTGATGTCATTCGAAACATAATGTTAACTTTCACTGCTATGCGGATGACACACAGCTGTACATTTCGATGAAACATGGTGAAGCCCCAAAATTGCCCTCCCTTGAAGCCTGTGTTTCAGACATAAGGAAGTGGATGGCAGAAAATTTTCTACTTTTAAACTCTGATAAAACAGAGATGCTAGTCCTAGGTCCCAAGAAACAAAGAGATCTTCTGTTGAATCTGACAATTAATCTTGATGGTTGTACAGTCGTCTCAAATAAAACTGTGAAGGACCTCGGCGTTACTCTGGACCCTGATCTCTCTTTTGACGAACATATCAAGACTGTTTCAAGGACAGCTTTTTTCCATTTACGTAACATTGTAAAAATTAGAAACTTTCTGTCCAAAAATGATGCAGAAAAGTTAATCCATGCATTTGTAACTTCTAGGTTAGACTACTGCAATGCTTTATTTTCCGGCTATCCGGATAAAGCACTAAATAAACTTCAGTTAGTGCTTAACACGGCTGCTAGAATCTTGACTAGAACCCCAAAATTTGATCATATTACTCCAGTACTAGCCTCTCTACACTGGCTTCCTGTTAAGGCAAGGGCTGATTTCAAGGTTTTACTGCTAACCTACAAAGCATTACATGGGCTTGCTCCTACCTATCTTTCTGATTTGGTCCTGCCGTACATACCTACACGCACGCTACGGTCACAAGACGCAGAGCCTCCTTACTGTCCCTAAAATTTCTAAGCAAACAGCTGGAGGCAGGGCTTTTTCCTATAGAGCTCCATTTTTATGGAATAGTCTGCCTATCCATGTGAGAGACGCAGACTCGGTCTCAACCTTTAAGTCTTTATTGAAGACTCATCTCTTCAGTAGGTCTTATGACTGAGTGTAGTCTGGCCCAGGAGTGTGAAGGTGAACGGAAAGGCACTGGAGCAACGAACCACCCTTGCTGTCTTTTGCCTGGCCGGTTCCCTCCACTGGGATTCTCTGCCTCTAACCCTATTACAGGGGCTGAGTCACTGGCTTCTGGTGCCGTGGCGGAGATCTTGTGGGCTATACTCGGCCTTGTCTCAGGATGGTAAGTTGGTGGTTGAAGATATCCCTCTAGTGGTGTGGGGGCTGTGCTTCGGCAGAGTGGGTGGGGTTATATCCTGCCTGTTTGGCCCTGTCCGGGGGTTTCGTCGGACGGGGCCACAGTGTCTCCCGACCCCTCCTGTCTCACCCCCAGTATTTATGCTGCAGTAGTTTATGTGTCGGGGTGCTAGGGTCCGTCTGTTATATCTGGAGTATTTCTTCTCTTATCTGGTGTCCTGTGCGAATTTAAGTATGCTCGCTCTAATTATCTCTCTCTTTCTTTTTTTCTTCTTCTCTCTCTCTCTCTCTCTCTCTCTCTCTCGGAGGACCTGAGCATTAGGACCATTCCTCAAGGCCTACCCGGATGTCCCGAGTCCACCTGGCCGTGCTGCTTCTCCAGTTACAACTGTTCTGCCTGTTTTATGAACATTTTTAAAATCTTGTCCATGTTCTGTTATAATCTGCACCCGGCACAGCCAGAAGAGGACTGGCCACCCCTCACAGCCTGGTTCCTCTCTAGGTTTCTTCCTAGGTTTTGGCCTTCTAGGGAGTTTTTCCTAGCCACCGTGCTTTTACACCTGCATTGCTTGCTGTTTGGGGTTTTAGGCTGGGTTTCTGTACAGCACTCTGTGACATCAGCTGATGTAAGGGGGGCTTTATAAATAAATTTGATTTGATTTTGATTTGATTTGATCATTTCATTGTCAGTGGGCAAACATACAAAATCAGCAGGGGATCAAATACTTTTTTCCCTCACTGTATGAGACGAGTAATGTAAGATATGTAAACATTATTAAAGTGGCATTATTGAAGTGACTAGTGTTCCATTTATTAAAGTGGCCAATGAAAATTCGCTGCGGCACATGCACCTGAATGCACTTATGACTCCTTTCTACTGTATGCGCACAACAATTACGATCTGTTTTGAATTGCCTTGTGAAAGCGTAACTCTGTAAGATCATATTTTATAACTTTGCTCATCATGTTGGCAATAGAACAAGCTTTCAAATGATGGCCACCTGACCCAGATTGCGATTTATTTTCGACCGTTTTTGGATTGCATAATAAACAACAGTAATTGTGTGCTGGTGGGGATGCAGGATTGTGTTCCAAATGAAACAACTACAAGTGGGATTGCTTTAGTTCCTCAACAGGAATAGTTAAAAACGCTTATTTTAGTCATAAAAGTGCATTGAAATTTCTTAGGAACTGTGCACACATTGGAGAGGTGTGTGGCCACTTGGAGACACCAGTTAATCCTCTCACTCAAATCCTTGTAATTTTGTTGTCTTACTTTGCACCTACCCCACATTTTTAGGAATAGTCTTAGGTTACTGAATATATCCAGAATATTTTCAGATTTTGTTATCAACAAATGTGGCAAAGGTAGAGTACATGTAAAATGCACAAAATCAAAGGTGTAAAGTTGTCTTGTGTCAAGTGAACTGTTGTCCTTTGGTCTAATAATTTCCCTTTCAATTGCTATCATGATTATGCATTTCATATGTCTTCTGGAAGAAACCTTTCAATTTAGCCTCATCCATATAGGCTAATTCCCACAAGTATAAGGAGTTAAATATCCTGTAGAGACACTACACTACGGTACAGTATGTGGGGCCTACTGTAAGACTCTCCTGTCGCCCCTGCATTTCCATGCATTCCCAGTAATGTCTTCCATGCATTCCCAGTCTGGGACACTACAGTAGCAATGCTTCTGATTATGCAGCTTTCCTCCAGGCTAATCCTGTTGAGTGATCCAGTTTTGGGGGACTTTTGTCCTTCTTCCCTGAACAGTCAAGGGGACCTAGCTGCCCATTACTACTATGTGTAAATCTCAATGTAACAGTTCTGGGGTCCACAGGAGACGTGTCAATACTCTGAGCCATATAGGTTGTGGCAGTGTTTCTTCAGGGACAACATTTGCCTTGAAGTACTGTCTTTCCTCATCTTCAATGTCAGCCCGCGGGGCTCCGACGACAACATATGTTCCCTCTTCAATGTCCTCAAGACATCGCGGCATCACTAGTCACACAAACCAAACGTTATGCATTGCTGCCCGGGCTTCGGTCTTTCTCTTTTTTTCTCCTCTATCTCTTTCTCTCCTCTCTTTCCCACTAAAACAGATGGGGCAAATTAGGAGTCGCAGTTATGCCTCAAAAGTACTTTGACGAATATACAGCACGGCGCCACCCACCCACTGTTGAAATGACAAAATCATTAATTGGCGTTGTGCATAAGCTGCACGGCGCTCAGGAGCGTCTCGCCCAGCGTGAACGGCTGTCAAAAACTCAGTTGTAAAAGATTAATCTGTTGCCTTCAGGTAGGTGAGATGAAAATCAATGGCGGGAAGAGAGAAAGTACTCCTAGCTGTTTGGTTAACCAGAAAATAAAGGAGAGGTGGAACATCCTTGTGTCCCTTCCTCGGGACATGTTTTGTCCTTGAACGTTCCCAGTGTGATGTGACCATGATACTGTACCTTTGTCTTAGATGAGAATGAGGAACCGCTTGTGACATATCAATATTGGGTACATCACTACTTTTGAGGTATGTATATTGTATTTCTCTCATGTGTCCTGTACTAGGCCTATAGCCCCAAACCATATCCCCCTTCTACAACACATGGACTTGCATGTTGAAGTGAAAGTATTTAGTTGAACTGGGACAACCTGAAGCAGGTATTTTGCAGGTATGTCAGGTCATAGAGAGATATGAGACAAAGATATGTAATGTAGTTAAGGAAAGTTCAATCAGTAGAATTGGTCTTAATGCTCATTTAACTCGTTTCTTCTTTTCTATTAGCCATGTGTGGAATGTCATTCAACTACTTACCTTATAGCCTACAAAGCACGGACAATAATGCACATTCCTCACGCTTGCGTTTTAACCTATGGGCTCGTTGTTGTAATTATCATCTTCCTCTCTCTCAACAAATGGACGTAAATCTTGGGATGTATTTATATGTCAACTTAACCTCATTCTCTCACTTGCTGTTTTTCAGCAATAGTTTTCGACAACCATCCACCTCCTCACCACCACTAGCTATAATAACTTTAAGGGCCGTTATTGGAACTCCTTTCCAACCAGCGGGGTGTTTCGATGCCAGCGGCCCCACATAGGGCTACCTGCCATCACGTCATCTGGCTCTGAGGATCTTCCCTCTGAGACGAGGCCATTTCCCAAACCATTTAATAAAGAATCATATTGCATTCCGTCTTTATTGTTCATTCAGTTAAGCCTGTACTCGATTGAATTTGCAGATGGTAATCTCTTAATATAGTAGTTACTACTCTGTTCTCACTGATCTGTGGGTAGGGTCCTGTGTCTCAGTTGGTAAGATTGCACCCATAGAAAAATCAAGGTTGAGGGTACAATTCCCTCTGCGATCAGATACACATACTAAAGATATGGCATATATAAAGATTAGATCAACTTTATCATCCCACCAGGGGGAAATTAATTTGTGCTTAAAAAGACAGAGTACATAAAAACAGAATAATACACAATCAAACGCATTTAAAAGTGCAATACCCTACATATTTACAGTGAAAGTGAAATATACTGAACACTCTGGAGTCCAATAGGCTATCCATTGTACAGCCTAATGGCTGTTGGAAATTATATTCTTATTATATATTTTAAGAGACATTTCAAGTTTTAAGTTCTGTTATTTTTCAAAGGGCCTATAGCTAAAAGCCCAGTGCGCCCCCACATCTACTGTACCATGCCCATGGTAGTGATCTATCTGTCTGCCTTCTATCACCTGCCTTTCCGTTACACACCATACCACTCCACCATCACCCAGAATTAATAAAACAGCTTGTGAGGTCCCTGTCGGATATTAGCAAAGCAATAAAAGGATGAATATTTGATAAGGTATATTCAGACACTGATATTATTAGACCATTACATCAGCTAGTGTTTGAGGTTAGGGCCAAAGTTTGGTGGCACTTTGTCATTTCTCAGTATTGTAGGCCTACAGACAGTATCTGACAATATTGGATTTCAGTCCGGTTTTGAATTAAATATCCCAGAAAAAAGTTAATCTCATGTAGATTTCTCTCATCTCTTATTGTAAGTAGACAGATTATTATTTATTGAATTCTATACATTTTTGTTCATATGTTATTATTGTAATGTACAATAATTCCATCAGGCCAAAGCCCCCTTCTATCCTCAACAACGCTCTTTATTTTTATCAGTTAGTCTGTCGCTTTCCCTCTTTCTCTCTTCTCTCTCTCTCTGCTTCTCTCCCTCTGTTCCTTTTTGTCTTTGATTTCCATTAATCTTTTTTGAGGGCCAAATACAATCCATCTCCCCAGCCATGGGGTATTCCCTGAGGGTAAATTACTCTGGAGGCCTAGTGTGCCCTTGCACTGTATCAGATTGACCCTCGGCTTGTTTGCCATTTTGTATACTGCACTGTTTATTTAACAAGGAGCAGAGTGAGTGTGATTTCCAGGGACGGTCCCTCTGATAGTAGCTTTGACACCCTGCCTGAATAATGACCCTCATTATGGAGCCTCTGACAGCTGCTGAAAGGGCTGATTTATGAATATGCTGGGTGCTGTGGAGCTGCTTGGAGCTGCCTGGGACTGCATGGAGACCCACTCCACTCATGCCTCTCACTGGCTCCCCTGGTCTTGCTCCTGGCTAGCTGGCTGGCTACTCCACCACCAGCACCCCTCACACACACATGTCCATGAAGAGGTGTATGTATAGGTATGTTCATGCACACACACACATGAGAGCTGAGATAGAGGGAAGAAATGCAGAGAGATGGAGCTATCTGATGTTGTATCCTAACCTTCTGAACTTTCATCTTAACGTTGTAGTAAGATATTGCCATTGACAGTCATAAGTAATTGCTTCACGCATTGGATTGGTAAGGAAATAGACACACAGAAACAACTACAGGTGAATATACAGTAGTAGCATCGGTCAACCCTGAAAAGTCAATAAGTTCCCATGAAAGGTTTTATGTTATTTTATTCTGTAATTTCTTCATGTGCTGGTATGCGAGCTTCCACAACACACTTCTGAAGAACTCCCTCCTCTACAACTTCATGTTTTTATTTTTTGGTCAGTCCTTTATGAAATGTTAAAATAACCTGAGAGATTAACACTATACATATTAACCCTTTTTAAATATCACACATCAAAGGGTCCGTAAATAAATGATGAGAGATATATTTTTTTTTGCCCCCCCCTACCCCAGCAGAATCAATTAAGCAACGCTGAAGAAACGCGAGGCCTTGAGAAGAGATGCGGCAGCTAGCCCCCTGTTTGAGAGGTGGGATATCCAGTAGATATGCATAAACACTAGACAGGCCGAGAGCTGTGCCGCAGATAAAGCTGTACAAGCCTGTCAGAATCCAGCAGCTAGTCTAGTGATTTATGACCAAGCTTCCCACCAAATCCACTACTAGCCTTTTGTTCACAGTGGAGATGGCCCTGTTTGACCAGTGCACTTACACACACGCACACACACACAATACCCTGACAAAACAATATTAGGCGAGCCAGGCTGTCCCCTCATTAGAGTCTTACTGTCAGGCAGGAGACAATACATAGCAGATGAGAACAAACAGTTAGAGACACACACGGATACACATTATAGCACACACACACACTAGATGAACAACAGAGAACACACGCAGCCATCAAACGAGAACACACGCAGCCATCAGACAATAAAAACGAATGGGTACAAAAGAAAGTGATAAACGTGTCGAGTTGTTGAATGTCTGTTGATTGGACACTGTCTGTTGTTTTTGGTCTGTGATATCCCCATTGTCCTGCTGGGGACCTACTGTATATGATTATGTCTCTCTCACACCTTATATCTTTGGCCTCCCTTGGTCTATGGCAACCAGACTTGACTTTCAAAGAGATGAATGATAAACTGTGAGGCTGTGGAGAACTACAGGTAGAGAACTACAGGTAACTGACAAAATAAAGGAAACACCAACATAAAGTTCCTTAAAGGATAGGGTCACCCATTTAGAATTGTATGTTGTTTTTGTGCATCTCTGAGTAATTTTATGTTTTCATGTGTATCTGAGTTATTGGTGTTCAAGCAGGCAGAAATCCGTCCGGTTTGACGTAGCGCTGTGATTAAAGCCACTCTCACTACACTGGAAGTTAATAGGAATACTGTCCGATATCATAACTCACATCTCGGAAAATATCTGCAATGTTGTACTTCTGGTTGTTGAAATTTGTGCTAGCGCCCAATAGACTCCAATTCACTCCTTTAAGGAGAATGCTCAGACTCCCATTCACTCCCAGAATCGCCCAGAATGCACCATGCGGCCCATTGCCATAGCATGGGAAACGTTTCCCATCTCTTTGAAAGTATATATGCCGTTGTGAATGTTAGACTCCACTGTGAGGCACATCATTCTGCAGGTTAAACATTATGAGTTTGTAGACTCCTAAATTGATAGTGCAGTTTGTTTAGACGATTTTACAGCTAACTAGCTACATTACATATTGTCTTTGGTAATATTGTGTGTAGCTACGTTTGTTAATACAAGATGGCGCTGATAGAGATCCATAGGAAACTGTGCTGTATTTAGTTTTTTATATATTATTTCTTACATTGTTAGCCCAGAAAACCTTAAGTGGTATTACATATAGCCAGGAAGAACTGTTGGATATCAGAGAGACGTCAACTAACCAGCACAACCAGCACTGCGACCAGGAATACAACTTTCCCAAAGCGGTCCTTTATCTGCACCTCCCAGGGCATTTGATCTGATTCCAGAGTCCGACCCAAAACAACGCCGCCGGAGGAGGGCACACCACTCATCACTTCAGAGTATATTACTCGCTAATGTCCAGTCCCAACTTAGCAAAGTCAACGAAATCAGGGCAAGAGTTGCTTTCCAAAGAGATATCCGGGATTGTAACATACTCTGTTTCATGGAGACATGGCTAGCTGGGGACATGCTGTCGGAGTCCATACAGCCAACGGGATTTTCAGTGCATCGCTCCGACAGGAATAAACATCTCTCCGGTAAGAAGAATGGCGGGTGTGTATGTTTCATGATTAACGACTCATGGTGTAATTGTCCTTTTGTTCAGCTGTCCTTTTGTTCACCTGACCTAGAATTCCTTACGATCAAATACTGACCGTATTATCTCCAAAGAGAACTCTCCTCGGTTATCGGGCAATATCCCGAGGCTGCATTTATTGTACCTTGCGATTTTAACCAAGCTAATTTGAGAACAAGGCTACCTAAATTCTTTCAGCATATTAATTGCAGTACACGAGCAAGTAACACACTCGACCATTGTTACTATAACTTCCGCGATGCATACACGGCCCTCCCCCGCCCTCCTTTTGGCAAATCTGACCATGACTCCATCTTCTTGCTCCCCTCCTATAGACAGAAACTAAAACAGGAAGCGCCCGTGCGGACTGGGATATGTTCCGGGTAGCCTCAGAGAATAACATTTGACATATGCGCTGACTCGTGAGCTAGTTTATAAGGAAGTGTATAGGAGATGTTGTACCCACTGTGACTATTAAAACCTTCCCTAACCAGAAACCGTGGATTGATGGCAGCATTCACACAAAACTGAAAGCACATACCACCGCATTTAATCATGGCAAGGCGACTGGAAATATGGCCGAATACAAACAGTGTAGTTATTCCTTCCGCAAGGCAATCAAACAAGCAAAGCGTCAGTATATAGACAAAGTGGAGTCGCAATTCAACGGCTCAAACACGAGACGTATGTGGCAGGGTCTACAGACAATCATGGATTACAGAAATAAAACGAGCCCTGTTGCTTCCAGACAAATGAAACAACTTCTTTGAGCGCTTTGAGAACAATACAGTGTCACCGACGCGGCCAGCTACCAAATACTTTGGTCTCTCCTTCTCCGTTGCCGACGTGAGTAAAACATTAAAAGTGTTAACCCTCGCAAGGCTGCAGGCCCAGACGCCATCCCTAGCCACGTCCTCAGAGCATGCGCAAACCAGCTGGCTGGTGTGTTTACGGACATATTCATTCTATCCCTATCCCAGTCTGCTGTCCCCACATGCTTCAAGATGGCCACCATTGTTCCTGTTCCCAAGAAAGCTAAGGTAACTGAACTAAATGACTATCGCCCCGTAGCACTCACTTCTGTCATCATGAAGTGCTTTGAGAGACTAGTCAAGGATCATATCACCTCCACCCTACCTGTCACCCTAGATCCACTCCAATTTGCTTACCACCCCAATAGGTCCACAGACGATACAATCGCCGTCACACTGCACACTGCCCTATCCCATCTGGACAAGAGGAATACCTATGTAAGAATGCTGTTCATTGACTAGAGCTCAGCATTCAACACCATAGTACCTTCCAAACTCATCATTAAGCTTGAGACCCTGGGTCTCAACCCCGCCCTATGCAACTGGGTCCTGGACTTCCTGACAGGCCACCCCCGGGTGGTGAAGGTAGGAAACAACATCTCCACTCCGATACGTTCTCAGGGTGCGTTCTCAGCCCCCTCCAGTACACCCTGTTCACCCACGACTGCGTGGGCATGCACACCTCCAACTCAATTATCAAGTTTGCATCCGACACAACAGTGGTAGGCTTGATTACCAACAATGATGAGACGGCCTACAGGGAGGAGGTGAGGGCCCTCGGAGTGTGGTGTCAGGAAAATAACCTCTCAATGTCAGCAAAACAAAAGAGATGATCGTGGACTTCAGGAAACAGCATAGGGTGCATCCCCTATCCACATCGACGGGACAGCAGTGAAGGTGGACAGTTTTAAGTTCCTCAGTGTACATATCACCGACAAACTGAAATGGTCCACGCACACAGACAGTGTGGTGAAGAAGGCGCAACAGCGCCTCTTCAACCTCAGGAGGCTGACAAAATGTGGCTTGTCACCGAAAACCCTAAATAACTTTTACATGTGCACAATGGAGAGCATCCTGTCGGGCTGTATCACCACCCGCTACGGCAACTGCACCTCCCACATTCGCAGGGCTCTCCAGAGGGTGATGCGGTCTGCATCACCATTGTAGGTGCCCTCCAGGACACCTACAACACCCAATGTCACAGGAAGACAAAAAAGATCATCAAGGACAATAACCACCCGAGCCACTGACTGTTCACCCCCTTCCATCCAAAGGGTGAGGTCATTACAGGTGCATCAAAGCTGGGACAGAGAGATTGAAAAACAGCTTCTATCTCAAGGCCATCAGATTGATAAACAGCCACCACCTGCACAGAAAGGCGGCTGCCTACCTATAGACTTGATTTCATTGGCCACTTTAATAAATGGAACACTAGTCACTTCAAAAATGCCACTTTAATAATGTTTACATATCTTACATTACTCGTCTCATACAGTGAGGGAAAAAAGTATTTGATCCCCTGCTGATTTTGTACGTTTGCCCACTGACAAAGAAATGATCAGTCTATAATTTTAATGGTAGGTTTATTTGAAACAGTGAGAGACAGAATGACAACAAAAAAATCCAGAAAAACGCATGTGAAAAATGTTATAAATTTATTTCATTTTAGTGAGGGAAATAAGTATTTGACCCCTCTGCAAAACATGACTTAGTACTTGGTGGCAAAACCCTTGTTGGCAATCACAGAGGTCAGACGTTTCTTGTAGTTGGCCACCAGGTTTGCACACATCTCAGGAGGGATTTTGTCCCACTCCTCTTTGCAGATCTTCTCCAGTCATTAAGGTTTCGAGGCTGACGTTTGGCAACTCGAACCTTCAGCTCCCTCCACAGATTTTCTATGAGATTAAGGTCTGGAGACTGGCTAGGCCACTACAGGACCTTAATGTGCTTCTTCTTGAGCCACTCCTTTGTTGCCTTGGCCGTGTGTTTTGGGTCATTGTCATGCTGGAATACCCATCCACGACCCATTTTCAATGCCCTGGCTGAGGGAAGGAGGTTCTCACCCAAGATTTGACGGTACATGGCCCCGTCCATCGTCCCTTTGATGTGGTGAAGTTGTCCTGTCCCCTTAGCAGAAAAACACCCCAAAGCATAATGTTTCCACCTCCATGTTTGACGGTGGGGATGGTGTTCTTGGGGTCATAGGCAGCATTCCTCCTCCTCCAAACACGGCGAGTTGAGTTGATGCCAAAGAGCTCCATTTTGGTCTCATCTGACCACAACACTTTCACCCATATGTCCTCTGAATCATTCAGATGTTCATTGGCAAACTTCAGACGGGCATGTATATGTGCTTTCTTGAGCAGGGGGACCTTGCGGGTACTGCAGGATTTCAGTCCTTCACGGCGTAGTGTGTTACCAATTGTTTTCTTGGTGACTATGGTCCCAGCTGCCTTGAGATCATTGACAAGATCCTCCCGTGTAGTTCTGGGCTGATTCCTCACTCCACGAGGTGAGCCCCAGGCCGAGGGAGATTGACAGTTCTTTTGTGTTTCTTCCATTTGCGAATAATCGCACCAACTGTTGTCACCTTCTCACCAAGCTGCTTGGCGATGGTCTTGTAGGCCATTCCAGCCTTGTGTAGGTCTACAATCTTGTCCCTGACATCCTTGGAGAGCTCTTTGGTCTTGGCCATGGTGGAGAGTTTGGAATCTGATTGATTGATTGCTTCTGTGGACAGGTGTCTTTTATACAGGTAACAAACTGAGATTAGGAGCACTCCCTTTAAGAGTGTGCTCCTAATCTCAGCTCGTTACCTGTATAAAAGACACCTGGGAGCCAGAAATCTTTCTGATTGAGAGGGGGTCAAATACTTATTTCCCTCATTAAAATGCAAATCATTTTATAACATTTTTCACATGCGTTTTTTCTGGATTTTTTGGTTGTTATTCTGTCTCTCACTAATTTCTTTGTCAGTGGGCCAACGTACAAAATCAGCAGGGGATCAAATACTTTTTTTCCTCACTGTATGTATATACTGTATACTGTATCCTTCACTATCTATTCTTTACTATCTATTGCCTCTTAGCCACTCTGTCACTTCTCATCTATATATTTTATACTTATATATTCTTATCCCATTCCTATACTATATTGTGTGTTTCAGGTTTTGTTGTGGACTTGTTAGATATTATCTGTTAGATACTGCTGCACTGTCGGATCTAGAAACATAAGCATTTCGCTACATTCGCAATAACATCTGCTAACTAAATTTTATTTAATTTTGATTTGATTTAGCTACCTAGCCAGCTAGCTGATCAACCAGCCCACAGAGAATCTAGAATTGCATTGTGGATTTAGTTGTTGACATGAGCTGCAACAGATTTCCACTACAATTGTCCATGTTGCTACCAACATTATTTTAACGCCAAAATGAAAGTTCTGTTCACAAAAAATATTGTTCTCACATATTAGTTAAAAAAACTTTTAGCTGTAAATTAAAAGAAGGAGTGGTTTTGGGTGTTTTTTTTTTCTTTTAATTGGGCATTTGGCCCCCATGAGCCACCAGAACAGCTTCAATGCACCTTGGCATAGATTCTGTTTGCAACACTATCGGAGGGATGCGACACCATTCTTCCACACCATTCTTCCAGATTCTCCCATGTGTTCAGTTGGGTTGAGATCTGGTGACTGAGACCCACAGACCCACACCCTTTAAACCCTCTATGCTCATATAAGACCCCTCTTTCAATGTCACTGAGATCTCTTCTAGGCATGGGAGCCAGAATTTGGCGCAACTGGGCATTGTTATACATGACTCTAAGCATGATGGGATGTCAATTGCTTAATTAACTCAGGAACTACAAATCAAATCAAAATGTATTTCTCACATGCGGCGAATACAACAGGAGTAGACGTTAGCGTGAAATGCTTACTTACGAGCCCTTTCCCAACATTGCAGTTAAAGAGTAAGAACATTTGCAAATAAAAATGTAAAACACAAAATAACAATAACAAGGCTATATGGGTACGAGGTAGTTGGGGTACATTGTAATATGTAGGTAGTGGTGACTAGGCAATCAGTATAGATAATTAACAGAGTAGCAGCAGCGTATGTGGAGAGTGTGAAAGTGTGTGTATATGGGGCGTCAATATGCATGTGTATATGTGTTTTGTGTGAGTGTTTCATTGTAAGTACAGTGGGGCAAAAAAGTATTTAGTCAGCCACCAATTGTGCAAGTTCTCCAACTTAAAAAGATGAGAGAGGCCTGTAATTTTCATCATAGGTACACTTCAACTATGACAGACGAAATGAGAAAAAGAAATCCAGAAAATCACATTGTAGGATTTTTAATTTATTTATTTGCAAATTATGGTGGAAAATAAGTATTTGGTCAATAACAAAAGTGTATCTCAATACTTTGTTATATACCCTTTGTTGGCAATGACAGAGGTCAAACGTTTTCTGTAAGTCTTCACAAGGTTTTCACACACTGTTGCTGGTATTTTCCATGCAGATCTCCTCTAGAGCAGTGATGTTTTGGGGCTGTCGCTGGGCAACACGGACTTTCAACTTCCTCCAAAGATTTTCTATGGGGTTGAGATCTGGAGACTGGCTAGGCCACTCCAGGACCTTGAAATGCTTCTTACGAAGCCACTCCTTCGTTGCCCGGGCGGTGTGTTTGGGATCATTGTCATGCTGAAAGACCCAGCCACGTTTCATCTTCAATGCCCTTGCTGATGGAAGGAGGTTTTCACTCAAAATCTCACGATACATGGCCCCATTCATTCTTTCCTTTACACGGATCAGTCGTCCTGGTCCCTTTGCAGAAAAACAGCCCCAAAGCATGATGTTTCCACCCCACTGCTTCACAGTAGGTATGGTGTTCTTTGGATGCAACTCAGCATTCTTTGTCCTCCAAACACGACGAGTTGAGTTTTTACCAAAAAGTTCTATTTTGGTTTCATCTGACATTCTCCCAATCCTCATCTGGATCATCCAAATGCTCTCTAGCAAACTTTAGACGGGCCTGAACATGTACTGGCTTAAGCAGGGGACACGTCTGGCACTGCAGGATTTGAGTCCCTGGCGGCGAGTGTGTTACTGATGGTAGGCTTTGTTACTTTGGTCCCAGCTCTCTGCAGGTCATTCACTAGGTCCCCGTGTGGTTCTGGGATTTTTGCTCACCGTTCTTGTGATCATTTTGACCCCACGGAGTAAGATCTTGCGTGGAGCCCCAGATTGAGGAAGATTATCAGTGGTCTTGTATGTCTTCCATTTCCTAATAATTGCTCCCACAGTTGATTTCTTCAAACCAAGCTGCTTACCTATTGCAGATTCAGTCTTCCCAACCTGGTGCAGGTCTACAATTTTGTTTCTGGTGTCCTTTGACAGCTCTTTGGTCTTGGCCATAGTGGAGTTTGGAGTGTGACTGTTTGAGGTTGTGGACAGGTGTCTTTTATACTGATAACAAGTTCAAACAGGTGCCATTAATACAGGTAACGAGTGGAGGACAGAGGAGCCTCTTAAAGAAGTTGTTACAGGTCTGTGAGAGCCAGAAATCCTGCTTGTTTGTATGTGACCAAATACTTATTTTCCACCATAATTTGCAAATAAATTCATTAAAAATCCTACAATGTGATTTTCTGGATTTTTTTTCCTAATTTTGTCTGTCATAGTTGAAGTGTACCTATGATGAAAATTACAGGCCTCTCTCATCTTTTTAAGTGAGAGAACTTGCACAATTGGTGGCTGACTAAATACTTTTTTGCCCCACTGTATGTGTGAGTCTTTTTCATGAGATTGCGCCGACGGCGAGTGATGCACATCCTGTGTGGAAGCACCTGCTTTCAATATACTTTGTATCCCTCATTTACTCAACTGTTTCCTTTATTTTGGCAGTTACCTGTAGGTATGAAACGGTTATCAAATTATTTATACAATTATTTGTTGTAATTGATACAATTGATACAATTATTGATACAATTATTTGCCTTTTTTACAGTAATGATTACTGTGGTGGTGATGGCTGCAGCTCTTCCGTGGGACCAGAGTGGCTGTTACTGCATTGATGAACCCAGGGACACACAGAGATCTATCTGCATGCTTCTCTGATGTTCCTTTCTCTATATCTCACGTTAAAAAGCCTGGATAAAAGGTAAGGAATATGCTTTATTAACTTTAAATATGCATGATGTTTCAGAGGAAAGTGCTGCAGCACGACATCAGGAATGTCCAAAAGCTTGACTACTTATTTTTCAATTTTTTCAAAAGCTGTAAATAATTGAAAATAGAGCGAATAGGCAAGAGGGTGTAGGAAGAGAGAAAAAAGACAAACTCTGCCACATTCTGCATAAACACGTCCTTATTAGTGACCCTGTATGCCCTGGGAAATAAAAACCAAAGTCGCACACAGACAGAGACGGGGACCTCTAGCTTTCTCTCTCACACCAACAATATTGCAGCCCTTGCATGAAGAAACAACTTTTGTCCCTTGTACAACAGTCGTGAGCTTCTCCCCAGTGATTTGGACTTGTCACAGAGAGTCTAGAGTGAAAGGCTATGGTGCAATGCCCTCTGGCTTTATCCTCCAACACAGACAGCCCTCAGCCCCATTCAGGTGTCCATAACACCATTACAGCCTGACACCTCAACAAGTAAAGACCAGAGCCCGATTCACAAAACCTTCTTAAGAAGACATTTCTTCTTAAGTGCAATTTTTTCCTTTTTTCCTTAAAGTAACTTTTTGGGCGACCCAACCAAATTCACATAGAAATGTGAGTTATAGATCTGTCATTGAAAGCAAGTCTAAGAAGTGGTAGATCTGTTCTATATGTGTTATTTCTATGCTTCCCGTTCTTAAGTTACATTTTTGCATCTTTTACTTTCGGTTTTGTACACCAGCTGAAAAAAACTATATTTTTGGTTATGGAAAATATGTTTCACAACGGTTTAGATGGTACAATGGTTCTCTACGCTCTACTTGCTTGTTTTGTCACACAAACTGAAATTAGGTGAACGATTAGAATTATAGCAATCAGGAAGTGATTTCTGCATAGTGCATCTTTAACTTTTATACTTAAGAAGAAACTTACGAAATAAAGTTCTTGAAAATGTTCTTAAGTTTCTTCCTATGTTTCTTCCGAAGAAAATAGTTAAGAAGAAATTTGATTCTTGAAATTAAATTTATTGGATTTCTTCTTGGAAATGTTCTTTATTTTAAGATTGCTAAAACCTTGTCTTAAACACATGTAAGCTAATGAAAGCAATTGAACATGTTTAATTGACTCATAAACTTAATCTGAAAGTTTCCGTATTGATTGTTTTAAATCCAAGGACATTTTTAGACAAGTAATCTCAGTAATTTGCCTTTGCTAGTTGATTGCCTTTGATAGCTAGATTATTGTAGTTTTAACAACTCCCTCCCAGTCCTGACACACACACACACCGGGACGCACGGTGTGTGCTTATTTTCAATTATTAGGTGGCTCTTACAGTGCATTCGGAAAGTATTCAGACCCATTGACTTTTTCCAAATTTTGTTACGTTATAGCCTTATTCTAAAATTGATCAAATACATGTTTTTCCTCATCAATCTGCATACAATACCCAATAATGACAAAGCGAAAACCAGTTTTTAGATTTTTTTGCTGAACTATTCTTTGCTATGAGAGTCGAAATTGAGCTCAGGTGCATCCTGTTTCCATTGATCATCCTTGAGATGTTTCTACAACTTGATTGGAGTCCACCTGAGGTAAATTCAATTGATTGGACATGACTTGAAAAGGCACACACCTGTCAAAATAAGGTCCCACAGATGACAGTGCAAGTCAGAGCAATTGACCGAGAGCAAGATTCCCACCGGTCTAATGTACATTGTTAGTTTTTCTTGGCCCAAGCAAGTCAAATCAAATGTTATTTATCACATGCGCTGAATACAACTTACAGTGAAATGCTTACTTACAAGCCCTTAACCAACAATGCAGTTGAAAGTAAGTAAGAGATAAGAATAACAAATAATTAAAGAGGAGCAGTAAATAACAATAGCGTGGCTATATACAGGGGGGGTACCAGTACAGAGTTAATGTGTCAATGTGCGGGGGGCACCGGTGTCAAGGTATTTGAGGTAATTATGTTAATGTCGGTAGAGTTATTAAAGTGGCTATGTATAGATAATAACAGAGAGTAGCAGCAGCATGTGTGTGGAGGGGAGGGGGGCAAATAGTCTGGGTAGCCATATGATTAGCTGTTCAGGAGTCTTATGGCTTGGGGGTAGAAGCTGTTTAGAAGCCTCTTGGACCTAGACTTGGTGCTCCCGGTATTGCCTGCTGTGCAATAGCAGAGAGAACAGTCTATGACTAGGGTGGCTGGTATAGAGGTCCTGGATTTCAGGAAGCTTGGCCCTGGTGATGTACTGGGCCATACGCACTACCCTCTGTAGTGTCTTGCGGTCGGTGGCCGTGGTAGTCTGTAATAGTTTGCAAGCCCTGCCACATAAGACGAGCGTTGGAGCCGGTGTAGTATGATTCGATCTTAGTCCTGTATTGACGCTTTGTCTGTTTGATGGATCGTCAGAGTCCTGTAGTTTAGCATCTGCTTCATCTGACCACTTTTTTGTAGACCGAGTCACTGGTGCTTCCTGCTTTAATTTTTGCTTGTAAGCAGGAAACAGGAGGATAGAGTTATGGTCCGATTTGCCAAATCGATGGGTTTTCTAATGATCAATTAGCCTTTTAAAATTATAAACTAGGATTAGCTAACACAACGTGCCATTGAAACACAGGAGTGATGGTTGCTGATAATGGGCCTGTGTACGCCTATGTAGATATTCCATTGGAAATGTGCTGTTTCCAGCTACAATAGTCATTTACAACATTAACAATGTCTACACTGTATTTCTGATAAATTTTATTTTATTTTAATGGAAAAAAATGTGCTTTTCTTTCAAAAACAAGGACATTTCTAAGGGACCCCAAACTTTTGAACATAGTGTTTATGTGTATATATATATATATATATATATATATATATATATATATATATATATATATATATATATATATACAGTTGAAGTCAGGAGTTTACATACACTTAGGTTGGAGTCATTAAAACTAGTTTTTCAACCACTCCACAAATTTCTTGTTAACAAACTATAATTTTGGAAAGTCGGTTAGGACATCTACTTTGTGCATGACACAAGGAATTTTTCCAACAATATGTTTACAGACAGATTATTTAACTTATAATTCACTGTATCACAATTCCAGTGGGTCAGAAGTTTACATACACTAAGTCGACTGTGCCTTTAGAAAGCTTGGAATATTCCAGAAAATTATGTCATGGCTTTAGAAGCTTCTGATAGGCTAATTGACATCATTTGAGTCAATTTTGAGAAGTACCTGTGGATATAAGGCCTACCTTCAAACTCAGTGCCTCTATGCTTGACATCATAGGAAAATCTAAAGAAATCAGCCAATACCTCAGAAAAAAATTGTAAACCTCCACAAGTCTGGTTCATCCTTGGGAGCAATTTCCAAACACCTGAAGGTACCACGTTCATCTGTACAAACAATAGTAAGCAGGTATAAACACCATGGGACCTCGCTGCCGTCATACCACTCAGGAAGGAGACGCGTTCTGTCTCCTAGAGATTAACGTACTTTTGTGCAAAAGGTGCAAATCAATCCTAGAACAACAGCAAAGGACCTTGTGAAGATGCTGGAGGAAACAAGTATCTATGTCCACAGTAAAATGAGTCCTATATTGACATGACCTGAAAGGCCGCTCAGGAAGGAAGAAGCGACCGCTCCAAAACCGCCTTAAAAATCCAGACTACGGTTTACAACTGCACATGGGGACACAGATTGTACTTTTTGGAGAAATGTCATCTGGTCTGATGAAACAAAAATAGAACTGTTCGGCCATAATGACCATCGTTATGTTTGGAGGAAAAAGGGGGAGGCTTGCAAGCCGAAGAACACCATCCCATCCGTGAAGCACAGGGGTTGCAGCATCATGTTGTGGGGGTGCTTTGCTGCAGGAGGGACTGGTGCACTTCACAAAATAGATGGCATCATGAGGTACGAAAATTATGTGGATATATTGAAGCAATGTCTCAAGACATCAGTCAGGAAGTTAAAGCTTTGTCGCAAATGGGTCTTCCAAATGGACAATGACCCCAAGCGTACTTCCAAAGTTGTGGCATATTCAAGGTATTGGAGTGGCCATCACAAAGCCCTGACCTCAATCCTATAGAAAATTTGTGGGCAGAACTGAAAAAGCGTGTGCGAGCAAGGAGGCATACAAACCTGACTCAGTTACACCAGCTCTGTCAGGAGGAATGTGCCAAAATTCACCCAACTTATTGTGGGAAGCTTGTGGAAGGCTACCCAAAATATTTGACCCAATTTAAATCAATTTAAAGGCAATGCTACCAAATACTAATTGAGTGTATGTAAACTTCTGACCCACTGGGAATGTTATGAAAGGAATAAAAGCTGAAATAAATCATTCTCTTTACTGATATTCTGACATTTCACATTCTTAAAATAAAGTGGTGATCCTAACTGACCTAAAACAGGGAAATGTTACTAGGATTAAATGTCAGGAATTTTGAAAAACTGAGTTTAAATGTATTTGGCTAAAGTGTATGTAAACTTCCGACTTCAACTGTATCAAGTTTTAGACTCGATTTTTCACCTAGTCTGCTCGGGGATTTCGAACCAGCGACCTTTCGGATATTGGCCCAGCGATCTTAACCCCTAGGCTGCCTGCCGCTAGTATAGTCAAGGAAGCCTTATGTAAAATATATTGAGGCACTCCACATACCAAGACCGTTGCCAAATAAGACGCGCTGTCCCCTGCTTTTATAGTAAGTCTTGAGGTGGTACCACTCAGCACATCTAGAAGGGAGTGTATTTCATACTGAACCCCTCCATTGAGATGACATTGTCAAGGTGGCTCTACATCATGATTTCAATGCTAGAGTTGCATTGCTAGGGGCAAAAAGAGCTAGATTTACAAAAAAAAAATGAAATATACAATTTTTGCAACAAACTTTCAAAATGAAGACCAGAATTGACGTTTCACTATAATTAAGCCTAAAACATCTGGTTGTCGATTTAAAAATATATATATTTAAAGGAAGTTACTCTTTAAGACATTCCTAAGAAGACATTTGAGAAGTTAAAAGACAATCATGAATTCTTAAGAAATGTTTGAGGAATTGCACTTAAACTTCTTTTTTTTCTTGAAGCTTCTTACATTTTTAGCGTAAGTGTTTTGTGAATCTGGAGTGAGTGAGTGAGTGAGTGATGGCTAGCTAGTTAGCGAGTAGCGTTTCAATCGGCGATGTCACTCATTCTGAGACCACAAAGTAGTTGTTGCTCTGCAAGAGCCATGGTAACGGTGCTTTGAGGGTAACTACTGTCGATGTGTTCAGAGGTTCCCTTGTTCAAGCCTAGAATGGGGAGAGGGAAGTAAGCAAAACTGTTACACGTGGGTGTGTGGCTGTTTTTTATAGACTGTCTTTGTTTGTGTGCACGTTATAGACTGTGTGTGAGAGTGAGTGAATGTGTGGCTCAAAGCTAATAACAGTAGGCTATAAAAATAGAGTTGCACACTCTATATACAAGCTCCCAGTAATTTATTGGGTAAACCACCAACGTTTCGGCATCACTGTGCCTTCTTCACAGCTTAGTGTTATTAGTAGGGGGATTCCCACCAGCATGATGGGGATGCACTGCACTACTCACCAAAGCTTCCCACGGTAATGTAAATAGATAAATACATAAACGACCATGCAAAGCTGGCAGCGTCATTCTTTGTAGTCCCTTCTGATTTACTAGTGAAGCTGAAAATCAGCTTTGCTGCCTGCTACAGCTAATGTTTCCAATCTAATGCTATTTCACCCCTTCTCTCTCTCTACCAAATGAGTGACATAAAATGTTTTTTATCGTGCATGTTATTTGCCCTTTATCATTTTATACGCCAGGAAGTTGTTCATCATCCCTACCTCGCCCGGCTAGGCTAAGCGCTATTTAAATCCAAACGGGTCCAAATGAATAAACAGCATGTATTTACCCAGCATCATTGCCTTGTCATGTCGGCCTGGCAACGCTAATGGGCCTGCTGACTGTGGCTCTATTTATGAGTGTCGTTTCAGCCCTGTTATTTATTATTGGCCTAATAATAAGTATGTCGCCTTGCGTTATTATCTCTCACACTCCAGTCGCCTCTCCCTTTCTCTTGATGCATCGTCTTCTTTCTGAGTTTTAATTGAACAGAAATGTGCCATTATAGCCGAGCTGTAGTAATCCCATCAAAGCCTGTCCTTCACGCTCCTCTTACAGTGATGTATTAACACGAGTACCACTAATAAACGAAGGCCGCAAGTTATTTAGACTGGTTTAAGGTGCAATTTCTATACATTTTCTCTCTTGTTCAGAAGCAATTGCTTTCGCGTTTTTTTTTTTTTTGTTCTCTTCCACAGACAGAATTTCCTCAATGTATTTCAAAATCGCTGCTTTCAATTTAACACCCTAGTAAGTGTGAGAATGTTGCGATTTGATTCAAATTACTATTGCTATGAATAGACCAAGACAGGAGCCCCAGTTGTAGGTGATGTGTAGCTGTCTCACTGGAAACCTCAATAAAACCGTTTATCAGAATGATACACAAGGCATACTGTAAAATTGTGAATTTATATATTCAAATAGGAGCATAAACATGCTCGTTAGTGTTAGATTGTATTTGTTTTAGTAGCTGGTACATGGAATATATTAGTTAGTTAGTCATTGAAAGATGATAACTACCTTCACATAGAGTAGATAGGTATTGAGGAGGTGAGTATTAGCAGTGATCTGTGCTATCCATGGTATCCGATTCAGTAAAGCGTCTCAGGCCAGTTATTGGCAAGTGTGATAATCTCAGGATCCCACTCAGCATCTGCAGCCTGTCACCCTTGTAGCTCTACCCCCATTTACATCCTTTACTAAATTACAGCACCGCTGCAACAGCCAAACTCGTACAATGATAAAATGGCACGCTTCAAGAAGCCAAACCAGGATGGCTAAATTACCGGCAGCTCGGCACCAGTAGCACCGTGCACCACGCATACGTCGTCTTAGAGAAGGCACGCTTGAGCGGGTAGATTATTTTCCGGTATCAGCAGCCCCGATACAGGGGATTATTTATGTCCAAATAGAGTTGTCAGTTTGGAAACTCCAGATGCAATCATTTCACCAGGAGGATAATTATAGGATCAAATGCACGTTACTGTGAAAAGCTGGCGTGGGATGAGCAATCACTCACTAATGATGGATTTTACATGGAGGAAGGTGAACGAGGTGTTGCCGCAAACCATCTCTTTAGTCTCTCCCTATACTATCCTTCAGCCTGCGCTTTAGTAATAATCTAATAGCAGTCTGCCCACGGTGGTTGACCTGGTGACACTGGATTATAATTGTATGCTTGGACTATCCTACCCAGGAGCTCTGACAAGGGAAGTCAAGAGAGCCGGCTATGCATGATCCGTTGGCCTTTACCTGGCTAATAAAGATGCCTCAACCGTGGGCCGACCTTTGGGTCAAGAGCTCTTGATAGTTGATCTGATCGGCCCAGTTTCTCCAAATGCTATGTGTGCCTTTATGCTTGATTGAGGAAATCAGAAATAAATCAGTCATCATAGGACAAAATGAGTTGATGAGGACGAAGAGTTGGATTGAACATCTACTGTTGATTGCTTTTCTTCAATTTCTTGTAGTGGACATGATTCAAGTAGATGAATTACCTGCACATTACCTGTCTTGCTACCTGCCAATGCACAAGAAAACAAAACACATATAATAAGCATTTAAAACTCAAGACACATTGATAGATTGATCGATGCCACATCTGCACTGCTTTCTTTTATGACGAGCTTGCCTTGTGCACCTCTCCTTCCCGATAACCATCACTTATCCTCCCCATGCACTCCCCACTGAATAGTTCTCCTCAACACAGCGTACAGCTCCGGGTCTGCAAAGGTCACACAATTAAACGGATAGGCCTTATGTTCATGTCACTGAATGATGATGTATCACTCTGGGCCGGCTGTACCTGGCACACTGTGAGCATGAATATGATTTCAGAGATCATTAAAAATTGAACAGCATGACCTAATTACCAGGTTGTATTCAGATTCCGAGCGGCGTAGTATTCCGAGGCACTATGGGTAAGCTCATCTGGAATCAATTATAATTGCATTTTTTGCTGCTTTATCAATCAATATGGAATGAGGGATAGTATCGCTCTAGCTCAAGATTTACTGTTCTTTGAATGATGAGATACCAGTCGATGTTTGTGTACTGTGTGTTGTGTTGGGTCCAGGCACTGTCTTCTTCTTGTTTGCGATGGGGAGGTGACAATGGATTGTTGTACTGCTAGGAAGAGGTTAGAGTGTGTTTGGTGTGTAAGGTCTGTGACAGGGAAAGAGCCGTAGATGCCTCTGGGGGCGCTGATCCACTGTGCCTGCTAAGGACTGTGGGTAGTGGAGACGGACATGAGTGCAGTGCATACCAGATGAATGCAAAAGCTATTCTTGATGTATATACATTTTTTCTTCTTTTTAAACCCACCTTTTTCTTTATTTGGATTCATATTAGGTGACCGCTAGTCGTCTCGGGTCCACAGGTATAGAGACATTTCACTCTCCATTGTCTTCATGCTAAATCCACTCCCCCCAAGCGTATAGGCGCTTTTATCATTCACCACATTCATCATACTGTAACCAATTTACAAACAAACAAACAAACAAGGAGCATTATCATGATTATCTGTGTTACAAAGTGTTGTCGGTATCGCTGACTGAAGTTGTAAAACCCGGGGCTTTTCATGTCTGTGTGCATTGATTTAACGCTTGCGAAAATGAATTGCAGATCAATTGGATTACCTAGAGGCACAGTTAACGAGACGCCACAACACTGGGGCTGTTGTGCTTTCCATTCATCGTGATATAGAGGCCTGGAAACAGGAAAACGATTTCCATCACACTGCTTGTGGAACTGTTCCGTTGTCGCATCGTTGAATAATGAGTAGTCACTGATTTGTGTTGATGATTTAGGGAGGTTTTGTTGTACTTTTACAGCGATTTTGGATCTGCATACAATGGCTGAGGTTTGCGAAGTAATTTTTTTGAAGCGATATGTTTGATTAATGGCTAGTAAAATAACTCATTATTGTATTAGTTTTCCTAGACCATTTCAAGGAGGGGCAGTTAGCCTAGTGGTTAGAGCGTTGGGCCAGTAACCAAAAGGTTGCTAGATCGAATCCCTGAGCTGACAAGGTAAAAATCTGTCGTTCTGCGCCCTGAACAAGGCAGTTAACCCACTGTTCCTAGGCCGTCATTGTAAATAAGAATTTGTTCTTAACTGACTTTCCTAGTTAAATAAAAAAGGAGATGCCTCATTGTTGACATTTAGTGTGAGAAGAACAAATCTTAGGATGACATGACACCCAATCTGTGAAATTAACACCTTTGTGGTTTTTACAGTATGATAACGTTATGCAGTGCGCGCAACCTTTGGATGTCTTTTCTTTACCCGATATCACCTTGTCTATTAACCTCTTAGCCCAGTTTGTCAGACTTCCATTAGTACTGAACTTAACGAAAGACTCTTGAACTCTCACTTCATCGCTGGCTTGTTTTCCGCTGTTTGAATCATTTTCTCCAGTCAAGCCAGAGCCATATGATAAACATTTATCCATTTATCCACCAGGCCACAGATCCTACACTTGGGATCAATAACAACTGTTGCCATGCACTAATCAGATTGCCTTTCGGATCATGTAATTACCGTTTAATATCCCATCACCGGAAACACTGTGGAGTAGCCACGCTGCCAGCTTCTGATTCCCCCCAGCTCGCCTCGATGTCATGCAAGCTTGGTTTACATCCACACAAACTGACTGACCGCAGGACAGGACGCAAGCCCTGACCGGATGACGCAATGGGTTCGCTCGGCAGTCATATGGTACCTCGGAGAGATGATGGGGCTTTGAATTCAGATCAGATTTCTGTTTAGATTGTGATGGAGGGGAGAGGGAGGGAGCGAAAGAGAGGGGAGAGTAGAGAAGGAAAGGAGAGAGAGAAAAATCGGGTGTAGGGGTTGAGGCAGTGTAAAAGTCAGTCCCTAAGATGTCCTGAAACAAAGGCCATAACACTGAGTGTGACATGGAGTCTGCTACACACTGTTGTCTTTATCTCCATCACAGGCCTCACCACAGGACAGAGCTGCTGTGTCTGAGTCTGAGCCTTGAGTAAGAATTGAATAGTTCCTTATGAATGATGATGTGCTGGGCCACTGGAAGCAGACTTGTTTGTTAACAACACAGCCTTGGTCTGGTCTGGGACGCCTCAGAATTCCTTCTGTAAACGAGGCCAGACAGTAACCTTATGTCTGTGGTAAAATCAGCCTAAAAGTCTCTACTGTACCGCATCGCTTTGCGACATTTCGTCCTCAGACTAAAAAACATGTGGCCATAATATGATGGTATTCTGTATCGTGTGCCTTGGCTGAAACAAATTGAAGTTCAAGTCCTCTGTCTATAGGTTCAGGAGTTCTATAGGCTCAGGATTCTTGCCTTCTTACTAAAACTGCATACTGTGTACTATCATACTACATACTATTTAGAACGTACTGTTTAGTAAATGTAAGTGCAGTAAGCAACAAATATCGACATACTATCCTCGTCCGTAATGAGAATGCCTTATCTAATGCGCAGTTGCGTTGATTCATGCCATTGGTTCATTTTGGTACAGCGCGTCACCCTATCTGATTATCAGCTGTTGTCAAACACACGTAGGTCTCGAAAGACGATTCTCTTCCTCGATAGTGTGAAGTGAATTATATTACATGAAAAGTTGAAATTAGTATGACATCCTAGCATTTAAAGCATAAAACATTTGTAAAATGTCATATACAATAAAACAATATTTCGCATACCCAAAATGACTTTTCGGACATGGCCTAGGCCCCAGTTAGAGTCAATATTAGACCTAGTTACCGCATAGTGTGTTTTACTGGTCAGGTCATGTGCTCAGGGAAAAACTCCTGGCCCTCTATATCCGATGTTAATCTTGCCTTGCTCTTGTTGACTTCACTGATATCAGAGGAATCATATAAGAACCTTCCCTGCAGGGGTGTACAGTAGAAAGGGCCTAGAGAGGCCTCCTGCTGACTGACTGAAGCCAGACCATTGGGATTTGCAGGCCCTGTGTGGTTTTTCATTGGCTGTTGAAAAGCTCCTCGTTATTCGGTTAGATTTTTTATGTGTATTGTAGTTAGTTCTCGTTATAAGAACCCCTCCTTGATTATTGTATGAGGGTACATTATTAAAATGAACTGCCACGTTCTGACTGGAAAACCCACGTCAAGGCCTGTGTTCTGTACCCTGTCATTAACGTCACCATCCCCGCTCTTATCCTGCTATTTGTCCCCCATTAAAAAAGGGGACTGGAAGGACGGCAAATCATTCGCTTTTATTGTATGTGGTAATGTACACTATTAAGTGGCAGCATATCGAAACAAACCTTTGATTAAATGTATTTAAATCACAAAGAAACAGCAAGATCCCTCCTCTTCCTTTGTTAAGAAGGGCCTCATTGTGCTAGCTACCTGCGCTACCATGCTGACTTTAGCGCCTGTGGTTTCAGGAGACGTTTTTTCTAAGAACGTCGCTTGTTCTAAGGACTCACGAGGCAGGACCCCGAGATTATATTTTATTATAGTTGGCTTGATTTAATGTTATATTCCTTTTGTCATCATTACTGATTCCACTGTGCTAAGACTTGGGTGGATTATAATGATTTAAAACAGGTTCAATGTACAAAAGGGAGAAAATGGAGGATTGGAGGATCACTAACATTCATTATTATGGTCTTTATTTCGTTATTACATTCAAAAAAATATCATTGGTTGTTCAAATCTTAATATGTTAATGTAATGTTAATTAAAAGGCCTTATAAAGTAAAACCATAACCAGACATATTTTACATCTACAGTATTAATGTTTGTTTATGTTGTCTTGCTGTCAAAATACCAAATTGCCAGAATTGGAATAATATTTGTACCTAGAGGTAATCGGAAAAGATATGATTGAAAAGGTAAATAAAAGCAAAAGAGACCGCTTTAGAAATCCTATCCAGGCGTCAATCCTATCCATAGAATTCAAGAGTGCAGTTCAGCCATGCCAAGAAAGGCGTGCAAATCTATGTAAGTATCTCACTGTTTGCATAATAGATTAGAAATTAGCATTTTTGTTCATTTTCCATGTATGCACAGCGCCTGGAAGAATAACACTCCATGCATATCAGATCAGCCTGCTTACAATTTTGCGCAGTATATTATTTGACAATCTAAAATGTGTAATTTGCATGAAATTGCTTAATTAAAACACAGTCACTAGGGGGTATTAATTTCTTTGTCTGGCGGTGAAGTAGAGGGGTAGGCAGAGCAGGGGAGATGTAAAACGCTGTCAGATAGGACTGTCAGTAGAGAGCCAAAGGAAACGGCGCCTGCCCGGCCGCACGGCGCCTTGAATGGTGTGATGGCGTGATGAAGAGGATAAGACCTTCCCAGCTAATTTGGGTTAGACTGGTAAACGAAGGCCATTGCACTGGAAAGATACCACAGGGAGGGAGGGAGGGGAGGAAAGGGGAGAGGTGGGAGGGAGACTGAGAGGGAGGGATGGACAGATGAGAGGGGGGGGGTCTGGACCTTGCTGGCTCGGTGCCATCCCTGGTATCAGTGTTTTCCTCAGGGTGACACTCAGCAGCTTGTGCAATAACACCAGATACAGTATCAGAACGTACAGATATTTAATTCACTGTTATCATGTTTGTCAGTTTACATTGCTCATTAGGTTGTCATGGTGTACTGTATAGATTTGTGCCATGTATAATTCCTTGTATAAATATTGACTATAACTGTTTAATAAGACTTCATTCATTGACTGTATATATTGTTTCCCTTGTACTACAGTATATGCATAGAATATTGCTAGAATTTAAATGGGATGGAGACTATTATGATTGGTTTCACAACCAAATCTATGGGAGAATCCACAATGTGGTCAGTGAATCGAAAACATTAATTCATTACTTATTGTCCATTCTTTAGTCAAACGTAGTACTGGATGTCATTACAGTGGAGGAAAGGGCAGAGCAAGATGAAAGATGAAATAGCGATTTAGAAATATACACAGAGAAAAAGTCTTGGTGGAGCATGACAAAGAGTGAGATGAAATATTTTTTTTTACAGTTTGAGCAGATCGGCTGTGTAGTCTGCTGAGCTGTACCCTTTGTCTTAAATATCAAAGGCAACGTTAACATTTCAATAATTCCACGACCACAGAAGGAGATGGAAGGGCACAATGAAAGAAGAGACCGAATGGGTGTGAAGTAGCACATATCAAAATAAAGAGCGAGGGAGAAAGAGAAAAGAGGCCTTTTTCCCTCCCTCCTCACATCAGTGCCTTTACTGTGAACTGGTTCAGATTCACAGCCCTTGTACTATTCAGGAGATACAAAAGCGCTGTGTGGCGCTGTGCAGTCGAGGCCTAATTAAAATCCTTTAACGGACTGTGTGAGAGAGAAGTGGGGAGAAAGGGGGGAGGGTGTGAGGAGAGAACGGAACGAGAGAGCAAGAGAGAGGTGGGGGAGAGAGAGGGGAAAGAGAGGGAGAGGGGAGGAAAGGAGAGATAGAGGGAGTGAGGAGAGAACAAAACGAGAGAGAGGGGGAGTGAGAGAATGGCACACATTCAGGGGCCAGGCAGGTTCAGGAGGGGCCCTGTCACCAGGCAGCAGAGGGGAGGTAGGGGTGCAGGCTGGGCTCCACACTGCAGACAGCTGCTCAGTGAGCTGGCTGGCCCCGGCCCTGACAGCCCCTTACAGTGCTGCTGCAGCCACAACGCCCAATTTCACACACACGCTAATTGGTCCTTTGATGTGATGTCCCTTGAAAAGGTGGTAGAGAGATGGATTTGGAGGATCTCTCCTTTCATCCAGTGGTTCCCAGTGTTTATTTTTGAAAAATGTATGAGTTTTTTTCTTCTTTTCGCTTGATCCCTCTTCAGACCTCGCTACAGCATGTCACCACACTGTTAGCTCGCATCATGGCTTCTCTTCGCAGGGTCATAACTTCTCGAACTAATTTTCATTCACTCATTTCCCGAGCTGAAAGGAAAAGAAGGTGGGGAGGCCAATCAGTGTGTGTACATGTACTGTATGATGTGATGTGTGTGTTAGTGTGTATCAGCTTGTGTACCTGTACTGTAGCAATCGGACTGTAGCAGACAGGGGTGTGGTGAACCCCCTGCCACCATCACTGATCAAATGGAACAACAAGGGCAACTCCTGCTAATGCAGGGAGCTGTTTAGCAGCCGGGCCTCCTTTTGAAATGATGATGATAATGGATTCAGTTCCGCTCATTAATGGAGTCCGAGTGCTCATTAGAGCCCGCAAACAAGCTGGCCTGTCAGCCACTGGAAATGCCAAGTGCCCCTACCTACCTGCCTAGCGCCAGCATCTCTCTATTTGTGTGAGGAGGACCATGTTTTCGCCATTTGAGGAGGACCATGTTTTGGCCCCTCTCTGTGCTCCAGACCTCCGCCCCTCCAGCCCCTGCCGACCTCCCCCCGGCATCAAAGAAGAGGAAGGCAAAGGAACACACACTGGCAGGGCCCTCAACGCCACCTTCTCTTCCTCTCTTCCTCCTCTCCTCCTCTCTTCCTCCTCTCCTCCTCACTTCCTCTCAGGGTCACAAGATCAAGAGGGTTGAAATCGATTCCCTCTTTTCTGTCCCTTTAGCCTTGTATTCAAAGCCTTTCAAAGCCTGTAGCACATGTTTGCACCTGCTGAGCAATTGAGAAGAGAGTGGTATTTACTGTATTCACCTTTTTCTATGTACAGTTGTTGTTAATTTGATCATTTTATCTCATTTCCCATTGCGGGTTGTAGATTTAGAAAATAAAAGCTCCATTGTATGAAATGAGGGTTAGAAAAATCATTCTTAGAAATGTATTCTCTGTTATTGATTCTGCCATTTTGGCTCTTCTTTCCTGTGTCTCTGAGTCATGTGTGTGATAATGACAGAGGAGGAGGTTCTATTAATGTCATCCTCCTGCACCTCTATCTTCCCTCCTCACACTTAACGGTGACACCAGACAGGCAGGCCACTCCCTCCCTCCCCTGACTGCATCACTACAATCTCCTCTCAACAAGTAGGACACCAAGGGGTCCATTACTGTACATCACAGGAGATTGCAGGTTCTTAGTCTCAAAACTATATTTTTATATTTTTATTTTACATGCAGTTGAATTACAGTATTTGTTGTGTTCCAGTATATCTGATCCTGTAGTTTGGTATTAATTAACTTCCCTATACCAAATATTGTTTGGTAGAGATGTTGATTTCACTATACTTCTGCCTCTGCATTGCTTGCTTTTTGGGGTTTTGTGCTGTTTATCGGTAAAGCACTTTGTGACAACTGCTGATACATTTGAATGATTGATTCATTAAGTTTATTTGAAGCTAAATATTTTTGTTGTTATCATTTGGTGATCTTTTACCACCAATTTACCCATTGCCGCTGGATCAAACATGTTTGCTGTTATAAGTTGTGCAGGTTTAGTGAAAGCAGGTTGCTTCTGTTTTGGCAGCCTTCACCTCATTGTGGCAATCAGTTCCATAGATTATGAAGAAATACATTTGATTCTATTGACTGTTTTACGTTTCCTTCATTAATCATATCCCCTGTCAAACTGAGTCGTGCAATATGTCAGCATCTGCTAAGTTTTCATAAATCTGAAAGTGAAATGACAACATCTTGTCATGAAATAGAAAAGATCAGATTGGATGTCACACCCTGATCTGTTTCACCTGTCTTTGTGCTTGTCTCCACCCCGCTCCAGGTGTCGCCCATTTGCCCCATTATCCTCTTAGTATTTATACCTGTGTTCACTGTTTGTCTGTTGCCAGTTCGTCTTGTCTCGTCAAGCCTACCAGCGGTTTTCCCATACGCCTGTTTCCTTTCTAATCCATGTTTTCATGATTTTTACCATTCTGCCTGCCCTGACCCTGAGCCTGCCTGCCGTTCTGTACCTTGTGACACTGCCCTGGATTACTGACCTCTGCCTGCCCTTGACCTATCGTTGGCCTGCCCCCTGTTTTTGTAATAAACTTTTGTTACTTCGAACTGTCTGCATCTGGGTCTTATCCTGAGGTCTTATGGAGGAAGTTGCTTTGATCTATCAGAACCTTACAAGGGCCCTGGCATATAGAACACTGATAATGAGATGCATAATATTCTCAATTACTATTTATCTTGTAATTTTCAAGTTAGAATATACAAATGTACAACATTTGTTTGAGGTGTTATTTTTCATTCATTCGAATGTTATCCATTCAATTGAATTTTACTACCATAGTTTTTATTTCGTTGCATTTAAATTTTCGACAAGAAAGATACTGTATCAATCACGTTATCCCAATTACACAATGCCTCATAACTAGAAATATAACGTGGCTTTTCTGTTTTGGATGTATTTACTCCGTCGATGCATCAGAAGAGAGAGATAAGTTTCAAAAAACATTTGCCGCGTTTCACATGAAAGAGACATTTGATCATATTTTTCTTATTTTTGTCTTAAAGAGAGAAGCTCACCAATGAAGTCACAGCCCATTAAAGTCAAGCAAAATTATCAGGGTTGCATTAGGAGGCTTTAAAAAGAGATATGTATCATGCATGTGGATATGCATAAACATGACGGAAGAGCTTAAGTAGAAAATGAGATCTGATGCCTTACTGAAGAAGAAACCCGTGCTCGGAATGCATTTACATTTAAATATTCATATCATTATAATACTGAGGAATATGGAACGACTGTATGATATTTTATTGAGGAGGTTTAAAAAATGAATGCTGTCCCTACTCCTTAATAAAAATCCCTGCCTTGCCTTCACTCTAAGTAGTCAGACTGAAAACTGAAGGTTCCCTCACTCTCTTTGGTGCTGAGTGAGCCGGTGAAGGAAGACCGTTACAGGTCCTTCTGTGCCCATTTCTTTACCATGGTGTCTATACTCAAAGCATTGGGTTTAAAAGCCCAGTTCCAGCATTGTTTGCTTTTTCCTTGAGTTGGCCTCCCCGTACAGACACACGTGTGTGTTTTTGAAAATACTTTTAAGGGGTTTGCTTCAGATGGCTAGATTCACTTATACATGCACATACTATACTGCATAACGAATACACACATTATAAGTTCAGGCACGCATGCACGCGCGCGCATACACACACACACACTAGACATTCACACAATTATTGATGCAGTGCATTATGAGTGAGTTGTAGTGTTAGAGTGAGTTGTAGTGTTAGAGAGACAGTTTTAGGCTGTCTGACGTGGGTTGAGATTGGTCTCTGACATTGAGCTCACCAGAGGACAAGAGACAGGGATGGGGTACTTGGGTATCTTTCTTCCTGCCTCAAGAGCTCAGACTCTTGGAAACCATGTAGAAGTAATGTTGTTGTTTTCTCTCCATTTAATGAAATGTAAAGATGATATATGGGTACTCTCGTTGACCAGAATCCAAGAGTAGGTCTACAGCATACCGTATAGCAATTCAGTACCTTATTATCCATGCACCACATTATCATCCATCGTTCTTTTATCCTCATTTACAACCTGTCTTTAAACAATGCCGACCTGAGGGCCTCTCACGCCAAAATTCAAAGTATTAATATCTATTCAAAAAGAAAAGAGAGATGGAGGTGGCGGGAGGGAAGAGGAGGAGAGAAGGAAAAATAAATTGCATTCCCTTTCCTAACAGGAGATCTCACTAATTATGCTGTTTGAGTCGTTGCGAAGGCTGCGGCAACGTCTGTGTGCTGAAAGGACCTGCATGCGTTAAGTGAACCCTGAGACTAGGGGGCCTCCTGCCAGAGCACAGAGCAGGTTGGGCTGTCCCAGATCCTGCCTGTTGTTAATTATCTTTTGTTTGCCCTTGATAATCCGCCAGCCTGGTGTGCCCGTAATGAAAGCCTCTCTGATTCAGACTCTCTAAGTGTAAAAAACAATGCCGTTGTCATTACCACATCATCAGAGCATTATAAACAATGAATGAAAGGGCTGTCGCATGCATTAAACAGAGAGGCAGGAGTTTATGAAAAAGACTCGTGTGTGAATTACTGCTATTATTACTTCTCTTTTGATGTAGTGCATCAGACTAATAAAATAAAAAATTAAAAGCAAGGAAGAGAGGATTCTTTCCTTCATGAAACGTTACAGAATCAAATTTATGTTACAGGGAAATCATGTCTCAAGTCAACGGTGCTTTATGTATTATTGTAAATACATTTTTTTGTGAAAATTGTTGTACGTTCCTTAGGAAGATCATTAGACTTGCAATAAAGTGTTTATTTTCCACATGGCAAAACTTTAATATGTGACCTTGTATGTGAATATGCATATGTGCGTGCCTGCGTGTTAATGCATTCCTGTTTGTGTGTGTGCTTGTGCGTGTGTGTGCGTGTGTGTTCATGCATGCGTCACAATGAATAAAACCCTCTGTGTGATAACCTAGCCATTAGAAGTCAGACTCATATTTCCACTCTTCTTTGTCCCCGATGTCGCTTTATGATCTGCATAAATCTGCCAGAGAAACGTATCAAGTCGCAACGTTCACACCTGCCCAAACCTATTGGACCATTAGTTTATAACTCCACCCTGGCCTTTTCTGTCAGAAAACACACACGGAACGGCATTGGTTATTTGTTACACGCTCATGAATCAACCTTCTCTTTGATACGAGTGTCATGATAAATATGCAGAAACAAAATGGCCACCGTCTTTAAGCCTGTCCTCGGTGTCAACATGGTGTTTGTGATACGCCGCCTCAAAGGCTTTGTCACGGGATTATAGTGTTGAAGGGAGGGCTGGCGTGTTGGAGGAAGGTAATTATCTGTATGTTAATGGAACATCTCCCATTCTTTATGGGGACGTCTCCTCTGTCTCCCTCTGTAGCACCCTAGTTCATGTGTTTGGTGGGGGTGGGGGTTGGGTTGATATGACATGTATAGCAATGATCCTCATTTGTTCGGGGGAAGTTTTCAAACTGTGGAAACGATGTTATTACACTTCACCACAATCGCTGCTTGGTGTAATGTGCTATTTTCCATGCCAGGCACCGGATTTTCGCAGATGGAAATTAAGGGAGAAAATTGCCACTAACTACTCAATTACAGCGCTTGATGGTGGCGCTGACCCCGGTTGGCAGCAATGGCAACACCGAGCCAATCGCGTCGCGGCGCAGATGGCATTACATTAGAATGGGGAAAGAGGACAATTGCACATATTCATTGGAGAAAGAGATTGGAATTACCTCAGATGCTCTGGCTTCATATTGAACAATTAAGTGCCGCGATAGGATATTATGGGAAATTTTGTAGGCACGTGCATGCTGGATACGTAGAGGAAACAAAGGAACTGTCCTTGGATTTTGAATCTGACAATTAAATGTGTAATGTTTTAACTATGATATGTTGGTCACTAAAATCCTATCTTGAAGATTAAAAGAAATTAAAGAAACATTGTATTGTGTCTCCAGAACCTACAGTTTACTATGCCATATCATGCCCCAGCATTAGTCATATGGATGAATTTTCAGCCCCTGAGGTCTCCCTTCCCTGTACCGTCTTGTAGAAGTCAGCCTAAAATTGATGTAAATTGTCTTAAATTTACTCCAAAAACCTCACTGGCTTCTTTGGAACAGAGTTTCTACTCTGTTGCCAAAGCCATGTCTTGGCAAATGTTTATGCTGTACTTGCGAGGAATGAATCGGTGTGTCATGATTTAATCAGCGTAATATTTCACATTAAGCACATGTTTGTGCTGTGTGTCATGTTTACCCAGCTGGCCTAAAATAATCTCTATGGCACCACCTAACTTAGTAACGTAATTACTGGATTCATTTTCCAGGGCTAACTCTCGGTTACATGAACCTGCAACATTTAGCTCGAGTTCGTTTTACCGCTCGTTTTACCACCAGAGCATAGAGAAAACAAGCACAAATGCCAGAAATAGTCCCAGTAGAGCTGGTTGTACCTGAAACGTGGAAGTATTAGGATGTTTCTTGTGGTGAAGTGTCTCTGACAGTGTCTGTGACCTATAATCACAGTTAACCGCAGGCAGCCGCCCTGAGAGTGTGCTTTCTCCTGCCAAAGCCCATGTGTTTACAATGTGGTTGCAGAGAGAGAAGTCTCACTGATTGTACTCGGGCTTTTGTGCTCTTATAGGCCACAGAAACCCCAATGGGGTCGATATACTCCTAAATCTCTTGTTTGTCACCAGATCAATGGCGGTACTCGAAAGCAGGGGAGTAGACTAATTGTTTTAGGAATAATCCTCCTTATCACATTGATTTCCAAGAAATTGATAATCCTCTGAACCAACAAACTGGCAACTGGCGTAGAGAAGATCCAGTCAAGATGCTGAGGATGTCTGAAGCTGTGTGTGGCTCTGGTAATGTGTGTGTTTGTGTGTGTGTGTGTGTGTGGTGACAGGCAGTAATGCTGATTGGAGTCAAACAGGGAAGGATCTGGAGCCACTTACCTCAGGCAAATGGCTGCAGCATAAGCAGCACTTTTTAGCCGAGGAGAGCACTTTTTGACTTTAAAGTTAAGTCGCAGTATTTATTCCAGCATATCATTAATAACACTGATTCAGTGACTTTGTTATCGCATCCTTTTCATCTGAACCTCACTGTTTGCCTATGCTTTGTCACTGGAGGGGGGCAAAACACACACCGTTCCTATTACATATTCAGTAGGAATAGGACATCAAAACAGTTTCATCATTAAAATGCTTACCATTTGTGGCCTTTATATGACTAGAATATACTGTATATTTAAATCCCCTTCCTCCCAGAGCCTAAAAACAAAGGGTAGTGTAGTGCTTTATAGTAATAGAGAGCGGTGTCCCCAGGTTCCTGTGTGGGACTTACCTTTAGGGATCAATTATGTGGCCGAGGGCCCTTTTTAAAAAGAACTCCACCTGATTAAAACGCCAGGCGTTTCCCGCCGGTCCATTTGTATGGAGTGCCTGGCTCTCGCCACAGCTATTTATTAGCATATTGTATTTTTAAAGGTCAGTTTCTGTTATACATGGCCAATCTATCTGGAGTAGGTCACAGTAAGACATTCACTATCTATTGTTCTGAAACCGATTCTTTCGAAAAGTAAAACGTAAAACGTATGCGCATTTTACCCCCTTCAGGCAATACAGGAGTTGGTGGTATTGATATTGGCCTGTGGATTACAAACCACAAGAGGCAATATCTGGCTCCCATTGTGGGGAATCAGATCATGAAACACCATTACAGCCAATAAGGTTTTTCTTTTACACCAGTGCATAAGGAAATAACCCCAGTAGCACCCATGCTGTTATCTGTACATCAGTTGTCTCTGAGCAGCTTACAAAAGAAGTGAGCATGTTCAACACTGCCACGGATCAAAAAGGGCGAGGAGCTGCTTTAGGAGCTAGCAGTATGGAGTGTTCCCTTTTCCCTTCCTCTCAATGAAGCTGTTGGAAAGAAAGAGAGACAGAGAGAGGGTATCAAACAGTAGCATGGCCCTCCGCTCCATTGTGACAAGCAGCAGAAGGGACCTGGTTGGTGGGTGCTTCAGAAGTGGTAAGTGGTGCTGGGTCCCTGTAGGGTCTATTAGACATCATCTGACTCCCACCGGCGATGAGGGGAGAGAGAGAGTAGGGGAGACGGGAGACCACTGTGTTGTGTTGCTGGGACTGATGATTTGAGCTTGGAGCTCCATGTTTAGGCTTCTTCAACCATACTTTCTTGTCTTTATTAGCCTTCTGTAGGAGGGATTGGGGGCGTCCATTTACACACAAACAGGGAACACTTTAACCAAGTCAGGTAATTCTGGATAAATGTAAAATGACATCTATTTACTGTAATGCCGTTCCCCCTCTCTCCCCATTACTGTTTATAATGAATTGCTGTCAGCTGTTGTCCAGTACAGTGCATGTTCCTTCTTGAATGCAACATAATTACGCCTCCTGCTCCGACAGGCAGGTACAGTAAATAGCCTTAAGAACCTTCCATCAGGCAACAACAATGCAACATACTTGAGATCATAAATGTAATCATGGTATTGACACTGATGGCTACAAGTGCAATTACTGTACCACATAGCAAGCCAGGCATGGAGAATTAGCGCTGCCGTGTTGCTGTTTAGTCCTAGGCTGTTCCAAAATAGCACCCTATTCCTTTTATAGTGCACTGTGGCATCCTATTGCCTATGTAGTGCACTCATGTAGTGGGATGATCATGATTGCTTAAAGCTGTATTAATAAGAGCATCTGTGCTGAATCCATATAACAGCGTTTAGGACCAATAAATGTATCTCTCCAAAGGCCCCCAAAGGTTTATCACGCTACTGTCTCTGCCCGTGGAAGGGAGAGACATAAACTCTGACGCTCTATGCAATTCAACAACTCTGTCCCAATGGAAATATAAGCAGATACTTATATAGATTAAACAGTGGGACACTCTTTTCTCTCTTGGAGATCCTCTTTATCAGAAACACTTTTATTAGAAAACATAGAGAGGATATGTTGTTGTAGCTAAAGATGCTTTTAAAACGATTGCCTGTTGGAAGTTTTTAAAGACCGAGAAATCATTTGAGCAGCTCCGTTTTTCAGGGTTGTACTGGTAGTCAGAGAGATGCAGAGCTGTAGGGGTCTACACTCAGCAGACAGACAAAATATATGTACACACACACACACACACACACACACACACACACACAGACACACACTGAGCAGACAGACAGAATAGATGTCCTGGAGTGCGTTCTGCAGACGTAAGGAGGATATACACTAAGTCAAAGGAAAAAGTGCATAGGTGAGCATTATAACTGATAAGACATCATGAGCCAGGGTGGAGAAAAAAAATGGCATAAAAAAAAATCCCTTTTGTCTAATTTAAGATGAACCATGGGGGATGATCTGTGCATTTCCAGAGGGAGACACTCCTGTTTTTAAATAATTTAAGCAGAGGTTCAAAAACTCTCACCAGCTTGGACGATTCTGCATTGATGTACTGAGTGAGCAAGGGACTGTGTGTGTGTGTGTGTTTATATGGGTGTGTGTGTGTGTGTGTGTGTGCGTGTGTGTGCAGTGCGTCTTTTCCTGCTGAAGGCTCACAGTGCATCCTAGTGTGTCTGGGCTCTACCTTTCTGTCAGGGTGCTGGGTGGAGAGACGGAGGAGCGGCTTGCCAATTAATCAAACTCAGATGTGGCTGAATGCCTGGAGTCACTGCTGATCCCTGCCCCACCTTGCTCTGTTCTCTCTCACTGTCTGTCTGCCTGCCAAAACTATACCACTCAGAGCTGGGGAGAGCCTGCAGGGATGAAGCTATCTCACACAGATATATATATAGACACACACACACACACAAATACAACACACACACATGCACACACACTGCAGAGCTTTGCCAGGTTAGGTCCGACTGTTTAAGCACTCTGTTCATTCACGCCGTGTTCACGTTCAAGTACAAACGGATGTAGACAGGACTTGTAAATGTGTTGAAGTCAGATAGGTCAGGCAAGAGTATACACTTGTCTGGCCGAGAGTTAGAGGGATTCTTTCACATCCTGTATGTGCCTGTGTTCTATGCATTCTATCCTACTTAAACCACTAATTTAATGCACTGTACATCAAGCGACCCCTGGTTTAAGTTAGTATTAAAAAGGGCCAAACAAAAGAGAAAGCTGTAACCGCGACCACATTTTAATCTAGTGCAAAAGATAATTCTGCACTTTAAACTGGAGAAGTGCTCTCTGCAGCCAGTAGCCAGTGGGAGTGAGCAGGACACATGGAGGGGTTAAAGCCAGGCTAATAATGTGGTTCTATAAGAGCTGTGTAATTGCTATGGAATTGGAGTGGAAAGAGAGAACTGTCACAGCCTGTATCAGAGAATGGGCTTCATACTTAGCATATCAGTATTTCTGTACAAAGTTACAACTAATAACTGCTACAGACTGTTTTTTTCTGTCCACTTTCAGTCATGTGATGTTTCTCCACTATTTCCAGTCTGTCAGCCATAGCCTCTGACATCCTGTGTGTGTGTGTGTGTGTGTGTGTGTGTGTGTGTGTGTGTGTGTGTGTGTGTGTGTGTGTGTGTGTGTGTGTGTGTGTGTGTGTGTGTGTGTGAGTGAGTGTGAGTGAGTGAGTGTGTGTGATAGAGAGAGAGAGAGAGAGAGAGAGAGAGAGAGAGAGAGAGAGAGAGAGAGAGAGAGAGAGCCATGGCTGATATAAAGACATTAGAGGCTCGTCACTGAGGCTAGCCAGACGTGAAATCTATTCATTAATCAGAGAGCTAGCCTCGTCACATTGATTTCCTGTTTCACCATCTTTCACCGTTGGTCTCCGTTTTAAGAAGATGTTACTGAGTGTGGACCCAGGACACGTCTAAACTATCACTGCTTTGAAGGACTGATGACTTCCTATTGAAATGGTTCCCTGGTACTGTTCTGTTAGGCCAGGAGGGATGGTAACTGGATGTATGGTTGGAAGGACTGCGTGACCTTAATCGTTCTGGTCTGTGTTCTTCTTGCTAATGACAGTGACGTATCAACAATGCTTATGATCAGGTGTTACGTTTAATTGGTTAAATGTATTGATTTATTGAATGGTTGATCAATCCATTCATAGATTAGTGTATTGATAATTTGTTTCACCAGCCTCTCTCACTCTCCAGCCGTGTATCAAGGACAACAAACATTATGTGGGGGGAAAAAACAAACAAACTTGGCATTACCCCAACCCTCTTACCCCCTTCCCCTCCACCCCCGCCCGTATTTAACCCAGCTCAATTTACCCACCTCCATAAAACAATACTTGTGATCAGTGTGTAATAGCACCTTATTAACCCCAATTACCACAATTAAGCTCCGGCTGCCACTGCAGGCCTGCTTTGATGGCTTAATTAATCTGTGTTTGAGTGAAGAGGGCCATGGCACGTTGCTTTGTTGTGCCCCCTCCACCAACCCATAGTTTCCCACCAACTAAGGATCAGGCCTGACCGAGCCATGTGCCCTTTGCTACCCCTCCACCCCGCTAACAGCATCAACATCTGCTGGAACAAAACATCTCCTCTCCTCCACTCGCCTACTTTCCTCTGGCTGGCAGACAAATGCCTCCACTCTGGCAGAATGAAAGGCAACCCTCTGCTCTGTGATGTTTCATAATGAACGCTACAAGCCCCTTGGCATGGTGCCTGCCTGCCTTATTGGGGATGGAGGAGGGAGGGCTTGGATAGCTGCCCAGTTTGTTCTGTTCGTTTGCGGCACCCGGCTAATTGCTTAATTGATGCATTGTTTTTACTGACGATACGGATTTCCCCCCACATCCCACAGACAAAAGGCATTACACACTATTAGCCAGTCATGGCTCCTTTCAGCCGGCTGTGTTAAAGATTTAAGGCCTAATGTGATCGTCTGTTTTAATTGAGGCGAGGAGGCACTTGATGTCGCATAATACGAGACCGAATTAAAACCGAACCACGTCCTCCTGTTTACATTCCACAACAGCCTCAGTAAGCAAGACAAACGAGGATCCTTCCCAGTGCCAAAACATGTTAAAAGGAGCTAGTTTATGGCCTTTACCCGACACATTTCAACGGGAAAAAGCTTTTCTAATGTGCTATTCGTCAGGCCGGGCATTAACCCAAAGCGACTGGTTTATAATGATGTCTTTGCTGGGCCTATAACCCACTGTAACTAGGTATTTACAGAGGAGCCTGTCTCTAGTCGAGAGATAAATAAATACCATTTAGTTAGTGTGCTGTAGTGTTGGAGCTCTTTAATTAGTAGGGTAAGGGTTAATAAAGGTGTCCTTTGGGAGAGGAGAGGAAGGCTGGGCGGGAGGGTGCGTGTGTGTGTGTTGCCACAGGAGAGAACTGTTTAATGCATTCCCTTTTCTCTCAGAGTGTGTCATTTCCCCTCAGACACACACACACACAATCCTACATATTTCCACTGAAGTCTGGGATAAACAGGTGTTTTTCCCCTCTATCCATGTGTTTGTCCCTAGACCCCTCTGAGAGCATTCCCATTCCAGGAAGCCTGTATGTCCTCCTGCCAGAGGAGAGACTGGGGAACAATTGGGATAAAGAAAAGAAAGCACCGGGCCACAGAGAGAGAGAGTGGGGGAGATAGAGAGAGACTCTTCACTTATTCATCATCATTGTCAGTGTTCGTCCTGAGGAGGAAACAAGCCCACAGAGCTGTAAACAGGCACAAGTCTGGAGTCACATCACAACCTGGGGAATAACATCACAACCTGGGGAATAACAAGTGTAGTGCACTCACATCACGGACAAACACACACACACACACACACACACACACACACACACACACTGGATGTCAAAGGACTGACAGGGAAAGAAAGAGTGCATCTTCTGTGCTGTGAGAGGATGGGAAGTAGGGAAAACAGACAAGACAGTCTGGGACAAGGATCACATTGATCTCCACAGTATGTAAATGTCTGTTACACCATTATCAAAGAAACAGAACAACTTTGATTCCGGAGCATGATAAATTGATTTCTGTACTTTCACTCTCCACTGAATATTAATTGAAATAGGTACATGAAGAAAAAAAAAGAAGAGAACCTTTGTCTACTGAAGAAATGTGCTGAAGGATCGGATTTGGGTAACGTGGTCGTAAAAATAGCATCCCCTGCGAACACGTTTGCTATTATCTCAGTGTGGCAGCGCCGCCTGTTCGCTCCCCCCTATGGCGACGGACACAAGCATTTACATGAAGTCCGCGCGGGAGAGGAAATTACAAGTATTGGGATTTGCTTTTCTGCTGCATTTATTGCATTATCATAATGTGGCAGGTCAGGTGACTGAAGAGAGACAGGGAGACTGCATCCAGGCTGAGGGAGTCTTTGAGGCTCTGAGAGGCACTGTCTCGCCACCTTATTTTTCTGTGTCTCTTTCTCTCTCATTCTCGCTCTCTCTCCACCCTTGTGCATCCTCTTCATCTTCTTCACTCCCTCTGTATCTCCCTCTCAGGTTCCTTCTCTCTCTATCGCTCTGTCTCTGTCTCTGTCTCTGTCTCTCTCTCTCTCTCTCTCTCTCTCTCTCTCTCTCTCTCTCTCTCTCTCTCTCTCTCTCTCTCTCTCTCTCTCTCTGTCAGGTGTGGCTCTGTGGGTTTCCTCCCAACCCCAGGCCTCTGGAGAGCAGCATGCCCACACAGGCTTGGCTCACTGGGCCTGTTACTGTAGAGCTGCTCTCATCCCTCACCTCTAGGACCTGCTCCTTCCACGCAGATGCCTAGTGATACCCCCCTGTGTGTGTGTGTGTGTAGGCATTCAGATCCAATCTGTGATTTTTGCTACAGCAGCACCCTCTCCTCTCAATGCACTGTAGCCACAGCTGTTGTAATCTGTTAATGAACACGCACATGGGAGGGAGAGGTGGAGGACATTAGGGGGAGTTTTTACATTTTAGGGCTGTTTTTTATTTATTACAACACCTGTGCAATGTAATGTGTGTGCTGAGTGTTTTCGTTTTGCATTGAGATGTGATGGGGCTTTTTGCACGCACAGCACAAAACACACACACACACACACCCCAACACAGACCTCGAATCAGATGTGTTTCTAGCTTACATCCATACTTTTGTGTCAGTATTTACCTTGTTTTCTTCGTATTGAGTTTTTTTTAAAGCAAATGATTTGTTTTCCCCCCACCATGCCAGAGCCAGTGTATGCCCACTCACTCCATTATTCCTTCTCATCTCCCTCTCTCTTCCCCCTCGTTATTTCACTTTCCACTCCTTTGCATGGCTCTGCCTGTGTGTGTGGAGATGTGGCGGTTTGATCATGGGTTCTCTGTTTGAGCGCTAAGGAGGTGATTTGTTACAGGAGACTCACTACAATGTGCACTTCAAAAGGCCCCTTCAGGATGCTGTGCTCTCCACGCTCTCAGAACCAAATCAATGAGAGGGAGAAGGAGAGAGAGGGCCTGTTTCGTATACGTTAACACTGAGAGAGAGCAAGAGTCTCACCCCTGTTCCCTGGGTCCCGCTCATACATTATGTCCTTTGAATTGTGTGCACCTCATTAGGCCAGTGGGTTATGTTAGCAGCTGGTAATTGATTTGGCACATATTCATCATGTTTTGCTTTTGCTCTCCTTTGTGTCCAATCGATGCTCGACTTTCATTTCTAAGTAGCACATGTTTTTTCTGCAAACAGACTTCACATCAGCGACTCACTAACTGCACTTGTAAGCCAGCTAACTTGCCCAAATATTCTAAAATAACTTCAATACATATTCTGGTCTAATTGACTCAACAATCAACAACACAGATCATAGTTTAGCTTTCTTAGTGAACCATAAAGAAAATAGTTATTTCTGGTTGTTTATCAAAGATAGCTGGCTAACTTATTGAATCTGCTTTAGTATACCCCTCTGCTTGCCAAGTTGATCAAGGCCTACTGTAGTGTGAAGTATGTGTTTCTAATATTAATTTCCAGCCAGAGAAAACAAACTATACAAAATGTCCCATTCTGCAATATCTTTTCTGCAATATCTTATGTTAGCAGCTTTGAGTTCTCAGAGGGCTGATCAAATAGTTTGTCTAGAGGATGAAAACCCTGCTGCATCCATTTTTCTCTAGCAAGGAAAAAAAGCAGCAGAAACCATCCGCATCTCGCTTGTGTGCATCTCCCTTAACGAACCAGTCACAATCAATTAGCTAGCAAGATATTCAAAACAACATTTAGCATTTACAGCTACCATTTACCACATCAGAGGGGAGTTGCTATGAATATTAAAACATGAATGGTGTTTATGGTAAATGTGTTGCTTATCTCTTTAAACTGTTTATAAATTCTAATGCGAGGTCTTTGGACTCCTGCCGTTTGGGTTTGTTAGTATTTAGCTGGGATGCGCGGGGAAGTGATGGGGAATAAGCAAGAGGCCTGGAGAGATTGCTAACTCAGACCTCTGATGTGCAAATCAGCTTGGCTCTCGATTAGGTTTTTATAAAACAGCAACATTGAATATGAATGGATTGTGGAGGAAACAATTATTTCAGCTAAGATTAGCATACTGTACTGATTTAGTGTAGTGATTAAATGATGTCCTCTTGGTACAGCGGCTAGGGTTATGAAATTACTGTAAACCTCTGTTCTTTTCATTGTTTGTTGTGCAGTGTGGGGAACTCTGTGAGACCTATAGCGCTGCACTGCAAGTCTATTAGCTAATGAGTTAGAAACTTGCTCCAAACCAAAACTAAATACTATAACTACAGACCACTGTTCAATGGAGGTAAAACTGCAAAACCTCCCCAGAGGCCCACACTGTGCCGTGTTTGAATTAAGCAACTTCCCACACACGTCAATGCAGACCAGAGCCCAACTGTTGGTTCATGGATGTCTTCGAGTGTGCCAGCCGGCAAGTGTGTTTGGGTAACATAGTTGGCCAGTGGTTTCCAAAAAGACACAGCATGATCGTTTCTCCCATCAAATAGGAACAGCTTGAGTCAGACTTTGATTAAAAAAGGAAATAGGATCGAAGCTAAGCTCAGAGTCTTCTCTTCCTGGGCGGTAGGAGCCCGTCAGAGCCTGGGGAAATCTGATTGGGATCTGGTTGATTTGACTAGATGAAGATACCGTCGTAATTAGAGACATGGTAGAGCGTCACTGTAGATAGCAGCTCCCTCCATCCAGGCGCTTGCAAAACAGAACTGCATGATGGGAGGAGAGCTTAGATAGGTGGGCGGGATGGGGGTGGGGTAGGTGGAGGCAGTCAGTGTATCACTAACTAGAACCTGTGTGTGACTGTTATGCGTCTCACATCGTGTCATATTAAGGACACCAAAACACGTGTAATGGGGTGGGAGTAATTTAGGAGCCCTGGATAAACATGAGCCTCGCTAATTACTGAACTGTACGAGCGCTATTACTTTTGGACTTAATTTAGTCAAGCAATTGACTGAAGTCAGACCAAGCTGCCAGTCTAATATAATCACTGAACAGTCTCTCTCTTTTTATCTCTGTTTCTCTCAGATCGCTCATCATTGCCAACTTTGTTGAAAGAACTAAAAAGTACTAATTTGGCTTTTCCTATTTTGATAGGAATTAAGAAAGAAAAAAAATTACTAAGAGTTAGCTAATGAACTAATACACAGTGACAGATGCTGCTGTGTGTTATTAGCTGAGGCCTGTCCAGATTAGACAGTTTTTCAGAGCTGCATTCTTCAGGTGAAAAATAATTCCTCTGTGTGACATTTCAGAGACTGGCGCCCTCGGGGCACAGAGGCAGAGGAGGAACGGAGGAGAGCGGAATCGGACAGGGTAATTGCACCGAGGTTTCCCCTTACTAAATGAACCTCCGCTCGTGGAAATTTATTGGCCTGCTGTTTTTGAAAATTATTTAAACTTGCAGTTATTTCCGATGTCGAGCGTCTTCTGGGAGCTAGCGCTCTTTGTTTCTGACAGACGCCTGATTATGTTTGAGGGGGATGTTTTGGAGAGGCCACAGGGCCGGAGGTAGTTCATCTCAGACAGGCTCCTAGCTTTAGGAAAATTTTAACTGCTCACCTGTATAAATATACATATTGCTGCATAGCCTGACTGGGTTAAGTCAATATGCTCTGGCAGGTCAGAGCGGGGACATATACACTGGGACCAGAGCCTAATTAAATGTAGTCTTTTAGCTGTTTTCTTTCACTCTGTTTGGGTACTGTATCCCCCTCTTTTTTGTTCCCTCCATCCATCGCTCTCCAGTCCTCGGTTCTGCTCGTGCTAGTTTAATAGTGGTAATAATAGTGGTAATTATAGCTTGCATTTACATTGCACCTCTCGTTGCGTGGTCTCAGACCAGCTCTTGTTATGAGGGTAAGCTCTTTCAGATCTGCCAATGTGTTCTGTAGCACCTGGGTGCTGTTTCAGCAGCACTGATTTTGCGCCAGAACGCTCCCTGCACATTTGTTACCCCGTCATAACTGTCATCGCTATGCTTCTACCCGAGATAGGCCTCCCACCTACACACACACACACACATACACGCACGCTCGCCGCATATGGTCTGAATGAGTGCCCTTTATTGCACATTAAAAAGGATTGTGCGAAAATCTAATGTGCACAGTACTAATACTTGAATGGTGAAAGAGAATATGAATACATGTTGAACCATTAGTTTCTTGAACCCAGGTAACACTTTAGATAGGCGGTGAGATAAATGGGGACATATCCCTTACGCACCTTTCTTCCGCTCATATCACCCCTATAGCATATTCAATTATTTATTGTTCAGTACAGGGAGACTAATGCTTGAAAGTGTCCCTTTTGATGGTGATGTGCCCCGGTACTGAAATATGTCGGCCATCAGGCTATTGAAGCGGGGGTGCTTTTGAATAAACATCAATCTTGGATTCTCTCTCACTTTGAGACAATTGTCCAAATCACCCGGCGAAGACAGGAGACGGCCTGCAGGAAACTGACAACGAGCCAGGATGGATGGTCATGGGACCATGATTTACATCATGTCTGGCATTTTAGACCGTCTGATGGAGAAAGGAGAAAGTATCAGTCAGCTTTATTTGACTTTTCTCTCTCTCTCTCTCCCTGTTCTTTGCCGCTGTGTTCCACCCCTCCTCTCCTCTCTGACAGGCGCTGGAGACATCCTAGTGTGTCTGCATGTAAGGGTTCTCTCTCTCTCTCGCTCTGTCATTCGTTGGACTGCTGCCAATTTACCAGTGACAGGGAGAGGAGGGGAGACGGACGAGTCTCGTTCTGCTCTCTGAGCGAGGAGGTTTGTTGTCTGCACCCCTTTTACTCCCCTACACTGCCCCCCGCCCCCTGGTCATCCCCGCTGTTAACCCCCACCCTCTGCCCTCCCACCATGCCAATTTGTGAATCAGCTTATGATAATGGCGTGATCATAATGAAATGGGGAGTGGCAGCTAACAGCGCTGCTGACCTTTCAATAGAAGTGACAGTAACAGCCCCCAACCCCGTAATAAGGTCTGTTGAGTAAGCAATTTACAAGCCAAGGTTATTGGTCTCAAAAAATAAAAAAGGATGTTCTGAATGCGATTTCACAAGTCGATAAACTTCCCCGAGTGGAGTGTGTTGCTGGCCGCTTCGGCAGCCCGTTATGCTGATGCTGGGCAGTTTTAGGAGGTTGGGTGGCGCCGGATCCCTGCAGACATTCGTAACGCATCAGATAGAGGAGCATCAATCTCTCGTGAAGTGCCCTGAATTTAACACGGCCGGAGGCAATGAGGAAAACGAGAGCGGTTAAATGTTCTTTATTTATTCCCCACTGAATTCCTTTTGGAAGGGTTGGAAGGGCAAAAATGATATGGATACATTCATACCCCACCTCTCTTAGCCAGTCCTGATTTTATTTGCTGGCTTTAGTGATTCTCTGCCTTTTTCATATGCCACAACATAATACAGTTCTCTCCAACTCCTCACAGACATAGTAACCAGGATAGGTGCAATGTAATCACAACATACTAGAGACCCTTATAGAGAGAGTAGAGGAGAATACGGGAGACTGGTGTCTGTAAGAGAATTAGCTAGGCAAAGTTCCGGCTAACTTGTGTTTGACCTTCATTGTGCCGTCTAGGTAGCTCTGCTTCCCTTCCCTTCGTTTGGGAGCCAAAGAGTTCAAAATGGAGTGCTGTGTAGGCCCCAACACTCTGTCGCATAATAACCACCCCACCCATGGTCCTTCCATGTGCCCCACAGTACTTCAAAGTACTCTCTCTCTCTCAGCACAAGCAAGAGATACCTCCTCAGGAGTTGTTTTTCCTCCACATAAATAAAACATGTATGAGTTTTCCTCTTCACAATGTCCTCGCCCAGGCGTTACAGCCTGTAATACACACTTCTTCTCCACACTCCTCTCAGCCTGTGGACCTCTTTTATCTAATTGGCAGAGCATGAAGAAGGGAGGAGAGGAGGAGAGCAGATACCTGGTGCCTGACAACAAACAAGCATGCTGCAAATGACAGTGATTTTCACATAAATCTTCCTTGTGTGTGTGTGTACTTGCAGGTGTGCGTGCGTACTTTGTGTGTGCACCCACGTGGAGGAGGAGGTGAGGCTGAGAAGCGATTATCAATCTTCATTTTGTAATTTATGAAGGCCGGTTGTCAGGCATCCAGCAGCGTCTGAAACAACTCATTCTAGCGTGCTACGGGGGGAACCCGAGGGTATCTGTGCCTCCTGTCACCCTCTCCTCTCCGCCGCTGCTACTGCTGCTGTCAGCTCTTCCTGCCTGCTCCTCCGCAGCCCGCCCAGGGGCGTCAGGGAGAGGGAGAGACCCACCGAGGATTAACCCCTCGCCACCCACGGCAGGTGCTGAGGCAGCCGAGGCAGTCGGGCATCCACACTCATTAAGGATAAGGGGAGAGGGCAGTGGGTACAGAGCGGAGCGGCGACGAACGACGGAGGAAACAAGTCCCCCACCACAGAGGCGACAACACAGCGGAACACTGTCACAGGAGGAGGCTCACCGTTCCCGGTCTCCTGGTCTCAGTCCCTCTTCCTTCTTTCCTCCCCCTCTCCTTTCCCAATGCCTCTCTCTCTCTCTCTCTCTCTCTCTGATCCCTGTCTCTCAGCTAGTCAGCACGGCCCTACCTGGGAGAGCAGAGTTGAGTACTGCATGGTGGCTATGCTACGATAATGCTGCAGTACACCATGGACAGCTGGTCCTGGTAATTGTTTTACCCTGCATGTCCCACATTCGCAGGAGATGGCATCAATTGGCCATTTGCCCTGTAACAGTGGGAGCCTTGCTCTCGCTCTGGCTCTTTGACCAGGGTTGATGGATGCTGATTGCACTGTCTAATTGTTCAAGATGCTTAGGAACAGACTGACAAAAAACATAAGGCCATGCTTATGGCTCAGCACTAGGAGTCGATGGAGAATACATTTCAGGTTTGAGGTTTTGAACTCTTGTGTCAAGTTAAAGTATTAGGCCTTCTTTAGTGAGCATAACTACTTCAAACTACTTCTGATTTTCTCACGCCCAACTCTTTTTGAAGGAAGAGGGTGCTAAATACAGCATGAGTTAGATCTTTAAAATCTCGGTAAGCTCAATTACTGCTGGTTTCAACATTGCAGTTTAGATCAAACATAATTAGCCAATGCCGGGACATACCATAGGGCTTCAGACCAGTCCAGTTCTTAATCATTGAAGAGCAACTGCCCCTAAAAAGTAACTGATCCCTTTGAAAATGGCCAATGTGGCATCGATAATATATGAGTCAGAAACATTTATTCTAGTGTCAAAATTGACTACAAAGTGCAAGTAGCATAAATTTGTTCATAAAGTCAGTCTCGTCTAAAACTGAGTTTTGCGTCACAACAAGTGAATGAAGGTTGGGTTTGGATTAAAATTGTCAATAAATCATGCCTCCTTTTTTCCGAGCTCCTTGTGCAAATGGCCACTCCGCCCACTTCCCTTCATTGAATCGGGCTCCGTTGTTTCATCGCCCCCCAACTCGTTCAAAGGACAGCAGGCTGAAAAGCCATATACGGGTTGACCATTCCTCCACAGCCAAAGTTATATAGTTTGCCCTGCCGGCAAACCTGCCATCAAGTTTGCCCTGCCGAAGGACCCTAGTATGCGGAATAAGTGGTTGGAGTTTGACGGTCCCCCGGTGTGCACCAGTAACGCTAGCTTGGTGTGCAACGACCAGACCTCTGGTATAATTTAGCTAATGACGTTAGATAACGTTATTGCTGTTTATGTAGGTAGCTATCTTTTGATAAAGCGCGGCAGGCTATCTAATGTTAGCTAGCGAGGCAGGCTAGCTAACATTTTAGCTAACGTTAGCATAGCTAGTTAGCTAGCTACCTCATTACAACTTAGTTAGGTCGTTGTTCATACAAGTTTGTGTATTGTCTACATACTGATGGTTATGTGACGTTATCATTTGATAACGCTAGTGAGGCAGGCTAGCTAACTAGCTACAGGCTAGCTAACGTTAGCTAACTACAAGTTGGATTTACAAGTTCATTTAAAGCTCATACAAGTGTATTCTGTATTATCTAGGGCAAAACTAAATAATGGATGCAGCTACGGTGGTAGCTAATGTAACAGATGTCATCATACTTAGTAACTCTCTTGCTTTGTTTTTTAAAAAGAAAGGAATACCCAGCCAGCTGTCCCAGTTGATTGGTGTTTATTCTGACAATAGACACAAGGAAGCACATTAGATGTGCAGGACAACAGTATATTGATGGCTGTAGATTTGTCTGTTAGCATGGAAATAACTGTGAATTAGTAGGGTGCTAATGCGACGATTACAATTAAAGCATGCTATCTAGCTGCCAAGAGTGTGCAAAGCTGTCATCAAGGCAAAGGGTGGCTACTTTGAAGAATCTGAAATATAAAATATATTTTGATTTGTTTAAAACCTCTTAGGGATCAGCAGCAGTGGTGTCGGTTTTGGAGAGTCTGGCGTGCCCAAAGTAAAATGCCTGCCACTCAGGCCCAGAAACTAGGATATGCACATAATTAGTACTATTGGATAGGGAACACTCTAAAACGGTTAAAATAATGTATGTGAGTATAACAGAACTGATATAGCAGGCGAAAACCTGAGGAATGTCTGTCCAGAAATTGTTTTGGGGTGACATTTCCTCAGTTTGATAGGCTTCCTATTGAAATCCCAGTATAATAGCTCCCAGATTGCAGTACCTATGGCTTCCACTAGATGTCAACAGTCTTTAGACAGTGTTTCATGACTTTATCATGGAAGAGAACCGAATAGAAGAAGAACTGGTGAAAGAACCACAGACGTCAATAACTTTTCCTGGGGCGCGAGACCGTAAGCGCTCCGCTTTATTTTCCTTTTATATTGTTTAGTAAGTCATCCGAGTGAAATATAATAACTAATATAGATAAATGGATACCTAAGGATACATTATAAATTATGTTTGATTTGTTTGGGCAAAGTTGATAGGTATAATTTGAACGCTTTCTCTTCACTGTACAACGTGCGACTCGACGGTGGATTTTCTGAACATAATGCGCCAACCAAACTGAGATTTATGGATATAATAAATAACTCTAACAAAAGAAACATTGGATGTCTTCATTGGACACTTCTGATGCGCTCAGCAGAAGATCTTCAAAAGGTAAGCAATTTATTTTAGCTCTTATATGGGGTTTGTGAGACCCGCGCGCTGGTTATGATATTATGCTAATGCATAAAATATGAGTGGTGCTATCTTCAAACAATCAAATGTTGTGCTTTCGCCGTAAAGCCTTTTTGAAATCTGACAACGCTGTGATATTGCCAAGACTCAGAGCTTTTGATGACTATGCAACACTTGAATATTGATGAATGTTTAATAATTAAACTTTTGGATTTTGAATTTGCCGCCTTACATTTCAACGGGTAGTGTCGGGAACGGGGCGCTAGCGCCCCCAGCGCTCCTTAATGATGCTTAAGAGGTTTTAACACTTGTTTGGTTACTACATGATTCCATATGTGTTATTTCATAGTTTGATGTCTTCACTATTATTCTACAATGTAGTAAATAGTAAAAAGAAAGAAAAACCCTTGAATAAGTAGGTGTGTCCAAACCTTTGACTGGTACTATATATATATATATATATATATATATATATATATATACAGTGGCAAGAAAAGTATGTGAACCCTTTAGAATTACCTGGAATTCTGCATGAATTGGTCATAAAATGTAATCTGATCTTCATCTAAGTCACAATAGACAAACACAGTCTGCTTAAACTAATAACACACAAACAATTATACGTTTTCATGTCAGCATTGAACACACCGTGTAAACATTCACAGTGTATGGTGGAAAAAGTATGTGAACCCCCAACCTAACTGGTTGACCCTCCTTTGGCAGCAAATACACTCAACCAATTGTTTTCTGTCGTTGCGGATCCGACCTGGACAACGGTCAGGAGGAATTTTGGGACATTCATCTTTACAAAACGGTATCAGTTCAGCAATATTCTTAAGATGTCTTGTGAGAACCCCTCTCGAGGTCATGCCACAGCGTTTTAAATCGGGTTGAGGTCAGGACTCTGACTGGGCCACTCCAGAAGGCGTATTTTCTTCTGTTGAAGAAACTTCAGACATTTCATTGGAACACAAAAATTATGGTTGCTGATAATGGGCTTATGTAGATGTTATGTAGATAAAAAATCTGCCGTTTCCAGCTACAATATAAATTTACAACATTAACATTGTCTACACTGTATTTCTGATCAATTTGATGTTGTTTTAATGGATAAAAAATGTGCTTTTCTTTCAAAAACAAGAACATTTCTAAGTGACCCCAAACTTTTTAACGGTAGTGTATGTATTCATTATAGACAAGAAAAATACAATAATTTGTGTGTTATTAGTTTAAGCACACTGTGTTTGTCTAAGATGAAGATTAGATCAAATTTTATGACTAATTTATACAGAAATCCAGGTAATTCCTAGTCTATTCCTGCTCCTCCCCTCCGGCGTGGGACATCGCCGGAATACTAACCACGGTCCTGGGACTCATCATTACGCACACCTGGCACTCATCATTACGCACACCTGGCACTCATCATTGTGATTCACACCTGTACCTCATTACCTCCCCTTTATAGGTCCCATCCTTTTGTTCATTCCTCAGTTGGTATTGATCCTGTGTTCATGCTATCTCGCTTCTGTTACGCTGTCTTGTTTCATGTTAGTTGATTCATTAAATGTTTCACCTGCTTCTCGACTCACAGCGTCATCGTTACAGAATACCAACTCTAACAGTGGAAGCAGCAGGAAAATCGAATATCTCTCAGAGGGTCGATGAAAACAGGTTTACCTTCTGTGTCAGCACCATGACCAGCTGGCACAGTTGGGGACGGCCATGGAAGAGGTTTTTCACAGTTTGCAGCGTCTCGAACACCCTGGGAGGGGGATCAGACGGCTGCTGAGTATGCACTCACCTTCCGGACAGTAGCAGCATCCAGTGGATGGAATAAACTGGCGCTTCGCACGCTATTAAGAAGAGGTCTGTGCGAGGATGTCCAGACAGAATTGGCCTGCCGAGACGACAAATGGCCATTCGTCTGGATAACCTTCTCCGGGAGCGTCGGCATTCTCATCGCTTCTCTCCCTCCTTTGGCGAACACTCGGGATCAGAGACTGAGCCCATGGAGGTAGGGGTCACACGCCTCTCCGTGGCAGAGCGCCGCAAATAGATACAACTGGGGCTCTGTCTGTACTGTGGTCAAGGAGGGCACAGGCTCCAGCGTTGTCTGGCATGAACAAATCCGTGATCTACTAGAACAGAGGGACGGTAACGTGATCTGCCATCCCCTGGGCCAGGAGTGAGTATTCCATCTTCATCACTTCCTGCTAGGCTCTTTTTGGTGTCCATCTCATTGGTTGACTGTCCCTCAAGTCCTGTGTCAATAGCTTTAGTGGATTCCGGTGCTGCAGGGAATTTTATGGATCAGACCCTTGCCTCCTCTCTCAATATTACTTCATACCCGCTCTCCTCTCCTTTTCCGGTGCAAGGCCTCGATTGTCGGCCATTAGGATCCGGAACCATTACACACATCCCTCAACCACTCACCCTCATCGTGGAGTCCAATCATCAGGAGAATATCCCCTTCTTCATCACCAGTTCACAAGATCATCCTCTGCCTCCCTTGGCTTCAACGCCATAATCCCATAATTTCATGGTGAAGGATGAGAAACACAGACTGGTCACCTGAATGCCGTAGGACCTGCTTCCCTGTTCCCTGTGGTTCCACGTTGGTTGAGAGTTGTTTGGTTGCCCTTCAGCCCAACATCCCGGAGGTATACCAGGATCTGAGGGAGGTATTCTCCAAGACCTGGGCCACCTGCCTCTCTCCTCATCGCCCCTGGGACTGTGCCATCGACCTGCTTGCTGATGCAACACCTCCACGCAGAACGCATCTACCCCCTGTCTGTGGCTGAGACCCAGGCCATGAAGGATTACATTCAAGAGGCGCTCCAACAGGGGTTCATCCGCACGTCCACTTCTCCTGCGTTGGCTGGTTTCTTCTTCGAGGCCAAGAGGGATGGAGGATTACGCCCTTGCATTGATTACACTTAGGACTCAATGAAATTATCAAGAAGTATCGGTACCCCCTCCCGTTGGTGCCGTCAGCCATTGAGCAGCTCCGCGGGGCCCGGTTCTTCACCAAACTGGACCTGCGGAGAGCCTACAATCTCATCCACAACCGGGAGGGGGGGGGTGAGTGGAAGACCTGCGTTCAGCACAATGTCTAGTCACTACGAGTACTTGGTGATGCCCTTTGGCTTAGCCAATGCTCCGTCAGTGTTCAAGGCATTCGTTAACGAGGTGTTCAGGGACATGCTCGGACGCCAGGTGATCGTATACATTGATGACATCTTGATCTACTTGGTTAATCTGGAGGATCACATCACATACGTTCAAGCAGTCCTGGAACGCCTCCTGGCCCATTACCTGTTCGTCAAGGCTGAGAAGTGTCAATTCCATCAGAGGACGGTCTCCTTGGGTTACCAAATCAGCCCGCAGGGAGTGAAGATGGATGACAAGAAGGTAGATGCAGTCAGGTCATGGCCAGTCCCAACCACCATTAAGGGGTTACAATGGATTTTGTTGTTTGCCAACTTCTACCGTCGTTTCATCAGGAATTTCAGCTCTGTTGCCGCTCTTCTCACTTCTCTCCTTAACAGTCTGGTGGCCTTGAGCTGTTTTTCAGTCTCTCGGTCCCATCTTTGATGCACCTGTACTGACCTCGCCTTCTGGATGATAGCGGGGTGAACAGGCAGTGGCTCGGGTGTTTGTTGTCCTTGATGATCTTTTTGGCCTTCCTGTGACATTGGGTAGTGCAGGTGTCCTGGAGGGCAGGTAGTTTGCCCCCGGTGATGTGTTGTGCAGACCTCACTACCCTCTGGAGAGCCCTACGGTTGTGGGTGGAGCAGTTGCCGTACCAGGCAGTGATACAGCCCAACAGGACGCTCTCAATTGTGCATCTGTAAAAGTTTGTGAGTGTTTTTGGTGACAAGACAAATTTCTTCAGCCTCCTGAGGTTGAAGAGGCGCTGTTGCGCCTTCTTCACCACGCTGTCTCCATTTCAGTTTGTCTGTGATGTGTACACCGAGGAACTTAAAAATGTCCACCTTCTCCACTACTGTCCCGTCAATGTGGATAGGGGGGATGCTCCCTCTGCTGCTTTCTGAAGTCCAAGACCATCTCCTTTGTTTTGTTGACGTTGAGTGAGAGGTTATTTTCCTGACACCACACTCTGAGGGCCCTCACCTCCTCCCTGTAGGCCGTCTCGTCATTGTTGGTAATCAAGTATACCAGTGTAGTGTCGTCTGCAAACTTGATAATTGAGTTAGAGGCGTGCATGGCCACGCAGTCATAGGTGAACAGGGAATACAGGAGAGGGCTGAGAACACACCCTGGTGGGGCCCCAGTGTTGAGGATTAGCGGGGTGGTTGTTTCCTACCCTCACCACCTGGGGGCTGCCCGTCAGAAAGTCCAGGACCCAGTTGCACAGGGCGGGGTCGAGACCCAGGGTCTCGAGCTTAACTTCTTAGGGCTAGGGGGCAGTATTTTTAAGTTCGGATGAAAAACGTGCCCAAAGTAAACTACCTGTTACTCAGGCCCAGAAGCTAGGATATGCATATAATTAGTAGCTTTGGATAGAAAACACTCTGACGTTTCTAAAACTGTTAAAATAATGTCTGTGAGTATACCAGAACTGATATGGTGGGCAAAGACCCGAACAAAATCTATCCAGGATGTCTGAATCAGTCATGTCACACTGTTTTCAATAGGCCAGCTATTCAAAGCCTCATAGTTTAACCCCCAGATTGCAGTTCCTATGGCTTCCACTAGATGTCAACAGTCTTTAGAAAAAGGTTGGAAGCTCCAATCATGAAAATCAAGGGAGTAAGACCACTTGTTCCTGAGTTCACGTCAAGTGTCCTGTTTTGGATTTTGCGCGTAACAGGGAATGTGCGCTCAGTTCTTTTTCTCTTCTATTCAGCAGGTTATATTCCGTCTGAAATATTATAGTGTATATTCATTTTAGGGTATCTGAGTATTGATTACAAATGCTGTTTGACTTTTTTCGATGAACTTTACAGGTACTTCTGGGATATCGTTTGTCTGCATGGATGAAAGCCTTTGGGCAGGTGGATTACTGAACAAAACATGCCAACCAAACAGAGATATATGGATATAAAGAGGAACTTTATCGAACAAAAGGACCTTTTATTGTGTAACCTGGACGCTTTGATATGCCATCAGAGGAAGATCATCAAAGGTAAGCGATTTATTTTATGCTATTTTTGAGTTTTGTGACACCTCTGCTGGTTATGTTATTATGCTAATAGATTTTTGGAGTGGGGCGCTGTCCTCAGACAATCAAATGTTTTGCTTTCGCCATGAAGCCTTTTTGAAATCTGACAATGCTGTTAGATTAACAAGAGTCTTTTGAAGGGTGTGCAGCATTTGTATTTTCATGAATGTTTGAAATTAGTATTTTTGGTAATTTGAATTTGGCGCTCTGCATTTCACTGGATGTTGTCAATGTACCTATGGCTTCCACTAGATGTCAACAGTCTCTATACAAAACCAGGAAACGTTAGCCCTGACCAGAACGGATCGGAAGAGAATATGGTCCAGGGAGCTCAGATGTCAACAAGCTTTTGCAGGCGCGCAACTGAGTGCGCGCTCCACTGTTTTTTCCTTTCTTATCGTTCAGGCTACAATCCGGTTGAAATATTATAGTAAATATACAAAAAAGAATACCTAAGGAAACATAAAAAATGATGTTTGATTTGTTTGTAGAGATATGATAGGTATAATTTCAACACGTTCTCTTCACGGTTCTATGGGCGACTCGACGGTGGATTTTATGAACATAACACGCCAACCAAACTGAGATTTATGGATATAATAAATGACTTTTTCTAACCAAAGAAGCATGGATTGTCTTCGTTGGACACTTGGGAAGCCTTCAGCAGAAGTTCATCAAAGGTAGTCGATTTTATATTAGCGATTTTATGCGTTTTGTGAGACCCGGGTTGGGTTATGGATTTATGCTAATGTGTAAATATTAGAGGTGCTAACCTCAAACAATCAAATGTTGTGCTTTTGCCGTAAAGCCTTTTTGAAATCTGACACTGCTCCCTAAGTAGTTAATGACGAGTTTGGAGGGTACTATCTTCTTGAATGCTGAGCTGTAATTGATGAACAGCTTTCTTACATAGATATTTCTCTTGTCCAGATGGGTTAGGGCAGTGTGCAGTGTGATTGTGATTGCGTCGTCTGTGAACCTATTGGGGCAGTAAGCAAATTGGAGTGGGTCTAGGGTGTCAGGTAGGGTGGAGGTGATATGATCCTTGACTAGTCTCTCAAAGCACTTCATGATGACAGAAGTGAGTGCTACGGGGCGATAGTCGTTTAGCTCAGTTATCTTAGCTTTCTTGGGAACAGGAACAATGGTGGCCTTGTTGAAGCATGTGGGAACAGCAGACTGGGATAGGGATTGATTTAATATGTCTGTAAACACACCAGCCAGCTGGTCTGTGCATGCTTTGAGGATGCTGCTAGGGATGCTGTCTGGTCCGGCAGCCTTGCGAGGGTTAACACATTTAAAAGTTTTACTCACGTTGGCTGCGGTGAAGGAGAGCCCGCAGCTGTTGGTAGCAGGCCGTGTCAGTGGCACTGTATTGTCCTCAAAGCGAGCAAAGAAGTTGTTTAGTTGGTCTGGGAGCAAGACAACTGTGTCTGCGACGGGGCTGGTTTTCTTTTTGTGGTCCCAGTATTTATGCTGCAGTAGTTTATATGTCGGGGGGCTAGGGTCCGTCTGTTATATCTGGAGTATTTCTCCTCTCTTATCCGGTGTCCTGTGTGAATTTAAGTATGCTGTCTCTAATTATCTCTCTCTCTCTTTCTTTTTCTCTCTCTCTCTCTCTCTCTCTCTCTCTCTCTTGGAGGACCTGAGCATTAGGACCATTCCTCAAAGCCTACCTGGCCTGATGACTCCTTGATGTCCCCAGTCCACCTGGCCATGCTGCTTCTCCAGTTTCAACTGTTCTGTCTGTTTTATGAACATTTTTAAATATTGTCCATGTTCTGTTATAATCTGCACCCGGCACAACCAGAAGAGGACTGGCCACCCCTCACAGCCTGGTTCCTCTCTAGGTTTCTTCCTAGGTTTTGTCCTTTCTAGGGAGTTTTTCCTAGCCACCGTGCTTTTACACCTGCATTGCTTGCTGTTTGCGGTTTTAGGCTGGGTTTCTGTACAGCACTCTGTGACATCAGCTGATGTAAGAAGGGCTTTATGAATAAATTTGATTTGATTTGAATTGCGACTCTACTTTGTCTCTATACTGACGCTTAGCTTGTTTGATTGCCTTGCGGAGGGAATAGCTACACTGCTTGTATTCGGTCATGTTTCCGGTCGCCTTGCCATGATTAAAAGCAGTGGTTCCATGCTGCCATCAATCCACAGTTTCTGGTTTGTGAAGGTTTTAATATTCACCGTGGGTACCACATCACCGATGCACTTGCTAATAAACTCGCTCACCGAATCAGCAAATACATCAATGTTATTGTTTCGATGCTATCCGGAACATATCCCAATCCACGTGATCGAAGCAATCTTGAAGCGTGGAATCAGATTGGTCGGACCAACGTTGAACAGACCTGAGCACGGGCATTTCCTGTTTTAGTTTCTGTCTATAGGCTGGGAGCAACAAAATGGAGTCGTGGTCAGATTTGCCAAAGGGAGGGCGAGGGAGGGCTTTGTATGCATCGCGAATATTAGAGTAGCAATGATCCAGAGTTTTACCAGCCCGGGTTGCGCATTCGGTATGCTGATAAAATTTAGGGAGCCTTGTTTCCAGATTAGCCTTGTTAAAATCCCCAGCTACAATAAATGCAGCCTCAGGATATGTGGTTTCCAGTTTACATAGAGTCCAATGAAGTTCTTTCAGGGCCGTCGAGGTGGCTGCTTTGGGGGGATATACACGGCTGTGATTATAATGGGGAAGAATTATCTTGGTAGATATTGCGGTCGGCATTTGATCGTAAGGAATTCTAGGTCAGGTGAACAAAAGGACGTGAGTTCCTGTATGTTGTTATGATCACACCACGACTCGTTAATCATAAGGCATACATCCCCGCCCTTCTTCTTACCAGAGAGATGTTTGTTTCTGTCGGCGCGATGTGTGAAGAAACCGGGTGGCTGTACCGACTATGATAACGTATCCCGAGTGAGCCATGTTTCCGTGAAACAAAGAATGTTACAATCTCTGAAGTCTCTCTGGAAGGCAACTCTTGCTCGAATTTCCTCTACCTTGTTGTCAAGAGACTGGACATTGGCGAGTAGTATACTCGGGAGCGGTGGGCGATGTGCCAGTCTACAGAGCCTGACCAGAAGAGTTCAGGGGACAGGGGAACCCACAGAAGTTGTACCCATATGCGTTTTATTCTAAGAAACTGTCCTCTGAGGAACTACGACGTCGGCGATTGGGAGCTCCCTTCCGGCGATTGGGAGCTCCCCTCCGGCGAGCGACGTCGCCGGAATACTAACCACTGGTCCTGGGACGCACCTAGCACTCATCATTATGATTCACACCTGTACCTCATTACCTCCCCTTTATAGGTCCCTTCCTTTTGTTCATTCCTCAATTGGTATTGATCCTGTGTTCATGCTATCTCGCTTCTGTTATGCTGTTTTGTTTCATGTTAGTTGTTTCATTAAAAGTTTCATCTGCACCTGCTTGTCGACTCACAGCATTATCGTTACAATTCCAAAGGGTTCACATACTTTTTCTTGCCACTGTGTATGTGTGTATGTACACACACACACACCAGGACATGTACACATTGTAAATATGAATATAGAATACAGTATTTTAGAAGGTGACCTACCGCTTGCATCAAACTGGTAAGAATTTACGTTTTGATCTTCCCTTATGTGCAAGCATGACTAATGGCATAACAACTTATTGATATGTATTCAATCAACCAATAGGAATACATAAACATTGAATACATATTTCTGCAGTGTCAGGTGGAAACATAACCAGCCCTGTTACATTAACTCATATCTGAGTCTGACGAATTCAGTGAACTAGGAGCAACAAACCGTAACTGCATCACCGGCCTGAATCTAATCAAATCTGGAGCTACAGTCAGTCAAAAGTTGTAAAACATAGAATAGGGTTGCCACAAAGTCAAAATTGGTTATCGTAAAAATTCATGAAAACAAACACTTGCTTTTTGGTCTTAAGTTTAGCAGTGTAGTTAAGGTTAGGTTTAAAATCACATTTTAAGAACTTGTATAAGTAGGCAGGGTTTATTACTTTATTGCTGTGTTAACTAGTGACAACTTAGAATTAGCTTGACCCGAGATACTGCCCTGATGAAACAGACTGCTTAATCAATGGTAATGTGTGTTATGTGAAAAGTTGTATAAAAAAATACCCGGTTTGATAAACTAAAAGGTAATGACGTAATATGATATCTGAAGTGAAATAGAAAGGTGAATGCAGCGATCAGGTTGGTTCCACCATGCTACTCATAACCGCCATTGATAAAGTAGTCAATGCTCTGTGAGTGTGTTTATGTGTGTGACCAACCAGTATCTTTGAGGGGCCAGGAGCTGATATACGCTGCCATGCCCATCAATGGTCGTCGATGGGGAGACCAGAATTAGGTAGGTTTAGTCTGACCTGTTCAAACTTAAACATAGTATACAGTGCCTTTGGACAGTATTCAGACCCCTTCACTTTTTCCACATTTTGTTACGTTACAGCCTTATTATAAAATGGATTAAAAAAAAATATATATATATAATCAAATCCAATGTATTTGTCACATGCACCCAAATACAACAGGTGTATACCTTACCGTGAAATGCTTCCTGTATACAGGGGGTACCGGCACAGAGTCAATGTGCGGGGGTACAAGTTAGTCGAGGTAATTTGTAAAGTAACTATGTATAGAAAATAAACAGCGAGTAGCAGCAGTGTAAAAACAAAGGGGGTAGGGGGGTCAATGTAAATAGTCACACAATACCGCATAATGACAAAGCGAAAACAGGTAAAAAAATATATATTTTTAAAATAAATACCATATTTACGTAAGTATTCAGACCCTTTGCTATGAGACTTGGAATTGAGCTCAGGTGCATCCTGTTTCCATTGATCATCCTTGAGATGTTTATACAACTTGATTGTGGAGTCCACCTGTGATAAATTCAATTGATTGGACATGATTTGGAAAAGCACACACCTGACTATATAAGGTTCCACTGTTGACAGTGCATGTCAGAGCAAAAACCAAGCCATGAGGTTGAAGGAATTGTCCGTAGAGCTCCGTGACAGGATTGTGTTGAGGCACAGATCTGGGGAAGGTTACCAAAACATTTCTGCAGCATTGAAGGTCCCCAACAACACAGTGGCCTCATCCTAGAGCTGGCCACCCGCCCAAACTAAGCAATCGGGGGAGAAGGGCCTTGGTCAGGGAGGTAATCAAGAACCTGATGATCACTCTTACAGAGCTCTAGAATTCGTCTGTGGAGATGGGAGAACCTTCCAGAAGGACAACCATTTCTGCAGCACTCCACAAATCAGTCCTTTATGGTAGAGTTGGCAGGCGGAAGCCACTCCTCAGTAAAAGGCACATGAAAGCCCTCTTGGAGTTTGCCAAAAGGCACCTCGAGACTGGTTATTTTCTGGTCTGATGAAACCAAGATTGAAGTCTTTGGCCCGTCTGGAGGAAACCTGGGGTGAAGCATGGTGGTGGAAGCATCATACTGTGGGGATGTTTTTTAGTGGCAGGGAGTGGGAGACTAGTCAGGATCGAAGCAAAGAAAAACGGAGCAAAGTACAGAGAGATCCTTGATGAAAACCTGCTCCTGAGCGCTCAGGACCTCAGACTGGGGTGAAGGTTCACCTTCCAACAGGACAACGACCCTAAGCACACAGCCAAGACAACGCAGGAGTGGCTTCGGCACAAGTCTCTGAATGTCCTTGAGTTGCCCACCCAGAGCCCGTACTTGAACCCAACCAAACATTTCTAGAGAGACCTGAAAATAGCTGTGCAGTGACACTCCCCATCCTACCTGACAGAACTTGAGAGGATCTGCAGAGAAGAATGGGCGAAACTACCCAAATACATGTGTGCCAAGCTTGTAGTGTCATACCCAAGAAGACTTGAGGCTGTAATCACTGCCAATGGTGCTTCAGCAAAGTACTGAGTAAATGGTCTGAATAGTTATGTAAATGTGATATTTCAGTTTATTTTTCAATAACAAATTTGCAAAAAAACCCAGTTTTTGCTTTGTCATTATGAGGTATTGTGTGTACAGTCGTGGCCAAAAGTTTTGAGAATGACACAAATATGAATTTCCACACAGTTTGCTGCTGTCTTTAGATATTTGTGTCAGATGTTACTATGGAATACTGAAGTATAATTACAATCATTTCATAAGTGTCAAAGGCATCATGCTGGAGAAGGCATTGTTTGTCACCAAACTGTTCCTGGATGGTTGGGGGGAGTTGCTCTCGGAGGATGTGTTGGTACCATTCTTTATTCATGGTCGTGTTCTTAGGCAAAATTGTGAGTGAGTCCACTCCCTTGTCTGAGAAGCAACCCCACACATGAATGGTCTCAGGATGCTTTACTGTTGGCATGGCACAGGACTGATGGTAGCGCTCACCTTGTCTTCTCCGGACAAGCTTTTTTCCGGATGCCCCAAACAATCGGAAAGGGGATTCATCAGAGAAAATGACTTTACCCCAGTCCTCAGCAGTCCAATCCCTGTACCTTTTGCAGAATATCAGTCTGTCCCTGATGTTTTTCCTGCAGAGAAGTGGCTTCTTTGCTGCCCTTCTTGACACCAGGCCATCCTCCAAAAGTCTTTGCCTCACTGTGCATGCAGATGCACTCACACCTGCCTGCTGCCATTCCTGAGCAAGCTCTGTACTGGTGGTGCCCCGATCCCGCAGCTGAATCAACTTTAGGAGACGGTCCTGGCGCTTGCTGGACTTTCTTGGGCACCCTGAAGCCTTCTTCACAACAATTGAACCGCTCTCCTTCAAGTTCTTGATGATTCGATAAATGGTTGATTTAGGTGCAATCTTACTGGCAGCAATATCCTTGCCTGTGAAGCCCTTTTTGTGCAAAGCAATGATGACGGCACGTGTTTTCTTGCAGGTAACCATGGTTGACAGAGGAAGAACAATGATTCCAAGCACCAGCCTCCTTTTGAAGCTTCCAGTCTGTTATTCAAACTCTATCAGCATGACAGTCATCTCCAGCCTTGTCCTCGTCAACACTCACACCTGTGCTAACGAGAGAATCACTGACATGATGTCAGCTGGTCCTTTTGTGGCAGGGCTGAAATGCAGTGGAAATGTTTTTTGAGGGATTAAGTTCATTTGCATGGCAAAGAGAGACTTTGCAATTAATTGCAATTAATCTGATCACTCTTCATGACATTCTAGAGTATATGCAAATTGCCGTCATACAAACTGAGGCAGCAGACTTGTGAAAAATTATATTTCTGTCATTCTCAAAACTTTTGGCCATGACTGTAGATTGTTGAGGGGAAAAAAACAATTCACATATGCATCTATGGAGCCAGAACTTGGAGACTTGCAACATTATGTAGTAGAGTCCTGACCGACAGGCTTGATACTGACGTCGCTGAATGGAGCGAGACCTGGAACTCAACACATCCACAATGTGGGGCTGAAGGTGATTACTAATTATACAGTACAGCAGAAATGTCCAGTATTTGCAACACCCTTTTTATTCCATGCGTCACTGATGAACTCTGGTACAATTCTGCCTATTTTTACAGATGGAGAGGACTGGAGATTATAATTGGTTAGGTTTTGTCTTACCTGTTCAAACTTCAACATTAGTACCTGTTTGTGTGTCAGATATTACCTATTCAATCTGCCGTTGGTAATAGAACAGGGAATGTGTATATGTTCACAGAAACATGTATGGAGCCAACACATGGAGACTAGATTGACAGTTGTGCTTGATACTGATATCTCTAAATTGAGAGAGACCTGGCACTCTGCATTACAGAGTCAACTTTTACTTGTATTGTATTTTTTTTATTATTGAGTTGAATAGTATCAGTCAATATGGGGAGGGAGAATGACATCGGCTGGGAATGACAATGAAAGGTGAAAGGTGCACATTGTTATATTAGCAGAACACTGTTTCTATGTAAAGGGTTGTTTATTCATGGACATGGACCTGTTACTACATTTGAAAGTTATCAATACACGTAGTTTAGAATATCTACATTCAGCAATCCCATCTTCTCATATTACTCTGCCCTTTGTATCTCAGTTGGTAGAGCATTGGCGCTTATAACGCCAGGGTAGTGGGTTTGATTCCCGGGACCATCCATACATAAAATGTAGGCTTGCATGACTGTAGGTCGCTTTGGATAAAAGTGTCTGCTAAATGGCTTATATTATATTCTATCTACTGACCTATTCAAAGCTTCCTCCGGCATCTCAGCATACATCTGCCTGTTGTTATTAAACTCAACCTGCAGGAGGTTTGTTTGTTGTGATTGAGTGGCGGGAAACAGCTGCGGGCAAGGTTCTGACAGATGGGCGTGTCTTGGTGGTGGCAAGGACACACCCAAGAAACCCGCACATCAAACCACACCCCCAAGCCAAGTCACATTTGGCTCCTGTCATGGCAGCCAGCATTTCTTGAGGAGCAAGCCAAAATACGAGGCCAGTTCCCCTTTAATAAACCTACATGTAAAAATCTACAAATGTTACATCCACGCTCGCGCTTTCCATGTGCTCTGTCCTTTTCCCCTCCCTTTCTCTTTATCAGTGCATTAAAGATTGAGATGTACTTTTGAGGATTGGAGACAGACCGACCGGGCCAATGGGCCCTGGAGATGTTTTCTCAAAGAGAGAAATCTGTCCGTTTGGTGTGACGACCTTTCTGTGTGGTAAATTATTCACTGTTATAAGCAACTCTGTGGGCCTGGTTCCCTGGTTGGTTCCCATGTTTGATTGGAAAACGGGGCTGATTTGTGGAGCGATAGCCCCGGGCTTCTGGCCTGCAGGCTGCCGCTGGGGAGACACTGGCCTCTGAGTCCCACCAGGTCCCTGGAAGGTCCGTATGCAGTCAGCCTGCCTGCCTGCCAGCCTTTCGTCCACTGCTCCCTTTGCCTTCCCACTGGAAACCTTGGCACTGATCAGTGGTTCCACTGAGGGAGGCTGTTCTCTGAGCAGTTCTCCCCCCTCAGCTCAGCCAAAGCCTCCAGCCTATCTCCTGCGGTTTCTTGGTCAATTTGTTGGTCGACCTGCCAGGAGCAGAATGTAAATCCTCACTGAAGGAAACAAGAGGAGCGTAGAACCCGAGCCTGCTGGCAATCTAAGGCCAGCATATACCTCTCAGTCTCTTAGTGTGTGGAGAGAAACCCAGCGGCTGTTTCTATCTGGAAGAGCCATACAGGATAGAGGATAGCCATCATGAGGATTTGAGTGTGTGTGAGGGGTTTTGTGTGTTTAGGATGGTCTGTGTGTGTGTGTGTGTGTGTGTGTGTGTGTGTGTGTGTGTGTGTGTGTGTGTGTGTGTGTGTGTGTGTGTGTGTGTGTGTGTGTGTGTGTGTGTGTGTGTGTGTGTGTGTGTGTGTGTGTGTATGCGTCTTCGTGTGCATGCCTGCATTTGTGTGTGTGCGTCTGTCCTCTGGCCACAATAGTTTTGTACTTTTTAGGGCCCCAGCTGCCTGTCTCCGTCACCTCTCCCTTCACAGCAGCTTCACCCGGGATTCAGGCACGATTCCCCTTCACTGCTTATCAACCCACAAGCGCTCTAATTTATAGACAGGCATAAAAAGTCTGCCTTGTCCCTCTGGTACTGCTTCTGCATAGCAATAGCACAACAAAATAGGACACATGCTGTTAAACATGTAAAGGTCTTTTCGGCTTTGTCTCAGTGTTTTAACTCTCTCCATTTACTCACACAACGGGGGTACTGCGTCCACAGACACATACAAACACACACACACACACACACACACACACACAGGTACACATATTATGTTAAATGACTAGTCATCTGGAGATGATCTTATACCTCCTGAGTTTGGCTGTACTCTTTTGAACCTTTTGAGGTAAATTCAGGCTGTGTTTAAAGCAACAGTTCAACCAACAACAAAGTGGCCACCCTGCCACTGTTGGTAAACAGCTGAGGGAAGGGGCTGGAGAAATGGAACCACTCTCAAATTCATAGACAGCGCTATGGATATAAGGACTGACCATCCATGATATCAAAATTAAAGTTTGTTTGCGATTGCATTGTTTATAAACAATGGAGTAAAACAAGCTTATATTTGCGGTTCTGATAAGGAACAACAGTTGAACCAAGCCGATGAGGCATTTATAAGTTATATTCTTCAGTGGCTGTATATAATTAATTTAAAAGTCCAAAAATTGATGTAGCAATCGCAGATTGCCCCCTTCAAACATGGATGACTTTAATATTGGATTAATGGTCGACCATGGTGTGCTGCCTGCTGTAAACTACTAGAGTTCAGACCAGTTTCAAGGACAAGATGATACACACAAGATCAAAGTGATAGCATGGAGAGACTTGAATCTGAATGTCTCTATCCAAATACCACCTGTCTGTTTTTGTAACATCAGCACTTTTGAAAAATCTCCAGTTCATTTTTGGTCAGATGTAGTACCTCGTTCTAGTAGTACCTCGCCCAGAGTCTTGCATCTGAGAATCCTAAAATATGAAGACATGGATAAAAGGCACTTTTGTAATCAACATTTTGTCCTTAAGCGGTCTTTTCTTTTTAAGAAACTGTTTTCATTATTTATAAGTGTTCTTGAGGTATAACAGAGCTGATTTATTCTAAGGGCCTGATAGGAGGCAGATGAAGCCTGCAGAATTGATTAGGTAAGCTTTGGGAATTATCATGTTGGCCACGTATTCCTGGAAAATGTTCCTCTAAAATATCTTCCACTGTGAAAGCCTTAATGCTGTGTGTTAGAGTGGGTGTGTGTTTTAAAAGTAACCTAGGCCTACTCTTCATCCAAATTGTTGAGGAAGTTATCTTTTGAAGTTTCCAATGCCTATATAGGCTGTCAATTACATTACTGGAATGAAAGACTACTTTGCATCATAAATGTTGTCTGACAACTAGTATTTTTCACCACCATTCGACAATGATTTCGATGTTGAAATTGAAATCCCTCATGTTCTACTGTAAATAATTCTGAATGATTAAATCAAAATTAACTAAGTTAAAACAGATTTGTCAGTTTTAACTGATGTTAAATGAGATGAGATGGTGGATTAGTACTTTGGTCCACATAGACTTGGCCGGTGTGTGGGTATGTGCACATAGAACACTTTGTCTTCTGCTTAATATTTAATGGTCGCTACCTGTTGTAGAGCGTTTAATGAGCTGAGGGCTGAGAAAAAGTAATTTATCATGCAAAGTTTTCAAAGGAAATGCTAATTCAAATATACACACACACACATGCTCTTTACCCACATATTTTCCTCAAATAGCATAGCATTAGCCACACTGCATTTCCAACACATTGAATATTTTAGCCTTAGTAAAAAAAAAGGTTTAACTTAAGTGAAGAACAGGATCGCAGGGTCAGTAGTGGCGCTTTAAAGAAACTTTCCCTGACTCTGTTCTGTTGGCTGTTCTCTGCTCTGCCTGGCTCTGCTTTATCCCACCCAGAATACTAATGGCAGGGGAAAAAATGACTAGAATGACTTGGACATACGTGTCAGGAAAATGGGTCAACTCATAGCAGTACGATGTTAATTCACCATGAATGAAATGTCCTCCTCACTGTCTTCTCGTTTCAAAAGCAGGGGCCCTCTCTTTAAAAAGGGATAGCGAGAGACAGAGACAGCGGGGGGAGGTTGAAGAGAGAGAGAGATGGAGAAAGAGAGAAAGGGTAGGATGGAGAGAGGGAGAAAATAGAAAGAGAGAGAAAATGAAGGATAGAGAGAGAAAGAGAGACGTGGATTCCTGCCACTGCTACAGTACAGGGCCACAGGGGCCAGGGCAAAAGTAAGAGACTGACAATCGTCAGGTGATTTAGGGGGTGACCGGGAGGCTAGGTAGACCTACAAAATGAATAACGGCCAACCCAAAACCACGCCATAAGGCTCAATGGTTTGTGATTTGCAAGTTGATAAGACAAGAAGATTAATAATGCTGCATGATAACGGCTGGCTGCAGCTCAGCTGGGGAGATGGTAATGATGTGATATTGCTGTAGGAGCAGTTCAGGAAGAGAGAGAGAAAGCCGCGGTGGAGGAGAGACTGAAAGGCTGCAAAAGGGGAAAAAACTCACTCTATCCCAATTGGCCCTGAGGATATAGAGAGTTAGAAAAATGAGAATGCAGTTATCATTTTAATTAGATATAAAGTAATTTTATATTTATATAATTTTTGCTGAAATGAGGACTTCAAAGAACATATTTTGCAGTATTCAGTCCCGTCGTAATTCCTGAGTGACAGTTTTGGTTAATTTGATATGGTTTTTTTTCCAGATCGAACTTTGCTTGAGGCCGAGAATGGAGAGGGAATGCAGATTGCTCCCGTGGATGCTCTCAGGTATATCACTCAGGCAGGGGTGTGTTGTCCTATCAAACTGCTGCTTCATCATCATGTTCTCTGTAAATGGCAGGGCAACCAACAGTTGTACTGTATCTGTCCTGTATCTGGTTATCATAGTACACCTGCCATTGTGTTTGAATACTTTCCACAGTGATAGGCCTACTCATTTTGAAGTACTCTAACATAAAACAAATACATACTTATTGTTGGCTTGTCTTACTCTGTTCACAGCCCATACATACAGTAGAGTGGCTTGATCGATACTGATATCCATTAATTGTAGTCAGATACATCTTAGGACAATCTTCCTGGTTCTGTTCCATCAACACAAAGGTCACACTCCCCCCCCCAAAAGACAGGAAACAGCTGTTCACTATCTGGGAAAATAATTCTTTATTCGAGAATAATAGTCATTTATTTGTGACAGTCAGTCTTTGTAGATATGCAGTGCTGTCTGACATATTTTCTCTCACTTCAGTTTTTTATCTTTGAAGCTGATAACATCTTTGTTTACACCTAAAGAAAAACATCTTATCAGTTTCTTATCGCAGCTAATTGCGTTACTTTGTCAGACTCCACTGGCGGCAGTCACATGGTACACTGTCACTCACACAAAACACACACACTGTCACTCACACAAAACACATGCACGTACTCACACACACGGTCACTTGTCTCTCCGGCTTCCAATTACTGCTCATAATGGAATTAGATGTTGATGAAATTCTTTTCCGCTTTTAAGTATACAAATTGGGCGTGCCGTATGAGGCCTAACAAGTTTTATTGCCAGACAGAAACAAACATAGACTGGAAAATCGTCCGTGTGTGGTGTTGATGTACAACATGTAAATATGTGTTTCTTGTAAGAACCGACGCTGATGAAGAGAAGCAGGTACAGAGAGTGAACATTTAATTATCGATGGACATGGAACAGGACAGGAACAGCGTCAGAACGGGGGGAACAAAACTACATACGACATTTAATGCAGAAGCGGGGAACAGAGCTGGGGAACAGACAGATATAGGGGAGGTAACGACACAGGTGATTGAGTCCAGGTGAGTCCAATGAATCGCTGATGCGCGTGACGAGGGAAGCAGGTGTGCGTAGTGATGGGCAGCCTGGCGCCCTCGAGCACCAGGGAGGGAGAGCGGGAGCAGGCGTGACAGTTTCTATTTTTCGTATATTTGTCAAAGCCAGTCCACACATCCTAAAGAGGCCTCATATTAAAAAGCAGAGAACGCACATACTGCCAAGGCTGCTGAGCTTACTAAAAACAACTGAACCAATTTTAATAGCATCGATTTTTGGGGGATGGATACTGGCTAATGCAAAAATCTCCCCATTTGTATTTTAATTTGAGCCACTCTACTTAATTGTTTCAGCTGGATTGGTAACGAGCAGCAGCAAATTTGCATAGGTCGCAATTAAATGATTGAACATGAGGAAATAACTCTTGCATCAGAGTGTTAACTTTTGTTGGAGGTCACAGCAGCTCCCCAACGGGTCCTTAATGAGTTAATAACGGCTATTAAACCCTGATTAAAAGGCCAGAGAAGGGTGACCGAAACGGTTAATAGTGCAATCGCTTTGAATGTTTTTATCCAATGTATAACAAAAGATGACACAATCAAGCATCCAACAAAGTGTAGGTGGATGATTTTATGTGTTATCACGCCTTGCTTCTGACTCATTAATTACATGGTGACAAGTTGCATTTTGAAGATGGACGTTGACAATACAGTAGGTCGCTATCGACAGCTATCGCCGTTTTGAATAAAAGGGCCATTTCCCAAAGGGTAAAGATACTTTATGGGACCTTTCTCCCTCCTTTCCCCAAGTGCTGTATCAGTAGACATGATGAAGGTCATGTGGGGCCGTCTCTCTCTGACTGTCTCTCTCTCTCTGACCCCTCCCCCCTCTGTGTGAGTAATGTCTCGGCGGCCCCCAGTGTTACTGATCATTTTGATGGAGGGTGTTTGTCCAAAGTGGGATTGACACGCTCTCAGGGGTCCATGGCCCATCAACTTGACACTGAGTGAATGAGGCACATTAGTGACACTGACGTCGGTGGCACTGTCCCCCACCGTTTACACACATTATCTAAACGGCATGATAATGTAGCCAGATCTTAGGAGAAAACGGGGGCGGTAAGCAATGATAAGTGATGGGAGAAGTGACCATGTCAATAGTCGTGATAATCATGTCCTCGCGGCAGGAAATCACGGAGCATATGTGCCTCGTCAGCCCCAACAAGCCTTCAATATCCTCTAATAATAAAATGAAGTGGAGGGGAAAAAACTATCAATAGACCATCTGATGATAAATTTTAAATTGCAGTATGGAGTGAATATGACTCTTCTCCCTGAAGAAGGGAGCAGATTACTAGGGGTAGTGGGGGAGAGCCCATTTGTATGTAAATGTAGGATTGATTATATTTATTTGCTGGCACAGACAGGGCTGAGGATCGGTGTCTTTGAGAGACACACACACACACACACATACCTGCAGGCTGTGAGTCTGTGCTCTTGCCAATAGAGGTGTATGCCCTACCATAGAGACAGACTGTGTGTTTGTGCACCCTTGGTTCAGGCCTTCAGAGAGGAGCAATAGAGAGAGCACACCCCCAGCTCTTAGCTCCAACAGAGCCCTGGCTGCTTGTCTGCTCTCTAGAATATTCTAATTATCAGCCTTCCTTATTATAGGTGCCATGTCAATGAGGGTGGGAAAAAAAACTTCATGCAGTGAGGACCAACTCCGTAATTTCTTAATCACTTTTTTGGCAACCTGGGTTAATACCATAAATTGAATGTTGCTTTGGTTTCACTCTAAATAGGCCGTTGCCGCGGTGCTTAGTGAAATCTATTATTGTAATTTGCATAGGGCCTTTTTAGTGCCGAGATCCTACAAAGGCTAGAAGAACAAAGAGCTCATGAGGGAGAAAATAGGACGGAGATGATCCGGCGCTGGCTTCAAATGTGACATCACGTCCCTAATGAAATTTTTTGACTGAAACCATAGTAAATGGCAGAATTTATATCTGACACTTAATGGTTTGCATAGAAATTAGAGAGAGGGCCCCCGTCTCTCTCTCCTCTCTCTGACGCTTGATGTCCCTGATTAATTTACAGGACTTTTGTTATGTTGCCATCGCCGAAAATAAATTACCAGGCGGAGATATCAAGAAAGGGAGGGAGGGGGTTAGTAAAAATGCAATTTAGAATGAAAAAAAGAGAAAAGATTAAATAAAATACCTAATTGCCAGAAAAGTCACTAAGCACAAGCTTGTGTGGTGGCATTGGGGGGTGGTATGGAGGGGGGAGCTGTGGCCACTTGATTTCCTATGAAAATTAATCGGCTATCAAACAATCTTCGTCTTGCTGAGGATGATTATAAAGTGTGGGAGAGGAAAGGGAAGAATGCCCTTTGTGTAGGTGAAATGTGTCTGAGACTGTCATTGTAATATACCTCAGTGAAATGAAGGTTAATTCTGATGTACAGCCTGCATGGCAGTCATTATCAGCGAATCATGAAAATAAATTAAGCCACTGAAATAGATACGTCCTCCTCTGGCACGCGGCAGGGATCCTGTGAGGGATGGATGGCTGAACTTTACAGATTATTATTGGAAAATAGTGCCGGATTCAATTAACACACCTAAAAGACACCTTTATAGAGGGCAGCCATAATTTAAATGACAGCGGGGTGTAATTTTGCTTGTTATAAGTCAAATTTGCAGAGTTTCATGTTTGGCATTTTATCCCTTCCCTCTCTTTTTTTCCCTGTCTTTCCTCCTCCCTGGGATTTTCTCCTCCTTTTCATCATTATTCCAAGGGATTCCTGAAAAGAGAAAGAGTTAAGCATTGCGCCCCACATTAAGATGTATACCTGTGGTACATAAAGGTTTAGGAATTCACAGACAGCCTGTAGATATTTTATCCAAATGCATCGCCATCTCTGCATTTACAAATATGATCCAATTAATATATTGTAGTTTTACACATGTACGTATACATGATATTCCTTCTTTCACCCTATTCAATGTCCCTGTAATCCTGTAATCCCCAATGGCATGTAGCATATTGCTAGTGCATTGCATTGCCCTCAGTTCAGCTCTATACAAATGAAGCCTGAGGGGCATACAGATGCTATGTCTTTATGTAGATATTCCACCATCCACCTTGAAAACCTGATTGAGAGCCCAATGAACTGGGTAAATGGTTAACCTCTCACCTTCCACAATGGAGAAGGAACCTGAAGCTTAATCCGAGCAGGCGTCTGACAAGCACCCCGGAACACTGTGCGTCCGTATCAGGCTGACCCTCCCATGGACCTCCTTTATCTATTAATCTACACCTTTCTTTAACGGGCCCCGAATTAACACCCCGGCAGGGGCAGAGGGCTTCTGATTAACACACATCACCCCACTGTGTGTGCCTGACTGCATGCTGACGAAATAAAAGACTACCCCCCTTCTCATACAGACATGTATGCACACACACGTATTCACACATGAACTCATGCACGCTTACACACGCATGCGCGCACTATTGTGAGATCACACACATGTATGCAGATATGCACATGTATGTGCACACACATGCAGGGGGTGCATACACACAGCCATGCACACACACACACACATAGCAAGCTTCCTTGCAACGTTTGACATGGATGCTTCGGAAGTTTTATTGGTATTATCTGAACAACCATGAAGTTTGTGTGGAGAAATTAGAAAATATATAATTGTTACAGTATGGATAGTTCCTGCATTTCTGCTTGTCTATTGTTTAATTGGACAGAAGAAAAAAATTATCGTCCAAACAAAGTGAATGTTAAGTATATTTATGTGCTTGTTTTAGTTTTATGGAAGACCGTGTTTAGCGGAAAGCATTATGGAGAATGTGAAACTGGCTACAATATATCTTTATGAGGCATGAAATAATATAAGACTGCATATCAATTTGGTAGACTCCTGTATTCTGAAAATTGCGTAATTAAAGCCGAAGAGTGATACATGACAATTGGTGGATTTTAAGCAGTTTCATTTAAAAGTTGCCAGTTGCTAAAAAACAAAAATCAATATAGAATACAGCCCTATTCTGTTTCTCAGTCCATTGAGGAAAGTCAAATAAGATTAATTGTATTTGAGAGTAAAATGTAGTAATTTATACTGTAAAACCATTGGTGTGATCTTTATTTAATTACACCCGTGGCAAGAAGTCATATCCACTCTTCTTCCAAAGCCAAACACTACACAAATCTTCCCTTCCTCCATATTTCTCTCTCTAGCCCATTTCCTCTCTCTCAATTCTCTACAGTTTAAAGATCCCTTCCACTATCATTATTAGTATTGAACTCATTTCTAAATTCAGAAATTGGCTAAGGATGATCATTCATCGTGGTGGATAGTAAAATCAATAGCTTTTGTGTCTGCTGGTGCTGTGGGTTGGAGGAGTGTAGAGCAGTGCAGAGTGTGTGTGTGATCGTATGATCGTGTGTGTGTGTGCGCGGAGCGGTGCATACGGCCGGAGAGTGAAAACTGGGGGAGTGGGGCCACCTCTTGACGACACATATACACACACACACACGCTCTCTCCCAGAGTCGTCCATGCTGCGACTGCTGGTCCTCCCTCCCTCTCACTCACACACACTCACACACACACTCACACACACACACACACACACACACACACACACACACACACACACACACACACACACACAGAGTCGTGACGGAACAGGACGGCTAATTCCAATGAGAGCCAAATCAATCAAGTTCTTTTAATCACCACTCTGCTTTTATAGTGTGGCCTGGTAATGATGAAATTCTACGTAGGCCGATCCCCAAAGAACTGAAACCCCCTCCACCATCAGCACTACCCCCATGTGGATTTGAATGTAGCAGACACTCACTCAAGTCTGATGATTTTCATTTTTCAATTACATTATCTGATTAACTAATCAATTGCCAGCCTTATCAATAATTAATGTTTTTACTGACTATTAGAACTTAGGAGATAAAATGGCAACTGTCTTTTTTCTTTTTAATATATTTAATGTGTCCCTCTGTACAGACTTTGATATATAAACACAAACACAAATCTTTTATTTTTTCAAAGGAGACATCCTTCTTTACATGTTCCCCATCATTAACATTGTTATTAGAATATAAATACGGGATTGGTTTGATAGCCTTATACATATTGTATGATATTATATGATACCCTTATACTGTGTAGGTTATTATAATGTAGAAACTCTGACCCAAATCCGAGCACATGATAATAATCACGTTTACAGAATAAGACATTCAAAATAAAAATAACAAATTAATACAGACATTACAAACCAAACAATACCACCACTACTACTTCTGGCTGCCATGGATTGACTGTTGAGGCGAGGCCACCAGTGGAGACCTCAGAGGGGTGTCAAACGTGTGCGGATCTGGATCAATGTCTCACTATGTCTCATTCCTCTCCCCCAGCTGTAGCTGTTGTTTCCCACACTGAGCCTTTGTCTGGGGCTCAAGACAACAGCCAGAAACAACTGTTTACCGTCTGGCCCTCCAGCTGCCCGGCCGTGAACCCGTTACAACCTGTTACACCTCACAGCGCTGCCTCTGCCTCCCCGCTTTGATGCCTCTAATCGTGGGGTAAAAGTCTGGTGGGCGAGGCTATGAGTCGATGTCTCACTTTCTTCCACGCATGATGTTGGAGGGGTGTTCACAGGGGTTCCCCAGTCCAGCCAGGGAGGGTCTCGCTGGGCCACGGTGTTGGCGCATCACCGCCCTCCCTCCTTGGAGCTGATAATTAGAACCTGGCTCTCAGGTTACACACCTCAATGCTAGGAGCTCAGACTGTATGAGAGAACCTGTATGAGGGAGAAGGTGTTGTGTTCACATATGGGTGTTGGTGTAATTCAATTATATCTAAGTTGATCGAGATGGGTTAGTTGACAACGTCACTAAAACGATGCACACGCTTAAACGGGGCAGAAGTCTGCGTGTTGTTGTGATTATGGATGGCCAGAAAGCTAGCAACAATGACAAGAAACTGCCATGTGGGGAATCGTTGGTGGCTTTTTTCAGTTAGTTTTGTCTTGTTATTGATACCATGTCTTGTTTTGAGGTGTTTTTACTGTCACGCCTATGCTAATTATGGCTACGAATTTGCTAGCTAGCTAACCAACAAATGTAACGATGTATTTGAGAGACAACAAGTGCTCATTGTGCAAATGTATTTATGTTTTCAATAAATATTGGAGAGGAAATATAGTTTACGTGTTGTCAACAATCTAAGACAACCCTGTCTGTTTTGCCCTATAGTTGCACACGTATCGGTTTTGTTGCTAAACAACCAACCAGTCTATTGTATATTTGACTCTTCTGACTATTAGGGTCTCTGTTGTTCATGTATTCTGGTTTGAGTTTATATACTGTATTTCTGACTGTTTGGTCTGTTGGATTGCTGTTTTGTTCATGCAGTCTTTGTTTGGTCACTGGAGTCTACCGGAGTTCATATTCCATAAATCTGAGAATGCCTTCTGTCTGGGCTTACAAGTGGCTACCAGCAGCGTTGACGAGAAAGAAAGACCGTGCTACAGGAGAGACAGAAAGCGAGAGAGAGAGAGAGTGATACAGAAAGAAGGTAAGAGAGAGAGGAGGAGGGGTCTCTTTTCAATTTAGCCCAGCTAGCAGAAACATCTGTCAGCACTCAGCCACTTGTGATGAGGAGAGAAGCCGGTATGCGGCGGGCCCAGCCCAGGAATCATTGGGGCCGGTGAACTTGGCACGACTGCCTTGTTTATTTGGCCTGACCCCGCGTTCGCTCTGAGGTTACGGGACCTGCTCAGTGAAAGGAGCTTTTGTCCTGCAGGAGAAAATCTGTTACAAATATTTACCATGGGGGAATGCAAAGGCATGGCCCCACGCCAGCCAGACTGAAGAGCTATAAAATTCACTGCACATTCTTGAGTTAGTCCCCTCTTTTAAAACCCTGGCTAAAATGTTACCCCTTTTTTATTAATGAGATGACATGTTGTCACAGATTATTAACCATTTATTTATGGCGCCGTTAACGCATGGGTCTTATATGATTTCCTCCAGACCCAGATTTATTCTATAATTCAATATCTGTAGTTAAAAAGAGGACTTCGTATATATACAGTACTGTATATTTTATGACTCATCCCGAACATGTGTGGAATTGTAATAGTCTTTGATTGTATGTGTTGAATCCAAGTCCGACTATTTGCCTCTTTGCCCTCTCCTTGTTGTGCAAGACATTTTAAGATGTTGAAATGCTTTTTTTACCTAAAGAATCTGGAACACATCCCTATGTACTGCATTCTTATTCCACTGGGCACCTGGTTAGGTCAGTGGTAACACATGCAATTTCAAAAGGCTGCATAAATTCCCTGTTTTTTTTTATGGTTTCCTCAGAAAATGCCACACTGGGTTTTAGCTTGAATAAATCTGCCTGTTATATATCCACCGTCAAGCACCCCTTTTTACCCTTGCAGCCGGACCTTGCGTACATCTTCACTCGCACATTGACATGCAACAAAGCTAATGGCGCCCGATACAGGAGGGCCTAATCTCGACTAACTGACAAGATTTAAATTGAGGAGACATCTTCCGCTGATTAGCTCCCACACCCACAATTATCCAACTGGGGTGTCAAGCAAGGTTTAACATCTCCACTGATTCTGCTCTCTGGAGACATCCGGGAGGAAATGCAATCGCTTTTAATAACTGCCGCTTCTCCTCCTCTCTCCTCTCCTCCACACCGTACCGGGCGAGGCTGCCTGCCTGGCTCTCTCAGCTGCACCGTTTCCAGCCATTCAAGCTCCCTTCAAAATTAACCTTTCCAGTGAAAATATAATTTCGCACAAAATGAACCCACCAAGTAATTTTTTTTCTCTCCCTCAGAATAATTTATTCAAATTGCTCCGAACTCAGAACAGCGGAGCAATCTGTAGACCAAGGGAGTGGACCCCGGAATTCTGGATCTCTTTTACATTTTTTTTTTTTAAGTTGATGTACCTTGCTGTCTCTCCATCCCTCCATCCTCAGGTTGTTTCTCTGGTGGCTGGTAACCCTCTTGAGTCCATACACCTCATTTAAATTCGACTGATCTGAATATTTTTGGAAGTATGGTTTGATTGCCTCTCCGTGACATGTAACAGCCTGGTGTTATTTTAATCACAAGCACCCATCGGGCGACACACGACGCCAACGACATTGAACCATTCTACTTGACCCCATTTTACGAGTGCACGTCATTTCAGGGGGACGGTGTTGGAGGAAAATAAACTTACCTGGCATGATGGACACCCTCGATAATTATGCTCTTCTTTTATTTTTCGACGCCTGAGCGACATCAGCTCGGCTTATACTTTCCCTCAATCAAGAGATGTTTTTCACTCTAATGAAGTGTTTTCTTCCAGCGACGGAACGAGGACACAAAGCAAGCTGATTAATAATTTACTGTTTAGTTTTACTAATTGATCTGTTTGGGGAGCAGGGATAAAAGTGGAGATGCATCCTCAGATCACAATGCTTTCATATGGCATTTATCCACAAGTCACAATAGGGTCCCACAAGATGAATAATGAAGCAAACAAGATCAAATAAGTATCACTGGGGACCAGCAAGAACTCCCTGACAAATACCAGCAGAATTTACCTTGGGTTTTTTCCAATTTGCTCACAACAAAGTAGAAGAAGGAGAAGAGGAGCAACAGAGAGGAGGAAGTTATTGTGCTTCTAATGTGATGCAGGGTTTACAAGGACATATGCTTACTTTACTTTATAACCATACTTTCCATTTCATTCAAAAGGATGAGAATGCAATTGTATATTTAAGCAATAAGGCACGAGGGGGTGTGGTATATGGCCAATATACCACGGCATGACGCAACGCGGAGTGCCTGGACACAGCCCTTAGCCGTGGTATATTGGCCATATACCACAAACCCCCGAGGTGCCTTATTGCTATTATAAACTGCTTGCCATCGTAATTTGAGCCGTAAAAATAAATGTGTTGTCATACCCTTGGTCAATGGTCTGATATACCACGGCTGTCAGCCAATCAGCATTCAGGGCTCGAACCACCAGGTTTATAATTTCATATACAGTAAGTTGACAAAAATAAAACATGAGTTTGCCTACGCAGGTCGGAGTTACGTACATAGGTGTACGATTTTGTAGTAAGTTAACAGAAGCTATATTCTTTCACAGACGTTCTTATTTAAAGGCTCTTGTGGTATCTACGCACCACATTACCATAAGATCAAATTACATTTTCACTAACACTCATACAGTTTATTGGACCACTTACAGTGCAAAATGTTTCTCCATGTGTGTGATCTAGCTGTACGCTACACATCCCTGCTATACAGTATATTAACTCATTGCCCCTGTGTGTGTACTGTACTACCTACATGCTTCCCATGATAAACAGTAACAATAGTTGGGTGATTTGGCCCAAGGTCAGACATTAAAGTCCCTGACTGATGTGGATATTTATACATGGGACCCGTCCTCATGCTTCCAGCTATTAGTACCCACCTCTAAGCTATTCAATGTGCTAATTTCAGCCGGGGGGACTAGGGACGGGTGCAGTAATATGAGTTTCTCTCTTCTCTCTTTTCTAGCAGTGTAACACCAAGGGGGATTAAGTGGGAAACGAAATACATTTCCCTGCCATAAGACAAGGTCTTAAAAAACGAGGATGTGGAAACATATTTTGTATTGGAGATATTCATCTGCTCTAAGTCTTGTTCATGCATGGATGGAAAATAGTGTTTATTATATAGCTGCATAGGGACATATTTCCATGCCTATTTACATGTCATTGTTTCATGGATATTCTGTGTAGTCTGATAGTGGCATTTAATGTTTATTTGCCACTTCATCTTTTATGATTATGGGGGTGTTATCCTGTAAATAAGCACTAAGTAAGATAGTAATACATCGAAGGCTTCAGGTCTGAAGTGCCGCAATGTGTATTCCCATATTCCCATGCTCTCAAATGGGCGCCTCCACTCCCAAAGCACAGTATGTCATTATGTGTTAACTGTAAGTCGCTTTGGATAAAAGCGGTGGCTAAATGGCCGTGTCATTATCATATTACCACGTGACATACAGTATATGTATATAGGAGCCCAGAGTGACTAGTGTTGATTGATTATTGCCATTTGTATATTACCTGCTTCCAGTCACTTTTTAGCCGTGTTTACAGGCATATCCTACTACCTGTCACTTTTTTATGTATAAATGCACCTCAACCACTCAAGTACCACTGCACATTGAATAAGGTACTGGGCCAGGTTGCATAAAACATCATAACTTAATTTCCCCCTTATTTATTCCCTTAAAGTTTCCTAAACTTTAAGTCAGTTGCACAAAACATTTTATTTTGACGTTCCCCCTTAAAGTAAGTGAAAAATGTAAGGGTGCCCATGAGGTCCCTTAAGTGCTTCATTCAGTATGGATATCAATGTAAACAGCAGCAGGTGGATGTTGCTTTCCTATGCCCTTTTGCAAAAGGAAAACATCAACCAGGTAGCTAGGTGTATAGCTATTGTTACTTAGCTAAACAATGGAAGGTGCACAATCCATGGCTACAAAGCTAGCTGTCTAGCTTGCTACCTACCTACTATGTACGTTAGCTTGATGTGCTAGAAAGTAATAGAAACAAGTTGAGAAAAAAGTAACTTCCGAATCAATTTGTTTCTTCCTGTCTTGAATGTAGAAGTTCTATTTTGAGATCTCCCAAAATCAATCCGATCTCTTTGAGGAGACGTTGTCAGTGAATCAGGTTGTCTCCATGATAACCAGAGACTCTTTCTGCCATACGTGCCTTGAAACTACTGTAAAAATCCTTAAGTATGCCCTTACCTAAGGAAAACGTTTGAGGGGCTCTATGCAACGGCCTGAAACAAATCCCTTAGGTAAGGGGAAATGATTCCTTAAGGGAAACACTTAAGGTGTTTTATGTAACTGGGCACTGACCTGTATATACTTGCATTCTCTTGTTTCTTTGACTCGCATCGTAGCTCTTGAGTGTTTTTTTCTTTTATATTTTTTGTGTTTATCTGGTATTATCACTGCATTGTTGGGAAAGAGCTTTCAAGGTAAGAATTTCACTGTATTGTTTCAACACCTGTTGTATCAGGATCCTGAGCACGTGGTGAATACATTTTGAAACTTGAGTGAATGAGGAATGTATGAGACTCAAACAGCAAGGCCGTGCTTGGATTTGCTTTGGCTGAATGTAAACAAATATATATAAAAAAAGCCAGGCACCCAAAAATAGAAAGCAAATGTTGTCATGGATGTAAAGGGCGATGTGCTGTAAGGGGTGGTTGTCATGCTTATGTTAACATAGCAATATTAAAGAGGACAGGCCTGTTTCCAAAGGTGAACGTGTAGATACAACTCCAGATTCAACAAGCCAACGTGTCAATCACAGAGCGATTCTTATTCTACAGAAGTCAAGCGCATCTGCCTAAATGCATTATTTATGGTTGAAATAAGCAGCTTAACCAAGTCATGCTACCAGCTATTAGCAGGAGACACACTTCCTCTACGGAGGGCGTGTTTGAAGTCACAACACTAGTATGATTGGGCCCAAAGTATCTAAAGCAATCCCACTGAAGGCTTCTTTTTCTCTTCCAACAAAGAGATTACTGTTTGTAGTTGTCATGGCAATATCATGTCTGCCTGTCTCTCTAGACCTAATAACACGGGGGCTAGCTAGCTAGCATTCCTGAGCTGAGACCGTCACCTAGTTCTGTAGCTCTGCTGCTGCCATGAGGTTGATGTCTGGTTTAGATCAGCGCCTCGCCTGCCTCTTGACGGACAGCACTGATGATAAATGTTACATGAAAAAAGACTAGTGTTGACTGGAGGCCTTTGTTGATGAACGGCGGCAGCTAGCGGTGCTGGAGGCTGTTCGTATGTGTCTCCTCTTCTCCTCCTTTCCTCCTTTTTCTTTCTTCTGTGTTATTATTCTGCCACTACCTTTCAAATTTATTTCATTCATAATAGATTTCCGGAACTCTGTTTTGTGTCCTCATCTGACAGTTTTAGTGTTGTTTTTTTCTCTTAATGTCCCGATCTCTCGTCTGTGACTTTCTGTAAGCCTTCCGAAGTCTGCAGTTCTGTGCCCTAGTCGTACTGCTACTAGAGTGGACGCCTTTGAAAAGCCTGTGACTACAGCTTTCTGGCAGACCAGAAAACTGAGGGATTGTTGGTGGGTGGTACTCTATTTCTCAACATTTTCTATCCTCGCAGTCATATTATTTGTGAGCTACCAGCACTGTACACACACACACACACACACACACACACATACACACACACACACACACACACACACAGCATCTCCCCACCTACAGGTGGTCCCACCAACAGCATCCCACTGATTCTCATCCCTGCCACCTCCAGCCCCATTGCCCTACCGCAGTTCCTCCATTTACCCCTGCTTATTTGGATGCACTCGACAACACAATGGAAGTGCATTACATGCCCTCAGCCTCCCCTCTCCTCCCCTCCCAGCGGTAATTTCATAGTGGTTACCACATGCATCCTACTTGACACACAATTCACTCTCCGGGAAGAGGGCCAAATAATGGGATTTACCCTGGCTTGGTAGCTAGCTAGCGCCTGCCTGCCACCGCTTCCTCCCTAATTACACTACTATCCAGACAAGAGCACAAGTTCCTGCACTGTCACACCACCAGCAGCACCATCACCACATCAGAGCCTAATGCTAAATGCACTGGTTCCCCACCACTAAGGGGTCAAGAGGGTGGAAGAGAGTAAATGGTAAATGGCTTGATAGGGTAAATGTTTTATGGGGGCGAATGGGGACTAGGAGGAGAGAGGGCAGGTTGCATTTCAAATAATCCGTTACGTTATTTTGTGGCGAGGGTACTGTCAGTACAGTGTCAGTGTGTGTGTGCTTTGCCAATGGAGAGTCAGGATTAATTGGAGATGTTGGATGAATGACAAGGCTTGGAAAACAGCCATAGGGAATATGAATTGTGATTTGAACCAGTTCTATGCAAAACAATTATGCATTGCATGTTTATGGTGATATGAATATAGCCTTGCTCTGTGTGCTGCGTGGCGGCTGTATGTTCCTCTGTCCACTTCTAGTCTCACAGAGCATTGCCCTGGGTTGTCTGAAACCTAATGCCTTTCTAAGCCTCTGCCCTCTCTCCTTCACGCCCCTTCACAACTAATTAGAATGAAAATATAAAGTAAAAGGCGCCAAACTTTTAATTTATATTCATGAGATAAATGTGCAACATTAGAGAAAGACAGCTTTCCCTATCACTCGCATCGTTTTATCACGCTCACACACACAAGCATATGCAAAGTGTGCACGCACATACACACACACACACATATACACACACACACGACACACAACAGTACAAGAAACAAAAAAAGTAATCAGGAGGAACAAAGCATGTCTGAATGTGCAGTGGCACATTGCTGCTCACGCAGGAAGTATTAATTTATTCAGGTCGGTAGTACGGTAGGCTTTAATTATTACAACCAGACGCACGTTGCAGTAATAGCCAAATACACACCCACACGTCTGTGCTGTAGCTGTCAAAAACAAGCTGAAACAATTTCATCTGTCGGAGAGAAAAAACTCTCTCTCTCACTGTGGTGTAGTGCCTGTAATCAGTCTCTGGTGTATTTTGTGTTTGTTTATTATGTGATAGTGAGAACATGAATGTGGTGTTGTTTCCTTTGCTTCACTGACAGTTCCCACCAAGGCTCGAGGAAAATGATAGGCCTAAATAATTAAGCAAATTAATGAGTTTATTCTGTGAGCAGCCAAACACTTAGTACATATCAGGACCGCAGAGACATGGAAAGTATTACTTTTGTATGGCGGGTATTGGTGTGTGTGTGTGTATCTCAGTCTGCGTTCTGAAATGAAAAGCCTCATCACAGGCCCTTGCAATAGTCAGCGAAGGAGTAACAATTTACTCGCATAATATGTTTAAATTGATTAACAGTAAAAGTCTAGGTTTGCAATCCAGTACAGCTCTAGTACCTCAAATGGCATTCTCTCCTTACCCAATTGTCTTCTTTTTTCACCAGACTAAGACCTTAGCCCCCATAAATAAATAATGTGGCCGATTTGAACCCTTCCTTAATGTATGTCTGTATATTTCATGATGGGGCCCTGGGATGGCAGGCAGTCAGGAGCTTAATGAGAGGACATTTTGTGTCTTCGAATGCAGTTGCACTGGGCTTCATTAATTTACCCCTGTGAGAAGGGAGGATACGGGGAAAGTGTGTGTGTGTAGGGGGGGGGGGGCTGCGTGTGAGTGTGCCTTTGCTTACGTGTATGTTTCAGCTTGAGTTTCAGCCTGTGACCACCGCGGGGAGACACCCCTGACTCGTCTGATCAGTGTATAATTACCTTGGAATAGGAAACAGCGATGTAGAGCAACGCCACAGGCCTGTGATGGATGGTGACCCCCTCTCTAAAGATGGCCCCTGTTGTGTCACACGGCGCCACCCCGGGGGCAGAGCAGGAAATGAGCGGTCTTTAGAGGACACGGACGCCATTAGGTCACAGCAGGTGTCCTCTCCTCTGGGCCAATGAGGACAAAACAGGTGTCAGGCAGCTGAAGAATGACCTCTGATGGCCACTGATGTATTCATAGCTACCAATGCAGTTCTGGTCATGATGGTGTTCTTTAGGCTTACTGTGATGTCCTATAGATTTAGGATGTAATGCTTTTTTTCACTTTCTTTTTCTGTGTCTGTCTTTGTCTCTCTCTTTTTTGGCCCCTATTTCTCTCTCTCTTTGTGTCCCGCTCTCCATCCAACCTGATATCTATTGTCACCCCTCCTCCTGTTCTAGCAGATCCACCCCACCCAGCAGACAATAAATATCATGTCACATGGAGGATGGCAATGCTCCTTCATGGAACACTGGCTGTTTATTAGAGGCAGGAGAAGAGAAGTTTAAGAGAAATGCTAACAATGTTCATTAATGGGCCGCATCCACGTTTGATGAGCCGTGGCAATGTGAGGAGCGGAGCGGGCAACACCGCTGGTATAATGGCTGCCGGTAAACGCCCGGTAATTGTGTCCAAATTGTACAGTGCTGGGGTTCCACCAAGGACTGACAGTGACAGAGCAATTATGGCGAGCCAAGTGGGCTGTGTCAAATTAGCACGGGCCGAGACGATGAGGAGTCATTTCTCTTGCCCTACAAAGCCGAGGAGTGATAGATAGATCCTTGATTGTGAGTGATAGGCGAGACCAGCTTTCACACTGACGGTATGATTTGTCAATAGCTTTGTATTTGAAAGCCGGGTGTGACGGGGGTGTATTGAGATGTTTGGGCTGGGAGGGGTAGTTATGGAGGTTGAGGAGGGCCTAGCATGCTGGGCAACCCGACCCGGGGAGTCCTTTCTCTGGGAAGGTCATCAGTCAATGTTCCTGTCAGCCAAAGATCACACACCACGGAGCAGCCGACTTGGGTAATTACATGTGACTATAGAGTGGAGATGTCTTCTTTTGTGGGCCTACAATGACTGCATCATTTATAATTGATTGAAATCAGCCAAGTCAGAGGATAGAGCCCTTTGTTTAAACTTTAGAGGACTACTGCACTTCATTGACTGTACTTTTGTCTCTTATCAATTGTATGAGGGAACTTGATAAAAACGCCAATTTGCCACTACTCTTGCACTTTGTTTTGACGTATGCAAATGAGCGAGAGCGGGAACAGTGTATTGGTTACCTGAGCAAAGTTGAGATTGAATGTGGTGTCTCATGAACATCACAGTAGAGGAAATCGATAGTGCTGATGGTCCACCATGTCAATCTATACACTCAAACACTTTTTAATAGATTTCCCTTCATTGATTTGACATATGCTTCTTGGACGCACTTGTCCACTGTTAGGAATGATCAGTAGATATGCTGTGATGAAATGTATAGTAAAGCATGTTTAGCCATATTGTAACCATATTTTTTATATATTGATTTGGTGTCATGATATATTCAATCAATCCAACGGGGCATAATATTAGGATAACAAAATGTAGCATAAGGTGTGAATGCTGTGATGTTTTTGATTATGAGCGTGAATATGTACATAAATCAAAATCTGAAATATATGAGTTAATAGTAGTAATTCTATTGTCATCGTTCATTGTCAGTCTACATGAATATGGATATGGTTTTATAATGTAACACCCATTAAGGGTTTTCGGGAAAATGCCTATTAGGTGTTCTCACAAATGTCTTGGCATGCGAGTCGCGTCAAAATACAGGTGGAGAGCGCCCCCTAATATTTGGTGTGTGTGTGTGCATGACAACGTGTGTCTAAGTTTGAGTCTAAGTATATCAATCTCGTTACCACCATTAATGTCACTTTCAGCTCATCACTCTCAAATTTGATTTAATAATGGATGGCTTTTGGGCATAAATGTTAATGCAGAATTGCATAGAATTTTCTTTTCTGAAAATGGCCTCCTGTATTTAGAGTAGAGTACTCTCCACATCCATGCTGTTGCCCCCACAAAAATCCTAATATGTAACTTGTGGCCTGCTTATAACTTCAGCAAACTTTCCACTTAGTGCTATCAAAACCCTTCATACTTCTCAGACAACTGGTTTGATTGTAGATCTTTCATCATGTGGTTTGTGAATGTGGTTAAGATACTTTTTACAACTCAGTGTTTGAGGCCGTTTCTTGAGCGAAACCGGCGTTATTGGTTTCAATGTCAAAGCTGATTATCGATTGATATGTGACAGAGGTACGCTTAGTGTAACATTTTTAGGTACGTTTGTGTACCATTTTTAGGTACGCTTAGTGTAACATTTGTTCATTGAGGGATGTTTGAAAGCTTATCAGCCATGTGGTTGTCTTCAACTCTGAGGTGTGAAATATACATTTTTAGTACTCTGATACCTACTATCAGGCTGTTAAAACTAAAGTATTCAGGTCCATGATGGCTCCTGTTAATAGTAGCCATTTTGATTCAGATTGCATTTTTATTTTGATAGGAGACAGTATTGTATGGATTAAGAATCATTAGGATTACATTGCCTTTAGGATTTCATTGCCATTTTATGCTAACTGTATTGATTTCCTAGTAGCCTATAGCTAGCTAACAAAATAGTCTAATCAATTCTGAAGGTTCTCTTGTATTTAACTGTGGAAGCACTCTTCTCTGCATTGAACACAGGGGTGCCTGAGGACATATCTGTTGATTTCTTCACTTTGGAAATGTCAGAATAAAAAACATTTCCTGCCATTACATATTAAAACATCTCTGGTTATCTTCATAACAGGATGAGTAGTACACTGAAGACCGACCGAGTAACTTAGATTAGCAGTTAATTATTCACGCTGTCCTTTTACCCAACCCGCTCTAATAGTGTTTCTTTATTCAGCTTTTTCTCCTATATAAAATCTGTTCTTGTTTTACACCTTGTAGGGGTGTTGGGGGTTGTCCTCCTACCCTGAAATGTTGGAACACATGTGGCATGTATTGGGAATTTACTTAAAGAGCCATGAAAGTCCTCACAAAGCCCACTTTGGCTCTTAAATGTCCGACGAGGACTTTCGCCCTTCCTCTGATCACCGCTTGTAAAAACCTTGTGAAAATCTGGCGAAAATATCAGCCACTGATTAGTAGTGATTGGTTGTTTTAAAAGGGGGCTTGAGAACAGATTGGACTCAAATGCAGTATGCCAGTGTATGTTTCAGTTTAGTTTAGTCTAACAAGACAAAGTAATAATATGGTCATTTTATCCAGTCATTTAATTTAGTTAATATAGTTAATATGCTTATTAGTTTCCCAACCCCCCTCCCCATGACATCATTTTTATTAGCATTGGTGTGGGAGCTATTGTTTATTCATACCCATTGTTTCCAAGTACCGCCATTCATATTGAGGGCTCTCTATTTGTCAGCTGTAGTTTTGGGAATGCCACGACTATGCTTCCTCTTCCTCCTGACATACAGAACATTTGACAGGTAAAAAAAAATGTCCCTCCCACCTGTGTAAGTTTTCTGCACAATAAAAAAAATGTAACTCTCACTTCTCTCCTCTCTTCTCTCATCTGATAGGAGGGGCACGTGGCCAATGGGATTTGTTTCTCTAGCCCGGGGTTGCCAACGGAGACAGACAATAAATAAGCAATCAAAGTGGCGGGAGTCACTAGAAACAAAGGAGCTGTGCCTTTTCGGGAGATGCGAGTGGGGCGAGGGCTTGCATGTATAATGAAGTGAGTGTCGGAAGCAAGGGGCACTTAATCTTCCCCCTAATGGTGATTCGGCTCCATCACCGTGCCTCTCTGGGGGGCATACCCCATAGACCACTCCTCGGGTCACCAGTGTCCCCAAATTGTCATTGGCAGGATATCTTTTTATCAGCCAGGAGAGGTGTTTGCTTGGGCTCTGGCATTAATCCATTCATCATAGCTTTGTTCCTCTAAGAACTCATAGGGCAGACCAAGGGTTTGTGGAAGGAGCTATTTATCATGTGGAGGGAGATATATAGATATGTAACGGAAGATGCATATTTCTCATGGAGTTTTTATTCAAACACAGAGCCCACCTTATCTATTTGTTCTGCTTTTCATTTCTGTTTACTAACTGTGACCTCGTCATTTGTACTATTCAATATTTGTACTGTTCAATATTTGTGTTCAATAACAAACTTGTAGGTGTCTAACGTCTAATCAGCAGTCGGTTATTCGTTCCTTCCCTGTCTTCTATTCTGATTCATTATTATAGAGAGCATTATTTGTTTCATGATGTGATCCCTGGCTTCTTGTCATGGTTGTGTCAGGCCTATGATTGTGTGACATCTGACCTCTAGCATGGCTGTTGTGTCATGGTTGTGTGTCAGGCCTATGATTGTATGACCTCTGACCTTTAGCATGGCTGTTTTGTCATGGTCTGGTTCCTCACAGGTTAGTTAGGGTCCACTGGACCTTGCTATTATCACATTACTATCTCATCTCCAGATTGCAAATCCACCCCAACAAGCTCTGACTCGTTATCCTCCCCCAGATCGCAACAAATTGATTTGGGGAGTAAAGTCCATCTTCCAATCCTAATTATGCTTGTCTATCAACACATCTCAGTAGTGCATTTCGGTTCAAATTCAATTGATATTTTGTCCACTAAACAAGCAAAACGTGCTTCCGTTGTATGATTTTCCCACAGAAACAGCAACAGATAGCATAATAGCATCATTTCTAATGGGGCTTGCGTCATGCCTAATTCATAGGGTGGTGCTGTGGACGGTCCGCCCGATCCTTCTGTTTTTAACGCACTAAGAGATCCCCAGGAGCATCCAGCCTCTCTTCGGCACGAGTGTCCCTGTGCGCTGGGGACGGGGGGATAAGGATCCCAGCCGGAGAAGAGAGGCTGCTGTGATTTAGTCCAAATGGGTCCGCGGTGGTGATCTCTATAATACAGACTATTATGTGGTCTCACCACTGACACTAATGGGATGTTACAGCGATTTAAAATGATTTAATGGCTCCCAGGTTGGGGCCCTAATGGCCCTCTTTATACTGCAATGCGTATTATGAATGGCAATGACAGTGTTGTGAAGTGCTGCCGTGTTTTTTTTCCCCCATTCCCGTACCTCTGCTCAAACAGTGTGACAGGTGCCTTTCTCTTCTGCGATGGGGGTGAAAGTAGGGGTGGTGGGGGTGGGTGGGGGTGCAGTGTGCACTTGTCCTCGATGGTTGGTTTCCTTAGGTTTTTATCTTGCTATTGCTAGATACTTCTGTGATGCATGGACGAGTATTAAATGGTCTAGCTAGAAACGTACAGGTGCGTATTTAGTCTTTCGCAGATTCCCCAGATCACATTGACAAAGATTTGTGTGTGATTCACACATCTCATCATGACTGCGGTCCATTAATACATGCTGTACGTAATAGGAAAAAGACCCCAAATACTATGTGCAAAGATTACAACACTGCTGTACAACTTTCTCTCTAACGTTATGAACAAGACAGAAAGTCCATGGAGAGCGTTTTTCAGAAGACAGATGAATGATTTTAATAAGAGAACACGTCGAAAATCCTGGCCCTCTCCTCTCTTCTGACTCAGAGCTTCCTATCCGTCTGTCAGTCCGCTCATCATTATGGACGACTCACAAGGTGGATAAAACCTATTGATCACAGAGAACAGAGACCGCCGAGAGGTTAAGCAAATTGTTCGAACCGCTCCACTCTTTAATGATGCCTTCCCTCGTTCCCAAAGACATCGCTTCTGAACTCCTCACCTCACCAACGGTTCCACATTCATTTGTATTAAACCCCGAATAACCTGTTTGAGAGGGAGTTTGAGGAGTGTGCGGTGCGCCCTGTTTCGGGGAGGAGGTAGTGGGGGAGACGGAGAGTGTGTTGACCCCTCTGGTGTCGCTGGATTAGACTGGAGGATGGAGGAGGGACAGTGGGTAGCCCTGGACTTAACACCCTAAAGCCTGGCTCTTCTAGGCCACTCAGTCATCCCTCCATCTCCTCTCTGTGAAACAACAGCATTCATAGGCCAGGCGAGAAAGGGGGATTGGTGGAGTGATATAGGGGGGAGAGAAGAAGAGGGGAATTATGAGGAAGAGAGGGAGGGAGAGCAAGATAGAGAGGGAGACAGAGAGAGAGATAGACAGAGGGAGAGTGGGGGAGCCAGGCAGAGACAGAGAGCCCAGAGGATTGACAGCCCCAGCAGTCATTACACGCTGGATTGAATACTAGATTACTCCAAAGTGGCTTAGGGTCAAGCGGCTGTGTGTTCCCTTTTGGTACTCTATGACTTTAATACCCAGCACTGTATTAGTCAATTACTTTCAAAGCCAGGGCTGCTACTCCCCCAATCCTGCCTCCCGACCGTACTTTTATGATGGCAGCCATTTGAAAGGCCACCAGGCTTAACCCCTAACACAGGCCTAAACATCATCTCCATTTTGGCTCCATCACTCATCTGTTAGTTACCTGAGAATGATGGCGGTGGTGATGGAGGGCAAAGCGACCAGGGAGAGAGCCGATACAGTATGAGCCCGCCGTTACCAAGTGGCTGCTAACCGAATGCCCTCCCTCTCTCCTCCCTCACTCCTCCGTCCATTTGAGTAACACTCCTCCCATTAGCCCTGTGTTAAATTGCCTCTTCTGAGCATGTCTCCAGCCTCTCCCTCCCTTTCTTCTGGGTGAATGATATGACCTTTAGGTACATCGGTGACAATTACAGGCACTGAGAAATTGAATTATTAGATTTTTTCGCCAGCGGAGCCTCCGAGTGTAGGCGGAAGAGAAGTAAAATGCTGTAATTATTTAGCTAAATTGCCATATTATATTTTTCCTCTCTCCTTTTCTTTTGAAAAGTGAGTGTTAAAAATTGTTCACGGATGTTGTTCAGGAAGAATGTGAAATAATAAAAGGGAAGTGAGTGATTTGAACGCCTCCGTGTAACCTCTGGCTGGTTGTTGATTGTCAAAAGGAACAATAGGTCTATCTGACAGAGGGAGAGGGAGGCAGGTCACTCTCCCTCCTCTCCATAGACTTACCTTGGGAAGGGGTATTTCTGACAGCAGGCTGATGTTTGCCTTGATAGTCCTTTTAAACATTTTACTCGGTCTCCTCTATTCAGTCCCTATCTATCTTAATTGAGTAGGTTTTTTTCGGAGCATGTTTTTTCTCTGTCCGATGTGCCTTTGACGTGGCACAGCACATATTATAAGCACACACACACTTACTACACACACACCCACACACGTATTACACACAGACACACACACACTTACTACACACACACACACTTACTACGCACACACACACTTACTACACACACACAGCCCCTCACCCCCCACACACCACTACACAGTGCTGTAATTATTTTCTTTCAGAGTTAGTACCGTGGTCCTTTACTTTTTGCTTAGGCGTTTGTATCGCGGCCTGTCAGCTTGTGGTTTGATTACTCTATCCAGTGATTTAGCAAACCTCAAACCGTGGTGCTGCTAATTAACTAGTGTTTGAGTGGAATAGATGACTACAGGGTCCTCTCAAGGCCACTCTGCCCTCTCTAAAGCCTGGCAATAAATGTGAAGTTTGAGACTGGAGAGGAACAAAAGGGCCAGTGCATATGGTAGATGAAAGTCCCTGGACTCCTCGTTGTTGGTGCTCACTGAGCTCCAGTTGCTGTCATCTCTGCTCACAGGTCTGCATTAACCTTCTACTTCTATATACATACACACACACACAAGAACCCACGCACGCACACATGTGCGTAGACACACACACGCAAGCATACACTTGCACACACATAAGAATGCCCCCTTGATTTAAAACCTTTATTTTACCCTTATTTTACCAGGTAAGTTGACTGAGAACACATTGTCATTTACAGTAATGACGTGGGGAATAGTTACAGGGGAGAGGAGGGGGGACGAATGAGCCAATTGACTCCATAGCATTTTTTTTTAGCTTAGATAGATCTATAATCAGGGAAAATTGTTGTCTGTGTTTGTTTGTCTGTGTGTGTGTGTGTATGCATGCTCTCAATTATACAAAATTCCCCATAATATATGCAAATTATGTTTGTTTTTATATGTATATATCTCTATCTCCATACAGATACCCCACATGTTTGTTTGTACAAATTGCAATGAGAGAGGCTTTCTATAATAAGTAAATACAAAATAATGAGTGTTTGTTATGGTGACAGGGCCTGAGTAGGGAGGTTGGAGGGAAGGGAGGGAGGGAGAGACCGAGACAGGAGAGCACCATGCTCTGTAGCTCTGCTCAGAGACTACAGCAAGGGACTAATCAGATAGTCCCCCAGTCCTGTCACCTGCAAACCCTGCCGTGTGTGAAATCACATTCACCAACCTCAGCCCTCTGGTTCGTTCCAAAAGTGTCAGCCGGCGCCATGGTAAAGAGGTGATTACTCCACTCCCAGGGATTGGGGAGGAACAGTCAGAAGGAAAGAGGGAAGGACACACTGTCATCTTTCCCAAACAACCAAGAGAGAGGGAGAAAGATAAAGTGAGATAGGTAGAGAGAGAGAGCGATAGGGAATGAGAGAGGGCGATAGGGAAAGAGAGAGACAGAGGGAAAGAGAGAGAGAAAGAGGGAGGGAGGCAAAGCTAGAAAGAAAGGGTCAGAGAGAGAGCGAAAGAGTAAAACAGAGAAAGAGAGGAACAAGAACAAGAAGAATCCCATGTTTCTTCTTTAAGGTTGAATGTGGTGTCTCTAATAAAGGAACCATTTGCACGGGCCATAAAGGACATTCACGCTCATCACTGTTCCCCAGCAGAACTCCATTGGCTCTTTGTTTTAATTGTCCATGAACAGACCCATTGTTCTGCTAGATCAAGGTTTGGGAGGACATTTCCTCCAACTTGTTCATTGTTACAGAGAACACATTATAGCCCCTTCATTATTTTCTTATGCTATTAAGAATGTTATTTTGAATTTACATAATTCTGTCTCTCTGCTTACAGCTCAAAAGCTTGTCGTCCCATAAATATCTTCATTCAACTTTCAACATGAATTCAAATGAGGGAACATTCATAATGTCTTTACTGTGTTGTATCTGTCGCTATTACTGGTCTCTGGTGTTAGTCCAACCGTTGAGGTGAACTCCAGCTGGAGTATTTGTTGAGGACAAGTTATCTACTGTATTGATACACAGTATTTCCATTTTTGTGTGAAGGGATACATGCAGTACATATACAGTTTTGTTATGAAATATTTATACATTGATAAATACATCTGACATACAGAAGAAACATGTTTGTCCGAAAATCAGTGACACTGTCTTGAACCTCTCAACACAAAACACTTCTATTTGCCAAACAAGGACAATTTGTTCAGATATCAACGTTTGTAGGGGCTTGTCCCATTTTACATTTGAGTAATTTAGCAGATGCTCTTCTCCAGAGCGACGTACAGTAGTGAGTGCACATGTAACCAGTGTGAAATGGCTAGTTAGCTAGCGGGGTGCGCGCTAACAGCGTTTCAATCAGTGACGTCACTCGCTCTGAGACCTTGAAGTAGTTGTTCCCCTTGCTCTGCAAGGGCCGCTGCCTTTGTGGAGCGATGGGTAACGATGCTTCGTGGGAGGCAGTTGTTGATGTGTGCAGAGGGTCCCTGGTTCAAGCCCAGGTAGGGGTGAGGAGAGGGACAGAAGCTCTACTGTTACACATACATTTTCATACTTTTTTTTTTCATACTGGTCCCCCTGAGGGAAGCAAACCCACAACCCTGGCGTTGCAAGCTCCATGCTCTACCAACTGAGCCACACGCGGCACTTGAGTTGCATCCGAGTTCCAGGCAGTGCCCCAGGCAGTGCTAGTGGTGGCAGTAGCACAGCAGCCTCCAGTCCACACAGACTTTCCACAGTTGTTTTTCCCTGAAGATGAGTAGTGTAAAACATGTAGCTCTTCTTCTTCTGCTTGGTCAGACTAAGGCCTGTAGGACAGACAGTTGTTCCCTGTACTGTAGCAGGGAGCTTGTCAGACAGAGTCGGGTGACTGCTGATAACCCCTACATGAAGGGAAGGAACAACACTGTTTTAGGGGGATATGAGGCCAGAGGCTGGGTATGATGTTGGAACAGCACCATTGTCTTGGTGTGGTCAGGTGCTTCTTTTACTGTTAGTTTTTAGAAGATATTGGCATCGAGACATGACAAATGAGGGTTATGAAATGAATACTCTACTAATACTCTTACTAATACTCTACGAGTTTTGTTCAAGATTGTGTAGCCTCGACTTACCACAGGACAAGTCCTGTTATTCCATTTCAACAACCTCTGTGTTTATTTTAGGTCTGAATAATAATTTCACAGCTCTGTCACGTATCCCTGTCTATGTCAGTGGAGGCTGCTGAGGGGAGAGCGGCTCATAATGGCCGGAACGGAGCAAATGGAATGGCATCGAATACCAGGAAACCATGTGTTTTATGTATTTGATACCATTCCACTGATTCCGCTCCAGACGTTACCATGAGCCTGTCCTCCCCAATTAAGGTGCCACCAACCTCCTGTGGTCTATGTGGACTAACTCTGCTGGGTACTAATATTATAAACCCCATAGTCTCCCTACTTTTCTCTCACTGCTTATTTCTTACAATATTAATAATGAAAGGCATCTGTTAAGAGGGAGCCAGGGTTTGTATTTGTGAGTAGCTGAGAAGATTTCCAAGGTCGCTAGAAGGATGAACCAACCCGTTATTCTCCCACCGCGTAAGCCTCCCTGAACCTATGGGCATTCCTGCCGTCGAGGCCGAGCCGAGAGCTTGAAGTATTTTCTAAATATGCAATGAGAGCCCGAGACCTCTTGGCACGGCGTGTGTAACCTTTTTATGCAACCGGGATGTAATCTGCAATCTTTGTTGTGTTAAGAAGAGTTAAATGACCACTCGGGACAGATATGGCCTGACCTTTGACCCTGCGGGGGGTTCATGAGTGAGATGACAGCAAGAGCGAGGCGTATTATTCTCCCCGTTATAGACTGGCAGTCCATCAGTATTGCGAGGGCACGCGGTGAAGCCACACGCCCTGGCTCTCTCTATCTCTCGCTCTCTGTTCATGATAAGGTCACTATGTGAGATGATGATGGTGGAGATGGGCCTGGGTACAGTCGCTGACACAATTAGTCTCCTACAGTCTCAGTCCAGGTCTTCCCTAATAGGCCCAGGCCTCCTCTCTTAAGTGTGCAGACAGAGAGGGATACGGAGAAAGATGGCACACAGTCACAAGCCAAGGGGAAACTAACACCTAACACCCTCCTGGTGTGGAAAATCTAACAGGGTTATATGCAGCTTTTCTTCCGTTTCTCTCACTGAAAATGAATTTCAATATTTTTCTATTATTCATTATTTCTTTCTCGGGAAAGAAGTCTGATGATATTGATTGGGATAGTGAATTTATAAAGAGGTGGAAGTGTTGGTTTGTCACGGGCACTTTCCATTGGACCTGTCCTCCCTGTCCTTCCAGTGCGCCTGCAAGGATGTTCCTGAAAGGGCACATTTGTTGTATCTGGCGGTGTGGTGTCTCTTCTGAGAGAGAATAGATCTTTCTCTTTGGAAACAAGCACATCCTCTGGAATTCATCTGTCTTGGTATGGCTTTGTCTCCGAGGTGACACGCAAGCAAAGGCTCCTTTTGTGCAGCAGAATTAATGTGGCTAACGGGTGTAATAAAAACGTCCAGAACTTGCACAGCGCGTTTGAAGAAAAGCTTCTCCTTTTGTTGGAGGAGCACATATTGTGGTCGAAGATAACTGTTCAAACACAGACAGTGTTGGGTGGAAGATTAGCATGTTTTTCAGCCACCCTGCATCTTTACTTTAGACAGACTACCTCTAGCGTCAATATCGCCGTTAGTCGTTTTTATTTTCTTCGTTTTAAGGTGACTCGATCCTTCTGGTTTTTCTATTGAGCCGTAAATAAGGAAAGTGCACAATCTCAGTGAGTGACGAACCCAGATAGCCTAATACAGATGTCTCGTTGTCTGAGACTCTGAGATGAGAAGTAACGTACAGCCAGCAGGATTAAAACACTGGCTCTCTCTGGTGGAGAACACCTCATATTCATTAAAGACTGACTTATCACAACAGTCAGGCCGATAAGCATCGCGCAGAGTTTGCCATCATTCATTACGCGCCTCAATGTAAACCCTCCATTCAGTGTGTGTGTGTGTGATTGTACGTGCTTGCCTGTGTGTGCAGCAGTCCCTTTGTTTGAATGCGAGCCAGGCTTATAATTTTTCCTCCGAGGTGACATATCCAAATAAAGGAAGCAAAGCATGGAGTGACATTTATTTTTTTTGTCTCATGACAAATGGTAACCCAACACCCCTGAATTACTGAACTGTGTCTGAGGACTAATGAGAAAAATGTCCCAGGGGAATCTTTATCTATTGCTCTTGGAGAGCACCTTGGGGACGGGTTCTTCTGTCTGTCACCTTCCCTTCTTCCCTCCAACCCCCTCCTCCACCCATCCAGTCTCATTGACACTCGGCTTCTTTAACGCTGTCATGGAGTGCAGCCATTTCACTTTGCACCTCGCAATTAAAATCAGAAGAGGAAGACACTTACTTTCATACCCTCCCTCTCTCAGTCTCAGCACAACCTGCAGCTTTTCTGTTCTCTTCTCGTTCACATGGAAATAGAAGAGCTGGTATGTGTTAAGATTTGCGAGTTTACGAGAATGACAGGTATGGAATTAATTAACACAGGAGATCTCACGATGCCTTTCAGCTGGAGTAGACAATATCAGTGTTTTACATTATTTCCCTATGATACCATGAAGGGGACTTTGTGAATATTAAACATGTGATACTTCCAAGGTGGAAGAAAAGATTTTCAAGGAGGCTGATATGTTTTACAGCACAACCTGTGAGGAGGAAGGCTTGCAGTGGGATTTACGGAGTCGATCTTTCGCCTCTTAATTCAGTCAGTCCATGTAGACTTTCTATCTGCATGTCCAGACGACTAGTTTTAGTTATAGACGTCTCGGAAGTCTTGTCCATCATCTCAGGAATCATGCAGGGTTTGGTCTGTGTGTGTGTGAGGTCAGGAAAAGTCTTTGATCTTTATGGCGTTACTATGTCAACCTCTGCAGGAGCCCTAGCGAGTTTGTGTGTGTCTGTGTCTCACACCTAACTTTTGACTTTTTAAAAGTGTAGTTACTTGTGTGCCATAATGTTATGGCGGCTGGCCCAGGTTGTGTAACGCTACAAGGCTGATATGTGGAATGACCATTTTGTCTGGAGAGTATAGAAGGCCGGCCAGCTAACACATCAACACAGCTCAGAGATCAGGACACACACACACACGCACACACCCTGAGAGAAAACATAATCAGACACAGAGATCAGAGATCACAGCTAAGTAAACAACCCACTTGATTAGTATTTCATTACTGTTCAATTTTTTATTTGGGCCCAAATTGGATATCCGAGGTTGCTATTTTGGCCTGACCGGGGCTTCTTCCTCTCCTGATATTAAACATGGATTATGGATGGCTAAGCTCTTGTCTGCTAGACACCTCAGGAAATAAATAAAAACCCTGTCTGTTCCCTGCTCACTGGCCATTGATTTCTAAGCTACTTACGGGTTGTTTGTATGTACGGACACACAGGAGTGTAAGCTTGTTAAATGTGAAGTGTATCACCTGTCACGTTAGGCCCTGTCTCATCTTTCTCCGGGCTTATCTGCACGCTGAACAGGTTTATTCCACCCAGCCGCGTAGCTGCTTAGATCGGCCTGTTCATAGATCAGATTAAGATGTTGCCTCGGCGTCATGACAAGGTGCGGCTAACAAGCTCGTACATCGCGCTATTATGATTTGAACCCAGTGGCTGACACTTACGGCGGGCTAAATTGGGTGATCATCCACCACTGTTTTAAAGAGTCCTCATTTATTTGTATGTTTCCCTATGCGTTTCTTTTAACAAGGTCTATGTAGATCTCTGTAAGAAATGCAATTGATTTGGGATTTTGTTATCGAGAGTGGGTGTGGAATTGGTCGATAATTAAACAGATCACGTTTGTTATAGGATTCTTCCCTTCTCTCCAAAAGTTCTTTACCTCATTAAGAGACTGCTCCACTCTACTTGGCCTAGCCTTGTGAGTCTCTGGGATCACTGTAAAATAGAGAGCAGTACGGTTTATTATGCCAAGAAAACTTCTCCGGTCTCTTCTCTTCCACCCAAATATGTCATAAATAATTATCAGTGTGCATGTTCAGCGCTCTGGGGCATGGATATGCTTGTTTAGTTTCAAACGCACCCAATCAATAGGAGCTTGTCATCAAAAATGTATGAGAACACTAGCTTGTATTTTTATTTATTTATTTGTGTATTTATTTATTTCATTTGGACTCGTCTCTTTTCTATTTCTTAAGTCATCTTTACCATATGTGTGGATGGATCATGGATGTGGGCCAGTGTGGGTTGTCCGTCAAGGGACTGTGAGATTATGGATCGAGGACAGCGGTCATGATTGAAAATTATTGACCGTTTTTAGAGGTGATTTGGTGCTCCTGTCCAAGGAAAACAGACAGACATGGTGATGGACATTTTCAACATTCCTGCTCCAGCTAATTTCTACTACACATGATAATTATGATAAACGATGATTAGCAACACAGTCCACCGAAGACACCTTCACAGTTTGTTTATTCAACAGACAAATAGTTATTTCTTCCAATTAACCTCTATGGTTAAGATAATAAAATCATCTGATTTTCCTATATATTATGTGATAATCTACCATTTTCCATGCCCACCTGGTATGAGTGTTAATGTCTCTCTCTGAGTGTGTTTCTCATATTGTGACAATAATTTGTTGTGGTTGTGTGTGACAAGGACGGTTCAAATTGAATCCAATTATGCCTCAGAGGAAAGTGTGTGAATTAACCCTAATATCTTATTATATCTGTTTCCTATGTGATGGAATTACAACACTTCCTGGAACATGATAGTGTAGTAAACAAACTCACATTAAGCTTCACACAACCCTTAGATGTACAGGCTACAGTCACTATAATGAGAATCATTCAATGAAATAAACAAATTCATCAAATCAACTTTTAGAAGATAAAACCATTTGATATAACAATCTCTCTCCCTCTTCCTTCTCTCTCTCGCTCTCTGTCTGTCTCTCTCTCTCTCTCTCTCTTTCCACCCCTCCCTGAAGAAGACGTGCAAAGGGAGTTTGAAAGGTAAGCTAGCTTCACGTCACCTATATGCAGCCCCATCGTTTTCTATTGCCCATCACAACAGTTGTGGCTCTTCTATTTCTCCACACCGCACTGTATACATCTACAGTACACTGCTACTGCCTCTCGCCCTTACCTATCTGACAAAAGATGCACGTCCTCTCCCTCCTCTCCATGTCAGGTGCGTTTACCATGGCTTTGAACGCCATGCCTCCATGTTTTATTGATCGCTTTGTTGGTTGATGCTGGATTCCTCCACAATGCCTTACCATGGGCCTCATGCATTAGAAATGTACATTCGATGGAGCGAGAGAGCAGGATGAAAGGAGGACGAGGGACGCTTGTTTCTTTCTATTTTGGTGGGAGAACGGAGGAGAAGGCTCATTGCTTAGCATTTCAGTATTAATTCATGTTTCCTCTGTTTTTCTTGGGGGAAAATAAAATAAAATGTGGCATTCATAGTGAATGTTGAAATTGTTTGAAGATAGATGGCTTGGCCAGGAATAGGTTGGCTTGATTCCCCCTATGTGGACACAGTTCAGTAGCAAGAATACTGGTCATATTTAACGAAGGATAGGACTATGGACAATGGACAATCCTCGGTAATGGAATTACGCTGAGACTCCAATTTCTCACTTTAAAATGTATGCCAAACAAAAAACATTGATTTCAAAGTTTAACAAATCACACAATGACACAACGATTACTTTGAAAAATGTACACAGTAAAAAATAAACATTTACTGGAAAAACTGTGCAGTTTGGTAACAGAATTAAGGTAAAATCTCCATCAGTTTTAGGCTGACACTAAACTCTATATCTGCACAGTTCTTCCTGTAAATGTGTTTTTGTAAAATGTTCAGTGGAAATTGTTAAAGTAGTCATTGTGCATAGAGTTCTATGGTTGGTTAAACTTGGAAATCAATCATTTTTGTTTGGTATACATTTTAAAGTGAGTCTCAGCGTAAATCCGTTACCATGGAATTGCCCCTCTCTGGGACTGAGGGGATTGGTTGATCTGAATGCCCTAGATGTGAAAGTCTGAATGAAATGCTTCTGATTGGTTAGAGTAGATAGATACTGTTAGATACTGCTCTGAATCAATTCTTACTTTTATGGTTATAAAATATAGCAGTGGGTCTACTGTTGTTTTTGCGAGCTAGAGTAAAGCCTGGTTGCCGGTGCCCGCCATAGGTGAAATACCATTGATTAAAACATATGTCTGTTACCTTCAAATTGTGATATGTTGCAAAGAAACGTGAAGTAGCAGAAAAAAAACATGAAGACGTGTCAGGACCTGAATTAGCTCTCCATATTTTAGACCCATCGCCAACGGCGTAGCGTCGTAATGCGTCCACAGACAGAAGGATCTCACTTGTTGTCAGACACCCTCTACACTTCCAACCGGTTTTAACACTTCTTTCTCACAAGTGTTGTTCTCTGTCGCTTCGTTTCAAGGAGCAATCAAATCTATTGTTACAACCAGAAATTTTAATCCTTCTCCCTCTGGTCCTAGATCATTTGGTGAAGACAATAATCAAATGGATGTAAGATTTTTATCCTACTCCCTCTGGTCCTAGATCATTTTGTGAAGACAATTATTAAATGGATGTACGATTGTAATCAAAGAAATGTATGAAGAAAAGATACTCAATGAAAGTAAAAAAATATATATTTTATTATCTAAAACATGTTTTGGCATTATGGTCCTCATCAGGGTGCTTCCAAAGAATTCCTCCCAAATCTCCATTGGACTTTTAGTTAGAATTTGTTTTGCCTTGTTCCCTCCTGCCTATTTGTCTAAGGGGTGTTGGAATTGTTGGGGCCGTTTGTAACGGGGACATCAGAGCCAAACAGATGTTAACGGTTATAACTGACAATTACAAACAGAGGAATCTCAGGAAAAACTGCACATTTTGTTTATTTAAACAAAATCATTACATGACTTGCCCTCTCATTGGCTCAGAGCAGATTTATTTTAAACGGAACAGTTATGCTGATACTTGAATTACTTTCTCAACCCAGTCCAGGGAGTGCAACAATCTGGGTTCCAGTAGACTAAACATAAAATTAAAAAGCAATCTGTGTGATACAGTATGTTTTATAGAAATCTCAAAACTGCACATCAGCGACTTTGCAGAGATAAAAGTGGGCACCGACCGATCCTTCTTCCGCCAGTCGAAAAAAAGGGGGATAAGATTTAAAAAAAATGTTTTGCATAAAACCTTATAATACTTGATTAACGAGCATGCAGACCAGAAGGTAATTATTTGATTGAGTCAGGAGTGAGACAGAATCCCACCCAGGGGGATTTAGCTTGAGCTTTTAGAATAAGAAAAGGATCCTGTGATTTCTCCCCTTCTCCCCCTCCTATCCTCCGTCCTGTACAGTGACAGGGGGATGAGCCCCAGGTATGGGTGGTCTCATCACATGTGTATCAATAAGGAGCTTACCGGCACTACTGGAAATGGGAGGGGATACAATACCGTTGCAATTTGATTTTAAGCCCCGCGGGTCAATCCTCTGAACCCTTTTTCAGGCATTTTCTTTTATCGTTCTTTCATTTCCCCCCAATTCTCCACACTGTAACTTTGACTTGACTTGAATTGTTGACGTTTTTTTATGGTGAAGGACTGTCTTTCAGGACAGTTTCTGGTTTAATCGCTATATATATGCAGAGGCCACTGGTTAAAGCTTGGGATGCTGAAAGTGTCTTTCTGGACTGTAGCTGTGGCTGCATCTCGAATTACACTTTATCCCCCCTATATAGTGCACTACATTTGACCAGAGCTCTATGTGGAACGCCTATGTGGCTTTAGTAGTGAAAAGAAGTGTACTGTGAAGGAAATGACTGTCTGTCATTTGATGCAGCTTGTTAATAGACTATTTCCAGGGTGACTTATACCAACCCACAGTGTGTGTCTCTGTGTTCATGTTGTCTGATTTATCCCATGTCCCTGTCAACAAGACGGACCCTCAGAGAGGCTTCCTTCGATAAGACACCCCACTGCGTTTAGCTGGCTCTTCTGTACTGAAGGTGAGGTGCAGCGGACAACAAATTGGCTCCTGCAGGTCACCCTCTCCAAATGCTAAGGTTAGCATTTAATTGTGCAGCGAGGTGAGGAAAGCCAGCAGAGTTATAGACAAAATAGCGATGCACATGTCACCGTACGTGTTGTGAATAGTTCACTTAATACCACTGTATACACAGCGGGACAGAGACCGGGCCACCTTTGCTCCGCGTCCCGGAAATCTCTGAATAAGATTCTGACATAAATTCTGCACATATAAAATTAGTAAATGCCACTGTAGCCGTAGTTAAATATCACATAAACCCCAGGGGGAAACCCTTGGAAGTTACTTTGGCCTATTTTGCAACCAAAAAAATACGTGAGAGGGAGAGAGCGAGGAGAGAAAGTAGGAGGGAGGGGTGGGAAACAGCTGTGTATAGTCAAAAGGAGGTGGGTATGAGTTGGGCCGGTCGGAGACAGAAGGTTTCTTTTATATATGAAGCCATCAAGAGCTCTAGACCTCCCTTCCCCACCCCGTGGCTCATATTGAAACCATCAAATAAAAGTGCAGTTAAGAAACCTTTTATTCTGTCCCTCATATGGCTCGTTAGGGGTTAAGTGTAGTCTAATCTCTCCCCTGATAAAGTTGCTTTGAAGTGAGGAAAGGGGGCGGGGTGAGGCCAGGGGTTGTTCACACAATCCATTTTGTAAATTAGCTGCAGCTAAAAGCCCTTTCTGGCACAGGCAGGGCAACCCTGCTCAATGTGAACTGTCACTTTGAACTCACAGAGAGCGCAGCCAGCTCCAGACTAGGATGTGGATACGGGATATAATATGGTGGTGGGAGACTGGCAGTTATTTTTGGGGGGAAACCTTGAATCCATCTTGATCCTCTCACATTAAACCCCCATCTCCTCTCCTCAGCTGGATCCTGAGGGTTCCTCTCCCACCCCTCCCATTCCCGCCACTCCTCTTCTCCACCTTCCTCTCCCCCATCCTTCTCTCCTCCTCTCCCTGCCAGCCTGTTGATACTCTAGGCCTGGCATTGTGCCAACGGGGGTAGAAAAGCCCCTCCTCATTAATTTACCAACAGATTGCTGTTAGCTCTTCTCTCACAGTTCCGCCCACGCTGACGAGGAGTGTTTACAACAGTTTAGCGGCGAACTGTCACCGATTAAAGCCTTAATGTAACACAATGTCACGGAGCGGAGACAAGCCTTGTTTGTCTCTCGGCGTTGGCTGGCGTTCCCCTTAATAGGCTATCCTGGGCCCCTGCCAACACTGTGAGCCAAGCGGCAACAGGTCCGACACCCACCAGTACACATCAGCGAGCCGAGCAGCACAGCACAGTGTGTGGATTGGTTTGGATGGAGCTGCTTACCTGACACAACACAAGTCCAATGCGGTTGTGATTTCCAGTGTAAATGTTATTGTACTTGCATGCCTTCCACGCCATATGTTTTTGTGTCTTTGTGGAAGAACATTTGCTGGAAAGGGGAGAGCGATTCTTTCTCCAAACGGATCATGTTAAATTACTCAAAACCGTTTAACGTCAAACACACAAATGGCATATGGAACTCTTTATTTAATGTTTTCCTTGTTGATATACAGAATATATAACAAATGATAATGGCTAGCAGCTGTTGAATGGATGAAGCTCAGCAGTGTTATATGTTTTGGTCGCTTGGCCTGAGTGAGTATGGAGATGTTTAAGAAGTACCTCATGTACCAGTTACAACGGTTTCCATGTTGAGTCCTTTGATTGGATTTTGTGACCGGCTTGTTCCATTCCGTTCGGAGTAATGAACGCTCCGGTGAAGAAGAAGAAGTAGAAGAAGCATATCAAGTGTGTAGTCTTTAGTGAGTAGGACTCAGGCAGTGTATCATTGGCAAGCATTAGACTTGGCTGACGATTCAGCATTAACTCTCAAGTTGGCTTCTTGTGGAGCTATTCAAAAGGTTTTCCTCCCGGATGGAGATAAGAGTTTTGGGAGGAAATCAAACCTTTGATTGAGTAAATAAAAGGAAAACATATATATAATAAAAGCAGCCAGTCTGACCCTAGAGAGACCTAGACTTCTTTTTTTATCTGTGTAGGCTACAGTATTTGGCCCCTATTCACTTTTACCATGATCACACTGGCTACATGAACTATCGAGGTCCCTATAGCTAACTCACCATAGCATGTTTATGCTTGTCATCAAATTGACTTGATATAGCATAGCAAAGAGAATGGTGATTTTTAAAAGCCCCAGGCCTTAAGTATACATACCCGAGTGTGACGGAAACAAATGAAAACAATAATCGCATATGTATGAATACCCTACTGGGATATAACATAAATGTACAGACAGAGTCAGTAACCTGATAACGGATTCATACAGTACAGGTCTGTTTCCAACAACAAATCCATGTTGATTGATACAGATGTTCAACATCCTCTGACAGCTCCCTTCCATCTCGCTCACATCACCTCTAAAAGGGTGGGAAGTCAGAGAGACTGACGTGAGAGTGAGAAAGATGCGTCCCTCAATCACGTTTTGACAAATCACTTTTGAAAGGAACACAAGCTGTGCTGAAAGGCACTTTGATACAGAAGACAGAACTGAAAACAAGAGAAAAGAAGAACTGAGAGGGGTGTAAATCTTATACACTTCAGGCGGGAGAGAAATATGGCAGCCAGTACACCATACATCACATTCAACCTCAAAGTGGTATACTGCTGGTATTGTATTACCGCCAAAATCTAGGCAAACAATGACAAAGTGCATAATAAGGCCAAATAACTTGCTTTCTAAGAGTCACTCAATTTGTCAGGCCCGATAAAGACATTGGTGCTCACAGTCTGGGCTCGCCGCCCAATCCCTGCCTAGAGGAAAGATGATTGGACGTCATTTCTGACAGCTGTTGGGAGTTCCACATGAATCAGAGTTCACTTCAGCCAGTCATGCTAAGTTTTAGCAACATCTATATGCATAGGACCTGGCTTTGAAGGCATATGTCATTTATATGTATACAACGTGGTTCTATGCTTAAAAAGCCATGTGACTGATGTCGGCGTGGGGTAGAATTTGTTTTGAGAACCCATCTGGGGGTGTTTTGGGGTTCCAGGGCCCCACATGTACCAAGGTGAAGGGGCGGCAGGGGGTGTAGGGGGCAGGTGGGTGGTTGGGGGTGGGGGTGAGTTAGGGCAGCAGGGTGTGTGGGCGGGGGTATGGTATTAGGGTTTATAATCTCTGAAGGGGGGTTTAGGGGATGGGGGGTGTTGGAAACAAAACGCCACCACTAAGCCTACCATCCAGCCCATAGTGGTTAAGTGGAGCCCTGTCCATGTCACTGATTATCAAACCATTAGTGCTCTCTGTTTGTTTGATTTCCTCCATCGATAAAGATCATCTCTGACCAAACAAGGCTATTGACGAAACACTGCAACCGACTGAAGCTTGGATAAACAGACTAGCACACAGGACAGGCTTGTTGTGTTGAGATAGGCCCACGTCCTAGCAATCCATTACAGCAATGTCTTAGAGTCTCTCAGCTGGTTCCTCACACAGCCTGACATGCAGTATGTTTTCATATGACAGACTTCTAGAGGAATTAACGTTGACAGACGCATGCAAAGTCTGCAATGGCGTTCGGTATTGTGAGTTGCCATTGTCTTTCGAAATAAAATATTTATCCTATTGATTTCTTTTGATTAAAATCTCTAACCACACAATTCTCCCGTCGCGGTGGAGATAGTCACGCTCTTTCTCTTTGAGAGAAGTATATGTCAGATTCATATAATTAATATTTAAAAGCTGGATAATACATTTATAACAGGGGGTTTGTAATGCAAAAGGAAATATTTTCACAAGACTGTGTTCTGTGACAGAACAACAACAGCGTGTGAGGCCTCTCTTGATGTTTTCGTTGTTTGTGTTTGTTTGTCACTGAGCAGCGGGGGAAGCGACGGCGGGGGGAAAGTGTTAAATAATACAAGAAATTACACAACTTTCTTCTTTCCTCCATCTGGCGAGAGAGACAGAGAGCAGATTTGAATATCTATTATTTACAGCAACATCTTGTTAGCTAAAGAGTAAGCAGTTTGTTGACATACAAACACTTGTATGTGTTGGATGAAAGCGTCCCGATTGCATAATGCATGAACCTGGTGATTGTTCACGTAAGTCAAGCATTGTAAAATGTTGTGGTGTTAGGTTTATCCCTACACATTAAAAATACACCAGGGTAACACAGCAAAGCTCCCCGCATTGTTATCATTTATTCAGCCCAACCCACATTAATATTGCAGATTGCACATCGGCATGCCAACCAAACTCTGTGTGTCTGTTCCTCATGCCAGACAGTTTGCGAACACCAAACCCTCCTTTCTCTCTCTCTATCCCCCCTAAAAATGTATCCTCATTTGAATCACTTGGTTTGCAGTCTCTCTTTCCCCCCCCGATCAGCTCAGGTGAGAGATTCTCTCTCTGACACACTTCAGGGCATCTTAGGCACCATTTAATCCAAATGCCAATTTGGAAAGGCACACAAATACTGACGGGTGGGTTAGTGCTTGTTTGGACTGGCAACTGGCAGCTGTGTGTAGATGTACTGTAGATGTGTGTGTGTGGAGCTTGGAGCTTGGTACGGTCATAGATGTGTGTATGGGGTGTGTGGTAGCACAGCGTGGCGCGTCTCTAATTGGAAAGCGGGGAGCGGCCGGAGTGTGCAGTGTGTCAGTCAGTGTTTAGGATGCCCCGGGGCTCGCCAGGCACTCCTGTGGGTATCAAAGTGTTCTAATTAAATGTGGGGTTCACCACGTGGCCCTCCACATCACAGGCCTAGAGAGGGGAGAGGAGGGAGAGGGTCCGGTGTCCTCTGGTGTCTTTGAGAATCCATGCTAGTCCACACTAACTACCTATTGTCCAATTGACTTCCCTTATTCACATACTGCAATGAATGCCTCCCCAGCGCCTCCCGCCCACCCCATCTATCCAACCTCCTCCCATCGTATTAACAAAAAAAATGTCCCTTCCGCCCAGCTCTGTATTTGGCTGCCGAGCCTAATTAATCTTATGGAAATCTCCTCCAGCCAGAATCCCAGCAAGGTTGGGCTGCGATGTTTATAATTTTATTTGTGATGATAAAAGTGAAAGAGCCCCGGTGAAGGAACAGTGTCATTTTCCCAACACTCGGGAGACACAGTGGCCAGGGCTATCAATCTTTCCCACGTGCCCGGCAAACTGATATCCCAGAAAATTAACTTCAATTAATAACAGAAATTCCCCCCCGACGCGGCCATGGTGTCGAGCCGGGCTTTGAAGGAGGACCTTCAAACACATCTGTCTGCTTTCTTTTATAAGCCGGCTGGGGAGTTATTTTATTCTTTTCATTATCATCAGCAGCATTTTAAGATTTCTTTTGCTCTAGCCATTTAAATAAACCGGCGTCAACACAAAAATCTATTATATTCCCTCTGGCAAAAACGAAATGGCAGTTCATAACGATGCTTAAAATTCTGTATGCATTCTTAAACTTCCCTCTCCACCAAGACCATGTTGTTTTCCAGAACTTGCATCATAGATTCTTCTTTATATTGTACACAGTATGTGTCTGTATATACCAGGCCTTTGTCGTAACCATTCAGCCCTCAGAACTGACCATAACCCCCCTCAATGTATCCTTAGAAACCCTTTAGACACTGTTCATATCACCCATTCGCCCTCGTCAGTGTGGCACAGACACACAGCACTTAGCCTGTCACACAGACAGCACCATCCCACAATAAAAACATATTTTTCTCTCCAGCCCTTCCTGGCCTGAGATGGCAGCAGCAGTCACGTCTGGCCAAGCTGATTATTTATTTGTGGATGTTCCGCCGCTTGCTGTCAGAATAAAGAGGACAACATGGAGTCTGTTTGAGAACATCATTTCAGTGTGAGTGTCTTTGCCTCAAGCACTACTGGCTGTCTGCTGTGTCTGAGTATACGTCCTAAATGGCACCCTATTCCCTGTATAGTGCACTACTTTTGACCAGAGCCCGTAGGGTACCCTATAGGGCTCTGGCCAACAGTAGTGCACCATATAGGGAATAGGGATCCATTTGGGATTCAGCCTGAGTCCTGACCTGCTCAATAATAACGTTCTCTGTCTGTTGCCCTGGCAGAGCAGTGCAGTGCACTATGGGTAGTGTGGTAGCAGGTGGCGGGCGTCTGGATAGCAGCAGAACATCCCCCCTGCTGCCTCCTGTTGAGGGCTAAAGGGATCCATGTCAACAACAAGCAATAAAGAAGCCAAGGCTGGTCGAGGGAAGGAGGAGGGAAGAAAACACACACACTACACACACACTACACACACACTACACACAGACTACACACAGACGCAAATAAAATATAGATAGAGGTGAGCTTTGAAGGGTCTATTACAAGGGGGTGTGTGTGTGCTGTGAGGGAGCGATAGGGCTGGGATCAGTGTGACAACTCCACGCCACCGGAGGGGGTCTGGAGGGCTGCCAGCTGCTGTTTACAAGGCTACAAGCCCCACAGCACAGTGTTCACAAGCGTTTGATACTGGTCTGCTGACGCTTGATATGGACGAAATCCCCTCCGAATGAAAAATAAACCACCAGGCTTTCGCTGAGAGAGAATGCATGAGCGCGGCTCAACAGAGTTCAGTAGAGAGAGCGAGACAGAGATGCTGAGTCAGGTTGTTTAGTAGAGAGGTACAGTAGAGAGGTTGATGTCAGTACATGGGTACTGTACAAGGCTGTCTGTGTAGCGCACCAGGGCCCGTATCCACAAAGCCTCAGAGTAGGTGCCGGGCTTGTATCCACAAAGTGTCTGAGTAGGAGTGCTTATTTAGGATCTGTCCATATAATATTATTCATTATGATCTAAAAGGCAAAACTGATCCTAGAACAGCACTCCTGCTCTGAGACGCTTTGTGGATACAGGCCTTGCTGGGCATCAACAGCTGTTCTGCGTTCTTAGATCGACTTATCATGGCTCTTCAATGTGTCGTTTCTCACTGTAAATAGGACTTCAATGAGTGGTTGAATTGATCAGCTTTCCACTTTCTGGTTTTAAAAAAGCCTATTGATTGGATTTATACCTTCAGAGAATCTGTAATGGGGAATGTGGATGTACAGTAGGTAGAGCATCCACCACGGCCTGTCTACTGTAGCAGCCACTTCACTTTAGTCTGTCTCTCCTCCTACTGAGTAAAAAACTGGTCAATAAAACAACACAATCACGTCTTAATTAAAGTTAGCGGTGTGTGTGGGTGTAAATGTCAAAACCAATTGCTCACCTGCTTGCTCAGAGAGGATGTGGTGGGCTCTGTCTTCCTTTCTCTCTCCCTCTTCCCCTCTTCTCCCTCCTTTTCAACCCCTTCCCTCTTTCTCTCCCCATCCCTCCCCACTCTGTCCTTGCCTTTCTCCGAGTCGTTTCCTTCACCTCTTCCTCTCGCTACCCTGCCTGAGGCTGTTGGCCTCCGTTGGGATGGTTTATATGCAATAGTGGGGCCTCCATTTATTGATCAGTGCTAATGTCTCAATGATCTCTCACTCATGTTATTGGTAGAAGGGGCTTGTCGGGCGGGCTGCATACTGAGTGGTGTGCTGGTGCTGGCCTCAACAAAGCGTGCGATTACTGTGGTGGTGTCGGCCCACCATGTGTGTGTGTGTGTCCCGATTTAAAACTGCTTGTTAATTAGCAGCACTGTTAATTAAGGCCCCTCATCCTGGCCTTTATATGAATCTAGACAACGAACGAAACAGGGTTCATTCACTCAACGTCGATGCGTGTTGCAAGTCGATGTGACTCTCTTTAACAGAAGTCTCTCTCTCTATCACAGACAGAAGTCTCTCTCTCTATCACAGACAGAAGCCTCTCTCTCTATCATAGACAGAAGTCTCTCTCTCTATCACAGACAGAAGTCTCTCTCTCTATCACAGACAGAAGTCTCTCTCGCATGTTCTAGGCTTTTGATATGAAAATTGAACTGTGCTTTTGAAATCACATTCTTAATCACTGTAATTCTAATCAGTTCTGATGAATAAAGAAAATGATTGTTTAACATGCCATTAAGATTAAGAAATGGGCATGTATACAGGTAACTGCCAAAATAAAGGAAACACTTGAGTAAATGAGGGATACAAAATAAATTGAAAACAGATGTTTCCACACAGGTGTGGTTCCTGAGTTAATTAAACAATTAACATCCCATCATGCTTAGGGTCATGTATAAAAATGCCCAGTTGCCCATTATTTTATCTACCATGGCTAGAAGAAGAGGTCTCACTAACTTTTAAAGAGGGGTCTTGGTCACCAGATCTCAACTCAATAGAACACTTATGGGAGATTCTGGAGTGGGTCCTGAGACAGTGTTTTCCACCAAAATCAACAAAACACCAAGTGATGTAATATCACATCCCTCCAATAGAGTTCCAGACACTTGTAGAATTTATGCCAAGGCGCAGTGAAGCTGTTCTGGCGGCTCGTGGTGGCCCAACGCCCTATTGAGACACTTTATGTTGGCAGTTAAGGTCCAATGCAGCCATTTTTATCTCAATATTAAATCATTTCTGGGTAACAATTATGTACCTTACTGTGATTTGTTTTCAATTAAAATTGTAAAAAAGAAACAAAAATGGCTTCTTAGCAAAGAGCAATTTCTCAAGCAACAATTTTGCTAGGACTGTCTGGGAGTGGTCTGAGTGAGGAGGAGAGGTTAGAAACTCTCTTCCTTATTGATCTATTAACTAATTTATCACCTGCTGATGTCACCAGGCAGGCAAAAATCCCACCACAACAGGCTTCATCCCACATTAAAAGTGTTGTCAGTATTTTCACGATTTCGCAGTATTATTCCAACCTCATAGTGTGGAAATACTGCATATATAAAACACAGGGAAATAACGTTTTTGACTGCAGTTTGTACGATTCGATTTGGCTTGATTAGAGGGAACGAATCGACGCAATTCGGCTAGATATGATTTGATGCACTAACATTTGTTGCATAATCATACATTTTCCATTCGAAATTGAATTCTGCTAATGATGGACCTCTCTGAGCTGGACCTCTCTGAGCTGACTGTGTGTGTGTGTGTGTGTGTGTGTGTGTGTGTGTGTGTGTGTGTGTGTGTGTGTGTGTGTGTGTGTGTGTGTGTGTGTGTGTGTGTGTGTGTGTGTGTGTGTGTGTGTGTGTGTGTGTGTGTGTGTGTGTGTGTGTGTGTGAGAGTGAGAGAAGGATGTATGGCGTATGTAGTCACCTGAGCTGAGCCATAAGGGAGACTAATGGGCATCTACCACCCCACTATCAGATTGTTTCTCCCATCACTTTTGACCTGAAGTCCCCATCACCCACTTAAGTGTTTGAGTTAGTAATGTATCAATATCTATCTTAAAAAATGTGCCATGACATACTCAATTAATATATAGCACAACTTTGGATTTCACCCCATCTCAAAAGGGAATTGTTTTCATCGTTAGTAAGTCCTCCCGTTTGCTCACAGCAGCCTAGCTAACCAGCTCTGTTAGGTTGAGTAAAATGGCCAGGGTGAGGTTCTCTCTCATTTGTGTCTAAGTAGCTAGCTTGCAGGCTAGGCAACTTTAGCCAGCCGCTGAAGGACGAGTAGGCTACAATTCCCCATCGTTTATCAGTGCAATTTTGACGGCCAACTAGCTGAAAAAGTTTGAGATGGTTCATCTAATGTTCCTTCGTTAGATTTCAGCTCATCTAGCTCTGGCTAGCATTAGTTATTTGTCTTGTTGTTGATGTGCATAACTGAGAGAGACAGTACCTTTCATGGTTGTTTGATCAATAGGTCTGTAAAGTTCCCAAATGTAAGAGGTATTGACATATTTGCACAAATCCATTCAGGTGTATTTTGTGGCATTTTGCGTTCTAATGATCTAATGTCACGCTGTTGCAGCTGCCTGTAAACACACAGTCCAATTCAAAGTGAATGATGGCAGGCCTGTGTGGAAATGGCTTGTTTGAATAAAGGCCAACTGTAGCTCTGATTGGCTATGGTGCACCAGTCTGTGTAGACTCCGGTCCTGGGCGAGACAGATGTTTTTGTTAGGTTTTATTTACTAGTGTCTGTTAATTGTCCAAATGCATGGCCGCTTTCCCACTCTATATTGCTATAGAAGTTTCACAAATGCCTTACTTTACGTAATAGCCAAACATTCTAAGAATGTTCTAAAAATGCTCCCCTTTGGTGAGGCGTTATTCTGTAACGTGTACGCTGGGAGTCGGGAAGCAAGTTCAGAGAGTGACGTTAATAATAAATAACACGAGGAACCAAAACAAGAAACATAAATAACGTACAGACATGAAACAACGGAACAGAAACAATAACACCTAGGGAAAGAACCAAAGGGAGTGACATATATAGGGAAGCTAATCAGGCAGGTGATTGAGTCCAGGTGAGTCTGATGAGGTGCTGATGCGAGTAACGATGGTGACAGGTGTACGTAATAATGAGCAGCCTGACGACCTCGAGCGCCAGAGAGGGAGTATACGGGACAGTGGGTGTATCTCTACTGAGTTTAATGGATTGATTTTGGTAAGGAGTTGTAACTCTGGGCAGTACTGCAAAGATTTCCTGATTTCTTATTTTTAGAGACACGCCTTTCCATGACTGGAAAGTTCCCCAGGTGTCTGCGAAAAGGATCTATTCATGGTTTCATGGCCAGTTAGAGAGCAACTGTTTTCCCTCACACAATTCAAACACATGTGTAACACCATAGAAACACACAATATTCACATTATGTTGATGTTGGGGTGGTGCTGGAGAAACATTTTGAAATTTCCCTTTAAACATTTGAATCGTTACATCCCTATTTTATATGTTTCCACACTATGAGGTTGGAATAATACTGTGAAATTGTGAAAATGATGATAATGCTCTTTTTAGTGTAAGAGCTGTTTGAAAATACCACCTGAAATCTCAGCCTGTTGTGGTGGGATTACGTTTTGGCCTGCCTGGTGACATCACCAAATGGTAGATTAGATAATAAACCAATAGCTAAATTCATGCTTCATAAATTGCTCTTTGCTAATAAGCTATTTTTGCTTCTTTTTGACCATTTGAATTTAAAACTATCACAGTAACGTACTTAATTGTTCCCACAGAAATGATTTGATATTGAGATAAAAACGGCTGCGTCAGACCTTTAAGACTCAGTGTAAGACTGTTCAGTGTAAAGGCATTGTACAGTCAAAGTGAGCATGTATATATTTCCATGCTATATGATGATAGATACTGCACTGTGCCATTCATCATTTTCTTTAGGCTGAATGTCACAATCGGGTGCAGAGCCTCCTGCTTCTAGTTTGCCTTGTATATACATCCCTCCAGGATCAACCTTCTCATATTTCTTTGTCTTTTCATGTGATAGTGTCTTTAGTGGCTGGTGAAGCCTCAAAAGGCTAGATGAGCATGTACAGTAAATAAAATAACAATGCGGTGTGTGTGAGACTGAGTGTGTGCACCGGGCCGTGCGCACGTGTGTGATTATACTGAGGCACAGCAGAGCCCCTCTCTTTCCCTCGTTTGTTTTCATTAGGGTGATTGCCTCAATGTCTCAGTGACCTTCAGGCACCATCCTCTGCTCTAGTCTGCACACACACACACACACAGATGATTACTTCTGTTCTTACTGCTCATATATTCTCCATCTCTTGCTTTCTCTCTTTGTCTGTCTGCCTGTGTGTATTGCTGTGTAATTGCAGAAATGTGGATATTTTTATAGCGATGTACATTTGAAGTCGGAACTTTACATACACTTAGGTTGGAGTCATTAAAACTAGTTTTTCAATCACACATTTCTTGTTAACAAACTATAGTTTTGGCAAGTCGGTTAGGACATCTACTTTGTGCATGACACATGTAACATTTCCAACAATTGTTTACAGACAGATTATTTCACTTATAATTCACTGTTTCACAATTCCAGTGGGTCAGAAGTTTACATACACTAAGTTGACTGTGCCTTTAAACAGCTTGGAAAATTATAGAAAATGATGTCATGCTTTTAAAGCTTCTGGTAGGCTAATTGACATCATTTGAGTCAAATGGAAGTATACCTGAGGATGTATTTCAAGGCCTACCTTCAAACTCAGTACCTCTTTGCTTGACATCATGGGAAAATCAAAAGAAATCAGCCAAGACCTCAGAAAAAAAATTGTAGCCCTCCGCCTGGTTAATCCTTGGGAGCAATTTCCAAACGCCTGAAGGTACCACGTTCATCTGTACAAACAATAGTACGCAAGTATAAACACCATGGGACCACACAGCCGTCAAACCGCTCAAGAAGGAGACACGTTCTGTCTCCTAGTGATGAACATACTTTGGTGCGAAAAGTGCAAATCAATCCCAGTGCAACTGCAAAGGACATTGTGAAGATGCTGGAGGAAACAGGTACAAACCTATCTATGTCCACAGTAAAATGGGGACAAAGATCGTACTTTTTGGAGAAATGTCCTCTTGTCTGATGAATCAAAAATAGAACTGTTTGCCCATAATGACCATTGTTATGTTTGGAGAAAAAGGGGGAGGCTTGCAAGCCGAAGAACACCATCCCAACCGTGAAGCACATGTTGTGGGGGTGCTTTTCTGCAGGAGGGACTGGTGCACTTCACAAAATAGATGGCAACATGAGGAAGGGAAGTTATGTGGATATATTGAAGCTACATCTCAAGACATCAGTCAGGAAGTTAAAGCTTGGTCGCAAATGGGTCTTCCAAATGAACAATGACCCCAAGCATACTTCCAAAATTGTATTGGAGTGGCCATCACAAAGCCCTGACCTCAATACTATAGAACATTTGTGGGCAGAACTGAAAAAGCGTGTGCGAGCAAGGAGGTCAACAAACCTGACTCAGTTACACCAGCTTTGTCAGAAGGAATGGGCCAAAATTCACCCAACTTATTGTGGGAAGCTTGTGGAATGCTACCTGAAATGTTTGACCCAAGTTAAACAATTTAAAGGCAATGCTACCAAATACTAATTGAGTGTATGTAAACTTCTGATCCACTTGGAATGTGATGAAAGAAATTAAAGCTGAAATAAATCATCACTATTATTCTGTGGTGATCCTAACTGACCTAAAACAGGGAATTTTTACTAGGATTAAATGTCAGGAATTATGAAATTGTGAAAAACTGAGTTTAAATATATTTGGCTAAGGTGTATGCAAACTTCCGACTTCAACTGTATGTTTTCACTGTTAATTTTAAGCTTCCTTTCTGATGAATTCCTATGAGACTACTTGGACCTTAAAGGGCCCTAATTACAGTTTCCCTCCATTTCTGTATTTCCAAAATAACCTATTCATAATGGACAGTAGTACAGTACAGTGCTGTGCAGCTAGCCTAGGTGGTTGCTGGGGCAACGCATGGCTGTCCAATCACTGATTCCCAGTTGGCAGTGACAGTTGGAAGTTTCCTGTGTGTGTGAGTGTGCATGTGTGTGCTGAGACTGAGGCACTGTTTCACTGAGTGGCTTTGACCTTCAACAGTGATTAGGGACAATTAAATAGTGAAAGGCGGTTTAAACAGGCCCTCAGGACAGAGGAACAGTCCACACAGGGGAAGAGTAGAGGGCAGTTGGGTGTCAACGTGTCACTTCCTTCTGAACCAGGAGCCAGCCATGACTGGCCGGGCCTACTGTGGGTGTGGTCATCACAGGGTTGTGACCTCACTGTCAGCGTACAGGCCAACCGTATCATCTGAAAATGATAGTGTGTGGTGGGGGGGTCATGTGTGTGTGTAGGTGCATGTGCTTGCTCGTATTCAATTTCGTACATGTTCACGACCTCGCCCAATGTTAGCAGTACATAATTTTTGTTATTGTTCATCGTCATCACAGCACCATATCAATATTTATCAGCAGCAGCAGGACTGAGATGGAGGAACGATGATTAATATTAATTACAGGCGACAACGTGATTGAAGGCACCAAGGTTTCTCATGGTGGAGTGGCTGATGATGTCTCCAGAGTCACTCCCACCCACGCAGAGTGAGCAGCCCCAGCCAACCAGGGGAGGGTTGCCTGAGTAGCAGCCCAGCCGGGACTGACATAGTGGGGAGGGAGGATTCTCTCAGTGCTCCATGCTGTCTGTTTCTCCTCCACAATGTTTTCTCAGACTGCAACGTGGTTGAGCACGTTTCCATTTCCTTCAGATTTGCCTTATTGGAACAAATTACGCCGCCGCCATTCCTCCACAAAATACCCCTCAGCACCAAGTGATTAATTACGTCTACTCAACCATTTAACATACATACAGCTATGTCAGTCTCTCCTCCCAAACAGTGAGACAATCATGGGTGGTGAAGGGTGGTGTGCTATGGAATTGATTTCTATGGTAACAAGTCAGCCAGCATGCATGATCCACTCATCTGAGATGAAAAGTGTCAATGTTAGCATTCTGAACTCTCTCTCCTACCAATAAAGTTGGTTTGAGTCTTCCAGACCTTTAGACCCCACAGTTGGTTTGAGTCTTCCAGACCTTTAGACCCCATTGTCTGTAATTGTAGATTGATTGAAATTACCTCAGTATCTATCTCTATATCTGACCAGGCCTGACCCGGGTGGTGCTATAGTAGGTTATGCATGGTGTGGTCCACTGTGTTGAGTGTTAATGTGTGTGCAGGCTGGAGGACCAGGCTCTGTTGAGGGGGTTGTGTTGGGACCCTGTGAGGGGATAGCTGGGGTAGTGGGGGCACTGAGGGGCCTCTGAAATTAAGAATGATTAGCGCCAGGAGCGGTGCTGTGGAGCGGGGCAGGGGAACAAGGTTCAGCTAATGAACAGAGCCAAGGGAAGAAAGGAAAGCCCAGTGGAGATAAATACAGAGAAATGCACACACACACACACACACAGTAGGCTCTGATCAAATACAGTAGTTCAGGAGGGGTAACTAGGTTAGCGCAAAGACTGGAAGTCTTTGGGTACAGCTAGCATGCTAATGATAGTTAGCATACCTTTAACTTCCTTCATACTGGATGCAGAGACATACAAATGGTATCCACAAGTTCACCTGACTAGGAAAATCCTGAACTATCCTGAACTATCCCTTTAACTTTTTGTGTATTTAGAAGAGAAATGGCTGTGACAGAGTAAATGTTGAAAAAGCACAGGCAGCCAGTGTGGCATCATTGAAGCATTCACTGCTCAATAATTTGATAAGTTTATAAGTGTCAGCATAATTAAAATCACTGTCAAATTACATCAATGAGAAACATTTTTGTTGGCTTCGCCGGTGATGTAATTTACTTTTAGACCTTCCTGTTACCGGGAGTTTTTCAACGCAGGTGTGCCAATGAAAACATTTCCGCCTCTACCCCACTCTCCATTTCCCTCCTCTGACTTTTCCTCTGACCTTTTCTCTCTCTCTCTCTCTCTCTCTCTCTCTCTCTCTCTCTCTCTCTCTCTCTCTCTCTCTCTCTCTCTTTCTCTTAGTCGCACTACCCCTGGCACTGGAGATGTTTTCAAGCATAAAAGCTATCTATACACACCAAAAGGGTTTTTAACCAATGTGAGTGGTTTTCACTTCTCTGCCGTCAACACAAAAGCTTTTCCTTGCTTTGTAACAATTTACTATTCCCGGGAGAAGTGCATGTTTACGAGTAAGCTTCAATCGTTCTGACACTCTGGAATTGCTTAGCGGAGCAAACATTTCATCAGTTTCATGCATTGTGTTGGAATGACTGAAAATATAATCCGATACATGTTTGTTCCTGGCGCACCCCAGGAATTCTCCAGAAAAACAATTCTGGATTTCACTTCACCTACTTACTCATATTGCATGGTTGAATTTTACTTTTAGAATGATGAAGAATTAATAAATGGCATAAATTCACTTTGAATAATCCCCATCGTAGCACTTCACATTGTATGGAGGTAACTCACCACACCTGTAAGAATTAGGTGGTATCTCCCATGGGAGTTGAAGTATGCAGACGTCTGGCCAGCCCACTCCTCTCAGAGGACCAGTGCATGGGGGAGTCAGTCAGTGAGTGGGCATGCAGCCCTCCCACACAGAGCAGGTGTGCTTTTAAAACCTCCCTGGCCGTATCATCTCTAATAAATAATGATGCTGGGGCTGTTGTTTATTTGCTGGATCAGGCTTATTTAGCAGGACCTCTCACTCTTCCTCCATCTCTCTCTCGCCCTCTCTCTCTCTCTCTCTCTCTCTCTCTCTCTATCCCTCTCTCCCACACACAATCTCTCTCTCTCCCGCTCTCCGTTTCTCTCTCTCACACACACCATCCCTCTCTCTGTTTTTCTCTTTGTTTCTCTTTGTTTTTGTTCCCTCTCTCTCTCTCTCTCTCTCTCTCTCTCTCTCTCTCTCTCTCTCTCTCTCTCTCTCTCTCTCTCTCTCTCTATCCCTATCTCCCACACACAATCTCTCTCTCCCACACACAATCTCTCTCTCTCCCGCTCTCTGTTTCTCTCTCTCACACACACCATCCCTCTCTCTGTTTTTCTCTTTGTTTCTCTGTTTCTATCCCTCCCTCCCTGCCGATACATAGCTAATGGTTGGCAGATGCAGCGAGGATCCGTATGTTTGTTTGCACAGGCTGATTTCTCAGACTAAACTGGTATCGGCTGCTGCCAGCCGGGTTGTATCAAAACAGTGCGACTGTGGCGGCTCCACCTGGCAAAACAAGATGGGAACCAACGTGACCGGAGTATAACATCTTTCTTTAACAAACGGGCAGTTTACTGAGCGAACGCATCTGAGCCCCCCCACTGTTGTTTCAGCTGTAAATCCTATCGCGTCGCGCAGACGAAGGAGTGAGATATTAAATGTGTTGAGAAAAGTAGAGGAAGGGGAAAAAAAGGAAAAAACATTGAGTGCTTTCTTTGTCTGTTGAAACGGGGTCAGACTGAAATATGTGATCCAACGGTACAAAAGCCAGACTCTATATTTAGTCTTTAAGGGTTGTGAAAAGATGGAAAAGTATTTCCTCTCCTGGCTGACTTGTATGATACAGTACACACACAGTACACAGTGATACGGATGATAACAACCATGTTAGTCACGCTGTTAAAAATCTCTCTGGGAGTGTGTAGTTATAACTTTGTGATAGGCCAGCCCCATCCAGTATCATGTCAAAGGTCAATAACTTTGACTGTCCTAGCCACGTTTGTTTAGTTTGTTTAAAAGGAAAAGTAACTCACGTTAGTTACTCAGTAAACACCACTGGGACTACTGTATGTGGCCCTCGGGGTATGTGTTCCTGATGCTTCACTACTCCACAGGTGTGTCAGGTTTAAGCTGAGGTAAAATAGGCCACCTCCCCCCTCCCCCACGTACACCCCTTACAGTACCTCATCTAGCTCTCACCCCTGGCAGCAGGATAGGGGAGGAGGAGGGAGAGGTGGAAGAGAAGAGAAGCAGGGAAATTGAGAAGAGGTAGGAGCGGTAGACAGAAGTGGAGAAAGACATGGTGGTGGTAGAGGAGGAGGAGCGAGAGGGTAGATGAGGAGTAGGAAAAGGAAAGGAAGGGGGGTCCTGGGTGCCCTGTCTGCATTTGTCTCGACAGGTGGGTGTAACGTGTACGCTGGGAGTCGGGAAGAAAGTTCAGTGAGTGACTTTAATAAGAAATAACACGAGGAAACAAAACAAGAAACATGAGTAACGTACAGACATGAAACAACAGAACAGAAACAATAACGCCTAAGGACAGAACCAAAGGAAGTGACATATATAGGGAAGCTAATCAGACAGGTGATTGAGTCCAGGTGAGTCTGATGAGGCGTTGATGCGTGTAACAATAGTGACAGGTGTGCGTAATAATTAGCAGCCTGACGACCTCGAGCGCCGGAGAGGGAGTGTACGGGACAGTACCCCCTCCCTGACGCGCGGCTTCAGCTGCAGGACGCCGACCAGAGGGATGAGCCTGACGAGCCGGCTGAGGCATGGGGAGCCTGACGAGCTGGCTGAGGCATCCTCGGTAGACTCGGCAACAGACGCTTGACGAGGCAACCGGGTATTGTAAACCTAACGAACCGGCTGAGGAATGGAAGCCTGACGAGCCAGCTGAGGAATCCCCGGTTGCTCCGGAAGTGGCAACCGGACCCGACGTCACCTACACTAACAAAAAACAAAACAATGCTCCCCTTTGGTGAGGCGTTATTCTGTAACGTGTACGCTGGGAGTCGGGAAGCAAGTTCAGAGAGTGACTTTAATAATAAATAACACGAGGAAACAAAACAAGAAACATGAATAACGTACAGACATGAAACAATGGAACAGAAACAATAACACCTAGGGAAAGAACCAAAGGGAGTGACATACAGTTGAAGTTGGAAGTTTACATACACTTAGGTTGGAGTCATTAAAACTAGTTTTTCAACCACTCCACAAATTTCTTGTTAACAAACTATAGTTTTGGCAAGTCGGTTAGGACATCTACTTTGTGCATGACACAAGTCATTTTTCCAACAATTGTTTACAGACAGATTATTTCACTTATAATTCACTGTATCACAATTCTAGTGGGTCAGAAGTTTACATACACTAAGTTGACTGTGCCTTTAAATAGCTTGGAAAATGACAGAAAATTATGTCATGGCTTTAGAAGCTTCTGAAGCTAATTGACATAATTTGAGCCAATTGGAGGTGTACCTGTTGATGTATTTCAAGGACTACATTCAAACTCAGTGCCTCTTTGCTTGACATCATGGGAAAATCAAAAGAAATCAGCCAAGACCTCAGAATTTTCTTTTTGACCTTTCTTTTTGACCTTCATCGTTGGGAGAAATTTCCAAACGCCTGAAGGTACCACGTTCATCTGTACAAACAATAGTAAGCAAGTATAAACACCATGGGACCACGCAGCCGTCATACCACTCAGGAAGGAGACGTGTTCTGTCTCCTAGAGATGAACGTACTTTGGTGTGAAAAGTGCAAATCAATCCCAGAACAACAGCAAAATACCTTGTGAAGATGCTGGAGGAAACAGGTACAAAATTATCTATATCCACAGTAAAAGGAGTCCTATATCGACATAATCTGAAAGGACGCTCAGCAAGGAAGAAGCCACTGCTCCAAAACTGCCATAAAAAAGCCAGACTATGGTTTGCAACTGCACATGGGGACAAATATCATACTTTTTGGAGAAATGTCCTCTGGTCTGATAAAACAAAAATAGAGCTGTTTGGCCATAATGACCATTGTTATGTTTGGAGGAAAAAGGGGGAGGCTTGCAAACCCAAGAACACCATCCCAACCGTGAAGCACGGGGGTGGCAGCATCATGTTGTGGGGGTGCTTTTCTGCAGGAGGGACTGGTGCACTTCACAAAATAGATGGCATCATAAGGAAGGAAAATTTGGAGGATATATTGAAGCAATATCTCAAGACATCAGTCAGGAAGTTAAAGCTTGGTCGCAAATGGGTCAATAACACAATAGAAAAATCTATATACAGTGTGTGCAAATGGAGTAAGGAGGTAAGGCAATAAATAGGCCATAGTAGCGAAGTAATTACAATTTAGCAAATTAACACTGGAGTGATTGATGTGCAGATGATGATGTGCAAGTAGAAATACTGGTGTGCTAAATAGCAGAAAAGTAAATAAAAACAATATGGGATGAGGTAGGTAGATTGGATGGGCTATTTGCAGAAGGGCTATGTACAGCTGCAGCAATCAGTAAGCTGCTCAGATAGCTGATGCTTAAAGTTAGAGGGAGATATAAGTCTCCAACTTCAGGGATTTTTGCAATTCGTTCCAGTCACTTGGCAGCAGAGAACTGGAAGGAAAGGCGGCCAATGAGGAATAGGCTTCGGGGGGGACCAGTGAGATATACCTGCTGGAGCGCGTGCTACGGGTGGGTGTTGTTATAAGATAAGATAAGGCGGACCTTTACCTAGCAGTGGGTCTGGCAACGAACATGTAGCGAGGGCCAGCCAACGAGAGCATACAGGTCGCAGTGGTGGGTGGTATATGGGGCTTTGCTGACAAAACGGATGGCACTGTGATAGACTGCATCCAGTTTGCTGAGTGTTGGGAGGCTATTTTGTAAATGACATCGCCGAAGTCGAGGATCGGTAGGATAGTCAGTTTTACGAAGGTATGTTTGGCAGCGTGAGTGAAGCGTAATAATGAGCAGCCTGACGACCTGGAGCGCCGGAGAGGGAGTATACGGGACAGTGGGTGTATCTCTACTGAGTTTAATGGATTGATTTTGGTAAGGAGTTGTTCCTCTGGGCAGTACTGCAGAGATTTCCTGATTTCCTATTTTTAGAGACACGCCTTTCCATGACTGGAAAGTTCCCCAGGTGTCTGCAAAAGGGATCTATTCATGCTTTTATGGCCAGTTAGAGAGCAACTGTTTTCTCACACACAATTCAAAAAATTATACTCAACACCATGCATCAAAAGAGTCAGTGAATACTGCACTGTAGCTACTGATGCTGCTGATTAGAATGTAATGACCGTGTCACGTGAGTGTAATTTTAATTGCCCGTCAGTCCGACTTGATGATCAAGCAAACCGATAGAGGGAGAAGATCATCTCCAAGGGCATTTTTCATTTTTCTGGCCTATTCAAATCCTCTGGTGCAGAACTCACATGTGACTGCCTCCAGTTAACGACATTCAAATCAGATGAATATAATAACATAAAATCTTATCTTTGAAAGATTTTCAACACCAACAATTTCTTGTAGAAAGTTACAGAACAGAAATATCGGTCTTCTTTTTAGTCCAGCATCATTTAATGTACGTGCTTGCCCTCAGTCCCCTGACTGCCGTTCACGAGGGACCATTCCTCACGCAAAACAGCATCAATCTTTAAAATGTGTGAGGATTGCATGGCTACTGGCCGTAGCGTGTGGCTGACTGCATTATCTCGCTGCCTGCCTGCCTGTACTACTTCATAAATAAAGCCATTCCACACCACTGAATGCACTGAGGATAGGTAGCTAGGTACTCATTCTTCTGTCATGGGACGATTCAAGCCCCCTCTCTCTCACTCACTCAACCTTGATGGATTGACTTCTAGGGGTAGAACTAAGGGAGGTAGTGAAGTAAATATATTGAATATATTGACAATAAACAAGCAATGAAAGACTCTGATATTATCTTTTCCTTCATTGTCACATCATTGTCAATGTCAATTGATTGTTGTCACTTTAAAAGTGTTATGTTTTCCTCTGTTTTCCTCTTTTCCTCTTGCTTTTTAACTGTCGATTCTGAGGGGATAAGTAGGTGGCGGCCATTTTCTTTCCTCCCCTTTCACTCTCCCCCAAATTCTCCCATTGATTGGCAACATAAGGCTTGAATTTGTTTAAGCACTTCTTGTAACTTCAATACAGCCGTCTACGGTGCTTTACGTTACACCGCAAAATACATACAGCACAGGGTATGTGAGTGATTTCCAGGCGGATCAGTCACGGTTTGTGCTGATGCTGGGTGAATAGAGTGAAGGTCTGACTGAAGTGTTGGGTCTGACAGAAAACTCCATCTGATCCATGCAGCTCCCGATGGGCCTCAGGGGCTAAAGCCCTCCAGAGCCCGTTGGTGTGTGTAATCAGCCCCCCACCATCACCAGCCTCTCAAGGCCCTTTCTCCGTCTCCACACCAAATAAGAGCGTGAAAAATGGAGGGGGATACGAGGAGGATCTGAACAAAGCAAAACGGGAGGGCCTTGTTTTAAACATGTTTATTTTTGAAGACGCCCTCACGGTGATGTGGCTGTGCGCTGATGTTCCAGCAGTCTCAGGTGTGGAAGTTTGAACAAACAGGCTTCTGTTGAGGGAGAGAGAGGGAACAGGGAGAGGGAACAGGGAGAGGGGCCGGGCATTTTAAGCCCTGCTGTTATCTTACGCCCGCTGCAGGGTTGAGCAGCAAATTAGGACTGTGGCTCTGCTCCTCTTTCCCCGAGGCCCCAGCCCCAGAGAGTGAGAGGATAGAGAGGGAGAGGATAAAGAGGGAGTGGGGGGGAGAAGTGGGGAGAGGGAGACATGGGGGGAGGGAGAGAAAGAGAGTGGGATGGAGAGAGGAAGCGGGAGAGAAGGTGAAAAGCTGGCAAAGGTTCTCTCTTTTTTCTTTCTACCTGCTTCCTACTTAAGGGGGAAGCCACGACTGGCATACATGCACTCTGTGGCATGCTTGGGTGAGACAGTGAAAGATTGTATGGAAGAGTTTGTAAAATATGTATTTGTTTTCCACATTGTGGCTTTGATTGAATTCTAGCCTAAAGCATTTTTGTATCCACTCGGCTTGATCCTTGCTCCTTGGCAAACACACACACACAAACACACTCACTCACTCACTTTCACACACACACACACACACACACACACACACACACACACACACACACACACACACACACACACACACACACACACACACACACACACACACACACACACACACACACACACACACACACACACACACTCTCACACACACACTCTCTCACCAGCCAGCATCATAATAGAACAGCAGCCAGCCTCCGCCAAAGTGGATCATTATTTACTAAACAGGTTGCTTGCCTAACAAGAGAAGACTGATTACCGTAAAGGCTGCATTCAAAACCCTGGCGCTGGAGGAATATCCATCATAATTGATGTGTTGCAAAGCAGATTACACACATTAACGCACACACTCCTAGATATGACAGCTCCAACTGAACATGACAAATTCCATAATGCGAAAAAAGGTATTTTACTCTCTGGGTATTAGGATGCATAACGGCAAGTAACAAAGGAGCATTTGCATGTTGTGTGTGTGTGTGTGTGTACGCCCCCCTCTCTCCTCTTCTCTCCCCACTCCTTAATTACATTTGATTTGTTGCAGATTCCTTCTGTACTGTAAATTGTTGTTGGCCTGGCAGGACTTCTCCTCAGTTCATCATATATTCACTCATCTGAGTTAGCTAATCCTAACATGGCATTAGCTACGTAGCTGCTCCGTACGATGTGTTTGAGCTGGGGGTGACAGCTGCTGTGGTATTATTTACAGAACTCCACGCGTGTTACGCGCAGCACAACAGATAAGCTCATTTAAATTGGCTTGCTCATTCATTTGGACGGCATTAGCCTGCTCTACCCCTGTATAATCACCGGCAGGCGCTACTGGTATAAATAGGCTTTTGGGATAGATGGGCGTTTCACTCCTCACTCCTCTCTCTAGTTCAGTTAATAAACTCAATAGTGTTGAGAGGGTCTGCCACTGGAACTTTTGTTTCCTTACTGTTCAGTAGTGTACATCGCGGTGGAGGGGTGAGGAGATTTGTATCTGTGGCCGACGTGAGCAAGACGTTTAAACGCGTTAACCCTCGCAAGGCTGCCGGCCCAGACGGCATCCCTAGCCGCGTCCTCAGAGCATGTGCAGACCAGCTGGCTGGAGTTTTTACGGACATATTCAATCTCTCCTTATCCAAGTCTGTTGTCCCCACATGCTTCAAGATGTCCACCATTGTTCCTGTACCCAAGAAAGCAAAGGTAACTGAACTAAATTACTATCGTACCGTAGCACTCACTTCTGTCATCATGAAGTGCTTTGAGATACAAGTTTAGGATCATATCACCTCTATCTTACCTGACACCGTAGGCCCACTTCAATTTGCTTACCGCCCCAATAGATCCACAGACGATGCAATCGCCATCGCACTGCACACTGCCCGATCCCATCTGGACAAGAGGAATACCTATATAAGAATGCTGTTCATTGACTATAGCTCAGCCTTCAACAACATAGTACCCTCCAAGCTCATCATTAAGCTTGAGGCCCTGCGTCTGAACCCCACCCTGTGCAACTGGGTCTTGGACTTCCTGAAACAACACCTCCACCCATGACTGCGTGGCCACACACGCCTCCAACTCAATCATAAGGTTTTCAGACAACACAACAGTAGTAGGCCTGATTACCAACAATGACGAGACAGCCTACATGGAGGAGGTGAGGGCCCTGGGAGTGTGAGGTGATGGCCCTCGGAGTGTGGTGCCAGGAAAATAACCTCTCACCCAACGTCAACAAAACTAAGGAGCTGATCGTGGACTTCAGGAAACAGCAGAGGGAGCACCCCACTATCCACATCGACAGGACTGCAGTGGAGAAGGTGAAAAGCTTCCAGTTCCTCGGCGTACACATCCCTGACAAACTGAAATGGTCCACCTACACAGACAGTGTGGTGAAGAAGGTGCAACAGCACCTCTTAAACCTCAGGAGGCTGAAGAAATTTGGCTTGGCACCTAAAACCCTCAACTTTTACAGATGCACAATTGAGAGCATCCTGTTGGGCTGTATCACCGCCTGGTACAGCAACTGCACCGCCCGCAACCGCAGGGCTCTCCAGAGGGTGGTCCATCCCTGCCCAACACATCACCGGGGGCATGCTACCTGATCTTCAGGACACCCACAGCACCCTATGTCACAGGAAGGCCAAAAAGATCATCAGGGACAACAACCACCCGAGCCACTGCCTGTTCACCCCGCTATCATCCAGAAGGCGAGGTCAGTGCAGGTACATCAATGCTGGGACTGAGAGACTGAAAAACAGCTTCTATCTCAAGGCCATCAGACTGTTAAATAGCCATCACTAGCACATTAGAAGCCGCTGCCCTATATACATAGACTTGAAATCACTGGCCACTTTAATAATGGAACACTAGTCACTTTAATTATGTTTACTTATTTTGGATTACTCATCTCATATGTATGTACTGTATTCTATCCTATTCTACTGTATCATAGTCTATGCTGCTCTTACATTGCTCATCCTAATATTTATATATTCTTAATTCCATTCCTTTACTTTAGATTGTGTGTATTGTTAAATATGACTTGTTAGACATTACTGCACTGTTGGAGCTTAAAACACAAGCATTTTGCTACACCCGCAATAACATCTGCTAAACACGTGTATGTGAGAAATAAAATTGGATTTGATGATCTTTAGATCGGTTTATGGCTATTTGATATAGGCCTACACCTGATGTTCTAAAAGAGAGAGATTTAAATGTTTTCATGTTTATTAATGGTTTATAATCATTGTTAATTTGAACCTATTTTCATAGTTATTAGTTTTGTAATGTATTTAATTTCCCGAAATATTTTGCTTCAGAATTGTATGTTCCGTTGTTCACATGTACCTATAGTTGATTTCACTAGTAGCCATTTCTTTATCCAGGCTGCGTTCATTGATAATGAGTTGATACTGAGCGCACTTTCCCACAAGGTTTCTATAACACTAGGTGAGCCGGAAGTGCAGTGTCTACCGTTAAAATGCACTGTATTACAACAACATTGTGTGTGTAATATAAAATGTTTCAATTACATTTTGTCTTATGTACAAACATAAGTATTATTAGCAATATTATTATGTATTTATCATGTTGTAAATTGTGCTATTTTATCACAGCATACATTGACTTTTATTAACTCAATATGCAACATTTTTAATTCAGAGTCTATTTTGGACTATTATTGTGAAGCGTATTATTGTTTTAATACGTTTTGTTTAGAAGAAGCCAGCAGTAGCTGATCTCTACTGTGGGTTTATGTGTAGAGAGGAGCTACCTCTTCAGAATTGTGTCGTTAGATTAGCAACACACCCACTCCTTAGGCTACGAGCTCTTAATTAACACTCCCTGTTAATCACTTTGAACCCAGCCAAGGTAATGACATTCCATCATATAGATCGCTACACTCACTACACCTCACACAATATGTCCTCCTTTAATTTCATCTCTCTGTCTGTGTGTGGAAAGATACTGTAGTATTTCAATGAGCGCTTTCATGAAATGGATGTGTGTAAAAAGGTTTTTTTCTATTTTCGGAAGGGAATTGTATTGAACAAAACTGTCAATCACTTTGTGGCATCACATCGACTATACAAACACTTAGTATGATATGGCGCCAAGTACGATAGGAAATAAAACACCCCACCTCCTCCTTCTACACTCAGCCATCTGTGGATATGCATTTATTTAATTTCTTTACTGTTTTTCCCAAGACTTAATATAACTTAATGGCACATTAATATGTGTTAGGATACATGGGGCACACAGTATGCTATCTAATCCATTAACCGAGTTCCTACTTTATATACACTGATATAGGCTGTTTTAAGTACATGTTGGCTAAATATCTTCCCGGAATCTGCCTGCCTGACTACGCGTTAGCTGAAATAATGATTTTCGATATAAGCCTAAGCTACCGAGTAATTAACTGAACTTAATCATTTCATTTTGATTCATTTCCATCACCTGAATTATATTTTGTCCTCCTTTTTGTGATGTTTGCATCTGCTTGAGTCCAAACCTTAGCCTCAGCCCTGTCAGGCATTTAGAGAAATACCTTTTAATTCTGTAGCCACACTGACCTCTAGTGGTGCCTGGTCCCAATCAGGTCCTCTCTGTGTCTCTGTCCCTCCCTGGCAGAGATGACATTTAACTGGGCTCAGTGGTGGCCAGACAGACACTCACGCTGTGTCCCAAATGACAACTCTTTTCCCTATATAGTGCACTATTTTTGACCATAGCCGTGTCATTTGGCACACAGTCCCATCTCAGGTAATGAATCCGCTTTAGACGGACGGTCTCGTCGGAGGCTTTACCCTCCAAACGCCCAGAGCTGGGATTGCCCACGCCGGGCCGTGGAGAGATTAAGAGTCAATGTAATGAGAGCAAAATAGGTTCTTTGAGCTCCTTTGTCTCTCGTCCTATCCTCTCACTCTGTACGGAGACTGACTTAACTCCGCACGGGGCCAATCGCACGGGGCCAATCGCATGGGCATTGACTTCTTTAAAAAAAAATCATTCCTCTCGCTCCTCTCCTCCCTCGGCCGGCTTCCTCTCTTTCTTTTTTCCCCCTTTCCCTACACCTCTGTTTTCCCTTGCGTCCATCCATCCATACCCATCCATATCCATACAATCCCATCTCCTAAAGGGGATGGTAAGATCTTTAGAATATGGGACAATGCACACACTACTACTCTGCAGACATGGTAATAGACATAATAGGGTCAGGTCTTGCATTTAATAAACAATTACCCATCAATTATGAATGAAGGCCCAGCGATGGCCTGGATTCCTGGGTGAGGGAGGAGAGGAGAGAGAGATAAAGAGGTGGATGAATAGATGAATAATGTAGACGAGTAGAAAGATGCCCATTGGAGAGAAGAGGCGCCCACCAAACACCTCGGCCCCACACAGCTAGAGCCAATTATCTCACTGTGGTAATGATCATCATATCCCCCCAAACCTGGCTGACATTTACCCACACGTCACGCGCTGCATCTCGCTTCACCTCGTCTCTCTCTTGACTAACACACACTCACTTACACCGGAGACACGCAGGAGAACAGAGAGACACACCACAGCACATTGTCCAATTGCACTCTCCACTATTAGATTCAACTTTTATTTTTCTCTTATTTTACAGAATATTTTCCCTGCTTGCTTTCTTGGTTTCCCCCTAAGGTGTTTGGGAGGTTCGGGCGGTAAGGGTTCTGCTGTTGGCAGTTATAGCAGAGACCATCATAGCCCTAGACCTGTCGCTCCCGTTTTGAATTACAAATCAATCAGGACCTTCCATGGCCACGGCCCCGCCATCCCTCCACCGTCCACGCCATCCCCACTGCCCCACCAAGGTCACCCAGATTACAGAAGGTTACCAGAGAGAGAGCGAGGAAGGGAGGGAGAGGGGGCCAATGATGGGAGGATTAGCATAGCCGTTCCCAATAGTGGAGGAATTAAACGGGGAAAGCTATATGCTAACCCAACAAAACGGACCTGCTTTTCTGCTACATTAGAATACGTTAGCCTGAGATATTATGGATGGAGAGGGGGAGAGAGGCAGAGAAGGGATATTTTGGCCACCTCAGATCAGAGGCTGGGCCGGAGGTGCTAAAGGCAGCCCGTTAGTGAGGAGACTGAGGCTGAATCAAGGAGCCCCAGTGGATGGCTCCTCTATGGGCCCAGGCTGAATAGCACGGACATCTTCGATCCCTGGTGGATCCCCAATGGCTCCCTCAGGCCCCAGGGCTCTGGTTATAATGGGATCAGAGCCAGTCGGGACCCTCCCTGGACACAGTGCAGTTAGACACACTATTAGCCGAGCCTGTGGCGTAAAGGAGGCTGCCGGCTTCATTCTTATACTCTAGTTCTTGGTATGTTCATAGACGTGCATATAGACAACATCTGGCCATGTAATTGAATGTATGTCCATATGCATGACCATATGCCTAGGTTATTCATGTGAACACGCATATAAAATAGTGAGTTCAGTAATTGTTCCTTTTTTCATTTAATTTGAACACTGAAAGAAAAATATGCAGAGGGATCACATTAGCATTTCAGAGAAACCTTGATACGGTTGGTCCTGGCTTTCAGCACAGAGATATTAACTGACTATATGAATGCTCCAGTGTTCTGTTCTCTCTGTTGCTGGTTGGATTGACATTTTCCTAATGATGTGCTTTCTTTCTCTCATCCATGTCCCTCCACTCACCTCTCAGCCCCGCCCACTGATTTAAAACACATACAACTGTAACCGCCTGCCTTTATTGTCAGAATAAAACAAAAGTGCGGTTCGAGACACCTTTGGTCCCCCCCCTCCGCGCCCCCATCTGTTGAACATCTGGAATTGTGTGGCTCAAATAATTGGAAGTCAATTTGTTTGAAGATATGTTTTGACATCTGTTTTGATTCATAAAAACCTCTGGAAATCGCATTAATTTTATAGCATTTCGAAGCCCAGCTGGTTATTTTTCATCCCTTTGTGTTCCGTCGTTAATGCGATGGTTTGCTGGCGTGTGACGTGGGAGTTTGTGAGAGACTGGTCATGGTGTGGTCTCGCCTCGTAAAGGCTCAACGGACTTGAGGCCCAGCCCCAAAGGATCATGGAATGTGTTGGGGTGGTACTGTATAGTATGGCGGGGGGGCGCTACAGTATCTGCAATTATCAAATGACACCCTGGCTCTGGTCAAATGTAGTGCATTATATTATAGGGAATACAGTGCCATTTGTCCATGGTCAAAAGTACTGTACTAGATTGGCAATGGAGTGCAATTTGCCATTTATCCAGTGCCCAGGATCTCTGGATCAGAATCAGCATGCTGTTTACCACACGGCAACTCTGAGTCGAGGCATGAAAATACAGTGGGGAAAAAAAGTATTTAGTCAGCCACCAATTGTGCAAGTTCTCTCACTTAAAAAGATGAGAGGCCTGTAATTTTCATCATAGGTACACTTCAACTATGACAGACAAAATGAGGAAAAAAAATCCAGAAAATCACATTGTAGGATTTTTAATGAATTTATTTGCAAATTATGGTGGAAAATAAGTATTTGGTCACATACAAACAAGCAAGATTTCTGGCTCTCACAGACCTGTAACTTCTTCTTTAAGAGGCTCCTCTGTCCTCCACTCGTTACCTGTATTAATGGCACCTGTTTGAACTTGTTATCAGTATAAAAGACACCTGTCCACAACCTCAAACAGTCACACTCCAAACTCCACTATGGCCAAGACCAAAGAGCTGTCAAAGGACACCAGAAACAAAATTGTAGACCTGCACCAGGTTGGGAAGACTGAATCTGCAATAGGTAAGCAGCTTGGTTTGAAGAAATCAACTGGGGGAGCAATTATTAGGAAATGGAAGACATACAAGACCACTGATAATCTTCCTCGATCTGGGGCTCCACGCAAGATCTCACCCCGTGGGGTCAAAATGATCACAAGAACGGTGAGCAAAAATCCCAGAACCACAGGGGACCTAGTGAATGACCTGCAGAGAGCTGGGACCAAAGTAACAAAGTCTACCATCAGTAACACACTCACGCCAGAGCTCAAATCCTGCAGTGCCAGACGTGTCCCCCTGCTTAAGCCAGTACATGTTCAGGCCCGTCTAAAGTTTGCTAGAGAGCATTTGGATGATCCAGATGAGGATTGGGAGAATGTCAGATGAAACCAAAATATAACTTTTTGGTAAAAACTCAACTCGTCGTGTTTGGAGGACAAAGAATGCTGAGTTGCATCCAAAGAACACCATACCTACTGTGAAGCATGGGGTGGAAACATCATGCTTTGGGGCTGTTTTTCTGCAAAGGGACCAGGACGACTGATCCGTGTAAAGGAAAGAATGAATGGGGCCATGTATCGTGAGATTTTGAGTGAAAACCTCCTTCCATCAGCAAGGGCATTGAAGATGAAACGTGGCTGGGTCTTTCAGCATGACAATGATCCCAAACACACCGCCCGAACGAAGGAGTGGCTTTGTAAAAAGCATTTCAAGGTCCTGGAGTGGCCTAGCCAGTCTCCAGATCTCAACCCCATAGAAAATCTTTGAAAGTCCGTGTTGCCCAGCGACAGCCCCAAAACATCACTGCTCTAGAGGAGATCTGCATGGAGGAATGGGCCAAAATACCAGCAACAGTGTGTGAAAACCTTGTGAAGACTTACAGAAAACGTTTGACCTCTGTCATTGCCAACAAAGGGTATATAACAAAGTATTGAGATAAACTTTGTTATTGACCAAATACTTATTTTCCACCATAATTTGCAAATAAATAAATTAAAAATCCTACAATGTGATTTTCTGGATTTTTTTTTCCTCATTTTGTCTGTCATAGTTGAAGTGTACCTATGATGAAAATTACAGGCCTCTCTCATCTTTTTAAGTGAGAGAACTTGCACAATTGGTGGCTGACTAAATACTTTTTTTCCCCACTGTACATATGACACATGTTTGGGCCCAGCTGTCACTTTGTTACTCACAGTCAAATGTTATTTAACTTGTGCACAAGCCTTGTCACAGGCCAGATGCTGATGACTGTTTGTAAATTGTATTTTTTTCCCTCCTGCTCGGGTTGGTGTGGCAGGTGAGGAGGTGAGATTATGCTGTGTGTGCCTGTGCGCACGCACATATACATATGCGAGTGTGTGTGTGTGTGTCAGAGTGCTCGTTGTGTTCCAAAGTTGCCATTGGCAGCTTCAGCAGGCGAAAGCATTGTAGCGCGCTAGGCTGGCAGCTGTGGCATGCTGTACAGGTGACAGCTCTGCAGCATCCGTGTCAACTTTAGTGGGAAAAGGGGTGAGAAATTGTTGTGGTGACAGAACACCGCGCCAGCACCTCGGAGGTTCATTACATCAATTGGGTTTATAAGACTGGCGAGTCTGTATTGGAGTCCATATACTGTACATCTAGAAGAAACCCAAATGTACTCCTTGTAATTTTACTGGGGTAATGTTAAAATGATATGCTCATAATTAAAAGAAAATATATATATTAGAAAGGAAGGAGTTAATTTCACATTAATATGAAAGTCTTTTGGGGTTTGTTCGTTTGCCTTGCTGGTTAAATCAACCACAATAGTACTATTACTCTCTGGTTTTGTATTGGGATTGGTAAAACGAGAGCTTTTGGGTTTTTGACATGAGTACACAGCATACTGCTGCCACCTACTGGTGAATTATGGCAGTGAACTACTGCTGCCTCGAAGTGGTGAGGTAATGCTCAACTATGCACAGAAGTTATACAATAAAGCAATGGAAAGATTATTTTACAAACCACACAGTTTTGGCAGTTATTCTAGTAGAGGAATAATTACAATCTCTGTCGTATGCAGAAGGTTAGACAGAAGGCATGGCAGCACCATATCAAGGAACGTTTTAAATATTATAAACTAGTCTGTTTTACATCTTTACATTCATCTTTAGTTATTGAATGTATCGGTTAATGTCTCCTATATTAAACTGTTATCGGATACTCTTAACAATGTCCGACTGTTTTGTCAATCTAAATAAGACATGTTGTGTCCCTGTCTTGCCCCTGAGTTTCCAAAGCTGTGGTTTAATGAACTGTGATATTCCAAATAAAAGTTCCTAGTTCTGATGTCACCGTTGCCTCAGGCCACATCACTGTTTGAAGCCCTTGAGTAGAAGCCCTTGAACTTTGTTCAATATTGTCTTTGATGTAGCCAGGAAACTGGACAGGGTTGAAATGCATTCAATTGATGAAATGTGTTGATTCTTTTAGTCACATAATGATAAGCTTGTGTATCCAAATTATTTATTTTATATATTTTTGCAATAGGAGCGTATCTGGAGAGAATCGTATTGACATCAAATTGTAAATTGGGCCTTTGGAAAATGTATTTTAGTCCCACAAAGTTCTCAGAGACCCTCCTCCTTAATGAAAATCCATATTTACCTTCCATAATTGCGTTGGCCAATTACCCGTAAACATCACTCATCTCTTTGTAGTTGGGCTGTCTATATTTCATAATGATTGGTGGTTCAATTTTATTTTGTAGCTAGAGAGGAGATGCAGGCAGGAATCTTTCGATTTCATTATGGGAGAATCATACAAGCTAATAACACTCTAGAACATTCATTTAGAAGAGCTTTGATGAGGAACACAGGGTATCCACTGAAACACATTGAAATGTAGTTTTTTTTCCACTCTGGACTGTTTGTTGTTTTAATAACGCATAACTTTAACATGATTAGAAAATATCCACTAATTAAAGATTTCTTCTAAAGATTTAAGCATTATATGTATCTAAAACATGTCTGACTAAAGTAAAGTTTTTAAGCAACTATTTTGATTCTCAATGATTAATTTGACATATTCTTTAAAATCAGTCATCTAGCTTCTTCATGGAACTTTTAACGACCACGTTTTTTTAAAGCGTACTCTATACTCTCCTTTAATTCTGCCTTTTCCTCGTCCTTAAGAGCCGTTATCTGGATCATCATCATCACTCCTCATTTTCCCATTCTCTCTGTCTTCTCTCTGTCGCTCATTTACTGTCTGTCACCCTGGGTGAACCCTCATTTTACCCACACCCACCTCTGTTCAGACACAGCTCCTCTGTACGGACCTTCATTCATCAGTTTAGCCTCATAGGTCTAGCCTCCTCTGACTGTGTGATAAGCAACCTCTCTGTCACTCTTCCCGGTTCACAACTGAACTGCTCCTGTTAGACAGGAGAATAATGAAAGTTCACAGGTCTCTCCATCATTTAAAAAAATGTTATCGTCATTATTTGTGATAGAGTAGTCAATATTACCAATTTAACACGAGAGCTTTTGTGTTGGGTGTGTGATTATAATGAAAAAAACGGCAAGTCTGATTTATACAAAAAAAAGGGGTTTATTATATTTCCCCCACCCCAACTAAGAATAAAAAAGAGAGCATGTTAGATAATGTAATGTTTTTTTTAGGAATACATGGATTAAAACACATAAATACATAAAACATTTTGTAAAAATACATTTAAAGACGAACGAAGGAAGTGTTAGGCTTTTTCGCCTAGTATCACTGTTCCTTTTTAATTTCTGTTTGGAAAAGGAACCACCAGTAACTAGTTCTAAATAGGGCCCATCAGTGAACCTCAATGGTTTAAAGTCCTATTTATACAATAACAGTAATACTATACCTCTGAAAAGGACACTGTCCTCTTTTGGCATATTGCAAAGACACAGTATAGTTTACGGTGGTGTACAACAACCCCAGTGTCCAATGCATTGTGGAACAGTATAATATGATCAGTAGGACCGATTGTCTTTCTCCCTTTTTCTCGTGAGTCTGGTTCTGTCTGCGAGGTATGCACTCTCGACCAATGTTTTTAAAAAGTGGGAGTGCCAGTGGTAACTAACCCTGGTCCTGGAGAGCCACAGGGTGTGCAGGCTTCTGCTCCGGCCCAGCACTAACACACCTGAGCTCACTAATCAAGCTCTCAATGATTCGAGCTGGTCAGTGGAATCGGATGTGTTGTTGGTGCTGGGCTGGAACAAATCCCTGCGCCACTTTGTGAGGGTGACCAACTGCTGTATGTCCTTTGACCTTTGACACAGGGTCACCGTGGGGTCAGGGTTCATAGGTCGTCATTGCCATCGTCCGAGCTGAAGCTGCTCCTGTGACTGGAGTCCTTGGAGGCGTCGGGTGACCCAGCGGAGAGAAGCGGGTCGGTGCCGAACGGCGAGAGCGGGTTGTCCATGAGGATCTCATCCAGCCGTTGCTCCTCTTTGAGTGTGGCGCTGAAGAAGTCTGTGAAGTGAGACAGCGGGTCGGAGAAAGTGGTGGAGCCGTCAACCACCCCCTGACCCTGGTCTGTAACCCCAGTGATGCCCCCAGTGGTCATGGCTGGCATGGAGGTCCTCTGGAGGTACTCCCCGTTCAGGTCGTCCTGGTACAGGGGTGGCTGGGGACCCTGCTGTGACTGGGGAGCCAAGGGCTGCTGCTGCTGCTGTTGTTTGAGGAGGTTGGAGGAGAGCTCTACAGTACCAAGAGCAGTGGCCATGCTGGGGAGGCCGTGAGCACGGGCCTGGATCTCCAACTCCTGAAACGCACAGAAAATGACCATTTTTAATGAAGGAGATTACTTTTCTCAGAATGAGCTCGGTATGAGTTGACAACCCTTACACACACACACACACATGGATGCATACACATTACACACACACATACCCTCCCCCCCTCTCTTCCTCCCCGACACACACGCACACATACCTCACAGTCTGGTAGATGATTATGAATTGACTTTAAATAGCACTCTAATGTAGTGGAGGCCGATCCATTTAATCTACCCCTCCTCTCCAGAACCCCCTCTCAGGAAGCAGCCAGGGCCCTCAGAGTTTGTGTTATAAACATGACGGGGAGGAACCAATGACAAAACCTCATCAATCAGCCACCAGCAGGTCAGCAGTATGGTTCACGCCTCCCCATCGACGCTCTACGAGCAGTAACAATATGGATAATAGTCTGTTGTCAGTCTACCTTGGGTGTCATTTGATATTTGCAGATACTGTAGCGCCCCCGCCATACTATACAGTACCACCCCAACACATGGCTCTGGGCAGTATTCCGAAGTCTATCACTCTATTTATTAATCAGGTAATTATTGTGGCTTGGAGAGGTGGAAAAAAGGAGAGGTAGAAGAGAAGAGTGGTGATGGGGAACTGCTTGACAAACATCAATAGGAGCAAGTCCGGTCTCTGTCAGGAAAGGGGGTGTGGAGGGGGTCTGTATTGAGCATCAGGGCTGTGATGGTGCACATTGGTGCACATTGACATGGTGTTAAGGATGGGGAAGTCGCTGGGTTGGGGATCTGTAGTGGTAGGGGCTCGAGTTTTGTCTGTCTTTCTCTCTCCTTAGTCCATACCTGGATCCTGAGCAGTAGCCTCCTGTTGGCCTGCTCCATCTTCTTCTGCCTGTTCTCCAGCTCTCTGGCGTGCTGCTGCTCCTTCTGGAGCCACTTGATGTACTCCACCGACGCCTTGAGAATGGTGCCTTTGTTCCAGCGCATATCACTACGGCAGAGGGACGTAAAAGATAACCTTTTATTCACCGCATCAGCGGAATATTCTGTACAAAAACTTACACAGGGACCCATTTTTTATATATGAATAAGAAATGGTGATTTACATGGCCAATTATTCATTCTCGGACATTACATCCAGCCTTTGAATGGGAATTTTAATAGAATAGTTAAGTATAAGTACGTCTGCAGAAAGTCCATTCTGGAACCCCTTGTATGGTAAAATTAATCCTCAAGTAAAAATAGGTGTCGGAAGAGGGGGGAAAATGTGACTTTAGAAGAAGCCAAGAGTGCAGGCTCCATTCCCTGATACCATTACTTTTTAAAAGGAGGACGCAGTGGTAAAACGCACCTTTCTTTGGAACGAGACGTTGGTCTGCTCCACAGCTAATAATCTTCTTTATCTTGTCTTAATGGCACGGCGACAGCGGTAACCTTCCATTTAAATTCTATCAAAAGTTCAATTGCTGTTGGGCCAGTCGGATTCCAATTCCGGCTTCCGTATTCCATCTTAGTGGGCCAATTGTGCTCAAACTTTGATTCAAATGGGTGGTGGCCCTCTTTGCGTTTGACCCCAATCTTCATCATTGAGCTCTAAGCTGTAGTCTACTGTTGAGTGCCCAAGGAGGACACAGACTCACTACTTTGCAAGCGTGAAGACTACAATAGCTACTCAAGTACACCCTTGAAATAGAAGCAAAATGTGCTCTTGAGTATTAATTTGTATTCAATTAACAACATTTAGCGGCTTGTGCTTAGTATTTGATATGCTTAACAGCAGCCAGACATTTGCGCTTCTTTTCATGGCAATAGACTTGATCATGAGGTGATTCTTTGAGTGAGGTAAGCTAATGTTTTGAACATAATAAACACTGAGAAAAGTGTAATAAGCGCAAGATCACTTACGGGTCATTCGACTTTGGTATCATTGTTCCAAGTTCTTTGATTCTGTAGTTGATATTGTATCTTCTTCTTCTTTCAACTGGTCAGAGAGAGAGAGAGAGAGAGAGCGAGAGGACATTGAGTTACTTTAGTGCCCCACACAACATTTCTGAAGGTACTCTGTATTGAGTAGGGTGACTCTTACTCAAGTTGTGATTGTCTTTCTTCTGTCGTTCTTTGGCCATCACTCTCGTTTCATGTTCTGTGAAACACAAAGAAGAACACAGCCTGATAAGAAACGCACACAGAGTGTCAAAGAAGCTCCAGTCAGTCGATACACAGTTCTGGCCTGGATATTTCTGGGGTGGCAGACTGAGAGTGGAGATCATCTTTGCCACCACAGACACAAAGCCTGAACCTTCCACAGAGCCTGAACCTTCCACACACACACACACACACACACACACACACACACACACACACACACACTCACTCACACACACAGTGAAAGGGCTCTATTTATCCCGCTCGCTCCCAGCCCGCCTGGCATACATAACCGCGTCTCTTCTCTTTGGTTCATTGTGAAAAATCTGTGTCCTCTTTTAAGCCACTCAGTCTGGCAATTAAGTCTGCTTAACAAATTTGCTGATCTGCCCGTGAGGGGAAAGGCATGCTATATCATTCATATTCACATTCACATTCACATTTCTCCCAAATGATATAATTAGAACCTGTGATTGGATTTCTCAATTCGTCTCTGTTGATTCAATAATGTCATTTAGACCTCTGTGTAACTGCCCGTTGTTCCCGACCGCACACTTATATGAAAAATATACTAATTCACTTATTTTCTCGTCGGAGTGAAGAGTTCTTGAGGCATCCTTTCTATTTCCTAAATCAATTAGCTTTACTTGATGCATGGCATTTATAAAACATTTCTCAGAGGTCCTTTGTGTGGGGGACTATGGACAGAGGCCATTGATAATTAGGTATGTGAGTGATACAACTGTAATCCAAACACTACACATTTAAGGGAAAAATCTATTTACCACATGTAAACATATTTGTCCTTTCCTTCAGCTTCCTTCTTCATTGGACTTGATACGGCTAGACAGTGAACTCATGCTACCACACATGCACCCTATAGAAGCAATCCGGAATTTATCCAAACAAATTCATGTTGAATCTGCACTGTCTTCCATTATAATAAAGTGACTGACAAGTTATAGATGCTGTGTAGAATACACAATATCACTCAGCTAAGAGCAGACAAACTTAATCAAAGGATATTCATGAGTGTACTTAGTCATAAATGGAATAGTTTGTGTAGGATTTAACGCTGTACACATCAGGTTTAAAGAAGAGGGCCTACACAGCATTGGGTCATAGCTTTACTCAGCCAACGAAGAAAAATGGCTAAATGGATTACTCGTTCTTGTTTCCTGTTGCCAGGCACCTTACAAAATGCTAAACGTATTCATTCCTAAAAAAAAAAATGGATGCCAGTAACTGACAGGATTTCGACTTGTCAGGAATGTGTCACCTAGAGTGTTGTGCTTTTATGCTACAGTATGTGGTTGAGTTTCACACTTCTATCCTCTTTCGATGTGATCGTGCATTGATTATTCATCTTTAGCGCTGTTCGTACCTGTGACTTCCCTTTTTACAGTAGTGAGCTTAGTGGGGCGTGAGGTGGGTGCCATTTGGCCATGAGGGGCTGTAGTCATACCTGGTTCACCCCCATAGATGTCCAGCATGCTGCTGCTGAGCACCTGGAGAGGAGAGAAGGAGAGGAGGAAGATGTCAGGGAATGGTTGAACACAGACACACGGACACAGAGAGATAACGTTTCATTCAGACTCGGGGACCTCAAGTTCACTAAGTCATTGAAACTTTTGGAAGCAGATTGACTGGCTCATTTGAAAGCATTGAAATGGTGGCAGGAATTTGTAAGGCTTTCAGATGAGGTTGGGTGTGAGGGCAATCATAGCACTGTTGGCAGTCCTGTCGCTTCTCATCCTTCAGGGCATTGCTTTGTGTGATCCAGCAGGAGAGGATGGGGCCTCCATGTCTCCCCACCAGGGGCCCTGCCTGACCACAGCCCTGTTTGCGTCCCCTAAGGCCCTCTCAGGTCCTTCTCTGGGGGTACGACCTCGCTCCGTGCCCCTGTTTACTAGCCTAATAGTACCATTATCAGTGGCTACTCAGCTTGAAAGGGCCCCAGAACACAGAGGCGTCTGTGTGTTCAAAATAGCACCCTACTGGATGAAAGCCGGGTCATAACCCGCCCAAACAGACACCAAACTGTTTTTCTACGCCGCTTGTCCACTGTGAGAAAATAGGCATATATTTTCCGAACAAGAGGGATAACTCTTTTAGGGACTCTGTTGGAATGCAGAGGGATGCATTTATGCATGTCTAATCTTAGGGAGCTGTGTATTTCTGGGAATCCTACAAAAGCCGGCATAGATGCCACAAGCTGTGTAAAGACAATTTGTCACTGTGTATGTGTGAAATTCAGTTCCTAGAGTAGTGTAGAGAGGGATAAGAATAGAGGTCAAGTTATGGGATTGAAGGAAGGAGGGAGTGGGAGAAAAAGAAGGAACTGTGGACATTTCAATATTTGCAGTTGGTTGCTTTGCCTGTAGATGGCTTTCTCTCTGTCATTATCTCTAACAGGGGCAGGGGGTACTTATCAAAATGAAAGATTGCGACAGTCCCCGACTGCTCACATCGTAATCACTTCAATCCGCTCCCATCTGTGTTCCTGGGATATGTTGACATGACAAAACGACGTGATGCATCGTACTGTATGACTAATTAAAATGAATTGATCCATTTAAGCGCGCTATCATTTCGGAACAAGCCCATCGGGAGTGTAGGCATTAACCCGATCCAATGCCTCACTGCCTCGCTCTAAATCTCTCTTCTCCCTTTTTTCCTGTCGCTCTGATCTTCACTCTCTACACCCCCCCTGCCTTGTCTTTCATACAGAAACACCCCTCTGCTTTCTGTCACCCTGTTTTTCTCTCTGTTTCTATGTGTGTGTTTGTGTGCCTGCTTGCCTCTGTCTTTCTCTATCTCTCTTCATCTCTATCTCTCTGTCTGGTTGGCCTCTCCTCAATGCCTCTCTCTTGAAATGCTGTGGGAGCACATTTTCCTTTAGTACCACATACCTCTGTGGTGGGTTCAGGTGTGTCTATAATCGCTACTCAAGTGAGTCTTTGTTTTTGGAATTCCACTCCAGATATCATTTGCACTGGGAGCACTTGTCTCTGCTGCCATCCATGCATTTTTTTTTCGAATGGAATGCCTAGTCTGAATAAGATCTTTTATGTCGTAGTAGATATCTAGCATAGTCTCGCCGTTCTCCCTCTGTCGTCTTGACTACCATTCCCAAACTCCCTAGTAGTGACCAGTGTCCATGTAGGGCTTTCAGCAAAAAAAGAAGAATCACAGACTTAGTGTTTATACTAATTAACACATTATTCTCACACTGTCATCAATTACTGTGTAATGACATCACTTGTGGATTAATCCGTATTGTTCGGCATCTTGAGAAATGTGAGAAATGCTTTAAGCCTCAACCCAGGTGAAATGAACTTTGACTCATCGGTGGACTTAATCTGACCTCACAACAAAGCCAGCTCCTTTTTTCCCAAGGAAGTCAAGCCTGAAAGTTAATGTTTGGCAGAGGAAGTAGTTCTCATATCCCCCTTTTAAGTCCGTTAAAGAAGTTAGTTAAGCAACTTAACTTTAAAGCTGAACTTAACTACCCAATATATGCTCTTCATGAGTGCCAAGAAGATCAAGGATCTTCTGGGAATCACGTCTGGATCAAGCAATCATGTCAGCAAGAATCAATAGACAGAAACACCTGCATGTCGATAGCATGGTTTCATTTCTTCTGTTTTTACCCTTAGTTTTGCAATTCAAATAAGTGTTTTTCCCTTGACGTATGCGACTGATATAATAGTTAATATGATTATTCCTACTTACATTGTTTTGCATTATGATGCTGGGATCCATACAATCCAAGCCCCCGTCATTGAACCCGGACTCCAGGCTAATCAAGTCATCAATAACTTCATCCATTGGAAACTAAAAGAAGACAGTCATATTGTGCCAGCCTCAGTTCAATTCAGATACATTATGTATCCAACAACAGGTAATAATAATGCTAGGTGAGCAAATGCTCTCATTGTAATTCAATGTAACATTTCTTTCTGCATCATCTCTAAACCTATCATTCAGAGGTTAGGGACAGTTAGGATCCTAATCCAATAACAGATATTTCTTCACCACCATGCTGGAAGAGATCAGCCATGGTGGGAACAAAATGTTTGTTATCAAACTAGTTTCCTCCAGAAACAGAGATTCTCTTTAGCAACTGAATCTCTGAAGTTACTAATGAGCATTTCAGAGAGAATGGGCAGGTCACTAGAGATAACTGAGTTGTTTACACAGCAGGTATCTCATGTCAAAGAGATTTAGGACTCTGTAATCAAACCTGCATAGTGTTATTAAATCACCTAACCATTTTTGCCACTGTAAGGACCTACTGAACAAAGACATTGAGATAAAACAAACAAATAGCGGGATTGATTGAATCCCAACACTAAATATCAAAGGTACCTAGATGAACACATACTGTTGTTGAAAAGATCAATCAAAACGCTCACTCACCTCACTGTCGTGGTTGGATGCCAGGGTCAGCAGCGTAACGGGGCTGCTGGGGGTGCTGCCATCGCTGAGGGGGGCCATGTGGCCATTCCTCATCACTGGAACAGTGCCCAGGAGCTGCCCTCCCTGCGCAGTGGGGTGAGGGTGGCCCCCCTGTCCCCTGGCCAGCTTGGAACCCAGCGTCAGGTACTGCTTGACCTGCTGACTCTGGGCCTGGTGCAGGTGGAACTTAGAGCCCTCCAGGTGGCTCTGGACCTGTTCCATACAGACCTAAGATCAGTTATTGGGTAACACAACAGGCAACGGTTACTACGTAGTGTTAGTACGCAATCTAAGATAGACATCAAAAATAAAAGTCACTGCTCAGTGCAGTCTCAGAGACAGCGTTGATAGTGTAGCAAGTCGTGGGTCATGTTGAAGCTGTTTCGTCAAATTGTTCTTAATCATGTTTTACCCCTGAATACAAGACATGTCCTCTTGACTTCTCAAGAAAATTACGAACCAATCAAACTTTAGACAGGCAGTAAGAAGATGATTTACCGCAAGTGTAAAAAGTAAGTAGAGCACTAGCAGATGTCCCAACGTACTACCGTATCCTTCAAATGTCTACGCCCTAAATGTATACACACACCATACAACTACAACCAACTTACTAAACCAATTATGAATATCTCAACAAAGTCTCCAAGTCATTGGTGTATGTATACTGTTGCTATTGAAACATTAATCCTTACATTGGAAACTCGGGCTCCGTCACGCATCTTGTAGTAACTACAGTCACTTAAGTGTGGCATTCTCATCAGTCGAAGAGAGAACAACTGTCTGCAGGTCTGGTCTGCTAGTTGTAGAACAGCTCAAAGTGGCAGTAGGATTGTGGTTAAGCTGCTGCTATCCGGTGGCTATCCTGGTGAGTTGATATGTTGAAGACTGTCCCCTCCTGTCCTCAGCCAGTGTCTTTATAAACTTCTTAAGGCTCTGCATTAAATTTTCTAATTAGGCGAGAAGCCCGGGCTATCCCTTAGTTTCCCTCCGTGATAATCACTTCAAACAGAGACTCATCAGATTACCCCTGGGTTTGATCCCAACAGGATATCTGCCTATGGCTTTTGCCTATATCTCGACTAATTCAACGGGACCGCCCTGTTTCTGTTTGGGAGTTATCGGCCAATCACGATCGACCCCTAGTCCGGCCTCTCTACGATCTCCTTCGGGGGTCCAGTAGTTGAGTCTAGCACAATTGGTTCTTTCTTGTCCTTCTTTTTTAAATAACTTTGGACGGCCATTTCTACCATGACCCCTCCTTTGGCCGTTCATTGTCTAATGTCAATTACTCAAAGAATAACCCTAGATGGACTATTCTGGGGGCTAATTTTAGTACTGTAGCTATCGTGACCCTATTTTTATCCTCTTGTCTAAAAATGTTTTACTCTTGTCTAGGGCTATAAAGGGGATCATTGTAGTCATTTTCTTTATTGGTTTACGGTTGCTTAAGTATTTTGGGAAGAATTGGTTGATTGATTATTAGGTTCACTGGATGCATTGGGTTTTATTTTCTACTATCAGTGAATTCCCATGAGAATGTAATGTCTTTACTGTAAACACCTGACAGTAAATGCTTGTCTCCTTTTAGCAGTAGCTTCTGGATTTCTTAATCATTCCTCGTTTAAGCAATACAGAGAAGAAGCAACTCAGGTCAACTTAGGTCTGTACTACAGTTGTGAAGGTGTAATTAGAATGACTTTTTGTTTTTAGCTCCAGACCACAGCAGACAACTGGAACCGTTTGCTCCCCTTTACTCCAATACTAGCAACAACGTCTTAACATTTTGCACATAACGATAGTATAGAATCAGCATGTTTTGGTCAACACCAGTGCTGCCGTCTGTCGTCCACATAGCTCACATAGAAGACTGGCCCTGCTCAGAATGGACTCACGCACGACAATACTGAACTTGTCACCAATGAAGAGAGAGACCAAGTCTCATCGCTGGCAGCTAAGGGCTAAACAAGATGCCATTTGTTACTCAATCAACATTTTTCCACAGCGGATGGAAAGACTGCCAGCGTACTACACTCAGCTTGTTGTCCGAAGAGCTAGAGGTTGTCCTTGGATTAATAGCCTTTTCTCTACTGTACATGCAGCAGGAGACACGCCTATTAGGTCGTTAGGGGACATCTAATTAGATTCCTACCAAGTAATGTATCTTCTGTCACTAATGCGCGGCACGACAATGACAGGACTGTGCATGAAGACAAGACACACTGCAGTTCACTAGGCACAGAATAACACTCTTGGCACTCTTGAAAATGGAAGAGTTTGTTTATTCTATTCCACTTGTTGGAACTGATTGTGATGTCCCTTCTGTCATTTAGTGGATTGTCGGGATCAGAGTCATATATTTGAAGAGTTAGGCTGACTTTTAGAATTGTGAATATTGTTCTAATTTTATATGTTCAGTTACACAGCACTGTTTAAATATTTCCCATGTAATGTTAATGGAGAGCTAACATGGCTGCCATAGAATGGTGTAAAGGCATCATCATTTATACAACGGGTGGGTCTAATCCAAGATGCTTCGTGGTTAAAATTGCATTCCATCTGGTTTCTATTCCACAAGTTACCAGTGGCTAAAGCTATGACGTTGAAATGCCTATTTACTCTGTTCCATCTCACTGCGCAATCCACTGTCTCATCAGCCCAGCCAGGCAATTTATAAACTTGATCTCCTTGATAAAAAACATCTAGACATTATCTTCCATTTCTTTTAGACTAACATTTGGCTTTCAACAGGGGAGATTTGTATAAACTTTGCTGTCGGTCTCTCCAACATTTGCAACATTGTTTCAATATTGAAATTCGATCTCCAGCTGTCCCATAGTAATGCACTTGTTGGGACGAGACAGACAAGCAGACAGTTCATCTCAGCCAGTCGAAATCATGAATTAGTTAGCATCATTTTTATGGATATATACAATGATATGTCAATAGAAAACTAAATTCAGCTAGTTTGCAGTCTTTCCAGCTTCAGTTGGAAGTGATTGCGCTAGCTGTGTTGTTGGCTAGCTACTCTGAACAACAGTGTCCTGATGAGAGAGCACATTTTCTATGCCAGGCAAAATCGTGCATCATTAGCTCATTGTTATGGATTTACACCAATAAATGTCACTAAAAAACATCTTAAACACATGCAAATGCAGCTACTTTGCTGTTTGACATGACTGTAAGTTAGCCATAGATGGCTAGCTAGCAAGCAAGGGATAAGAACGTTGCCAGCCAGTATGGCAATGGAATATTTAGAATGACTGGATCGCGTCCATATATACAGAACAAAAAGACTTAACGACTGGGTCGCGTCTCTGGCAACCGAACCGATAGAAGGAACGACCAGCCGGCTTGGGTAGCAACCCAGCCGGCTTGGGTAGCAATTTGTGTCGGGACTAGATCTCGTGGAAAGGATGAAATAGTATGAATAAATTCTTCAAAATAATATGTCAATCATTATTTGAATATGTTAGTAACCCGTTGTATAAAAGTGATAATGCCCTTGAAGCCGGTGTTTGGAGGATATATTGGCACGGTTTGCTGGCCCTCGACGAACAACCCAGTGCCAGTATATCCTCGAAACAGTGGCTTCTCGGGCATTATCACTTTTAAGAAGAAAACGCATTAGCCCAACTCTCTAAATCTATGGCTCTAGTTGTGATGAAAGGAGGACGCACCCACACACCTTATTGGTTTCGATATCGCTTATAATTATGTCAAAATTATGTCTTATGTCAAAATGACCCAAAGTCATGTTTGTTTGTGCACTCTACCCATGCCATTATTCTGTCCCACTGTACAAGAAATGTAGTTGAATGCTGTCGATATCATTCCACTAGCATATACATCATCAAGCAGTATTTCTAACAGACATTTGTACTGTAGATGTACTGTAGGCCCGAGGCAGACATATTTTGTACTCCCAATGTAGTTGGCTTATGATTGAATCAGAACATAAATTTGTTGTTGTTTAGTTTGTTTTTCTAATGGCTGGGGGGGGGGGCATCCATGAGAGTTTTGATTCCTATTGGGACGGCAGCTGTGTCCTCTTCATAACTTTGTTTTCACTGCTTAAGCCACTAAAACGAGGAATGTCTCACAGGCAGAGAAGAGAGAGACAACTCCCTGATCTGATCCATGGATCGCTCTGGAACTGACTCTTACTGTCTGTCTCCTACTCTGATGTATAACATACCACATTATTTCACACAACATAGCTGTGATGGCACTGATAAATAAATGTTAGATAAATAGATAAATGAGTTAAATAGGATGCGCAGTATGTCAAAGTAAACAAGAAAATACTAATAATGTATGGACAGATTCAGGCATCCCATTAAATGAGCTTGTATGATGAATGTGGTCATAAAAAGTTGGGGTAAAATCCTTTTCAAACTTGGTAAAAACCAATCACATTCTAACCACATCAAGTAAGACCGTGCAAAAGTAACCAAGAACGCTTTAAAATATCAAATTAAGTTCATTGATGTTTTTAACATTTAAAAGTACTCTACAAACTATACATAATATCCATACTCCAATTTAATTTCAATTGTGACAAAGGTGCACTGATTTACCTCGGTATGTACTTTCTCCTTGAAGTCAGACAGTGAAGCCCTGCAGTAGCACAGTGACCTCTGGTCTTTGATGATGCCTCTGTATGTCACAGAGCTCACTCACAGGTAGCTAGCATTCCCTATTCTAGATAGCCAGCTGTTGTTTAACTCAGTTTCACTCTTACCCAAGTTCTTGTTTCACTTCAGACAAATCTGGATTATGAAACACAGGGTTATTATTTCGCTTGGACAGGCTTTGGCAATTCTGGACATAACTTTACAACTGTTGGGATTAATTTCTACTATGAATCCCAACCTTTAGTGTTATAAAGCATGAAGTATTGTGAAGTAATACTACTACAGTAATGCTATGCAGTAATGCTCCTTCTGTGGTGTAAATACAGAAATGGATACAGACCTATATGGAACACGACAGATATGTTCTCAGACATGGTTCCTGTGGATACGCTGAGCCAGCTAACCAGTTAATAGCTGTGACCACACATCTGAGATTGTATAGAGGGAGGAGAGATAATTCCACACTGAGTAGAATTGCCCTTTTTTGGAATGTCAGCCTTTAAGATCATGTTCTTTGGAACTGTGTGTGTATGTGCATGTGTAAGTAGTAAGTGAGTATTATATAGGTCACACAGAAAATGCCATTACAATACCCCACCATACATAGACACCCCATCAACCAAACAAAGCACTTTTACTTATATCCAAGCACAAGATCTGCGAGTACCTCCATATACATACAGTATCCTGGGTGAGACTGCAGAGACCCCCCTCCCCTTTTTCTCCCTCTCTCTCTTTCCCTATTTATCCCCTCTTTCTCCCTCTCTCTCTTTCCTATTCATCCCACTCTTTCCCTCTCTCCTTTGCCTGCCGATGTCACCTACCGGCAGTATCTGGATCTCAGTCAGAGTGATAACTTTGACCACACAGGATCGACTCATGGCTCCGAGAGTGACGGCCTCCCCCTACAGAGACGCTCCGGCAACAGAAGAAGAAGCGCTAGCATACTGCCTGTCTGTCAGGATCCCAGAAACAGAAAAAGGAGAAGAAGAGAGGAGCTGCCATGTGCGCTTCCAGACCTTTGCTGAAACTAACGTATGTCGTTCCAGGAAAGGAAGGTATGACACATCCGCTTTTTGGAGAGCAGGTCTGCTTCCTTTAAGTGTGTGTGGGCGTGCGTGAGCCAAGCACTCATTGCAAACCCTAACATTGGTTAGGAAAAGGCCTGACTGTGGTAGAAATACAGATGACAGTTGGTCTGAAGCAGGCAGTGTGGGGGGGTAGTTCTGTGTTCCTGCCTCCGACTTGCCACACTTTCCTGCCTGAAACCCTTTCAGCTCTGATTAGCACATTCCTCCCAGGTTATCTCACTGACGCTCACTTCCCCAGGAATCCCTTTACTACACACACACACACACAGGTCTCACTGGTCATTCAGAAGGCATTGTGCTTACCAGAACCTCTCTGTACCAGAAGTACTGAGGACAGCAAAGTGGAAGCTTGTGTGACTCAACCTCTTGACCCTGTAGCATCAGATCATGTCAAAACAATCAGCGAAATGTCCAAGCCAACAAACACCTAGTCTGGGAAATGGATTCTTCCATTAGGGAACCATATTTCAGGAATGAGACTGATAGTATTTTTTTTAAACGCTTTCTCTGCCAAATTTTCTGCAAAAACATTGTGTTGTGTCTGTTTGTCACTATTGCTTAATTCTCACTACTTCAGTCGCTGTCAGACGTATCAATATTTGTGATGATTGAACGCCCTAATAACTTTAGACACAGTTAAGTAAACATATCAGGGCTGAATTTAAGTACAGTGAACGCAATAAGGTTTCAAATGACATTACAATGAAGCAAATTGCAATCAAACTTATGAAAATATCCAATATATCATACAGCAGTGGAGGCTGGTAGGAGGAGCTATAGGAGGATGGGCTCAGTGTAATAGCTTGACACCTCAATGCTCAGTTAAGGCCATGTCTCGCAGTGTCGTAAAGAAGCATGTTGTTGTGAATTATTTTTGTCTGTGATGTAATAAACACGCATGTGTCTGGGCCTGAATGGTTCATGGTTTTATTATTGTGGGAAGTCCTTAAGCTGATACCATTAGGCTACTGGCCTTTAGTGGAGCTGTTGTGTTAACTGACAGTTTTAATTATCTGAGTAAATGAGCAGTCAAATTGAAATTACACTTCAGCCAATGTTTTAGTATCATTTTGTTCTGCGTTTAGTGGACACATTTAGTGGACAGGAAGTTCTCAACTGGGAAGGAAGTTGGAGTTCTCAGACAAGTGCTTGTTCAGCTCTCTCTCTCTCTCTGTGTGTGTGTGTGTGTGTGTGTGTGTGTGTGTGTGTGTGTGTGTGTGTGTGTGTGTGTGTGTGTGTGTGTGTGTGTGTGTGTGTGTGTGTGTGTGTGTGTGTGTGTGTGTGTGTGTGTGTGTGTGTGTGTGTGTGTGTGGTGCGTGCGTGCGTGCCTGTATCTTTGTATGACCCCTTGTGCCTATGTCTATTTTCCCCACTGCTGAAATTCCTGGCTGGCCATTTTCCATTCATCTTGGGGCCCATCCAGAATGCTCACCTTTGTTAGTCCCACACACCACAGCAGATATATTTAAAACATGAGCAAGGTACTTCCTGTAAGAGTTGGCCTGCTTCTGAGACAAGACTTCAAAGTCCTGCTCACACATCTAAGGGCTGTTTTATCCTGCTAGAAAAGGAATGCATAATAGCCGCTGCACCTCACTTTAATGATTCATATATAAATTAAATATTACAGCCACTTTAACGTCAGTGTTATATGTGTGCCTAACTGTTACCTTGAGCTTGATGTTGGTATAGGGGTGGTATGTGCCTGTACTGGAAATGTTGACCTTGTATTCGTACGTTTCTTTTCAATACGCATGTACTGTAGCCTACATTATATGGGGAATAGAGGGATGTGTACTGTGCAGGTGGATATGATGTTGATTGGTTTTAATGAAGACGTGCTTTTCCGTACCAATCACAATATCTATTGTACAACATACAAAATCCGACAGCATGCAATAGATATTGTAAACTTCGATATGAATGAATTAGGAATATCGTTGCATTTCTCAAATGCATATCACATTTTAAGTGCGTAGATTTTTTACTCTAGATAAACCTATAATTAGCTAATTAGTGGCAATATCTTTGTCCAATGCATATCTTTCAGTTTCTGTTTAAATCATCCATAGCCTAAAGAGGTCATCAAACACGGAATGACCCTTTGGCTAACTAACAGTACCATCCACATATACATACATGCACACATACATATGCACCCCCACACACACACACACACACATGCTCATACACACACACGCTCACACGAATCGAGACTTTTGAATAAGAGGAGCAGCAACGTTACAAACAATTTCAGGTTCGTAGGGTGGAGAGGGGAGATGAACGAGACAGTTCTTCTTTAGTCATTTCGCAGGAGATGCAATTACAGTGCAATGGAGTAATGTGATTTTCGCCCTTAAATCAATTAGCCCGGTCCTTCCCTGTCGTGGATGACAAGAGGCTGTTGACAGGGACACCTGGGAGCTCAGGCATCTTAAGGTCATCCTCCTCCTTCCCTGCGTCCTTCTCTTTGCTCCTGGTTAAATGACAGAGATTAAAAGGTAGATTGGAAATTTGGAAGGTAGGCCAATTTTCCTGTGAAGCTAGCAGCTCCAATGAGAGGGGTGCCTGTATGGATCTCCCTGTGATAGTCCTGTCTTGAACTAGGGTAATGAGCTGCTATAGTAGGGGAGAACCGGGCCGAAAATAACACTTGTATTGTTTTTCATAATTACTCAGAGATCGATAGAGCTAGAGACACCATATTTTATGACTTATATGTCATCTACCTTTAGCAACTGTAACTTCATTTCTTGTGTAAATGAGTTTAAATTAAATAGACTGTCACGCCCTGATCTGTTTCACCTGTCCTTGTGATTGTCTCCACCCCCTCCGGGTGTCGCTTATTTTCCCTGGTATAGTTTCCTGTCTCTCTGTTCCAGTTCGTCTTGTATGTTCAAGTCAACCAGCATATTTTTCCCCGTGCTCCTGCTTTTCTATTATCTTTTACTAGTCCTCCCGGTTATGACCTTTGCCCGTTTTTCTGGACTCCATTCCTGCCTGCCTGACCATTCTGCCTGCCCTGACCTCGAGCCTGCCTGCCACTCTGTACCTCCTGAACTCTGAACTGGTTTTGACCTTTTGCATGTCCACGACCATTCTCTTGCCTATCCCTTTTGGATTGTTAAAAAACATTTTGGACTCTAACCATCTGCCTCCTGTGTCTGCATCTGGTCTCGCCTTGTGCCCTTATATAGACAGAGAACAGAACAACTGCACCGTTACTTTAGTACCTGTCGGTGGGGCGGGAGTAACACAGCCTTGGGACAGAAGTAACAGCGGGCGAGAAGTGCAAAATATCGGTCTTTTCTCCACGTTTCTGGTTTGTAATGCACGTTACCTTCAACAAATGTTCTATCAGCCATAATTTCATGTTTGTGTCGATTTTGAATAATTAATGCTAAAGGTTCGTAATTTATGAAAATGAACCGTGCGTCAATATCGCAATGTTGCACAACCACAATATTTTGCCTTTCAATATTAATCAGATTAAAATGTATCACCTAATAGCTATGTTAACCATCATTTCCTCATCTCACGTTAATGGGAATGTAGTAGATGTTTTTCACCATTTTCAATGACTTCATGCTTAGCCCTACCAATCAGGTTTGTTGTGCACGCTCCTTGTGTCTTGGTAGAATTAAACATTTTTATTCTCCCCACAGACAGACAAAGATAAAGACACTGTACATGGGTTTTCAGTTCTTTTTACTCACTATGTTTTTGAAAATTATGAGATATACTGTTGAGATGCTAGCAATTCAGGTTAAGTATCTTGCTCAGGTGCACATCAGCAGATGTTTCACGTAGTCGGCTCGGGGATTCGAACCAGGGCCCTTTCGGTTACTGGCCCAACGTCTTTACCCGCTAGGCTACCATCAAATGGCTATAGTTGTTCTTGTCATTACACAGGCACGCGCAGCTTTAACTTCAGGAGGTAATAGAGCGACAAATCTGAATCATAAACCTCCCTGATGGTACTCACGAAACCCTCACCACCCCCTGAATCACCAAATGGCCATCTCCTGCCACATGACTCCTCCATCCTCCCTGACCCTCAGACACAAAGCTGCCCAGCGCCACAGAGCAGTGGCTTATGGGTAAACTGCTGTGTCTGTGTCTGCAGTTTTGAAGGGCGTCTTTGTCCCTCACCCTGGCTGAGCACTGGGTTGACCACTGGTCTGGGACTAAATGGATCCTCTTTATTGTCATCCTCTGGGTGATGTTAAGAGAAGTGGTATTGCAGGCTACTTTAATCTGTGTTTTGGCAGAGAGTGAAGGGGAGTACAAGGCGGTCCCTTCTGTAGCATTGAGGCCCTATTGAAGATACGCACTCAGTAAAGAGATGTTGATACCGTAATTTGAGTAGAGCACAATTTCATGGAACAAATGTACTCAGGTTTTTTTCACTTCCAAGAAATATACCTGTATAATAGGTGATGAGATATAGGAAGATGGGTTCATTGTAATGGCTGGAATGGATCAATGGAACGGTATCAAACTGATCAAACATATGCAAACCACATAGATGCCGTTCCATTCATTCCAATTCAGGTATTACACTGAGCCCATCCTCCTATAGCTCCCCCTACCAGCCTCCACTGCTGTATGATATATTGGATATTTTCATTAGTAGATGTTCCGATAGCAAAGTAGTAGTCTGAAAAGAACGCATGTCAAAAGCAGACTGAATACTGTCATTGTAGTACTGTATATCTAACTTTATGATATGTTCACTGATGGCCTTTCCATTGACGAAATCAATTTTCACAAATGTATTGAATTTGAAGGGGGAAAAAGTGAAATACTATGTCTTATTGTAACCACCACCATTTTATTGTTCTACTTTATTTAATATTTTACCATGTAAGAGTGTTCTTATTATTACCTCACATACCATATTTTTTTAGTCATTAGAATTTTAGTTTTTATTTAACTAGGCAGGTCAGTTAAGAACAAAGTCTTATTTACGATGACAGCCTACCAAGAGGCAAAGGGCCTCCTGTGGGGATAGGGCTGGGATAAAAAAAATGTAGGACAAAACACACATCATGACAAGAGAGACACCACATCACTACACAAAGAACAACACAGCATGGCAGCAACACAATGACAACACAGCATGGTAGCAACACAACATTGTTTACATTGTTACGCTGAATGTCAGGCTGAACACAACCACTGTACATTTAATGCAATTACCCTTCACTTAAAGATGCCTAGACCATACCTAAACCTCAAACCTTATATTTAATCATTAATGGATTTTAACCTTATCATCAATAGGTTTTTTACCAACCCTTGTTGGTCTGTCTTATTTCAGGAACAATTAGGAAAACAACGACCTTCCGCTCAGAGCAGAAAGCGATCCGATAGAGGTAAGAGAATGGAAAACAATTGGTCCATTTTGCACCAAATGTCAGGGTAGATGAAATGAGAGGGAACTATTAGCTGGCCTGTCATGGCTGTCTGATTCTGGGAAGCTCTCGCTGCTTTCTTATTGTTTTGATTTATCATCTACTCTGTGACTGAGGGAGAAAAGCTGACAGCTCACAAAAATGGTTTAATTTCGACCAGAGTGATATTTACTGCGTGTTGTGAATCATCTTTCATTGATTCCTCCTATATCAGAGTTACTAAAAGCAGCCCTGCCTGGCTTATAACGTGGAGACTGGAGATTAAAAAAAAAGCGCTGGTCGCATCCCTGCCTTACCTCCTCCTCCAACTGACCTTTTGGATCTCCCTGGAGTAAAATCCTCCTCCAAACTTTTGAAAGTGCACATTAAGTTTATATCTGGGCTAAATCTGCAAGCCACTGTTCAAAACCTTTCACTCGATATATTCATTACGCCCTTCCCCCCATAATCTGATTGTGGGAAATGAAATAATGCAATAGCTGTTTAATGAGAACTAAGCAGAACATTTGATCAACTTTGACCTTACAGGAACAAATAAAATGAGAGTTGTGTGTGGTGGACAAAGGCGCGTTTGTCCTGAGCGTCTTTGGTCCCCTGTCGTCGCACAGTTGGATGTTTAGAGGGAGAGAGGGAGACAGAGCGCACGCGCGCACAGGAGGGGATCTGTGCTACCCAGCGGCACCCAGGCTGAGCCAGTGAAGGAGTGAAGGATAGGGGGAAGGAGGTAGAATAGATGGGTACCCTGTCCCCTGTCTTGTTACGAGGTGTTTACTGTGCTCTGGTTGTAGAAGCAAGGGGGAAACCCACATACAGTGTAAAGCAATTAGGATTTAAGAAAAGTTGCTATTAAAATTAAAATCGTTATTGTGGTTATGGTCACAAGACACTGTTTGGATGTACTCAGATACTGTGAAAATGTTGTACGTACAAAAGGCCCATAAATCATCTTAACAACTCCACATTCCCGACACACATAACAGCACATAAATCTCAACGCTCGCATTGCATAGCCCAGCTAAATGTTGTTTACACATAATCATACATCACAGTCACTTTTATACACTTCTATTAGCCTTGTTAATTCTGATACATGCCATGTGTCATTGTCACAAATACTGTGACAAAAACATTTTTTTTTGCCTGTCTTACCCAAGGGAATAATGACTGGATATAGATTTTACAAGATCATCACAATCCTATTGCCCCAGGGGTGTGTTGTTATGTGTCACACTCTTAGTAACCCATATGCCTTCCCACCCCTTGACTTTTTTCACATTTTGTGGTGTTACCGCCTGAATTTATTCAATTTAGATTTTTTTGTCACTGGCCTTCACACAATGCCCCATAATGTCATAATGTTTTTACACATTTTTACCAATAAAAAAATATTAAAGGCTGAAATGTCTTGAGTCGATAAGTATTCAACCCATTTGTTATCGCAAGCCTAAATAAGTTCAGGAGTAAACATTTGCTTCAAAAGTCACATAATAAGTTGCATGGCAATTATAGTGTTTAACATGATTTTTGAATGACTACCTCATCTCTGTATCCCACACATACAATTATCTGTAAGATCCCTCAGAAGAGCAGTGAATGTCAAACACAGATTCAATCAGAAAGACCAGGGAGGTTTTACAATGCCTCGCAAAGGGCACCTATTGGTAGATGGGCAACATTTTAAAAAAGCAGACATTGAACATTCCTTTGAACATGGTGAAGTTATTAATTACAGTTTGGATGGTGTATCAATACACCCAGTCACTACAAAGATACAGGCATCCTTCCTAACTCAGTTGCCGGAGAGAAAGGAAACAGCTCAGGGATTTCACCATGAGGCCAATGGTGACTAAAACAGTTACAGAGTTTAATGGCTGTGGTGGGAGAGAACTGAGGATGGATCAACAACATTGTAGTTACTCTACAATATTAGTGCAGAATATAAATATTCCAAAACATGCATCCTGTTTGCAACAAGGCACTAAAGTAATAATGCACAAATGTGGCAAACCAATTAACCTTTTGACCTAAATACAAAGTCTTATGTTTGGGGCATAGTGGTGGCTGCATCATGTTATGAGTATGCTTGTAATCGTTAAGGACTGGAGTTTTTCAGGATAAAAAATAAATGGAATGGATCTAAGCACAAGCAAAATCCTACAAAGTATTGTGAATACTTATGTAAATGAGATATGTCTTAAAACATGTTTTTACTTTGTCATTATGTGGTATTGTGTGTAGATGGGTGAGAAAATAAATATTTTTTATCCAGTTTGAATTCAGGCAGTAACACAACATAATGTGGAGGTATGAATACTTTCTGAAGACACTGTAATTAACCTCTGTATTCTGTTTGTTTAACTGGCTTTAATTGTACTCTACTATCTACTAACGTTCTATAAATACTTACAACTCTGCATGCCAGCAAAGCAAATGTATTTTTCCTCTGACAACAGACAGGGGGATGTAATGAACCATGAACTATCCCCAAAGTACTATACTATAGAGTTCATAACGGTACTGTTATAACTTAATCAAATTGATTTTAATATTCAATCATTTCTTTATAGATTAATACATTAATTGTCCAGGCCAGTCTGCTTTAAATTGGATCAATGGCCCCCCTTTTTTCTTAATTGATTAATCAGCTCAGCCTGAGTTTAATTTGATATTGAAGAAGACGAGGCCCCCAGAGCGAGGAGTACAAAGTACACCACTGTGCCAGCCTCCCTTGGCCGGGCCTGTCAAAGAGGGGCCTTGTCTCCCCCGTCCTGTGGTGGGTCTCCGTCCCCCGTCCCAGTCCTATCTCTTTAGGACCTGATCCAGGATCGAGCGCCAAGATAGTCACAGAGGAAATTTACAATGATTTGTCGGATATCAGATAAGGCCCGTTTCTCATCTCAGCGAATCAGCTGTACTCTTAGCCTGTCTGTGTGTAGAGAAGCCTCTTCTCCTTTTAAGTTCTCCTCGCTTCTAAAACCCTCTCATGACCAACTGATCTACTTTGATGTGTATGCATACAGTAACAGGTGTAGGCTAGCACAATCTATACCAGCACAATATGCTGGCGTATATCAATTTCCTAAAAACAAATGTAAAATCTGTTGGGGGTCTCAACTTACGGTTGAGAGTTAGAATACTAGAATAAACAAGGTGCATTTTGGTTGTGCATCAGCAGTTTGTCTGTGTCACTGACAGTCACTCATTTAGCCCATGTCAGCTAAATTAGTTTAGATTGGTAAATTAGTCTAACTATCTAAATTTGGTCGAATTAGCAAACATTTCTCTCCACTCAATTGCTGTAAAACTGCAAAATCTTCTCTCTGCCCCATGGCAAAATGTGTAGAATTGCAAGAATTTAACTCTAAAACTTCAGATTTTTTTCTCCATGGATTGGGGTATGCAGAGTTCCGATTTCAACGTTGCCCATCCCTGATCTGGTAATTGCTATTGGTTGATAACAAGAACAATCACAGCGATTCCAACCTGCAAAAACAATCAATTATCGGAGGTTCTCTTTAATCTTAATCTCACAATCGGATAACAGCTGAGATGTTTTTGACTTCACTCAAGCCCACTGAACCCTGAGTACTAACTGCCCTGATAGTTCAAACGGTTTTCCGTGTGATGTCAGAGTGGGTCAGCTCAGCAGTAAGCCTCTAAACCCTTTAAAGGTGTAACATAGCGATCCTTAAAGAGTTACAACGGTTGTTTCAGCCTGGTCTTTTTAATGTTACAAGAGACGGCTAGTGTTAACTCTAGCACTACCGTAGCACAGAACGTTCCTGAGATGTTTCTCTCCATCTCTACTCTCCCCCTTTTCCTCTCATATCTCCCCATCACCCCCCCCACCTCTCTCCCTCCGTCTCTCTCCCCTTTTTTTCGGGCTCAGCATCACTATGATCTGATGCGCAGCGGAGAGAGATGGAAAGAGAGAGAGAGAAAGAGAGCGAGCACCTGTGTGAGGCTAATGTGACACGGCACCAGTCTTTTCATCACAGCGGGGTGCCCTCCAGACCAAAAGACTGACTTTAGACTTATTAGGATATTAATTGCTTGACATGGCACACCCAGGTAATGGTACTATGGAAACCTTTTAACAGCAAACAAAGCACAGATTTAAAAAAAGAAAGAAGCGTAAGAGGTTGGATTAGAACCATAACAAGTGCTGAGCTATTTTCGTGTCTTCTGCGTGAAAACTCGGGTTGAGGCAATTGAGTTAAACTCTCCTTACACTCTTCTCTCCGCCGCGGTATGTAGCGTGAGTTACGTGAATCACACGTAATCTGATGTTTCGGTTCCTTCTGAATTGTGTCCTTTGACAAGGAATGCCATCTGCAAGCACAGTCAGAGACACCTGATAGTTACGGATAGGTGAATGGTGCTCAGTGTTTTCCCTGTGTGGAATGTACTACCGTACACACGCTCTTTCAGCGCCACGGTTAGCACCAGAATAGTAACACCAGTATAGGTTGTGTATTGTGACTAGCCCTCACTGGTGATACTGCAAGATACACACATCTGTCTGTCATCAGGCAATGTGAACCTGATGTTGTCCTCAGTTTGTATTGATAACAGGCCTATTTTATTTTAATACTTTTTTTGTCATTTAACAGACGCTCTTATCCAGAGCGACTTACAGGAGCAATTAGGGTTAAGTGTCTTGCTCAAGGGCCCATTGACAGATTTTTCACCTAGTCGGCTCGGGGATTGGAACCAGCGACGTTTCGGGTTACTGGCCCAGCGCTCTTAACCAATAGTCTATCTGCCACCCCTATCTATGATTATCTTTGCATGACATGTCTCTCCAAATATGTTCTTTGTTGTTCTTGTTGTTTTCTGTAAAAGGTGACCTCGGCGTAAGGAAAAAACCCTCAGAAAACCTTTGAAATACTCAGGTTGTAGCCTTTCACTATAGCTTTCACCTTAAAAAAAAAAAGACCGTTTCGAAATACCACAACTCTTTTCCTCTTCTACTTGTTCTATGACCATGTGTGTATTACATGGTCGTTAGACTGTTAGTGTAATAATAACATTACAGTAATCATGTAGCCATAACATTGCTGACGTCACCCGACTTTCCCGTGCACATGCTGTTAATCTCGTAGCCTGTTATCCTAACTCTACTATGCGTCTCACCCTACAGGATAACTACACTGCAGGAGAAGATGAGTGGTCATGATAAGAGCAGGCCAGAGATTACTATCTGTAGACCAAGTGGTTGGACCTTGACCAAGGGATATTTATCTTGTCATCGGAGTTCTTTATACTTTGATGATCCTTTCCTGGCCTTGTGTACAATGCAGTTGCTTTATCTAAAAGTTAATTTAATTGTTACAGCTTTGCGTACACATGGTCCATTCATGTACTCTATTGAAAATGTTATTTGTGAACTGGTAAAATGCCCATAATTCTCAAAAGAGTGATGCCATATTATATTATTATATTAGTACCATTTGATAATTATTGTTATTTATTCTACATTATTTCTAATCTTACTTTGAAATGAGTGACGTAAACAAAACACAGCTTAAAACAGCATTTCCGTTTGACTTACCTGTCCGTACCAATTATATTCCAGCATAATGGCTATCGCTTGATAGTAGCAGTGTTTGTTCCGGGTTTAAACTGTTCTTAAAATATGATGGCCACTCTTCCGTTCTGTATCTGTACAAGTCCTTAGTTTTCCCTGGGCGTTGTTGGCTAATAATGTTGTCAGGTCTTGGGGGCTAGCTAGCTTAGCACTCACCCATCAACATGGCACAGCCAAGCTCAGCACAGCTTAACCACTATACTGTTGAAAGTGTTGCACTCCCCGAGCTTACGACCTGTTGATAATGAACCTGAACCCATTATTTTGAGTCAATGAATTGAAAGAAATAGGGCAAAGAATGAAAGCCACCGGGCCAATTACCGGCCCGCTTTGATGTATTACGCCTCCCCGTGCTCCTCACCCAAACCGCTCCACGTCTTTTGTCTTTATTCCCTCTGTTATTCATTAATTATTCTGACCGGGGTCAAGGGTCGCACGGCTAATTGTGCAGACCGTCTTACTTTGAGGATGGTGGGGATTCTGCCTAGTAACACTGACATTCCCTCCCTGTGCCTAGCCACCTTGCATTATGCCAATTAATCCAATTCTTTTATTTTTTTATCTTTAACTTTTTCTCCTGGCCCCCCTTTGTTTCATTTGGGCTCTCGTTCTTAATCTTTATGGTTCGTAGGTTCCACAACACCAATACCCCTCTCCCCCCTCACTTATCTGGGGGTTGTTGTGGTTGGTGATGTTGCCGGGGGAATTGACACTTTAGATCAGGGGTGGGCAAACGTTTTAGCACGGCCCTGATTTTTATTTTTGTTCAAATCAATTTTCTGCAGACCAGAAAAAGGGCAGTATATAGTATATTTATAATTTCTACGTACTTTCTATCTAGTGTGACCCGCTTGTTATAGTTTGCCCACCCCTGGTTTAAACCCTCTCTAATTCAGAGGACAGACCAGGGGACAGACCTACCATTTGAACTTTAAATGTCTCTGACATGAGGGATAAACTCTCTGTGTGTAATCATTCATGACCATTTTAGCTTTTAAAGACTTTTATCCAAAGTGATTTCGTTTGTTACGTAACATATTCAAACCCACAACTCATGCTTCAACCAGCCTTTGAAGACACTCTCTGTCCCTAACCTTGATTCCCACAAGTCAAACCCGGCTAAAACTACATGGCTCTCCACAGTGGACTTTGCTTACTCTTTCCTTTTCATTTCCCACAGCTGAATGAAGGGTTAACCGCCCTGAGCTCTGTCACAGTTTGAGCCAGTTTAACAGCCTGTTGGAAAGGCCACACTTGATTTATGGTATAGATAGATAGTATAGATAAAGTATAGTCAATCACATTGTTGTCTGCCTGTCTGTCTATCCTACCAAGTAAGATACTAAACCCCACAATACGTGGGTTGTGCACTTCAGCAATATGTGGCCCAAAAAAGAATGGAACTAGCCATGTCTCAGATCTGCATGTTTGCCAGCTCCTCTAACTCCTCTGTTGCCAGATATAAATCAGACTGGAACCAAGCTAGAATGGAATAGGCCTCTACCCAGTGGACTGCAAACACTGAGGGACATTCTTCTTACTCCCTTTCATTTTAATTTAATTAAACCATTATTTATACAGGATAGTCTCATTGAGATAACATCTCTTTTGCTAGAGAGACCACCTCCAACAGAAGCGCTGATTTGACATTGTACTGTAACTGATAATATTCGGATCCAATGATATGGACTCCCCTCTTACTGCTGCAGGTCAAGTCATGCACCCTCAACATCACAGAGGATTCCATGTAAATACAAGAAACAAAGGACATATTATCCTAGTAGTGAAGGCCATGCCGGAAGAGAGGGGCCGTCGTCTGTTAAGCAACCCGTGTCAATGTGATTAGGAGGAAAAGACGGCAACTCTGTATTTATTGTCTGTTGGGTGACTTTATCTCTCCCTCCATCTGAAAGCGTGAATACGGAGATGTCATGTCCTTGTCTGGAGATGATGGGTGAGGAAAGTAAAGTTTTCATCGGCGATTCTATAGATAGATAATGTACTTTTATTTATATGTATAAAATATACAGGAGTCCACAGTACAGCACATACCAATGGAATTAGTGTGAGGATTTGAATTAGCTCGGTAATTGCTGTTGTTTTTTGCCTGTAAGCTCTTTAAACACTTAGGGGATTTAAGGGATTGTTCTAAGTAGACTGTAGAAAATGAGAGTTGTGAATTTTATAGTTCTATGTTGGACCAGTCTTCCGTGCTTAGTGAAAGGTCACATTCTTTTTAACCTGTTATATTATTTCAGGATGTCGTTAAACCAGTTTGCCATTTTATTGAGGGATTTTAAAATTGAATTTAGTTGCATACAATTTAAATATGCTTAAGATATTGAATATTTCATATTTCATCATGAAATGTATTTTAGGTTTTTATTTTCAAGTTTTTTGCATCTCCAAAACCAGATTAAGATTTGTATTTATTTTCAACTCACTCCATTGGACTTTAAGAAGTTATGTTCTTTCTATGTCAGCTAGTCCTCTAAATGCTCCCTTAGTTGTCTAGTGACAGAAATCCCAGACCTAGGGAAAGAAGATACCTAGTCAGTTGCACAACTGAATGCATTCAACTGAAATGTGTCTTCTGTATTTATCCCAAACCCTCTGAATCAGAGAGGTGTAGGGGGCTGCCTTAATCGACATCCACGTCCACGGAGCCCAGGAAGCAGTTATTGTGGGGGCTAACTGCCTTGCCCAAGGGCAGAACGGCAGATTTTTCCACCTTGCCGGTGCGAGGATTCGAACCAGCAACCTTTCGTGTTACTGGCCCTACCCTCTTAACCACCAGGCTACCTGGCACACCCCAGCAACAGCTTTCTGCCCAGGGATACTAATAGTTGTCTGTCATGAACAGTAGTTCCAATCTCACCCCATGGAACATGGAACTACCGTGTATCACTGCTAGCCTGGTATCCATGGCTGTCCTCTTCAAGGGGAGTCTGTGCAGCCCAGCACCCCTGGCTACGACCAGTCTCAGACTGGTCCCTGTCCCCTCTCCAAAGGTTAGTTCCTGGGGCAGTGTCTGTCCTGACGCCACTGGTAATAGGTGTGTCCCAGTTTGGCCTAGTTAACTTGGTGGCCAGAGAGGGGAGAAGAGGCTGAAGGGATGAGGGGGAGGGGGCTAAATTACAACAAATTATGACAGGACACAGTGGGTCTGTGTGAGGGAGTTGTTTCTTCTCTCGCTTCTCATCCTCTTTAGATAGGAGCAGGTCATAGGTGACTAGGGAGGACAAGATAAGATCACGCTAGGGTCTTTCATGAAGCCACTGATGCATTTGACCTGGCGGTGTTAACAAATCGAGATCAACTCTGCTTCTGTCATGAACGATTAGGAACAATTTGTCTGCTTTGCCGTTTAGAACGTAGGGACATTTTGAAACGTTAAGGGCTTTGCTCAAGCAATTCCTATTTCTGTAAAATATGATCAGCATGAAATGAGCTCCAGGTTCGTATTGTCCGTGTGTACATTAACATGACACAAATATTAGAGCATTTGTCCCTTGTGTGGTCCCTTTGATGAGCACAGTGGGGTAAGGATCAATCCAATAATCAGACAGGAACGTCACTGTCCACAAACCTCCCCACACCACCCACCAACAACCCCCACCTCAAACCCCTCACTAGTACCATAACCCCTTCAAACCCACCACCACACCCTCCCACCACTGAGTCCTGATCTCCTCTCAGCACTTCTAGCCTCCAGAGACCCCGGCCTCACCCCTCTCTCATTATAAAACAGATCCCAAATCAGCAGGGGGGGGCAGATCTCCCCAGGCCTTACTAGCCACTGCTCACCGCTCACTGCTCCAGCCACACACTACTGGACTAACTGGTTGCTTATTCTATTTCATGCATTGTACCATTGTACCTTTTCTTTTGAATCCTATTAGTGGCTGAACTTGGTTTAACTGAAAAAGACTGACGACTTCACTCAATTAGTCGTAATAGGATTAACCGCTGGTATGGGCCGGGAGGTTTAAATAGGAATGGAATTTTGGCAGACACCTGCTAACTGCACTGCATTCATCTCATAACGTCTAGTATGTGGGGGCCGCTTGTTAATGGGGGCCAGTGATGCCAGTGTTCCAGTGTGCAGTAGGCCCTGTGTGTATGTGGATGATGGGGCAGGGATCTGAGAGTTGGCACCGTCCCTGTCCTGTCCCAATCCCCAACCTAGGCCCGTGAGGCTGCCAAGAACCCATCTGTGGGAGGGAAGAAGAGGGAGGGATAAAAGTGATTGGCCAAAATAAGTGATGAGTCTTGCTGACAAAAGGACCTTTTTAGTAGAAAGAAAAGGTGGGACAACTGAAAATGGTCTGACATACGGGACAGCCCCGGGATGACGTGTTATTATTATTATTATTAACCTTTATTTTGACAGGGAGTCAATGCTGAGACCAAGGTCTCTTTTCCAGATGGGCCCTGTATAGCACCACAATACACATCACAATACAATAAACACATTAAACTACACGTTATTATACACAACAATATACAAAAAGCATAACACAATCCTAAAAAACAGACACATTCTTCAGTAAAAAAGGTGACTCTATTTCCCCCAATTTTTTATTTATTTTAAAAAAAGTATTTCACCTTTATTTAACCAGGTAGGCTAGTTGAGAACAAGTTCTCATTTGCAACTGCGACCTGGCCAAGATAAAGCATAGCAACTAGACACATACAACAACACAGAGTAACACATGGAATAAACAAAACATACAGTCAACAAAAAGTGCAAGTGAGTGCAAATGAGGTAAGATAAGGGAGTTAAGGCAATAAATAGGCCATGGCGGCGAAGTAATTACAATAAAGCAATTAGACACTGGAATGGTAGATGTGCAGAAGATGAATGTGCAAGTAGAGATACTGGGGTGCAAAGGAGCAAGATAAATACATAAATACAGTATGGGGATGAAGTAGATAGATGGGCTGTTTACAGATGGGCTATGTACAGGTGCAGTGATCTGTGAGCTGCTCTGACAGCTGGTGCTTAAAGCGTGAGGGAGATATGAGTCTCCAGCTTCAGTGATTTCTGCAGTTCGTTCCAGTCATTGGCAGCAGAGAACTGGAAGGAAAGGCGACAAAAGGAGGAATTGGCTTTGGGGGTGACCAGTGAGATGTACCTGCTGGAGTGCGTGCTACGAGTGGGTGCTGCTATGGTGACCAGTGAGCTGAGATAAGGCGGGGCTTTACCTAGCAGAGACTTGTAGATTACCTGTAGCCAGTGGGTTTGGCGACGAGTGTAAAGCGAGGGCCAACCAACGAGAGTGTACAGGTCGCAGTGGTGGGTAGTGTATGGGGCTTTGGTGACAAAACGGATGGCACTGTAATAGATTGCATCCAATTTGTTGAGTAGAGTGTTGGAGGCTATTTTATAGATGACATCGCCGAAGTCGAGGATCGGTAGAATGGTCAGTTTTACGAGGGTATGTTTGGCAGCATGAGTGAAGGATGCTTTGTTGCGATATAGGAAGCCGGAAAACGTCAAGAACTTTGGAATCTTCTTCAACTGCAGTCGCAAAAACCATCAAGCGCTATGATGAAACTGGCTCTCATGAGGACCGCCACAGGAAAGGTAGACCCAGAGTTACCTTAGAAATTGTAGCCCAAATAAATGCTTCACATTCAAGTAACAGACACATCTCAACATCAGCTGTTCAGAGGAGACTGTGTGAATCAGGCCTTCATTTCGAATTCCTTCAAATAAACTACTACTAAAGGACACCAATAAGAAGAAGAGACCTGCTTGGGCCAAGAAACACTAGCAATGGACAGATTTTTGGTTCCAACCGCAGTGTCTTAGTGAGATGCAGAGTAGGTGAACAGATGATCTCTGCATGTGTGGTTCCCACCGTGAAGCATGGAGGAGGAGGTGTGATGGTGTGGGGGTGCTTTGCTGGTGACACTGTCTGTGATTTATTTAGAATTCAAGGCACACTTAACCGGGCTTTGGCTACCACAGCATTCTGCAGCGATACGTTATCGCATCTGGTTTGCGCTTAGTGGGACTATCATTTGTTTTTCAACAAGACAATGACCCAACACACCTACAGGCTGTGTAAGGGCTATTTGACCAAGAAGGAGATTGATGGAGTGCTGCATCAGATGACCTGGCCTCCACAATCACCCGACCTCAACCCAATTGAGATGTTCTGGGATGAGTTGGACCGTAGAGCGAAGGGAAAGTAGCCAACAAGTACCCAGCATGTGTGGGAACTTCTTTAAGACTGTTGGAAAAGCATTCCAGGTGAAGCTGGTTCAGAGAAAAGCTGTCATCAAGGCAAAGGGTGGCTACTTTGAAGAAGTTTAACACATTTTCGGTTACTACATGATCCCATATGTGTTATTTCATAGTTTTGTAGAAAATAGTAAAAATAAAGAAAACCCTGGGAATTAGAAGGTGTGTCCAAACTTTTGACTGGTACTGTACATATTGACCTATCATGACCGTGATGATTTGTGAGGTAATGAACTGTTCGGGAGGCTTTGCATCTCAGACAAGGGCCTTATTTAGTCTCTTCAATTACAGTCTGTTTGGCATCCTCGCTGGTGTTAATATCTTATTACATCTATTCATTTTCATATTTGTTTCCGTCTCTGATGCACAGCAAGAAGAACACAGTAGCTAGCCTTTAGATACAGTTCAACTGAGGCCATCTTCATCTGGCTAAACGTAGTTAGTGATAGATGTACTTGAGCAGGGTGAATGAGATACTGTAATTACACTATTAAACCACTAAACTAGCCACTCTTCTAGTCTTGTCATGGTAAATACACCGAGATGCACATTGCCCTGTGCGGGTTAACCCCCATTAAAAGAGATAAAGTGTTCAATTGGATGTACATTTAAGTGATAATGCTAGAGACGCCTGTGTTTGGAGGATATATTGGCATGGGTGTTGTTCGTCTCGGGCCGGAAAACTGTGCCAATATATCCTCCAAACACCAGCTTCCATATACAACAAAGTACATTACGTATTTTTTGGTTTTCCCTTAATTCACTTCGAGGGATTGGATCAGAATCATGTGTGCCAGGGGAGTCCACATCTGCTTGACAGTGTTTCTCCAAATAGACAAGAAACCTAAAAAAGCTGAGTAGCCTAGGTATAGTTCAAATATGCTACAGTACTGTATAGTAATTGCAACTGTCCCTCAGGTCTCCCAGGCAGGCTCAGAGTGTGTGTAGGCCTACACTATAAAAGCTCTTCTGTTGAACCACAGAGGCCCTGGTTGAGGGGCTTTAATACCCTACCTCTGGCTCTGCCTCTGGATTCATCCCAGCAGAGATGGGGTCTGGACTGGAGTGTGTAGATACATAGATAGACTCCCGCATACTGACTGACTGCAGGCCCAGTGGGCCACAGCACGACACCCCCAGGCACTGCGCCAGCCCAGGTGGGTGGTCTGGCCCAATCACTGCCTGAATCTCTGTGGCTTAGCATGTAAGGAGCCTAGCTATCTCCCCTAACTACACCCTCCCCCTTTCCTACATCCAGCCCCTCAGTGGGGTCCATAGGACTGTCAGCCTTGGGCCCCCCACCAACCCCTCCACCTCCACCTGCCCTGAGACAGTCAACATCAGGCATAATCAGGCTCACAGCAGGGGCTGCTTGTACATACACACTGCTGGATTCCCATCCATCCATCCTCCATGCCCCCGGCAACCTTAGGGGAGACCATGCTTCTGATAGGATAGACCCTCTTGGTATCTCTTACACACAGGCAAACACGTGTGAATACACACAAATAAATACACAGGTGTATACACACACACTTTATCGCTCTTTCTCATTCTCTCTCACACACACACTCAACGACACACACACCGAGACGCAGGTAAGGCCCTAGCTCCCCTGAACCAGACACACTTTAACACATGAAAGGCCTCCTGCAGACCAGAGAAAACAGAATTGCTGCTTTGAAGTTTCCCAGACTTCTCCCCAACACCGAATGCAAGTCTGATTCATTTCTTGCTTTGGGTAACCTGTCTTGGCCAACTGAAACTGAGCTGGGAGTTATTCTACTTTATAGACAATATCCCCAACATCCCCAAACTTGGGAAATATAGTTGCGTAGCTAGAAGCCAGGGGAGGAGAGAGAGGAAAAAACTCAAAAGAAACCGGATTTAGTGTTAGTACAACCAAAATAAACGCACACACACATGTTAACCCTGGAAGCTATAATTCCAGTGACATGTCTTGGCTCAGTGGTCCATCAGCACTTTGTGAGGAGGACTTATTCTCAGGGAACATACTGGCCAAATCCTGTGGGACAGAATTCCTGAGAAATGACCCTTGAAACACAAAGAGACTTTTTGGGTGGTTCCTGGCTCAAATGTGCGGACTTCGGCATGCGTTTTTAATCACATCATGAGATTAAGTATTGATGGCAGAGCAGAGACAGCCAGAACACACGGACACACACACACACTCAGCCAAGTCTCACACAACACATTCATCCATTGCTTTCCTCTCAAAGTTTTGTTTGATATGGTGTGTCTAATCTAATCAAAATATAGATTCCACCACCACCACCGGGCCAGGGACAGTAACAACAAGGTGCCTCACCTCAATTGCTCTAGTTGCCTACCTAGCCATATTGAGCTTCAGAATGTTACAGGATCATCAACAATGAGCACCATTCACCTTGCTGATTTAGGAATGAAAATGATTTGTGTGCCTTCATTGATACAGCGATACTTTACAACAGTCAATCGGAACTGGTTGATCTCCAAAGCGTTCCTACTCTATCGCCAAACATTTTGTATGAAACCCTGCCTGGTAGGAGAAATGTTCCAATTTTGAACCATTTCATGTGTCTGAAGGTACAAACTCTGCCTTCCCGGCGGGCCCCGAGAGCAAATCAAGTGCACAAGGCCTACTGCTGGCCAATCGGATGGCTGAGATGACCGTGTCGGCAGTAACGTAGCAGGCGTACAAAAATATCTACAGCAAAGTTGATACGGTGAGATTTCAGTTTTAAAGTTTTAAACCATGACTAGAGAGAGACTGTCGAGGAATACAGCAACGAGGTTTTGTTTTTATGAGTTAGTTCATGTTTACGTTCTTACTCAGCACTGACAACAGATTTTTTCAACACTTTTATATGCCATAAAATGCATGTTCTTCTTCCACTCGGACAACAACCAGCACTGTAATGAATGAGTAGGAAAGTGTATCGATAGGCTTGCGTTGTTATTATTAGCGGCTTGGGTCTTTTTTTAATAGTGAACAATTTCACTTTCTCTGTTCATTGGAGTAACAACAGGTATTTGTGCATGAGGCAGGATTAATGCGGTGCGACTCAAATTTTGCCATCAGCTGGAAGACGGTGCCCTTTTTGGTCTGTGTCAGCAGAGGAAAGGGAGAGCGGAGGAACGTTGAGAGGCGGACCCTCACAAACTGGCCAGACCTCTCGCGCGCATGTTGATTTTGTCCACGCACACCAGACGTGATCAGGGCACGCAGGTTGAAATATCAAAATGAACTCTGAACCTACTATATTAATTTGGGGACAGGTCAAAAAAGCATTCAACCTTTATGGCAATTTAGCTAGCTAGCTTGCTGCTGCTAACTAATTTGTCCTGGGATATAAACATTAGGTTGTTATTTTACCTGAAATGCACAAGGTCCTCTACTCCAACAATTAATCTACAGATAAAAGGGTAAACTGAGTTCGTTTCCAGTAATCTCGCCTACTTCAGGCTTCTTCTTCTTTGGACTGTATATGGCGATTGGCAACCAACTTTAAGGTGCATTACCACTACCAACTGGACTGGAGTGTAGACTTCAGTTCATCTTTCAATCACCCACGGGGGGTATATGCACCTAAAAACCAATGAGGAGATGGGAGAGGAGGGACTTGCAGCGCGTGAAGCATCACAAATAGAACCAAGTTCTATTTTAGCGCCTGGTTACGCAGACGCTCGCAAACAGTGGGGGGTGCAATGATTGAATAACATACAGTTGAAGTTTACATACACCTTAGCCAAATACATTTAAGATCAATTTTTCACAATTCCTGACATTTAATCCTAGTAAAAATTCCCTGCTTTCGGTCAGTTAAGATCACCACTTTATTTAAAAAATGTGAAATGTCAGCATAATAGTAGAGAATTATTTATTTCAGCTTGTATTTCTTTTATCACATTCCCAGTGGGTCAGAAGTTTACATACACTCAATTAGTATTTGGTAGCATTGCCTTTAAATTGTTTAACTTGGGTCAAACGTTTCAGGTAGCCTTCCACAAGCGGTGTAACTGAGTCAGGTTTGTAGGCCTCCTTGCTCGCACACGCTTTTTCAGTTCTGCCCACAAATTGTCTATAGAAGGTCAGGGCTTGGTGATGGCCACTCCAATACCTTGACTTTGTTGTCCTTAAGCCATTTTGCCACAACTTTGGAAGTAATTTTTTTTTAACCTTTATTTTACTAGGCAAGTCAGTTAAGAACAAATTCTTATTTTCAATGACGGCCTAGGAACAGTGGGTTAACTGCCTGTTCAGGGGCAGAACGACAGATTTGTACCTTGTCAGCTCGGTATGCTTGGGGTCGTTGTCCATTTGGAAGACCCATTTGCGACCAAGCTTTAACTTCCTGACTGATGTCTTGAGATATTGCTTCAATATATCCACATAATTTTCCTTCCTCATAATGCCATCTATTTTGTGAAGTGCACCAGTCCCTCCTGCAGCAAAGCACCCCCAAAACATGATGCTTCCACCCCCATGCTTCTCCAAAAAAGTACAATCTTAGTCCCCATGTGCAGTTGCAAACCGTAGTCTGGCTTTTTTTATGGCGGTTTTAGAGCAGTGGCTTCTTCCTTGCTGAACACGTCTCCTTCATGAGCGGTATGACGGCTGCGTGGTCCCATGGCGTTTATACTTGCGTACTATTGTTTGTACAGATGAACGTGGTACCTTCAGGCATTTGGAAATTGCTCCCAAGGATGAACCAGACTTGTGGAGGTCTACCATTTTTTTCTGAGGTCTTGGCTGATTTCTTTTGATTTTCTCATGATGTCAAGCAAAGAGGCACTGCGTTTGAAGGTAGGCCTTGAAATACATCCACAGGTACACCTTCAATTGACTAAAATAATGTAAATTAGCCTATCAGAAGCTTCTAATGCCATGACATAATGTTCTGGAATTTTCCAAGCTGTTTAAAAACACAGTCAACTTAGTGTATGTAAACTTCTGACCCACTGGAATTGTGATACAGTGAGTTAAACGTGAAATAATCTGTCTGTAAACAATTGTTGGAAAAATTACTTGTGTCATGCACAAAGTAGATGTCCTAACCGACTTGCCAAAGCTATAGTTTGTTAACAAGAAATTTGTAGAGTGGTTGAAAAACTAGTTTTATTGACTCCAACCTAAGTGTATGTAAACTTCCGACTTCAACTGTATATGTGCAAATTTATTTTGCAGCGCACACGACGCAAGTGGTGTGGTCAGCATGTCACTCTGCTACTCTCTCCCTCCACTGAGAATGACCATCAGATGCAGGGACCTCACGATTAATACAACAACTGATCGGTCTATTACCAGTGTGATCATATAGCCAACCTCAAATTTTGAAATATAATTTAAAAAAATGTCCCAAACAACAATGCATTGACAGGGCAATTGAACCAAAGCCAGTATGTAGTGATAATGCATTGGGCCTATAGCTTACTGCACAAACCTCATTGCTACAGTACTGTTTTTAATTGGTTAATGTTGCATAGGCTGACATTTTTTAAGTCATGTTAATAAAAAATGTAGCAGTAGATCCCAGCATGCATTTTGACTCAGAAATTGATCTTGACTCAGAAAAGGTTGGTGACCACTGCTTTACAATGTACAGTAGATTTGTCAATCAAACACATAGGCTGGACATAAGAAAAGAGTTGTATATCCCCCATGTGAGAAATTAAACAAGAAGGTTGTCCATACCTTCCATGTGTTGTGTGGTTGATACCAGGCTGGAGGCTGCTGCTCTGTGTAGTAGGCCCCCAGGTATGGGCATGGAGGGCAGGCAGGCCGGGTTGGACAGGCAGGGTGAGGAGGGTAGGGGTAGGGCCGGTGCTGCTGGGGCCAGGTATGGGGGTGGGGATGTGGTCCTGATGGGCCCAAGTATTTCTGCTTCACCCCCTCAGGTTGTCCCCTTAGTTGACCCCTCACCAGCTGCACCACAGGCAGGTCACTCTGGGAATCGAACATGGCTCTCTACGAATGGTCTTGTCTGGGTCGAAGAGAAACAGGACAGACAAGGGCCTATACAGTCATTAAGCCACTCTGTAATGTTTGCCTCTGCCCAACTTTCCCACCAAATACCCATATGGGGCCAATGGGGTCATGTTTTCTGGGTAATGTCATTGTCTCTTCCTAAAGCTCCTAAATCTAGTAGGAGATAATGAGAGTGTCAGTGTAGTAATAGGGAGCGTCATGTTCTGTATATACCATCGAAATGACCACGGCATACTGAATTCAGTTGATACATAAACCAAATCAAGCTGGGCAATTGAATTGGGAAAACAAGTCTGCCAACAAACCAATGTAATCAGTAAATAACGAGAGCTAACTGTAAATGACCTAAAGTGACATATTGGGGTGAGTTCATCCAAATCATGTTCAGCACAGTGTGGCCTGTCCGTAAACAGTGGAATACATTTAAATGCCATGGTTTACTTTATGTTGTGTAGTCCCAGAGAGATTGTGCGTCAATAAGTCAATTTGGGGGCCTTTCTCAGTCTATTATACACATGCGTCAAATAATTGCCCCTAACCATACATAACATACGAGTTTACATCTTTCATTTTCCTGGTGGTTTTGTTTACATATGGAGTCGGGCAACTTCTGCCTACCTTGTTATTAATCACCTGTGGCACAAATGAGGACTCCTCAGCCAGCTTCTGCTGTCCTGGCCCATGCCTGTCTGAATGTCTGTGTGTCATCCCTATGTGTTCCCCATTAGAGCTCAGGCAGTGGAGAGACGGCCCCACACACTCAGAGACAGCTTTGAGAAATAAACAGAGCAGAGACTAGAAGGGAATGGGCCTCTAATAGGGAGGTAAGGAGAGGTGGCAGTGAGGTGTAAGGGAAGGAGAAATGTGTGGGCCCTAAGAAATGGCCCTTCTCCTCTTCATCCCTTCTTTCACATGGAGATGTAATTGGCAAGGTTCTGGCTGACTTTCTCTCCCTCTCTCCCCTTCTTTTTCTCTCCCCCTCACTCTCTTTCTCTCTCCCTATCCCTCTCTCTGTGCATAACGCAAACACTATTTAATTGCCCGTTCTTTTTTCTGTCGCCAGCATTGCAGAACACCGGGGCGCTAGATAATTGCCCATTCTATCTCAGACACTGGACAAATGTGTTGGATGAAGTTGGGTGGCGGGAAAATAAAAAATATTTCGGCCACATATCGGCATTCCACGGGTGAACCCTGTTTTAGCCTGCCCATTTTGAACAATTGGCCTTGTCTGCACTTGACTTGGGTCTGTGTCTGTGTTAGCCATTGTTTGTGTGTAGGTCCCTTTATTAGGTAGAGGACATTCGGCCCTCTCAGACAAGGAGTCCATTTTGCCAGTGGTAATATACTAATGGGCACTTGTAGGCAAGGTAATGTCACTAAACCAGGCTTTTGTTGCCAGTTGCACCCATTACACTACTTAGCCATATTTAGAGGTCAAATGGCCCTAAGTCATTTAGCAATGACTGTCTTTGTCTTTCATTTACTAAACAGTTGACACCTATGTTAGGGGTGGATAGTGTTGAATTGAAAAATAAGGATATGCCCACCAAAATTATTTATATACGCATTTATAATGAACAAAAATATAATAACATGTAAAGTGTTGGTCCCATGTTTCAGGAGCTAAAATATAAGATTCCAGAAATGTTCCATACGGACAAAAAGCTTCTTTCTCTCAAATGTTGTGCACAAATTTGTTTACATCCCTGTTATTGAGTATTTCTCATTTGCCAAGATAATCCATCCACCTGAAAGGTATGCCATCTCAATAAGCTGATTAAACAGCATGATCATTTTACAGGTGCACCTTGTGCTTGGGACAATAAAAGACCACTCTAAAATGTGCAGTTTTGTCACACAATACACTGCCACAGATGTCTCAAGTTTTGAGGGAGCGTACAATTGACATGCTGACTGCAGGAATGTCCACCAGAACGTTTGCCAGAGAGTTGAATGTTCATTTCTCTACCATAAGCTGGCTCCAACGTCATGTTAGAGAATTTGTAACCACGCCAGCCCAGGACTTCCACATCCGGCTTCTTTACCTGTGGGATCATCTGAAACCAGCCAACCGGACAGCTGATGAAACTGAGGAGTATTTCGGTCTGTGATAAAGCCCTTTTGTGCGGGAAAACTCCTTTTGATTGGCTGTGAAATCCATAGATTAGGGACACATTTATTTCAATTGACTGATTTCCTTATATGAACTGTAACTCAGTAAAATCTTTGAAATTGTTTTATGTTGCGTTTTATATTTTTGTTCTGTATATTTCAATGCGATGGACCTCATACTACATGCATATTCCATATAGAGTAGATTCAGCAAATTATATTCACAGTCTGCCGTAAAATCAAGGTTGAATATGATTGAGTCACAAGATGATAAAAGATGACATGTTACAAAGCTTAAAAGCTTTGAATCCCCTTGTATTGTGTCCTCTTGCAACGTATTGATCACAGCATGGTATGATCACTTAATTCTCCATCAATGGGTTAATCAGATCCCAGTTACAGTTGAAGTCGGAAGTTTACATACACTTAGGTTGGAGTCAATAAAACTAGTTTTTCAACCACTCCACACATTTCTTGTTAACCAACTATAGTTTTGGCAAGTCGGTTAGGACATCTACTTTGTGCATGACACAAGTAATATTTCCAACAATTGTTTACAGACAGATTATTTCACTTATAATTCACTGTATCACAATTCCAGTGGGTCAGAAGTTTACATACACTAAGTTGACTGTGCCTTTAAACAGCTTGGACAATTCCAGAAAAATTAGAAGCTAGAAACCTATGGATGTATTTCTAGGCCTACCTTCAGTGCCTCTTTGCTCGACATCATGGGAAAATCTAAAGAAATTAGCCAAGACCTCAGAAAATAAATTGTAGACCTCCACAAGTCTGGTTCATCCTTGGGATGAACCATTTTCAAATGCCTGAAGGTACCACGTTCATCTGTACAAACAATAGTACGCAAGTATAAACACCATGGGACCACGCAGCCGTCATACTGCTCAGGAATGAGACGCGTTCTGTCTCCTAGAGATGAACGTACTTTGGTGCAAAAAGTGCAAATCAATCCCAGAACAACAGCAAAGGACCCTGTGAAGATGCTGGAGGAAAAAGGTACAAAAGTATCTATATCCACAGTAAAACAAGTCCTATATCAGCATAACCTGAAAGGCCGCTCAGCAAGGAAAAAGCCACTGCTCCAAAACCGCCATAAAAAAGCCAGACTGCGGTTTGCAACTGCACATGGAGATCGTACCATTTGGAGAAATGTCCTCTGGTCTGCTGAAACAAAAATAGAACTGTTTGGCCATAATGACCATCGTTATGTTTGGAGGAAAAAGGGGGAGGCCTGCAAGCCGAAGAACACCATCCCAACCATGAAGCACGGGGGTGGCAGCATCATGTTGTGGGGGTGCTTTGCTGCAGGAGGGACTGGTGCACTTCACAAAATAGATTATGAGGAAGGAAAATTATGTGTATATATTGAAGCAAGACATCAGTCAGGAAGCAAATGGGTCTTCCAAATGGATAATGACCCCAAGCATACTTCCAAAGTTGTGGCAAAATGGCTTAAGGACAACAAAGTCAAGGTATTGGAGTGGCCATCACAAAACCCTGACCTCAATCCTATAGAAAATTTGTGTGCAGAAATGAAAAAGCGTGTGCGAGCAAGGAGGCCTACATACCTGACTCAGTTACACCAGCTCTGTCAGGAGGAATGGGCCAAAATTCACCCAACTTATTGTGGGAAGCTTGTGGAAGGCTACCCCGAAACGTTTGACCCAAGTTAAACAATTTAAAGGCAATGCTACCAAATACTAATTGAGTTTATGTAAACTTCTAACCCGACTGGGAATGTGATGAAAGAAATTAAAGCTGAAATAAATCATTCTCTCTACTATTATTCTGACATTTCACATTCTCAAAATAAAGTGGTGATCCTAACTGACCTAAGACAGCGAATTTTTACTAGATTTAAATGTCAGGAATTGTGGAAAACTGAGTTTAAATGTCTTTGGCTAAGGTGTATGTAAACTGTACATCTTCCTGATTTAACGGGCCTCCAGGCTATTTATTTGGGGTCTTTCGAGGGCAACATGCAAATGTTATTCTGTCTCGCTCCTTTTAAAAGAGACAGCTGTCGTCATTGTCCCTCTGCCCCTCTTCTGCCCAGCTCACACACACACACAAATGTTTGTTTGACTATTCTTGTGGGGACCAAAAAAATGTATTCCCATTCAAAATCCTATTTTCCCTAACCATTAACATAACCTTAACCCCAAACCCCTAAACATAACCCTAACTCCTGACTCTAAACCTAACCCCTAACACTAATTGTAACCCTAAACCTAACCCTAAAATAGCCTTTTTCCTTGTGCGGACCGGCCACGTTTTGATTGTTTTATACTATCCTTGTGAGGACATCTGGTCCCCACAAGGATAGCGCAACCAAAAACACACACATACACACACGTCCTTCTCAGCCCCAGAGAGAGGAACTCAGTGCATCGTTTCCTCAGGAGGATGTTATGTTCTGAGCGTCTGTGTCACAGTCTGACGAGCCAACCCCCCCTCCTCCTTCAAGCCTCCTTTCACCCACTCAACCACCCTCCACCTCTCCTCCTCATTAAAACCCTTCCCATAGACACCACCGTTCTGCGAGGCTCTCTGCTCTCTCGTCACCTCCTATCCCCCACTGCCTCTATGTCTTCCTTTGAGCTGCAACCCTTTATTTTCATCAGGCAAGACATGAGGAGAAAAAAAAACATGTTTCTTCTCTCTTCCCTCTCTTGTCTTCAGTGGGCTGCTGGGGCTTTGTGGCTGGGCTTTCAAGTAGCAAGCACCTATTTATTTGCTCTTTTCACCGCTAATTCTCCATCATTGTCCCTCCGCACCTCCCATGGAGCTGTGAAGAAGGCAGCCATGAGAGACTGCTTTCTCTCCTCAGGATGTGAGTCACTGAGCTGGGATAATGATGAGGCTACGGACCCTGGAGAGATGCAGGCCCCATTCACAGCACAGCACTGGTATTCTGTTCTGAACAGCCCAACCGCAAGCACTCTGCTACTCTACAATCACCACGTGTGTTATGTGTGCAAATGAACTCAGATTATAGGTCATAGTTATGAAATTACTTATTGTCATCACTTTTTTCCTTTCAACTGTTGTGTAGAATAGGCCTACCGGTCCATTTTGTGTTTCAAGACGTTTCCTGACAATCTGATCATTCTTTGGGCTTGTTGTTTGAGAAAGGCATGTTGACACACAGGCTATTTGTTTTGCGGTAGCAGACAGCTCGCGTCCTTCGTCAAGATATCACACTTGTTGATTGAACCGTCTCTTCACAAATTTGTACCACCTGTATTCAGTTATCAGACAGACAGACAGACAGACAGAGAGCATGTCTGCCGGGCGATTACAGCATTACCCTACCAATGAGTGAGAAAATACACTTGTATCTGTCTGACTGTCTGCCTCACAAGTCAATCAGATCCCTTTCATTACTTCAAAGACAAACGCACCCCAGCATAAGAGGCAGTGGAGTGATCTCAGAGGGGGGATAGATTCCTCGTCTCCATCCTCTGTCAATCTCGGTCATCTCTGGTTGGTCAGGTCTGGGTGGCAACGTATACGTTCACTGAACTCAATGAGACCATGATCTCCACTTGGAACTGAACTGTTAGACCATACAAGGATACAATGTTTACATTATTTTATCTCTCTCTCTCTCTCTCTCGCTCTCTTTCTACATCTTAGTCTTTGTTTCTCGATCTCTCTCTCACTTTATTTCTGTCTGCATTTCTCTGTCTCTCTCTCCCTTCTGTATATCTCCATCCCTCTATCTCTCTCTATTCAAGCCTTCTTTCAGCGTTTTAGGTTAGTGTCTGTGGAGCATTGAAGTGTCCACTCTTTTTCCCTCTACAGCAAAGTGGGTATCTGAAGGGCTCTCCCATCACCAGACATAGCACTTGATAGAAGAGTAGTGTCATCTCAAGCCAAAGTCATCCTTTTCTTATTGAGGCAATGTTATTTTGTCCACTATCATTAACATTAGTATAATATCTGAACTGTGTTATATCTGAAATACTGAACACTATGGTAGTCATCCAAGATGCTCAAGTTGTCTTCATGCTCAAGTTGTCTTTCCCCTATGATCCACAAGAGGGCAATGTATACACTATTTCCTATGCTCCTAGTGGTTCCCCTCTCTTGCCGTCCTATAGGAATGCATTGTTGAATCTCCACACCCAGTAACAAAAAGTACTATTATACATTTAAGTCCAGTTGGGGGAAAATTATATTAAGAAATCCTATTATAGCATAGGTATTACATGAATCATGAATGAACTCTGACTCATCCAGCAGCCTACTCCCACACAAATTACAACACACTCTGACAGCATACCAACACTTTACACATAGTGAACACACCACTCATAATGCACAGTATGCATGTAGAGTTTTCGCTAAGTCATAGTGACACATTCTGTAATGACTCATGTGCCCCTTTAAATACTCACACTGGGTCCCTCGCCCCTCACCAGTGTGGGGTGCAAGCCAATACACATCCTGTCTAAACAGGATGCCCATATAACATGATATAATGAAATGCCCCATGATGAATGTGCCAAATTACAGAAGTCTGAGAGAGTTTTATAAACATATTGAGAATAATATCTGGTGACCAAACAAAAGAGGAAATCCCCAAAAGAGGGGAGCGTGGAATACTTTTCTTGCAATGTCATTGTGTACATTGTAGGAGCTCACAGAAACAAAAACAATCACAGCACATGAGATGTGCTGTTCTCAGGAGAACAAGCACAAACAACTGCAAGGCTGCAGCAACACGACTATCTACAATGAATACACAAGGATGAACTCATAGTGAACTTCCAAAGCAATGCAGTGATTCGCATTTTGATTTCCTTTTCCTTGATACTTCTCAATCACAAAGCGAGAAGGATTTTTTCTTTGTTTGGAGAAAATCAAATGGCAGTAAAACTCAGCATTACTACATACATTTTAATCAGGGCATATCATGACTTAGAATAAAGCCTATATAATAGTAATGGAACACTAGCCACTTGAATAATGTTTAAATAATGTTTACATACTGCTTTACTCATCTCATGTATATACTATTCTATTCTACTGTATTTTTAGTCTCCGACATTGCTCAATCTAATATTTAGATCAATCTTAATTTAAAAAAAAATACTTTTAGATGGGTGTGTATTGTTGTGAATTGTTAGATACTACTGCACTGTTGGAGCTAGGAACACAAGCATTTCGCTACACCCTCAATAACATCTGCTAAATATGTGTATGTGACCAATAACATTTTATTTGATTGAATGTATTATTACAGAGTTATTTTAGTTCCCCAACATCGCATAGCAAACCGTCCCTTAAAAATACCCAACCAGTGTCAACAGTTTAAAGGTTTCCTATGTTTGTAAAGAGCAATCCATCCTGAAAAAGATATACCTCCTGTTAAGCAAGATGGGGTTAGTGGAGAAGTTAGGGATGGATAGGACCAGAGTAGGTAGAAATTGAATCCAACCAATCGTCTACGGTTAGATACTTCATCCCCCCTCATTCTCCAGGGTAGCATTGAGGATAGGGTTATCTGATCCTAGATCTGTGCTTTGATGTACCTCCAGACAAGGGGCAGAATTCCATCATCATCCACATTTATGGAATCCGTTCAAATGAAAATCACACAGGCCTACTGCTACAAACCTTTACTAGCTACAAGTTTTAAATCAGAAATATCTGCCTAGATAAATCTGTGATTATTGGTTATTAGTATGAAAACTGAATTAGCATACCTGTGTTTGGAGTGGGTAGTAGGTCTGTAGGTGAAGCCAATTGAGTATTATAATGCAGCACTTTAACTTCAGCTTTGGATATCAGCCCTGGATGGACAAGTGAAAGGGACCTAGATATTTAACCAAACCCTGTTTCCTCTTTTGTGTCTAGCGGAGTGCAAAGGGAAGTTCTTGCGTCAAATCCTTGCTTTGACATATCTTGGAGTTTGAGTTTGAGTTTATTTTTATTTTTACAGGGACAGTGCACATTAATCAACGTTTCAGTAAAAGTGCTGGTTTTAACCAGCCGGCTAATTTTCAACCGCAGTCCCTGGGCAGATTATTAAAAACAATTACAATACAGACAATCAATGAGCAATGAGCACACGCAGAGAGACATAGGACAAGCAAGACATAGCATGCAGACAGAGCAACATTGCACAAAAAGCAACAGGACAAAATCCACAAAAGCAACAGTGTTTCCACACCTCACAAGCTACAGACAACATGGAAAGCGACAATACACAGCTAGGGAATAAGTTCACAAATCTGATTGACCTTTAGCCATGTCTTAATATTTTTTGTGAAAGTGTGATAAGTGGTGCAGTTATGTGTGTCTGATGGCTGTGCATTCCAGACATGGGAAGCTCTCAGAGAGAAAGCAGATTGACTAAAGGTGCTTTTCCTTAAGGGAACTATACAGTCACCTCTCATGGCAGACCTTGTGGATCTGCTGCCATATGTTTGGGTTTTCTGTTTAACAAAAGTACTGAGTGGAGGGGGAGCCAGGACAGAAACAATCACCCACAGATGTTGACAAGTCATCCTGCTATGTATACTGATGAATGTGTGTCACATCACTCACTCCATGGCGTCTTTTTCAAAGAGGGTTGCATTGTTAGGATGGAGTTTGAGCCGTTTGGAACGCTGATCGAAAGCATAAGTGACTAAGTATAAGTGATTTTTTGTAAACAATTTCAGGTGAATTTTCAGTTTTTGATGTGGCATCTATTTCCTCAATGAGGGATGTTTATGAAAGCTCTTAACAGAACATTGTAAACGGGGCTATTTGAAGTCCTTAAAGTCAGATACTGTACATTGCCTACATTCATACTAAAACTCATTTACAGAGACAATTTGATATCATGAAAGAGAAATACTGACAGCAGTTACTTGACATTCTTTTTTTCTATATTTTGCACTTTATTTGGACAGTTGGAAACTGGGAGACAAGCACATAGGAGAATAGTAGGAAAGGTGGACGCGGGAATTGAACCCCGGTTTACGGTGGGGTCTGGGGATTGGTATATGTGTCTAGCCGCGAGTGTTGCCGCTAGACCGCAGGCTCTGCACAGTTACTTGACTTTCAACTAAGTCTTGACTCCTCAATCATTCTTGAGACAGTCTATCCATGTCTGTCTGTCAAGTGCAGTTCTCTTCTCATGAACAAAGAAGCACACAGGAGAACGTAATTGCCAACCTTTGTGGAACTCTGACACTCTGTTCCGTCCGGCACAAAGGCAAAGCACTCTTCTATTCCACGTCTGTTGAGCCCATGTCTGACACACACAGTATAATCTGCATAATTAGAAAGATGAACAGCCCATCAGAAGTGATTTGAGAGAAAAAGCCTCCAATTTCCTCTCAAAATATGTACTATATTGATTATGTTTATTCACACAAGTTAGGGCTGGCGAGAGAGGGAGATGGATGGGCACTTGTTTTGGCGAAAAAGAAACATCTTCAGATTGTCCACAGCGTACAAACAGTATTGAACCCAAAAAATCAAGGCTCAGAGAAGCACTTCATTACTCTGCTTTCTCCCTGCATTATTCTGTCTGAGATGATGAACTAAGTGGTTAATCAAGCTGAAGCCTCTGCCTTGTTTGAGGGGCCAGGAGTGGACAGGAAAGGCCCGTGGCTATGGATGCTCCACGGACCGTACACAAACACACACACGCAGTACGCGCACACACCACATAACAAACACACAGGGAGGGAGTGGGCAGACGATGGAATCAAACACTCAGAGGCTTGTGTCTGCCTCAGTGCCCAGCAGAGGTGAAGGGTCGCCCAGCTCTGAGAGGGGCAGCAGGCGTCCAACTGGACAGAGGAGCTCTTCTGTGTGATGGTGAGGTGGATAGTGCAGACTACTTGTCTTCATATGACCTCTCTCCTGTTCCTTCTGAGAACTCAAGTATCATCATCAAGGTCTGATTGTCCAGCCAGAATTCCATCAAACGCTAAAAGAAAGAGACACGTTTATATTTAATGAACCATTGACTTTCTACAATGTTTCTGTTTCTATGTTCCTACATTGTTATGTGTTTTCCCTCAAAGAACTTAGAAGATGATAATCCACTGCTTTAATTTGATTCACATTGATCAGACCCAATTCAATAATAACTGCTGTGTTAGTGTCCGTTGTCTATTAGAGATTGCTAGTATTCCTGGTATTTCCAGTGAAGATTTATGAAAAACATGTTCCATTGATTTCAGTAGAGATTTCTAGTAAAAACTTGATGACGATATCTCCTATTTTGTGCTTAGTCCGTAGACAGAATGTCCGTAGACAGTGCACCCTGGCAGACAGACAGAGTCGGAGAGCGAGGAAGCCCGCTCACAGAGATACTGTTTGATCTCCCCAGGACAGGTCAGGACTCAAAGATTTAGTGTGTGATCTCTGGTAGGGAGCAGGGAGAAGAAGGGAAGCATGGCTACCGGCCCACAGTGACCCCTTTATAACCATACACATCAGGGAGGCCAGACTGGGAAATCAGTAGCGGGCATCAGAAAAGGAATACTGGGTTAATAGTGTGTGTTGGTCAATAGCCTGTGTGTGTGTGTGTGTGTGTGTGTGTGTGTGTGTGTGTGTGTGTGTGTGTGTGTGTGTGTGTGTGTGTGTGTGTGTGCATGTGTGTTCTCTGTCCATATTTCTCTTTGTCAATATATGCTTGCCTGTACTTAATCATAGGTAATAGTAGGTATATTGTATGTCATAGCAGGCATATAGCCATATCTTGACATGGATGAGACAGTGGCAGTATATATGTATTTAATGAATGACTTAAACATGAACTTTAGACGGAAGGTGATGAATATTCCATCTCAAATTCAAATTCTTCAGAATGTTCAGACAACTCACTACAGTGTTAAACTTTTTGTCCAAAAGTTTCAGAGAGACAGTCAGATCAAGATCAACTAATCTCTCTTATCTTCAAAACTGCTAATCTTTTTTGTCCTTGATTCTGATCGATGCGTTGACTCTGTTCTCCAGGAGCCGTGTCAACTCAGCCTAGTCAAGTTACACAAAAGATAAATGTTAAAAAATGAAAATGTTCCACCTTTTCAGATGGCAATTGTATGTGGCTTCATGTCTGGCTTACCTGTGCCTCTTTGATCATGCCGGAGCATGGAGATGGGATGGCTTGGCGTTTGATTCCAGGGGTATTTTGACAGCTCACAGGCTGGCAAAAGGCTGTCGGATGTCTGCAGGCAGATCAGAGGAGACTGGGTGGAAATCAGAAGTCCAGCTGGGAGAAGATCAGAAGAGACACAAACTTCAGCAAGAGCCATTGTGAGGTACACAGACAGTGGCTCTGATAACTTTTCTGTTTCTTGTTTCTTTTCTTATTTTTCTTTTTTCTTTTGGTACGTCCTTTTCAGAATTTTTAACGGCTCATTTAAAGGTCTGTGAGGTTTTGTCTGACTTTGACAAAAGAGGTGGGGATGTTTCTTCTTTTGGTTGCCTCTTGGGGTTTGGCTTATTCTTTATGGTGGTGAATAACTGTTCGATACTTACAGTAGGCTCCACACATTCACATTGCACATGTTTCAAGATAGAGATTTTCAGAAAAATAGATTTTTATCTTAATGAGACTAAACGGGTTAAGGGCTGGATTCATTCCACATCGCGGAAGATCTGAGTTATAGCTTAAAAATGTAAAGGCAACGTTCACGCGTTCACATCTCCTTAGCATAGAGTTGATCAGGCTGTTGATTGTGGCCTGTGGAATGTTGTCCCACTCCTCTTCAACGGCTGTGCAAAGTTCCTAGATATTGGCGGGAACTGGAACACTCTGTCGTACACGTCGAACCAGAGCATCCCAAACATGCTCAATGGGTGGCATGACTGGTGAGTATGCAGGCCATGGAAAAACTGGGACATTTTCAGCTTCCAGGAATTTTGTACAGATGTACAGACATGATGCCGTGCATTATCATGCTGAAACATGAGCTGATGGCGGCAGATGATTGGCACAACAATGGGCCTCAGGATTTCATCACGGTATCTCTGTGCATTCAAATTGCCATCCATAAAATGCTTATGCCTGCCCATGCCTGCCCATACAATAACCCCACCGCCACCCTGACGCCAAACGCGCTGTCTGCCATCCAGTAGTGGATTTAGGTATGGGCGACATGGGCAGCCGACAAGGGCGGCATCTTGCTGGGGAAGGCACAGGGCGGCCGAACGAATGGTGACATTTGCGCGATCGGTTTTCTATCACTCATTTGCACGTCACGTCAATGATATCATGTCACCGTGTGGGACTGTGGGTCAATTAATCTTGTCGGAGTGGGCGCCCAGATTCTAGTTTGTGAGCTAGCCAGGCTACTGCCTGGGAAGGTCTCCCACTCAGAAGTATGAGATGGGGAGGGGAGCGGGGGTAGGTTGATGCCAGGTCTCCCCACTGGAAGCCTGAGGTAGGGGGAGCGGGGGAATCTATCAAATAGCATATCTGGCACTAAGGGAACACGCAGAAACACTGTACTCTCCATCAAATGGAAATTTCCTCAAAGAGGTTGAACTGATGGCACAATTTGATCCAGTCATGAAAGAGCACCTTAACCGTGTCTAAAAAGGGACCTTGAGTCACCACCAACTACTTTGGCCACCAAATACAGAATTAACTCATTGATTTGTTGAGCATCAAGGTAATTTCAATTATGGTGAGTGACATCAAGCTGACAATATACAGGGCAACAGGCTTTATGATGTCAGCCAAGTATATTTGCGAGGGTATGAATGTAAAGGCTGTTCTACAACAAAAAGGTCTAAGGTCCACAAAGCGGCACTTTTCATACAAATCATTTTATGAGACTTGGAGTGATGCCCTGGATAAGCTGGAGGGGACATTTCTCAATGTCTTTGTTGATTCTGCAACCTCAGCCCTTCAGGAAATGTGGGAGAGAAGTTTGGAGTGCTGTCAACCTTCCAAAGTCTCTCAAATGAGGAGCTGACAGAACAATGTGAGGCCCTTAGTATGACACTGCCCTATAAAGAACACTCAGACTTGGATGGCAGAGAGCTTGCACAGGAACTGAAGAACTTACCTGACTTTCCATCGAAGACCATGACCCTGCTTGAGCTTCTGATATTTATACACCAAAGGGAGCTCTCAGAAATGTATCCAAATTTGTGGACTGCTCTCAGAATTTGTCTTACTCTTCCAGTGACCGTAGCTGAAGCAGAGAAGAGCTTTTCATAGCTGAAGCTCATCAAATCCTACCTGAGGTCCACCATGTCACAGGAACGCTTTATTGGCCTTGCTGTCATCAGTATTAACCATGCAATTGCTGGGCAGATTTCTAATGATGATGTAATTGATGACTTTGCATCAAGGAAGGCAAGAAAGGTCAGGGTTTAGATGGCAGTTGTGCAATTTAGTTTGTGTGTTTCTTGTTTGAAGTGCAATAGTGTAATAATCAGGTTCTCTTCTTTATAAGTGTGTTATTCTATTTGTGTATTTGTGTGATATAGGATTTGGGCAATTTGGTTTTATTTGTGTGTTTTTTGTTAGCAATAGGGTAATAGTGTAATAATTATATTCTTTTTTTATTTGTGTTTATATACTACAATTTGTTTCTATGTATCTTTGTTACTTCTTTTTGATATTTATGAGTCTTATTTTTGTATATATTTTTATATTTATATGGTTTTAAATGTAATGATTATTTCTTTGTGTTGTTCCAAATGTCTGAATAAAAATTACAGTTAGTGCAGAATGGTGCTTTTTTGTTTGTTGGGGGTTGCCCAGGGAGCCATACACACTTCTCAAGCTTGCCAGTGGCCATCGAAGGTGAGCGTTTTCTCACTGAAGTCGGTTACTGCAGAGAGGTCAAGGCCCTGGTGAGGACGACGAGCATGCAGATGAGCTTCCCTGAAATGGTTTCTGACAGTTTGTGCAGAAATTCTTTGGTTGTGAAAACTCAGTTTCATCAGCTATCCGGGTGGCTGGTCTCAGATGATCCCGCAGGTGAAGAAGCCGGATGTGGAGGTCTTGGGCTGGCGTGGTTAGACACGGTCTGTGGTTGTTAGGCCGGTTGGACGTACTGCCAAATTCTCTAAAATTACGTTGGAGGTGGCATAGGTTAGAGAAATTAACATTACATTTTCTGGCAATAGCTCTGGTGGGCATTCCTGCAGTCAGCATTTCACTTGCACGCTCCCTCAAAACTTGAGAAATCTGTGGCATTGTGTTGTGTAACAAAACTGCAAGTTTTAGAGTGGTCTTTTATTGTCCCCACCACAAGATACACCTGTGTAATGATCACCTGTCAGGTGGATGGATTATATTGGCAAAAGAGAAATTCTCATGAACAGGGATGTAAACAAATTTGTGCACAACATTTGAGACAAAGAAGCTTTTTGTGCATATGGAACATTTCTGGGATTTTTTATTTCAGCTCATGAAACCAACACTTTACATGTTGCGTTTGTGTTCAGTGTACTAAAGACGAGTCTATATTATACCCCCTAATCACATACTTTAAGCTTAATGTTAGTGTTTTTCTTATTTTTGAAATAATAATATTGATGGCAATGCAATGTTTTTTTTCTTGACCACATCTCCTCCTCACATTTAACCACAGAATTTAACCGGTTGACTTTGTGCATGTATCACTAAATGCATAATTTCAGTTTTTCCTTGAAGTTCAGTATTCCATGTTGTAGGAGCCATAATATTCCAGTTAAAGGTGCAATCTGTTGTTCAAACAATAACAAAGCGGCTACACCGCCCCTGAATTGGTAAATAGCTTAGGTATTGGGGCTTCAGAAATGTTACCGCTCCCAAATTCATGGACAGAGCTATGGATGCAAGGACTGACCATCCATGAGATCAAAGGGTTTTTAGGAAATACAGTGTTTACAAACAAAGGAGTAAAACAAGCTTATATTTGGGGTTCTGGTGTGGTAAGACAATTTAACCAAGCTCAGACATAAGTTATATTATTCGAGAATCAATGGGTACATGAATTTCAAAGTAAAAAATATCGTAACAAGTGCAGATTGCCCCTTTAAGCGTTTGATCGCCAGCTGAACGGTGTGGTAATGTCTCCCTCTAGTGCTTGTTACCCATAATGCTTGGGGTGAGGCAAACGTTTTAGATGACGTGTCAGAAACAAATTGATAAGATGCAAATGTGGAATTCAAGGTCAAGGTGTGTGGGGGGGGCAGCAATGATTATTACATTTGTGACAATACTATTAAAAAACTATTTTGGTTCAGGATTCTGTTATCATGAAGAAGTCATTCGTATTCTGTAAATATTTCAAATCCATCTGCAGGTCAAAGTTGCCTGTGTGACGCGCCTCATTAATAAAGAGAATGAGGGTGGCGCGCGGTGGCGCTGTTGTCCAACATGTTTAGCTAAATAGAATTCCAGACAGCGATCAACTGTATGGGTTGGCTGCCATACCATTCATAATCTGCACTTTGCGCTGCACTTGAGGTTGAACTAGCACCGTCTGCATTTGCAACAAAGTATCTAGAAGGTATATTGTGCAACAAAGAGGACGATGGCAACATCCGTGAAATTGAACACCGGTGCAGACATGCCCATTCTCGGTCTCGGGACGTGGAAGGTTCGTTCTACATTTAGCAAGATATCCCCTTTACTTGTAGTGTGCCAAGAAAGCTATCTATGCTGCTAACATTTAGCAAAGATATCTTTACTTGTAGTGGGCCAAGAAAGCTAGCTAGCTCCAACTTTTTGAGTTATTGGTCTTTGAGCTAGTTTGCTACTTTGGACGTTACAGGATGGTATGCATTTATGACAAATGAATACGTAGCTTTCTCTCCCGTTATGCATGTAATTATAATATATTGTCAAGTACTTTTCTCTATAGCACGTTCTTGACAATAACATTCCATAAAATGAGCAATGCCCATTTGTTCGATTTGAGATTTCTATTGTAGTTTTATATGGTCAAGATATCGTGTGAACTCTTACGTTCTTAGGAATAGGAAATAGGACCCATAGCTTCTGTCACATTAAAGCTTTGCTTAGCCTTGGTCCTGTGATTTGTGGTTGAAAGGCTACACCCATTTCCTCAGATGTATCTATAAAAGTCACAAACGCCTTTTTTGTTTAATATTTTGTGATCAAGTCTGTATACATTTGAATCCACAAGGGAGGGACCATACATTTGCAGGCTACTGAATACTTTTTATTATTGGACCAGCCACCATACCCCCTCCTTGGGTATGACACTAGAAGCTTGGCACACCTGTATTTGGGGAGTTTCTCTCACTCTTCTCTGCAGATCCTCTCAAGTTCTGTCAGGTTGGATGGGGAGCGTCGCTGCACAGCTATTTTCAGGTCTCTCCAGAGATTTTTGATCGGGTTCAAGTCTGTGCACTGGCTGGGCCGCTCCTGTGTTGTCTTGGCTGTGTGCTTAGGGTCGTTGTCCTGTTGGAAGGTGAACCTTTGCCCTAGTCTGAGGTCCTGAGCGCTCTGGAGCAGATTTCCATCAAGGATCTCTCAGTACTTTTCTCCGTTCATCTTGCCCTCGATCCTGACTAGTCTCCCAGTCCCTGCCACTGAAAAACATCCCCACAGCATGTTGCTGCCACCACCATGCTTCAGCGTAGGTTCCCTCCAGACGTGACGCTTGGCATTCAGGCCAAAGAGATTAGACCAGAAAATCTTGTTTCTCATGGTCTGAGTCCTTTAGGTGTGTGCCTTTTGGCAAACTCCAAGGGGGCTGTCATGTGCCTTTTACTGAGGAGTGGCTTCCGTCTGGCCACTCTACCATAAAGGCCTGCTTGGTGGAGTGCTGCAGAGATGGTTGTTCTTCTGGAAGGTTCTCCTATCTCCACAGAGGAACTCAGGAGCTCTGTCAGAGCGACCATTGGGTTCTTGGTCACCTCCCTGACCAAGGTCCTTCTCCCCCGATTGCTCAGTTTGGGCGGGCGGCCAGCTCTAGGTAGTGTCTTGGTGGTTCCAAACTTCTTCCATTTAAGAATGATGGAGGCCACTGTGCTCTTGGGGACCTTCAATGCTGCAGAATTTTTGTTGGTACCCTTCTCCAGATCTGTGCCTTGACAAAATCATGTCTCGGAGCTCTACGGACAATTCCTTCAACCTCGTGGCTTGGTTTTTGCTCTGACATGCACTGTCAACAGTGGGACCTTGTATAGACAGGTGTGTGCCTTTTCAAAATGATGTCCAATCAATTGAATTGATCACATGTGGATGGCCAATGGAAACAGGATGCACCTGAGCTCAATTTCGAGTCTCGTAGCAAATGGTTTGAATACTATGTAAATAAGGTATTTCTGTTTTATCATTATGGGGTATTGTGTGTAGATAAGGACATTTTTTTTGTGGAAACCGTCCAGGGGTTTGAATACTTTCCCGAATGCACTGTATATATAGTATTTTCAGTCATAACCTTTATAGATCATGGTCTTTTGAACCCACTCCTCAGCTGCTCTCTGCCCATTCCACCTACTGTATCTCTGTAAACCACCTTCTTATGATTTGTCAGCCACTCCTGAACCTGTGACCAAAATCTGCAGAGCTGAGATGGTTATATGCCCCATATACATAACATTATGTTGGTGGCAAGAATTTTGCATAATAATTCAATTTGAGTCAAGCGTTGTTTTGTGTGTCAGTTCATAAACCATGTGTCATGGAATCGGAACATCGAAAATCTCTTCCTAGCTATTTTGCAACCTGTATAGCGCCGCTGTCAACATTTTGGTTTTCAAATGAAACTGGTATATTTGTCTTTGACATGGGGGAGGGGACCAGTAACTTTATGATCATTTTTCATACTTTGGTCATCATTCTTTGATCTGGTTTCCTTCAAATATCATCCACTTTCATGAAAAACATGATTTTTACAATTCATGACCTTTAAGTATAACTTTTGTATGACTGAAGCATTTATTGAGAGGTTTAATTCTTTAATATTGAATCATTTTAGCCCCCCAAACTCGTATTCATTATGTAAATCTAAGGAGGCAGTGTCATACTAAACTGTGATATGACTAAAGAGTTAGTGTGATTTTTCCATAAATAGACAGGTATTTACCTCTCCATGGTTGCAAGATGTAGTTTATTTTTGTCTACTTCACCATCTGACTTTTATTGGTAAACTACAGGGTGAAGTTGTCTTTTAATGATCCAATCTAATATGTTTTCATAATTAGGTTTTAGTCCAGAGAGGCTAGAGAATCAATCAATCAAATGTATTTATAAAGCACTTTTTACATCAGCAGATGTCACAAAGTGCTATACAGAAACCCAGCCTATAACCCCAAACGGCAAGCAATGCAGGTGTAGAAGAAGCACGGTGGCTAGGAAAAACTCTCAAGAAAGGCAGGAACCTAAGAAGAAACCTAGAGAGGAACCCGGCTCTGAGGGGTGGCCAGTCCTCTTCTGGCTGTGCTGGGTGGAAATTATAACCGTACATGGCCAAGATGTTCAAACGTTCATAGATGACCAGCAGGGTCAAGTAATAATCACAGTGGTTGTAGAGGGTGCAACAGGTCAGCACTTCAGGAGTAAATGTCAGTTGGCTTTTCATAGCCGAGCATTCAGAGGTTGAAATAGCAGGTGCAGTAGAGAGAGAGTTGAAAACGGCAGGTCTGGGACAAGGTAGCACGTCCGGTGAACAGGTCAGGGTTCCATAGCTGCAGGCAGAACAGTTGAAACTGGAGCAGCAGAACGACCACGTGGACTGGACTAGGGAGTCATCAGGCCAGGTAGTCCTGAGGTATGGTACCAGGACTCAGGTCCTCCGAGAGGGAGAGAGAGAATTAGAGGGAGCATACTTAAATTCACACAGGACACCGGATAAGACAGAAGAAATACTCCAGATATAAAAGACTGACCCTAGCCCCCTTACACACAAACCATTGCAGCATTAATGATCTAGATCCTCAATGAGACTGAAGAAAAATTTGCCACGTGCATGAGATTGAACTTCGCTCAACTTTCTAGTTTTCCCCATTTAGTTAACACTATCAACGTTTCCCTTTTACTGTGGGAATTGTGATCAAATCAACACAATTTTAGCTACTTTCATTGCAACATACCGAAACAAAACGAACTATGCAAGAGATGTTGTTGTAGGCAGAACACATCGGAGTAGGAATCTATTGCATTGACATGCACGACTCGGTCCCGTACTCTACATGGACCGGGTGTGCCAATTAGTGAGTTATTAGCCCAGTTATAGCTCATTTGTAGTCAGCAATAGGGAAGTGATTGCTTCCTACAAGAGCACAAAACGTAAACATTTCTAGACAGCAATAGGGAAGTGATTGCTTCCTACAAGAGCACAAAATGTAAACATTTCTAGACATCGTTGAAAAGCGAGTCAGGTAAAGAGTTTATTTTTATTTTTATTTTTGTCTTAAAGGGGCAGTGTTGTATTTTGAGACAGGCTTGAAAAAGCTAAGTAGCTAATAGGCAGAGGGTAGCATAATGTGTCTGATTCTCTGTAATAATGGCATGGGAATAATAATGCATTTTATTTTGTAAAGTGATTTCTTGCATCAAACAACACAACAAATGTTCAGTCACCTCTTTGTCTGGAGGACAAGTGGATAAACAGGTTTAAATGTCAAGCCCTGCATGTTTTTTTCCAAAGTCATGGAATGTAGCCTGTATTGAACATCACACATTGGCTGCTACTTTAGGCTGAATGATAGAACAGCTATTTCCATGTCAAAATGTTATGTGATTCATTCTCTCCATTGTTTTCTATGGTAGGCCACTCTGGTAGGCCTACATTATGATCAAATAGCCACAGTAGCCTACTTGGCCACTGTTAAAATAGGAAATAAAAGCAGTTACAGCCTGTGTTCACAGTAAACACGCACCGGAAGTTGCACAGAAATTTGACAGGGTTCAAGTTTGCGCTCAGCAGACCTGAAATTTGCTCAGTGCTAAAACATATTAGAGGGAACATTGCTGTGCAGTGATCCAGATTGCGGACTTATCGGCATACATTGATACTTTTGTTTTTAAACCCCGGATTTTTAACCCCTTGATATTTTTGTTGGATCTGATTTTAATAGCCAACATTTCAACGGCCATAAGGAATAAATATGGAGACAATAGACAACCTTGTTTAACTCCTCTTGACAGTTCAATACTGAAACCATTATTTACAATTTCACACAGTGGCTTACTATACATAACTTTTAGCCATTTGTATAAGAGATTCTCAAAAGTGTAAATAGTCCAGAGATTTATATATAAATTCTAGTCGTACTTTATCAAAGGCCTTTTCAAAATCTGCTATGAAGACCAGTGTTCTATTGTTTCAAGTAATTGGCTTATTATATTCAATGTATCGTCCATGTAAAAAAACCTGGCTGATCAAGATGAATAATATCCGATATCCTTTTTCATTCTATACGCTATGCATTTTGCTAGGATTTTTGCATCACAAAATGGATTTGTGCCATCAACCCTGGAGTTTTTCCATACTGAAAGGAATTAATTTTATCAAGAAGTTCCTCTTTAATTTGGCCTTCACACAAGTCTTTCTGTATAGTTGTTAATTTTACATTATTATTAGCAAAAAAGTCATTACAGTTAACATCATTCAGTGGAGATGGAGACTGAAAATGCTAAAAAATATTCTTAAAATATTTTGCTTCCTCTTTCAAAATATAATTTGGTGAATCATGGATGACTCCTTCATTTGTAATGAGTTTCTGTAAATAATTTTTTATAGCATTTCTATGTTGAAAATTCAAAAATAATTTTGAATTTTTCACAATATTCCATCCAGTTTTCTTAACAACTTAGGGAGCAGTGGGGCGCTTGCGAGTGTGAGGCCAAATTCAAAATCCAAAATGTTTATTATTAAACATTCATCAATATACAAGTGTTGCATAGTCATCAAAAGCTCTAATACATGGCAATATCACAACGTTGTCTTTACGGCGAAAGCACAACATTTGATTGTTTGAGGATAGCCCCTCTCATATTTTATGCATTAGCATAAATCCATAACCAACGCGGGTCTCAAAAAACGCATAAAATCGCTAATATAAAATCCCTTACCTTTCGAAGAACTTCTGCTGAGGGCTTCCCAAGTGTCCAACGAAGACATCCAATGGTTCTTTTAGTAGAAAAGGTCATTTATTATATCCATAAATCTCCGTTTTGGTTGGCGTGTTATGATCATAAAATCCACCGTTGAGTCGCCCATTGAACCGTGAAGAGAACACATTCAAATTATACCTATACACTTTCTACAAACAAATCAAACATCATTTTTAATGTATCCTTTTGTGTATATTTGGTGTAATATTTCAACCGGACGATAACGTGAACGATAGGAAAGAAAAATAAGTGGTGCGCGTTCACAATCTCGCGCACGTCAAACCATGTTTACAAAAGTGGTTCTCTGACTTCTGCCTGTTCCTATCCATTCTGGTTACTCCTAGAATTCCCAGTCTTTGTCTATAGACTGTTGACATCTAGTGGAAGCCATAGGTACTGCAGTCTCAGTCCTACATAACGTTGTATGCAATAGGCAAAATGGAGAAGATGGTCATTTCCAAAAATACTGCAAATCCGGATGGATTATCCTCTGGTTTTTGCCTGCTATATCAGTTCTGTTATACTCACATACATTATTTAAACACTCTTAGAAACGTCAGTGTTTCCTATCCAATAGTACTAATTATGTGCATATCCTATTTTCTGGGCCTGAGTGGCAGGCATTTTACTTTTGGCACGCCAGACTCTCCAAAACCGTCACCATGCAGCCGCTCCCTAAGAAGTACAGACTGACCAGGTGTATCCAGGTGAAAGCTATCATCCCTTATTGATGTCACTTGTTAAATCCACTTCAATCAGTGTAGATGAAGGGGAGGAGACCGGTTAAAGAAGGAATTTTAAGCCTTGAGACAATTGAGACATGGATTGTGCATGTGTGCCATTCGGGGAGTGAATGGGCAAGACAAAGGATTTAAGTGCCTTTTGAATTGGGTATGGTAGTACGTTCCAGGCACACCGGCTTGTGTCAAGAACTGCAATGCTGCTGGGTTTTTCAAGCTCAACAGTTTCCCGTGTGTATCAAGAATGGTCCACCACACAAAGGACATTCAGACAACTTGACACAACTGTGGGAAGCATTGGAGTCAACATGGGCCAGCATCCCAGTGGAACGCTTTCGACACATTGTAAAGTCCATCCTGACAAATTGAGGCTGTTCTGAGGTGCAACTCAATATTAGGAAGGTGTTCTTAATTTAGTATACTCAGTTTCTGTTACACTTGCTCGTTCTTCGGTAAGTTTCTCCAGTTTTTGTTTTTCTTCTAACTTATTCTGTGCCTCTGTACAGTATTTTCTTAGTAATATGTTTTCATATTTCGATCCTCTCTCATCACTGCAACTCCCCAACGAGCTCGGGAAGCTAAGGTCGAGTCAAGCGTCCTCCGAAACGTGACCCGCCAAACCGTGCTTCTTAACACCCGCCCGCTTAACCCGGAAGCCAGCCGCATCGGCGGAAACACTGTTCAACTGACAACCGAAGCCCACCACAAGGAGTCGCTAGAGTGCGATGAGCCAAGTAAACACTTTTTAAACTTTTGGTGCCAGTGAGAAGGACACAAGGAAGTAGTCAAGACGACTAGATTGATTAAGCCTCCTCCATGTATATCTCAGTAGGTCAGGGTTTTTAAGCCGCCGTATATCGACTAGTTCTAATGTGTCCATGATAGTCGTGGTCTCCTTAAGTGCACATGGGTATGATTTCCTTTACGGTCCATTGAAGTACTTAACTGTGTTATCTCCCACCATAATAGGAACTTTTGTTGCTTGTGAGATCGATAGATTGTTATAAATATTTTCTAAGAAGTGCGGATCGTCATTATTTGGACTGTATAGATTAATGAGCCAGATCTGTTTATCGTCCAATAGCATATTTAAAAGGATCCACCTTTCCTTGCGGATCTGTTTGGACAGTTTGCATATTCGGATCGAAATTATTGTTAGTTAATATCATCACCCCTTTTGAGTTTCTTTGCCCATGACAGAAATATATCTTCCTCCCTGTCCCTTTTCCACACAACCTCCATCTGTAGTGGTAGAATGAGTTTCCTGTAAACAATAGATATTATATTAATTATCTTTTAGCCAGGTAAAGACTGATAATGCTTTTTTTTATCTGCTAAGCCATTACAATTACAGCTAACTATACTTATTTCACCATTTACCATAATGAGATACACATTTCAATTATACTTACCATAATATATGCCTGTAAACTTTACTACCAAAAAGTACCATGATGATCAAGCTGCTTGACACCCTGAATTTATCCATACTTACTAATACTACCAGAATCAATGCCTGACATCTATCCATGTAGCTGTACCATACTATATGCACTGCTAAACATACTGTAGCTGCAACTGACTAAGTAGATCACCAATTATCTTTCCAATATCCCTCCTGGGAACACCTCCCCCATCGGAGAAGGGGCTGTAGTTCCTGATGATATCATATCACCTCCGTACCCGTAACTCACCTTTAGCGTCCTAAGCACACCTTCAACCACCGATTGGCTACTAAAGATCTTGATCATGTTGAAACATTTGAAATAATGAATAATTCTGTTTCCTGCTCCCTCCTCTGTACCAGTCCCCTCCAGGTAAAGTAACTGATGCGGTGAAAGCGGCCATAGCTGCAGGCTACAGGCACATCGATGGGGCCTTCATCTACCAGAACGAGACCGAGGTGGGAGAGGGCATTCATGCCATGGTCAAGGAGGGGGTGGTGAAGAGAGAGCAGCTGTTTGTGGTCAGCAAGGTGAGATACAATGTCACTGCAGGACAGTTATCTCCAGTCTCAAGTTTGTAACACTGACATTGCAGTGAGAAGTTGAATCACTCTTTAATATGCTACTTAACATAATGAATTTGATGTCGAGCCTATATGATTGAAATGATCAAATCTTGGCTAGTGAATTTGTGGTTTAGATTGAATGGAGGAAATTGGTTGGAAGTTACGCAAGTCAAGCTTGTTCTCTTTTCAGCTGTGGTGCACATTCCATGGGAAGTCTATGGTGAAAGAAGGCTGTCAGAAGACTCTCAGTGATCTCAAACTAGACTATCTGGATCTTTATCTGATTCACTGGCCCATGGGCTTTCAGGTGAGACTAATACTATCTCACTTGTAGCTTTTTAGCTCAAGGAGGTTCCATCATTGGTTTATGGCAGGGGTATTCAAATCCAAGCCTGAAGGTATGGAGTCCTGCTGTTCTACCTGATAATGTCCCAAGTCTAAATCAGTCCCTGATAAGAGAGGAAGATTGAGAATCAGCAGTAGAACAGGCTTCAAGGTCCAGATTTGAATACCCCAGGTTTATGGTGTTGTAAGAGGAGTGTCTCATGACCTTTTTATAATTGTTTTACTACTGTCGTTGTTGCGCAGCCTGGAGAAGCCCTCTTCCCTACGGACAGCAATGGAAATAATATTGATGATGGGTCCAAATTCCTGGAGACATGGGAGGTGAGTCAGTGCGAGAGGACTCGTCCTCTTAAGACACTATAGGACACTGTACAGTTCTCTTCAATTGAACTACACTTAAACTGGGTTATATTCATTAGACACCAAACGGACTGAAACTACCTGGTCCAATAAGAAATGCACATTTTTGTTTTCTGTTGTGTGCCCTAATGAATACAACCCTGAGTTTATTGTAATCGATCACAAATTGGGGATGCCATTTTGACCTGTGTCTGATCTGATGTTGTCTTGTATACTAGGGTATGGAAGAGCTGGTGGATGCTGGACTGGTCAAGGCTATCGGTGTCTCCAACTTTAACAAAGACCAGATTGAATCCATCTTAAACAAGCCAGGCCTCAAGTATAAACCTGCCAACAACCAGGTACTGACGTTCCTTCATTACTGAATGAGTGTTTACTGATAGAGATAGTGACTCAAAAAGCTCACAAGCCTGGGATCAACACAATACATTGTGAAGCACACAATGCTGATCCTATATTTGTATGTGATGTTAATTGTATCTTGTATCCCTCAACCTTCTTCTAAATTGGACTTTTCAGGACACTGTGCACCCAATGCTTGTTTTAAACCCTCCCTCAAAGGGCAGAGGCCTCATTGTCAATATCCCTGCCCTATTGTCTTATTAACAGTGACAGCTTGGTCAGATAAAGGCCAGTTTAGTGCCTTATAGTCGGCCTCTTTCCCCGAGGCAAGGCAGCAATGCTTTGGTGACCTTATATTCCTGCTGTTTTCCAGGCACATCTATCCCAATAGACATATTGATTAACGAGTACATATCAATCTGATTATTTGAGTGGACAGACCCTCTTGTGCTTTCTATTGTCACCATACTGAACAGCTTCCCAGGATTCCTGAATAAACAGCAACACTTTATGGCACTTATTTTGACAGTAATACACAATGGGTCTTAATTAAAATAAATGTTATTTATTTGTAATCCACCATATAATTTAATTCTGTATGTTATTCAATGTAAAATACCACTCCGCTAATTCTCTAATGCTACAGTACATCCCATGTGTTGTAAAAAGAACTGTATGTGAAGTGAATAACCTCACAAATTATTTATACCGCCAGGTTGAATGCCACCCTTATCTGAACCAGGAGAAGTTGATCAACTACTGTCACTCTAAGGGCATCTCTGTGACAGCCTACAGCCCCCTGGGCTCCCCAGACAGACCATGGTGAGTGTATATACTTCAACTAATAATACCTAAGAGATATACTCTTTGAGTATACAAAACATTAAGAACCCCTGCTCTTTCCATGAAATAGACTGACCAGGTGAAAGCTATGGTCCCTTATTGATGTCACTTGTTAAATCCAATATTAGGAATGTGTTCCTAATGTTTGGTATACTCGGTGTAAATTCACCTACTACATGAATTCTGAACATACAAAGCCATTTACAGTTGTCCCTGTGAAAGGATTGTAACACTGTGTGACAATAACAGGGCCAAACCAGAGGACCCTTCGCTGCTGGAGGATCCCAACATCAAGGCCATCGCTGAGAAGCACAAGAAGACCTCTGCCCAGGTACTGTACTCTAAAACCCTTTTCACACTATCGAGCCAACCCGAACCATACTGATATTTTCTTTAACCTGGGATCACATTTACATGTCTGCTTTTCTCTCTCTGTCATCCTCACTTCAGGTCCTGATCCGCTTCCATATTCAACGGAACACGATTGTGATACCCAAGTCTATCACCCCCACACGTATCCAGGAGAATTTCAAGGTATTATCGCCCATAAATTCTTGATTTATTTGAAGAGGTGTGTCATCTGATTTTAGTTCACACGTGTAGCTTTGGGGTAATTTTTGTATTTTTGAAACATGCAGGTGTTTGACTTTGTGTTGAGCGACGAGGAAATGAAGACCATTCTGGGCTTCAACAGGAACTGGAGAGTCTGCCCAATGACAGGGTGAGACTACTTGGTTTAGTTTGACCCATGTTCTGTATACACACTCTGCAGAGGCTCAAACTGTTTAAAAAAGTATTATGAAGTCCCCCTCGAATTTCAGTCAAATCATCATTTTAATGTGATGACAGCTATGTTTATTATGTTGTTACTTTTCTTTGAATGTAAATATACTTGGTGTACTCCCTGACGAAGGCTAAACGGGTCTGAGTTTTTAAACTTTGTTTCCATTGAACATGCCATACAAATAAGGCATTTTAATGAATTATATGAAGAGGGCCTTGGTCCACCTTTCTTTTTGATGACCAATTGACCCTTTACCAAAGAGCACCTTCTGTCTACCTCAGCAGTGCTTCCCTTCCTCCTGTTTCTACATACTTAGTGTTTATTTGATTTCTGAACATGTGAACAACTGTACTGTCTCTCTGAATCGTGTTTTGTTTGTCTTTGTCACCCAGGAGCATGAAGCACAAGGACTACCCCTTCAATGCTGAATTTTAGGGAAACAAGGATTACTTCTGGTGCTGTGGCTTGCTTGAGGTCTGCCCTCTCTGTTCTCGTTTCGATTCATTCTTATTTCTCCCTTTAAGACAGTGTGCATAAATAGCCATCCTTGAGCTAGTTTCTAGCGATTTAAAGACTGATTTAGTATCTGTGTGTTGCAGTATTGTATTTCTCATGACATACACTCTGACCTATATTATTGCCTTCTAGCCTAATGCACAATAGTCATTATTTTTCAACAGTCATGGAAACATAATTTGACATAGGATTTATATTAGTGAAAGAATGTTAACCATAAGAATTTATAGTTCAACCATATGAGCTGGGTATATCATACCTGGTCTTACTGAAGTAAGTTACATAAATATCAGTGGTACATGGACATTGTGTATGATGTACAGTATTACATATCAACTGTGAGATGTTTTGTTTTTAAAAATGGCCAAAGGGTGAAACATTAGCATTTAGAAATAGTATAGACAGGTTTAATGTACTATTAGGATAAGCTATGTGCATTAAGATATTTTGATAAACACTCCTTCCCTCAAATGCCTAGTCATAGGTTCCCTTTGGCCTAGAATGAGTCATCCACACTCCTTGCCTTACAGGATGATAAAGCACTTTGACTCATGTGATACTGTTGTGAAATTCCCAGTTCCTTTTTGTGAAGTTTTTTTTTTTTAAATAAAATCTTTGCTTCAGTTATTTTGTGTACTGTATTATATAATATACATGCAGAGAAGGACATATTCAAATATCATGGTAGTCAGGTAGCAATTTATATTTCAGGATTAGAATCTTGTATCAATATGTAGAAATACATAACATCAAGATATTCTGGAATGAGTCATATTTTACTGTGTAAATTGTCAATGTTAACATATTGTTTGAGATTAGCACTGTCTAAGGAATTATGAATATAATTTTATATTACAATGAGGAGCACAGAGACACCTTGCTTTCAAAGGCACTTTCCAACATGTAAGTAAACGTACAACATGTATAAACATGTTTAAACTCTGAACAAGTAAAGGCAACAATATTTGGCACTTATGACATTACACATTGTTCACCTCATGAACTTCTCTGTATCTCATGAACAAGGTCACAGTAATGTTTGAATCATATACAACTACTGGACTTCTATCTGAATGTCCCTAGTGTATGAATGTGGGTGTCAGGTCAGTGTCCTTTCGGTCTTTAGCTCCAGTTCCACTCGGAGGTTTCAGTACTCTGCATGCAGAGGGAAGTCTTTGTGCTTGTTGGCCCTGCAGTGAGGAGGAGGGTACATCAGGGAAGAACAGGTAAAGAAGAAAGTGGGGTTGAAGTCAGCATCTAGTCATTCTGGAACTCACCATTCCATAGCGAATCCTCTCCAGTTCCTGTTGAAACTCAGGATGACTTTCATGTCTTCCTCATTCAGCTCAAAGTCAAACACCTGTTTTGAAGGCGACAAAATAATAATGTAGAAATATGAAGGAACCAGTGGCTTGAAACCAAAAGATTGTGGGTTTAAATCTCACATTCTTTTTGTGTACAATTCTGTCAATGTCAAATACATGACGAGGTAAAAGTGTGAAGGTCTCAGTGGCTTCCAGGTTAAATCCTGCCTTGCATGTAGGTTCAAAACTCATCTCTTGTCCTCTAGATCATATACACAGTGTACAAAACATTAGGAACACCTGCTCTTTCCATGATAGACTGACCAGGTAAAGGCTATGATCCCTTACTGATGTCACTTTGTCTTTGCCATTCAGAGAGTGAATGGGAAAGACAATATTTAAGTGCTTTTGAACGGTTATGGTAGTAGGTGCCAGGCGCATCGGTTTGAGTATGTCAAAAACTGCAATGCTGCTAGGTTTTTCCACACAGTTTCCTGTGTGTATCACAAATTGTCCACTACCCAGGTGCATCCTGTTTCCATTGATCATCCTTGACATGTTTCTACAACTTGGAGTCCACCTGTGGAAAATTCAATTGATTGGACATGATTTGGAAAGGCGCACACCTGTCTATAAGGTCCCACAGTTGACAGTGCACGTCAGAGCAAAAACCAAGCCATGAGTTTCGAAGGAATTGTCCATAGAGCGCAGAGACAGGATTGTGTCGAGGCACAGAGGGTACTAAAACATTTCTGCAGCATTGAAGGTCCCCAAGAACACAGTGGCATTCTTAAATGGAAGAAGTTTGGAACCCCCAAGACTCTTCCTAGAGCTGGCCGCCCCTAGCCAAACTTAGCAATCGGGGGAGAAGGGCCTTGGTCAGGGAGGTGACCAAGAACCCGATGGTCACTCTTACAGAGCTTCAGAGTTACTCAGTGGAGATGGTTGTCCTTCTGGAAACAAGATTCTCTGGTCTGATGAAACCAAGATTGAACTATTTTTGGCCTGAATGCCAAACATCACATCTGGAGGTGACCAAGAACCAGATGGTCACTCTGACAGAGCTTCACGTCTGGAGGAAACCTGGCACCATCCCTACGATGAAGCAGTGGTGGCAGCATCATGCTGTAGGGATGTTTTTCAGTGACAGGGACTGGAAGACTAGTCAGGATCAAGGGGAAAGATTAACGGAGCAAAGTACAGAGATATCCTTGATGAGAACCTGCTCCAGAGCGCTCAGGACCTCCGACTGGGATGAATGTTCACCTTCCAACAGGACAACGACCCTAAGCACACATCCAAGACAACTCAGGAGTGGCTTTGGAACAAGTCTCTGAATGTCCTTGAAGGTCCCCAGCCCAGCCAGAGCCCGGACTTGAACCCAAACGAACATCTCTGGAGAGAAATGAAAATCTCTCTACAGCGACGCTCCCTATCCAACCTGACAGAGTTTGAGCGGATCTGCAGAGAAGAATGTGAGAAACTCCCCAAATACAGGTGTGCAAAGCTTGTGGCGTCATACCCAAGAAGAGTTGAGGCTGTAATCTCTGCCAAAACTGCTTCAACAAAGAACTGAGTAAAGGGTCTGAAATTTGATATATATTGTTTTTATGCCCAAAAATTTACAAACCAGTTTTTGCGTTGTCATTATGGGGTATTGTGTAGATTGAGGAAAAAAACGATTTAATACATTTTAGAATAAGGCTGTAACGTAACAATGTGGAAAGAGTGAAGAGGTCTGAATACTTTCCGAATTGACACATTTTTTTTTATATAGGCACATCTTTATTAAAAAAAATAAGTGGCCACTTTTTCCAGGAGCTTTTCTCCATAACCACTGCTTTTCCCAGGAGGGGACCCCAGGTATATACCACCATGAGTTCTGACAGCCTTCCATCCCAGGGTCAACGCAACCACATTCAGGAGCTGAGCCTGGGATTGAACCTACAACCCCGTACATCAGAGGTAAGATTCTTACAGAGACAATGGATCTTCCACACTTAGAACACTGCTCCTCGTATATTTGACATTGAAAGCTGCAGAAAACAGACAAGATATGAACCTCTAGGTTAGGAGGCAGATTTAACCTCTGACCGACCCAACTCCATCTACAGTTATAACTGTCAAAGAATACCTGAAAATTTTCCTTGATCCGGGAGGGCGTAGCCGACTTGGGAATGACGATCACATTCCTCTGGATTTGAAAGCGGATAAGGACCTGTGGAGAGGATAAGAACAGGGGTTGGTCACTTGACTGGCCCTAGACCAAGACTCCTTTTATCCAGCCAAAGAATGTAACTGTTACCATGTGAGCGTTGGACCCACGCCCGATGACATGGTTTCAAAACAATGATTCTTATGTTAGAAGAGACTTGTCTTGGAAAACCCCAGCCAAAACCTTGACAATTCATTGTCCCCATTCTAACCCCTAGCAGTTTTTTTTAAACGCTACACATGGGACCCATATCCAATTTCAGGCTAATCATTGTATATAAATATTTCAGCATATATAATTGTACTGTAAGATTCTTTGGAGAGTGATATCAGCTGCGTTAACCTCCACTTGAATGGACTTTTGTTGAAAATGACCTGAGTAAGCATGGTTGAGAACACAGTTGGTTCTACCCTTTGTATTCCCTATAGCTCGGGCCCTGGGTTTGGTGCAATCACTTGACATGCCTGGATTTTAACCTTTTTTTTTTTATTTATTTAAAGCTTTTTCATCGGTGTCCTCCTTTTTATGTCAGATGGTCCAGCACCATCCTCAGACAATTGCTTTCATTTTTGGTGTAATTTAATATTTCTGGATAAGGCTTAAAATACAGGATCAAATCTTGCTACAGTATGTCACTAAAGGCAGAATTAGGAGAAAGGTCACTGTTTTGTAGAGGTTATTGATGTTTCTCTCACACCTGTGCTGTAGTCTTATTGTGCTTATCAGCGATGGCCTTTAACTTTGGGTCCTCAAGCAGAGACGGCTCACCAGGTTTCGCCCTGTTGAAAATGTAATTTTATTTTAGTCTTCCTTATGTTGACATGAAGTCAAACACGCATAATTTGTAATGGTGGGTGGGGCCTGAAAAAACATCTGTAAGTAGGGAAAGGGTAGGGTCTGACAATGCACACACTCATTGAAACGTTGTCAATAACCAATTAAATACAATGCCTGTTTTGGATCATCTCAGTGTACAGGTCAATTGTACTTAATTCTATAACCTTCCTTTTAATCCAAAGTGACTGTATACACATTAGATCACACTTTTATAAAATATTTCTATCTCACCATGGTCTGTCTGGGGAGCCCAGGGGGCTGTAGGCTGTCACTGAGATGCCTTTAGAGTGACAGTAGTTGATCAACTTCTCCTGAGTCAGATAAGGGTGGCATTCAATCTGAAGGGACAAATACAAAGATGAGGCGTTGGTAATACAGAGATGGGGCAATAATGCCTTGCTAAAAACTGTATTGACTGGTTTTCTGTCTTGATCACCACAGACTACAGTACCTGGTTGTTGGCAGGTTTATACTTGAGGCCTGGCTTGCTTAGGATGGATTCAATCTGGTCTTTGTTAAAGTTGGAGACACCGATAGCCTTGACCAGTCCAGCATCCACCAGCTCCTCCATAGCCTGTTCAATTGGTCAAGATCAAGCTCAGTAAACTGTCAAATGTCTTGTAGTATAATCTTGTTTGCTGGTGTTGGGGGATGTTTGTCTTGGAATACAGTATACCATTTATGTTTTCCTTACCTCCCAAGTGTCCAGGAAGTTGCTTTCACCTGTGACTATTTGTCCGTCTTCACCAATAGGAAATAGATTCTCTCCAGGCTGCAATGACAAACAAACTAGTTACAGGACAATAGTCCCCCTCACTCTTAACCAGGGATAGTTTGAAAGCTGATAGTCATTTTCGTGACACAGACTCGCAGTACCTGAAAGCACATAGGGAAGTGTATTAGGTAGAGGTCCAGGTAGTCTAGTTTGAGGTCACTCAGAGTCTTCTGACAGGCTCCCTTCACCATAGACTTCTGATGGAGAGTACACCACAGCTATTTGGGAGAAACCGTCATATTAGATTGCTGCGGCGCACGTTGAAATACAATTTAAATGCCAACATTAGCCTATGGACACATTTTTGAAGGGTCATGGTGATGTGTGGCAGTTGAGTAACAGTGCACCCAAAACAAATGAGAGTACTAGCATGACATTGGTCACCATACAGAGCAAGTGCATGACATGCCTTCAGCCCGTATGGAGCTCATCTGCCTGGCGTCTAGGGGAAATCATAGTGGCTCCATGACCAAATCTACAAACATGACTAATGTGTCTTGTTTTCCCCTTTTTTGACACTGTGACCAAGTCGATAATCGTCCTCGTACGCACCTTACTGACGATGAAAAGCTCCTCTCTCTTCACCACCCCCTGGCCAATCATGGTGTGAATGCCAACCCCCACCTCATCCTCGTTCTGGTAACAGTAAGCTCCGTCTATGTGTCTGTAGCCTGCAGAGATGGCTGCTTTCACTGCCTCCGCTACCTTGCCTGCTTCTGCCTGCACACGGATTCAGAGGAATTAAAAATTAGGGCCTATCTATTGTGGTAACCTCGCACTTGACTTGAGCCTCTGTCAGAAAGGCTACATAATACTGTAGAAATACTAATCATGACAGATTTGATTATATACTGTATAATATAATCATCATGAATAGTGATGGCCTATGTTGTTATGTCAAAAGTCAAGTATAGGCTAACCCCCGATTCCAAGTGTGACAGGGAAACATAAGTGCAAAAATAAGATGCTTAATCTTGGTCATCATAGTTCAGTAAAACTCTCAGGATATACGGCAAATGAGAAGACACTCATATTTTAACATGAACATTCCGGTAGCTGCCAAAGGAAAGAAGCAGTTAACTGCCAGTTGTTGATTCCATGAGTTCAGTTCAACAATTATCAATGCAAGATGACTAGAAGAAACTAAATTGCGCTTTAGCTTACCCTCCATGTCCCCAAGCCCACGATAGGCATGCTGGCCCCGGTGTTGAGAGTTACAGTGGGTGTAAGTGTCATCTTTAAAGAGCTGCTGTAGTACCAATCCTAGGATTCTGGGTTGTGAGAGGAGAAGATCCCTGTATTCAGCGTGGAAGGAATCAGTATTCTCAGTGCAGCACATAAAGACCTGAAACACAGATGTGAAGAGGGTTATGGGGTTTATGTAGAGGGAGAGCGTCTGTGTTTGATTGGTTACGCCTGCCTCCCGCCCCCACAGCTAAAGCAGCGAATGGGGCCAGAAAAGGGAGAGTGAAGGAGTAGCTGAATGAATCAGCATGTATGCGTGTGTGTGCGTGCGCAGAGGGTTTGCTTGTCACAATGACAAAGAACACATTGTTTGTTTAAATCATTTGGGATGTGATGCAGCATGCATTTCATGCTAATGTTGATTGAGTTGAACATATGATAACAATGTCAAATATACAGCTTGTTTTGTTGTTGATCAGTATTTGTAGTAGGTCTAGAGCCAAATCATCTTCCTTAAACAAGGTAATAACCTGCTCGCTTGTGTTTAAATACAATATTGGAGGGATTTTTGACCTTGCAATGACTGTGATAAAAAGGACAAGGCATGGGGATTTCAACAGTCAGTGACTCAAGCTGTTGACTGTTGAAATCAGCATCCTGTGCATACATGTTTGTACGAAGGTGTGAATAGCATAAAGGTGGCCTAGCATAAAAACACAATAGATTAGATTAAACACAACAGACCCAGAACCACAGACTCCATATTTTATGCAGATCTGCAACACAAGCCTCAAAAGCATAGCTAGTTTACTAGATTTGAACCCACATGCTATCTAGGTTAGGCATAATGTTAGCAGTGTGGTTAAGGTTAGGTTTAAAATCACATTTTAAGAAGAGAAATTGTAGAAATGGGCAGGGTTCATGATTCACTGTGGTAACTGGTGATGGCCCTGAAGAGCCTGTCTATAAGTCTCTGGAGCCACAAACTAGCTAGCGAGCTAGTATCTGCAGTGCCCACATTGTTTTATGCACGTTTTATCTGAACTTGAGAAAAGTGGAAATCTACAAACAAAGGATGAAAATCTGAGATTGAACAGTAAATTAGATAGACTAATCTCGTGATATGGGTTCAAGCCAGGCATAAAGACCTTAGCTACCCAGACAGCAAGAAGGATCCACGCCAGATCCGCGCCTGGACCTATTGCAACATCTGGTCCGGATCCGTGAAACGGGCCAATATCGGCGTGGATCTGGATGCCAGATCTAAAACGGAGTTGGGCCAGGACCAGCTTTTTCCCCAAATCTCACATACAAATTTGACCTCTGGATCAGCTCTGATTATGACTTGCTACTAATGGTGAGGTGTTCTAATTTCCTTACTTTAAATACGGTATGTTGAACAAACCATAACATTATCCCTACCATAATTCTCATCATAACTGCCATTTTTAATAGCTTTAACACATGAATACATTTTCAAACACACATACCCAAAGTATTGCAGTAGTTAATGGTGATTCTGTAAAAGCATACTGTATCGAAAATACTTAACCAAGGTAATCTACTGACTCAAACACTAAAATAAAACATGAAAAAACATTTATTGATTTAAAAATGTATTCAAATGTGTGTGCAAAGTGGTGTAATTGTTATTCTTTTAAAGAGATCAACCAGAAAGATTTTCAATAAGTTTACTGAATAAAAACAAACACAACATGCAACAATTTCACATATTTTACTGAGCTACAGTTCATATTGGGAAACATTCATTAGGTCCTAACCTATGGATTTCACTAGGAATACAGATTTGCATATGTTGGTCACAGATACCTTCAAGAAAAGGTAGGGATGTGGATCAGAAAACCAGTCAGTATCTGGTGTGACCACCATTTTCCTCATGCAGCGCAACACATCTTCATGTAACAGTTTAGCTTCCGTCCCTCTCCTCGCCCCCTATCTGGGACCCTCTGCACACATCATCAACTGACACCCATGAAGCATCATTACCCAACACGCCACAAAAGCCGCGGCCCTTGCAGAGCAAGGGGTACAACTACTTCAAGGTCTCAGAGCGAGTGACGTCACCGATTGAAATGCTGTTATCGCGCACCCCGCTAACTAACTAGCCATTTCACACCGGTTACACCCACATAGAGTTGATCAGGCTGTTGATTGTGGAATGTTGTGCCACCACTCTTCAATGGCTGTGCGAAGTTGCTGGACGTTGGCGGAAACTGGAACACGCTGACGTACACGTTGATCCAGAGCATTCCAAACATGCTCAATGGGTGAGTGCAGGCTATGGAAGAACTTGGACATTTTCAGCTTCCAGAAATTGTGTACAGATCCTTGCAACATGGGGCCGTGCATTGCCATGCTGAAACATGAGGTGATGGCGGCGGATGAATGGCACGACAATGGGCCTCAGGATCTTGTTACGGTATCTCTGTGCATTCAAATTGCCATCGATAAAATGCAATTGTTTGTTGTCTGTATGGATTATCTTGGCAAAGGAGAAATGCTCACTAACAAGGATAAAAACAAATTTGTCCACAATTTGAGAGAAATAAGCTTTTTGTGCGTATGAAACATTTTGGGGATTTTTTTATTTTTAGCTCATGAAACATGTTGAGTTTTATATTTTTGTTTGCAACACAAAGGCAAAGGCTTGTTACTATCTCACCACTCCCATATTAAAATTCCATATGTTGCATTATGACCAGGGTTGGGGAGTAACAGATTACATGTAATCCATTATGTTACCAGCAAAAATATTGTAATCAGATTAGATACTTTTGAAAAACACGATGATTACTTGGAGGATTACTGTTAAATTCAGAAAGGAGTGGTGTAGTCTACGGCGATGCGGATATCACTTATTGCTATCTACGTAGCGCATTGATGTGAATCACACTGTTGCACTCTCATTTAGCTATTTGCGCCTTACGGATTGTGGTTGTTGTGGATGGCTGTTCACAAATCTAAATGTGTATTTGAAACCAATAATGATTTGAATTCGAGAAGTTTGAGGTGCCTATCAATCGTTGTTTTTGAAACCAGTGGACAGCCAGTGAAAAATGTGCTCTTGCAGCAGTGCGAATCCCAGCCTAGCTTTTATTGCTCAATGTAATTCATGCTGATAAAACAACTTAATCCATAGGCCTAATGGACACATGTTCAAACTCGCACACTTTTGATAGACTTAAACGGGCAATCTGTAGTTGCTACATCCATTTTTGGATTTATATATATCCATTGATTCTTGAAGAATATAACTTATAAATGCCTCATGAGCTTAGTTCAACTGTCATACTCCATCAGAACCCAAAATATAAGCTTGTTTTTCTCCAGTGTTTGTAAACATTGTAAATGTAAACAAACACGGTATAGCCTCATAACATGGTTAAAACAATAATGTTGATATCATGGATGGTCAGTCCTTGCATCCATAGCTCTGTCTATTAATCTGAGAGTGGTTACATTTCTCCAGGCCCATGACCATTTTGTTATTGTTTCATCTGTGGATTATCAAGATTTCAGAGTGTCACCAACAAAAAGTTTAATAATAGGCCTTTAGCAAATGCAGCATATGGCATTAATTTTTCACATGTAAATAGCACTTTCAGTAGTGCTCAAAGCATGCCATTCCATGACTGCTGCATTTATTTTTCAACTCGAATCAATGAGCCCAACCAGTCCTCCACGAAAACAAAATCATAAACAACAGAGTAGGGCTGGCTAATAAGTCCTTAGTTTTGGGGTTATGCTCAGGTAAAACAATTAGGCTAATCTATACTTCTATATTTCCAAGTCCTATTCTTTAAGATCAAGTGGTGTAACATTTATTGTAATGACTGGAATTCTGAGACTGGTTTTTAATGTAAAGATATCATTTAATCGTATTATATGTAGTAGAAAGCGATGGATTAAAATAAGCCTACATAAGCAACCCATAAAGTAAAATTTAACATTGCATGATAAATCAATAGATGTGGTTCAATTAGTAACATAAATGTTTGTCTTCTGATGCCTATTAAGGGGACAGGTAATTAGTAACTAACGGATTACATTTAGAAAGTAACCTACCCAACCCTGACTAGGTCACCGCTGGTGATTTACATCAAGTTGGGAAATGCTGAACTTCTTCACCGCCTCCCACGTTTGCACCGCCCAACGGTCGGTTTAATGTAATGTTTCTGAAGATTAAATATTACTAGGAGCTATGCTTTTATGGTAGGTCAAGGATTCCGAATATGTAGTGGGGCGTTTGGACCTCCTCTCATCCTGCGAAAGGGATTTTACAGGCATGCTGGGAACATGAGCGAAGACAGAACACGAGCATTGGGTGGGTGGGTAATACCCAGGTGAAGGAGATTAGGCTGTATAGAAGGGAGTTTAGTCCAATGGTAGCTATTCATGTAAATACACCATGGCTACTCCCGCCTCCAGTAGTTGATATCGTAGTATTGGAGAGACTGCAGAAAGATTTGTTTAAGCAACATCTGGATACTGTGTATCAGGACTTTGTGGCCATTTGCCCAGATGGTTCAAAAGATCCAAGGACAGGACGTACTGGGTCAGCATTTGTAGTGCAGGAATGTGGGGTGGTAGTCAGGAAATGTATTTATTTGCTCTGATTAATGTGTAGTGTTGAGTCTCCAGTCCTTTAGATCACATAGCAGATAGTACCTGCTTTGAGGTACTACAAACCCATGGCAGGATTAGACAGATGGTTATACAGATAAGATTTACTTGGGTCCCAGCCCATGTGGGGGTGGAAGGGAACGAGGCAGTTGATGTACTGGCTAAACAAGCCAGCTGTAGTTTCAATGAACAAGGCAGAGGCAAAAAGCCTGATATGGACAGTGATGGTGCAGAGATGGCAGGAGCAGTGGAATAGAGATATTTGGGCAGGCATTTATTTAAAATACAGTGGAAAGTTGGGGAGGGTAGCAGGAAGGGACAGAACAGAGGATACTATTTTTACAAGATAAAGGGTGGGATACAGCCGGTTTGAATAAGACCTTCAATGTGATAGGAAAGCATTTCGCTACACCCGCAATAACATCTGCTAAATATGCCTATGTGACCAATAAAATTAGATTTGATTTGAAAGCGTCCAACAGGAAAGTGTGATTATTGCCAGGAAACAGAGACAGTTGAGCATGTATTGCTACAGTGTGGGCAGTATCAAAGGGAAAGCAAGAGGCTGAGATCTAGTATGGGGGAGAAGGGGATACAGTACAATAGTTTTATAAGTGTATTGAGTAGAACGTCATTAGATGTAGTCTTTTTTTAAGAGCAACGGAGCTGGCAGGTAGGATTTTAGTTTCTCCCGGTGGCTAATCGGGTGAGGTCTCCAGTACAGTAGGTGGAGGTAATGCACCATAACGTTGGATGCCAACCGCTGATAAACCCCGCCGAATAAGAAGTAACTGTTTTGACCTTGTAGACCGGTCGTGGCCAATAAAGGCGACATGACATGCGCATTATACACTGGTGATGACATTGCTAGCTGGTCTGACCGAACCTTGAAACTGCCAACTGGATTGCTAAAATACATCAAATATTGTCTCCTTCGTTAGACACGACCATGCTACAGTTTCTGGTGAGTTGATATCGATATGAAAACGACTATATTGCAAACTCTGTGTGTGTATTGATGGGCTACTGTGGCTAGCTTGTTAACTTAGCTAGCCATCATAACGATGCTGTATGCTAGCCATCATAACGATGCTGTATGCTAGCCATCATAACTATGCATCGTTAATGCTGCTAACCTAGCTAGTAAAAACAACAGCATGTATTCCGTCTTGAATAACATTTTTTATTTCTAATCTTGCAGGCTGGGTTTACCTTGGGAAACATTGTTGGGATGTACCTCGCTCAAAACTACGAGGTACTAACTACTAAGAGGAGTAACTAACTCCTAACGTCCGAGTGGAGCAGAGACGAGGTCAATATTTAAGAAGAAAAAAAACCACATTATAAAACGCCTACCTTGTACCTAGGTAGTTGCGTGCCTTTCTTTGTTTGTGCTGAAATACATACTTTTTCAATAAACGGTAATCAAAATAAACCACCAACTGTTTCCTTGTTGATGTTCAATTGGCGACACATGCGCATTTGCGCTGAGTTGGCATCTTAGCAACAGCAACGAGCAAACAGTCTGGTTGTAGTTTAACTTTGGAAAAGTATGGATTTCAGCAAAAGAAAGGCATGCAACAACAGAGGTAAAAGGTAGGCGTTTAATATATATATATATATATTTATGTATTAACCTTGGGCAAATCGAAGTAGTCAGAGCTCGATTCCACCAAGCCTGGTCTCTGCTCCACTCCATCAGTTGTTTAGTCCGCTAGGGAACAACCCACTATAGATGTCAGTCAGTGGCAATGGTTCCCCTGTGTATTTGCATAAAACACAATAGGCCTATGTCATTGAACTTTTTCTTTTTGGCACTCTTCTCTGATTACTCCACTTCTGTTTAAGGTCCCCAACATATCCAAAAAGATAGAAGCCTTCCAGAAGGATGTGGCGGCAAAGAAGAAACCTCCAGCAGATTAAAGAAGAGATTGTTTCTTTCTATCCATGTTGTTGATCAGAGGCAGATTGAAAAGATGGACTATTGGAACAAAATGTACACCGCAAAGGACATTTTCTTTTTTTAATTTAATCGTTGCTATTAAAAGCAATGTGTACTAAGCTTCACTGGCAGAGGAATACATTGTAAAAAATGATTCTCTAAGCAGGGTTTTTAGTGCCTGGACTGGTCCAGTGTTATTTTGTATTTTTTTGTATTCTTAAAGTACTTAGCTACATTTTTAAGAATATTATGAGGGTTCTATTTATGAGTGGATATGCAAAGATGACTAACTGCTGTGGGATCATCTAAACTTCAGAAACCTTGGCCTTAATCTTGCAAGCAGCAGGGCAGGCCTTTAGGTGGGGCACTGGCAATTGCATTTATATCAAGTCTAAACATGGCATTTTTACAATATTCGCTTGTCTATTTTCCAACTAAACATAGTGCAGTTACTGCTTTTGAGTGATGTTATCTAGAATTTAATTGGGAGGCCTGTTCTATGGATTATCTTTCTGTGGTTATGGTATTGAGAATGAGTCGCTCATGTAAATTGCAATGTTTGACGTCTATTCTAAGCTAAATGTTGTTCTCTAACATCGTAGGCCTAATTCAGATGTGCCTAAATCCAGTAAAGTTTATTTATTTTGTAGGGCCTTCTTTTTACCTCTTTATTTCTCCAAATTGTTGTGGTATCCAATTGGTAGTTTACAGTCCTGTCCCATCGCGGCAACTCCCATACGGACTCGGGAGAGGCGAAGGTCGAGAGCTGTGCGTTCTCCGAAACAACCCAACCAAGCCGCACTGCTTCTTGACACAACGCCCGCTTAACCCGAAAGCCAGCCGCACCAATGTGTCGGAGGAAGCACCGTACACTCGTCCCGCCACAGGAGTCGCTTGTACGCGATGGGACAGGAACATCCCTGCCGGCCAAACCCTCCCCTAATCCGGACGACGCTGGGCCAATTGTGCGCCGCCCAATGGGTCTCCCGGTCGCGAACTAGGTTCTCTAGTGGCAAAGCTAGCAGTGCCTTAGACCTCTGCGCCACTCATGAGGCCCTATTTTGTTATTCTAACTTGCCATGTTTATGCTTAACCTCCATTATCCAGAGAAGCATTCTTCACACGTGTCACAGCTATTTTCTTCCTGAGAGCATCTGGGTATGGTATGCCAGCAGAGGTCAACATAGTTCCATGTTTTTGTTCCCCTCTTCTCTGTAAATAACAACCAATCCACCAGAGGTCACCAAAGTTCTATTTTGTATTTGAACAGAATAGATAAACTAAAATCTACATTATAATTGGGACTCTATTCAATCTGTTAAACTGAAGCATTACAGATTCTGCGATTATAAAGGTAATTTCCTATTTAGCCAAAATAAGCAGCGTATAGCATGAATGCAGTCTCTGCTAAATCGGGAACAGTGGAGACTGCTGAGGGCTCATAATAGCTGGAATGGAGTTAATGGAATGGTATCAAACACATAAAACCATTCCATTCACTCCAGTCCGGCCATTAATATGAGCTGTCCTCCCCTCAGCAGCCTCCACTGATCGGGCATATTGCCTTTACATCACGCTGGAAAGATGGATTTCCGCCATGCGGATTGAATAGAGCCCGTACCAAACTATGATAACGTTTGTGTTGGTCTTGGCAAGGTTTATGGTAGAATCACTTTTTGTTTTTTGTTTTCTTGCCCTTCATTCCTCCTATTTTCTTTTTTGTTGACTCAGGCCATCCAAAGCCTCGGAACTTGAGACAGTCAACTGCATTGTGGGAAATGTAGTAAACATTCTGCATGGCTGCTGGACTGAGAATGTCCACTTCTGACTTGGTGGCTTTGGCACTGACTGATTTCTTCTTGGATGACCTTCTCTTCTCAGCCTTTTTGGCAGGCCTTCCACTAGGTGACCTTGACTTTCTGGATTCTGTTGATTTTCTTGATTGTGTAGGCTGTGGACAAACCATTTGATAATCACTATAGATAACATGGAAAAGTTTATGTTTAGTAATGTATGCTACTTGCTTTACACTGCACCTTTGCCCAGTGATCACTGTATGCAACAACTGCATCAAATGTACTGTACCATTGTGTGGACATTCCTCTCCTATGTGATTTGTGAGATCATTCATTCTCTGCAAATGTGTCAACAAAGAAACCTGGAAACATCAGGGACATCACACAAATAGGTTACTTTTCAAGTAAAGGATGCATGCCCACATCCCAAACCTTACCAAGCTGCATTTTTCTATTAGGTCCTTGTGAACAAGTGAAAGCTATTTTTATGTAAAATGAAATCACACAAGTATTGAAATAACCTAGAATTGTAATAGAAATAAGTTATGCTTACCAACCTTTCAGCGTAAAAGTCTGGCAGAGAGACGGCATCCCATGTGTTTGTATCCTGTTGTCGTAGAGACTTGGCTTGTCCTTGGTGTTTGAATAGGCAGCCGCTTTTACAAGGTTGTCCCCCACCTCTGTGCTGCTGGGCATGACGTTAGTTGTCGTATCACATGTCCTTTGTCTCCCACAAATAATTCATTTTCATCACCATGGTAACTATCTGACTATCTCCTGGCATCATGAATATTACAATTACAAAAACACCATTCCTTATTCACAATCAATAAATAGACCAATGGGAGGGGGGAGGGTATTTTGCTTACCTTTTTAACTTTGGGATGAAAAAAAAAACCTTTCAGACAAGAAATCATCACGTATTCTCAGACTACCTGTGCTTGTGCTTCTAGTTCCGACCATGCAGTAGTATCTAACAAGTAATCTAACAATTTCTGAATAGGCTGTAAAAAGGTCTGGAGTCTATAGAGTGTAGACTTCAGAAACATTATCCATAAAAAAAATGTATACCAACTAAAACCAGTGATCTCTTTATTTAGAAAGTATATGAAGGACAGAATTATCTTTTAAGTTTAATCTCTGATATGTCTTTCAACAGAATAATGTCTCTGTACAGGACAGTGATTGTACATACCCCCTGAACAAAATCAATATTATTATTACACTGTCCTATAATTATGACAAAAACACAAATATAAATATCCAAACACTGCAAAACACATCTAGGAACACTTCCTCCAACTGTGCCAGAACTCAAACATACACGCATGTACTGTAGAGTATTTCCAGTGATTGTACAATTTCAGGTAGAAAAAGAGATATTGCATTGTTTTGAATGAGAGGTGCTCTGAGTAAGGCATTCATTTATAATCAAAACTGTCACTCATTACTTTGTCACGAGGTTAGGGTTTCTGAAACTGCAACAAAACGTGTAAAGAAATTATCAACATTGTGTTCGTTTACTGTTTGTGCCAAACCAAGTGTAGACTACTTTTTATTACCATGTTATTGCAGGCCACTTACGTACTGTATAGGTAGTGAGGATGAAGCCGTAGTTGTACAACCTGAACTTTAGAATTATTGTACATACTGAAAACCTGAGAACCTCAAGATAAGCAGTTATTTTTGAAAGCTTTTGCATTCAAGAAAACCCAGAAGTAAAGGTCCAATGATTTTCTCTTCACCTATGTGAGACATACTCCAGATTGTGCTGACTCAATAGACAATAATGTAGGGGCATATACCAAAACACCCTACATATACCAAATGGTGAGTGAGAGTACATTTTGAATTTGTGTTCTAAAAACAGAATTTTAACAAGTCACATTTTGAAATATTGTATAAAATTTCAGAATACACTTTTAAATATGACATTCAAACAGAAATATAAAACTGCAGCCATGCACACTTAGTTTCCACAAAAAAGCACAATTCAATTACACAATAATTGTTCAATACAAAGATAATACAACAAAGTACATCTCAGCCGCCTACACAAATTCTCCAGAGAGACACTAAAGACTACACTAGATAGTATGAAAAAGTGACCATGATCATGTCTTATGTGTCATCAGAGAATGTTCCATAACCTTGAGAGAAAGTTACAGAACACTCACCAGAGATAACGTACTGGCCTTGACAGCCCAAGGTAATTCCACTTTACAGTGACAGAAATTGACTAGACAACAGATCTCATAAAAATCAACACCATTGTGTGACAACTACTGTGTATTCAGTGAGGGAGATCATAGCCTCACAAGGACACTTGTAGCCCTTCAGTCGTGCTGTTATTCAAGGTTAGCTGCTGTGCTGCTCTGTGGAAGTGGGGAGGTGGACTGAGGGCTGAATCAAGACAGCCATGACACCTTTGGGAGGACAGCGAGTAAAGCACACAGGACTCCTCAGGGTCCCAGAGGGAGTCAGGGACACTGCCCTCGATTTACCAAAAAACAGCCTTCCCACGTTGGGCCGATGAACCCCCTCAAGCCTCCAAATCCCTGGTCAAACCCTTCAGATTAGCCTCAAAAGGTTTGCCTGTGTCCTTATCCTTTATTTTCTCTCTTTCTGGCCTAAGGCTTCACAGACCTTTATAAACATAAATGAACTACCACATACTACTAACAGCAGGGTTCCCCCACTGGCTGGCCGTTGGCCAAATTTGGACCGCAGAAGATTTTATTTGCTGGACATGAAAAACTTTTAAAAACACCAGGAACACAGCTCCAAGTGATTTTAATTTTGGAAATCTGTTTGCCAAGTATTCCCACGCATAATAGAGAGATGTGATCGTATACAAATGTAAGCAAGTTTAAGTTATTATGTTTGTAAAATACTATATCTGTTTCATTTTTTATGTCTACAAAGTATTTGTAATTATGTTTCGGCCCCCTGACCACCCACGGCTGAATCTAGTTGATGATCAATGACTTACAGGAATATCTGTTTGTGATTACATTAAAATACTATTCATCTAGAAGGGGGAAATGTTGTTAAATTCTCCCTTAAAGCTCAGTGCAGTCAGAAATGTGATTATCCTGTGTTTTATATATATATTTCCACACAGAGTTTGGAATAATACTGTGAAATAGTGATAATTATGATAATGCCCTTTAAATGTAAGAGCTGTTTCTTCCTGTTTTGGTAGGATGGAGTTTTGGTCTGCCTAGTGACATCCACAGGCAGGGTAAATTAGTTCAAAACCGGTCTACCAATAACAGCCAATTTCCCCCTCCCTATTCAGACCAACTCCAGACAGTCCTGGCAAAATTCTTGCTTGAGAAATTGCTCTTTGCTATTTTAATAGAAAACAATTATCAACCACAATATCATCTGAGATTTACATACTGAAACATAATGGCTGTGATCATAAATAAATACACATGTAAAACATTACAACATAAACTAAACATAGTGCCGGTACTTAAAATGTACATCTTCATTACAAAATAGGACATGCCATGGATATAACATTAATTATTACACAAAGCACAGAAGCGAACCAAATTGAATGAGAAAAAATGTACTGGTGGTTTGGACATAGTGGTTGGATTGGTTGTCGTGACTGACAGAATAGTGACAGTATTCTACATAGCTTGTGCTGCAAGAGCCTGCTCCTGCCAAGTTACCATGACATCGTTATTACTGTCTATATCATTACTGTACAATTTCTGCATGGATACAGGTGATTACAAACAAATGTTCTGTTTCTGCCACATATTTACATGAAGATCACAGTAGTCGTAGGATTGTGTCCTCCCCCCTCATTGGGCCTGTTGTAGTAGACCCTCCCATTGGATAGGCTGTGAAAACACCTCTCTCTCCAGCCACATTTCATAGCTGTAGTGGAAGTCCTCCGGCAGCTCAACACGCTGGCCCAGAACACTTTGCAGGCAGTTGTCCACCGGGGCGAACTCGCCGTTCTGGTTCTTGTCATAGCGGCGGCTGTTGAACTTCTCGATGCTCTCCCTCAGGGCGCACTCCTCCGCCTGGAAGTCCCAAGGCCGCGCGTCGATATCTGGAGGACAAAAGAACAACAGCAGAGTTTTATTCGCAGGTCTATTAACTTGATGAACAGCACCACATAACCCTTTCCATTGTCTCTGTCAATTTTCTGTTTGGAATATACATGTTATACTGTTGTTAAAGGACAATTAGACCTCAATAATCAATCAATACAGAGAAAAGAGTAAAGTCTGGGATTGCAATTCCAGCCGAGGGACTTGAGGGACCAAGGGATCTCTCTCAGTCTGGTCCATTGACAATAGAACCTGAGACATGTGATGACAGACAGTCGTCTCTTTTTCCCCCGAGGGCCTCTCACCCCTAACTGACTCCTGGTTTGGTTACCATGGCAACACATCCTTAGTTACCGGCCTAGATACCGGCCATCTTACAGTAGTTGGGTGATTGGAATTTCAGTTACGGAGATCCTAATCAAAGGCATATAGTATGTACCTACATCATTGCATTCACATTCATCATCACAAGCTTTCACATCTCTTACACACCAGTGAATTAAGAGTTGACTTCAGGGATGCGTTCAAAAGTTCCTCTGCATCTTACCGTTGCCATAGGCCCAGTCGTCATTGAGCCTGTGTCGTACTTTCTGGTAGATGGCTGACATGGTCTTCATGTTGCTCTTCCTCCACTGGCGGCCCAGGTACTTGGTCTGGATCTTGAGCAGCTTGAGGACATACAGCTGCATCATGGCCTGTTTGACCTTCAGCGCCCTCTTCAGGATGGGAGCAGACTTGAACACCACCAGCATCTGAGAGAGGAGGAGAAGGACACAGTGCATCTCAAAAGTGTCCCGACACAAGTCTTTGAATTCCAAACTGTCCGCAAGCCTGTACACCCGAGGCACTCTTGTAGATCTGAAAGGATCTGATAGGTTCTACAAGTGGGCACTGAATAAGGGACATATGATCATAGAGAGAGGCAACACCAGGTCTCTCTCACCATGGTCCTGGAGTGTTTCCACTTAGTCAGCTTGTTGAGGATCCTCAGCAGGTTGATGCAGGAGAAGAGATTACGCCAGCAGAACTGATTACGGTCTCCAGCTTCCTACAGTCACAGGAAAAGAAAGGGTTAGGAGAATTGAAACGCCCACAAAGAATACATATATAACGGCCTACTATTTAGGACGGGTAGCCGGACACGGCCAGTGTCTAATCACAGCCAACAGATAAACCAAACCCATAGCCATGTCTTTAACATTTGAACAGTCTGATGTAAACACATGGACTTGTGATCTGGACTCACCAAGCTCTCAGCCGTGAGCTCAGGCATCTCGTGGACCACACAGTGAGGGAAGTCCAGCACACATATACTACAATGAGAGCACACAGAGGAGATCACACACACAAGATCATTACAGCCCATCTTTCTGTCAACAGTGGTGTCACACCTGTCATTGAGGTGAGAGACTCATTTACCATCCACACCTGGACCCCCTGTGTTTCGGCACCTCCACCTCTACCCCTGTGTCTTTTATGAGCAGGAAACAAATACCTGGCAGACGGAAGCCATGCCTTTATGTGGGTGCAGATGCGCCTCCGGCACTGTGGCAGAAACTAAGTGGCAGTCAGTTGTAGTCAGTGAGTCCTACCTGTTTTTGGCACTGATGTAGGACATGATGTTCTGGTTGAAGAACTTGAGGATGAGTGGGATGCAGTTAGCGAACACCAGGTGTTGAGAGACAATCTCAAACTGAAGAGAGAGAGAGAGACACAGGAAGCACAAGGTCACTGCAACGTCACGGACTGTCTTTAGTGCTCAGGAACCATGGAGGACCAGATAAAGCACCAAGGCCCGCCAGCCCTTTAATTCCTAATAAGGAACAATTCATAGCTATTAAATAATAAAAAGATAAATCCTCCCACCTCCAGTCTTTCTATCTTTTATGAGCAGCTTGCGGAGTTCAGGAATAGACTGATTTCTCCTCTTTTATGCATTCTATGGAATCGTTTCCTATCATCAAAAGAATGTTCAAGACCACATTTTATTAGCACAGCTACTATCATTGCTGTATGCATATGAATTCAAAGCAGGAACTAGGATGAGCATTCTATCATCCGATTTTTGGGGTGTAAAAGACACTCTGAAATGACAACCCCTCTACACTCACGAGGGGAATGAGCGGGGTTCCAATAAGAGGATTTAGCCAATCTGCTCTCCCTAGAGGTACTCAGCTCTGCGCCACGGCTGTCTAAGAGCCAGCAGGATAGGAGCCATAGGCAGACTCATTTAACCCTTTCACTCAGCTGGGTTCTGCAGTTGCATTCATATGTCTTTGTAACAAGCTTCATTTGGTAGTTGGAAATAAGAGTGAAAGTAATTATTTTGGGCAGTAGATGGCGCTACTATAATTTTACATCCAGCTATGTTTCATCTAACATCCTTTTAAATGGGGAACTAGCTCCTTTTTCATTTTAGGATTTGACAGAATAGTCCTGACCTGCTGCCAGGTATGGGATGCAGCCGGGTATAAGCACACTATTCTCAAAAGAGCAGATGCTCCATTTATCTGCGAAGAGGATTCACTACCTATCACTAGTGGTGGCGTGACACACTCTCTCATCTCAGGGAGAAGCAGCAGTAGGAGGACGACGATAAACGAAGCTAATCGCCCCAAAAATTATAATCCTTTACAAGAGCAGATTTTGGAGGGAGCTCAGCTTTCATTCATGGTGCTGCTATGTACCCATTTCTTGTCTGATGGTATTTCTCCTCTCTCTATTCTGCCTCCCTCTATCCATCGCCCTCTCTTCGTGCGGGGAGATGTATGAACCTTTGACTGTGTGCCTATCATTCCAGTACAGGATCTGTGTTATCGGCAGCCATGAGCCAAAGGGTTGGGGCCAGGGAGAGGAGATAGAGAGAGAAAGAGCGAGAAATGTGGAGGTGAATGTGGAGGGCAGGGAGAAGAGAGAGAGTGGAGGCTGACCTAATGTGTGAGGGTGTGCAAGGTGTGGTGGGGAAGAGACCAGTGATGTAGGGGTTTAAAAAAATAGTTGGGTAAACTGATCGCCGGCTGTGGTGAAAAAAGTAATGCTTTCTATACCTTCAATGCATTTTTCTGCAAAAGTGGTTAAACTGCGTTCACCCTCCACTACACCACTGGAAGAGATATGAGAGAGAGAGAGCAGCGGCAGACCTGAAGGGGTGGGGGAGAGGGGGAGAGAGGAATGGATGGAGAGCAAGAGATAGAGGCTGACCTGGTGTGTGAGGGTGGAAAGGTGGGAAACAGAGAAAGAAAGAGAGAAGTAGAGAGATAGAAAGAAAGACAGATAGTGGTAGTAGGTAGCTTACTTGGTAAATGTGATTGAGTTTCAGGTGCTTGAGCAGCAGGAGCAGAAGTGCAGAGATGGCCTTGACAATGATCTCCTTATGTCTGTTCACGTCAATACCCAGCTTCATGCTCTGGAGGACCGTGATTCTGACATCACACACACACACACCTTTTATGTGATTCATAGCAACAACTTCCGTTGACATGACAAATCTATAGTCATTGATTTTATATCTGAACAAAATTTAATTAATTAAACTAAATTAATTTCCTCCTTATTGCCATCACTCTGCTTAAGCCTGAACAGCAAAGATGACGATGAGGGAACAAGGAGAGGCACAAGGCTATTACACTTACGGCATCTCCTCTGGCAGCACATCAGCCAGTATATTGATGGAGTCCGTCTTGGCCTTGGAGGTAGGTGCTGCAGCCAGCAGCAGCTTCAGAAGGGCAATCTGATAAATACATCATGGGTTTTAGCTTTCAACCTCTCAGCTCTGAAACATGACAGGTCTAGACAGCAAATACTTAGTACAAATCTATGATTTTCAAGACGCAAAGTAAGACGATGCCATGTGAAGTGTCTTGTTGGAGCAGAATATAATGGTAGATGTCCTCACCACATACTGAGACAGGTTAGGAAGCATTCCCAGATACAGGATCTCTGTTGGGGTCCCATCCACATCCTCTTCTCCCTGACCAACACAACATGAGTTACACATGGTCTATAGTTATCTTGTTTACATACACAAAGCCCTGTTCCAACACTTAGAAAATGGTTAGTCTTCATTGAGATAAAAAAAAATTTACAAGAGAAACCTGGCCAAAATAGAAACACAAAGATGCATTACAAAGACACATTTACAACATAAAACACAAGCACTACAGTTTAAAAATATAAACGTAGACATTGAGCAGACATGATGCTTTGGGGAGCTGTGGTGCAACTAGGAGTCAAAACATTGACAGCCCCAAACTTCATTGTCCAGTATTGTTTTAGCCTAGCGTTAAACTCATTCAAAGAGAGGAACTCCAGTAATTTCATATAAGGTAAACAGTAAGAAGCATCACTGACCAGGGTCATGGGGCACTGTTGAAGCTCCTCTTCCCTCTTGATCTGCATCTCGGCTATAGAGACATATTTGTGCTGGAGGGAAATGGTGAGTTAGCCTATACTCCACCACAATACAATATAAAGCACTATGAGAATCAGCGCAAAGCACTTCATTACCACAATCCATTCTATTCCACTTTACACCTCTGCAATGAGACATCACCATGGCGATATACTATAGTATTTCTGACTATCACTTGTCAGGCCTCGCCCGATGTGTAAACAGAAGAGGCTTTTAACAGGGGTTAATTAGACTTCACAGATTGACACACAGAAGGGTATTCCTCAGTGTAAAGGTGTTTCACAGTCAATTGAAACACACAATTGATTTCTGAGTGGGATGTCAATATCCAGGGATATTGACTAGCTGGTCAAATAAACTTCAACACTTCATTGCCAGTGTAACACTCAATCCTGGTGGAGAGAGAGGGATGGAGGGATTGAGAGGAGAGCGGGAGAGGATGGAGGAGGAATGATAAGTCTGAGGTCTCTCCTCCTTACCTGTTTAAGGGTCTTCACACTCTCGTGTATGGGTCTAGGAAGACCGACTAGTGTCTCTGTGTCACTAGAAAACAAACATGGCACCACTCAGCACAGCAACAGTGAGAGAACACTCACTGGCACTGCAATAAATATGACCACACATGGCAGTGTACTACGTGGAGAGAGCCTTTCAGATAGAACACATTGATATTGACACTCACTTTCCCAGAGTGAAGCCGATGAACTTGTTCCTGCTGGTCTCCAAGAAGTGCTCGATGTCTTTCTCTCTGTCGAGACAGACAGACAGAAAGGGGAGGAGCTGGTCAGGCATCTCAAATCATCTGAAGCCTGCTGCCCCTCACTAACCCCCAGTCTGAGATCCACCTTCTCACTGATCACACTACTCGACCTACTGTGTTTCCTAATCTGGCTTCCCAGGCTTTTAGCGATACTATCCAAACAGACTGATCAAAGACATACGGCTGCTAACCAGATGATGCATCTCATGCTTAAAACCTCATCAGTCACGCTCGATGCTGCCTCTGTACTCTGTTTGATATTGGGATCTGGAATTCCGCCTCGTGCTAAATTAGCACAGCACTATGCTATGGTTCAAGGTTATGCACGCCACACGCACACACACACGTTGGGGTGAATAATGCATGAGTTTACAGATAATGAGTAGAGGATGATAAGAGCTAAGACTGGATCGCGTCCGTCCTTTCCTTGCCTCCCGTCTCCCTCTGCCCTCTCGGTCTTATCCACACAGCTGTGTAGACAGAGGCCATCTTGGGGGAGCTAGGGGACCAGGCTGTTACTGTATGAGTGACTGAGGTGGGTTACTTTGAGTCCTCCTGAACAGAGGGGGCACTATCAACAGCACGAGTGTGTAGAATAACTAAACTAGAACCCAGTGTACATTTTTTATTTTATCCCTTGACTTTGCAGATCTGAGGTAAGCAATAAGGTGATAGATCCACCCTGCCTTCTGATGGTGTTTGGGGAGCTTCAGCTTTATTACACCCATCCAATCCCTTTAGATTTGCAAACACAGAAAGGTTAAGAGTTATGGCGAGGGGGCTAGAGGTTTGTTTGGAACTGGGCCTCCCAGTCTTACCTGACTTTGGGGGCCCAGGGCAGACCCTTGGGGAGGGACGCTCTCTCAGTGGGGGGTCTGAGCGGGGGCGGTGGGGGTGGTGGCTGGATAATGACATCACGGTCCAGGGGGTCCACCTCGCCCTCGATGCCACTGTCGGGTTCCTCGCCATCCTCCTCCTCGTCGCGTGCGTCGTCGTTCTTAAAGGGGTCTCGCTCGTTGTACGTGTCTAGGCTGTCCTGCTTTACCAGGGGCTGGAACCCAGAACAACCAGCAGGGGGCATGAAAGAGGCCGTCCCCCCTCAAACACACAGGGTCAGGCCCTGGCTTCCCACTTCAACCACAAGCAATACTAAGATTTACCTACCATAAGGCTGCACTCAAAGACAAAAGGTTACAGAAACTCACAGTAAAAAAACCTGAGGAACTTTTGGGCCCGACTCCATATTCAAGTGTTAAACATTCCACTTACAACCATATCAGTCATACAACACAAACCCAGTAATCTCATAACACTTCTATAGTTTTAATGAATGACTGAGGCATCATCAATACAACAAGCATCAGGCAGAGGGGGTTGCATTCAATAGCAGCGAAACGCCAGTGCAATGTCACGTATGGTGGTGTGGTGGTAGTAACTAGTCGTTAGGGGTGTGGTGGTGAGGAGAGCAACAGAGGGGACGGAAGCAGTGTGACCAGCATAGAATTTTATGACTCGTATCCCATGGAGAACAAGCCATTCAGCTGAGTGGTGGGAAAGAAGCTGCAGTGAACTGTTGTCTACTGTGATACTGTGGCGGCTTAACAACCCAGTGGAGATGGAGACTAGAGGAAAGCTCCCGTCATGTCCGCAGGCACCTAAATGACCACAGCCAGCCCTGTCTCTGTACCCACCCATACAGAGCAGAACGCAGTGAAGGAGGAGAAAAAGAAGGAGGAAGAGGAGGAGATGGAGGAAGAAGAGAAAGAAGAAGAGGAAGAGGAGAAAGAAGAGGAGAAGAAAGAGGTAGAGGAATAGAAGGTGCAAGAACCAGACCAAGGCAGAGAAAATGCAGAGGGAAAGTGGGTAAAGACCTGCTTCTTGGGAAAGGGACTGTCTCCTTCCAAGCTATCAACAAAGGCACTCTGCGGGGACACAAGGAAGAGGAGGGCGGTTGAGAGCCTGGTGAAGTCAGAGCTCTAGTCTAAAAACAGCACATTAGAGGAAAAAGTTAAAAGAACAAACTTGTCATTCACTCCACTGTCAGGGGAATACAGTACACAGATGGTGTGCACATGGTTCCTATTCACATCTCCTACTGCTATAGCCAGGCTGAGCAATCGATGCTTGTTAGCCTCTAGCACCATGCCCTCTGTGACTGCAGGGTTTAGTTAGGCTCACTGTTAGAACACATCAGGTGTGTATTCAGTCAAGTGTGAGTCTAACGCACAGGTGAAAAGCGCCAGGAACAGTGTGTGAACAGTATGTGCATAATATAATGATTGTAGAATACGTACCCTGCGGCTGCGGCGTCCTCTCTTGGCCTGCTGTTGCTGTTCTATGAGCTCCATTGCCGAGGCTGGAGGAGAGGCTGCTCTCATGCTGCGGACCACCTTGATGCTGTCCTCGGGTAGGGGGGGCAGGCTCAGCCTCTCTCTGCCTCGAACCTTCATCTCCTGGAGCTCCTCCAAGCCCCCCATGGTGAACTGTAACACAGATACACACACAGTTTGAGATGGACACATACACAAAGACAGATGGACACAGAAAGCCATAGAGGTGTGCATGAACACACATGCACCGACCTCTATGCAGATATTGGCAAACCTCATTTTCCAATCCCATCAAGTCCACTGTGGAACTAGTCTAGCCTGACACTACGTTAGCATTATAGTGCCATTCTAACAAGTGTTCTGAATTTACAATAGATGGTAACATCATGGTGGATGAAATATCCCCGTTACGAAGCTGCTAGCCTACTAAACGGGCAGGTGATGGGGTGCTGTAGCTTACTGACCAGAACGGTCTTCCAGAGCAGCAGCAGGACCTTCTTCATGGGAAAGTGTGGAGCGTTCATGCTGCAGAACTTGGTCACCATGGTGAAGAGCAGCAGGGCAAATGGCTCTCCGTTGTACAGAGGAGAACCTGAGGTTAGAGGAAAGGAAAGGGTCAACAGCCAGCAGACACCTACAGTACACACGGCACACATACAGTGCACACACTAAAACATTTCCTGTATAATTTACAGTAAATTACTGGCAGAAATTGGCCAGTAAGTTGCTGTACTTTCTTTTACAGTACAACTATTGTAATCCATTTTATGCTACCACAAATTGTACTGTCATCTAATTTACAGTACCAAGTAAGTTAATGTAATCTAAATTACAGTACCAATTACAATATATTTCTGTAATTACCCAGTCCCAATTACAGTATATTTCTGTAATTACCCAGTGCTATTTGCAAGTTTTCATTTTTTCATTTACATTTTGGTCATTTAGCAGGCACTCATTAGCAACCAACGTTGAGAAAAAATAAATAATAATCATAGCATGTAAAAAGTATCTGTAACCGTCACTGAAAGTATTGTCGTAGTTAAAGGATACTGGTCTTCAAAATAATGGTAATAAAAACAAGATATCTTAATGATATATCTTTGACTATTTCTGGATAGTGTCAATACATTACTGAGATATTCAGGGCAACTTGATGCCAGCTTCTTGTAAAGGACTACAACGTCAAAGAAATTAAACACAGTACAATACTGTAAAGGTGACTAATAAACTGTCAGAAAGTAATTATTGCAGTATTTTACTATAATTACAAGGGATTGGAGCAAGAAGGTTGGCTGCTAGGGATTTGCATAGTACAGCATATTAATGAATACTAGGTGTTTTATATCACTTGCACTTCTAGAGGCCTAAACAAAGGCTTCCAACCGGGATGTGATTACAGGGCAAAACAGATCAAATGGACATGGTTAAATATTCAGCCATTAAAGGTTTAAGACCCGCTGCCACTCTGATCTAGTCTGGCAGACACCAGCTCTCGAGCGATGTAGTCACGTGGGTCATCTGTTCCCTATATACATTTCATTGTTAGGGAACCACTACCACATATCAGTTAAATTCGTACAGCATTCTCACTAAAGGGCGCAACAAATATATCCTCTTAAAAGACATAACAATACCATGCACCCAGTAGTGGTCAAAAGGTTTTTGGCGCTCCAAGAATGCAGTATCACTGACCAGGGTCAGTGTTACAGTAATATACTGTATTCTGAATTACAGTTAATTACTGGCAGCAATTGGCCAGTAAATTACTGTAGATTTACAGGACAAGGTTTGTGGAATTCCTTAAATACAGTATATTACTGTATTCTGGGGGGGTACAGCAATCTCACTCACGGGTGCAACAAACATAGCCTCTTACAAGGCATACATTAACATACACTATGTTAATGAGCCAGAGACTCTTTCCCCGCTTACAACATTAACCCACAATGCACCATAATTAATTCTGTAAAACACATCGAAGGTATTTTACTGTGCATTTCGCAGTGTTTTACTGTTGAAATTAAAGAAAGGTCTTACACTGCACACACACATACACACGCACATTCACAAACACAAACCCAGTTCAGTCTTGAAGGCCTCTCTGGCAGTTCTCCACTCTGGCCTGTCATCCTCTGTCTGCAGACGGATGGTCTCCACCATCAGGTACATGATGCTTAGCAAGACCCTAGTAGAACACAAGAGGTCAGAAGTCAGAATGAACAGGTGAGTGCATGCATGCATCAAGACAAATAGTCTGTAAGCTACCAAGGTAGAACAGCTCTCCAATCCAAAAACATAACTATGTGTGCTTGTGCATACATTATGTCTGCCTATGTGTAGTTTGTATGTGTGAATCTGTAAATGTGTGTGTGTGTGTGTGTGTGTGTGTGTGTGTGTGCATACTAAATAATGTTGCACACCTTTCCACATGCACTTGCCTAGCTAATGCGTCAGCCTAAATCCCCCTACAGTAATTAAACAACGTTAGCGAGGCAGTGTCCTGTGAATTAACGCCTTGGTTCAGATGGAAAACAAGCCATAATGGCCTCCATTTTCTACAAGCTATTAGGACGTGCTATTTGGTTTCCCACCTTATTGTCCCTAGAATTTCTAAGCAAACAGCTGGAGGCAGGGCTTTCTCCTATAGAGCTCAATTTTTATGTAATGGTCTGCCTATCCATGTGAGAGGCGCAGACTCGGTCTCGACCTTTAAGTTATTACTAAAGACTCATCTCTTCAGTAGCTCCTATGATTGAGTGTAGTCTGGCCCAGGGGTGTGAAGGTGAACAGCAAGGCACTGGAGCGACGAACCGCCCTCACTGTATGTGCCTGGCCGACTCCCCTCTCTCCACTGGGATTCTCTGCCTCTGACCCAAGAGGAGATCTTTGTGGGCTCTACTCAGCCTTGTCTCTTGGTAGTAAGTTGGTGGTCTGTTGATATCCCTCTAGTGGTGTGGGGGCTGTGCTTTGTCAAAGTGGATGGGGTTATATCCTGCCTGGTTGGCCCTGTCCAGGGGTATCGTCGGACGGGGCCACAGTGCCCCCCGACCCACCCCTGTCTCAGTCTCCAGTATCTATGCTACAATAGTCTATGTACGGGGGGCTAGGGTCAGTCTGTTATTTCTGGTGTAATTCTCCTGCGGAGAACTTAAATATCCTGTGGAGAACTTTGAGGTACTTAGATGTCCTGTGTACATTTAAGTATTCTCTCTCTCTCTCTCTTCCTCTCGGAGGACCTGAGCCCTAGGATCTTCCCTCAGAACTACCTGGCCTCTTGACTCCTGGCTGTCCCCAGTCCACCTGCTTGTCCTACTGCTCCAGTTTCAACTGTTCTGCCTGTGGCTAGGGAACCCTGACCTGTTCACCGGATGTGCTAACTTGTCCCGGACCTGCTGTTTTTGAGTCCATCTACCGCACCTGCTGTCTCGACCTCTGAATGCTCGGCTATGAAAAGCCAACTGATATTTACTTTTGAGGTACTGACCTGTTGAACCCTTTACAACCACTGATTATTATCATACCCTGCTGGTCATCTATGAATGTTTGAACATCTTGAAGAACAATCTGTCCTTAAATGGCCATCTACTCTTATAATCTCCACCCGGCACAGCCAGAAGAGGACTGGCCACCCCTCAGAGCCTGGTTCCTCTCTAGGTTTCTTCCTAGGTTCTGCCTTTCTAGGGAGTTTTTCCTAGCCACCGTGCGTCTACATCTGCATTGCTTGCTGTTTGGGGTTTTAGGCTGGGTTTCTCAGGTGGGAAACCAATTTGATTGATTGATATTAGGACAGATCTGCTCTCATAGCAGACCATTACTGGGGGAGGCACACATAGAGCTGCCTAGACAGAGTAGTAGAGATGGGATGGGAGGAACAGGTAATTATCAGTCTATGGAAGTCAGTGAGGGATTGACACTGGTACACTGGTACTAGAGTCTGGGCTGAACTGGTACTTGGGACTCTGGACTGGGGGGGTGTGACGTGTCAAGTGGTTGCTGAAGTAATGGGGTTGAAGACCTTGGCTTGGCTGATTGGGGGACTGCTGTAAAAATCAGTGCGGTAGAAGGATGCTCACCTGAGTTCTGTGCTGTCCGCCAGAGAGATGGCAGGTTTCCTCACTGCGCTGCTGCAGGCTTGGTTGTTACTGCAGAGTCAAACACAGAAGCAGTTTAGCATACATACAGTACAAATCGTACCACACCACAGCTAAACACAACAGACTAGAGATATCGCTAATGTCTAGGACCTGGTCAGGTCATGTGGTCAGGAAGTTCTCATTTCCTATAACTGCAGTGACAAAGACTAGAATGGCGATGGAATGTATAGCGGCCGTTTTACGCACTGATATAATTTGTTTTTGTATATAACGTTTCCTATGGCCGAAAGAGCTTCTGGACAGTAACCTCGATTTGGATGAAGATTCCTACTTCAACGAGTCGGCGGCTCAGGACATACTGCTCACCCCAGATCAGGCCCTTAACCCCGACACTCTGAATAGAAAGAGACTGCGATAAAGAGGCCGATGTGCCGGCACCCTGATGAAACTACGGCTACGAGTAAATAAACCACCTCTACCCTATTGGCGAATGTACAATCACTGGAGAACAAACTGGACGAGCTCCGTTGGAGACCGTCCCCATCAACGGGACCTGAAGAATTGTAATATCCTACGTTTCTCGGAAACTTGGCTGAACAAGGACATGGATTATATAAATCTAGGTGGCTTTTCTTTTTTAAAACATTCCTTTTTATTAAAGAGAACATAAAGAACATGTACCATACATACACAACTTATCTTTACTAAGGAGCATAGTTACATTCACATGTTAAGGGTACATTTTGGCTGTATAGAGCAAATATTTCAAGAGTCTGAATAAGTATACCATTTGGATTAATTTCAGTGGAGAGGATTGGAGTGAATCCACAGGAACAATACCTAGATGACATGGGTCTGGTTGAATAATAATACCTGTGATGTCCTGAATAACATGGAGAATTTCAGACCAAAAAGACTGGATTTGAAGACATTGCCAAAATATATGTGATAAAGTACCTATTTGTCCACACTGCCTCCAACATGTAGCTGATATTCCTTTTTTTCAGGGCTCATAAAAAAAAAGACGATGTACAGTGAGGGAAAAAAGTATTTGATCCTCTGCTGATTTTGTACGTTTGCCCACTGACAAAGAAATGATCAGTCTATAATTTTAATGGTAGGTTTATTTGAACAGTGAGACAGAATAACAACAAAAAAATCCAGAAAAACACATGTGAAAAAATGTATAAATTGATTTGCATTTTAATGAGGGAAATAAGTATTTGACCCCTCTGCAAAACATGACTTAGTACTTGGTGGCAAAACCCTTGTTGGCAATCACAGAGGTCAGACGTTTCTTGTAGTTGGCCACCAGGTTTGCACACATCTCAGGAGGGATTTTCTTGTCCCACTCCTCTTTGCAGATCTTCTCCAAGTCATTAAGGTTTCGAGGCTGACATTTGGCAACTCGAACCTTCAGCTCCCTCCACAGATTTTCTATGGGATTAAGGTCTGGACACTGGCTAGGCCACTCCAGGACCTTAATGTGCTTCTTCTTGAGCCACTCCTTTGTTGCCTTGGCCATGTGTTTTGGGTCATTGTCATGCTGGAATACCCATCCACGACCCATTTTCAATGCCCTGGCTGAGGTAAGGAGGTTCTCACCCAAGATTTGACAGTACATGGCCCCGTCCATCGTCCCTTTGATGCGGTGAATTTGTCCTGTCCCCTTAGCAGAAAAACACCCCTAAAGCTTAATGTTTCCACCTCCATGTTTGACAGTGGGGATGGTGTTCTTGGGGTCATAGGCAGCATTCCTCCTCCTCCAAACACGGCGAGTTGAGTTGATGCCAAAGAGCTCCATTTTGGTCTCATCTGACCACAACACTTTCACCCAGTTGTCCTCTGAATCATTCAGATGTTCATTGGCAAACTTCAGATGGGCATGTATATGTGCTTTCTTGAGCAGGGGGACCTTGCAGGCGCTGCAGGATTTCAGTCCTTCACGGCGTAGTGTGTTACCAATTGTTTTCTTGGTGACTATGGTCCCAGCTACCTTGAGATCATTGACAAGATCTTCCCGTGTAGTTCTGGGCTGATTCCTCACAGTTCTCATGATCATTGCAACTCCACGAGGTGAGATCTTGCATGGAGCCCCAGGCCGAGGGAGATTGACAGTTCTTTTGTGTTTCTTCCATTTGCGAATAATCGCACCAACTGTTGTCACCTTCTCACCAAGCTGCTTGGCGATGGTCTTGTAGCCCATTCCAGCCTTGTGTAGGTCTACAATCTTGTCCCTGACATCTTTGGAGAGCTCTTTGGTATTGGCCATGGTGGAGAGTTTGGAATCTGATTGATTGCTTCTGTGGACAGGTGTCTTTTATACAGGTAACAAACTGAGATTAGGAGCACTCCTTTAAGAGTGTGCTCCTAATCTCAGCTCGTTACCTGTATAAAAGACACCTGGGAGCCAGAAATCTTTCTGATTGAGAGGGGTCAAATACTTATTTCCCTCATTACAATGCAAATCAATTTATAACATTTTTCACATGCGTTTTTCTGGATTTTTTTGTTGTTATTCTGTCTCTCACTGTTCAAATAAACCTACCATTAAAATTATAGACTGATCATTTCTTTGTCAGTGGGCAAACACACAAAATCATCAGGGGGATCAAATACTTTTTTTCCCTCATTGTAGTACTTTGAATTGAAACTACATGTAACCCTTGTTCCGTTACATGTAGTGGCTTTATATAGTGTTATCCATATGTTCCCCCAGCTCTCCTCTGATATCTGCAGCTGTAATTCAACCTGCCATGAGTTCCTAAGATGATCTAAAAGATAATATATGCATGTTAAGGATACTGTGATAAAAACTGTTCCAATGTTTTCCCCTTGATAAAGTGATTCAATCTAGGTGTCTTTCTATGCATCAGCAGGACAGAATGGCAGCATCGGGTAAGCTCAAGTGGGGTGGTGTGTGTCTCTTTGTTTACAACAACAATCTCTAATATTAAAGGAAGTCTCTAGGTTCTGCTCACCTAAATTAGAATACCTCATGACAAATTGTAGACCATACTCTTTTTCATCTCTATTTTTCGTAGATGTCCATTTACCACCACAAACTAAAGCTGGCACTAAAACCACACTCAATGAGCTGTATAGATCCATAAGTCAACAAGTCAACTCTCAACCAGAGGCGGCGCTCCTAGTGGCTTGTGATCTTAATGCTGGAAAACTAAAATCCATTTCTACCAGCATGTCACCTGTGCAACTAGAGGAGAAAAAAATCGAGATCACCTTTACTCTACACACAGAGACGAATACAAAGCTCTCCCTCACCCTCCATTTTGCAAATCTGACCATAACTCTATCCTCCTAATTCCTGCTTACAAGCAAAAACTCAAAACAGGAAGTACCAGGGACGGAAGTGGTCCGATGAAGCGAATGCTAAGCTACAGAACTGTTTCGCTAGCACAGACTGGAATTTGTTTCGGGACTCATCCGATGCCATTTTCAGAGTTTATCACATCAGTCACCGGCTTTATTAATAAGTGCATTGACGACGTTGTCCCCACAGTGACAGTACGTACATATCCCAACCAGAAGCCATGGTTTACAGGCAGCATCCGCACTGAGCTAAATGCTAGAGCTGACACTTTCAAGGAGCGGGACACTAACCCAGACGTTTATAAGAAATCCCGCTACGGCTTCCAACAATCAAAAAACAGGCAAAGTGTCAATACAGGACTAAGATTGAATCCTATTACACCGGCTCTGACGCTCGTCGGATGTGGCAGGGCTTGCAAACTATCACAGATTAGAAAGGGAAACCTAGCCGTGAGCTTCCCAGTGACGCGAGACTACCAGACAAGCTAAATGTCTTCTATGCTCACTTTGAGGCAACACTGAACCATGTGTGAGGGCACCAGCTGTTCCAGATGACTGTCTGATCACCCTCTCCGTAGCTAATGTGAGTAAGACCTTTAAACAGGTTAACATTCACAAGGCCACAGGGCCAGACGGATTACCAGGACGCGTACTCTGAGCATGCGCTGACCAGCTGGCAAGTGTCTTCACTGACATTTTAAACTTCTTCCTGACCCAGTCTGTCATACCTACATGCTTCAAGCAGACCACCATAGTTCATGAGCCCAAGAACGCCAAGATATTCATTTAGACAGGTTATCGCCTCGTAGCACTCTGCAGCCGTGAAAAGCTTTGAAAGGCTGGTCATGGCTCACATCAACACCATCATCCCAGACACCCTGGACCCACTCCAATTTGCATACCACCCCAACAGATCCACAGATGAAGTAATCTCTATTGCACTCCACACTGCCCTTTCCCACTTGGACAAAGGGAACACCTATGTGAGAATGTGGTTCATTGACTACATCTCAGTGTTCAACACCATAGTGCTCTCCAAGTTCATAATATTTAACATTTCTGTAATTTAGCAGATGCTCTTATCCAAAGCGACCTACAGTACTGGGTGCATACGTTTTCATACTGGTCCCCCATAGGATTCGAACTCACAACCCTGCCATGCTTTACCAACTGAGCCACACGGGGATCGATCATCACTAAGCTAAGGACAATGGAACTGAACACCTCCCTCTGCAACTGGATCCTGGACTTCCTGATGGGGCGCTCCCAGGTGGTGAGGGTAGGCAACAACACATCCGCCACGCTGACCCTCAAAACCTGGGCCACTCAGGGGTGCATGCTTAGTCCCCTCCTGTACTCCCCGTTTACCCACGACTGTGTGGCCGCTCAAAATGCTAACACCATCATTAAGTTTGCCAACGACATGACAGTGGTAGGCCTGATCACCGACGATGACGAGACAGCCTATAGGGGACTGCAGGAAACGGAGGACCAAGGACGCCCCCATTCATATCGACGGGGCTGTAGTGGAGTGGATCAAGAGCTTCAAGTTCCTCAGTGTCCACATCACTAAGGATCTATCATGGTCCAAACACACCAACACAGTCGTGAAGAGGGCACGAGAACACCTCTTCCCTCTCAGGAGGCTGAGAGCATCTTGACTGGCTGCATCACCAATTGGTATGGCAACTTGGAATCCGACCGCAAGGCGCTACAGAGGGTAGTGCGTAAGGCCCAGTACATCACTGGGGCCAAGCTCCCTGGCATCCAGGACCTCTATACCAGGCGGTGTCAGAGGAAGGCCCTAAAAATTGGCAAAGACTCCAGCCACCCAAGTCATAGACTGTTCTCTCTGCTAACCAAAGGCAAGGGGTACGGATGCACCAAGTCTGGAACCAACAGGCCCTTGAACAGCTTCTGCCCCCAAGCCATAACACGGCTAAATAGTTAGTTAAATAGTTAACCAAATAGCTACCATGGACTATCTGCAGACCCTTTTTGCATACATTTTTCTGACTCACCACATACGCTGCTGCTACTGTCCGTCACTTTATTCCTAGTTATTATGTACATATCTACCTCAATTACCTCGTACCCCTGAACATCGACTTGGTACTGGTACCCCTTGTATATAGCCAAGTTATCGTTACTCATTGTGTATCTATTATTATGTGTTTTACTTTTCTGTTATTTCTCTATTTTTTTTTCTCTCTGTATTGTTTGGAAGGGCCTGTAAGCATTTAAATGTTAGTCCACACCTGTTGTTTAGAAAGCATGTGACTAATTCTATTTAATTTGAAGTGAAAAAACTGCGTTATCACAACTGAGAATGAACACCAGTGCAGGCAGAGGAGAAATACAGGCACATAATTCCCTGTGTGTTGGCTCCACAGCTTAACAGGTGCTACGATAGCGGCTGCTTGCCTGCTAAGGCTAAGCTGTAGAATCAGAGGTTGATAAGAGACCAAGACTAGAGACGGCAGGAGCAGACAGAGGAGCACAAAGACTAAAAAGGAAGGAAACAAAGCCTTGAAGGCTCTGCTGCCTTGCCAGTGAGCTGTTTGAAGTGTGAATCAGAGGCCGGTGCTCTGTCTCTTTCTCTCTGCTCTCACCCTGTTCTCTCTGCTCTTATTCCCCTCACTAAGAGCCAGCAGGTGCCTCATATCCTACACTGAGGCGAAGAGGGATGGAAGTGGGAGGTAGAGAGGAAAAGAGAAAGAGAGAATGGTCTATTCATGAATTAACATTTCTGGTGAACGTGTGTGTGTGTGTCTCGCTGCCTGTCTGTGAATGTGCGTGTGCATGTACGTGCCTGTGTGTGTTTAATTCCACACTATCCAGGGTCCCTCAGCAACACTCAGCAAGGATTAGCCTGGCGGTGACTCTCATTAAATAGGAGCCAGGGCGATGGACAGAAATACCCAACAGAAGAAACAGAACAGGAAGCCATTCCTGGACACTGAGTCATGATCGAGCAGTCGGTCACTCTCCACACACACATAGACCCTAGCCTGTACCACCTCCCACAGTCACTCCCACCAGGATAATAATAAAAAAAATAGATGTTCAGTTCTGTGGCTGCTTTCCACTTCTCAGAGGAGAAGCCCTGCCCTCACCCACGCACACAAAATCTTAGCCTCTAACCAATATTCCACCTAGCCAATCAGCTATTATAAGCCTGGAAGGGATGAGAGAGCCAAGCCTATGGGTTCGTAGCCTCAACCACGCAGCACACACACACACACACACACACACACACACACACACACACACACACCAATTGATTAATGGACTGATGAATGTATATTTTTCTCTTGCTTTGTTTGCTCTTTTCAGTCTTATGTCTATCTCTGATAAGCTACCCAGGAAAGGGCTGAAAATAGCCCATATTAATATAAGTAGCCTTAGAAATAAGGTTCATGAAATTAATAACTTGCTAACATCAGATAACATTAGCCATTTCTGAGACTCACTTAGATAATTCATTTGATAATACATCAGTAGCAATACAAGGATATAACATTTATAGAAGAGACAGAAATGATTATGTGGGAGGTGTTGCTGTATATATATATATATATATATATATATATTCAGAGCCATATCCCTGTAATGCTTAGAGAATATCTTATGTCAAGTGTTATTGAAGTGTTGTGGTTGCAGGTTCACTTGGCACATCTAAAGCCTTTTCGTTTGGGGTGTTGGTATAGGCCACCAAGTGCTAACAGTCAGTATATAAATAATATATGTGTGAAATGCTTGATAGTGTATCTGATGTAAACAGAGAGGTCTACTTTCTTGAGGACCTGAATATTGACTGGTTTTCATAAAGCTGTCCGCTCAAGAGGAATCTTCTTACTGTAACCAGTGCCTGTAATCTGGTTCCGGTTATTAATCAACCTACCAGGGTGTTTACAAACACTACAGGAACCACATCATCCACATGTATCGATCACATTTTTACTAATGCTGTATAACGTTGTTCTAAAGCTGTATCCGTACCCATTGGATGCAGTGAGTGGCTACAGTGAGGGAAAAAATATTTGATCCCCTGATGATTTTGTACGTTTGCCCAATGACAAAGAAATTATCAGTCTATAATTTTAATGGTAGGTTTATTTGAACAGTGAGAGACAGAAAAACAAAACAAAAATCCAGAAAAACACGTGAAAAATGTTATGAAATGATTTGCATTTTAATGAGGGAAATAAGTATTTGAAAGATTTCTGGCTCCCAGGTGTCTTTTATACAGGTAACAAGCTGAGATTAGGAGCACACTCTTAAAGGGAGTGCTCCTAATCTCAGCCTGTTACCTGTATAAAAATCACCTGTCCACAGAAGCAATCAATCAATCAGATTCCAAAGTCTCCACCATGGCCAAGACCAAAGAGCTCTCCAAGGATGTCAGGGACAAGGTTGTAGACCTACACAAGGCTGGAATGGGCTACAAGACCATCGCCAAGCAGCTTGGTGAGAAGGTGACAACAGTTGGTGCGATTATTCGCAAATGGAAGAAACACAAAAGAACTGTCAATCTCCCTCGGCCTGGGGCTCCATGCAAGATCTCACCTTGTGGAGTTGCAATGATCATGACAACGGTGAGGAATCAGCCCAGAACTACACGGGAGGATCTTGTCAATCATCAAGGCAAATGGGACCATAGTCACCAAGAAAACAATTGGTAACACACTACGCCGTGAAGGACTGAAATCCTGCAGCGCCCGCAAGGTCCCCCTGCTCAAGAAAGCACATATACAGTGGGGAAAAAAGTATTTAGTCAGCCACCAATTGTGCAAGTTCTCTCAAAAAAAATCCAGAAAATCACATTGTAGGATTTTTTATGAATTTATTTGCAAATTATGGTGGAAAATAAGTATTTGGCCACATACAAACAAGCAAGATTTCTGGCTCTCACAGACCTGTAACTTCTTCTTTAAGAGGCTCCTCTGTCCTCCACTCATTACCTGTATTAATGGCACCTGTTTGAACTTGTTATCAGTATAAAAGACACCTGTCCACAACCTCAAACAGTCACACTCCAAACTCCACTATGGCCAAGACCAAAGAGCTGTCAAAGGACACCAGAAACAAAATTGTAGACCTGCACCAGGTTGGGAAGACTGAATCTGCAATAGGTAAGCAGCTTGGTTTGAAGAAATCAACTGTGGGAGCAATTATTAGGAAATGGAAGACATACAAGACCACTGATAATCTTCCTCGATCTGGGGCTCCACGCAAGATCTCACCCGTGGGGTCAAAATGATCACAAGAACGGTGAGCAAAAATCCCAGAACCACACGGGAGGACCTAGTGAATGACCTGCAGAGAGCTGGGACCAAAGTAACAAAGCCTACCATCAGTAACACACTACGCCGCCAGGGACTCAAATCCTGCAGTGCCAGACGTGTCCCCCTGCTTAAGCCAGTACATGTTCAGGCCCGTCTAAAGTTTGCTAGAGAGCATTTGGATGATCCAGATGAGGATTGGGAGAATGTCAGATGAAACCAAAATAGAACTTTTTGGTAAAAACTCAACTCATCGTGTTTGGAGGACAAAGAATGCTGAGTTGCATCCAAAGAACACCATACCTACTGTGAAGCATGGGGGTGGAAACATCATGCTTTGGGGCTGTTTTTCTGCAAAGGGACCAGGACGACTGATCCGTGTAAAGGAAAGAATGAATGGGGCCATGTATCGTGAGATTTTGAGTGAAAACCTCCTTCCATCAGCAAGGGCATTGAAGATGAAACGTGGCTGGGTCTTTCAGCATGACAATGATCCCAAACACACCGCCGGGCAACGAAGGAGTGGCTTCAGAAGAAGCATTTCAAGGTCCTGGAGTGGCCTAGCCAGTCTCCAGATCTCAACCCCATAGAAAATCTTTGGAGGGAGTTGAAAGTCCGTGTTGCCCAGCGACAGCCCCAAAACATCACTGCTCTAGAGGAGATCTGCATGGAGGAATGGGCCAAAATACCAGCAACAGTGTGTGAAAACCTTGTGAAGACTTACAGAAAACATTTGACCTCTGTCATTGCCAACAAAGGGTATATAACAAAGTATTGAGATAAACTTTTGTTATTGACCAAATACTTATTTTCCACCATAATTTGCAAATAAATTCATAAAAAATCCTACAAATGTGATTTTCTGGATTTTCCTCATTTCGTCTGTCATAGTTGAAGTGTACCTATGATGAAAATTACAGGCCTCTCTCATCTTTTTAAGTGAGAGAACTTGCACAATTGGTGGCTGACTAAATACTTTTTTTCCCCACTGTACATGCCCGTCTGAAGTTTGCCAATGAACATCTGAATGATTCAGAGGACAACTGGGTGAAAGTGTTGTGGTCAGATGAGACCAAAATGGAGCTCTTTGGCATCAACTCAACTCGCCGTGTTTGGAGGAGGAGGAATGCTGCCTATGACCCCAAGAACACCATCCCCACCGTCAAACATGGAGGTGGAAACATTATGCTTCGGGGGTGTTGTTCTGCTAAGGGGACAGGACAACTTCACCGCATCAAAGGGACAATGGGCGGGCCATGTACCGTCAAATCTTGGGTGAGAACCTCCTTCCCTCCGCCAGGGGATTGAAAATGGGTCATGGATGGGTATTCCAGCATGACAATGACCCAAAACACATGGCCAAGGCAACAAAGGAGTGGCTCAAGAAGAAGCACATTAAGGTCCTGGAGTGGCCTAGCCAGTGTCCAGACCTTAATCCCATAGAAAATCTGTGGAGGGCTGAAGGTCTGAGTTGCCAAATGTCAGCCTCGAAACCTTAATGACTTGGAGAAGATCTGCAAAGAGGAGTGGGACAAGAAAATCCCTCCTGAGATGTGTGCAAACCTGGTGGCCAACTACAAGAAACGTCTGACCTCTGTGATTGCCAACAAGGGTTTTGCCACCAAGTACTAAGTCATGTTTTGCAGAGGGGTCAAATACTTATTTCCCTCATTAAAATGCAAATCATTTTATAACATTTTTCACATGCTTTTCTGGATTTTTTTGTTGTTATTCTGTCTCTCACTGTTCAAATAAACCTACCATTAAAATTATAGACTGATCATTTCTTTGTCAGTGGGCAAACATACAAAATCAGCAGGGGATCAAATACTTTTTTCCCCTCACTGTATATCCAGGAAAGCCAAAGTTCCAACAGCTGGGCCTAAAATAGTATAGAAGTGATCCTACAAAAGATTTTGCTGTGACTCTTATGTGGATGATGTTAAAATATTTGTTGGTCTGAAAACACGGGGGTGGCAGCATTATGTTGCAGGGGTGCTTTGCTGCAGGGGGGACTGGTGCATTTCACAAAATAGATGGCATCATGAGGGAGGAAAATTATGTGGATATATTGAAGCAACATCTCAAGACATCAGTCAGGAAGTTAAAGCTTGGTCGCAGAAGGGTCTTCGAAATGGACAATGACCCCAAGCATACTTCCAAAGTTGTGGCAAAATGGCTTAAGGACAACAAAGGCAAGGTATTGGAGTGGTCATCACAAAGCCCTGACCTCAATCCTATAGAACATTTGTGGGCAGAACTGAAAAAGCGTGTGTGAGCAAGGAGGCCTACAAACCTGACTCAGTTACACCAGCTCTGTCAGGAAGAATGGGCCAAAATTCACCCAACTTCTTGTGGGAAGCTTGTGGAAGGCTACCTAAAACGTTTGACCCAAGTTAAACAATTTAAAGGCAATGCTACCAAATACTAATTGCGTGTATGTAAACTTCAGACCCACTGGGAATGTGAAAGAAATAAAAGCTGAAATAAATCATTCTCTCTACTATTATTCTGACATTTCAGATTCTTAAAATAAAGTGGTGATCCTAACTGACCTAAGACAGGGAATTTTTACTCTGATTAAATTTCAGGAATTGTGAAAAACTGAGTTTAAATGTACAGTATTATATAGAGCCCTTATTGCATGGAACTTCCTTCCATCTCATAATGCTCAAATAAACAGAAAACCTGGTTTGAAAAAAACAGATAAAGCAACATCTCACGGCACAAGGCCTCTCCCCTATTTGACCTAGATAGTTTGTGTGTATGCATTGATATGTAGGCTACGTGTGCCTTTTTAAAAATGTATGTACATTGGGCTCCAAAATTACTGGCACCCCTGACTGGCAATGCACAAATAATGCTTAAACAAATATAAACAATATAATTATAGAGATAAACTCAAAACACATGTGAGAAATACTGTACTTTATTAATGTTTCAATGGAACCAACCAAAATAATTTATTGATTTAATTAAAAATCAATGTCCTCCAAATCAAGGTTTCACAATTAATGGCACCCTTAAAGATTATTGCAAATAACACCTACCAAAATTAAACCACAAATTAAATTCCACTTATTTAAGTTTATCTTATTTAAGTTGAAGTCTTAAGGAACTATATTGAGCCATTACATCACTTCCTGTTTCACTAGGGTATAAAAATGAGGTAACACACATGCAATATCCCTTTGTCATTACAAGCATTTCGCTACACTCGCATTAACATCTGCTAACCATGTGTATGTGACAAATAAAATTTGATTTGACCTTCATAAAAAAAATCTAAAGATATGGAACAGTTGAAAACCTCACGGGTAGAAGACGCAAATACATTTTGCCCCCCAGGATAGGGAGGAGGATGGTGAGAGAAGCAACAAAATCCCCAAGAATCACTGTGAAAGAATTGCAGGCCTTGGTGGCATCTTGGGGTCACCAGGTTTCAAAAAGCACCATCAGACGCCACCTCCACAACCACAGGCTCTTTGGAAGGGTTGCCAGAAGAAAGCCCTTTCTGAACCCAAGATACAGACGCAAGCGCTTGGAGTTTGCCAGACGTCATTTAAATTATGACTGGAAGAAGGTGCTCTGGTCAGATGAGACCAAAATTGAATGTTTTGTTCAGATACAGCATCGGCAAGTTTGGCGTCAAAACAGAGATGCATACAATGAGAGGCACATACCCACGGTGAAATATGGAGGGGGGGGGGTCAGTGATGTTTTGGGGCTGTTTTAATTCCAGAGGTCCAGGGGCACTGGTTAAGATTGATGGCATAATGAATTCCACCAAGTATCAGGCAATTTTGGCTGACAATCTGGTTGCCTCTGCCAGAAGGCTGGGACTTGGCCATAGGTGGACTTTCCAACAAGACAATGACCCGAAACATACCTCAAGATCCACACAGAAATGGTTCTGTGACAACAAAATCAATGTTCTGCCATGGGCATCTCAGTTGCCGGACCTCAATCCAATCAAAAACCTGTGGGCTGAGTTGAAGAGGGCAGTTGATAAGCGCAAACCCAAGAATGCGAAAGATATTGAAAGGATCTGCATAGAGGAATGGTCCAAAATCCCTCCAAATGTGTTCCTTAACCTTGTCAAACATTACAGGAAAAGACTCCATGCTGTTATCCTTGCCAGGTGGTTGCACTAAGTACTAAATGAAGAGTGCCAATAATTATGAAACCTTGATTTTGGTTAAATTTATTTTATATTAAATAATTGTATGATTTTGGTTGGTTCCAATGCAACATTAATAAAGTACAGTACTTCTCACATGTTGGTATTTTGAGTTTCTCTCTATAATTATATTGTTTATATTTTTTTAAGTATTGTTTGTGCATTGCCAGTCAGGGGTGCCAGTAATTTTGGAGCCCACTGTAGTTCTGTCCTTGTCTAACGATGTTCTGTATTATGTCATTCTGTATTATGTTTCATGTTTTGTGTGGACCCCAGGAAGAGTAGCTGCTGCTTTTGCAACAGCTAATGGGGATCCTAATAAAATACCAAATACCAAAATCAGCATCATCTCTACCAGCAACTCCCTACGGCATTCCTATTAGGCAGATTAGTCAATGGCTGGGGGTGGTAGTCAATGGCTGGGAAGCAGATCTTCCCTTAGGGAGAGGAGGAACCTCAGGCAGGAAGGACACAGGGGAGTTGACTCCGGAGGAGAGAGGAACAGTGGGTATGCTTATGTGATGCCCTTTTTGTGTAAGAGCTGTTTGAAAAGCCCAACTGAAATTGTATGGAGTGTACAAAACATTAAGAACACCTGGTCTTTCCATGACAGACTGACCAGATGAATCCAGGTGAAAGCTATGATCCCTTATTGAATTCACTTGTTATATCCACTTCAAATCAGTGTAGATGAAGGGGAGGAGATGGGTTAAATAATGAGTTTTAAGCCTTGAGACAATTGAGACATGGATTGTGTATATGTACCATTCAGAGGGTGAATGGGCAAGATAAAATATTTAAACGCCTTTAAAAACGGGGGTATGGTAGTAGGTGCTAGGCGCACCGGTTTATGTCAAGAACTGCAACGCCGCTGCGTTTTTCCACACTGAACAATTTTCTGTGTGTATCAAGAATGGTCCACCACCCAAAGGACATCCAGCCAACTTGACAACTTTGGGAAGCATTGGAGTCAACATGGGCCAGCATCCCTGTGGAATGCTTTGACACCTTGTAGAGCCCATGCCCCGTTGAATTGAGGCTGTTCTGAGGGCAAAAGTTGGGGTGCAACTCAATATTAGGAAGACTGTTCTTAATGTTTTATACACTCAGTGTACAGTATATGACTTAATAATGATGCACATACATTTAGCCAGATCTTTTGACCTGTATTGTATGACAATGCATTTTATGTATGTTTCTGAAAATGTATCTACTAAGACGTTCTAATAAGCCTAAACCTACAGAGCAGTACATTACTCAACTTATTTCCCCTGCAGTCTCTTTCCCCTACTGTATCCCTTTCTCCAGTTGTATATTTCTCCTACTGTATCTCTTTCCACTGTTCTCTCTTTCCTCGTTGTATCTTTCTCTTACTGTATCTCTTTCCCCTGCTGTCTCTTTCTCAAACTCCAGCGAACATCTAGTGAGAGTGAATGCTACGGTGTACCATCTCTGTAGCATTAAAGGCCCAGTGCAGTCAAACACATGATTTTGCTGTGTTTTATATACATTTCCAACCTATGAGGTTGGAATAATACTGTGAAATATATATGTATATTTAAAATGATGATGCCCTTGTTTAAAAAGGCCGCCTGAAAGTTCAGCTTGTTTTGGTGGGATGGAATTTAGGCCTGCCTGGTGACATCACCAGGCAGTAAATTAGTTAATAGACCAATAAGAAAGACTTTCAAACCTCTCTGCCAATAACAGCTAGTTTTCAGTTTTCCCCTCCCCACTCAGACAACTCCCAGACAGTCCAAGCAAAATTCTTGCTTGAGAAATTGTTCTTTGCTAAGAAACTATTTTTGTTTCCTTTTGATCATTTTAATTGAAAACAATAATAGTAAGGTACTTAATTGTCACCCTGTAAATGATTTGTTATTGAGATAAAAACATCTGCATTGGACCATTAATCAAGGAGGAGGTAAGCGCTAACCACAGTGGTGCACAACACTCAACACTTGTTGAGAAACATAAAAATACATGAATTACGAGACATTGTGGCTGTTGTGGTAGAGTTATGGTGCGATTGTAGTAATGTTGTCCTACTCACTCTATCTCCATGCTCAGCAGCTCCAGGAGAGCGGTGAAAATGCCCATGTCATAGAGCAGGAACACATTGTGGCGAGACCAGTGGATCACGTCCGCATCCGTGTCACACTCATCAAACACCCCTGGGGAACGCCACACATAGGCTTCAACAGATGCTCACTCACCACACAACAGTCTCAAAGGACTCTGAAGGACTCAAGCATAAATACTGTACATGTCCTCTGTTTCATACGAAAATGTTGGTCAGAGAAATTGCAAGGGAAATATTTAAATATTCACTTAATCTCCTAGATGCATGTCAAAATATGCTACAACCAAAACAAATTATCTTGTAGTGTGCAGTGACGGTGATGATTACCCTGTGCCAGGTAGAGGATGGCCCGGGCCACCTTCAGCCTCTTGTCCCGGTCAGTGACCTCCAGAGCATCTAGTAGTCTCATCACATAGGCCCTCTGCTGCTCCTGACCCAGCTCAATCCACCTCTTCCCCCGCACTGCAGAGAGACAGGGACAGAGTGAAAGAGACCAGGTGAGTCATGTCACTTTGTATGCCTGTGTGACCTTGTGACTCTGAGCTTGTACGTCTGTCGCTCTCTTATTCTCGCTCACTCTCGCTCTCTCTATTCACTTGTTTCTCCCATTCCCTCACTCTACCTCACATTCTCTTTTCTTCATCTATTCTCTCTCCCTCTTTTCTACATCCACTCTCCCTCTTTCCCCTTTACATACGTGAAAAAGGTTGGCTGGGATCAGCTCTGGTCATTAAACTCACACGGACCCAGGAGCAGCTAGCGGTCTCAGAGTCAAAGTGACCTGGCCTCAGCTCACATGCATGGTCACAGCAGGCTATTTCAGCCCTGGCCAGGTATAGCAGTACACACACTGATCACCCACTGTGAACGCTCACTAAAGACAAAACAATGCCAGGATCCAACATCAAGGCAACAACGCCTTTTACTTCTAGGCTATGAGCGATTGTTTCCTAAAAGTGAAGAATAGTGTATAAATAGGAATGTTTCCATCATGATCAATGGAATTCAAATAGCTAGTCAGTTACTCTCTTTCAGTAGACATTTTCTGACATGTAGTGCCTCCAGAAAGAATTCATACTTATTCCACACTTTGTTGTGTTACAGCCTGAATCCAAAATGTATTAAATAGATGTTTTACCCATCTACACACAATGCGCCATAATGACAAAGTGAAAACTTATTTTTTTAAATTTTTGCAAATGTATCGAAAGTGAAATCCAGAAATAGCAAATGTACATACGTTTACATAACTGAGTCTTTCTGGGTAAGTCTCTAAGAGCTTTGCATACCTAGATTGTACAATATTTGCACATGATTATTTTTTTAATTCTTCAAGCTCTGTCAAGTTGGTTGTTGATCATTGCAAAACAGCCAGTCTTGCCATAGATTTTCAAGTTGCTTTAGGTCTAACTGTAACAAGGCCTCTCAGGGACATTCAATGTCGTCTTGGTGACTAACTCCAGTATATATTTGGCGTAGTGTTTTAGGTTATTGTCCTGCTGAAAGGTGAACTTGCCTCCCAGTGTCCATTGGAAAGCAGACTGAACCAGGTTTTCCTCTAGCATTTTTATTCAGTTTCTTTACATCCCCCCCCAAAAAACTCTAGTCCTTGCCGATGACAAGCATACCCATAACATGATGCAGCCACAACCATGCTTGAAAATATGAAGAGTGGTACTCAGTGATGTTCATCCATCCTCAGTTCTCTTCAGGCATTAATCTCTGTAACTGTTTTAAAGTCACCATTGGCCTCATGGTGAAATTCTTGAGTGGTTTCCTTCCTCTCCGGCAACTAAGTTAGGAAGGAGGCCTGTATTTTTGCAGAGACCTGGTGTATTGATGCACCATCCAAAGTGCAATTAATAACATCACCATGCTCAAAGGGATATTCAATGTCTGCCTTTTTAAAATCAATTTTTTTTTTTTTTTTTTTTTTTAACCAATAGGTGCCTTTCTTTGCGAGGCATTGGAAAACCTCCATAGTCTTTGTGGTTGAATCTGTGTTTGAAATTCACTGCTGGGCCTTTGATAATTGTATTATTGGGGTACAGAGATGAGGTAGTCATTCAAAAATCATGTTAACACTATTATTATACATACAACTTGTGACATGTTATGCAAATTTTTATACCTGAATGTAATTTAGGCTTGCCATAATAAAGGGGTTGAATACTTATTGACTCAAGACATTTCAGCTTTTCATTTTTTATTCATTTGTAAAAATGACAAAAAATATAATTCCACTTTGACATGGAGTATTGTGTGTAGTTTGCCTGTGACACAAAATTTTATTTTTATCCATTTTAAATTCAGGCTGTAACACAACAAAATTTGGAAAACGTGAGGGGGTGTGAATACTTGCTGAAAGCACTTTAACTCTGACAAAACTTAACTGTATAAAGTTCATCGCATGTAACTTTTAATGCGCAGCTCTGATAAGAGCTCTGATAATGTCATTTTGCTTAAAGTGCTTGGAGAGTAGCGACGCAGAGGACAGGGGTGCATACATATTTAGCAGTGATGGAGAGCAGCAGTCTGGCAGATGTGTTAAAACATTGATGAGGGCCCCGTCACCATTTGGCATATTTAAAACCCAGATACAGAGAGACAGCACATCTCCATTCTCTCTCTGCAGCACAGCCAGCCAGCCAAGCTTTCCACTGATCCATCTATTCATTCCTATTGGCTTTAGGGGAACAGTGGGAAGAACAAGACCTAGCCTAGCTCTCTTAAGTCATGTAACGTGCTGCAGCTGCAAAAAAATTGCCCTTTTGGGACAACAAAGCTCTGTGGAACTGAATGTTTGGCGCCACACATTATGTATTATTACTCATTATGAACCTTCCTTTAACTTAGCAAGCAGAGTAAGAATACAACCACAATTACAGTCACGAACTGGGCAGAGTTTCAGAGAATATGAGAGGGGTCGAATGAGTATGGAGATTAGATCAGCAAAATGGACACAGTCCAATTCATCCGGTCAATATGACTCACGTTAGGAGATGAAATGGAATCGACCAGCTGTTTAATAACAATGCTCATGATATGGAACAGTTGGTCACAGTAGTAGGCTATGGCTGTTAGTTGTGGTTTTGCAGCGTATAGATAAGGCAGCTCTGTTTGTCATGGCGTTAAGAGAGGCAGCGGCTGCAGAGCAGAGTTTGGCAAGATGTGTGTGTTCCTGTATGCGTGTGTGTGTCACCTTCTCCCCAAACCTCTTGCTGAAAGTGTCAGGTTAGAACATGCAATCAGACACACACACACACACACACACACACACCACTGTGCAGAACACTGCTGACAGTTCCTTCTCTCCCTCTGAACCACTGGGAGCAGTCAATTAATCAGCTCCCTCGACCCTCTCTCCCTTTCCCTCTTTCACCCCCTCTCTCTATCAGACTTTCTCTCTCCAGATGATTACCAGGACGCAAATCCATTCCATTACACTTCTACATACTCTCTCTCTATCCATCTCTCTCTCCGTAAACAGCAGAATAACAGGCAAACACAGAGGGTATGCAAACAAACAGCGTGTTCAAGGTGAGTCAGAAAGCCCTTTGGCACACTCACTGCTTTAGAAAGAAATGCGCACACACACAAACTAATTAAGACAGGCATGTAGCGTTGGCTGGAAAGACAAAACCGCCACTGACAGACAAGAAGGTAACAGTACCATGGCTCCTGAAATCGTCCTCAAAGTAGTCCCTGTTGAGGGCGAACTCGGGCTCCTCCGTGTAACTGTATATCTCTGTGGACAAACAGGAGACAGGGGAAAAATCAGACAGACAGGATGACATATACAGTTGAAGTCAGAAGTTTACATACACCTTAGCCAAATACATTTAAACTCAGTTTTTCACAATTCCTGACATTTAATCCTAGTAAAAATTCCCTGTCTTAGGTCAGTTAGGATCACCACTTTATTCGAAGAATGTGAAATGTCAGAATAATAGTAGAGAGAATGATTTATTTCAGCTTTTGTTTCTTTCATCACATTCCCAGTGGGTCCGAAGTTTACATACACTCAATTAGTTTTTGGTAGCATTGCCTTTAAATTGTTTAACTTGGGTCAAACATTTCGGGTAGCCTTCCACAAGCTTCCCACAATAAGTTGGGTGAATTGTGGCCCATTCCTCCTGACAGAGCTGGTGTAACTGAGTCAGGTTTGTAGGCCTCCTTGCTCACACATGCCTTTTCAGTTCTGCCCAAAAATGTTCTATAGGATTGAGGTCAGGGCTTTGTGATGGCCACTCCAATACCTTGACTTTGTTGTCCTTTAGCCATTTTGCCACAACTTTGGAAGTATGCTTGGGGTCATTGTCCATTTGGAAGACCCTTCTGCGACCAAGCTTTAACTTCCTAACTGATGTCTTGAGATGTTCCTTGCAAGCCTACCCCTTTTCCTCCAAACATAACGATGGTCATTATGGCCAAACAGTTCTATTTTTGTTTCATCAGACCAGAGGACATTTCTCCAAAAAGTATGATATTTGTCCACATGTGCAGTTGCAAACCGTAGTCTGGCTTTTTTTATGGCAGTTTTGGAGCAGTGGCTTCTTCCTTGATGAGCCTTTCAGGTTATGTCGACATAGGACTCGTTTTACTGTGGATATAGACACTTTTGTACCCGTTTCCTCATGCATCTTCACAAGGTCCTTTGCCGTTGTTCTGGGATTGATTTGCACTTTTCGCACCAAAGTACGTTCATCTCTAGGAGACAGAACGCGTCTCCTTCCTGAGCGGTATGACTGCTGCGTGGTCCCATGGTGTTTATACTTGCGTACTATTGTTTGTACAGATGAACGTGGTACCTTCAGGCGTTTGGAAATTGCTCCCAAGGATGAACCAGACTTGTGGAGGTCTACAATTGTTTTTCTGAGGTCTTGGCTGATTTCTTTTGATTTTCCCATGATGTCAAGCAAAGAGGCACTGAGTTTGAAGGTAGGCCTTGAAATACATCCACAGGAACACCTCCAATTGACTCAAATTATAGCCACAACATCATTTTCTGGAATTTTCCAAGCTTTTTAAAAGGCACAGCCAACTTAGTGTATGTAAACTTCTGACCCACTGAAATTCGGATACAGTGAATTATAAGTGAAATAATCTGTCTGTAAACAACTGTTGGAAAAATTACTCGTGTCATGCACAAAGAAGATGTCCTAACCGACTTGCCAAAACTATAGTTTGTTAACAAGAAATTTGTGGAGTGGTTGAAAAACAAGTTTTAATGACTCCAACCTAAGTGTATGTAAACTTCCGACTTCAACTGTAGTACTGTACCGAAGGATTCAACAGAGGTAATGTCATGAAAGACATTGCGGGGTATACTGTAGTGGAATCCCTGTATGGCTCAGTTGGTAAAGCATGGCACTTACAATGCCAGGATTGTGGGTTTGATTCCTGGGGCCACACATTTGTCAAATTTATGGACTCAATGTGACTAAGTCGCTTTGGATAAAAGTATCTGCTAAATTGCATATATTATAATTTCTGGGCTCCTGAGTGGCGCAGCGGTCTAAGACACTGCATCTCAGTGCAAGAGGCGTCACTACAGTCCCTAGTTGGAATCCAGGCTGTATCACATCCAGCTGTGATTGGGAGTCCCCATAGGGTGGCGCACAATTGGCCCAGCATCGTCCAGGTTTGACCGGGGTAGGCCGTCATTGTAATTAAGAATTTGTTCTTAACTGACTTGCCTAGTTAATTAAAAGGTTAACTCAAAAATAAATTTAAGCGAACTGTTTCATTAAGTCCCTTTCATAAAAAAATATATTTTGGCTCCCAGATATCCTTTCTGTAGAGTGTTTTTATTAGATTCATGACATCGCTGACTAATCCTTCTTCAGTGAGTATACAGTATTTACATCTCAACTGTCACTACAGCCTGAGGAACAGTCACAAGAGAGCAACTGTAGTGTCTGTGTTTGTGTAAGCTAATGTCTCAGCGGGACAAGCTACCTAACCAAAGCAGCTGCATTCAACAAAGGAAAACTATGATCTTGCATTAAATCAATCACATGTATAGTTGACGTCGGAGGTTTAAATACAACTTAGCCAAATACATTTAAACTCAGTTTTTCCACAATTCCTGACATTTAATCCTACTAAGAATTCCCTGTCTTAGGTCAGTTAGGATCACCACTTTATTTTAAGAATGTGAAATGTCAGAATAATAGTAGAGAGAATTATTTATTTCACATTCCCAGTGGGTCAGAAGTTTACATACACTCAATTAGTATTTGGTAGCATTGCCTTTCAATTGTTTAACTTGGGTCAAACGTTTTGGGTAGCCTTCCACAAGCTTCCCACTCTCACGACTTCCGTCTTCTAGCCATCATCGATCCATTTTTCATTTTTCTATTTGTTTTGTTTTGTCTTGTCTTCCCACACACCTGGTTTCAATTCCATTCATTCATTACATGTTGTGTATTTAACCCTCTGTTTCCCACATGTCCTTGTCTGGAATTGTTTGTATTGTTAGTTTGTTGCACGTCATGTTACTGGTGCGCTACGGGTATTTTGTGCCCATTTATTCTCGTGTTGTTTTGTACTGTTTATTTGGTCTTATTAAAACAACGTTTCTGTATTAAGTTGCTCTCCTGTGCCTGACTTCTGTGCTGCCAGTACACAGCCCTAACAGAATTCTGGACCTAAATGATGGAGTCAGCAGGAGCAGGTACCTCGGGAATAGGGGTGGAGGAACGCGTCCAGGAGCACGCAGCAATGCTTCAACATCTTGGCACCGCCATGGACCGCGTTGTCAAGACAATGGACCGCTGGAAGTGACGGAGTTCTTCCAGCGCCTCCACCAGCACAACCGGGGTCTCGTCTGAGCGCCCCTCTCCCTCCTGGTCCCAGTGGGATTCGGCTCTCCCTGCCCCAGGAGTACGATGGGAAGGCGACGAACTGCCAGGGGTTCCTGTTACAACTGTTACTTAAACCTGGCAACCGTCCACCCGGCTCCGTCGGGCTGTGAGAGGGTATCTGCCCTCGTCTCGTGCCTCACCGGGAAAGCCCTGGAGAGGGCCAACGCCGTGTGGAGAGAGGGAGATGCGGTGTTGGACCAGTTTGAGGAGTTCACCCGCCATTTCCGGGCAGTCTTCGACCACCCGCCCGAGGGTAGAGCGGTGGGTGAGCGCCTCTTCCATCTGAGGCAGGAGACGAGGAGCGCCCAGGAGTTCACCCTGGAGTTTAGGACCCTGGCTGCCGGCACAGGATGGAATGACATGGCCCTGATCGACCATTACCGCTGCAGTCTGCGCTAGGACGTCCGTCGGAGTTGGCCTCCAGAGACACCACCCTCACGTTCGACCAGCTGGTGGACTTGTCCATCCGGCTGGACAACCTGCTGGCTACCCGCGGACGTTCAGATCGGGGTCTGGTGGTTCCATCCCCCCGTACTCCCTCTCCGATACCCATGGAGCTAAGAGGGGCGTTGCGCATGGAGACCGGAGGGGGTTCCATCTCGTGCACCATCTGTGGTTACACTGCCGGTCGGTGCCGGGTTGGTTCCTCTGGGGATCGAGGCAGCAGGCAGGGCGCTTTGGCGTCACCCCAGGTGAGCCGGCACCATTCTCACCCAGAGCCCTCTGTTGCCCATATGTTTGTCTATGTCACTTTTTCTGAGTTTTCCCCGCATTTCCAGCATAAGTCGCTTCGTCGATTCAGGCGCGGCTGGGAATTTTATAGATCGATCCTTCGCTCAAAGTTTAGGGATCCCAATTGTTCCCGTGAAGGTGCCCTTCCCCGTTCACGCCTTAGATAGTCAACCATTAGGGTCAGGTTTGATAAGGGAGGCCACCGCTCCTCTGGGCATGGTGACGCAGGGGGGGCACAAGGAGAGAATTAGCCTCTTCCTTATTGACTCTCCTGCGTTTCCTGTGGTGCTAGGCCTACCCTGGTTAGTTTATCATGACCCCACTGTTTCTTGGCCACAGAAGGCTCTCACAGGGTGGTCGCGGGAGTGCTCGGGGAGGTGTTTAGGGGTTTCCGTTGGTGCTACTACGGTGGAAAGTTCAGACCAGGTCTCCACCGTGCGCATTCCCCCTGAATATGCCGATTAGGCTCTCGCCTTCTCTAAAAAGAAGGCGACTCAATTACCACCCCATCGACTGGGCGATTGTGCGATAAATCTCCTGGCAGATGCTGCACTTCCCAGGAGTCACGTGTATCACCTCTCACAGGCGGAGACGAAGGCTATGGAAACAGATGTCTCCGAATCCCTGCGTCAGGGGTACAGTCGGTCCTCCACTTCACCCGTTTCCTCGAGTTTCTTTTTTGTGAAGAAGGAGGGAGGTCTGCGCCCGTGTATTGACTATCGGGGTCTGAACCAGATCACTGTGAGGTATAGTTACCCACTGCCCCTAATAGGCACAGAGTTTGAGTCAATGCACGGCGCTTCTTCTTCACCAAACTAGACGAGTGGAAGACGGCGTTTAGTACCACCTCAGGGCATTATGAGTATCTCGTCATGCCGTGCAGGTTAATGAATGCTCCATCAGTCTTCCAATCCTTTGTAGACGAGATTTTCAGGGACCTGCACAGGCAGGGTGTAGTGGTGTATATCGACGACATTCTGATATACTCCACTACACGCCTCGAGCATGTGTCTCTGGTGCGCAGGGTGCTTGGTCGCCTGTTGGAGCATGACCTGTACATCAAGGCTGAGAAATGCTTGTTTTTCCAGCAGTCCGTCTCCTTCCTAGGGTATCGCATTTCCACCTCAGGGGTGGAGATGGAGAGTGACCGCATTTCAGCCGTGCGTAATTGGCCGACTCCAACCACGGTAAAGGAGGTGCAGCGGTTTTTAGGGTTTGCCAACTACTACCGGAGGTTTATCCGAGGTTTTGGTCAGGTAGCGGCTCCCATTACCTCACTGCTGAAGGGGGGGCCCGGTGCGTTTGCAGTGGTCGGCTGAGGCGGACAGGGCTTTTAGTCACCTGAGGGCTCGGTTTACCTCTGCTTCCGTGCTGGCCCATCCGGATTCCTCTTTGGCGTTCATAGTGGAGGTGGACGCGTCTGAGGCTGGGATAGGAGCTGTGCTCTCTCAGCGCTCGGGTACGCCACCGAAGCTCCGCCCCTGTGCTTTCTTTTCAAAGAAGCTCAGCCCGGCAGAGCGGAACTATGACGTGGGGGACCAGGAGTTGTTGGCTGTCGTCAAGGCCTTGAAGGCGTGGAGACATTTGCTTGAGGGGGGGCTAAACACTCTTTTCTCATCTGGACTGACCACCGCAATCTGGAGTACATCCAGGCAGCGAGGAAACTGAACCCTCGTCAGGCAAGGTGGGCCATGCTTTTCACCCGTTTTGTGTTTACCCTTTCATACAAACCAGGCTCCCAGAATGTGAAAGCAGACGCATTGTCCCGGCTGTATGACACAGAGGAGCAGCCCATGGATCCCACTCCCACACTCCCCCGCCTCCTGCCTGGTGGCGCCAGTAGTGTGGGAGCTGGACACAGACATAGAGCAGGCGCTACGTGCAGAGCCCGCTCCCGTCCAGTGTCCCGGTGGGCGTCTGTACGTTCCGTCTGCGGTTTGTGACCGGTTGATCTATTGGGCCCACACGTCAACCTCCTCTGGTCATCCTGGGATCGGTCGGAGTGCGCTGTATGAGCGGGAGGTACTGGTGGCCTACCTTGGCTAAGGACGTGAGGATTTATGTTTCCTCCTGCTCGGTGTGCGCCCAGTGTAAGGCTCCTAGGTGCCTGCCCAAAGGTAAGCTACACCCCTTACCCGTTCCACAGCGGCCTTCCACTTTCACAGGGTAACACCGCGATCCTGGTTGTTGTGGATCATTTCTCTAAGTCCTGTCGTCTCCTCGCTCTGCCCGGTCTCCCTACGGACCTACAGACTGCGGAGGCCTTGTTTACACACATCTTCTGGCACTACGGGGTCCCGAGGATATAGTGTCTGATCGGGGTCCCCAGTTCATGTCTAGAGTCTGGAAGGCGTTCATGGAACGTCTGGGGGTCTCGATCAGCCTTACTTCAGGTTTTCACCCCGAGAGTAATGGGCAGGTGGAGAGAGTTAACCAGGATGTGGGAAGGTTTCTGCGGTCCTATTGCCAGGACCGGCCGGGGAAGTGGGCGGCGTTCGTGCCCTGGGCGCCTTCCGGGGCCAACAGAGATGGCCCCCTTGCTTCACGTTCTCAGGAAGCTATGCAGTATTTCGTTTTTTTATGGATTACTTTTTACATTGTTACCCCGGGAAATCTTAAGTTTTATTACATACAGCCGGGGGGAATTATTGGATATAAGCGCAACGTCAACTTACCAACATTACGACCAGGAATATGACTTTCCCGAAGCGGATCCTCTGTTTGGTCCACCAACCAGGACAATAGACTGGATCCCAGCCGGCGACTCAAAACAACGGCGGCGCAGGAGAAGGGGGAAACGCGGCGGTCTTCTGGTCAGGCTACGTAGACGGGCACATCGCACACCTCTCCCGAGTATTCTACTTGCCAATGTCCAGTCTCTGGACAACAAGGTAGATGAAATATGAGCAAGAGTTGCCTTCCAGAGAGACATTGGCGACTGAAACGTTCTTTGCTTCACGGAAACATGGCTCACTCAGGACACATTATCTGAGTCGGTACAGCCACATGGTTTCTCCACGCATCGCGCCGACAGAAACAAACATCTATCTGGTAAGAAGAAGGGCGGGGGGTGTGTCTTATGATTAACGAGTCGTGGTGTGATCATAACATAAAAGGAACTCAAGTCCTTTTGTTACCTGACAGAGTTCCTTACAATCAAATGCCGACAGCATTATCTACCAAGAGAATTCTCCTCGGTTATAATCACATCCGTGTATATCCCCCCTCAAGATGACACATTGACGGCACTGAAAGAAATTCATTGGACTCTATGTAAACTGGAAACCACATATCCTGAGGCTGCATTTATTGTGGCAGGGGACTTTAATAAGGCTAATCTGAAAACAAGGCTCCCTAAATTTTATCAGCATATCGAGTGTGCCACCCGGGCTGGTAAAATTCTGGATCATTGTTATTCTAATTTCCGTGATGCATACAAGGCTATTCTCCGCCCTCCTTTCGGCAAATCTGACTAGGACATTTTGTTTCTCCCAGCCTATAGACAGAAACTAAAACAGGAAACACCCATGCTCAGGTCTGTTCAAAGCTGGTCCGACCAATCTGATTCCACGCTGCAAGATTGCTTCGAGCACGTGGACTGGGATATGTTTCGGATAGCATCAGACAACAACATTGATGTATATGCTGATTCGGTGAGCGAGATTATTAGCAAGTGCATCGGTGATGTTGTACCCATAGCAACAATTAAAACCCCAACCAGAAACCGTGGATTGATCGATGATGAGACAATAGAGACAAAGTAGAGTCACAATTCAGCGACTCAGACACGAGAGGAATATGGCAGGGTCTACAGTCAATCACAGACTACAAAAAGAAAACCAGCCCCGTCGCGGAGCACAACGTCCTGCTCGCAGACAAATGAAACAACTTCTTTGCTCGCTTTGAGGACAATACAGTGCCACCGACATGGCCCGCTACCAAAACCTGCGGGCTCACCTTCACCGCAGCCAACGTGAGTAAAACATTAAATGTGTTAACCCTCACAAGGCTGCCGGCCCAGATGGCATCCCTGGCCGTGTCCTCAGAGCATGCGCAGACCAGCTGGCTGGTGTGTTTACGGACATATTCAATCAGTCCCTATCCTAGTCTGCTGTTCCCACATGCTTCAAGAGGGCCACCATTGTTCCTGTTCCCAAGTAAGCTAAGGTAACTGAGCTAAATGACTATCGCCCCGTAGCACTCACTTCCGTCATCATGAAGTGCTTTGAGAGACTAGTCAAGGATCATATCACCTCCATCCTGCCAGACACCCTGGACCCACTCCAATTTGCTTACCGTCCCAATAGGTCCACAGACAACGCAATCACACTGCATACTGCCCTAACCCATCTGGACAAGAGGAATACCTATGTAAGAATGCTGTTCATCGACTACAGCTCAGCATTTAACACCATAGTACCCTCCGAGCTCGTCATTAAGCTCGAGACCCTAGGTCTCGACCCAGCCATGTGCAACTGGGTCCTGGACTTCCTGACAGGCCGGCCCCAGGTGGTGAGGGTAGGAAAAAACATCTCCACCCTGCTGATCCTCAACACTGGGGCCCCACAAGGGTGCGTTCTCAGCCCTGTCCTGTACTCCCTGTTCACCCATGACTGCGTGGCCAAGCACACCTCCAACTCAATCATCAAGTTTGCTGACGACACTACAGTGGTAGGCTTGATTACCAACAACAACGAGACAGCCTACAGGGAAGAGGTGAGGGCCCTCGGAGTGTGGAGTCAGGAAAATAACCTCTCACTCAACGTCAACTAAACTAAGGAGATGATCATGGACGTCAGGAAACAGCAGAGGGAGCACCCCCCTATCCACATCGACGGGACAGTAGTGGAGAAGGTGGAACGTTTTAAGTTCCTCGGCGTACACATCACTGACAAACTGAAATGGTCCACCCACACAGACAGCGTGGTGAAGGCACAACAGCCCCTCTTCAACTTCAGGAGGCTGAAGAAATGTTGCTTGTCACCAAAAACACTTCTACAGATGCACAATCGAGAGCATCCTGTCGGGCTGTATCACCGCCTGGTACGGCAACTGCTCCGTCCACAACCGTAAGGCTCTCCAGAGGGTAGTGAGGACTGCACAACGCATCACCGGGGGTAAACTACATGCCCTCCAGGACACCTACACCACCCGATGTCACAGGAAAGCAAAAAAGATCAAAGACAACAAACACCCGAGCCACTGCCTGGTCACCCCGCTATCATCCAGAAGGCTATGTCAGTACAGGTGCATCAAAGCTGGGACCGAGAGACTGAAAAACAGCTTCTATCTCAAGGCCATCAGACTGTTAAACAGCCACCACTAACATTGAGTGGCTGCTGTCAACATACTGACTTAAATCTCTAGCCACTTTAAATAATAGGAATTGGATGTAACAAATGTATCATTAGCCACTTTAAAACTTCTTAGGGATCGGCTCATGAGGTGACCGTTTTGGAGAGCCTGGCGTGCCCAAAGTAAAATGCCTCCCATTCAGGCCCAGAAAATAGGATATGCACATATTTAGTACCATTGGATAGGAAACACTCTGCATTTTCCAAAACTGTTAACCATTTGTCTGTGAGTAAAACAGAATGCATATGGCAGGCGAAACCCCGAGGACTTTCTGTCCTGGAAAAAGTGATTGACACACTGCTCATTTGGAACCCCTCCCTCATGAAAATGACCATATAAGGGCATATGAATGCAGTACCCATCGCTTCCTTTAGATGTCAACAGTCTCGAGACAGTGTAAATTTTCATTTTGGATGCTTTAGACCAGAGAATAAGAGCAAACCAGGAAGTGTACGCGCTCCCGACAAGCGCGCGCTCCCGACAAGGCGCGCAGTGTCTTTTTTACCATCTTTATCGCTCAGTTTATATTCCGGTTGATTTATAATAGTAAATATACGTAAAAGTGTTCCTAAGGATACATTTAAAACTATGTTTGATTGTTCTTGGACAACTTTATAGGTATAAGATGAACGAGTTCTCGTCACGTTTCAATGGAGGAGTGGAGGCTGTCGCTCGAACGAAATGGAGATTTATGGATAAAATACATTACTTTTTCTAACAAAAGAACCATGGATTGTCTTCGTTGGACACTTAGGATGACCTCAGCAGAAGTTCTTCAACAGGTAATTGATTTGTTTTCGCTGTGTTATGTGTGTGCCATGATGGCTAATGGATTCATGGCTATGGGAAAAATATGTGAGGTGCTACCCTCAAACAATCAAATGTGCTGCTTTCGCCGTAAAGCCTTTTTGAAATCTGACAACGCTGTGATATTGCCAAGAAACAGAGCTTTTGATGAGTATGGAACACTTGTATATTGGTGGATGTTTAATAATTCAACTTTTGGATTTTGAATTTGGCGCCTTGCATTTCACCTGGTAGTGTCGGGATTGGGGCGCTAGCGCACCAGCAATCCCTGAGAGGTTAAACAATGTTGTATATAATGTTTACATATCCGACATTACTCATATCAAATGTATACACTGTACTCTAAACCATGTACTGAATCTTGCCTACGCCGGTCAGCCATCGCTCATCCATATATTTATATGTACATACTCGTATTCATTCCTTTACTCGTGTGTATAAGGTAGTTGTTGTGAATTTGTTAGATTACTTGTTAGATACTACTGCATGGTCAGAACTAGAAGCACAAGCATTTCGCTACACTCGCATTAACATCTGCTAACCATGTGTATGTGACAAATAAAATTTGATGGCACAGAACTCCCTTCGCCACTCCTCCACTAACATCTCTCCCGTCCTGTGTGTACTAGGGTACCAGCCGGTCCTGGCGCCTTGGCATCAGGTTCAGACTGAGGTTCCTGCGGTGGACGACTGGTTCAGGCGCGCGGAGGAGACATGGGGGTCTGTCCGTGTTCACCTTCAGCAGGCGGTTATGCGCCAAAAGGAGAATGCAGCCATCATCGATCCATTTTTCATTTTTCCATTTGTTTTGTCTTGTCTTCCCACACACACACACACACACACACACACACACACACACACACACACACACACACACACACACACACACACACCTGGTTTCAATTCCATTCATTACATGTTATGTATTTAACCCTCTGTTTCCCACATGTCCTTGTCCGGAATTGTTTGTATTGTTAGTTTGTTGCACGTCATGTTACTGGTGCGCTATGGGTACTTTGTTCCCATTTATTCTCGTATTGTTTTGTACTGTTTATTTGGTCTTATTAAAACAACCACGTTTCTGTACAAAGTTGCTCTCCTGCGCCTGACCTCTGTGCCACCAGTACACAGCCCTAACAGACAAGTTGGGTAAATTTTGGCACATTCCTCCTGACAGAGCTGGTGTAACTGAGTCAGGTTTGTAGGCCTCCTTGCTCGCACACGCTTTTTCAATTCTGCCCACAAATTTTCTATAGGATTGAGGTCAGGGCTTTGTGACGGCCACTCCAATACCTTGACTTTGTTGTCCTTAAGCCATTTTGCCACAACTTTGGAAGTATGCTTGGGGTCATCGTCCTTTTGGAAGACCCATTTGCGACCAAGCTTAAACTTCCTGACTGATGTCTTGAGATGTTGCTTCAATATATCCAAATAATTTCCCTCCTCATGATGCCATCTATTTTGTGAAGTGCACCAGTCCCTCCTGCAGCAAAGCACCCCCACAACATGATGCTGCCACCCCCGTGCTTCACGGCTGGGATGGTGTTCTTCGGCTTGCAAGCCTCCCACTTTTTCCTCCAAACATAACGATGGTCATTATGGCCAAACACAGTTTTATTTTTGTTTCATCAGACCAGAGGACATTAATCCAAAAAAGTACGATCTTTGTCCCCATGTGCAGTTGCAAACCGTAGTCTAGCTTTTTTATGGCAGTTTTGGAGCAGTGGCTTCTTCCTTGATGAGCCGCCTTTCAGGTTATATCGACATAGGACTCGTTTTACTGTGGATATAGATACTTTTGTACCGGTTTCCTCCAGCATCTTCACATGGTCCTTTGCTGTTGTTCTGGGATTGATTTGCACTTTTCGCACCAAAGTACGTTTATCCCTAGGAGACAGAACGCATCTCCTTCCTGAGTGGTATGATGGCTGCGTGGTCCCAAGGTGTTTATACTTGCGTACTATTGTTCGTACAGATGAACGTGGTACTTTCATGCGTTTGGAAATTGCTCCCAAGGATGATCCAGACTTGTGGAGGTCTACATTTTTTTTCTGAGGCACTGAGTTTGAAAGTAGGCCTTGAAATACATCCACAGGTACACCTCCAATTGACTCAAATGATGTCAATAAGCCTATCAGAAGCTTCTAAAGCCATGACAATTTTCCAAGCTGTTTAAAGGCATAGTCAATTTAGTGTATGTAAACTTCTGACCCACTGGAAATGGGATACAGTGAATTATAAGTGAAATAATCTGTCTGTAAACAATTGTTGGAAAAATGACTTGTGTCATGCACAAAGTAGATGTCCTAACCAACTTGTTAACAACACATTTGTGGAATGGTTGAAAAACGAGTTTTAATGACTCCAACCTAAGTGTATGTAAACTTCCAACTTAAAGTGTAGCTGCTGACAGTGCAGCACTGTACTGTACTACACTATACTGTAGCACATTGTTGCAGTGACTAGCTTCTGGTTATGAACAGAACATAAGACGGAACATATCCCTTGTGGATATACTGGAACAGCAGTGAATACCAATTCTCCCGGAAAGCTACAGTGGTTGCCTTGCATGATTTTGTTCCAGCAACTGTTTCAACTAATCAACTGGACTTGATAATTAGTTGAATAAGGTGTTTTGTGGTTGGAACAAAAGCATGCCCAGTAGCTGCCCAGGTCTACGGTTGGTGACTGCTGGGTTAGGGTTTAAAGACCTTACCTGAGAGTTCAGCAGTCAGGCTGTCTGTGTCCCCATACTCAAACTCCAGGTTGGGGGACTCCATGGAGCTCTGAAAACAAAAAAACAACACTGAAGTCTAGGTAGAACCGCAAATGGAAATGAAGGCACACTAACACACACACACACACACACACACACACACACACACACACACACATCCCTGAATTCCTTTATAACCACAGAAATCACACAGTTCAGGTTCTTCCACTCACTGTTCTTCCCTCTCGGATGGGTAACCACATTTGTTAAGCTTTCTTTTCCGCATGGCTATGCAAATACAGGCAACAGTCAGAGTAGAAAAACTGAATGAGAGGGACGCAGGGGTCATGCCCTACATTTCAGAGTAGGTTAACGTGCGTATCCAGTTAAGGGTCTTTGATGCCGCTCTGACATTCGCCTCAACCAATGATTTCTGCTTGCCCTCTGGGCATTTTACTACAGGACACCATAGTACACACACATATGCATGCACACACACACACACACACACAGACACTCACACTCAAACACAGTACGTACACACACACAGCATGGCGGGAATAAGGACAGAGACAGAGCCCACCTCTGTTAGCTGTCATAGTTGCTAAAAGCATTATTATCCCAGGTTGAGACAGACTGACACAGTATGCATGATCTCACCAGTTATCAAAGCAGCACAAAACAACAACATTCACGTACTGCCAGCCAATACAAAAGACCGTAGCACTTGGATAGAGACAGACTAGACTTTGAAATAGGTTAAGGACCGCCGTTAGTCAGCCTTGAGCAAGTGTCTCAGCAGCAATTTAGTGACAGAGAAAATTACAGCTAATCCCAGTCCTTAAATGGCAGGTGTCAGTGGCTGAGACGTTGCTGAAGTGCGAGGACTGGCTGTAGTTGTTTTTCATGCAATCAACCACAGAAGGGCAGCAATAGTCAGGGATAGGCTAACATCTGTAATTCATTGGAACCTGAAGCACCCAAAGCCCCAGAGCCAGAAACAGTCTGTCAGATTAGGTTGAGATTCAATATGAGGGATTGAAATTGTAAGAATCGTTTGGCCTAATGACTTGTTAATTAAAATACATTGGGCCCAGATCCCACTCCAAATGGAGACTTGTTGTGTATTATGAGGTAGTTTTCAGATACAAACACCATCTGAGAGCGAAGACGTTCTGAGTCAGTGGAACGAGTCCAAATAAATCATTCAGAAACTGGTCCCCCTCAGGATTGTTTGGCTGTTATTTTTCACACTCCAATTCTGTCCATTCTTTTGCATCCAGATTAGACGCTTGGGATGCACTTAGATAGACCCACACACATTGACTCCTGTTTGAGCCAGATGGCTGAGAGAGCAGGAGTCACAGCAGGCTGAAGAGAGAAGATGGTGTTCGCTCTGACTGGGAGATTGACACATTCCCAGAAGATGAGCCTGGGGTTCAGGGGCCGGTAGTCTCACAGTGTGACAGAGAGACAATGGAGGTAAGCTTTTGGAGAAAATCATTAAGGAAGATATTTTGGTCTAGAGAAAACGGACCAGTCACGGTCTGATGTTCTACATCGACAATTTGCTCTACTTAGGTGTTCAAACTGTAGGTTAATTACACACTAAACCACTGATCCTAGCGATCTGCAGGGTGGAGGCTTTTGTTCCAACCCAGCACAGTATTATCACCACTAGAGAGATAATCAGTATCATGAACTCAGCAAAAAAAGAAACGTCCCTTTTTCAGGACCCTGTCTTTCAAAGATAATTCGTAAAAATCCAAATAACTTCACAGATCTTCATTGTAAAGGGTTTAAACACTGTTTCCCATGCTTGTTCAATGAACCATAAACAATTAATGAACATGCACCTGTGGAACGGTCGTTAACAGCAATTAAGGTCACAGTTATGAAAACTTAAGACACTAAAGAGGCCTTTCTATTGACTCTGAAAAACACCAAAAGAAAGATACCCACGGTCCCTGCTCATCTGCGTGAATGTGCCTTAGGCATGCTGCAAGGAGTCATGAGGACTGCAGATGTGGCTAGGGCAATAAATTGCAATGTCCGTACTGTGAGACGCCTAAGACAGCGCTACAGGGAGACAGGACAGACAGCTAATCGTCCTCGCAGTGGCAGACCACATGTAACAACACCTGCACAGGATCGGTACATCCGAACATCACACCTGCGGGACAGGTACAGGATGTAAACAACAACTGCCCAAGTTACACCAGGAATGCACAATCCCTCCATCAGTGCTCAGACTGTCCGCAATAGGCTCAGAGAGGCTGGACTGAGGGCTTGTAGGAATGTGCGTTACACCGAGGCCTGTACTCTGGAGCAGGATCGATTTGGAGGTGGAGGGTCCGTCATGGTCTGGGGCGGTGTGTCACAGCATCATCAGACTGAGCTTGTTGTCATTGCAGGCAATCTCAACGCTGTGCGTTACAGGGAAGACATCCTCCTCCCTCATGTGGTACCCTTCCTGCAGGCTTATCCTGACATGAACATCCAGCATGATAATGCCACCAGCCATACTGCTCGTTCTGTGCGTGATTTCCTGCAAGACAGGAATGTCAGTGTTCTGCCCTGGCCAGCGAAGAGCCCGGATCTCAATTCCATTGAGCACGTCTGGGACCTGTTGGATCGGAGGGTGAGAGCTAGGGCCATTCCCCCCAGAAATGTCCAGGAACCTGCAAGTGCCTTGGTGGAAGAGTGGGGTAACATCTCACAGCAAGAACCTGCAAAAAAAGGAGGAGATGCACTGCAGTACTTAATGCAGGGGAGTTAGTGATTTCTGGTCTGATGGCCTTGAGATAGAAGCTGTTTTTCCATCTCTCGGTCCCAGCGTTGACGTTGAGTTGACGTTGAGTGAGAGGTTGTTTTCCTAACACCACATTCGAGTGCCATTGTTGGTGATTGTTGGTGATCAGGCCCTCTACTGTTGTGTCGTCTGCAGACTTGATTATTGAGTTGGGAAGCCTGCATGGCCACGCAGTTGTGGGTAACAAGGAGTACAGGAGAGGGCTGAGCACACACCCTTGTGGTGCCCCAGTGTTGAGGGTCAGCGAAGTGGAGATGTTGTTTCCTACCTTCACCACCTAGGGGCAGCCCGTCAGAAAGTCCAGGACCCAGTTGCACAGGGCGTGGTTGAGACCCAGGGCCTCCAGCTTGATGATGAGCTTGGAGGGTACTATGGTGTTGAATGCTGAGCTGTAGTCAATGAACAGCATTCTTATATAGGTATTATTTTTGTCCAGATGGGATAGGGCAGTGTGCAGTGTGATGGCGATTGCATCATCTGTGGACCTGTTGGGGCGGTATGCAAACTGAAGTGGGTCTAGGGTGGCCAGTAAGGTGGCGGTGATATGATCCTTTACTAGCCTCTCAAAACACTTCATGATGACAGAAGGGAGTGCTACGGGGTGGTAGTCATTTAGTTCAGTTATCTTCGCCTTCTTGGGTACAGGAACAATGGTAGCCATCTTGAAGCATTTGGGGAAACAGACTGGGATAGGGAGCGATTGAATATGTCTGTAAACACACGAGCCAGCTGGTCTGCGCATGCTCTAAGGACGCGGCTAGGAATGCCGTCTGGGCCGGCAGCCTTGCGAGGGTTAACAAGTTTAAATGTTTTACTCACGTCAGCCACAGAGAAGGAGGGGGGGGAGGGACACAGTCTTTGTTAGCGAGCCGCGACGGTGGCACTTTATTATCCTCAAAGCGGGCAAAGAAGGTGTTTGGTTTGTCTGGAAGCGTGACGTCGGTGTCCGTGACATGGCTGTTTTTGTAGTCCATGATTTCCTGTAGACCCTGCCACATACGTCTTGTGTCTGAGCCGTTGAATTGCGACTCCACCTTGTCCCTGTACCAGAATTTCGCTTGTTTGATTGCCTTGCGGAGGGAATAACTACACGGTTTATATTCAGCCATATTTACAGACCTCTTTCCATGGTTAAATGCGGTGAATCGCGCTTTCAGTTTTGCGAATGCCACCATCCATCCGGGGTTTCTCGTTAGGGTAGGAAAATGAAAATGAATCAAAAACACACCACCCAGTTGTGTAAGGGGTATTGGCCCAAGAAGGAGAGGGATGGAGTGCTGCATCAGATGACCTGGCCTCCAATCACCCGACCTTAACCCAATTGAGATCGTTTGGGATGAGTTGGACCGCAGAGTGAAGGAAAAGCAGCCAAAAAGTGCTCAGCATGTGGGAACTCCTTCAAGACAGTTGAAAAAGCATTCCTGATGAAGATGGTTGAGAGAATGCCAAGAGTGTGCAAAGCTGTCATGAAGGCAAAGGTTGGCGACTTTGAAGAATGTCTTTAAATCTGTTAAACTACATGATTCCATATGTGTTATTTCATCGTTTTTATGTCTTCACCATTATTTTACAATGTAGAAAATAGTAATTATAAAGAAAAACCCTTGAATGAGTAGGTGTGTCCAAACTTTTGACTGGTACTGTACAATTACCTTAATCACCTCGACTAACCTGTGCCCCAGCTCAATGACTCTGTACCGGTACCCCCTGTATATACCCTCGTTACTGTTATTTTATTGTTGCTCTTTAATTATTTGTTATTTTTCTATTTTCTTATTTTATATTTATGTATTTTTTACTTCAGTTCATTTTAGTAAATACTTTCTTAAAATTGCATTGTTGGTTAAGGGCTTGTAAGTAAGCATTTCACTGTAAGGTCTACACCTGTTGTATTCGGCACATGTGACAAATCAAATTTGATTTGATTAGAAACCACATTTTAATTTCCACTCACGAATTGTTTGATTGGGATACTAATTAAACACAGGCATCAATCCTAGTGTCTGATTGGCTTAGTCCCCCAGAGGAGATGAGAGGACGCCAGAAGGTTGTGTCTGTTGCACAGGAAACTAAGGTTTGTGTTGTTATTGTTCTCAATAGAGCTCTTTCATGTTTGTCTGAAGGACAGTGGGGAATTTGGTGTCTCTCACTCAGCTACCCATGGGCATCAACAATTCTCTCTCTCCCCCACCCCCTCCAGCTTGCTATGAACACTACCCTTCCTTTCCCACTGGCACAGTGAACCCTGCGCTCCACCGTCAGTGTGTGCAAACACTGGGCATCCCGTCAAAATCCCCACCAGACCCCATCCCCCCTCCTCTCATATAAGCATATGTTAAAAATAACCTATGACCGAAGCCAGCCAGCCAAGCCAATGGGCCAATGCAATAATCAACTCAAACACAGATCACGTGAGGAATAGCCTGGACAAAGCAATAGAATTAAGTGGGATGATCATATCGGCTATGATGACTTAGGCGTACATTGTGTGGCTTGAGAACTGAATGTAGTCTTAGCTACTTGACTACACCGAGTTTTGTTTACAGATGCATTAGCCTGCTTAAAAGAGGCCATTGGTAAAGAAATGAGTCAACTGGATCCTTCTTTAGATTTCACCAGTGTGGAGATGAGGTTTCATGTGTTTATTTCAAGCCCGTCAACCATCATAGAAACCCCCACCTCTGTCCTAGAAAGCTTGAGGCTGGAGGGGAAATATGCTCTAATTCCTTTTTGGTATAATTTTTTCCCCCGCCATATAATATGCCCAACAAACACGATCCAAGATATGATTGGTGTGATTTCACTGGATAGATGTAGGCTACCCACCACCACAGTTCACCCACTAGCAGGGCTAGGCAACCTAGTCTGGATCTGGGTTACACTGCCAAGACATGAATCCAAAATGCAATTGATTTGTTTTAATTTTTAATGGCTGAATGAATTAGTTATTAGAACAACTATGTGCTGTATCCTAGTAGTATGGAGCATAATATCAAGCATGTTAACTTGAATGAAACTACAGACAATTGAGGTACAATATCATTTGAGAAAGAGTTAAAAACAATATCCAGTTAGTAACTACATCTTAATATGTAATAATTGAGAAACTAGCTAATAGCCTATGCCTTATTCTATCAATTTCAAATTCACAAATAAATGCAATTCAAAAATTAAATTGATTCACACACTGGCATATCTACAGACAGGCTGCTGCCCGAGCATATGGGACAAATAAGTACACACCGAATGATTTATTATTGTTATTATATGCCCAACATCAATACTTGGAACATAAACCTACTGTATATTTGCCAATCTGACACCGGTCTACGATGTCATGCACAAATGCACAGGCGGCAGCTGCAAGATAAGATTCGACCACAAAACGTCCTGGACATTAGCAGTCACATTAGCTACCTGTATTTGCCACGTTCAGAACTAACCATAAACCTACGGTATTTATAGCATCCACTTGCTCTGTCACCAAAATAACAACCCGGGCTGCATGCTTTCAAAAGCGGCTCTGTAGCAAAAGGGCATTTAAAGCTCCCCAGCAACAACACACCACACGGACACCGACCCCTCTATACTGGCTCAACCATTAGCTATAAACTGGCTTTACCTCCCAATCCTTCAGCAGATTCTTGAACACATCTCTCCCATTCGGCCTTTGTTTGTTGCAGTTATTGTTAATATTATTAATGATAGGTACCTCCATTTCGTCTACCTGCATCTTTCTGTGTCGGTTTGCTCACTTTCTCTGCAGCTCGTGCATTCCGGTAAGGTTCGAGCCTGTCAAATTGTAACAGATTTCACTATTCCAAGTTCAGAAAACCCGTCCCCGTTAGTGTGATTGGTTGACTGGACGCCAGAGAGGGCGGGGTTAACTTCTACTGTAAATGGTGACTGGCGGGTTGGTCTTGTCGGCGAGTGAATCAGTAGAGTAGATGATGCGAGTGTTCTAATGCGGTCAATGAATCGGTGCTGATGCTGAGTATTCCATAATGGCAACGACATTAGAAACATGGTCCGTTTCTGTGGATTTTATGAAACATTTGCTATATTAGCTTAGCATTGATAGGCAATTCAATTGTATCTATTGCTTGAACGTAACCATATCGTGTTCGCACAGCTGTTTAATCCATCTTGTTCTGTCAGAATGACTGGATTGTGCATAGATAATCTGTCATATCCTGATATTCTACACACCTTAGTCAGAGTGGGCATTTCAATCAATCCAAGACCTGAGACAAGACACAAAACCTCTGAGTCAATCAAATTATTTGATACCAGCCTAGTAACAAACCCGATTAAATTAATCAAGAGTTTGATGACTATTTCGTCGAATCAGGTATGTTATTTCTAAGCCAGAACAAAAGCCTGCTTCCAGGATCATGATTGAAGAACACTGCTCTAGATGGAATTTAATATTCCCCCCCAAACATCCGTCCCTTGAGGCAGGCTGCCACATTGAGTGGTGGTAATGTAGGGGTCGGAGAGGGGTGACGACAGACTAGACCTAGACCACTCGACGGTCACTCTCATCTCACCACCGCCACAGTGAACTGAGTGAATTATTGATTAGTGTCTGTAGCAGGGGGCTGCTTGATGTAAATTGCTTTTCTCACTCTCAGCCCCCCGTCCCCCATAACAACCCCCCTGACCGAGAAAAGCACTTAACATGATCTGATTGGAGTGTACAGATTAATGAGAGTGAAAAGGTCATATCTGTTTCACCTACGTGAACTTGACACATGGTGGCTGGTTGGGCACGAGGGTGTTTACACGGTTTGCTGGGATTTATTAATTAAGAACGCAGGTCAAAACAAACATTATGATGTGAAGCGCACCTGTGTTAACGTCATTCTGTTTAGGCCACCTTTATTGGGTAACTATTTCCTTTTTTTTTGTTACTAGCTCCTTTTTAAAACTCTGCATTGTTGGGAAAGAGCTCATAAGTAAGATTTTCACTGTAAAGTTTGCACCTTTTGCATTCTCATGTGACAAATACGTGATTTCCTGATATGGTTAATATTGGTGGCTGTTAGTGACCAAAACAACAGTTTCATAATGAATCTTGCGTTTTTGCCTTTGTGTGTCAAACCTTTCACATTAACCGAGGGAAATCAGTGTGTGTGTAGCATGAACGGCATAATAGGCAGTCAACATCTGATCGCTGTGCCTCAGGGTGACTGTTGCAGAGTGGGTGCACTCGGATTAGGTCACTCACTATGACTGAGTGGCGACAACAGCTGCTTTCAACTGCTCTCGACACACCTAGTGTCACCCCCTATCACCGTGTCATCTGGCAGTACAGTAATCTACTTAATCTGAGCGCATACACAAATTATAGCCCCATGACCGAGTAAGTATCCAAACTTAAGAGTTCTGAGAACATTAAAATGGACACAGAATATCATGTTGAGTCACTGAATAACCAGTATTAATGTTAGAAGCACATGTTCTTCACAACTGCAGTAATAAGTCTTATAGGACACATGGCTTGTAAATAAGATTGAGGGAACATAACCTAAACCCGTCCTGTACAACTTGGCCAAACACTGGTACAAGCGCCTAATGATCAAATCATCCAAGCTGTAGTGAAACGCCCTAGTTCACAATGATAATACTTTGTTTCCAGCACTTCACATAACATCCTCTCTTAAGTGGTGTCGTTATTGAGGTCTTTCTTTGAGCTCCCAGCAGCAGCAGGCAGTCATCCTCTCATCTATCAGATCAGCCGGAGTCTAGAGATGCCTCCTCAAGGCCATGGGAAATCAGTTTACTTAGGCAGCCCAATACTGATCTTTTGCCCAATAATTGATATAAGATCTGATCGGTTAAAAGCATTTAGTGGTAAAAGATCAGAATTGGGCTGCCTGTGTAAACGCAACCATAGATGCCTAATAGGATATGGTAGCAATCTTTATAACCAAATGTAGGTATAGTCAAGAAAATACATGAAAATGAATACAAATACAGCACATCATATATTAGCCAACAAAGGTTGATACAATGACATTTTTATTCTTTAAGATTGCAGATTTATTATTGCTCATCTATCATTATCACTTGCAATATTTAAACATTGTTTCGACAACTTAAAAATTTGAGAAGAATTCTCCATTTGTACTGACTGTGGATTTACAACAATAAATACAAGAGTTGATATGCTGTAATTCCTATACTGTTGAGTTAACCATACAAGACGCAGGCATTAACCCTGCCCATGGGATGCAGCTATTGGACCGACTAATGCTCTTTCACCCCCGAAATGCACAGGCTATGATCCTGAGACAACTGTATCGAAGCAACCATGTCCTACAACACATGACCCTAACACACACTCACTCAAGCACGCACTGGCTCACACGGTCAGACACGATAAACCACTCTAACAGATGAGATAAATCAGCACAAGGAGAATGTTCTAAAAAGTCAGACAAACAGAAATATGGGTAGTATGGATGGTCACACAGAGGGGGCCTCCGACTTGGAAGATGGTTATTATGGAGGCTGGGGCAGAAATGCACAAATGGTAGCTCACGAGTATGACATGAACACAGTGACATTTTAGAATGTATAGTATGGGCATAATTAACATGGGAGCATATGTGTGTATGTTCTCTTGGATTTAAGTCCATTCTATGCAATGTAAAAAAAATCAAAAGAAGAAAAGCTGGTTCCTCCCAGCTGGCTTGTAGTACGGGCTTTTGGTTCAGGAGAAAAACCTAACAGCTGGGATTCTAACAAAGTTTAATCTAAAAACGTTGAGGAAATGAAGCCGGACTAATAATCGTACCAGAGGAGTTTGGCCCTCAACAGAAAAACTCAGCAAACTAACGATGACACCAAATCTCGGACATTTAAAAAGGTGACTATGACCTTCTATCATAAATGCATAATAAATTGGAACAATGAGGTAAACTGATGTCTGAAGTGGTGACACTTTTTGGAACGTGTGAAATGTAGGTCCCCAACTAATTACAAGCATATGTAATGATCCAGTCATCAAGCTATAGCCTCACTGCAGTTAAAATCACAACTAACGCCTGACAATGGCTGTGTACCAATTGGTTTCAACTCTGTAATTACTGTACAGGTTTGCTTACAGCAGCTTACTATTGAGGACCTGGCCGAAGAAACTACCAGCCTGGCTGTACATTTGGTATCTCACTGAAATAGTCTCTGTCACAGTATTCAAAAAATCATCCAGAACATTTATAACATTTAATTGCTTATCTTTATAATGAGACAGATGTTTAATTTCAAAAGGTAAGATATTAGATGGGTGGAGGAAAGATAGAAAAATCAACATTTCTACATAAATATATCCCCGTGTAATGATCTCCCATACCTGTCATGCCTCTAATTAAGCAAAGGTACGAGGGGGTTTGTGGTATATGGCCAATATACCTATGCTAAGGGCAGTTCTTATGTTCTACGCAACGCAGAGTGCCTGGATACAGCCCTTAGCCGTGGTATATTGCCCATTTACACCACAAACCCCTGAGGTGCCTTATTGCTATTATAAACTGGTTAACAACGTAATTAGAACAATAAAAATAAATGTTTTGTCATGGTGGTACACGGTCTGATATACCACGGCTTTAATCCAATCAGCATTCAGGGCTTGAACTACCCAGTTTATAATACAGTATAATGCTTTGAAAGGAGAATCTAGCTCCGGACATCGTGGATGGATGTCAAACTCTGGTTGGCGGAATACTTTTCACATAACTTCAACACTAGCATCATCATGTGAGCAGTTTAGGAGTTGAAGAACATAGTTTATTATTGAGAGGCTGTGGTACAGGGAGCTGAGATGGATTCACTGTGTTTGAGTGAAAGGTGCGGGAGAGAGGTCCCAACCAATCACAGGGAAAGACCCCACCCCCACGCCTGTCACTGTCCAGTTTGATTGAGGGAATAGGAGAACCAACGCATTAAAACATACTTAAAAACAAGGACAGAGAATAAATCTGAATCAAATGATCAAAGACAGGATATGATTGGACCCAATGACCTCCCCCCTCTTCATCTAATCCCTTTCAATTTATCTATGAAAACAAAAAATCAAGAGTAGGAAAAGACAGACAACAGGTCATGAACCACACGTCCATCACTAAATCTTCAGAGGTCATCTTTCATTCACAGAGATTTTTTTGTACATTTGTTTTTTTGTTTTTCTTCATTAATAGTTTTTCATCTTTAGTTTTTAAACGAACAATAAAAATATATCGTAATGGAGTTTACGTACGACAGGCAGAGACAGACAAGTAGCTAAGAGAAGACGATGAAATCTCCGGGAGACGCTTGCTAAGGAGCGCAACATGGCAGGAGCAGCTCAAACAGGTTAGAGATAGATTATTCTAGCGGAAATAAATAAACACTGCCAAAGCGCATGTAAGCCACGCCTTCCACTCTGAGCAATTAGCACAGAGCTCCTCCCCTCTCTTATAAAAAGCAGGTGTGTGACTATTCCGTCCTCCTCTCTCCTTTCTTCTGGGTTCTGTACGATTTATGGAGCCTTAGTATTTTCTTCATTTCAGAGTTGGTTTAATACCTTGGGGAGAAAGAACTAAATGTCAAATCATGTTGTTACAGTTACTGTTATGTAACATGGGAAGAATGGAACAATCTTGCACTGTGGATCTCTCTCTACCAGCATAGCAGTCTTACCGTGCTTCTACATCTGCATTGCTTGCTGTGTGGGGTTTTAGGCTGGGTTTCTCTATAGCACTTTGTGACATTGGCTGATGTAAAAAAGGGCTTTATAAATACATTTGATTGATTGATTTCTCATTATAACTCTGATAACATTACACCTTCGCAATATAACACCACTAAACATATACACTGAGGAGACAAAACATTAAGAACACCTGCTCTCTCCATGACAGACTGACCAGGTGAATCCAGGTGAAAGCTACGATCCCTTACTGATTTCGCTTAAATCCACTTCAAGCAGTGTAAATGAAGAGGAGGAGACAGGTTAAAGACCGATTTTTAAGCAATTGAGACATGGATTGAGACAATTGAGACATGGATTGTGTATGTGTGCCATCCAGAGGATGAATGGGCAAGACAAAGGATTTCAGTGCCTTTGAAAGGGGTATGGTAGTAGGTGCCAAGTGTATCGGGTTTGTGTCAAGAACTGCAACGCCAACTTGACACAACCGTGGGAAGCATTGGAGTTAACATGGGCCAGCATCCCTGTGGAACACTTTCAACACCTTGTAGAGTCCATGCCCGATGAATTAAGGCTGTTCTGAGGGCAGGGGCGGGGGTGCAACTCAATATCAGGAAGGTGTTCCTAATGTTTGGTATACTCAGTGTATGTGACATACAATATTAGCGGGAAATCTAAGCATTCAGGCGTTAATGTTTACCTGTAGTAGTTGGGCTTGAAGGGCCCGTTCTTGTTCAAGCCCAGGTACTTGGCCTGCTCGTCACTCAGCTCTGTGAGGTGGGCATCGAACGTAGGCAGGTGAAGACTGGCCACGTACTCATCTGGAATAATACAGAGCGAGAGAGAGAGAGAGAGAGAGGGGGGGGAAAAAAAGAGCGAGAAAGATGGATAGAGAGAGACAGAAAAAGAAGGAGTGAGCCTAGTTACTCTAGCTAGCAGGGACACGGGGCTGTTGGTTATTTACTCATTTGTTTGTTTGTGTGGGGTTAGCTGAACAAACTGGGGCTGCTGCTCCTGTCACGGTCTCTCCCTGCCTCCCTCCGTCTCTCTCTGGCAGTGATGGTGCAGTGATGGTGCAGTGAGCTTAGCAGCAGGGTCTGACAGGCTGACCTATATTGAGCCTCTCTGCCAGTCTGCCCCTCTTCCTCTCGTTCTCCCTGATTTTACTCCATACGCGGGGTGGGGGGTGGGGGACCCGGCTATGCTGCCAGCTGCAGACACACACCAACGCATGCACACTCAGGCTCTCCATGAGATGTACTCTACTGTGAATGCACACACACACTCCTCTCTAAACAGGATGCATTCTACTATGAATTCTATATTTACCAGACAGTGCAATGACTGTAAATGAATAGAACAAAAGACTAAACGCCTCAAACACAACCTGATATACTAACATCCAGTGGTTGTTTTGGATCATGATGTATATCATAGAGAACCCAATCCAAGACATGGCTGCAAGGGATGAGTTAGCACAGAGCTACTTCTAAATATATTCACGGTCACGCTAGCCATCTCTATCCCTATACTGTATCTATCGCTTCTATTTGGTTGAGTTGAGTCTGTTGTGCATTCTGGCTGATCCTCTTTCAACTCAATGTTTTCTCCTAAAAGGGTTTAGTCAGAGGTTCAGACAGGCGGACGGGTGCTGTCTGGTGACTACTGGCTGCCTCGGCTGAGGCCTGAGCGAATAAGGATTGCGGAGTGTGTGTCTAAGTGAGACAGAGGGTTGAGGACAGAGGACGGATGAAGGAGTATGTCTGTGTGTGTGTGTGGACATAGAGCTCGGACTCTTACCCATCTTCTTGGGCAGCAGGTACACATCCTGTTTGTAACGTCCCTCTGGTGCGTTGTACAGCTCTATCAGAGCCAGGGCCTGAGGTATGAGAAAGACCCAGATGTCAATCACACACACATCTGTTACCATGGCAACGCCAAGGTCGCTCTCATGACGCACACGGCCTGGCCTGGGGTCAGCGGCAGAGCCATGACAGGACCCTAATCTCTCCGATTGGGGTACAAAGTGGCACACACACCGACGCTGATCCACCCCGCACACAAATCACAAACGCACAACACACGGTACCTGGGTGGTGGCGGTGATGGACAGGACAAAGGTGGGGACCGTAGAGCAGCTCAGGTTCAGCAGACGACCCTGAGGACAGATAGAGACACAACCAGTTAACAGCACACAGAATCAGAGAAAACTGCTTACAGCTCCGTCTCAATGATAAGATACTGTGTGTGTGTGTGTGTGTGTGTGTGTGTGTGTGTGTGTGTGTGAGGTTGACATCGACAGCATCAAATGTCAGGAAAAAGTGTTGCTGAGTCCAAGGTCAGAATAACAGAAGAGTTGCCTGTTATCTCAGACAGATGTGGTGCACACAGACATGTAAACAGAGAGAGAAAATTGGACTGGTACTGTTACTGGGCTCAGGCTGCTAACGAGGCAGCATTCACAAAGGAGGAGGAACTGATCTGCATTTACTACCGCTATCATACGCTCCTTAGTGACACAGAAAGCCTGCTATAATGTTCATTATTTCCCAGAGAGCTGCAACATGTTGTGTTAGTATATAGCAATTAAGCTTTGGTGGGGCTTTAGTTTCAATTCCCGGTTTGCTGCGAGTACCAGTAGCAGCACAACGGGGCGTACTGTTACTTTATGCAGTATGAACACACTGCCCGGTGGAACTGAGGCAGCCCACACTTCCCTGTTCTGTAGAGTGGGGTGCGTCAGGAGAACAGAACACCGGCTACAGGTGAGCTCTGGAGAACCAAACTACCATAAAGAGAAACTTCTCTTTGAAAAAGCCTCTCAGATCGAGACAGTAGAGGAGAAGCGAGAGAGTCCAGGAGTGGTGGAGAGAAGAGAGTCAAAAAGAGGGAAGAGTGAGAGGGGCAAACAACCAGCAGAGGAGAGGGGGTTCTCTGATTAAAGCCTGGAGGAGATCAAACACCAGACACACTGAAGCACCTGGCCTGCCTGTCTTTCTGTCTGGCTTTCTGTCTGACTCGCTCTCACAGTGGCTTCATTCTGTCAGAGACTGCTGCACACACACACACAGAGTGCCTCTGTCTCTCTCTCTGCTATGAAAGAGGTACTGTGGTGGAGACGTACTGCTTGTTTACCAGGCTCAGCCTCAGAAAGGGGTTGTTGTTGTACAGTTACATATGGATCATTTGGCTCTATTCACGCCCAGTTATTTGGAAGTCGAGAGGATTTATAGATCAGATCAGTGACCCTTGTGATTGAGCAGTGATTTGAGGTAGTACCGTCATGGACAGCCTTGTATTAATGTGATGATAATGATAATAAATCACCTCAGCCAGCAGCACTATCCGTTTGCCGTCGGGCCAGATGACGTGGTCCACCTGTGACCTAACTCTCTCCCAGGTCAGCTCCGGGGTCCGCAGGCTCGCCTGGAGGAGAGGACAACAAACGGACAGGAAACACTTACCATGACAACAGTTTCACTATGACAACCAGGGCCTCAAATGAACACCTGCCAAATGCAGGTCGATTTTGGCACTGGTGGGTAGATGTCCATTTCACCAGCCACGTTGGCAGTTGGTCAGGGCTCTACAAGCATGTCAATCCCATTTGCAAAAATACAGTTTGATGTCAAGTATGAGCTCATGTAAAGCTGAACAAATGCTGCCGTAGCTGTTTTCAAAGTATCTCTGTCATTTTGTTTCATAGCTGGTAGCTAATCACACAAAGAACTACAAATCCTATAATAATATCCCAACTCGGAAACATAACCTGGCTGGGGAGCTGTGTGCACCGCGCTGAAGACTCATTTTAAAACCGGTGTGCACAAGTATAAAAGGTGGTCAATTTGTTTTATTTCTTATATTTTAAACCATTTTTCTCCCCAATTTCGTAATATCCAATGGTAGTTCCAGTCTTGTCCCATCGCTGTCCCCTACGGACTCGGGAGAGGCGAAGGGCAAGAGCTATGCGTCCTCCGAAACACGACCCTGCCAAGCCGCACTGCTTGTTGACACACTGCTCGCTTAACCCGGAAGCCAGCTGCACCAATGTGTTGGAGGAAACACCGTCTGGCTGGCGACTGAAGTCAGCTTAAAGGCGCCGCGCCCTCCACGAGGAGTCGCTAGAGCGTGATGGGACAAGGAAATCTCGGCCGGCCAAACCCTTCCCTAACCCGGACGATGCTGGGCCAATTGTGCACCGCCTCATGGGTCTCCCGGTCGCGATGCAGTGCCTTAGACTGCTGCGCCACTCAGGACGCCAAAGTTGGTCTAATTTACTCTAAAGTCTAAAGTGAGACTTTGTCCTTGTGTTTCATGGCTATTTACATTGTTTTGTTCACAAGCTAGGTTGTTTTTCAATGTTTGAGTTTGCTTCAACTGCTAGCAAAGACATTGGCTACTAATCAGATTCTCTATATCACAGGCAGTCCCTGACGAGTCCAGCTGCTTGACTCCAGTGTTCTCGTTGCCACGGTAACCTCCCGCCCTTAAAGGGGCAGCGTAACATTTTTCTCTCATCTTAGGTATTTTTGTTAAAAGACTCAGGTCAGAAGAAATTAAATAACTGAGTAATATACCACTTCACTTACTACTAGTAATACATATATTATTTGAGAAACATTACAAAGCATGCTCATCCATTTAAAAATATATATATATATAAATGTCCAAATATTTTGCCTGGTAAAAAATCTGAGTGGCTGGTAGATTTTTAAATCTATCTGCCGCAGTGGAGGGTGGACCAAAAAGTTGATTTCAGGCCCTGATGACAACAGTCACTATGAAAATGGTTTCACTCTGACCCTGAGGATGTCACCGTAACAGTGATAACAACTGACAGGCATAGGCCACAGCAAGCCAACCCGTAACTATGACAACGTCAGGTCAGGGGCATTGTCGTATCACAGCTTCCCCCACAGTGACAATAACGTGACAAGCATTGGTGACAGCAGTGTCTTCCGCCCACACGATCAGTCAAGCTGTCACAATAACACACCCACAGACATACATACAACCTCCCCTCATCTCCCACCAATACACAGACACACACTTCACTCACCACGTCGATCTCTGTGTTTGAGTGTCCCATGTTACAGACGATACAGCCGTTCTTCATACGGTCCAGGTATTCTCTCACCACCACGTTCTTATTTCCTGAAGTAGAGGGAACGTCATTAAAACGTACCATCAATATTACACTCTCACAATCATGTTCACTACTGTACACTGAAACGTCGGAGACATTCATTAGTGGGCAGAGGAGAGAGGTGAACACTACCAATAAGTCGTGCTGGGCCGATACGTGCTGAATGATGTTTATAATCAAATAAAAAAGAATTATGTTGCTGTATATGCCACACAAATGCTGCTTAGAATAAATCTCTTGCACTAGATTGAAGTAAAATCGATCTACTCGAAATGCACCATAGCGCTCCACATCCACTCTCCACATAGACCTACTGTGAATAAGTGTCTGAAAGGCATCTCGTGCCTCAAGGAAGTCTGATGTGTGTGAACGTGCATGTCTGTGCACACGCATACACATTCGCGATTACGGTTGCCTGTCCTTTTTCAATGAACCTTGATGAGGACTGCAGCTTGTCAATAGGCTTAATTGACTAGGGAGGGTAATGCAGTCTGTCCCAACGAACTCTTCACTCTGACTGAATCTGAATGTGGAGCACTGACTGGCTGCTAGGTCGGAGTGATTGACATGACTCCTGTAATGTCTATACCAGTGGTCACTAAAAAATTTAGTCAAGATCACTTATTGTTTATTTGTATTTTTTTTTAACATAACTTAAAAAACGTAAGCCTACGCAACATTAACCAATTAAAAACAGTACTGTAGCAATGAGGTTTGTGTAGTAGGCTATAGTCCCACTACATTATCACCGCATATTGGCTATGCTGCCAATGTTGTTCTTCTCTGGTATGATCACAATGGTAATAGATCATTTGTTGTATTACTTGTGAGGCTACCGCACGGCAAGCGATACTGGAGCGCCAAGTCTAGGTCCAAGAGGCTTCTAAACAGCTTCTACCCCCAAGCCATAAGACTCCTGAACATCTAATCAAATGGCTACCCAGCCTATTTGCATTGTCCGCCCCCCTTCTACGCTGCTGCTACTCTCTGTTATTATTTATGCATAGTCACTTTAACTCTACCTACATTAACATATTACCTCAATTACCTCGACTAACCGGTGCCCCCGCACATTGACTCTGTACCGGAACCCCCTGTATACAGCCTCGCTATTGTTTACTGCTGCTCTTTAATTATTTGTTACTATTTTTTGGGGGGTATTTTCTTAACTGCAATGTTGGTTAAGGGCTTGTAGGTAAGCATTTCACTGTAAGGTCTACACCCGTTGTATTCGGCGCATGTGACAAATAAAATTTGATTTGAAAAGGGGACAGTCTTCCAGCTGATGGAGAAATTCAAGTCGCACTGCATTATTTCTGCACCAATTCATGTTGTTACTCCTATGACCAGAGAAAGTGAAGTATTCCTTGATATTAAAAAAAGAATCTGCTAATAACACCACCACAAGCTTATGGAAACACTTCGCTATACTCATTCATTGCAGCTGCAGTGCTGGTTGTAGCGTGAGTGGAAGTAGGGAGAACGCTCATTTTATAGCTTATAAAAGTGGTTCATAAAGTGTTGACAGTACTGAATAACAACAAACATGAGCTTACACATAAAAACAGCAACTCCTTGGAGTATTTGTTGAGTCTCTCTCTAGTCATGGTTTTAAAGAAGTTAAGAAATCTCACAGTATCAACTTTGCTGTGCGTTCGAGGCTTCTTTTAATAGTCTATAGCTCGAGGAAACTGCGCAGACACTGATCTGAGCTCTCTGATCGGGCCAGCAGTAGGCCTATAGGTGCACTTGATTTGGTCTCTGGGCCTGCCGGGTAGGCAAAGTTCTGCCTTCAGACACATGAAATGGTTCAGAATGGGAACACTTGCCAACAGCTCTAAACAAAAAATAGGTACGCAAGGATTTATCATTGTTGTTTTTTTTTTTTTTTTACAGAAATGTTTGGTGATCGACTAGGAATTCCTTGGAGATTGCGATCGACCGCTTGGTGGTCGCTGGCCTATACCCTAGTCACCCTCTAGGCTGCTGGGGGGAAGAGTGTGTGTGTGTGTGAAGAGTGGTGCAGGCTGAATCAGCCAAGCAGTAAAGCCGTAGGGAGAAGGTGGTTGTTGTTGTTATGCCCATGCTGGAAAGGATGGGAGTACAGTGGTTTTTAACCACAAATTTGACTTTCAAAGAAATCTAAACCCTAAACCTGACTTAAACCCCAACAAGCTCATGTACTTACACTTGGCTATTAGTTTTGACACTATTGAAACTTATCTGTTCTAACGTGGCCATCTAGTGCTGACTGAGGGGACGAGGGAGAGTTGTTCACCTGTGCAAGTGATGACAATGTCCACTTGTCTGATCACTTCATTCAGCTTCACCAGTCTGAAGCCATCCATGCTGAACAGGGACGGAAAACAAACGCGTTACTTCCTCGTTCACCCTGCTGCCATTGGCCGATTAGTTTGTGTACCAGGCTCTGATTGGTTGAACTTACCAGGCCTGCAAGGCACAGATGGGGTCGATCTCTGTGACGTACACGATGGAGCCCATGGCCTTGAGAGCAGCACAGCAGCCCTTCCCCACCTATGGATACACAAATAAAAACACACATGGGCATAGGACTGATGGAGGCTCTACTATAGACTTGGATGGTAAATAGTTTCCTCTGGTGGTTCATTTTGATATAATAAGGTGTTTAGATCGCCAGCAGCATCCCACTGCTGGCTTGCCTCTGTAGCTAAGCAGGGTTGGTCCTGGTCGTTCCCTGGATGGGAGACCAGATGCTACTGGAAATGGGTTTGAAGGGCCAGTAGGAGGCATTGGGGACATTTCCCTGTGTAGGGTCCCGTCTTGGTCCCGAGTTGGCGTCCTGACTCTCTGTGGTCACTAAAGACCCCATGGCACTTATTGTAAGAGTAGGGGTGTTAACCCCGGTGTCCTGGCTAAATTCCCAATATGGCCTTCATACCATCATGGCCACCTAATCATCCCCAGCTTCCAATTGGCTCATTCATCACTAGTAACAAGATTGAATCCCCGAGCTGACAAGGTAAAAATCAGTTAAGGCAGTTAACCCACTGTTCCTAGGCCGTCATTGAAAATAAGAACTTGTTCTTAACCGACTTGCCTAGTTAAATTATGCGATTTTATGTTCCAAACATATCGCTCACCAAATGTCTGCTGCAGAGAGACAAGAGAGAATGAGAAAGCTAGTTTTGATCAGTCAGGGAAATAAAAGTGCAGAAAACACATTTGGCTCACTATTAAAAATATATTATACTATTATAAAGTTTTGGTGCAGGTACAGCTAAAGCTACCTACAATAGCAAAAAACATTATTGTATTATTATTTTATTGATACAAATATCAATATAATATTGTCCACAAATAACGTAGCGAAATGCAACTATCGATCCCCCCTTGACTAATACACAGTAGGTAAGACAGACTCTTACCTCTCCATATCCACACACCACTACCTGTTTTCCCCCAAACATTACATCAGTGGTCCTCTTCAGACTGGAAGGAGAGCGAAGAAACACAAAATCACAAGAAGTTAGCATGACAAATGTTTAAGTCATCCGTAGACTCCCGGGCGTCAGCGCCCAAAGACAATTATATGTGACAACAATGACGCAATCTTCCCCTGTCTTTCTGCTTTGAACAGGCATGCCGGAGTTGTCCTACCCGTCCAGGATGGACTCCCTGCAGCAGTAGAGGTTGTCAAACTTCTGCTTGGTCACAGAGTCGTTGACATTCATGGCCGGGACACACAGCTTCCCCGCCTTGGACAGCTGGTACAACCTATACACAGAGCAGCGACAAGAGGGAGCATCATTACCAGTAAAACCTGACACTACCCATTATGGCCACTAGATGGAGACATGGCCATAGAAGATGGACCACTCGCTTCAAAACAAACCCCTGACGAAGGGGAAGCTTACTGGCAAAATACTGTTTTTCTCAGTCTAGACAATGAGTCAACTAATAACGAAGTAGTGTGGTTAGCAGTGATCCACCCACCGGTGTACTCCAGTGACACTCTCCTCCACGATGCCCTTGATCTTCTTGAACATGTTGGGGTATTTCTTATAGATCCAGTGGGTCAGATCTCCACCGTCATCTAGGATCTGGAACAGGGCACAACACGTCTTTCTAACTGATCAGGATAAATGACAACGCCATTTACCCCCGTAACAAAGTCTGGCTGCCAGTCTGTTACTGAGAGGTGGAGTGATTGAGGGAGGGAGACAGACGTACCATGTTAGGCTGCCAGCCCTCCAGGTTGACACAGCGATCGATGCACCACCAGAAGTCATCCTCCGACTCACCCTTCCACGCGAACACAGAGAACCCTGAGAGAGAGAAATGTAGCAATGCAGCATGTTCTTATGAATATTATACCATTGAATTGATGGGCACTGAGAGAGTCAACGGTCGCGACAGAGAAAGAGCTCCTACATGGCAGACGCTCAAATGAAGCAGCCCTGTTCACACTCACCTCCCTCAGCCAGAGCAGCTGCCACCTCATTCTGAGTGGAGTAGATGTTACAGGCAGCCCACCTGCACTGAGCCCCCAGGGCAGACAGAGTCTCCATCAACACCTGCACGACACACACAGACCAGACCGCGCGTTCGGTTAGGACACAGCCAACTTTCATGTTCAAAGCAAAGTCTTTGCCGAAAGACGAGTCATTCAGTATGTCTGTGAGAGGTGGATGGTGGCGTGTGTGTGTGTGTGTGTGTGTGTAACTCACGGCTGTCTGAGCTGTGATGTGGGTGCAGCCTACTACTTTGGCCCCAGCCAGAGGCTTCTCTCCCTGGGCTCTCTTCCTCAGGGCCATGAGGGCTGGCATCTCTGTGTGGAGGAGACAACGTAACCGACAGGTTATTTTATACCGACGTTACAACATTAATACAAAACCATTGGTCCTGTTTCAAAACTTCAAAAAGGATTCCTTCTCTGTATAACCTAAAAATCTTTATAAAAACATTTAATAAAATGGTTAAGTGTGGTTAATCAAAGTTAGCTGGCCAACATTCTTTGGGAACCCTCCCAGATGGTAGAATCTTTCCCCTCTGGGTTCTGTTGAGCTGTCAATGGTGTCACCGAGACATTCAGAGCTCGAGCCATGTGTGACAAGGCCTACCGAGCCAGGGCTGTGTGAGGTCAGCTGTATATTGAATTGAATTTATTTTGGGCAGCAGACATGTACAACAAAATGCACAAAGTGGACCCAGAGGATATCACTTGAAAGTATTTATTAAAACGCAAGTTTCCAAAGTGGTCCTCGATGGTAAAAACAATAAGACATAATTATTAAAAGACCAGACAAAATTACAAACAACCATTAATACATTCATTTATATTGACATCCTAAAAAGTGGTACTATTCACTGCCCTTCTCCCTAACCTTAAGAATCATATTCATTTCACATTAAAACAATCTATTCATTGCACATCATACCGATTCTTCAAATAAATACACCTGACCAGCAGTAGGGGGCACAAGGCGCAGTGGAGTGGTTTCCCTTACTTAGACAGCCTTGTCCAAATAAAAAAATTAAAAAAAATAAAAAAAACTTTGCCTGCTTTTTAAAGCTATTTTTACCTCCAAGGGAAGACTATTCCATAGACAAATGCCTGTATGGAAAAACATGCTCCTCGCAGTACTGTTTACTCTTGGGATTTTACAAGACATAACACTAGCTCTGGTATTGCGACTGTGTTGGTTATAGACCACATCAGTGTGGTGTTTCATGTAACCTGGGGCACGGTCAATTAAGATGTCAAACATATGATACCCATTTCTTATGGGTACAGTAGGTTACCATATGAACACCAAAACTAATATTTAAGACTCCCGACTGACAGACGTTCTCTTGAGTCGATACAATAATTCAATTCAAAGTTGATTTACTGTCAATACACACTCGGGTTGGCTCAACAATTTTAGTCCAAATAACTGATGAAAGTTACACAGGGCATTTACTAGTGTACTTATCTTGAGTGATGACTACACATGTATTAAAATCGCCAAGCAGAATACATTCTCCATCAGCAAATACATTGTGATCACAGCAATTAGATTAAAGTAAAATCATAGAAATTATTGGAGGCCAATCGCACACACCGACACGTCCAGAACAACATTTAGGAAGGAGTGTATCTACCCATGCAACCTCAAGACTACCCATTTTCAGATCTGAACGAGGGTTAAAAACGCACACGGCGCCACCGTTTCGGTTCATTCTATGAACGCTATAACCTGGTAGCTCAACCTCATCGTTCTCAGCTGACAAGGCTATGTATGCTAAACAGTACAGACACTTGGGACTGAGTGGTCAGTGGTGCAGTACAGACACGTGGGACTGAGTGGTCAGTGGTGCAGTACAGACACGCAGGATTGTCAGTGGTGCGGTACAGACATGTCGGACTGAGGGGTCAGTGGTGTGTCCTGTTGGGTTTCAGCAGAGGATGGAGTGTCCAATCACAGCGTGCTTGATTGGGTATTAGTGGGAGAGGCAGGCGCCCCCCTGCTGTTTATCTCACAGGCTGGGAACATACAGCCACTGAGCACACAGCCCTAGGGGAGACAGCCTGTCAGCATGGCACACACACAATCACACACGCGTGCACTCTCACACGTAAATCACACCATCAGAGAATCACACACACATCTTCCACCTTGCCACGCACCGTCCCTAGCCCTAACCCACCTTGCTCAGCGATCTCGATCTCCCTGCGTCCGAAGTCGGCCTGCTTGATGTTCTTGATGCAGAAGTCTCCGTTGCCCTTGGAGTTCTTCTGCTGCTTGTCCCGAGGAGAGGTCTCATCGTCAGAGCTGTCCGTGTACGACGCAGCTGAGAGAGAGAGAGCAGGACAGAGAAGAGGGGTCAGAGGACACACCCAACAGCACGTCTACACACACGCAACAGCAGCACTCGAGCTGCACACACGCACACACATTCAAATGCACATTCAACATGCCCTCAGGATATAGACATTAAACAAACAACACGTGACATGACCACGCACTAGACCACAATCTACTCTGATGTCCGAAACAACTGCATAGCTGACATTACAAGATATATCTAGGGACACAGCCCCAGGACAGAATACACCTGAAGAGCTTGGGCATCTACATACTAGGTCCGGTTTGATCCTAGCAGAACTCGGCTAGGTGAAGTGAACGTCTGTGCCTCGCATACTCCCTAAAAGACCTTGGTTTGAAAAACAAGAAAATAGCGTCAGTGGAAGTACTGTTTGTCCATCTTGAGACGCCGTAGCCAGAATTAATCTAACATAATTCAAGAAACCTGTCATTGATTTTGACGTTTTGCCGAGGATATCTTAGTCGCGCAATTTGACATCTAACTTTAAAGTTGGATGCAATATTTCTCAAGTTAAAAAAAGTGCATGAAAACGAGTCGTATCTCGTTGAATGACAACACGTCATTGAAGAATCGCTACTGTTGACCAATCACTGACGAAGGGGAGTAGACGTTGGCTACCGGACCCCGAACCAAAACGTCATTATACATCTACAAACTGTTTCAGATGGGAAGCATGTGGATGTCTTAAGACGAACTACAGCTCTCCCACAGTGTGTGAACACTAAAGGCCCAGGGCTGGGACAGAGAGCATGTGAGCAGGAGAGAGAAAGAGACCGAGAGTCAGAATGGTCAGTCAGGACTCTGACTCTCCGGACTCTTTCTGTGGGAATAATTCCAGCAACCACAGAGCTGAGGATTACAGCACAGGGGATCAGGAAAGAGAGGGAGAGAAAGAATAGCCAGTGGGGGAGAAAGGGTTGAGAGTGGGGGGCAGAATGCAATGAGGTACAGCGAGAGGACAAAGAAGAAAGGAGGGAGAGTGAACTTGAGGCATTTGGGTGAAGCGGCCGGTGAGTGTCTGTGCGTGACATTCAAAAGGACGAGGGACAGCCAGGTAGGTTGCGAGTGACATCGCAAGTGGAAGAATGAGAGGCCACATAGGGGACGCAGTATTTCACACTACGTCTTTCACACTTCACTCCTGACAAACTGAACGTCGCCCTGCCAGATTAACTCTGGTTGTAAAGCAAGGGCCACGCACTTTTTATGACACGCAGGACTGACAGGCCCCTCATCCTACTACAGAACCATTCCCAGCGCTTCAGTGGAAATGTCGCCTCTCCTCCCTCTTTCTCCCTCCCTCTTCCTTTTTTTCCTCCCCTCGCTCTTGAAAGGGGCCTTTAGGAGCCCTGGGAACAACCAGGAGTGGGATAAGCAGGTGACCAGGACTACTCGTATAGTGCCTCTCCTCTGACTCCCCCTTTTATGGACCCCCAACCTTAAATCCGGCTTACACTGGCCTGCCTGCCAGAAGAAAAATAAATACTGATCTCAAACTTTCACAAGGACATTGGTGTGTGTGTGTGTGTGTTAGAAACTAGAGAGAACACTAGCAGCTCTCTGTGGCCTGTATCGTCTCATCTTAATCCAGTTATATGTTACAGAGAACATTCCTGCTCCCTACCTATCTGGGAATAGACTCTTACTGTGTGATACTGAACCTGGGCTGTGATTAGAGTTAGGCACAGGGTGTGTCGGGGGGGGGGGCTTGTGTGTGTGTGCGTGCGTCTTCTCAGTACCTGAGCCGTAGCTGTCTGTGGAGGACTGGGAGATGGAGCGGGACAGGGGAGCGGCGGCCGATCTTGGTGGGACGTTTGTTGAACTCTTGTTTCTGGTCCGCAAACTGGATCTGCTGGCAGAGAAGGAGGAATGAGACCACAATGCCCACACAAGCACCAATGTCCAACCAACACCCAGTCAAAAACTAAAAATCCACTAACTACTTCCCTGGTAGACTTTCTTGTTGGCCCCTTGTACATCTTAAAAGGAAGTATCAGATGGGTATAGCCTAAGCAACATGATAACCGTAGCAATCACGGCTATGTAGAGTTTCCACCATTTATCCACATCAGGTTCTGTAAGATCTATAAGAGGTGTGGGGGGCATCAATTGTCTAGGGGTTAGGGGCTAGTGATTGATTTAACCCAACAGTTCATCCCGAAGGTTTGAATTGAGCCTAGTCAGCTCACCACTAGACTATTTACAGTGAACAACCGCCGGTTAAAATCACGATTTATCTGCAGTAACATTCTGTTAGGCCTACATTGTACTAACAGGCCAGAGCCCGTTAATCCTGCTGCTGGTAATATTGATGAATTACTTACTGGTTCCATAAAACCAGCAACAAGGACACAACTTAAAATGGAAAAATAAAACAGCAAGCGATGCCGTAGATGATGTTACCGTGATAAAAGCGGATGTAAAACGCACTAATCTCAGTGATGCAGAGCGGTATTGTTGAGCGATTATGTAACGCTTCACAATCTGGACAAATCACTCCAAATATGAGCACTGAGATGTCACAGATGAAGAGAGTTGAGATCGAAAATCTCTTTAAATCTCATCCGGTTTCATTTTTCAAGCACCTGGACTACACTTCAAGTGTGTAAACATTCCGCTTATCGCCGGAGCGCAAAGCGAAGCGTAAACCGCCGAATGAGTGCGCGTACGCACAAAATACTGCCACGGTCACGCCGAAATAAGCCCAGAGTGTCTGACGCACATCCAGAGTAACAGACCCGTCCGTTCACCTCTATACAGGAAGCTACGGCGTGACTGCTGAAAGACAGAGGGGGAGTGCGAGTGACTCATGGTTGCGCAATAGGAATTTCACACCACCAACCAAATGGATCTGAGTCACGGGGGAGGCAAAGGTCTTGCATACTCATGATAGGAGAGTCAGGTTTTTCAAGCTTCCACTTGGTTGCCTCATCATGGCTTCCTTCCTCTTCTCTCAGAGGGAGAGGCATGGCTGGTGGTATTTGATTAGGATCCGCATTAGCTGTTGCAGAAGCAGCAGCTACTCTTCCTGGGGTCCACGCAATGTATTATATTAACACTGGCATTGGAGCCATGCACGGTACTGACCAAACGTATATACACAGTCCTCAAAACATGCATTTCTCTCCTTCTCCCTCAAGCACCCACAATACAGTGCTCGGACACAAGTCTGCGTCTGCCAACCAAATAAATGCACAACAAGCTGAAAAAAAAATTGTCACCAGCAATGAGATCCATAAACGCCTGTACACATATGTAGATTGAATTTCAAATCATCTTCTACCGAAGCCTGTCGGTCCCAACCCTAATCCATCCTCCTCCTCCTGTCTTACCTTTTTCCTACAGGGTTCACCGCCACTGTCGTCATCCTTCTTCTTCGACAACATGACTCAGTGGACTGCTGTGAGGTGAGAAACTGTTTGGACGAGGGTGTGGGTCTGGAAAACTAGCAGTTATGAGCCTTGTCCATGTATACCCTCTCTTTCCCCAGGCTGCTTTACCCCCGATCCAGCCCTAACTGGTCCGGACTGTCACCCATGTTATGTGCCTCAGAAACAAAGCAGAGTTGTTAAGCACTTTTGTTTTATTGTTAATTGTTCACAGGCTGGATTGGATTGGGGATTCTTTATCACGGCCAACAACTGTGTGACCCACAATGGCTCTTGGCTGGAGACTATTGAGGTCATCCACAGTAGACCGGTGGGACCCAGGGTGAAATGGTTGGCTGGGAGGGTTGCAGAGCTGTATTTTGAGGCAGTGTTACCTCAGAATCATGGGGGATCAGGACAGTGGGTTCTGCCAAGGAGAGACCCTGGGCTGCCACCACTGGGACAGACAATAGAGACTTTGTGTAAGTGATTAGGCCCGTTTTGTTTGTGTGAGACCAAGGCTGCTGAACTTTAAGAAATATGGACGTATAGGTTCTCTATGGTGTCGGTTTACAATAGCCAATGCCCACTTGCCCAGCAGTGAGAGATCACATAACAAAGGTTTGGTTTAATTTCTTGCAAAACATTTTAAAATCGGTTACTTGTTTTAATCAAAGTTCAAACCAAGGGTCACAGAAGGGCAACAACAGGAAACTGATTTCAAACTTGGCCATCCGATTTCGTCCTTATGCCAGATCGTCATGCTAGTGCGCGACGGAAACGGACTGCTTGGACATGTGTCTCCTGACCTTATGAGTGTCCGGAGCAAACTTCTCTGCGACAGCCGACACACACACTACCATGACATCAGGGTCTAAGAGGTTTCATAGGGCAGGAGGAGAGGACCCAGGGTCAGTAAACAAATGAATATGACTTAAAAATCAAGGATTTAGACATGTGCATTCAGACACACTGGCTGACTGCTGGCACATTCCAGGAGAACTAACTATGTTGGTTATAAATAGGAGACAGAATGCCAAGAATGGGGAACGCGGCAATTGATCATTTCCATTTCGTAATAGGTGTTAGACTAGGTCAGCACCAGAATATAAGTGAGGCTGACATGAATGATCCGTGTTAGGACATTCAATGAATGCATGAGCAACCAGCCTTATGAATGAGTTCCATTCAGAATGCTAACATCCATCCACCCCTACATTGAGGAAACTGAAGACTGAAAATGATTGAAGAGAATGTGAATGGATTTTATGCCATTCAAATAAACTAGTTTCCTCAAATGACCACGTTGCTCTAAAAGCCAATTTATGCTTGATCTGAAAATTTGCTCACAGCTGCGTGCACAGCATTAGCTAACATGCTATTGAGAGATAATGGTTATGCAAGAGCGAGAGGACCACAGACTGCTAGCAGGGTACAGGGTAAACTGCCTGCCCTACAGCAGCACTCTGGCCCTGCACTAGGATTACCTAACCCGGTTAAACCAGACTGAACGCTGCGCCCACCATTGTAGTGACACAACAGTGAAACGCAGGGGAAGGCAGTTTGGATGCCAGGCTAAGGATTATCAGCGGGGCATGACGAATGAACTACCGTTCTACATTTCCTGCGGAACAGTAAAAACACATTAAACATCTCCTCCCTCTGCTCTGTGATCAAACAGATTCGAGGAAAATATTACTGACTGTAGCGGGGAAGACCATTCATCTAGAAATATGAACAGCAGCAATTCACCTTCATCACTGACGAGAGAGGGCAACCACGGGGATACTCATAGCTAGGCCTAACTGTCCATTTTAGTGGATTAAATAGATGCTACAGAAATTGATTAATCAGACTGGACCAATGATTCGTCTTAAATCGCACATCCAGGATGAGACAGGGCAGGGGTTCCAGAGAGATCAAAGCCTTCTGTGGTGCACCACCAATGCAGCAGTCTGCATTAACAGGATTAACCTTGCAGCACTGCACAGCACCACAGCACATAATACATACATTATGCATGTTCAGTGATTGCAAGGCTAATGAGATGTAAATAATAGATGCTAACCCAACACTGCGGAATAGAGCCCCACGGTCACCTCTCGCTGGAGCTGGGCATGGCTAGTTGACTGTAGCCTAGAGAGGAACCAGGTCAATGCTGGCCAGCCAGCCAGGCAGAATCACAGGCACCCCCATGGCCCAAAACGACCATCCCGTGCCACATTTACTGTCTGGGGGGACAGGTGCCAGGTGCCCACTCAGCCCAGGCAGAGAGGAATCTGCATCTGCAAGGTTGTGTCACCAGGCAGCAGTGTGTTCGCTTGGCAAGGCGGGCCTCTGGTAGTTGTGTAACATGACTGACTGGCCAAGACCACCAAAGGTGAGGTCTCATTATGCAATAAGGCCCGAGGAAGTGCGGTATATGGCCAATATACCACGGCCAAGGGCTGTTCTTACACACGACGCAACGCGGAATTCCTGGATTACAGCCCTTAGCCGGGGTATATTGGCCATATAGACGACAAACCCCCAAGGTGCCTTACTGCTATTATAAACTGGTTACCGACATAACTAGAACAGTATTTTCTTTTTTTTTTTTTTTAGAAAAATCATACCCATGGTATATGGTCTGATATGCTCTAGTCATATACACTCAGTGGTAGTTTATCATCAGATACACCCATTTAGTACTGGGTCGGACCCCCCCCTGTAGCAATGAAGGGATGTACCTGGTCAGCAACAATGTTCAGATATCCTGTGGCTTTCAAACGTTGCTCAATTGGTATCAAGGGACCTAACGTGTGCAAGGAACACTCCCCACACCCTTACACCACCACCACCAGCCTGTACCTTTGACACCAGGCAGGATGGGGCCATGGACTCATGCTGCTTACGCCAAATCCTGACTCTGCCATCAACAGGAACATGGGGTTCGTCGGTCCAGGCAATGTTTTTCCACTCCTCAATTGTCCAGTGTTGTTGATCGGCGTCCCACTGGAGCCGCTTTCTTGTTTTTAGCTGATAGGAGTGGAACCCCGTGTGGGCAATAGCCCATCCATGACAAGGACCGACGAGTAGTGCGTTCCGTGATGCCGTTCTGCGCCAATATTTTCCTGTTTGTGGCCCGCCTGTTGGCTTGCACCATTCTCCTTTGACTTCTCTCGTCAACAAGACGTTTTTGCCCACAGGATGTTTTTTTTTTTGGGCGCACCATTCTCGGTAAACCCTAGACACTGTCGTGCATTGTTTCTGAGATACTGGAACTTGTGCTTTTGGCACCGGCGATCATACCATGCTCAAAGTCACTTAAGCCACTCGTTTTGTCCATTCTAAAATTCAATCAAACAGTAACTGAATGCCTCGATGCCTGTCTGGCTGCTTTATATAACAAGCTACGGCCACGTGACTGTCTGTAGGAGGCATCCACTTTTGTGAATGGTGTGATGTACCTAATATACAGTGTATATTAGTCATATTACTATAGTAGTATCCTGAGCTAAAAGTGGGAGAGCCTGAGGCTGGCATGGGTGTTGCTCCAGGCCCGGTCACACTAGGGTTGGCTGCGGTTTAAGCTGTTCCAGGGCGAAGCCACAGAGCGATACCCACTGAGCAACCAGCCGCCATGGGGTCTGGAGCTCTGGAAAGAGTTCCAGGATAACAGCGAGAAGAGGGGCTTCAAAGAGCACTAGGCTACAGTCCTGAGAAAAATAAACAGGCACAGATGTGATCAGATCTGATACTGTGGAATCACACCAGTCCATAGTTCAACAGAGAGAATGAAAACAGACAGGGAGGGAGGCGCCAGAGACACATGGGACCAGCACAGGCCTGGGTGGATGATACTGGATGGGTTGGAGGACTGTGAGAAAGGGAACATGTGAGAGAACAAGGGCAAGGAAAGGAAAATACAGTTGTACAACAATGCATTCAACTGAAATGGGTCTTCCGCATTTAACCCAACCCCTCTGAATCAGAGGTGCGGGGGGCTGCCATAAAATCGACATCAGGAAGAATGAAGACAAGACAGGAAGCGGAATTAACCGTTTGAGAGAGGGGGAGTAAAAGGGGGAGAGTGAGAAAGTGAAAATAAAAAAAATAGGGAGAGAAACAGAGAGTCCAAGATACATGTACTACAACACTATGTACTACGACACCAGCCTGTTGAAATACTCTGTATACGCAGTTGGAGTACGTGTGTGAGAGGCGTCAGAACTCTTCCATCCCTGCAGCTGACAGGCAGGTCCTGCTGTACAGTACTCTTCGTGATGTTCTGCCAACACTAGCTACAGACTGTGCTCTACTCTGGCTGGAGGGCTCATAGCTGGATGGGGAGAAGAGGAGTCGCAGGCATGACAGCACATCAGCTGGATCAGACCAGGAAAGACCCACAAACCCCTGGAAGCAATAAAGGGAGGCCAGGACATGTCAAGGGAAAATATTTACACAATGTTAAGAAATGTCTTTGTATTGACAAATTCATTTATTTCTTTTTCCACTATTAGGAAAAAACGACTCCACTTTCATGAGGAAAACCCCTTCACGAATGAAAATGTTAAAATCTAGCCATCCGGTCAGCACGACTAAAGCACTACCCTCACAGAGGCAGGGATATCCACTTTCCTACGATATCAAACAAATTGATAAAGCTTTTTCCACCGTGACAGGAATAAGGAATTAAATTGATGTTTCTGAGAGAAGGATTCTCTCTTTTCTTTAGATCAGAGGACAGCGTGTCAACCCCAGACCGCGTCCTTCTGGATCAGAAAGTAGGCTGGACCTCTGAAGGCTCATAGATCGATGTGTTTGTTTATAAAGCCTTACTGCGTAACCTTCGGCGATACCTTTCTACATTGTTAACTTAGACGTACGAGATAACAGACTCAGTCTCAGGGATGGCTATCCCTTCAATCTCCACTGAGTTAGGTAAATCTGTTTTTAGTATATTTTTTTTGAAGTCGCACTCTAAAATTTGATGAATTGGTGCCTCTAGGGCAATTCAACAAGGCTGATTAAGGACCATTTTACTGAAGAATGTGTTTGTTTTCTATGGTTTTGTTTAGCTTTTCATGTACTGATGTAAAAAATATATATATAATGACTGTGGTCTCAGCACGACTCCCTGTCAAAATAAAGGTTAAAAAAATGAAAGATGTAACACATTCTGTTTCTGGTTCCCACCAACACCTAGGTATTAATTTTATAGCTACAATTTAGGTTAGCCTACCTCATCTTTACTACACATTGAGTCATCCTTTTTTTCTTAAAGAAAACATTTTTCCTCAACATAGGAAAGAGATGCAAGATACTGTTTGGCCAAACCCCCCAGACTATCCCCCCTGCATGTGGGATCGCTCTGCCTCCCTTCTCGCTCTCCTCTCTCCCAGTCCACAGACTTATCCTGGCGTCTTCTCCACTCCAGGACTGTATTCACAAAACAATGAACCCAGAAGCATTGATATCAATAATGCACCAATCATTTTGGGCAGATGACAATGATAAGCCTGCATGTGGAGCCCACACTGGCATGACATGCAATATAATTGAGTCAGTGTAACGTGACGCCCTGAAGGAAGTTTGAACACTGAGGAGCAGGCCTTCGTAACAGGAGCCTGGGAGCTAGCCTACCCCAGACAGAGCAGGGTGGAGCCCACATTGGCAGACATGAGATGGGGGGAATGCACACAAAGGGCTGGGTGCTCACTGCTTAGACACTGATCTGCAGACGGGGACACACAAATTGCGTTGGTGGGGGGGCCTGGAGTTTGACGATAGACCAGCTTCATTCACATCACTTTTCAAAAATATTTCTGATAAGAGGCACCTGCAATGTAATGATTGACTGCATGAGAAGTCTGCCCACTGAAACCGACCAGATCCCAAGATGCTCAGTAATTTAAGCTGGTGGCGTGCACGGCTATTACTGAGTGAAGCATTTCAAATAAAGTCAGCAAAAAAAAAACGTCCTCTCACTGTCGACTGTGTTTATTTTCAGCAAACTTAACATGTGTAAATATTTGTATGAACATAACAAGATTCAACAACTGAGACAAACTGAACATGTTCCTCAGACAAAGGGGGGAGGGGTAACAGTATCTGCTGTGGCCACCAGCTGCATTAAGTACTGCAGTTCATCTCCTCCTCATGGACTGCACCAGATTTGCCAGTTCTTGCTGTGAGATGTTACCCCACTCTCCCACCAAGGCACCTGCAAGTTCCCAGACATTTCTGGGGGTCCCCAGACGTGCTCAATGGGATTGAGATCCGGGCTCTTCGCTGGCCATGGCAGAACACTGACATTCCTGTCCTGCAGGAAATCACGCACAGAACGAGCAGTATGGCTGGTTGCATTGACATGCTGGAGGGTCATGTCAGGATGAGCCTGCAGGAAGGGTACCACATGAGGGAGGAGGATGTCTTCCTTGTAACGCACAGCGTTGAGATTGCCTGCAATGACAACAAGCTCAGTCCGATGATGCTGTGACACACCGCCCCAGACCATGATGGACCCTCCACCTCCAAATCAATCCTGCTCCATGGTACAGGCCACGGTGTAACGCTCATTCCTTCCACTATAAATGTGAATCCGACCATCACTCCCGGTGAGACAAAACCGCGACTCGTCAGTGAAGAGCACTTTTTGCCAGTCCTGTCTGGTCCAGCGACGGTGGGTTTGTGCCCATAGGCGACGTTGTTGCCGGTGACGTCTGGTGAGGACCTGCCTTACAACAGGCCTACAAGCCCTCAGTCCAGCCTCTCTGAGCCTATTGAGGACAGTCTGAGCACTGATGGAGGGATTGTGCGTTCCTGGTGTAACTCGGGCAGTTGACATCCTGTACCTGTCCCGCAGGTGTGATGTTCGGATGTACCGATCCTGTGCAGGTGTTGTTACATGTGGTCTGCCACTGCGAGGACGATCAGCTGTCTGTTCTGTCTCCTTGTAGCACTGTCTTAGGCGTCTCACAGTACGGACATTGCAATTTATTGCCCTAGCCACATCTGCAGTCCTCATGACTCCTTGCAGCATGCCTAAAGCACATTCACGCAGATGAGTATGGACCCTGGGCATCTTTCTTTTGAGTCAGTAGAAAGGCCTCTTTAGTGTCCTAAGTTTTCATAACTGTGACCTTAATTGCCTACCGTCTGGAAGCTGTTAGTGTCTTAACGACCGTTCCACAGGTGCATGTTCATTAATTGTTTATGGTTCATTGAACAAGCATGGGAAACAGTGTTTAAACCCTTTACAATTAAGATCTCTTTGAAAGAGAGGGTCCTGAAAAAGGCTGAGTTTATATCTCCCAGCTTCCCCCTCCATATCACGTTGCCAAACTTAAACATGGGAAGACAAATCCCAGGGATTTTTAATCAGTTACCGCCCTCGGTGAAGAAGTTTGACCTTTCAAACAATGAGGCAATGAAAAGCACCAGGACAGAGCGCGGGACCGAACTGAACTTTGATGTGGTGGGGTTTTTCCGCTTCAGAGACACAAAGGTGAAGTAATTTGTCGAGCTGAAGGGAAGGGAAAACTCACTCCCTAACAGTGTTAAGTAAACAGAGGATAGTCCAATGGGCTGCCGCGGACGATGACACATCTTTGAGAGAGATTACATGGATTGCGCTGTCTCTATGGCATGGCCAGAACAGGACTTGGGCCATGCCAACAGGAGCAGCCAGGACAGGCCATTCCTCAGAGTCCTTATCCTCTCAGAGAGCTCCCAGATCAGTTTGTTACAGCAGAGGAACATTGTGCCTTTGTCAAATCCAGGGAAAAGTACAGTAGTGGAGTGAGAGAGAAGGCTTATTGTCTTTGATTTCAGGGGAGGGAGGATATCCCTGTGTGTGTGTGCAAACTGATCCTTGCGTGTGAAGTTTGCATACTCCATTGTGACCCTTGAGCTGTACAGAGACACATCTAAAGCAGGCCCTGTGTGTGTGCACTCAGCAGTAACGACAGGGGTTAGAGCCTGGACTGCTACGATGTGGAAGGTGGGGGAGTGGTTGCTTCAACAAAGAAACCAGACCCAGTCTTAACTGGGCTATAAGAGGAACACAAGTATGTGATTAAGCTGTGCTTTGGTTTTAAGAGATCTCAAATCTGTCTTTAGGACATGATCACATTAGGCTAGATCTTTAGTGCGTGTAAAATCTGACTGTGAAAGGTAACGAAGGGTGAGATAATTAGGCCTACTGAGAAGAGATTGTCGACACCATAAGTCTCTCTGGCACAGTTGAGGAGTCTTGGCAGGTTGGGCTAAGGACAGCCTGGCATGAGTGTCCCATTCTTCTGATGACAACAGTCTTCAAACGCTTCAGCCTATCTACCTCTTACTGCCCATTTGAGAAGATACTGGTCAAAACTAACCATAATGCTACATCCCCCCAGGAATTTACCCATTAACTACAAGTTAGAGTTTCCTTCAAGATGAACATCTCACCAACTTACTTCTGCGAACTCCCTCAGTCTTATTGGCGGTGGGTGCTTTAGTTAGAGAACCACAACAAACCTGATCAAACTAGGCTGTCTGGACTCGTTTCGGAAACTTCTGTTTTCTTCCTCGAAGTTGTGCCAGCTGCTGAATCCCACGTACAATGTCCGCATCCAACAAGTCTGATAATCCACTGGTCTGACACCCCGGCTCGAGGACTTGGGATCTTACATATTTTTCTGAACGATGCCTGTTATTCAAAAGGATTTTAATGGAGATGGGAAGGACACTGGGACAAACCGCACCATGTTCAGAGGGAAAATATAGCTTCAGGCTTCAATAGAAGGGTCATACAGTACATCTCTATCGGTACTTGAGTTGAAATTATGCCCTTTAGGACGATAAGCTCTATGTAATTATATAGGCTGCAGCTCTGTGCATGCTCCACTTTTCCACAGATTCTATCAAATCTGCAAAGTTAAAAGTTACCCTGGTTAGTCTCAATTAGAATATTGTTTCAAGAGACCCATGCTTCATGAAACCTACCATCGTCATCCACCCAATACGTAATTGACTTGAGTCAGTCAGATCAAAAAAGAGACATGCAAACCGATGCAAGGTTGTCAGTAGTCAGCCAGAGGAAGGATGGAAGTCTCTGTTGGGGAACGACTACAGGCTGTTAATCCTCTCAGACCTCACTCAGGCTCTCCTCACAGGGGAAGTTGGCTACCCACAGGGAAACAAGTTCTTGGAACAGACCGTCCAGGAGTCAGACGCTTTGCTGTTTGCCAAGATTTAAAAATAAAAACAAATAAAAAAAATCAGGTCACTGTCACATGCTGGTGGCAGCTTTCGACAGCAGAGATTGACGGCCCATTTTATGAATTCAGGTTCTAAATGCTAAACAAAACGAAATGGACTGGCGAAAGATCAGGGTCAGGGATATAAAATGGAGAAACGATTAACAGTCAGAAAATCCGGATTGTTCAGAAGAAAAAAAGAAAAAAAACGCGGTGTTGACTTCAGCGGTGAGGTCTGACACTTCTGAATGTTATGACTACTTTGTAGACACTACTTTGTGTCAACATCTCATGTTTCCATCCGCCACGCCATATCACTGGCAAGAGACAGGGCAGGCAACCAAACCAATCACTGGCTGGCAACATTTGTGACGGTGAGGTTAATGTCTGCCAGCAAACAGGGGAAACGGAGGAACAGGGCACCAGGCTACTCCATAGAGACCTGGTATTGAACAGCCTCAGCGACCCTGAAAAGACAACTTTCAAAAAAACTAGGCTAAGCTTAACAGGACAAGAGCAGAGCACAGGCCATGTCAACAACTTAGTCTCCGACCGGAGTCCTTTTTAGGAGTGTAATTGAGGGAGAAACATAGCTCCCCTTTGGGACCAGCTGGCCTGGGTGACAGGGCAGAGAACACCCTCACACTGCCTGCTCCAACTCCTCTCAGCGAGGGAGGGGAACACACTGCTTACCCCTTTACAGGAGGGAGTTCTTAGAATGTGACATTGATCTAAGAATATGGATCTCCAACAGGTAATAAGAGCCTTACGCGTAGAAATAGAATATGTAGAATTTCTATGAGTCTGCGGGGTAAGCGGCAACCATTCACATTGGACGTGTTCCTCCACTCAGCGATCTAGGCTCTCACTTGAACATTTAATTGTTATTTTAAAATCACAATAATAACTCATGTTGAGGCTCAAGGATACTGCTTACCCAAAGTGCTTTGTGTTGTAGGTTTCCACTTACGTCATTCCCTAGTGCTTACCTAAAACCAGCAGCACTCCGTTGTGCTACAGGACCTTCAGAGCAATTGAAGAGGCTGTTCTTTGAGCTCGCCCACTAACACGGCCTCAGGTACACTCATTCACACACTCCTTTCCCTCATTCACTGGCTTCCGCCAGCCACGACTCACCTAACACTAGTGTGGCTAGGCCACACAGCACTCTACCCATTTTATTCAGCCTCCCCAGCCATGCTGTCACGGAATAACACTCCATTAGAGGACGGCAGGATCAAAACAGACACAGATAACGCAGGACAAAGTGCCCTCTGATTATACTGAGATGAGATACAGTCTGATTATACTGAGATGGGATACAGATTACAAAAAAAAAAAGGTACATGGTGTGCTATATAGAGAGACTAAATATGGGGCTGAGTGGACAGATTGTAACAGAAATATCAAAGTATAGTAGGCCTAGCTCTGAAAATATATGTTTTTCGTGGAAAATCCTCACAAGAAAACAAGATATGCTTGCAGCTACAAAATGAAACAGTGAATCTTTTGTACTTTATTTTACCTTTAAAATATGGGGGGCTGGATTGGGCTGGATTGCCCTCAGTATTCCTGGACACCAAAACCCCCCTTTACCCTGAGAGAGCCTCCATCTCTTTCTCCCCACCCACTCCTCACAGATCCAATAGGAGAAACCCACACAACGACCATGCCATTACAACCCCTCTGAGGGCACAAACCCAAATGGAAAAAAGACTACACATTCACAAGATTGTAACAGAGACAATTGTTCTAACAGTATATTTGGGGCCCTAAATGGTGGTAGACCTCCACACCATTGAACGTAGGAGTTTGTCCACGGCTAGGCAGATTGAGTAGCCCTGATGGATAAGCCGACAGCCCCAGCACTGTAGCACCAGTACATTTAAGTTCACTCTGATTTATGAAGTTCAGTGCTGCTTGAATCCTCCAGGGCTCCTTGTCAATGTCAACTTGGTTTGTGTTTGCTGCTTGGGCTGTGCGTGAGCAGAGCGGCACGGTGGAAAATGGGTGCCTGCAGTTTTGACCTTGAGGCCATTTTCAAAGCAGGAAGAGCAGGACGATGAGTTAAAAAGGCTATCATGTTCTTTCTGCGCATTGCATTACATAGGTCCCGGGGAAATCACTGGCCACATTTCCTCCATTCACTAAACTCTGAGCAATAATCCACTGGATGAATGGTGAAAACGAGAGATCCAACAGGATCATCCCTGTCAATGACAGATAAGAAGAGGGTAGTCTATGCACACGGAATCATGCACACACACACAGTGATGATGCAGAGAGAACTCTCCAAAGAGGGCCGCTCCATCCAATCGCTGCTCAGAAGTGTCTCGCGCTCTCTGCCAATGGCTACTGAGGAGGCTGGCTACGTGAGCCTGAGTTCGAGTCAGAGAGGAGAGTGCAGCGCCTCAAGGCTGCCCTCGGGGGTGTGATGTAAGAGGTGCCCAGCTGATTTATACACAGACAAGAGTTCCCATAAATAAGGACAATTAAAGACACACACAGACTGGTGCATTCAGAAATACACCCTTTAGCACAAAGCACCGTATAGCTTCTAGAGCACCAGCAGTTGGCCTCCAATTTCAACATGTAGCCATGAGAACGGACTCGGTGACACTGAAAATAAGCATGTAAGTCACTGTAAAACCAAATAGGGAATGCCAAGGCTTAGCAGGGATTAAGTGTGGCTGCCTGCTACCTACCTGCACATTCAGGAGCAGATATATGTTTGGGTCAGGCGGGATCACTGCAAAAGGGGCTTTCCCATAGCCAAGGGGCTTTCCCATAATGCCAAGGCTCTAAAAGCGGCAGCTGAAAAGTCTGACAATTGATGTAAGATAAATACAAAACATCATGAGAACAATGTTCCAACTCAACTGTTGGTGGGTCTGTGTCACTTAGATCAAGGTCACGGTCAAATCCCTCAGGGTCGTTTTGAGAATCCAATCTGCCTAACCAAAACGTCCATTGACAGCGACACCACCAACCAATCCCAATTTACTATTGACCATGGGATCTAGTGCTTTTCAATAATTTCCCTGATCAGAGAAACACAATCAATATACCAGATTGCCCCATTCCCCAAAGCCCAGCCACACACTCATTGATGTTGCCTCTCCTTCCATTAGCTGAGTTTCTATAAATGCAGCAGGATTAATACAGCCATTTATTCTTTTTTTGTGAATAAAGCTTAAGGATTTAGTGGTTCTGGCTATATATTTTTTTTTTACTAAAACACAAAAAAAAGATACTCAATGTCTAGGGGTCAGTGACAGACAGCTAGGCCTGCATCTAGCCTAAGCCTGAGAGTGACAGAAAACAACATTTATACAGACGGGAAGCAATTTAGAGATTATTTCTCCCACAACAAAGCAAGGGAGGGGGAGCTGGGGATTGTGGAATTATATGTTTGTAAGAAGTGTTCCCGAAAATAGTATTGTCTCAATGGAAATGTACAATTACATAAAACACACTGAGGGTAGTTAAGTCATTTTTAGGGTCATGCTATTCTGAGTCTGCACTGTTTAATTGCAACCTTGAAAGGGATCCAACCATCTGTGAGCTCTGAACGAATTACAAAATGTCTGTTCGCGCATTTGTCCGCCTGATCGTAATGTAGCTTTCCCCTCGCAAACATCAGTGGTTGTGTAATCTGGACCGAAAAACCAGGCGGTGACAGTGGAAGCAGGCGGTGACAGTGGAAGCAGGCGGTGACAGTGGAAGCAGGCGGTGACAGTGGAAGCAGGCGGTGATAGTGGACGGCCCAAAGGACTGCCAAAGACTCCAGCCACTGACTGTTCTCTCTGCTACCTCAGGATAAAAGTCTGGAACCAACAGGACCCTGAACAGCTTCTACCCCCAAGCCATAAGACTGCTGAATAGTTAACCAAATAGCTACCTGGACTATCTGCATTGACCCTCTTTTGACTAATTACATACGCCGCTGCTATGGTTTATTATCTATCCTGTTGCCTAATCACTTTACCCCTACCTAGGCTATATGTACATATCTACCTCAATTTCCTCATACCCCTACACATACTTCATACCCCTACACAGCGACTCGGTACTGGTACCCAGTGTATATAGCCAAGTTATAACTGATTGTGTATTTATTCCTCGTGTTATTATTTGTTTCTACATTCTTCTCTGCAGTGTTGGGAATGGCCCATAAGTAAGCATTTCAATGTTAGTCTACACCGGTTGTTTACGAAGGGAAAGGGGATAACTAGTCAGTTGCACAACTGAATGCATTCAACCCAAATTGTGTCTTCCACATTTAACCCAATCCCTCTGAATCAGAGAGGTGTGGGGGCCTGCCTTAAAAATCGATGACCATGTCCCGGGGAGCATTTGTTGTTGGGGGTTAACTGCCTTGCTCAAGGGCAGAATGGCAGATTTTTTTCCCCACCTTGTCGGCTCGGGGATTCAAACCAGCGATCTTTTGGTTCCTGGCCCAAAGCTCTTGACTGCTAGGCTACCTGCCACAACAGCTGTGAAGTAGGCTGCAGGTTGAAACCAATGCAACTACAACAGAGCTGATTGTACAGTCAGACTAATCCAGCTTATTGGAGTACTCTACCCCTTCGCCACGGGAATGGTCTCTCCCAGTGCTGGATTAGCCTACCGCTGCTCGGGCCATTTTAGCTCTGGCGGGGAGGAAACCAGGCAGACAGAACAGTGCTTTTTCCTTTGTGATGCCGCACTTTTTGAACACAATGCTGGCTCTTTGTGCAGGGGCCTGGTGTCAGAGTCTGAACGGAATTCCTTCCCCGTGGCCTGTGAGGAGGCCTTTGTCAGAGAGATGTACTGTCTGGGGACTTTCCAAATGAACACTCAGCACTGACTCCATCTAGCCCCCCCCCCCTTCATCTTCCTATTATTCCTCTACCTAATATTCGTATTCAACTTCTCCTTCATCATTCAACATGTTCATCTTCTTCAGCTACCGGTTCGCTGTCAGAATATTCTACGGAGTACACTTACTGAGCCTGTGGAAACCAGTTCTGGTGGCTTCGGAAAGCTCCATTGGTTACATTTCTACCTGGGTCATTCTGAATGTTTCACCTCACAGAATACACCCTCCAGGGCTATAGTACAAAGTGACGACAGGAAGGTGGAACCCCAGATGCTGACAAGGCACACATGCACCTGACAGCTTTGTGAGAAAGTTTGTCTGGCTGCAGCACAGAGATATCCCAGGCCAGATCCAGCTGTAATGCGCTCGGAAAAAACTCCTTTGGAGTAGCTAGCCTACATTTTTCACTTCAAAAGCATATGTGTGAGAGAAAAATTACAAAACACATGAGTCCATTCAGGGTCTGGAGTCTAGCAGAGAGATTACCTAGCCGTGGTGCGAACAGCCCATTTCCCTGGTAATAATCACAACACCACAGACAAAGGCGACAGAAGGTGCAGTAGGACTCCAGTATAGTGCTGTAATTACATTGGAAGAAAAGGGAGACTGAATTAACACCTTTCCGGAACACAATGACTATCAACCCACAAAGGAAGTCGGCAGACATGTCTTTGTTTGGTTCACGCTATTGTTTGCCTACAGCAGAACACGGAGATAACGAGCGAGTGGGGTGACTTCAGGTGACCACAGCGTGTGAGTGAACGACTGAGAATTTTTTCCAAGGCCATTAAAAACCACAGCGATAATGAGTCGAAGACTTGAGTGCACTGATTGGGCACCATACCAAACACACACATCCCATTCCCTACTCAGTGTCCAAGGCAGGCTGAGAAGCACGAAAGTCAACATGAACGCTAGACATTCATATCGGTATGATATCTAAATATATCTGCATTGGTGAGCAAATGGGAGTTGTCCTATTGCGTGTGGCGGACAAAAGATAGTGTGTTGGTCGGAAACTGGTGCTTGCACGTTCTTAACACAACACAAAGGGCAGAATAGACTAGGCCTCGAGTGGTATTTCCTAGTGGTTTGGCCGATGTACATCAAGCTTCTGTAGACCGGACTGGAGCGAAGCAGTAAGGCCCAGGTACAGAGCGATCTTTCCAGTTTGCTGCCTTGAGCACCACACCAACAGATCTAGTCCCCATCCCCAACCATTCCTCTTCTTCCTCCGTGTTAATGAACACCACATCACATGCACGGCTCTCCTTGAAGCCCCACTGGAGCGTGTCTTTCTCAACTGGGCTCTCTGTTGACACAGGCCTCGATCTATGCTTTCTGGGGGGTGGCCCTGGCCAAAGACCTTTGCGAATGTTCAAACTCATTCACAATCTTTAGCAAACAGTTAATGGCTAATGTGGGACCAAGCACAAAGGACCCCCCCACACGCTTTTCCACTAAATCAGGACACGGCGTTCTCATGGCAATTTTGGCTAGCTACGGTAATACACAGAAAACGTAAAATCCGGTCTAACGGTAGTCTCATGCCGAACTGCGCATGTGCAGGCCCTCAAATCAAAACGTCAACAAGACAAAGGAGCTGATCGTGGACTACAGGAAACGGAGGGCCGAGCACACCCCTATCCACATCGACGGGGCTGTGGTGGAGCAGGTCGAAATCTTCCAAGTTTCGAGGTGTCCACATCACTAAGGAATTATCCTGGTCCACACACACCAAAACAGTCATGAAGAGGGCACGACAACGCCTCTTCCCCCTCAGGAGGCTGAAAAGATTTGGCATGAGCCCTCAGATACCGCTGCACCATTGAGAGCATCTTGACTGGCTGCATCACCGCTTGGTTTGGAAACTGCTTGGCATCCAACTGCAAGGCACTACAGAAGGTAACCCGTACGGCCCAGTACATCACTTGGGCCGAGATCCCAGCCATCCAAAACCTCCATACCAGGCGTGTCAAAATGTGTCAAATACTCCAGCCACCCAAGTCATAGGCTGTTCCCTCTGGTACCGCACGGCAAGCGGTACCGATGCAAGTCTGGACCCTGGACAGCTTCTACACCCAAGCCATAAATTGTTAAACAATAGCTACTAAAGATAATTTTTTCACTAGCCTTTTATGCAAGTGTAATAAAGCATCTGCCAAGATATCTGCATTTTTATGACACAGGAGTGTTTGCCCTGTCGGCTGCTGCCCTTTCAAGGTCATTGTGATAATCCTCATTTCTGGCTGTTCCTCCTGAATCACTAGCTACATCATTGGAGCAGGCCGGGCTCTTCTCTGAGGGAGCAGGCACTCAGGCTGTTCATCTGGATGGAGACGCTTGTGTCAGAGAGCCTGACTCAGATGAGGGATCCCCGGGGGCGGCTGCCAATGACCAGCACTACCGGGGCGGAGTCACGGCACGGCAGCCATGCCCAAAACTCGTCTTCCTGACAGCAGAGGAGAGATGACCACGAAGAGCAGGGAAAACACACTTCCCTGTGAATTCATTTGAATAGCTAGGTAGAGACAGTATTATTTTTCCTTCTCCTATGATTTGGAACAGCAAGAAGTAGTAGGCTACAGGTCGGCATCCACAGGGCTACAGAGAGAATCCTCTCCACTCCAACTATCCTAGCGTAAGGCCCATGCCCCTTTCTGGATGATCCAGCTTCAGAGCGTCCAAGGGCTTGACCGAGCAACTGACCTCCAACTTAATGAAAATACCTTATCGTGCTGGGGGACCTTTTCCTTAGGTCAGAGAGTAGGGCGGAGAATGACCAGGGAGGTTGTCCATGTAACCCTTGGCAGTCGTCAGCACCTACCCATGGCAGTTGTCAGCATCTGTAACTTGACAAAGCTTGTGTGGCGCGAGGATGGGTACATTCATTAGCAGCCGTCTTAGCCACACATGGCGCCGAAACTTGAAACATACCGCTGCTAATCCGTTCTTCCTGGCAGGGGCAGCGTATATTTCCCGCTCAGCCAAAAAAACACCATGATAGGATGGCAGAGCCCGTCGGGGGTTAAGCGGATCACTCAGCCAGTCCGAAGGCTAACATCTGCCCACCTAGATTAATCCCCCATGCTTAATCCCCCATGTGGTGACATGGTAAGGCATGGATTAAAACCAGCCATCCATGCCACATACCATCAACTCTACTGCTGCTCTCCATCTCACTGCCATTTCTGCACTGGGTGATTCAACAGCCTAAATACACACAATGCACAGCACACACATGCATGCAGCCTATAAACAGGCCTAAAACTTTGCATGCATGTTCTTGTCTCAATGCATGGCTGCTTTGATGATGGTGAAGCGAGAGGCTGCAAAACAATTTCATAGGCCGGTATAAAACACGTTTTCACCTTCAGAAAGTGCTAGTGATGTTCAAAATGCAGTCCAAGTAGCTTATAAAACAGAATACTGAATCTGTGCCATGGCGGACGGCACTCAATCTTCTCATGAAGGTATTGCTGGTGGTCCCTTTAAGGACAAGTCACCATAAGGAGCCAGAAGCCACACAGCAGCCTCCTCTCCCTGCTGCTCATAGGGTTCCTGGTCCTGCTGCTCTTATCGGACACGGAGGGCTGATGGACCATCTGTTGTAAACCAGTCCACTTCTCTCTCTCTCTCTCTCTCTCTCTCTCTGACTATTAACACAGGACTGGAAAATAGTACTGGCTTGGTGGCAGAATAGTGTGAGGTGTGCACTAAGGCACTAGAGATCCTGGTTCGGAGTACAGGCTCTGTAGCAGCCAGCCGCGACCGGGAGACCCATGGGGCAGCGCACAATCGGCCCAGCGTCATCCAGGTTGGGGGAGGGTTCGGGCCAGCAGGGATGTTCTTGTCCCATCGCGCACTATCGACTCCTGTGGCGGACCGGGCGCAGAGCACGCTGACACCGTCGCCAGGTGTACGGTGTTTCCTCCGACACATTGGTGCGGCTGGCTTCCGGGTTAAGCAGGCATTGTCTCAAGAAGCAGTGCGACTGGGTTGTGTTTCGGAGGATGCACGGCTCTTGACCTTTGTACGGGAGATGCAGCAATGGGACAATTGGACAAAGGGGGTAAAACAAATGTTTAAAAAAAATAATAGTGTGGGGGTGTTTTGTCAGATCTGTTGCCTATTTGGGGACATGTAATTAAATCACTGCTACAAACCAATCTGTTTTAGGGAGGGTCTGAACAAACTTGGAGACATAAAAAGTTGGCATTTGCTGTAATGTTCTACATCCAATTATGACCCTACTTCATATCCTGAATAAGACAGCACAATTTAATTGCCGTCTGCAAATGAAATGCCTTCCACAACATTGATATAACACCTTTGATTAATAGCTTTATGACAGATCACAGGCCATAAATCCTAAACAACCATTTATCATGAGACTTCTTAGTCTAGTCGACACCAGTTTTTTCAAGGAACTACTTAGAAGTTTTACTTTCCTTGAACCCATTATTCTCTTCTGTTCAGAACTTTCCATGACGCTGGCGAGACAAGAGTAATTGACCAGTGAGCTGAGAGATTTGCCAACCCCCTCCTGGGGAAGAGGTGTTGAGACAGGGAACACACATAGGCCTACATCTTCTGGTGATATTTAGCCACAGGAGAGCAGAGTATGCCTGAATTATGGAAACTCCCCTAAGTAGTCTGATCTATTGCCAGACTGAATGAGACAAGAAATAGGTGACAAAGATGCTACCGTTGTGGTGAGGTTAAACTACAGCGGTGGCGAAAAATGGTCATTGATTAGGTCACGTAGCCTAGCTTGCATTCAAAGCTGCTTCTTTCCTGATCAGACACACCACTGCTGTGCTCTACAGCTGAGAACCCCCATGCAAATTCAGATTATCTCACAACAGCATTTAAATAACGTCTTTACAACGGTCTTTGTTGAACGTATTTGACCATCACCCCGATTTTACCAATACTATTTTAGTTGTATTGTCATGGTTGTACCCGTGTGTCAGATGTCCATTAGCTACATGTGGCAACAAAACCAACATGTTGATGAACATGTGTGGCCATCACATTATTACGTTGTTAGGACACAATTGTGATATGGGCGAGAGTGAGTCTTGCAACGCGTTATCAAAACCGTCACCAGGTAGAATGCAGATGCCATTCAACTTCAATCGGGACCAGCTACTTTGTTCACGGCGTCATTGCTAGTTTAACTACATGGACACGTTGTTGTCCCAACACTGGCATCTCACAGCGCCACGACAGCGCACCGTTAACTTACCTACCGTTTTAGACAGTATGCTAGGGTCTGTGGCGGCGCACATGAACACAATATCCTTCAAAATATTATGTCGCTAACGTTGCCGTTACTTGCGGAATATCTTTATGAAAACGACTGGTCTAACTAGACTAGTCAGGTTGCAGCAAAACTGCTTTTTATTGCCAGCTTGAGCTACAGCCGTCGTCACACAATGCCAGATTTCTAGCTCGCAGGCTAGCTAACGTTAGTTAGCATTGCAAACAAAAAATAATAACTTGCATCTGCCCCGAGCAGAATAGCATAATGAATGCCAATGTCGCATTTGCGTTCACCCTCACCTTTTTCAATCTTGGGGCCTCGGCCACAGTGCCGTCGCGATTTACGAAAGCTTCTCCACCGTTTTGTTGGGGATCTGTCCGTTTCATCGCGGACGCCTGCGGCATCTTAGTGTTCGGTGTGAGAAACCCAGGGCTCGGGTCCCCGGTTTTTACCATAGGCTCCATCGTTGGGGTAGTAGCCGAAGTAACGCCAGCTTTCGGTTCGCTTTCAACTATCCCTTTGTCGTCTGCCTTTGTTGTCAGAGGCGATTCGGGTGTTAATTCTTTGCAGGGGACGTCTTTTAATTCGACCTCGGCCATTTCCGCTGCCAAAACCTGGACTGACATCGCTGCTATTTCGCGAAGTCCTTTTCCCAACACATAACAAGGCGACGGATTGTGAGTGGCAGAGTACTGATTAAAAGCAAGGCATTGTGGTCCTCGTAGTTTATATTTCCACTAAATGTTTGAGACTCTTAATGATCAATGCCATACAAGCACTATTTCTGATACGATCAAAATAAAAGTAAATAGACTAGCTACATATAAAATAACTTAAACCCCCAAGCCTTACCAAATAATTTGACAGATAACAGTACAGAACAGAACTACATCTCCTAAAGAAGTATTACCTTTTCAAATGCATTATGGTACATTAAGTTTGTATTTAACGAGGACTATACAGTGCAGTACTGCAAAACATATATAGCCAGTTACTCATGTGAGGGATGAAATTTCATATTTGATTCAAGTCTTGTATCCAAACTACATTGAATTTATCTGAATAAAAAAGCTGTATGATCATTTATAAAGAAATTTGAAAATGTCTCACGTAGTCCTCTAAGCAAGAATACAAAGTAAACGCACCAGTGACAAAAACACTGATTCTTATTTAAAAACTTAATTTAACCTTTATTTACAATGATACTGTATTCTGATATGAATGCAATGCATGTAAATTGAAACCTTTCAGTTCTGCATCTCATGGCACAATGCCATCTGAAAAACAATATTTAATTTGGACATGGTTGCTTACATGCTTTAATTTGACAACCCCCTCTTTCAATGCACATCTGTATATAGCCATATTGCTATTTTATTGTGTTTCTTTTTTTTTTACTTTAGTTTATTTAGTAAATATTTTCTTAACTCCATTGTTGGTTAAGGGCTTGTAAGTAAGCATTTCACGGTAATGTCTACACCTGTTGTATTCGGCGCATGTGACAAAACATTTGATATTTCATTAGGTCAATCTAGAGAAAATGGGTTCTGGGAGCGAAGAAATACTGCCATATGGTTCTGGTAATGTAATGTAGAGCTCTCGCGCCTAAGTCTATCTGCATTGATAACAACGACGTGATTTACAGAGTACGGACTTAAGAGGAACTAATACAAATATATGGAAACATCAATATGTTTCAACCATAGACGGATGAATTCAATCAATTATGTTTATTTTCATGTCTCAATTGAAAACCATATTACTACAAACAATTTCAAATAATTGAATGAGGGGGTTTGGAGTGCATTGGAGTTGCCCCATGAGCCCACACAAGTCCATGCAGCCCTTTACCAGCTTTGAATTAGCTTCTACTTTTTATCAAAATTAATGACATTCACACAACCGATCAAAGGTACCTCTTGACCAGTATACATCAGAATTCTCCAAGTAAAGACTTTGGTAATAAAAATAACAATTTACATGGAATCTTCCATAATCTTGAAATTCTAAAAGGCATACCAAGTACATGGCTTTGTACTTATCAATAATTTGATCTGTGGAACAAACATCTAGTTAGAAGACGTAATATGTATGCCAATGCAAGTAACTTCAGCCCTAGTAAACAAAGCCATGCATTCTTTTGCAGGCAGCTTTCTACCGCTCCAAACCCTGTCACTCAACAAAAAGGAAGAACTCAAGCTGCAATATTCAAGCTCTCACAAACAATTCATACAAAAAGGAAAACACTCTAAAATACATTCAAGCCAGGAGGGTTCAACACAATGCAATCCACCAGACAAACCTGTGGAATATTATTTACAAGGACGCCATCCTGATACATTCACAGAATATTTAGAACATTTTTTGTCAGTTGTGGATGCCTCGAGTTAAAATACAGTACTGTTGTTTTTGATGCATCATAATATCAAACTAAATGTCATGGTCTTTGTAATAATTTGATTAAAAAAATGTCACAAATGACAATAGCTACTTTCAAATGAAATAAAACGGAGAAAATGTGGTCTGCTGTTTCTAAGGAAAATGACTGAACAAATGTACAACAAGAAGTTACTCTCACAAGTGCTTCCTTATGAACCTGGATCTGAGGACAGTTATGGTAACTAACATCTACAGAATATTCTTATCAGAAGCTACGATTTATTGTTTCAAACAAACAAACCTTGGTGACAAAATATTTGAGGAAGTATCTACCCTCTAAAGTCCTCTGTGACACTCTGCTGTGAAATGCTCAAGAATAGAGAGATTGCATCAGTCCCCAAATATCCACAGGATGTTCACGCCTGACAGGCCCAGATTTACTCTCCTGTAAAAAGACAGACGAGAACAACTTATGTGCAATTAAAACACTAATGTTTTACATAGAGATGGATTGTCAATGTGGTCTTGACAAGTTTACTTTACTCAAGTGGCATAGCAGCACATTTCTAATCACAAAGAGCTTACTACAGTGCCCATCTGGAGTCAGTAATGGCACATTGGACTGGGAAGTTTAAATACAGTGGAATAGTTGGGAGCACTCACCCCAGCATCCCAGACTCCTTGGTTTTGATGACGAAGAGGAACATGAGAACAGTGTGGAACAGGTTGTTCCTTCCCTGGGAGCACAATCAGAGGAGACTCAAATGAATGGAGCACATGTGGTTTTTGACAGATACATCTCACTCGCTAAGACATGACCAAAAAGGCCATAGGGACAAAAGAGACAGAGATTGGCTCTTACCTTGGGCAGGCTGTAGACATGGCCCTGGTAGATAAGTTGGTAGTGTGGTGGATTGGTGCTACTTTGGTGAATGCAGAAGAGGTTTTCATTCGTCACGTCTATTTAAGAAACAAGAGTGGGGTATCAGTGAAGAATAGAAGAACGATGTCCATTCTGTGTGTGTGTTGTGCCGCTCGGCCTTACCAGGTTTGTCTGGCGTCTGGGTGAAGTGCTGCGAGGTGAAGGTCTTTCCGTCGGGGTACTTGGGGTGAGGCGGGAGTCGGGAGTCCAGGTATGTGCACAGCACATGCATGAGGATCTAATGGACAGAAAACACAACACGTGTTTGAGATTCAACCATGTTGATCTCTCACTATCGTCATAGTGACAGGAGTAGGTCAGACGATACTTTTTTGGTCTAGACTAGAGGTGACGGATGAGACTCACAGCGCAGTCTGAAGGGAGGTCTGTGTCCCACTTCCTGGCTTTGAGATCCCCGCCCCTGTTCCAGCGGAAAGAACTCATGCAGCCACTATGGGCCAGCTCTGACAAGGGGAAACAAACACATTGCCAATAATGATATGTCAATCTCTGCTTTCATCAAGTCTTATGACCTTGGACCCTCAGTTGTGGACACGTATAGTATATGACAGGAATATAGCACTGTGAATAAGCAAGGATTCAAAACAACCTCTCATAGGCCTACCTTTGATCCTCTCCACTAGATACTCTTGATTAGGGGTGATGTCCAGGTACTGCACAATAGCAGTCATGGTAGGGATGACTGAGGCCTTCAAAACAGCAGCCTGTTTTAGGCTGGCTATACTGGCTTCTGTTGAATATGGCGACAGACAGGGTAAGTATAACTGGGTTGGCGTAAACTACATTTTCCATTTTGCCCCATTGCAAAATAAATACCTCCAATCTGGAGCTCAGAGCAGCCCATTCTCCTTAGCTGGCCATTCACTGAGTCCATCTCCTTCACCAGTGGCACTAGAATGGTGTCATTTATCCACTGAAAGAAAGAGAAACTACACACTTATCAACAACTTTCTCAGACAAAATGACAGATTTTACCAGAGCTTCAGTGTTACTTCTAAGCTTGTTATATCTCCTTACATTTCTGAGCTTGGCCGTCCAGCTGTCTATGCTGTCCACCACGAGACGACTGGTTGTGATTCTGGCCCAAACCTGCCAATCAAAAAGAACAGTTACAGGAGAATGTGTATTCCTGCTAGGAAAACCAATTTCCCTCTGGTATCATAAGGAACAGTTATTTTATTGATTGACTGATGAATCAATTGATTGATCCTATTTTATTGATTGACTGATGAATCAATTGATTGACCTCCTCTGCAGCCTGTTTGGAGCCCAGGTCAGTCTCGTCCTTGCTGGCTGAGGGGGCCTGGGAGCGGCAGGCCGGCTGGTACTGGAACTTCCTCAGGCTCTGGGCATAATCCCCCACCGAGCGGCTATAGTTCCAGAACGTAGGGCTGTGGGAGGGTGACACAGACTCTGGGCTCCCTGAGAAACAGTCAAAGGATGCATACAGGATATTACAATAATGCTCTTCACAGTTGAGACAAAAGCTCAGTTGTAGTTCATTATTATCCTTCATTTAACCAAGAAAGTCACAGTGGGATTGACATCTCTTTAGCAAGTGAGCCATGGTCTGTTTTTTTATCCAGACGAGTTTCACTTGTAGTAACTCACTGTGAAAATGGTAATAAGGCCAGGCCTAAGCTACATCGTCACACTCATACCTAACTGACTGCGGTGGCTCTTCTCCTCCTCGGTGCGGAGGAACCTGTCCAGGGTCTTCAGGGACTCCATGTAGTCCTCCTTGCCCCCGGGGGAGTTGAACACGGAGGGAGAGGTGCGGTAGCGTGCCCTCAGGCTGGTGCCATCCACTGGCCCAATGCTGCTGGGGTAGGATGAGGGGGGGCTGTAGTTCAACTGCAATCAACAGAAATCTGTTACAAATGGGAAAGGATGATCTCCATGCCAGTAGATTTCAGACATGACAAGGAAAACAAAAAAAAAGTGGTAGCCACAACACAGGAAACGTAATGGTACCTAGATACTGCCTATGGTTACAGTAACACCTCTAGTGTACCAGATTCATTGACAAACACCCAACACAAATGCATCAGATTGATAGCTAGATAGAGAGCATTGTGAGTCTGACAGACCTTTCCAAAGGCCAGGGAGGGAGAGAAGTGTCCCCCGCTGCCCGGGGTGGACGGGCTGCTCAAAAGGGGGCTGTATCCGGGAACACAGTTGGGGGAGAACTTGGGGCTGGTGCTGGCAGGTCTTGAGGGACTGAAGCTGAGCACACTCTGACCCTGGAGGGGTGACGACTGAGCCGGGGCTTGAGCCTCCTGCTTCTCTTGCTTGAGCAGGGGTGACGCCTGGATACCTGAATAGACATGAACACCAACATAGTATTAACTGATTTGGGCGTACAAGAGGGATAGACTACATTTGGGGTTCATAGATAAAACAAACATGTACAACACCATCACCTTAACCACTTTGCAGCCAATGACTCACCTGAGTTTCTGAGGCCAAGAAGGCGGTGCTGTTCAGGGGTAACAGCGATGGTAGAGGGGGCCATGGTGTACTTGAAGTATTTCCAGAAGTCAAACAGGGCGTTGAGGCTGAAGACTGAGGCAAAGGCCAGCTCTGTGGGAAAGGAAAAGGGAGGAGAGATAATATGAATGACAGGTTATGGCTCATCTGTAACCAGTGCGCTTCAGTGCCACACCTGGCCATTCCCTCCCAAAACCATGTTTAATTTCTCTCCATTAACTACACAGCAACAAGAGCACTCACCTATGTACCAGATAGGCCAGTAAGAGATGTTGAAGTACAGGCTCAGCAGTTTCCCTGACCTGAGAGGAGAATGTACATACTACTGTGAGAGGCATTAGCACCACTAGCTTCTAGTTAGGCATAAGCAACAGATTACTAATCATGCGAGTCAGTTGTTGACAAGAAAACACAACCTACATCTCAGTGTAGATCATGCCAGCTAGCGACACATTGAGGACTGCCCAGGCGAGGACCACCTGGCGCGCCTGCTCTTCCCTCCTCATCCTCATCGTCCTGTCGATGAGAGTAGACATGCCCTCCTGTTTCGTCGGAGTCATGTCGGCTGCTAAATTCAGACAGAATGGTTTGCTAGTTTCTAAATAAACAACAGTGTCTGACACTCAGAAGATTCCGACCCTGCCTTTAAAAACTCTTACACTGAGGGGCACTGGGGTCGGAAAGCAATAACGGTTAGTTTCATTAAGACACCACGGCGCCTGAAAATGTAGCTCAATGCATGAATGGGATATGCCACTGTACACCAAATTTTACCTTTGTCCACACTGCTCCATCGAGAAGATTGAAATACTGCTAGTTTTCCCGGAAAACTGCAATTTTCGTCCTCAGGCTAGCAAGCAGTAAGGAGCTGATTGCCTGACACTACAATTCCAAAACGGCTGCAATCGATTACTACCGCTAGCTGGCATGAGGCCGAAAAGGGCAGTTTTCCAGGAAAACTAGCAGTGTTTCAATCTTCACAATGTATCAGTGTGGATAATGGTAACATTTGGAGTACAGGGTCACTGACATATCGCATCCCTACATCGAGGTACGTTATCCGAAACATCTCACGCAGCTCCACTGTGTCTTAATGTAACCATGATTGCTTTCCGACCCCAGTGCAGCTCAGTGTAAACAAGCGTAATGATAGGGTCAGTACGTTCTGGCAATCAGTTGGCTCGCTAGCATTGCATGCTAACGTCAACAGTTCGTTAGCTAATATAAACACTGAATCGCTAGCAAAGTATTTTTGTTTTACCAACTCGTTGAACTTGCTTTTACTAAGTCGGTCATACCACCTAATGTGTAATTGAATATAGTAAATACAGCTAAATGTAAGTATATGTCATACACACCCCGTTAGCTCCAACGGCGCTGCAAACTTTGTATTTCAACCGGAAATGTAATGTCCTAGAGCAGTCTAACTACTTCCGTTTCGTACACCCGCCCCTTTTCAAAACGTGTTGCTGAGATGTGGATTGGGTAATACCTTGTTACAGATGAGAGGTGGATTGGGTAATACCTTGTTACAGATGAGAGGTGGATTGGGTAATACCTTGTTACAGATGAGATGTGGATTGGGTAATACCTTGTTACAGATGAGAGGTGGATTGGGTAATACCTTGTTACAGATGAGATGTGGATTGGGTAATACCTTGTTACAGATGAGAGGTGGATTGGGTAATACCTTGTTACAGATGAGAGGTGGATTGGGTAATACCTTGTTACAGATGAGATGTGGATTGGGTAATACCTTGTTACAGATGAGAGGTGGATTGGGTATTACCTTGTTACAGATGAGAGGTGGATTGGGTAATACCTTGTTACAGATGAGAGGTGGATTGGGTAATACCTTGTTACAGATGAGAGGTGGATTGGGTATTACCTTGTTACAGATGAGATGTGGATTGGGTAATACCTTGTTACAGATGAGAGGTGGATTGGGTAATACCTTGTTACAGATGAGATGTGGATTGGGTAATACCTTGTTACAGATGAGATGTGGATTGGGTAATACCTTGTTACAGATGAGATGTGGAATGTCATATTTTGTTACATTATCACAATCAATAAGGAATTCAGATGTTTTTACATTATTCATATATTTGCACATACATACAAAATGATATTGTGGGAGACACATCACATGGTGTACCTCTTCAACATTCAACCAGCAGCAGAGCCAGCATCCAGAGACAGTCTCAATCTCCGTATCTATTCCATAAAGAGATGACCACTGTTAAAAAAATTGTGTGTTAAAAGGCCATGTCTTTTGAGTTAAAACATAACTTTGTCTAGGAAAATTATTGCCTGGCTACCCAGCCACATCGCTCTGGCCAAACAGCAAGCCCACTAACATTACTTCTCCATGAGTCTGGATTTGCTTTCCTCCGCGACTCTTTGAGAACGCAAACACATTCTGATTGTTCCCAGTAACCGATGGGTTGGGCCAAAGCCGGCCTACATGAATCACATCATTTTGACATCGGCACAAACGACTTCTAGGATGGCAGTTTCAGACAAATATATGGAGCGACTATAGAACAGTATATCATCGTTGTCTGGCAAGGAAAATTTACCTGAAGAAATAAAACATGAAGTCTATGCATATACAGTACCTCTACATCACAATCTGGATTATCCTTGTTTGATTGTTCCCAATGTTAAACTGATATTTGAAAATAAAAGAAACCTTAACCTGACAACAAATGAGATATTGGCAAAAACAAACTAACAGTTAAAACTAAGTAAATAAATAAACATATCTAGGGATGGCACAATGAAGTCACAGTCAATTGTGTGGCGACAACGGTTTCTCAGAATCGTATTCCTCTATCCCCCCACAGTTCTCTCTGCTATCTGGATCTATCAGTCTCTCTACTTCCTCTTCATCATCATCATCCTCATCTTCCTCCTCCTCATCCTCCTCCTCCTCCTCCTCCTGGGCCCCTCGGTCAGTCTTGGGGCCTTTGCAGATCTTGAGGTGTCTGGTGAGGTGGTATTTGGTGAGGAAGCCCTTCTCACACTTCTCACAGATGTAGTCCCGGCGGCCCTCATGGGAGTTCATGTGCTTCTTCAGGTGGTTGGTCCTCAAGAAATGTTTGTCACACTTGGGGCAGTGGATCTGACGCTCTCTGTGCGTTGGGAATGATGATGGGAGAGGGGTAGAGAAAAGAGTGCAGAGGGATAGAAGGGGAAGGGGAAATGGTGATAAGAACAGAGGAAAATAGACTGATGGAAATCCAGATTCTTTATAAAATATGTTTACCGATATGTCTTACATCTGGTGTCCAGGAGTTTTCCCTGGCCATGTGACCTGAGCAGAAACTTTGGGCCCTGGTTACAGGCTATTAACTAGAGCAGAGACTTTTTCCATACTACTCATGTCAATAGCTTGGTTTAGTTTAAACTTACTGTGTATGTGTGAACATGTGCTGCTTGAGGTCCTGCTTCCTGATGAACATCCTGTCACACAGGTCACACTTGAAGTTCTTGGCCCCCGTGTGAATCACCATATGAGACGCCATGTGGGCCTTCTGAGTGAACGACTTCTCACACACATTACACCTGTAGTTCTTCTGACCTGTGGGAGCACATGAAGTTCGAGTGAGTAAAACCTATACGAGAAGCATATATACACCGTATAATCACCTTATACAGTACCAGTCAAAAGTTTGGACACACCTACTCATTCTATTTTTTTCTTTCTTACTATTTTCTACATTGTAGAATAATAGTGAAGACATCAAAACTATGAAATAACACATATGGAATCATGTAGTAACCAAAAAAGTGTTAAACAAATCACAATATATTTTATATTTGAGATTCTTCAAAGTAGCCACCCTTTGCCTTAATGACAGCTTTACACTCTTGGCATTCTCTCAACCAGCTTCATGAGGTAGTCACCTGGAATGCATTTCAATTAACAGGTGTGCCTTGTTAAAAGTTAATTTGTGGAATTTCTTTCCTTCTTAATGCATTTGAGCCAATCAGTTGTGTTGTGACAAGGTAGGGGTGGTATACAGAGAATAGCACTATTTGGTTAAAGACCAAGTCCATACAATGGCAAGAACAGCTCAAATAAGCAAAGAGAAACGACAGTCCATCATTACTTTAAGACATGAAGGTCAGTCAATGCGGAAAATTTCAAAACCTTTTTTTTTTCTTCTAATACGTTTTTGCAAGTGCAGTCGCAAAAACCATCAAGCGCTATGATGAAATTGGCTCTCAAGGAAGACCCAGAGTTACCTCTGCTGCAGAGGATAAGTTTATTAAAGTTACCAGCCTCAGAAATTGCAGCCCAAATAAATGCTTCAGAGTTCAAGTAACAGACACATCTCAACTGTTCAGAGGAGACTGCGTAAATCAGGCCTTCGTGGTCAAATTGCTGCAAAGAAACCACTACTAAAGGACACCAATAAGAAGAGACTTGCTTGGGCCAAGAAACACGAGCAATGGACATTAGACTGTCCTTTGGTCTGACGAGACCAAATTTTGGATTTTTGGTTCAAACAACCGTGTCTTTGTAAGACGCAGAGTAGGTGAACAGATCTCTGCATGTGTGGTTCCCACCGTGAAGCATGGAGGAGGAGGAGGTGTGATGGTGTGGGGGTGCTTTGCTGGTGACACTGTCTGTGATTTATTTAGAATTCAAGGCACACTTAACCAGCATTCTGCAGCGATATGCCATCCCATCTGGTTTGCTCTTAGTGGGACTATCATTTGTTTTTTAACAGAACAATGACCCAACACACCTCCAGGCTGTGTAAGGGCTATTTGACCAAGAAGGAGAGTGATGGAGTGCCGCATCAGATGACCTGGCCTCCACAAATCACCCAACCTCAACCCAATTGAGATGGTTTGGCATGACTTGGCCCGCAGAATGAAGGAAAAGCAGCCAGCAAGTGCTCAGCATGTGGGAACTCCTTCAAAACTGTTGGAAAAGCATTCCAGGTGAAGCTGGTTGAGATAATGCCAGGAGTGTGCAAAGCTGTCATCAAGGCAAAGGGCGGCTACTTTAAATAGAAAATATATTTTGATTTGTTGAACACTTCTTTGGTTACTACATTATTCCATGTTTTATTTCATAGTTTTGATGTCTTCACTATTATTCTACAATGTAAAATAAAGATAACTTTTGACTGGTACTGTATACAGTAGAACCATCATGTCTTTTAAAGCGACTAATAATATCTTGACTAATCTAAAAACACCCCTGAGACTGACACAGATAATGCTAAGCTGTTATGTTGAAAGGTCCCATGTCAATGTGTATACGTGTGAGTGTAGGCCAGGCCACCCGTCCCCTACCTGCAGGCCAGGCCACCCGTCCCCTACCTGCAGGCCAGGCCACGCCACCCGTCCCCTACCTGCAGGCCACGCCACGCCACCCGTCCCCTACCTGCAGGCCACGCCACGCCACCCGTCCCCTACCTGCAGGCCACGCCACGCCACCCGTCCCCTACCTGCAGGCCACGCCACGCCACCCGTCCCCTACCTGCAGGCCACGCCACGCCACCCGTCCCCTACCTGCAGGCCACGCCACCCATCCCCTACCTGCAGGCCACGCCACCCATCCCCTACCTGCAGGCCACGCCACCCATCCCCTACCTGTGTGTATCTTGAGGTGCATCCTTAGGTTGCTCGGATCACTGAAGGCCTTGCTGCAGTATTCACACTTGTGCGGCTTCATCCCCACGTGTCCCATGAAGTGCACGTTGAGCTTAGTGGACGTGGTGAACGCCCGCGAGCACATACTGCACTTGTACTTCCTCTCAAGCGAGTGTCTGTGTGAGTTGGAGCCAGAGCTATTAGTGTTATTAGACTGGCTGCTGTTGTGGGAGTGGCAGGCCCAGGGGGATGAGGAGGAGCTGGAGGTACCGCTGGGCAGCTTGCCCTCCTGGTGGTGGTCCTGGTGGTGGTCCTGGCTGGGGCTGTGGGAATGGGGGTGGCCGTGGTTGTTGTGGCTGCTCAGGTGGGACTTGAGCTCGGCAAAGGACTGGCACTCTTTGCCGCACTGGCACATCTGGCCCTCTGGGACCTGAGGGACCCCCATCTGCCTGCAGTAGTCCCTGGTGTAGTAGAAGAGCAGCTCCTGGTCTGGGAGGATCTCAGTGGACGTGCAGAAGAACAGCTTCCCGTTGTCGGGGTAGGCCACCAGGTTCTGCTCCTCTCTGGTCCTGTTCACAGAGACACCACAGATCTGAATGGAAGCCATTTTGGATCACAGATAACATTGAGCAAAATGCACGAGGTGGCTTCACTAAGTGATAATTACCTTGCCTTGCGGACAAACATCATCCAGTTGCATTCATTCTCATCTGTGGTCACAATACAGAACTCCAGCACGTTGTTGTGGAACATCTGAAACAACACCGCCATCTACTGGTCAGAATGGTACCTTCCTTCATCCACATAATTGACATAGCAGTTCATTGACTCACATGCAATTCTATTATAAGGTCATCTGAAATCTAAATGAGGAGATGTGTATAGTATAAGCCACTGACCTTCCATATCTGAGGGGTGTCCTTGTCTGGCCAGTCTTGCAGGTCTACGTTGCTACAGTGCTGTCCCACCATGGGCCCAAAGCAGGTCCTGGGAGGTATGATGTCCCGGGCAAACACTCCTAAGAGACACACACACATAGAGATTTTGATGAGGGGCAAACAAGCTATAGGTTGTTTTTGAGTGGGCAGATCTCATAGATGGGCAATTCCACAGTAATGGAATTGCGCTCAGACTCAGATGTTTAACTTAAAATGTATGGCAAACACAGTAGAGTACAGTACAGCACAGTAGAGCTCAGAGTACAGTACAGATCAGTAGAGTACAGTAATGTATAGTTCAGTATAGTAGAGTTCAGTACAGTAAAACAAAGTATAGTTCAGAACAGTACAGTTCAGTACATTAGTGTACTCAACTCGTGTGCTCTACGGTTCACTGTACTGAACTCTACTGTACTATACTTTTCTGTACTGTACTGAGCTATACTTTTCTTTACTGTACTGTCCAATCTTGTGAACCCATCTGTGGTTTGTGACTACTGTGATTTTCCATTGTAGCCAATTCAATGGCGGAAATGACCGACTTGGTAACTTTGAATTTAAAATCACTTAATAATTCCAGTAAAAAAAAAATGGGAAATGGGATAGCCTCAAATGGGATATTCACACTGCTTTTTTAAAATTTCAGTAAAAAAAAAACTAACTGATAGGTCTACCTTTACTTGTTACTTCTGTGAACTTTCATTTCTCTCCTCATGAGGGAGAAAAATTTGATAATATCGTAAAAGATATGTTTTTGGTAACGGAACTTCAAGGCACAAAATGTTTAAACGTACAGAAGGCAGGAAAATGTCTCCAAAACAAAATATACGTTTTGATATTAGTTGGCAGGGGTCTTCAATATTATTGTCTTTTTATCTATTTATAATACCTTTTAAGACTTTTTCCTGGTAGAGGTTTTCTAAGAGGCATTTTCCATCTGTTTAACCAGAAATCAAAGCCTTTGCTTATTACACTTTTTTTTAGGAAGGAAGGAACATGAAAAATGTATATGCCTTAATATGGACTCTTGGCTTTCATTTGACACACAATTTTAAATGCTCCTATGAACTTCACATGTTGGTGCTCATGGCTCCTTTTACATGGAAATGCCCAGATCAATACACACTGAGTGTACAAAACATTTTGAATACCTGCTCTTTCCATGACAGACTGACCAGGTGAAAGCTATGATCCCTTATTGATGCCACTTGTTAAATCTCCTTCAACCAGTGTAGATGAAGGGGAGGAGACAGGTTAAAGAAAGATTTTCAAGCCTTGAGACATGGCTTGCGATTTTGTGCCATTCAGAGGGTGAATGGGCAAGATAAGAGATTTGTGCCTTTGAACGGGGTATGGTAGTAGGTGCCAGGCGCACCAGTTTGTGTCTATAACTGCTACGCTACTGGGTTTTTCACACTCAACAGTTTTAAGGTGTGTACGAAGAACGGTCCACCACCCAAAGGACACCCAGACAACTTGAAACAACTGTGGGAAGCAGTGGAGTCCACGTGGGTCAGCATTCCTGAGGAACACTTGACACCTTGTAAGAGTCCGTGCCCTGATGAATTGAGGCTTGCATCTCCTCAGGGGTTTCCATACCTAAAGGCTCATCAGCTACAGAGATGCGGAGGCAGAGCGGGCGAGGCAGAGACAGACGGGCTCTGCTCTGGATGGGCGTGTCGGGGATGAAGGTGACTGGGCCGTGCTCTGGGCAGTCGGAGGGATACGACCGCTCACACAGCGTACACCCTGTTCTCAAACACAATATAAACAACAAGTTAGGACAAAGACATACAGATCAGAAGTTCAAAGACTTCCAATGGATCAAGAGAACAGAACAACAGTAAGCTGGTATAGCTTCGTACATTACTAAGCTCAAATTTCCCTTACAGACCAAAATGAGCCACCGTGCCCAGCAATAACTCAGCACAAGTAAACACAAAAGCAAAATGTCTGCCATCCTTCCCTCTTACTCACAGATGGTGAAGGCAGTGACCATGTTCTCCTTGTTGGAGGTGGAGTCCTCCAGCTGCAGGGTGGAGTTGACCAGCAACAGGCTGTTCTCTGGCCCAAGGGACACCTCTGTCGTGATGGGGGACACGTTCACCGGCTCTAGGCCCATGCCCGAATGACCATGGAGGGACACAGGTTCCAGCTGGGACTGGGTGAGAACCACACTCACCACCCCAGAGTTCAGCTCCCCTGAGCTGTGTAAAGACTCCCCAGACCCCTTCCCCCTGAGTTCCCCACCCGGCCCCCTAGGTGCTCTGGCTCCATCCCCACAGGAAGCTCCAGGCCAGGCCCGTGCAGGGGCATCACGCCCCCAGAGGACTCAACTCTTCCCAGGCCCTCATGGTTCTGGCCTCTCCCTCCCAGCTGCTGCTGGTTCTCAGCCCCCACCACCCCCTCCATGTTGGCCAGGTCCTCTCCCATCCTGTCTGGGGACATGGGGCTGCTGACCCGGGACTCCATGTTCAGCCCTGTGGAGTCCAGCTGCACCTCGTGGCCCCCACCCTGGTGGAGGTCTCCCTGGCCACCGACCTGACGGGAGTCCAGGGACACCAGGCCTTGTTCCAGAGGCCCTCCAGGGCCACTGTAAGGGTCCAGCCCTGAGGGGTTCTGGCTGGACACAGAGAGAGTCCCGTCCATGTTCAGACTGCTGGGGTGAATGTACTGAGGGGGAGGCCGATCAGCCAGGTAAGACAGGATACCTTGATAGAGAGAAAGAGAAATCATGTCCAATCCACGTACATATAGATCAGCTAACGTGTCATGGTGTAATATCATGAATCTTTAAGATATCCATGAGAGATAGAATAGAGATTACATACTGTGGTGAAGAGAAGTGCTCAGCCCTACCTGGCAGTATGTGTCTAAAATAGCTACTCTCCAGGTGTGGGTAGGGGGGAGGAGGTAATGAGTAGTTCCTCTCTGGAAGGCCACACATGACCCCCCTGTCACCAAGAGGACCCATTGGCAGCATGAGCGACAGAGCAGAGGGCAGAGACCCAAGAGAGGGCCCCAGGCTGGGTATAGCCACAGACATGCCTGAAGAAAATGTATGTATTGATCATTGTATCAACAACTATATTTGCAATAAATGTGTAAACAAATGAAGAAAATATAGCTTCAACAGATAAGTGAATGTGTTTTACCTGGTGTAGTGATGGGGTTGTGTGTTGGGGAGGTGGGTAGACCCAGATGACTGGCACTCACAGAGGGCACACTTAACTGGTCCATTCCAACAGGGCTGAGGTTCATGTCATTCATTCTGAAGAGGAATCAACAAAAGTCAAAGGTGTTCGAAAAAGCAGTGTGAATATCCCATTTGAGGCTGACCAAAAAAAAGTGTGTGGAATGTCTATCACAGTGTTTGGATACCTGACTTCGGCAGTGTGTGCTCATCCAAGATGGTGTGAAATGTGTGCATTCTGCCGGCTGGAGAGGATAGAGACAGCGATCAATCATCAATTTGCTTCATGTCACATTCACCAAAAGATGTTGCAAAATATGACACAATGCATGAGTTAGCTAGCTAACAACAAGATATCTCTCTCATAGAACATGTTACAGTCCAAATCAGAGCCACTGACATGAGACCCCACCAACAAAGAATGCAATATGTAAGTTAACCTTTGGGCGATCTGACCAGATTCACATAGAAATGTGACTTATAGATCTGTCATTCTCGTTGAAAGCAAGTCTAAGCTTCTTTTTTTTTTTTACTTTCGGTTTTGTACACCAGCTTCAAACAGCTGAAAGAACAAAATAATTATTGGTTTAATGAAAAAAATGATGATCTACACTATCCATTGTTTGTTTAGACACAAACTTAAATTAGGTGAACTATTAGGAAAAGGAGAACCGATTTCTGCACATTGCACCTTTTAGCCACATGAATACAATTGGTAATGTAGTTAGCTGGCTAGTTATCTATCTAGCTTGCTAAGAATAGCTAGCTAACAGTAACGTTGGCTAGTTAACGAGAATCAAGGAAAACTAACGATTTGATCGAACAAACGTTACGATCCCTATTTGAGCGTATAGCTCACGTTGACGATTCAAAGACAATGCTGCGATGTTGTATAGGCATGCAATAGATAGAAATGTAGCATACAGTAAGTACACATTTTAAAGAAAACAAAAGCTAACATACCAAAAGGCTTCCTCTCTGTTCGGGTCCATGACAGCGTGACACACTGAGCATGCGCAGGCAAGAAGCTGCGCTGCAGGACAAACATCTTGACCTAAGGTCATTTGCCAAAGCCTCTCTGTTTTATTTTATTTTATCACGGACCCTAACAAAAAGTGTTTTAGGCTACACACTTCCACAACTTTGTAAATGCAACTTAAATTAATTGACTTAGATGCTTATTCAATATGCAAATTAGTCATGGCTTTTGTTTGACTGTTCTATCTCCCATTGTCCCCACTATCCCTATCGTGTTGCTGTCAAAAGTGTATCCCCGATTATTCAATTTTCTTCAGTAATACATGTCTACTCATACACATAGCATTCTGTAGTTTGGTTTTGTGAGAAAGGGTTGCATATCTCTTTCTCCCCGCCCAGTTTAGGATCACACCCACCTGGCGTGATAACCAACAACAACTAGAAATTGTCACAGACAGAGGGAATGGGGATGTGATAACTTGCTTTCTAACAGGTTACAATTTCACCTGCATACTTCAATAGAGTAACATAAACGGGGAAAGGAGATAACGCATGATGAGAGATGATTATAAAGACTCTGTGAGAAGGTAAGCTCAGGTCATGAATTAAATTGTGGAATTAATGGAAATGTTCTAGTCTGTACCATGTATTTTACACTGTAATTTTGAAGGCTTTTGGGTGTTGGGAAAATGAAGATGCGTGAAAGTTAGAAATAGTCTACAATTTCCAATAAAACCATGGGTGGAATGAGTTTCATAGTTTCCATGATTATAGGCTAATCAGAGTTTTGTGTTATAATGAATAGCCTACATCATCAGCATAATTCAACCCTAAATTATGTTTTTCTTTGCAGAGAGATGTCGGACCAGACGAAGGGATTATTTGAGCGCATGCCATATGTCCGACCCATAGCGCTCGGCCTCTCCATGAATCACCAGATAGCGCATTACAAGGACACGCGCGGACTGTCCTTTCCCCTGGACACAACAACCTACCTGGATCCTGTGTACGGTCAGAGATTCGCAGGGAGTCTCTCGTATTTCCCATTCCACAGTCACATCGGTGTATATGACTTTTCATTCGAACCAGCGTTCATTCGAAAAAGGAACGAAAGGGAACGGCAGCGGGTGCGCTGCGTAAACGAGGGTTACGCACGGCTCCGGGAGCATCTTCCCCAAGAGTTCGAGGACAAAAGACTCAGCAAAGTGGAGACACTGCGTGCTGCAATGCACTACATAAAACACTTGCAGAGTCTGTTAGATGTCAACGTGTCCAGTGGTGGTGGGATAGTTGACATGTCAGCTGGAGAGATGCGCAGCCGTGCGCCTGTGCCAAAGATGACAGAATGCTACAGCGACGGCGAGTCAAAGAACAGCGACAGTGGAGAGTTGAGTTTCTAGAACTGTGTAAAACGAATAAATTGTATTTCCTATCACTTTATGCTATTTTTGTTGAGGTTTGGTCAGAAAAAATGACATGAAAGTTCTATATGAATGAACTGTGTACTCTCTATCATTAATTTCAATGAGCATTTTGATCACTTGATTTTGACAAAAGCAACAAGACAGTGTATTTTGACAATGAACACCGTGGACTCTGTAAAGCCTGCTATCAGATGCTAAATCAGGTTAAAAGTTACACAATGTTTATCTCATGGAGCCCCAGGCACTAGCGTATTTTTGTTTGCCTTTGTAAACCAGTTTGGGGCTTAGAATGACCTTAATCCAAATCTATTTTGCATAGGTACAGTATGTTGTTTGCACTGCATTGTACATATACAGTGTCATCTCATCACACTCGAAAACAGGCCACTAGATATATAATTGTGTAGGTCTATATTCCTTTTGCCATTTTTCATTGTGTCAGTGACTGAGTGTGCCAGTAAAATGATTGGAAAAAAATCCACAAACTTTTTTTTTTTGAGAATTAATAATATTTTATCTTTAGCTATTTGACACGGATGTGATGGACTGAAAGCAAGTTGATTTGAGTCATCCATCCTTTCAGCATTTGAACTCAGTCCAGGGGAGAGTAGGCCTGAACATCAATGCCTTGATGACAGGAGAGCCTGGAGTGATGTATCCATCGGAAGTGTGTGTCTCATGTCTGTTTACACTATGCACTCTGACTAAGAGGTTAATATCTATCACACTTTATTATGTGTGGATGATTTTAACTTTTGACACTTTTTAATTCATTTTAGCATAGTGACACTTATTTTCTTTGTATGGTGCCCTTTTAGGACCCTGTATTACAACAAGTATTAAAATAGGATGTACAGTATTTTCGGTATCCCTTTGTTAATAAAATGGACACCATTATCCAGTTGTCATAAACAAACACATCCATTATCTGATATTGCCAGGCAGGCAAGAAGAGAAAATACACAGGACTTTGTTGATGCAAACACAACACTACTGTTTTACTGTAATACATCTTGGAGATAAAAACATCTTGGAGATGTTATAGATTAATTTAGACCCCCAGTGAAGTCTATTAGACTTCCTGAGTACTTCAAAGCTAGTAACCATCTGAGGGTGCCATCTGAGGGTGTGCAGGAAGTTCTCCATCCTAATAGTCTGTGGAATGCATTAAAAACCCGCAGCACCTGAGAGGAAGCCATCAAACTATTTATCTGTTTACATTTCACACCACTACAGACCTGCAGGGAAGTGGGTGCACGTATATCCTAATTCTCCTTAATAGGAAAACCATAGATACAAATCAATACAACTCTAGGAAAACCACAGAAGAAGAAAAAAAATATCACAACCGGTTAGGTACAGGATAGGTTGAGTGGGAGACCAGCAGAGTTGAAAGTCAATGAACCATGCTGGCAAGGAAGAATGATTGTCAGTGTCATAGAAGCATGACATCCTCAATAAAAGGTTGTTTGGCTCTGCAGTGTGAATTAGAACCAATAATTAGCTGAGTGCTGGTACCCAGGTCTTGATGGTTCAGTGGCAGTCTGTAGAGAGGGAACAGGAGCTACTTATTTGAAATGGATGTTTTCTTTTTTTCCTGTTGTTACAAAGGGTTTGGATGTGGTTGTATTTATGAATGCAATTTCATCATTATTGTTTGGCCAAAGAAATGTGCACCTTACAAATACAGTACGTGCAACATATTGTATTTGATGTGTTGGTGTGACAATTCAGTAGCATTCAACTTTTCCTTGTCCTAGCTGAGCAAGCCTCCTCTCTCACTCCAATAGCTGCTTTTCAAATTTGAGTTTCAGGCAGTCATCATAATCTGAAAGCTTTGGCCAACGATAGCACATTATATGTACCTTGGTAAATGTGCAGTACTTGGGTACGTCCATCCCAGTGCCCAGCCTCTCTCGCTCTCTGTGTGGGATTACTATAAATCCTTGGCGGGATATGTATCATTCTAAACACAGACAAACAGCAGCAACATCACTTCTCTGGGCCAAACAAGTGAGCAGAGACACTGGGCCAGTATAGGTACAGGATAAACACTCTCTGGGGGACAATGACACCGTCATTCTCTCTATCTGATGAAAATCACCCACAACAAGATTATTGGTCCACGTCTCCAGAAGATGGCAAGAACAATGAAAACAGGAGTAGGAAGAAAACATAACAAGGAAGTAATAGAACGTTAGATAAATAGGCCTGCTGCCATATGGTAGACTACACTAGTATTCGCAAAGCAACATTCCCAAAGCTCCTGTTCATGATAGCCCATAAAAGCCAGCATACAGCCACACTATACTGAATGAAATAGGGGAATGATATTTAGTCTGATAGTGTATGTGCGAATAGATGGACTGCAGGGCATGGCTGCCTTAGTGTGTTTATCCTCGCGAGGTGTGTGTGTGTGTGTGTGCGTGTGTGTGAGCCAGCCATGTGTCAGTGATAGAAAGGATAGATAAGTCTTATCAGCTGTGGTAACATCAGTGCGGGACCACCAGTGGAGGAGCGGTAACGTGTATCGACAGAAACCTCACAGGCCTGGGGCGGAAATGTGAACTATGATGAACGTTGACAGAGAGGAGGGTACAGGGTGCTGGCTGGGTACTGTCTACTGCCCAGAGACAAATCTACTGCACAAGGAGTTGGTGTATCAGACTGCAGTGTACTTGGAGACACAGATGGCCTTTTCAATCTCTTTTTAAAAAAATCATATAACTGGACAGTCATCTAAATATTATAGTTTGTCTCTCTGCTTATGTTCTGATTGTAGATTTTAAACTGCAACATATGCATGCTGAATTCACATTGACTTTTCACCATAGCTGAGGGTCTTACCGCCCCCTTCTGGGGATGTTTGGTGTTGCTCTGTGTTTCACAGGCGGTACATGACCAATAGACAGACACACATAATTAGGCTAAGACCACTTGGCATTTGCATATCAGTTCTGGAAGGTGAGGACGAGCCTGAGGTGATGATCCTACATGTCAGTCTGGTTATTCAGCAAACCATTCAACAGGACTGAACAAGAAAATGAGACAATAACACACTCATAGTCTTTGTGTCAGGACCCGGGTAATGAACTCGGGTCTCCGGGTGTGAGAACCAGTCACTCAGCACCCTGAGCCACAAGTAGTCGGCAGAACCCAGAAGATGAGGCAGACACAGTCGTAGTCGAGATGGTGTATTTAATAATAACAAAAACTGAAAGAACTTCAGGCCAAAAATAATCCACCAAGACAAAAGGACAAACCACATAGGAAGGAGGAACATCCAGGAAAAGTCTTAAAAGAGAAATCCAAAAAATAACAATACCCAAAACAATGTTCACAAAAAGGTAGTCTCAAAAAGAATAATCCAAGGAAAAACGATACCCAAAACAAAGTTCCACAAGAGAGTCCAACTGGAGCAAAGAACATACACAGCTTCACTGAGGCAGGGTGCTAACATACAAACACAGAGCAAAGAACTAAGGGAAACTAAGGGTTTAAATACATACAGGAGAAACGAGGCACAGGTGCAAATAATAACTGGAAACAAGGGGAAAAGAAAGGAAAGGATCAGACAAAAAGAACACAATGGGAGCCTCTAGTGGTCAAAACACAGAAACCACCCGGCCAAAGTTGACAGAATCCCCCCTAGAACGGCTCCTGACGCTCCTACCAGCTTTCTCAGGGTGGAGAACCCTAAACTGACGAATGAGGTCAGGGTCCAGTATGTCTCTGGCAGGAACCCAGGAGCGCTCGGGACCGTAGCCTTCCCAATCCACCAGATACTGCCAGGACCGCTGCACCCGGCGGGAGTCCAGTATCCGTGGACGGTATAAGCCGCTGACCTCCGACACGGGCGGAGGGGGGTCTGCCTGCCGGGACAAAGGGAGAAAAACAACAGGTTTTAATAAGGAAACGTGAAATGGGATTAATCTTAAGAGATCTGGGTAATAGCAGGCGATACGTGACAGGGTTGACTCTCCTGGCAACTTTAAAGGGACCGATGTATCTCTGGGACAGCTTATAGACTCCACCCGTAGCGGTAAGCCCTAGTGGAGAGCCAGACTCTCTGGCCGGGCGCAGGTTGGGGCCGAGACGGCGACGCCTGTTGGCCTGTCGCTGGTACCGCTTGTGAGGAACGCAGAAGATTGAGACGTGGCCTTCTTCCACGTAAGTTTCACAGCTTAACGAACCTCAGGGCCGAAGGCACTCCGACTTCAGCCTCCTGGTCAGGGAACAAAGGGGGGCATAGCCAAACTGACACTGTGGTGGGACATACCAGTGGAGGAGGAGCGCAAGGTGTTGTGCGCCAGATCAGCCCACACGATGAACGCATGACCATGTAGACGGGTTGTTGGAGGCCATACATCTGAGGGCAGTTTCCAGCTCCTGATTCATTCTCTCAGTTTGGCCGTTGGACTCGGTGGTACCCTGAAGACAGGCTGGCAGTAGACCCTATGAGCTGGCAGAAGGCCTTCCAAAACTTCGAGGCTTAACTGGGGGCTCTGTCGGAAACCATATCCTGAGGGACGCCAAGACTCGGAACACGTGGTTGATTACCAGCTCAGCCGCCTCCCAATGGGCTGGGTGCAACTTAGTCAGGGGGACTAACCTACGCCTTTAGAGAACCTGTCGACGATGACTAGGATAGTCGATTACCAAGGGACGGAGGAGGCCAGTAATGAAGTCCAACGAGATATGGGACCAGGGTCGGGTGGGGATAGGTAAAGGGTGCAGGAGTCCTTGAGGGCGGAGGTGAGAGGATTTACCCTGGCAGCACACGGAACAGGCCTTGACGAAGGTGTCGACATCTTTTATGGTGGGCCACCAGAACTTACGCTGGATGAACTCCAAGGTGCGACCTACTCCCGGATGACAGGTGAGGCGAGAGGAGTGTCCCCACAGAAGAACCTGGGACCTCGCTGCCCTGGGGACAAACAACCGATTGGCAGGCCCTCCTATCGGACCCGGTTCGGTAGCTTGGGCTCGTCTCACGGTGTCCTCCACTTGCCACGAGATCGAGCCACGATCTTAGTGGTGGGAAGAACAGGCATGTCAGTATCTCCTCTAACGGCAGGAGCGTGACTTCGAGACAACGCTGGTCTCAAGCTTGAGATTCTTCGACCCGGCCGATAGGTGAGGATAAACTGAAACCGATTGAAAAAGAGAGACCATCGAGCTTGTCTGAGTTCAACCGTCAGCCTGCTGAATAAACCCAGATTTTTGTGGTCCGTAGCACTTGAAACGGTTGAGAAGCCCTCGAGCCAGTGTCTCCATTCCTCCAATGCCATCTTAACCGCTAGGAGTTCACGATCCCCACATCGTAATTCCTCTCGGACGGTGTAAGCCGTGGGAGAAGAAGGCGCAAGGGTGGAGCTTCTGGTCTTCACCCGCTGAGACAGAACAGCCCCCAACACCAACCTCTGAGGCGCCTACCTCCACTACAAACGGTTCCTCCACTGTAGGTAGCGCCAGGATGGGAGCAGAGAGGATGCGCTGCTTAAGTCCTTGGAAGGCCGCTTTCAGCTTCTTTTCCCACAGAAACCTTGCGTTGCCACCCTTGGTTAAAGCTGAGAGAGGAGCTGCCACCGAGCTGAAGTTTCTGATGAACTTATGGGTAAAGTTTGTGAAGCCCAAGAAACGCTGAACCTCCTTCACGGACTTAGAGTGGGCCAGTCCGCTACCGGCTTCTACCTTTCCTGGAGTCCATTTGGATATGACCGGTTCCACTACAAATCCCAGGAATTGAATTCGGGAGGCATGGAATTCACACTTTTCCGGCTTAACATACAAATGGCTGTCTAGTAGACGTTGGAGTACTTGGTTCAACATGTTTGGTGTGCTCTTGAAGGGAGCTCAAAAGATGAGGATGTCATCTAGGTAAACGAACACGAAGATGTTAAGCATATCCCTGAGCACATCATTTATGAGCGCTGGAACACAGCCGGGCGTTGGTCAGACCGGAAGGGCATCACCAGGTATTCATAGTGACCAGTAGGCGTTGTTGAACGCGGTCTTCCACTCGCCACCGTGGTTTGATCCACCAGATGGTATGCTCAGATCCAGCTTGGTGAATACGGCTGCTTCTTGGAGCAACTCAAACGCTGTGGCCATAAGGGGTAGGGGGTAGCTGCTTATGACTGTTATGGCATTGAGTCCCCGGTAGTCGGCGCTACATGGACGTGAACCACCGCTTTTTTGGCCACAAAGAAAAATCCTGCTCCCGGCGCAGGTGGATGGACGAATGAGGCCTGCTGCCAGTGCGCCCTGATGTAGGTATCCATAGCAGCCTGCTCGAGGAGATAGGGAAAGATCCGACTCTCTGGGGGCAGGTGCCTGGAAACAGGTTGATGGGGCAATCGTAAGGTCTATGGGGGGTGGTAGTGTGGTGGCCCTCTGTTTGCTGAATACCGCTTGAGGTCATGGTAACACTCGGGAACTCGGGAAAGGTCGATGGGTTCTAGAGACTGGGAGGAGACCTCGGGAACTCGGGAAGATGCAAGTGGTTTGGCACGAGGACCCCACTGCTTGACAGTGCCCACGGACCAGTCGATGAGAGGGTTATGGCTGTGCAACCAGGGGTAGCCAAGGACGAGAGGGAACTCGGAACAGGGGATAAGATGAAAGTCTATCACTTCCTGGTGTTGGGAAACAGATAGTCGTAAGGGAGCAGTGACGCGAGTAACAAGTCCAGATCCCAGAGGGCGCCCATCCAACGTAGCAACCTCATGGGGTCAGTGAGAGGTTCAGAGGGAACGCCATTCTCCTTAGCCCAGATGCCGGCCCATAAAGTTACCCGCGCTCCAGAGTCTACCAAGGCTTGAAGGGGTAGCTCGTGGTTGTCCCAGGAAAGGGTGACTGGAATGAGCAGGCGGGAGTTGGATGGATGGGAGGAAGTTATGTTTCCGTTACAGTCCCCCCCAGGCCTGCACCGGACCGCGCGCTTCTCTGGAGCCCGGGACACGAGAGCGGAAATGGCCCGGTTTATCGGTATAGACAGCATCGCTCCTCATCCGGCGGTCTCTTTCAGCCTGGGAGATGCGTCCGATCTGCACGAGTTCTGGTGGAGCCAGCGATAAAGGTGGGGGCTCGGAGCTGGGACCGATGGGAGCTAGGGCGGGGGTCTACGGTTGAGATCTCTCTCTCAGGCGCTGGTCTATACGCGAGGCCAACTTGATCAGGGACTCGAGATTGTCCGGTGGTTCTTAGTAGCCAGTTCGCCTTGGATAGCCCGAGAGACCCTTCAGAAAGCACACTGTGAGCGCTGCTCCAGCCACTTGCTGCTGCCACTGTGCGGAACTGAATGGCATAGTCCGTCACGCCATGCGCCGCCTTTGGCGGAGAGTCAAAAGCTGTTTGGCTGAGTCCAGGGCCGCTGGTAGGACATTGAACACTCCGCTTGAATTCTTCAGTAAAAGCGAGTAACTGGCGAGCAGGACTCTGGACCTCCCACACAGCAGTGGCCCAGGCCAGGGCTTTTTCTGACAGCAGGGTGATGATGTAGGCGATCTTGGACCGGGTCGGGTGGAAACGACGAGGGTTGCAGCTCAAGGAGAGGGAACACTGGGTGAAAACCCCTTACAAGCACTCGGATCACCTGAGAACCGTTGGGGGCGGAAGTAGGTTCAGCCAGGGGTTAACTGCCACGGGCACTGGGATCTGAGGTACTGAGACGGACCGCTGTCGGAGGAAGTCGCCAGATATCTGCCTTATGGAAGTGAGCATTTCCGACAGGTAGTTGAGAATGTCTAACCATCAAGGCCTCTTGCTGAACCAGGGCGTTTCTCGTGGCTGTACAGTCCCCTCATGGTGGGACAGCGTGGCAAAACTCCTGATACTGGCTGCCTCTGTTCATGTTCTGGCTCTGTGTTCTGTCAGACCCGTAATGAACCTCCGGTCTCCGTGTGAGAACCAGTCACTCAGCACCCTGAGCCACAAGTAGTCGGCAGAACCCAGAAGATGAGGCAGACACAGTCGAAGTCGAGATGGTGTATTTAATAATAACAAAAACTGAAAGAACTTCAGGCCAAAAATAATCCACCAAGACAAAAGGACAAACCACATAGGAAGGAGGAACATCCAGGAAAAGTCTTAAAAGAGAAATCCAAAAAATAACAATACCCAAAACAATGTTCACAAAAGGTAGTCTCAAAAAGAATAATCCAAGGAAAACCGATACCCAAAACAAAGTTCCACAAGAGAGTCCAACTGGAGCAAAGAACATACACCGCTTCACTGAGGCAGGGTGCTAACATACAAACACAGAGCAAAGAACTAAGGGAAACTAAGGGTTTAAATACATACAGGAGAAACGAGGCACAGGTGCAAATAATAACTGGAAACAAGGGGAAAAGAAAGGAAAGGATCAGACAAAAAAGAACACAATGGGAGCCTCTAGTGGTCAAAACACAGAAACCACCCGGCCAAAAGTTGACACTTTGTACATACAGTATGTTGCATTATTATTTGACAAACATATTTACAGTGGTGAGAGACAATGAAATCCTGACATTGATTGGACTAACTTTAGTTGACGAGTTATGAAGCAGTGTTCAGTCGCGTGTGTGTTCATGTGTGATAGCAGTGAAATGGGCTTGATAGCAGTGTACAAACATCGAAAATAACTCAGTCAGGATGCCCACTACACTTCTACACCCAGATGCACACTCAGCTCTTGCAAAAGGCTGACTCTCTCCAGCTCCAACAGGGAGATTTGAAAATTCTTCTCCCTCACCTCCTGCCAAAATAAAACATAGGAAAAATTACCTAATCCACCCACCCACCAACCAACATGAATCAAAAGAACTGAAGTAGGATACTTTAGTGCTAGGCTGTGAAATAAACAAGCCAGAGATCAAGGATAAAGATAAAGATACTAAAGGGGTTCTCTCTCACCTGTACCAGTACCGTGTTCTGCCACCGTAGCGCATTGTCTGATACCTCGACCCTGTCCCTCTTTGGAGAGGAGGGCCAGCTGGTTACGTTGGGCTCAATCATCAGACTACCCAAAGATCCATTCACCCTCTGCATCTGAGACCTCAGGAGGCACGATGACGCCCCCTGTACAGAGTGATGAGAAGTGTTATGATTAATTTCAACTGTACAGTTTAACCACACTTGTTAGCTTGTAAAGACATATACAGTTGAAGTTGGAAGTTTACATACACCTTTACATACATTTAAACTCAGTTTTTCACAATTCCTGACATTTAATCCTAGTAAACATTCCCTGTCGTAGGTCAGTTAGGATCACCACTTTATTTTAAGAATGTGAAATGTCAGAATAACAGTAGAGAGAATGATTTATTTCAGCTTTTGTTTCTTTCATCCCATTCCTAGTGGGTCAGAAGTTTACATACACTCAATTAGTATTTGGTAGCATTGCCTTTAAATGGTTTAACTTGGGTCAAACGTTTCTGGTAGTCTTCCACAAGCTTCCCACAATAAGTTGGGTGAATTTTTGCCCATTCCTCCTGACAGAGCTGGTGTAACTGAGTCAGGTTTGTAGGCCTCCTTGTTCACACATGCTTTTTCAGTTCTGCCCACAAACTTTCTATGAGATTGAGGTCAGAGCTTTGTGATGGCCACTCCAATACCTTGACTTTGTTGTCCTTAAGCCATTTTGCCACAACTTTGGAAGTATGCTTGGGGTCATTGTCCATTTGGAAGACCCATTTGCAACCAAGCTTTAACTTCCTGACTGATGTCTTGAGATGTTGCTTCAATATATCCACATAATTTTCCTTCCTCATGATGCCATCTATTTGTGAAGTGCGCCAGTCCCTCCTGCAGCAAAGCACCCCCACAACATGATGCTGCCACCCCCGTGCTTCACGGTTGGGATGGATTTCTTTGGCTTGCAAGCCTCCCCTTTTTTCTTCCAAACATAACGATGGTCATTATGGCCAAACAGTTCTATTTTTGTTTCATCAGACCAGTGGACATTTCTCCAAAAAGTACGATCTTCATCCCCATGTGCAGTTGCAAACCGTTGTCTGGCTTTTTTATGGTGGTTTTGGAGCAGTGGCTTCTTCCTTGCTGAGCTGCCTTTCAGGTTATATCGACATAGGACTCGTTTTACTGTGGATATAGATACTTTTGTACCGGTATCCTCCAGCATCTTCACAAGGTCCTTTGCTGTTGTTCTGGGATTGATTTGCACTTTTCACACCAAAGTATGTTCATCTCTAGGAGACAGAACGCGTCTCCTTCCTGAGCGGTTTGACGGCTGCGTGGTCCCATGGTGTTTATACTTGCATACTATTGTTCGTACAGATGAACGTGGTACTTTCAGGCATTTGGAAATTGCTCCCAACGATGAACCAGACTTGTGTAGGTCTACAATTTATTTTCTGAGGTCTTGGCTGATTTCTTTGATTTTCCCATGATGTCAAGTAAAGAGGCACTGAGTTTGAAGGTAGACCTTGAAATACATCCACAGGTACACCTCCAATTGACTCAAATTATGTCAATTAGCCTATCAGAAGCTTCTAAAGCCAGGACATCATTTTCAGAAATTTTCCAAGCTGTTTAAAGGCACAGTCAACTTAGTGTATGTTAACTTCTGACCCAATGGAATTGTGATACAGTGAATTATAAGTGAAATAATCTGTCTGTAAACAATTGTTGGAAAAATTACTTGTGTCATGCACAAAGTAGATGTCCTAACCAACTTGCCAAAACTATGGATTGTTAACAAGAAATGTGTGGAGTGGTTGAAAAACGAGTTTTAATGACTCCAACCTAAGTGTATGTAAACTTCCGACTTCAACTGTATATACAGAGTCTGCAAGCTCAGCTTGAGTTTCCAAGGCATAAAATTCCCATTAAAAATTTTAGTTAGACTGCTCATTTTATTGTTTGGTGCCAACATGGAGAACAATTTGCGAAGTTCTGTATCTATGTCTATCTGTTTAAAACAATCTCAATCTCACTGTAGTATTTCACCTCTCCTCCCCACACCTCTGCCCTAGCCCCAGCCTTGGTGCCCACGTTAGCCTGCCTGGATCTGTTGTCCTCCAGTCTATGTCGGTACCGGAGTCGGGCTTGCTCCAGAACCTGCAGCCCGGCCCACAGAGAGTCCTTCTCCCTCTCCAAGTTCTTTAGCCTCTTAATCTGAGACAACAAGAAGTGAGATTTAGGCAACATTCAAATTCAATTCGCTTTATTTTCCACATAGGAGATTTGTATTGGAAATTGAAGTTGGTATAGCTACAAGTATGTTGTGTTGGATATGGAAAAAAAGTGTAGATGAGTAGCCTACTACTGTGTGACTGGAATACTATCTTTAGGCTTTGCCAGGAAGCTGTGAGGAGCTGGACTGAACATGTGGGAATTTGTCATCGGGGTGGCTGTTGCAATGGAGTCATGCTGCTCTGCCGTAGAAGACAAAACATGGATCTGTATCCATGAAACTATAACTACCTCATGAAACAATAGGTGAATAGAGTCATTTTAAGCAATGACTAAATGTAATAGTGTGGGCTTATGTGTGTAATGAAGCTCCAGACGGAACCTGGGGGCTACTATGGCTGGTGTCACTCAATACAAAGTCAATACAATAGTTTGTGTTTACGACGTTTGGAATTGACTACCTCATTGTAACTCCCTCTCTCATTTCATGTTGAACAGACACTGGCAATCTATAATCACAACTACAGTTCTCTACATAATCCTATGGAAAATAAGACCATGTGAAATGCACGCATCGGCATTCCTGTCTTAATGGTACAATAAGTCAGTCAGTCAGACAGAGACACGTTGTGCACTCACGCCAGCATATTTTACCTATGAATCTGTCAAACTGAAGCCCCTGATAAGTACCAACACACACACACACATGCTCATCAACACACACACACACACACACACACACACACAGGTCTCACCCATAGGTAGAAGCGTAGGGCGTCAAGGCTGCAGAGGCTCCTCCGGAGAGGGATGATGACCACGGTGTAGGACCCAGGGGCCGGGCACTGAGGGTAGGCCATGGGAGAGCCCTACCTCTGCCAGCCCAACACAGCCCTTGTGCCCTACACGGCCCTAATACAGCCCTACACACAGCCCTAGACTGTTCTACGTGGTCATACGTTGTCCTGCTCAATCCTACACAGCTCTACTCCTCCCTAAACAGCAGTATAGACACCTAGGGAACACAGCAGGCTTCGTCTGAACAGGACAGGAACAAATAGAGAGAATCCGAGAGAGAGAGGGTGTGAACAAGAGTGGAAAAGAGGCATGGGTAGTGAACTATATAGTGCCCTGGGGCAAGGTAATGAAAAATTCCACGTGTCATTGTCATGACTGGCTTATTGACAGATCCACTAGAGGGGACTGAACAAGGCAATGAAAAAAAATGGCAGTGACAGAAAACAGAAAACAGGAGCTTGAAAAGTGAGCCTGGGGTGTTTTTTGACTGGGGGGATGACACAGGCATGGAGACAGCAGCCTCTTCCCCTGTTCCACACACCACATCAAAAACATTCCCTATTGAAACAGAGGAGTGCAGACTGAATGGGTACAGCCATGCCGTGAGGAGTTATCCCTGGTTTCAGGCAAACAGTTTCGGGTTTGTTCTGTTCCAACATGTTATGGAATGTGACTTCACTTGAGCATAGAGATCACACAATGCAAATATCATAAAGGGGTGTACAGGTACGTACAGTATGTTTAGGTCATTGACTGCTGTCAAACGAGACTGACAAAAAGCTTTAGGCTTACATGATTCTACACTCTTAGAAAGAAGGGCGACAAAAGGGCTCTTTGGCTGTCCCCATAGGATAACCTTTTTTTCCTCTGTGGAAAGGGTTCTACATGGAACCCAAAACGGTTTTATTCGGAACCAAAAGGGTTCTACCTGGAACCAAGGAGGGTTCCTCAAAGGATTATCCCATGTGGACCGCCAAAGAAACTATTAGGTTCAAGACAGCGCTTTGTTTCTAAGAGTTTATACTAGTATACATTACATGAATGTGTCAATTTGTTTCTGAGAGCCTGGATAGCCTCGTTTAAATATGTAGAATACACTGTTCATATACAGTCTGAACAGAGCAAATTGACACAGCACGCAACACACTGTCACTCCCATAGAGAAGAAAATCTAGGATTACCATAGGGTTTTGCTGCAGATGCCCCCTGGCTAAATGTAACCCTGGTCAAAATGTGACCATCACAAAGAGAGCGGTTAGGCCCCATTTTGTTTTTACAAGGGTCAAGACAATGTAGCCTACTGTAAAAGCACATCAATCTAAAGCTCCTCTTAGTGTCATTTAAATGATGAGTTGAGAGATTGACAGCTCCATGACTACAGCAAGGGAATGTGTAAACAGTCTAATTCAGACGAGGAATGCTGCAGCAAATAGAACTATGTGTTCCCAATTTGGGTGTGGCACAACAACAACATAAAATCATAGAGTCAATGGGCCCCTCCCTTCCATTGAGCCATACATAGAGTCAATGGGCCCCTCCCTTCCATTGAGCCATACATAGAGTCAATGGGCCCCTCCCTTCCATTGAGCCATACATAGAGTCAATGGGCCCCTCCCTTCCATTGAGCCATACATAGAGTCAATGGGCCCCTCCCTTCCATTGGCTCGTCAGATGTCGGTGGGAAATGCAGTGAAGCATTGTGTCCAGCAGATAGAGATCAAGCTACTTGTTGTAACAGTAGCGCATGTTCACTGCTGGTAGCAGCTCGTTCACAGATGACATGTTCTAACTTTCTCAACAAGGTTGTATCCTTTTAAGACCACTTGGGGGCAGTATAAGAGTACAATTCAGTGCAGTCTGGTTCAGTTGGCTCAATGCCAATCTAGGATTTCCCAGGACAATTTGTTTTTGTCTTCAATCATAAAGTAATGCCACTACATCATGGGAGATTCCTAAATCTATTTGACAGGATCGAAGTCAACTCAGGAGGACTTGTTCTGGAGATCTCGAGGACAGGGTCTTTAATCTCCAACTCACATAACATAATCCTAAAACTAAAATCAACCAGTCAGTCTAGATCAAAACAACAAGGAATAAGTTGACACGTCATTGGGCCGAGCTCTAAAATCTTTGAAATCTCAGGCTAAAGAGAACCCTTGACTTAGTGCCACGCTATGTGATGTAGGACTCCAGCAAGATAAATAACATAACTCTGGTCTGCACCATAGAAATCAAATCAAAGTTGAGCGTACATAGATTTGCAGAAGTTATCGCAGGTGCAGCAAAAAGCTTGGGTTTCTGGCGCCAAAAGTGTAGTAATACCTAGCAATACAAGACAATACACACATACAGTGAGGGAGAAAAGTATTTGATCCCCTGCTGATTTTGTACGTTTGCCCACTGACAAAGAAATTATCAGTCTATAATGTTAGTGGTAGGTTTATTTGAACAGTGAGAGACAGAATAACAACAAAAACGCATGTGAAAAAAATGTTATAAATTGATTTGCATTTTAATGAGGGAAATAAGTATTTGACCCCTCTGCAAAACATGACTTAGTACTTGGTGGCAAAACCCTTGTTGGCAATCACAGAGGTCAGACGTTTCTTGTAGTTGGCCACCAGGATTACACACATCTCAGGAGGGATTTTGTCCCACTCCTCTTTGCAGATCTTCTCCAAGTCATTAAGGTTTCGAGGCTGATGTTTGGCAACTCGAGCCTTCAGCTCCCTCCACAAATTTTCTATGGGATTTAGGTCTGGAGACTGGCTAGGCCACTCCAGGACCTTAATGTGCTTCTTCTTGAGCCACTCCTTTGTTGCCTTGGCCGTATGTTTTGGGTCATAGTCATGCTGGAATACCCATCCACGACCCATTTTCAATGCCCTGGCTGAGAGAAGGAGGTTCTCACCCAAGATTTGACGGTACATGGCCCCGTCCATCGTCCCTTTGATGTGGTGAAGTTGTCCTGTCCCCTTAGCAGAAAAACGCCCCCGAAGCATAATGTTTTGGGGATGCTGTTCTTGGGGTCATAGGCAGCATTCCTCCTCCTCCAAACACGGCGACTTGAGTTCATGCCAAAGAGCTCCATTTTGGTCTCATCTGACCACAAAACCTTCACCCAGTTGTCCTCTGAATCATTCAGATGTTCATTGGCAAACTTCAGATGGGCATGTATATGTGCTTTCTTGATGAACAGGGGGACCTTGCAGGCGCTGCAGGATTTCAGTCCTTCACGGCGTAGTGTGTTACCAATTGTTTTCTTGGTGACTATGGTCCCAGCTGCCTTGAGATCATTGGCAAGATCCTCCCGTGTAGTTCTGGGCTGATTCCTCACTGTTCTCATGATCATTGCAACTCCACGAGGTGAGATCTTGCATGGAGCCCCAGGCTGAGGGAGATTGACAGTTCTTTTGTGTTTCTTCCATTTGCGAATTATCGCACCAACTGTTGTCACCTTCTCACCAAGCTGCTTGGCGATGGTCTTGTAGCCCATTCCAGCCTTGTGTAGGTCTACAATCTTGTCCCTGACATCCATGGAGAGCTCTTTGGTCTTGGCCATGGTGGAGAGTTTGGAATCTGATTGATTGATTGCTTCTGTGGACAGGTGTCTTTAATACAGGTAACAAGCTGAGATTAGGAGCTGCCAGTTGAGGACTTGTGAGGCATCTGTTTTTAAAACTAGACACTCTAACGCATTTGTCCTATTGTCCCCCCAGTTTTATCATTGGAATGTGATACAAAACAAGGCAATGGTTAATTTCCTGGCACCACTCCGCCAAGGCCTTTAACCTCCTCCCTGTAGGCGGTCTCATCGTTGACTATCAGGCCTACCACTGTTATGTCGTCAGAAAACTTGCCGATTGAGTTGGAGACCTGCATTGTCACGCAGTCATGGGTGAACAAAGAGTACAGGAGGGGGCTGAGCACGCACCCCTGTGGGGTCCCCTTGTTGAGGATCAGCGTGGCGGAAAACACCCCAAATTAAACCATAGCCTCGGGGCCTAAACAGTTCTGTCTTTTCCATAAAGCAAAGATAAAAACAAGAGTATGAAACTCAAACTGTCTTGATGATGACTTATCCTTTGGTTGCTTTTTCTGTTCTACTTTACTTACCAAACATTATTGTTACCAAACCCCAAAAGTTTTAAATGTGCTATTTGTTGATAATTGCTAATGCATTAGCACTGTAACACACCACTACTCCCAAAGCACTCATCATAGTAGCGACTTGGGCCCCTGCTTCCTGTACAGCTCTCTCAAACAAGTACATACAGTTTCCAAACATAAATACACACAAGCAACCACAGAAGTATGCACACACGTGCACACATACATGCCATTGGTGAACCCTGCAAGGACCTATCTGATCTTGAATCCCCAGTCAGTCCTCCAGTGTAATATAACTCACTGAGGGTCTCTTTAACAGAGGTATAATTTAAACATTATTCTGGAGCAGATAGCCAGACGTCTCCTACTCAGCCCTGCTCACTGCTCAAGGCCCATTGTTCCAGAGAGTAGGTCCGTGGAGTCCTACACACACAACCCCATGTAATGACCTTGACTACGCAAGGTAGAGAGAGCAGTGAAGCGAGCCATTAGACAGGAGGGGCGCAGTCTGGGAAGGGAAGAATCTTTCTCTTTCTCTCTCTCTCTTTGTCTCTCCCTCTCTCTCTTTCAGTCAGGTTCATAAGATCACTCACTCCAGACCAGAGCAATTTGAATGGAGAAGAGCCCACTTGACCCAGTCACCATCAACACCCTAGCTCGCTCAACAATTGAGCGGACCCCAGCACAGGGTCTCTCTGCCCCCCTCCCTAATGTTTCCCCTTACAGGAGACACTCAGTTATCTGGACGTATTCTCTCTTACTTTAACCCAGGGGTGTCAAACTCATTCCAAGGAGGGCCTAGTGTCTGCTAGTTTTTGGGTTTCCCTTTCAATTAAGACCTGGACAACCAGGAGAGTTCTTTACTAATTAGTGATCTTAATGAATCAATCAAGTACATGGGAGGAGCGAAAACCTGCCGACACTCGGCCCTCCGTGGAATGAGTTTGACACATGCTTTAACCCATAAAGCCTCACCATCACTGCTGTCCGGCAGTTCAAGCAAACTCCATCCAGCTGGAGGAGAGAGTGTCCTTGCTAGTTGCACGCACAACCTCACTCACATATGCTCACACGCTTACACATTCACACGCAGGCCTGGGCCCTATACACTGTGACGAGATGTAAACCAGATGGGGTCCAGATGAAGATAAGGATACAAACACACCACAGGAATCATAACAGCATTTCACCTGACCTCCAAAAGACAATGAACAGACATGCTATTCAAGGCTAGCATGCGTGAGAGCATTTGGGTCTGAAATGTACAAATTCCGCCCAAAACATTACCTTAAGTATGTTGGATTACATAGGTAAAGTAGAAAATGGGCTATTGGTTTAGGGTGTCATTGAGAGAGGGCTAGAGAGTCACTTCCCATCATGCACATACGTTGGGAAGAAAACAAAGGACAGAGTTATCTCCTTGGCCCACCGACACAAATACATTTACTGGAAAAACACCTTTCAAAGAGTAGGGACCTCATCACCTTAAACCCCAGACACACTGGAAATAACAGACGACTCTGTACCCTAAATACAGACACACACACACCTGTATACAGTGCATTCGGAAAGTAATCAGACCCCTTTACTTTTTCCACATTTTGTTACGTTACAGACGTAAAAAAATTGATGATATTGTTTTTTTCCCCCTCATCAATCTACACATAATACCCCATAATGACAAAGCAAAAGCAGATTTTTAGACAAAAATTGAAATATAACATTTACATAAGTATTCAGACCCTTTACTCAGTACTTTGTTAAAGCACCTTTGGCAGCGATTACAGACTTGAGAATTCTAGTCCCTGCCACTGAAAAACATCCCCACAGCATGATGCTGCCACCACCATGCTTCACTTTAGGTATGGTGCCAGGTTTCCTCCAGATGTGAAGATTGGCATTCAGGCCAAAGAGTTCAATCTTGGTTTCATCAGACCAGAGAATCTTGTTTCTCATGTTCTGAGAGTCTCTAGGTGCCTTTTGGCAAACTCCAAGTGAGCTGTCATGTGCCTTTTACTGAGGAGTGGCTTCCGTCTGGCCACTCTACCATAAAGGTCTGATTGGTGGAGTGCTGCAGAGATGGTTGTCCTTCTGGAAGATTCTCCCATGTCCACAGAGGAACTCTGGAGCCATGGCATGATGACCATTGGGTTCTTGGTCACCTCCCTGACCAATGACCTTCTCCCCTGATTGCTCAGTTTGCCCTTGCGGCCAGCTATAGGAAGAGTCTTGGTGGTTCCAAACTTCCATTTCAGAATGATGGAGGCCACTACGTTCTTGGGCACCTTCAATTCTGTAGAATGTTTTTGGTACCCTTCCCCAGATCTGTGCCTCAATACAATCCTGTCTCGGACCTCTATGGACAATTCCTTCAACCTCATGGCTTGGTTTTTGCTCTGACATGCACTGGCAACTGTGGGACCTTATATAGACAGGTGTGTGCCTTTCCAAATCATGTCCAATCAACTGAATTTACCACAGGTGGACTCCAATCAAGTTGCAGAAACATCTCAAGGATGATCAATGGAAACAGGATGCACCTGAGCTGAATTTCGAGTCTCATAGCAAAGGGTCTGAATGCTTATGTAAATTAGGAATTTCTGTTTTTTTATATTTAATAAATTAGCAAAAATGTCTAAAAACCTGTTTTTGCTTTGTCATTATGGGGTATTGTGTCTAGATTGATGAAGATTGTTTTTTATTTCATACATTTTAGAACAAGGCTGTAATGTCACAAAATGTGGAAAAAGTCAAGGGGTATGAAAACTTTCCGAATCCACTGTATACTGTATCTAGACATGTCTATACTGTATATATACACACACGAGCACACACACACACACACACACATACACGCACAAAGGCACATACTGTAGCTCACTCCAAAGAAAGAGTGAAATTGAAAGTCTGCGTCCTATACCACAGAACCTCCCAGCCCCCCCAAAAAACAGTCCTGCTAGCCCCCCAAAATAAGCCCCAGGCCTGTCCTTTCTAGACACAGTTCATCTTAAACCAGTTCACCCTGAAATTTTACTCCCCCAGTGCACCCCCTGACAATATCCATCTGCTGCACTCTCTCTCTCCCTCTCCAACCTACCCCCCTACACCCCCACCGATCTCCACACCCCCCCATGAAATTGAACCCAGTCCCCCTCTCCCCTCCTCACCCACCTGTAACTCCTACAGCTGGAGGACTACTAATCCCCTTCTGGCACCTCCTTTCCCCTCCTTTACTTGAGCATGGGGGAGGTTGGAGGTGTGGGGGGTCTGTCATGGTTCGCTGCTTGTTATTGACGTACCGTTATTGCTCTGCACAGCTTGGGTTGCAATATATCCTACGTGGCTGAATTTTGAGGGAGTATGATATTGAGCCTTGGGGAGACAGAAATTGAGTGGTTAGTAGTACTCTGATATTTTCAATTAAACGACGGTAGCAGCAGGCATGTCACTAGTGGAATCTGACAGCCTGCCTCCCTTCTTTCCCTGCAGCCAAAGTCTGATGATGTGGTATCACGATCAGGACCACACAAGAGCCAGCAAAGGCAGTGAATGTCCTAATTTGTAGGAGAATCTTGAGAATTTCCTGAAAATAGTGTGCATTTTAAAATAGCATTTAAATATTATGGGGTGCCCTGAATTGCTGACAACCAACAAATGATACCCCATGTGCTTCTGATACTAGCATGTGGGACATACTGTATGGTCTCCATGAGCGTATAAACGTATACTTTCTGTAGTATCTGTGAGCCTTGGTTAATTCTGTCAGAAGGACATGTGAAACCCCCTACACGTGTGAACTGAGGTACTTTTCTCTGTGGTTCTCCGCTTCCTCTTACTATAGACTTCCTGTAGAAATGAAACTGTGAACTGTGTCCTCTGCAGTGCCTCCTACGATTGTCAAAGCGTCTGTGTGTAGCATGAAAAGTGGAGTCAGGCGCAGGACAACAGAGATGAGTAGTCACGTATCTTTACTCAATAAACTACAAAATTCCAAGTAGTAGAATTACAACACGCTCACAATACAGACCAACTTTACAAAGAACAAACATGCACACAACCATGGGGGAAACAGAGGGTTTAAATAAGGAACATGTAATTATGGGAGTAGAAACCAGGTGTGTATAATGAAGACAAAACAAACAGAAATTGAAAAGTGGATCGGCGGTAGCTAGAAGACTGGTGACATCGACCGCCGATCGCCACCCGAACAAGGAGAGGGACTGACTTCGGCGGAATTCGTGAAAACAATACATGTGCACATTTGCAAGCTTATGTGCCCCACATTTTGGGGCACATAAACCTGCAAGTATTTCATATCAGAGCTTCATCACACCCAGAAGCCCATTGACAAGATTTCTCCCTTTTTTTCCTTTATAAAAATGGTTCCACATCCTGAGTTTGACAAATAGGATTCAGTGTGGGATATTATTGTAATGATAGCGGAAAAGTTACTGATTTCTGTCGTTTTTTTACAAGACCCATACATATTTATGAGATTATTCTAAAACGTTTTACATGTCAAACCAATGATAGTTATTTTTAGATGATATGATTATCATTCAACACAATACATAATAGGGCCTACTCAGTCATATAATACAATATACTTTGTGCCAGTTAGGGTATTGGCTGTTGTGCTAAGTGTGTGTTTCTAAAGGGCCTGTACTCTGTAGACAACATGGGTCAATGTGCTAATAGACAAATGTGCTGTCCTTAGCAATACTGTGTTGTGAACAGAAGAATCAACAAACATTAAGGTTAAATTATATTGTAGACAGACAGGAGGATTAAAGACTGGCCTGGAGAACAATAGATAGACAGTAAATAAGGACAGGGTCAAGTGAAAACAATGGAGGAACACATTTCCCTCAAACACTGAGGAGCTTCATTGTCTGCTGATGATAATCCAAACATCACAATGTATACAAACCGCTATGCACCAGGGTTGGGCTCAATTCGAATTGAATTTGAATTCAAAGTCCCAAAATGTTAAAACTTCTGACATGAATAGCTTCTCCTTTTCAGTTAACTAAGAAACCATTAAAAATAGATGCCCCCTTTTCAATCATTTCATTTTAATTTCAGTTTGCTTCCTGAATTGACTGCCTTTAATTCTAATTGAGCCCAACCCTGCTATGCACCCAGACTGATTCGTTCTTAATGGTACCAGCTGAATTCAGAGAGTCATGGGCACATTCTGAAGAGCAGGAACAGTCAGTGAGTGAGTCAACCCATTACTCTGTCATAAGACAATCGTCACCATGACTGAGTTGGAATCAAATGGAGACGCCCAGTTATTCTCTTCTGGAAGAATCCTGCCTAACCCTTATTTGATAATGTGCAACTAACAAAATGCACTCTAACCGAAGACTATATCTCAAACACATGAAGAGAGGAGAAGGCCTGGTCAGCCAGCTATGTGTTATGATAATACTACCACCAGAAAAGTCGGCATCATCGCTCCAGAACATATAGTAGGCCTACATTAAGTTAAGCAGAGTACAATGCAGTACAATCAACTTTAGAGACAAATGTTCAAAAGTGACCTCTAGTTGCCATGTTTGGGTCATCAACATCCAATTCAGTGGGAAAGTGATACTGTATGTCTTTACATCAACTGATGTATAAATAGCAATAGCCGTTGGTCTGGAAACCTGGAACAACCTCAGCTCAGACTGAGGAGTGGTGTTGGGTGTTGGCCCCTGAACAAACAGTCCCTATGATGTCACCCCAAGCCATGCAAGAATGACAGAACCTATGTAATAACTGAAAGAGGAGAAAGGACCGATGAGGAAGGGGATCCACTGGTATGTAATAAAGATAACAAGGAAGGAGATATTACTTTAATAGTGATACCATATATAGAACCGTTCAAAGGGTTGCGGTCACTTAGGCATTTCCTTGAAAAGCACTTTTTTTGTCCATTAAAATAACATCAAATTGATCAGAAATACAGTGTAGACATTGTAAATGTTGTAAATGACTATTGTAGCTGGAAATGGTTGATTTTTATGGAAATATCTACATAGGCGTACAGAGGCCCATTATCAGCAACCATCACTTCTGTGTTCCAATGGCACGTTGTGTTAGCTAATCCAAGTTTATCATTTTAAAAGGAAAATTGATCATTAGAAAACCATTTTTCAATTATGTTAGCACGGATGAAAACTGTAGTTCTGATTAAAGAAGCAATAAAACTGTCCTTCTTTAGACTAGTTGAGTATCTGGAGCATCAGCATTTGTGGGTTCGATTACAGGCTCAAAATGTCCAGAAACAAAGACCTTTCTTCTGAAACTCGGCAGTCTATTCTTGTTCTGAGACACGAAGGCAATTCCATGTGAGAAATTGACAAGAAACTGAAGATCTCGTACTACTCAAATCAAATCAAATTTTATTTGTTACATACACATGGTTAGCAGATGCTAATGCGAGTGTAGCGAAATGCTTGTGCTTCTAGTTCCGACCATGCAGTAGTATCTAACAAGTAATCTAATAATTTCACAACTACCTTATACACACAAGTGTAAAGGAATGAATACGAGTATGTACATATAAATATATGGATGAGCGATGGCTGACCGGCATAGGCAAGATGCAGTAGATGGTATAGAGTACAGTATATACATATGAGATGAGTAATGTAGGATATGTAAACATTATATAAGTGGCATCGTTTAAAGTGGCTAGTGATACATTACATCCACTTTTTAATTATTAAAGTGGCTAGATATTTGAGTCGATGGCCGAACGGCATAGGCAAGATGCAGTAGATGCTACAGAGTACAGTGTATACATATGAGATAAGTAATGTCGGATATGTAAACATTATATAAAAAAATTGTTTAAAGTGGCTAGTGATACATTTGTTACATCCAATTTTCAATTATTTAAAGTGGCTAGAGATTTAAGTCAGTATGTTGGCAACAGCCACTCAATGTTAGTGATGGCTGTTTAACAGTCTGATGGCCTTGAGATAGAAGCTGTTTTTCAGTCTCTCGGTCCCAGCTTTGATGCACCTGTACTGACATAGCCTTCTGGATGATAGCAGGGTGAACAGGCAGTGGCTCGGGTGGTTGTTGTCCTTGATGATCTTTTTGGCCTTCCTGTGACATCGGGTGGTGTAGGTGTCCTGGAGGGCAGGTAGTTTACCCCCGGTGATGCGTTGTGCAGTCCTCACTACCCTCTGGAGAGCCTTACGGTTGTGGGCGGAGCAGTTGCCGTACCAGGCGGTGATACAGCCCGACAGGATGCTCTCGATTGTGCATCTGTAGAAGTGTTTTTGGTTACAAGCCAAATTTCTTCAGCCTCCTGAGGTTGAAGAGGCGCTGTTGCGCCTTCTTCACCATGCTGTCTGTGTGGGTGGACCATTTCAGTTTGTCCGTGATGTGTACGCCGAGGAACTTAAAACGTTCCACCTTCTCCACTACTGTCCCGTCGATGTGGATAGGGGGGTGTTCCCTCTGCTGTTTCCTGAAGTCCACGATCATCTCCTTAGTTTTGTTGACGTTGAGTGAGAGGTTATTTTCCTGACACCACACTCCGAGGGCCCTCACCTCCTCCCTGTAGGCCGTCTCGTTGTTGTTGGTAATCAAGCCTACCACTGTAGTGTCGTCAGCAAACTTGATGATTGAGTTGGAGGTGTGCTTGGCCACGCAGTCATGGGTGAGCAGGGAGTACAGGAGAGGGCTGAGAACACACCCTTGTGGGGACCCAGTGTTGAGGATCAGCGGGGTGAAGATGTTGTTTCCTACCCTCACCACCTGGGGCCGGCCCGTCAGGAAGTCCAGGACCCAGTTGCACAGGGCTGGGTCGAGACCTAGGGTCTCAAGCTTAATGACGAGTTTGGAAGGAACTATGGTGTTAAATGCTGAGCTGTAGTCGATGAACAGCATTCTTACATAGGTATTCCTCTTGTCCAGATGGGTTAGGGCAGTGTGCAGTGTGATTGCGATTGCATCGTCTGTGGACCTATTGGGGCGGTAAGCAAATTGGAGAGGGTCCAGGGTGTCTGGTAGGATGGAGGTGATATGATCCTTGACTAGTCTCTCAAAGCACTTCAGGATGACGGAAGTGACTGCTATGGGGCGATAGTCATTTATCTCAGTTACCTTAGCTTTCTTGGGAACAGGAACAATGGTGGCCCTCTTGAAGCATGTGGGAACAGCCGACTGGGATAAGGATTGATTGAATATGTCCGTAAACACACCAGCCAGCTGGTCTGCTCATGCTCTGAGGACACGGCCAGGGATGCCATCTGGGCCGGCAGCCTTGCGAGGGTTAACACGCTTAAATGTTTTGGGAGCAGGACATCGTGGTCCGCGACGAGGCTGGTTTTCTTTTTGTAGTCCGTGATTGACTGTAGACCCTGTCACATTCCTCTCGTGTCTGAGCCGTTGAATTGTGACTTTACTTTGTCTCTATATTGACGCTTAGCTTGTTTGATTGCCTTGGGGAGGGAATAGCTACACTGTTTGTATTCAGTCATGTTTCCAGTCGCCTTACCCTGGTTAAAAGCAGTGGTTCGCGCTTTCAGTTTTGCTCGAATGCTGCCATCAATCCACGGTTTCTGGTTGGGGTTTTAATAGTTGCTATGGGTACAACATCACCGATGCACTTGCTAATAAACTAGCTCACCGAATCAGCGTATACATCAATGTTGTTGTCTGATGCCATCCGGAACATATCCCAGTCCACGTGCTCGAAGCAATCTTGAAGCGTGGAATCAGATTGGTCAGACCAGCGTTGAACAGACCTGAGCACGGGTGTTTCCTGTTTTAGTTTCTGTCTGTAGTCTGGAAGCAACAAAATGGAGTCCTGGTCAGACTTGCTGAAAGGAGGGCGGAGAATGGCCTTGTATGCGTCGCGGAAGTTAGAATAACAATGATCCAGGATTTTGCCAGCCCGGGTCGCACATTCGATATGCTGATACAATTTAGGGAGCCTTGTTTTCAGATTAGCCTTGTTAAACTCCCCAGCCACAATAAATGCAGCCTCAGGATATGTGGTATGAGTCCCTTCACAGAACAGCGCATACTGGCTCCAACCAGAATAGAAAGAGGAGCGGGAGGCCCCGGTGCACAACTGAGCAAGAGGACAAATACATTAGAGTGTATAGTTTGAGAAACAGACACCTCACAAGTCCTCAACTGGCAGCTTCATTAAATAGTACCTGCAAAACACCAGTCTCAACATCAACAGTGAAGAGGCGACTCCAGGATGTTGGCCTTCTAGGCAGAGTTGCAAAGAAAAAGACATATCTCAGACTGGCCAATAAAAATAAAAGATTAAGATGGGCAAAATAACACAAGACACTGGACAGAGGAAAATTTGAAAAAAAAGTGTTATGGACAGACAAATCTAAGTTTGAGGTGTTCGGATCACAAAGAACATTCGTGAGACGCAGAAAAAATGAAAAGATGCTGGAGGAGTGCTTGACGCCATCTGTCAAGCATGGTGGAGGCAATGTGATGATCTGGGGGTGCTTTGGTGGTGGTAAAGTGGGAGATTTGTACAGGGTAAAAGGGATCTTGAAGAAGGAAGGCTATCACTCCGTTTTGCAACGCCATGCCATACCCTGTGGACGGCACTTAATTGGAGACGATTTCCTCCTACAACAGGACAATGACCCAAAGCACAGCTCCAAACTATGCAAGAACTATTTAGGGAAGAAGCAGTCAGCTGGTATTCTGTCTATAATGGAGTGGCCAGCACAGTCACCGGATCTCAACCTTATTGAGCTGATGTGGGAGCAGCTTGACCGTATGGTACGTAAGAAGTGCCCATCAAGCCAATCCAATTTGTGGGAGATGCTTCAGGAAGCATTGGGTGAAATCTCTTCAGATTACCTCAAAGAAATTGACAACTAGAATGCCAAAGGTCTGCAAGGCTGCAATTGCTGCAAATGGAGGATTCTTTGTCGAAAGCAAAGTTTGAAGGACACAATTATTATTTCAATTAAAAATCATTATTTATAACCTTGTCAACGTCTTGACTATATTTTATATTCATTTTGCAACTAATTTCATGTATTTTTTCATGGAAAACAAGGACATTTCTAAGTAACCCCAAACTTTTGAACGGTAGTGTACATTACTCTAAAACTGGACTGTGTAGCCTAGGCTACACATGATTCTTATCAACAGTTTAGCCTTGAATCACAAACATAACGTTTATGGGATAAAAAAAAAGGATTAGACAGAGATGTAAGTAGCCTATACAAGGACAAATCAATTCATTAGTCACATGCGCCGAATACAACAGGTGTATGCCTTACAGTGAAATGATTACTTACAAGCCCCTAACCAACAATGCAGTTTAAAAAATACGAATAAGAATAAGAAATAAAAGGAACAAATAATTAAAGAGCAGCAGTAAAATAACAATAGCGAGACTATATACAGGGGGTACCAGTACAGAGTCAATGTGCGGGGGCACCGGTTAGTCGAGGTAATTGAGGTAATATGTTCATGTAGGTAGAATTATTAAAGTGACTATGCATAGATAATAACAGAGAGTAGCAGCGGTGTAAAAGAGGGGGTGGGGGCAATGCAAATAGTCTGTGTAGCCATTTGATTAGATGTTCAGGAGTCTTATGGCTTCGGGATAGAAGCTGTTTAGAAGCCTCTTGGACCTAGACTTGGCGCTCCGGTACCGCTTGCCGTTTGGTAGCAGAGAGAACAGTCTATGACTAGGGTGGCTGGAATATTTTTGCTAGCTATATTTATTAATTATGCAGGCTATAAACCAAGTTAGTTCATTAAATGTACTTTATGTAGGCTTATGTATCATATGTAGGAGATATGTGCTGAAAGGGAAAGGGGGATACTTAGTCAATTCTACAACTGAATGCATTCAACTGAAATGTGTCTTCCACATTTAACCCAACCCCTCTGAATCCCAGATGTAGAAATGCATTAATTAGAACAAATATGCAAATGTCATTATCATATTAATCAACAATCTTCCACTCAGTCATTCACTGGAAATGTTTAACAATTTTGTATAGCCTAAGCAAACATCTCTTATTGACATAATTTATCTCTATGTGAGAGTGTAAGACCAGGAGACTAAACACATACATTAAATGTATAACAAGACATAAATCATCAATAATAACATGACACTTTGGCTGCAGTTTACACAGGCAGCCCAAATCTGATATTTTTCTATGAATTGGTCTTTTTACCAATCACATCAGCTCTTTTTCAGAGTTGATTTGATTGGTCAAAAGACGAATTAGTGAAAAAAAAGATCAGAATTGGCTGCCTGTGTAAACGCAGCCTTGTTGTTGTCCATATGTGGGCCTACTATAATAGTGTATTAATAAAGCTTTGTACATGTTTTCATTCATTTTCATGAAATATTAGTTCATTTACACTAACATTGTAATTAATGTTAGTTAGAATAAGTCATTTATGTTAATTCGGACTAATACTAATAGATAGCCTAATAGACTAACATGGACCTTACGCTTGATATGTAACCTACTGTGCTAAATAGTAATCTCAACTATAGGTCAAAAATGGCACAAAGCAACAAAAAAACATTTTGTGCCTAGTCAGTCCCACTGAGAACTTTTCGAGCGGGAGATGACTGTACCTAGATGAAACGTAGGCTATACAAACTGCGGGAGGAAAAAAATACAAAATGGAGTAGAGGGTTGACTTGCTCACGTTGAAATTCAACGTGACTTGTGGTCTTGGAACAGAGCCAAGGCAAAACGTGACGCAATGCCAACATAAGAATGTGTCACATTCAAAAGAGCTGGGTAAATGGGTCCTATGTGACAAGATATTTTACCTAGAGGGAGGAGAACTCTGGCACAGTGCAACAAGTCTTTGCGCGCAGTTCGAATCTTACAACCGTACTTCAAAACGTTCTTATAATGACAACGAGGTAGGAAATATATTTAAAAAAAACTCATAAAAAATGTGTTGGTTGATTTAAAAAAAGTCGTCTATACCAATATTATTTTTTATTGCATGCCAGATTTTGCATTAGCCTACACTCTTAGAAAAAAAGTGTTCCATTACGGTTCTTTGGCTGTCCCCATAGGATAACCCTTTTTGGTTCCAGGTAGAAAGAACCCAAAAGGGTTCTACCTGGAACCAAAAAGGGTTCTTCAAAGGGATGTCATATGGGGACCTTCGAAGAACCCTTTTCGGTTCTAGATAGCTCCTTTTTTCTAAGAGCGTATTTAAGAATGCAAGGCCAGGATGCCCACTTATACCAACTCTTTGTGTCATTGGATGAAATTGATTGAATCGACTGATTATATAAAGGTGTTTTCCTTGGGCATTGTCCAGCTCAATGGTCCAGCTCCAAAAACCCGATTGTTATGATGATTATGACGTGATTAAGTCTTCTGCGGTGATTATCACGTGATTAAATCTTCTGTGGCGGTAGGACGTCCCATTGCCTTCTAGGAACAAACAAGTCACATAAGGGGACAAGAGAGCGCAATAACTGGGAGCGTTTAAAGTGATATTAGTTTATCGTGGGCAGTGAAGAGCATCAGTCTATACTTCGGTGAGGCGAGTCAATTTTGACCCACAACATCAGGAATCGCAAAATTATTTCAGATTTTAAGGCATCATTGGACACTGATGGTAAGAGAAGTCACATTGGCAACATTTGAGAAGTTTTGCATTATTCTTATTCAGACTTTACAGAGTCAAATCATAGGCAAATCTGTACTGTTCGGGTTTTTATTGTGAATGTGTATTGTTTCTGTTACATCTCATTGACCAACATCTCATGTAGTATGACAATGTAACTGCGTCATCTGTGATTTATACTTATGCTGTGTTATCTTAAATAAGGCTACTTTGAATCTATTTTAACATCTGGCAATGATATCGAGTGATGTACTCTTAAAATGTGGTAGAGTTTCAAAGTTGTTCTCCTCTTATCGTCTGTTTGGAGAAGTTGGGCACAATTCTGATCGGAGATTGAGAATGCTTGTGTGTCTGGGGATTCCAGAGAGTTGTAAATGATCTAGTTACCGCGCCCACTTTTTCGACGCAAACAACTTTCACTCCGAGGAGTTGAGCTGTTGCTGTTGAGGGAATGACAGTTTATATTTGTTTAGAATAATGTTTTTATTTGATGAAAATATGATATTTGAAGAAATACTTATTTAAATCAAAGGATTTTACGTAAAAATGATTTTTTTCTTCGCGGAACAGGCTAAGAGTTTTATCAAACTGCGTCATGAACGCAATGTAAAGAATAGGCATCTTTGGCATTGTAGGCCTATCCTATATCCTACTAGGCCTACTGTACACTTTACGATTATGCTTTATGTAAGTTATTCAATGTCTATAGCTAGAGAGCAACGAATATAATGTAAAACCTCCCAATTTTAGTCTGTACATTTGTTTTAAATCAGTTGACAGGCCATTGCGCAATGCTCAAATGAGTCAACCTCCACCTCATCAATTCCCTGGCTCTCGCTCCTGTTTTCCTCAAGATTCTTACACGCAAAAAATGCTGGGTTAAAAACCATCCAATTTGTGTTATTTGGTAACCCAGCACTAGGTAAATATTGGACAGAACACATGCTGAATTCTTTCTTGAATAACCCAACATTTTGGGTTGTTAGGATTACCCCAACATGGGTTCATTTAGCATCAATCTGGTTTTTATTCACTTTCATGCAGGGTTTTCCCACCAACTTTTAAAATGTTTTTTTTTGCAGTAGGGGTGGCCTTTAAGGGGCGTGGCTTTAAGATAGTTACTTTTGGCCACCCGTGAGACTTAAGTGCCATTCTTGTTAATCATGTTAAGTTTGTTCAGTACAAAATTAAATATTCCTAGAATATTTTAATATAAAATGAGTAACATGATTATTTCCATATTGTAATAAAGTGCTAACTATCCCCACATTTGGATAGACAGAGGCTCTTGAGGGACTCATACAGTTGTGTAAGCCTCATTAAAGCTATAAAAGGATCAGTGTTCAACCTTAAAATGTGATAACAATTAGGGATGTGACAAATTATTTTTTTAGTAACGTTTAAACTGCAATTCTTTTATCGGTATTCCGTTAAAACGCTACGAAAATGCATAAAATTCAACGTGAATTCACAATAGGGATGCGCTGCTGCAAGCAACGGTTTTGGTCTCACGGTGTAAACTGTATCTCGCAACGTCTTGTCTTGCATGCCTTGCAAATTCACCAAAGTCTTCCTCTCTGGTTTTATTTAAAATACATAACTTTCCCCAGGCCTTAATTGCCTATTGTCTAGATGTCCATAACATGGAAGATAATGTGTTTTGTGATAACTGCATTTTGTAGACGAAAAAACAGAAAAACATTGTTTTTCATTTAGGGATTTTTCTTAACGTTAAAGATCCCAATTTCATTTAAACATGTTAACGTTCACACCCCTAATAACAATACAACAGAACAGATTACCCGGAATAACATTTACTCTCACGGGTCACCAAGTGTCTGAAAGCTAGGCCCCTAATAAGCCATGCCTCCTGTCTTCTGATCTAACCCGTCATATCTCAATAACTCAGCATCAATAACCTAGCATCAACAACCCAACCTTGATATTTTTAAAGAAAACAACCCAACTAAGTGACCGAATGCCTGCAACCCAGCAGTTGAGTCATCCAAGCAACCCAGCAGTTGAGTCATCCAAACAACCCAGCAGTTGAGTCATCCAAGCAACCCAGCATAGTGTATGCATCTCTCAAAGTGTAACATCTTACAAATCGTATTTTACCTGTTTGATTCATACATTTATTATAATTTTTTTGCATTGGTTTTATTTTCAATTTGGCTGTTTCTTTGCGTTTTCTTTATAGATGAACGTCTGAAAAGGTTGTCCATTCGATGCATACAACGTAATGTTCACAATGTGGAATAATGGTTTCTATTACACAAGCATGTTTCTTTGTATGAGGGGGCTGGCATTTTAATGCAGACCTAGTTGCGTCCCAGACGCTGTAAAGTTTGCTCAAACCCACCGTGTAACGATTTTTTAGATAAGCAAAGGTGCAGAAATGATTCACTGCCTGTCTGGCGCGCCTTTTTTAATGTGGTTCCTTCCCATTCACTGATGCTGATAGTGGGTAACTGCCTGTTACACTCTGGCGGGTAAAACTGTATTTCAAGGAGGCAAAATGAGAAGAAAAAAAGATCTAGATGTTTCTAACTTTGATAAGAAAGGTCAGGGAAGGAAAGTTCTCATTATAGACCGGGATAGACTCAGCAAGGCAAATCTTACCAACCTAACAGGTATTTATTTCAGAAATTCAGACTGTTACATGTGATCTATTGGATATTAATGAATATTTTCTAGACTTTGGAAGTTGTAATATAGGCCTATACTGTATAATAATTTACTTGCAATAAAAAATTTTTATTGAATTGCTGTGGGGAATTATGTGATTGTGAACCTATTAATATATCAATTAAAGAATAAAATCTGATCAGGGCTTGTATCCACAAAGAGTCACAGAGTAGGAGTGCTGATCTAGGATCTTTCCCTATAATCATATTCATTATTATCTAAAAGACAAAACTGATCCTAGATCAGCCCTTCTACTCTGAGAGGCTTTGTGGACACAGGCCTAGGTTTCCTTGGTGTGTAGAATGTTTGCGTGTCACTAAAAATAAGAAAGTGTTCATTTAAAACACTAGTATTGGACGGTTGTAACTCGTAAACTACAAAAACATGTAACATTCCTGAAGTTCAGAATGTATCCCTGTAATTACATGGGGTGACTAGAAGAGCACATAAAACATTCTCACATGAGGTGAAACATTCTCCATATGTTTCCCGGTCCGCACCATGTGACCTTTCCTCCTGACCTCTCACCTCTGGCAGCCAGAGCAGAGACCAGAGCAGGTGGAGCAGGTTCATTTTTACATACTTCAGGTGTTCTTCTATTCTGATTCTATGAATGTTGGAGATTTATTTGGTGTGTGGGTCTCTTACCATATGGTTAATTACTAAGTGGGTTAGGTAGGGCAGGGGTACTCAACTCTTACCCTACAAGGTCCGGAGCATGCTGGTTTTCTGTTCTACCTGATAATTAATTGCACACACTTGGTGTCCAAGGTCTATATCAATCCCTGATTAGAGGGAAACAATGAAAAAATGCAGTGGAACTGGCTTTAAGGTCCAGCGTTGAGTTTGAGGGAGGTAGGGCATGTGTGTTTGATCACATAAAATTCAACGATGCCCCAAAAGGGCAAACGCTGAACAGAACAGGTGTTCTGTGTGTTTAGTGTGTGTGTATGGTGTGTGTGTGTGTGTGTGTGTGTGTGTCTAAACCTAGGCCACACCAGTAGTGACCTGGGCCACACCTCATAGAAAAACAGACACCTCACCTTTAACCCTCTCCCTTTCTCTCTCAGGGACATTGAGATGGCATCATCATTATCATCTGATGGGGCCTTGCTGGTCTGTGGGAGTATGGAGGAGCTGAAGCAGAGGGCCCAGGGCCCGGTGAGGAGGAACCTGTTTGGGCCTGTGGACCACGAGCAGCTGCAACAGGACTTCCAGAGGCACCTGTGTATGAGCGTGGAGTCGGCCAACAAGCGCTGGGACTTTGACTTCAACACCGGCCGGCCAGCCACCAACGGCGCCAGCGTGGAGTGGGAGGAGATGAAGTGCCAGGATGTGCCGGCGTTCTACCACAGCTGTGTGGTAAAGAAGCCAGTGATTGGCATTGCCGGGCGGAGGGCAGAGAGCGAGAATGTCAGGCTGGCGTGGGCATCGCCTCCAGGGTCGTCCAGCTATGGAGAGGAGTACCTGGAGGTGATCACCAGGGAGAGCTATATGATCCAGAGGCCGGAGAAGAGGGCGGCCAGCCAGAGGGCAGGAGCAGTCAAACGGAGACAAGCCGCCATAACAGGTCAGTGTCAATGACCGGGAGAGGTGCTGCACTTTTCCCCCTATTTTTTCCTTCTATTGGGCTTGGTACAAAAACCATACAAAAAAAGGCAATATGAACCTGTTATTAACCTGTTAATAACCATTGAGTGGCTTGCAAAAGCACTGTATTTCAGCTATGTTAGGAACAGGCCTTACAATAACACTGTGTTACCTATGCCATTTTTCCAAACAGTTTCCCAGTTATAAGATTGTTGTGTGCGTCCCATATTACACCCTATCCTATCTATCTAGTGCACTACTTTTAACCCTATGGGCCCTGGTCAAAATTAGTGCACTATACAGGGAATAGGGTGCCATTTAGGATGCAAATATTATTTCCCTTACGTTACTGGGACTGGGAACTAACACCTGTTCTCTCTCTCTGCTGGTCATCCACAGAATTCTTTGTTGTGAAGAAGAGGAGGGCCTTGCATCACAAACGGTCCTCCTTGCAGTAAATGCATCCCAAGAAAGAGCACCATTCAGTGGGCATGCATCGTTTGGAAATCACCTCATTAAGATGGATTTATAATCTCTGCAGCTTTCTGTAGCAACTCTGACTGTCAAAAAGCTCATAGCTACAATATGTCTTAAAACCTCCTGACAAACTCTGTTGATTTCCACACAAGGAAGCTAACTAACGTCCTCTCAGAGTGAAACATCTCTGAGTGGAAATTATGGATATGTTTGTATATATATTTATATAGCTTTATTTCATCTATATTTTCTAAGCTTGTATGATTGTCTAAGCTTTAGATTATACTGTGAAATAATTCAAATACACTCATCAGGAAAAAACCTCAATGGCTCTGTTGTAAGAGACTTCTTCCAACAGTACCCTTGGTATAGTATTTCTTAACCCCTAACCACCTCAGCCCACACTCTAACAACCTCTCTGTCAGAGTTTTGATAAGAGGAGTTCAACTATTCCTTACCTCACTCCACGTGTCGTCTTCAGTTTCACCACGGCTGTAAAAGTATCAGCCACGCGAGTAAGAGGCCCCAGGGTCACCTCAGGTCAAATTGGCAACGTGACCATGATTAGCCTAGGGTACAAAGGTCAACGGTTAAGTTCCAGCACTTAGGCTATCAGGCGGTGCCTGCATCAGTAGGGACTTTTATGATAATGATGCATCTTATTGAGTAATAATGCTTCTCAATATATGTATATTATTACAGTAATTGTTTTATTCTTAACAACAAGATACTAAAGCGTCATATCAGCTTTTTGGTTTGAGTATTATTATAGAGTGATATAAGGTGTCAGTAGGCAACAAGCTTAAATTAGCTTAAGTTCATTCTCAAATATTGTTATTATGGCTGACATACACTTCATCGTTGGCACCACCGTCTGTAAAATCTGTCAAGAATTTCAGTACAAAACTGAATAAAATAAAACACATTTTTATTTGATTTATCCCCCTTTATCTTTGCATTATCTATTTAGCCCGCTTAATTTTGCCCCATTTATCTTATTAAGGTATTAAAACATATTCTTAGAAACTGTTTGGTAACAAAACTGAATATACCTTGTATGTTTGCTTTTGTTAGCTAAATCCTTTTTACAATGTATAATTTTCTACTCTTGTCTTTGTATAATGACAGCCTCTAGGTTTTGAACACGACTCTTTTCTGTTAAGAACGGAATGTAACATTTACATTATTTGGAGTTGACGTTATAATGGGGTTGCAGTTCACAAAAGTACATTGATCCTTAATGCATACAGAACGTTCCAAGTTCTGTCAGTAAATTATCATTTTTATGAGGAGCTGAGCTGTAACACATTTCCATTGCTGTGCTAAATACTAGACTGTTGTGACAACTGAGGCAGTTGACTAAAAATCTGTAAACGTTGGCTTGAGTCAAGGGACATAGCCATAGAACTCCACATGCCTTAAGCATCTCCAAATACATCTCAGATATACCTGTGATTAATATACAGTATCACAGATTTATCCATTGGCATTACATTCCAAACTTTATACCATTCATTCTCCATAGCCAGAGTCACGTCGCAATACTGTAAATAATAGTGGCAAAAATAGCAGTCCTACAGGGAGTGCCTTTCCCTAAATGTGTCTTGTTTGAACAAATAGCCATAATCTGGATTACCTACCTCATTGAACGATTGACAGAAAAAGTGAAAATAATAGAAAAAATATATACAAAATAAAAATTGTCAAATAATTACAACATATTTGTTGGAAACTACAGGAGATAATTTTGTATTACTGTTCATAGCTGGTTCCGTGGGAAAGCGGGTTCAGACCATAGGCTTTAGTTACACATCAGGTAAAAGGGTCAGTGTGTCAGAGTGACAGTCCAGCTCAAAGCAGAACTGAAGAAACTCAAGTCCTCTGGGAGTCCTGAGCTTTGTTATCTCTAGCTCTCTGGCTTGCTTTGCTCTGACTGGCTTCCCAGAACTAGACAGAATGGAGGATAAGGGGCAGGGACTTTATTAATAGACAGCAACAGAATGATGTCTGAGACCCTGAATCAAAGTGGTTCTATAGCCAGACAAGTGGCCTGTGTTCTAGAGGGCTTTTGTCTGGAACCAAAGAGGTCCTTATAACACCGCCCTCTTGACTTGCCAACGTAGAGAGTCATGTCAACAGAACGTCTTGATTTCCGTTTACACACTTCACCTCACAAATGGAATCTATTATCCATTTTTATTTAATAATATTTTATGGTGTTTTTTTGTTGTTTTGTGTGTGTTTGGACTTGAGTCTATATGTGCATTTTGGTATATATGCGCCTGTATTTCAACGTGTTCAAAACAAATCTTTAGAAGTCTGTTAACTTATTTTTAACTATATGTTTTGTTTTTGTAGGGAAATAATTCTAAATACCCTCGGTAAAACTAATTGATTATGTGTATTGTTGAACTGTCTTTGCACTAAAACATTATTGACAAGATAATTCTATATTTCAGATTTTATAGAGCTACTCTCATGGGAGGGGAAGTGTTTAGAAAAAACAAACCTTCACTGCTGAACAAGGATACAGACTATGGGCTATCATAGTTTGGGTCGGACACAAAATGATAAATAGATATGAGGTGTTTTCTTGGTATTTACAACAGTGTTAAAACAAGGTAATACTCAGCCGTAATATTACTGACTGTACTGGTTTTCCCAGAATTCCCTTGGCAAGCGAACTGTGATAAATGAATGATCATAGATCTGTATACAGCCTCTGGGCTGCTCAATCCTGCATCCCCCCTGGCCCACAGTGTGTCCCACAGTGGCAAAATAAACTTTGATCTAAATATAATTCACCTGTCTATCGCAGGTATATCAAAACATAGTATTGCATGCCTTATATGCATGAATGGATAATATCCTCATATACGTTTTTGATAGGATAATGGTTAATGTATGCAAAGTGTATTACAATGTAATTACATGGGGACAGACTATTGGCTTTGATTTGGTTTGGTAATAGTTTGAAAATAAAATGACACATTTCAAAATTGTGAACGTTTTTGTGGAAGATTCAATGACCGGTTTTTGGTGCACTGTTGACTTTGATGTTAATTTGTTACAGTATGTTTCAGATGATTAAAGATGTAAATAAATTATATAAATATACAATATACAAAAGTATTGTTTGTTTAGACTCGTATTCATTCATAATCTACTACCTCCTTGTACATTAATATGATCTTCAGTGTCAACAGCTGGAAAATCTAGTAGGCCTACTATTTCTACACATATTAAGTCTACTAATTATATTAAACCTACTAATTATATTAGGGGCGGCAGGTAGTGGTTAAAAGCGTTGGGCCAGTAACGTTTGCTAGATCGAATCCCCGAGCTGACAAGGTTAAACTATGTCGTTCTGCCCCTGAACAAGGCAATTAACTCGCTGTTCCTAGGCCATTATTGTAAATAAGAGTTTGTTCTTAACTGACCTGCCTAGTTAAATAAAGGTTAAATAAAAATGAGGCCTACTAATACTATACATATTTTGATGGTATTATTTTTGCCTTAAAGGCTCCTCCTGGTGGTTCTGAAGTGACGTTACACATCTGTAACAGGGTTGAGCAAGCTGAGCAGAATGTATCCACTACTGCTCTACATGGTATCTATCCCATTAGTCATTTACCGCAAAAGTCCTTCTGAACAATCCTCTTAATTTGTGTCCATTTTATATGTGAAAATAAATAATCCTGCCAAGTATGCTAATTGAATGTTTCTAAATGATGGTTTCATTGCTTTATGAGATTTCTACAAAGAAGTCAGTTGACTACAGTTTAGGTCTTTGAAGTTCAAATTCATTGAGGTGGTTTCCCAAAATATATCGTAAATTCCCTTGTGGAGAATAAAATATAGTAGTTAACAGTTTTGAAAAAGTCCATTTTATTTTCTTGAAAAAAATAAAACATGACATAGGCTCATTAAAATATGAATTTCAAGTGCACATATGGAGAAAAAAACGAACATTCATCACAGATTAAGAACATACATTCGATAATGATCAAATTAAATACACATTCAATTTGATCAAGTTTAGCAGGTTCTGGACCAGCTGAAATGCACTTGTGACATTGGTTAAAACCCCTACAGTAATTTAGCAACTGATCCCAGTCCAACCAGGAGAACTACTTGTACCGTTTTTATTTATGTACCTGCAGTAAATAAAATCAGTATACTTTTAACTCATTTTGATAAGACACATTTTTTTTACATTGATGTAATCCTACTGTTCTTTAAATAAATAAAATATTACAGAGGCGTGCAGGTAATGTTTACTGACCGTTAAGACTTAAAAAAGCTGCTTAAAAACTTTATCGGCAAACGTACTGTTTACACTGACCACGTTTAAATGTACACCAATAGTCCGTTATTATTCGGGGTACTCAAGTGAGTTGACACATGTAAACATCATAGCCCGTCTACAATAACCCGAAAAGGTTTTGCTGATGCTCCGTATTGGACCGTGTAGCCTACTGGCTAATTTCACCCATAATTTAGACATTATCTGTTAATAATTTCTGACAATTGGTAGGCCATTTGTTTGTCAACTATTGTTAGATACGTGCAGCTTCTCTTCTGTCATACCTTGTTGTCCCAGAAGACTAAATAAAGTAGTGCTCACCAGAATAATGTCTTACACTGATAGAATGAATGCATTAGTAATCTAGCTAAAACCGGTAAAGTTGTCTGTTTCGTTTAGCGACCGGGGAGAACAGTGGAAAGATTCCAAAAACAATGGAACGATTGGTCTGTGCAAAATGCCAAATGTCATCAGTTTGACCGATTTTAAATAAATTAAAAGCGGAGAAAACGATTAAATAGGTTTATGATAAGACGTCAGTTTGTCTTGAGTGCATATTTTATGTGGTTGAAATACTGCCTGTTTGCAGAACAGCGTCAAAGATTACACACGCATTTTCTCAATAAATCATATTCCTCCACTCCTGTTCCCGAGACAAAATTAACATTTGTTGTCTACAAAATTCATAATTCTGCTGGAGTTAATATTATATTATGATACATGTGAGAGGTTATAGGCCATATTTCAGTTACTATTTAACCCATATGAATATTCTGCTTATTCATAGATAAAGGGATACTCATGAGCGGGATATCAAAAGTGCATGTAAACAGCTTATCCTAAATAAGACCTTATGCGGGACATGAGCTACTATCCAGAATATGGTGCTCATGTAAACGTGGTCACCGACTACAGTACGTGCTACAGGCAATGACTGAACATCCACCAAGAGGACACTGAGATTCTAAGAGTGAGTGGGACTTGTATCAGTGAGAGTGTGTGTTTTGTGTGTCTTTGAAATCTGATCTCTACTAAGCAAATGAGCAGATCCAATCATTCCAGTAAACAGGTAAAGGAATTGGAATAATTGACAGATGCTTGGAACTTCCCATCTCAGACCACAAACATTGAGAGGGCCCTGCCCCCCCACTCGTAAAAGACGCTGGAGTAATATCTTTAAAACACGCGTTTCAGACCAAATACAGTGGGGCAAAAAAGTATTTAGTCAGCCACCAATTGTGCAAGTTCTCTCACTTAAAAAGATGAGAGAGGCCTGTAATTTTCATCATAGGTACACTTCAACTATGACAGACAAAATGAGGGAAAAAAAATCCAGAAAATCACATTGTAGGATTTTTAATGAATTTATTTGCAAATTATGGTGGAAAATAAGTATTTGGTCACATACAAACAAGCAAGATTTCTGGCTCTCACAGACCTGTAACTTCTTTTTTAAGAGGCTCCTCTGTCCTCCACTCATTACCTGTATTAATGGCACCTGTTTGAACTTGTTATCAGTATAAAAGACACCTGTCCACAACCTCAAACAGTCACACTCCAAACTCCACTATGGCCAAGACCAAAGAGCTGTCAAAGGACACCAGAAACAAAATTGTAGACCTGCACCAGGTTGGGAAGACTGAATCTGCAATAGGTAAGCAGCTTGGTTTGAAGAAATCAACTGTGGGAGCAATTATTAGGAAATGGAAGACATACAAGACCACTGATAATCTTCCTTGATCTGGGGCTCCACGCAAGATCTCACCCGTGGGGTCAAAATGATCACAAGAACGGTGAGCAAAAATCCCAGAACCACACGGGGACCTAGTGAATGACCTGCAGAGAGCTGGGACCAAAGTAACAAAGCCTACCATCAGTAACACACTACGCCGCCAGGGACTCAAATCCTGCAGTGCCAGACGTGTCCCCTGCTTAAGCCAGGACATGTTCAGGCAAGTCTAAAGTTTGCTAGAGAGCATTTGGATGATCCAGATGAGGATTGGGAGAATGTCAGATGAAACCAAAATAGAACTTTTTGGTAAAAACTCAACTCGTCGTGTTTGGAGGACAAAGAATGCTGAGTTGCATCCAAAGAACACCATACCTACTGTGAAGCATGGGGGTGGAAACATCATGCTTTGGGGCTGTTTTTCTGCAAAGGGACCAGGACGACTGATCCGTGTAAAGGAAAGAATGAATGGGGCCATGTATCGTGAGATTTTGAGTGAAAACCTCCTTCCATCAGCAAGGGCATTGAAGATGAAACGTGGCTGCGTCTTTCAGCATGACAATGATCCCAAACACACCGCCTGGCAACGAAGGAGTGGCTTCGTAAGAAGCATTTCAAGGTCCTGGAGTGGCCTAGCCAGTCTCCAGATCTCAACCCCATAGAAAATCTTTGGAGGGAGTTGAAAGTCCATGTTGCCCAGCGACAGCCCCAAAACATCACTGCTCTAGAGGAGATCTGCATGGAGGAATGGGCCAAAATACCAGCAACAGTGTGTGAAAACCTTGTGAAGACTTACAGAAAACGTTTGACCTCTGTCATTTCCAACAAAGGGTATATAACAAAGTATTGAGATAAACTTTTGTTATTGACCAAATACTTATTTTCCACCATAATTTGCAAATAAATAAATAAAAAATCCTACAATGTGATTTTCTGGATTTCTTTTTCTCATTTCGTCTGTCATAGTTGAAGTGTACCTATGATGAAAATTACAGGCCTCTCTCATCTTTTTAAGTTGGAGAACTTGCACAATTGGTGGCTGACTAAATACTTTTTTGCCCCACTGTATATACATAGATTGGACACACATTCATAGACATGTTGTACATACATCTACAGTAGTGATCAGCGGACACAGTCTGACTGACAGGCAGTAGGCCCCATAGGGAAGGAGTAGGAAACAACATGGGCCCCGTGAGGAAGGCTTCACAGCTGGTGTGTCCGTGCCTGTCTGTCCCTCCACATGGCCCGAATCTCAGTCACGATCAGCGGCAAGATGAAGACTATGCTGCCCCCCGTCTGTGAGGCAATCACAACAAGACCAAATATGTCATAAACAGGGACAACACAGTACCTTATTGAAGACGCTCCTGAGGAGAATTAGTGACTAATTAATGGAATACATGAACATTGTCTCACATTATGGATTAGACAGATGATCTTACCATGACTATAAAGAAGTAGAACACACACATCCATCCCAGTTTGCTCTCGATCAGTGATACCAAGTACTGAAAGACAAGGTAAAATACTCCACATTAAATCACTGGAAAGTACATATTTATGTAGGTATGTACAGTTGAAGTCGGAAGTTTTCATACACTGGAGTCATTAAAACTAGTTTTTCAACCACTCCACAAATTTCTTGTTAACAAATTATAGTATTGGCAAGTTGGTTAGGACATCTACTTTGTGAATGACGCAAGTAATTTTTCCAACAATTGTTTACAGACAGATTATTTCACTTAAAATTCACTGTATCACAATTCCAGTGGGTCAGAAGTTTACATACACTAAGTTGACTGTGCCTTTAAACAGCGTGGAAAATTCCAGAAAATTATGTCATGGCTTTAGAAGCTTCTGATAGGCTAATTGACATAATTTGAGTCAATTGGAGGTGTACCTGTGGGTGTATTTCAAGGCCTACCTTCAAACTCAGTGCCTCTTTGCTTGACATCATGGGAAAATCAAAAGAAATCAGCCAAGAATTGTAGACCACCACAAGTCTGGTTCATCCTTGGGAGCAATTTCCAAACACCTGAAGGTACCACGTTCATCTCTACAAACAATAGTACGCAAGTATAAACACCATGGGGCCACGCAGCCATCATACCGCTCAGGAAGGAGACGCGTTCTGTCTCCTAGAGATGAACGTACTTTGTTCCGAAAAGTGCAAATCAATCCCAGAACAACAGCAAAGGACCTTGTGAAGATGCTGGAGGGAACAGGTACAAAAGTATCTATATCCACAGTAAAACAAGTCCTATATCGACCTGAAAGACCGCTCAGCAAGGAAGAAGCCACTGCTCCAAAACCGCCATAAAAAAGCCAGACTACGGTTTGCAACTACACATGGGGACAAAGATCGTACTCTGGAATGTCCTCTGGTCTGATGAAACAAAAATAAAACTGTTTGGCCATAATGACCATTGTTGTGTTTGGAGGAAAAAGGGGGAGGCTTACAAGCCGAAGAACACCATCCCAACCATGAAGCATGGGGGTGCTGCTTTGCTGCAGGAGGGACTGGTGCATTTCACAAAATAGATGGCATCATGAGTATGGAAAGTTATGTGAATAAATTGAAGCAACATCTCAAGACATTAGTCAGGAAGTTAAATCTTGGTCGCAAATGGGTCAAAATGGACAATGACCCCAAGCATGCTTCCAAAGTTGTGGCAAAATGGCTTAAGGACAACAAAGTCAAGGTATTGGAGTGGCCATCACAAAGCCCTGACCTCAATCCTATAGAACATTTGTAGGCAGAACTGAAAAAGCGTGTGCGAGCAAAGAGGCCTACAAACCTGACTCAGTTACACCAGCTCTGTCAGGAGGAATGGGCCAAAATTCACCCAACTTATTGTGGGAAGCTTGTGGAAGGCTACCCTAAACATTTGACTTAAGTTAAACAATTTAAAGGCAATGCTACCAAATACTAATTGAGTGTATGTAAACTTCTGACCCACTGGGAATGTGATGAAAGAAATAAAAGCTGAAATAAATCATTCTCTCTACTATTATTCTGACGTTTCACATTCTTAAAATAAAGTGATGATCCTAACTGACCTAAGACAGGGAATGTTTACTAGGTTTAAATGTCAGGAATTGTGAAAAAACTGAGTTTAAATGTATTTGGCTAAGGTGTATGTAAACATCCGACTTCAACTGTATGTATGTATGTATGTATGTATGTACGTATGCATGCGTGTGTGTGTACTTTCTCGGTCTCTAGTGTGTGTTACCTGTCCCGCTGCAGCTCCAATACTCCCAGTCCCGTCCACTATGCCGGTGACGGTAGCCAGAGCCTCCTGACTGCCCCTGAGGGCCTCCTGTCGCCCCAGGTCTGCAGAGATGGCTGAGCTGATCATGTTGGACGGCCCTCCTATGAAGAAACCTGTGGTGGCCAGGAGAGCTGCATTCACCACCTGGTCCGGAGGGGAGTCTGAGGGGGGACAACACAGGGTTAATTCACATGTTTTTTGTGGATTATGTATGAGACAGGGAGGGATATGGTTCTAATGAAAAATTTTCCCCCATCAAGGGCTCCCCTTGGTGGTCTAGAATTGACATGACACAATAATGAAAAAAAAATTCTCTCTGACCTAAAAATAAATAAATGGGATTACATTAAAATTGAAAGTTGGCCTGAATAATATAGTGAGATGTTTTGGCCTAGAAAAAGGAGGAAGGCGGATGAAAAAAGGGAGGAGTACTCACGGCTGTACCCCACCAGGGCTCCCATAGCCAGCAGCAGACTGACGGCTAACACTGGAGCTCTCTTCCCCATGCAGTCTGAGATCAGGCCCTGGATCGTACCACCTGGGAGAGAGAGAGAGACAGAGAGCAGAAGATTAATACACAATTTCCTGTCCCGTCTTAAGGGCTCTACACAGTCCACGCAAACGAAGGAGACGGAGGTCCGTTTGCGTCGCGTTCCAAAAATTCAGTCGCACAAATGTACGTGGAACTACGTAGAGAGTGATGCAAACGGACCTCCGTCTTCTCAGTTTGCGTTGTGGAAATTGTGTATTAATCTTCTGCTCTCCGTACATAGACTACATAGACCCATTTAGACAGCATAGATAAATGACTCTGCATAGCTATCTAGGATGTTACCACATCTAAACCGCAGTCAACAACACCAATGCCAATGTTATCCTGATTAACCAGTCAATATAGCTAGTGTTAACTAAGCCTGGGCCGGAACACTCACCTATGATGCCTCCCACGTCGTACCACACAGAGAGCCTGTCTGCCTGGGCCTCCTTCCAGCCAAAGTTCCTGCTCAGGTAGAAGGGCAACCAGAAAAAGAAGGAGTAGTTGACCAGCTTCAGACACGCGTACGCCAGGGAATACTGGGGAGAGAGGATGACAGCCACCAGTTACTGAGAGAGTCATCCCAGAAAGCCAGAACTAAAATCTTCAAATCGTCAGATGCTCCATAATACAATACTTGCTTTATTGTTCCATTTGCACGGGCAAGGTTCTGGGAGGAGAGGTTGAGAGAAAGAGACTAATGCAACTAGTGACGTCTTCACCCAACCCCTAAACAAAACTGTCAGCCAAAGAATAGAGACAGAATGGAAATGCTTAAACAGGGAGGGGCAGATAGCAGAGAGGCAGGGAGGATGATAAGAAATTGATAGAGATATAGAAATAGATAGGGATATAGATGGGGAGGGGTGAATGAAATAGGGAGATATCAGGGTGAGTGCAAGAGAGAGAGTGGGTGACAGCCAGCCAGAGTTAGAAGGATCGTGAGAAAGAGACAGAGAGAGAAAGAGGGAGACAGAGACACACAGAGAGCTCTAGTAATATCCCACTCACAGGCAGCACCCCGGGCAGGCAGAAGGCCTGGCAGAATCCGATGGCTTTGGGTGTTTCCCGCAGCTCCTCATCCCCCTGCTGGATGGTGTAGTACCCTCCGTCACACACCTCCTCTGATCCCTCCTCTTCCCCCTCCTCTTCCTCATCCTCTTCATCACTCATCAGAGGCCTGTGGCTGTCTGCATCTCTCTCCACTGGTCTCAGACCTGTCTCTGACTCCAAACACAGACCTGATGAGACAGAGAAACAACACTCTTCATCAAAATCGTCACACAGTACATTGTAGCTATATGAGCTTTATATCATATTCCACATACATTTATTTCAACTTCCCCACAGGACAATAAATATCAATGTCAACAGAATTGATACAAACAACTAGATGACCTTGGAAGTTGCTTAAATGTTTATTCTATTCTACTGAGCCATTTACTTTATGTTCGTATTCTTATCTTTTATTATTTCTTATACTTGTTGCATTTTCGAGAAGGAACCTGCAAGTAAGCATTTCATTGGACGGTGTATACCATGCGTATCCTGTACACACGACTAATAGAACTCGAAACTGGAAGCGAAAGAAAGTACAGGACGATACAATGATAGGGAGACAATACCAGAACAATGAGGGGAAACTCGGCATGCGTGGGCCCAATACTCACCCACTTCTTTAGGGGAGGTGAGCAGACCAAAGAACACCACCACCCCACCGGCAAACTGCAGCACTGAAGTGACCAGGAAGGCATACTGCAGAAACACAGCATAACACTGAGGTGCCTTGTATTGTGAATTGTGCTGTTCATGCTCTGTGCTTTCATGTTTTCTTCCCTGGGACCACAGATGTATGTAGCTAACTACTGTATGTAGCAAGGGGTTGAGCGAAAGACAATACCACATACATTCACTTTTCTCTAGACAACAATGTAGTGACCTTTTCTTCTAGACTTACTAACTAGACCATACCAGGTATTGTCTATGCAACATGTCCCTTTTTCATCTAGCCCTTATAAAAAGGTGAATCCCAGAGCATATCTGTAATAGGTATGTCTGTGTGCATCTGCACTCACTTCATATCCGTACTTGAGAACACTGGACGCCAGGAAAGCTCCCAGAATGTTCCCAACAGAGGCACAGGCACTCCACAGGCCAAACACAAAACCTCGCCTGGAGGGAGGAGGAGACATACAGCGGTTACAACACTCTCAAGAACATGCACAATACATACAACATACTCAACACAATACTCAATTAGAACCTTCTCTTCTAGAATACAACAGAACCAAGAATAAATCCGTACATCACTTCCTGTCCATATGATTTCAATCACTTTCTGACTGCACCCCTTTGATGTAAAATAAGATCTTAGATTATTTAAAATAGGGTCTGAGCTACAACATCTGCGAAAATGAGTCAAATCTGAGTTCAGGTGTTTTTAGATAATTGCCGTTAATGCTTAAAAAATTTATTTTTTAAATTAAAAACATTATTTTTTTTAAATCATAGAATAGATTGACAATCCCGTTTGCAAGATTTTAAATGATATCAAACTCAACCGCTTGTCTTTATCAGTGATAAAGACATGGACGTCTCGTGGCAGGCTGGGGTATTGTTACAGGTTTTGTTTTTTCCATTTATGTTTTGAGGTTGGACTTTAGCACGTATAGCTTGTTAGCACGCAGGGCGCACCGACTGTTGTCACCTCATTAGTCAGTAGGTGTTACACCTGTGCTGGTTTCCATCACGTTAGGGGAAGGTGTTTTACCTGTCCTGGCCCAGGTGCTATTTAAGAGGGGCTAGCCCAGTGCTCCAGTTGTCTTGATAGACGTGGCGGGTTTACACCTTTAGTTGGCACTCCCTATTTTGATATCTAGACAAACAATCCCTTATCTGATTTTGTTTTGCTTCCTGTCTTTAAGTTTGGTGTGGGTTTTTCTTTTGTTTGCCTCTTCTTGGGCAAATTTAGTGGGTGTCTTTTAGGTTCCAGTTGTTGCTAGTCAAATTTCAGTGGACACGCCCGTGTCTTTCAGAACCTCTCCTAAAACCCCACCTGTTTCATCTTGGTTGTTGTTCAGTGACTCGGTTAGTTCCCCCTTCTGTTTGCGTGACATTTTTGGTTTTCTTGCCGGGAAACATAACAGTATGCAAAATAGGTCAACTTTGAACACCTATCTCCTGAATGTTTTGGCATTCAGGTCTAAAAAGTTACTTTCTGACTAATTTCACCACGGGCAAACATGTATGAAATGTTTGAGGCTAATCAAAAGGGTTGCAGTCAGAAATTGATTGAAATTATATGGAACGACCCCACAGTTAAAGCAATCCCTTAAGGCTACTGTTTGTAAAGACAACTTCTGATTGTTGACAATCAGGGAGCCTTACTCAATCTGTGTAAGTGATCGGGATTGATCAGTAGTGATCAATGCAGATCGTTTTGACAATATTGCAATATTATTTTTCCGCTAGTTTTCTGTACCTGCACCTAAACTCCAGTATTTTTCCTTCACAGCTTGTTCTCCATCTTATTTTTAGGGAGCCCATTTGTTTTCAGCACTTTTATTTCCCTGACTGACCAAAACTAGTTTTCTCATGGCTCTCTCTCAGACATGTGGCGAGCAATATGTTTGGAACATCGAATCGCAATAAAATCACAATATCGAATCACAATACATATAGAATCGTGGGAATCGCAATAAATATCGTATCGTTATAATATCGTATCATAAGGTCCCTGGCGATTCCCAGCCCTAATGATCAGTGTTGAAGTATACTAGTGTCATGGCAGAGAGAGTGATACTCACCCCGACTTGCCGAACCAGTTCCCCATGACTGCCACCACACAGGGCCAGACAGCAGACTGCAGTAGGCCGTTCAGCACCCAAAGGCCACAATACAGGTAGATGTTATAGAACTGCAGCCACTCAGTCAGGGTACCAAACACAAACTCCTGGGAAGTGAAGGAGGGAAAAACAGAAGGTTATATTGGATTACGTCATCAATAGAGAACAATGAAACGTAATGGGATCCAAATTCGAAATCTGCAGTATATATGACTATTGTAGTAACTACATTTTAACTAAGTACCTATTGTAAAAATCTGATGTAACAACTGTGTAGATGTATATGAAATATAAAAAGCAATGCCCCACTTACCACTATGGCTGAGCCACACAGACCAAAGGAGAGGACATATCGGAGGTTCATGCGGTCACCGATCACTCCACTCATATATAGGCCCTGCATGAGAATTGAACACACGCATGTTTACTCTGTCTTCCTGCTTTGACTATTTAAAAAAAAATATATATATATATATATATTTAACTAGGCAAGTAAGTAAAGAACAAATTCTCATTTTACAATGACGGCCTAGGCCGGCCAAACCCTCCCCTGCAGGTCAGTACTCAACCTGTTCACAACTACTATATATCCTCAAGATTATAACCTGCAATAAGAACTCTAGGCTATACGTCACTTCCTTATGACAGGGCCTGGAAAGCACAGCCACAAGGTCTTTAGCACAGCTGAGTGGGGTCAAAGGTCAGGGTTCAGAGTGGGGAGGTCAGAATAGGGAATGTGAGAAGACTGCATTAGTGTGCTTGTTTCCATGTTGATAATGAAAGATAATATTCATGAATTAACACCACAGTCAACTTTCAGTGTGTGGCAGGAGAGAAAAGTAAATCTGATCTGACTGATTAGGTTACATTGACTCACTGTTGCTAGACTATCAGTACGCCCCCCCCCATGACCGAAGCTGGACCTGACACTCACCACGGCGTAGGAAAACAGGAAGATGGTGTCGAGGACACCCAGGAACAGAGTGGCTTCATCGGAGTCTGCAAACAGGTTATTCTCCTCCCATGTCTGGAGGAAGATTCAGAATAGACAATCAAAGATACATACAGTAACACAATAAATAAACTTTATATAATATAAAACAAAAACATTGTCAGAGCAACCGAATAAAGGGATTTATTTAACCATTTGACCGTTAGTATTAGCCGTACTTCATGGTCTGTTTCAACATATGATCACGTGCAGAGCACTCATCAGTAGCTCCACACGTGATAACACTTCCTCATCCACTACACAAAAAGTAAATATTGAGGATTGCACCTGAAGAGATCACTAAACAAATCCAATAGTGCAAACTAAAGCAAAATAGCAGACATCCAGGAATTAAGTCAGTATATCAGAGGCCTTCATTTAGGGGAGGCAAAAAAGGGGGATAATTCAAGGAAGTGAATCCGCATCCTCCTGAGTACGTACCTCCCCGGGTGAGAAGGCAGGAGAGCTGGCATTCTGCACAGAGGGAGTCCACTGGGCCGAGATGCTCACTTTCACATTACTGAAGGTCTTCCTTGAGGCGTGCAGGAGGACATAGCTGGAGAGAGTGGGAGGGGAGACTTAATAAAGCCCTGTTCCATTCTTAGCAGAACAAGGGACCAGAAACATCCAGGGCCTTCCAATGCTGTGTTTAGCTGATTAAAGCAGCTGGTGTGCAGGTCAGTACTCAACCCGTTTACAACTACTATATAACCTGTAATAAGAACTCCAGGCTATACGTCACTTCCTGATGACAGAGCCTGGAAAGCACAGCTACAAAGTCTTTGGCGCAGCTGAGTGGTGTCAAAGATCAGGGTTCAGAGTTCAGAGTAGGGAGGTCAGGAGAGGTAATGTGAGAAACACAGGCACAGATTCAGCATGAACTGGATTCTTACTGCTCAACTGTCTGATACGTTCACTTTCTCCTACTCTGATAAAAACTAGTCTGACCAAGAAGCAACGATGTCCATTTTTTAAAAAGTTTTTTTAAAACAATTTTACAGTGTAATTACAGTGGAGAGCTAAATAAGACTGTGAGTACTGTAGCTCCAGTCCAGGCATTAGCACGTGTTGGGGCCCCTGGCTTAGTACTGTATTTACTTAAGGAGGATGTAGGCCTAAATGAGCCCAAGTGAGCCTGCGTATCAAATGCGTATGTATGCTCTGGTTTAAGTGCTTGTGTAGAGAGCATTTAGGGCAAAGAGAACTGGAAGAAGAACTCTGAACATTCAGAGCGTCTTATACCAGATCCCTACAAGGCTGGTGGGAGTTCAGGAGTTGAGTTTACCTAAAGAAGGTGAGGAGGAAGGCGACCAGGTGATGGTGGGTGTACTGCGCCAGGAAGCCACAGCACGGGGACGACATCACAGGGGTCACCAGGAGGGATAGGAGGGGGTGGAGGCCTTCAAGGAAACAGCAGTAGGAGGCAGGAGTGGGAGGGGGTTCAGCGAGGGAACAGCGCCACACTAGTTTATCCAGCACTACAGCCTAGATCACAGAACAGCAGCAAACACAACTCTAAGTCAGAAACACAGCTTTGCCTAAAAAGAGAGAATTGGGGTATAAAGTCCTATGAGACCAAGTGGATATTTTTTACCATAGTGAATGTAGGTAAAAGGTCAAGAATATAAAGCCACAAACAGGTGACCAAAGGTCTTGGTTAGCCTCTTCCAAAGAATAAAACCATAAGCTTGTTATCATTAGCATACTTCTCATCATGGGACTTTACTGTTAGTTATACAGCCAACAAACCTTGGAATCTGGTCTGAAACCTTTATCTGGTGTAAACACCCTCTGAATCACACTCTGCCAATAAAGGCAGCAACATTCAAAAAATATTGAGATTTCCTTGCCTACTTTTTCCATGTACTGATTCTAGATAGGAAGAATGTAGCTATTGGTTTGCAACAAATAGCCTTGGGAGCTGTCTTCTGTCTGCTTCTGTTGCTGGCCAGCAGTGCAGCACTTAACTCAAGTGACTCACTCTGGTAATAGGTAATGCATATGGAATACACTAGCTTGATACCTCTCTTTCACTAAATATACATTTTCCATTGGATAACACTATATGGATATGCAAATATGTAATCAACAGGTCAAACGGATAAGCACTTACCTTTTTCTATTCACATAAACAGCGACGCTAGCTTGAGATCATCGGTCTACAGTCCAGTCTGCTACTGTACAGTGTAGCAATAGGTTTCTGTTTGTTTTCTGCTGCTGTGGTTTTACATGTCCTACTGCCACCAACAGGACTGGAGTGTGCCGGAAGTGAACGCATGCAACACAGATCCACATGCCCCTAGTTTCAGCCAATCGTGGGGTTTCGAGTCAGTAGGTGAAGAAATGAACCAATGAGATTGCGAGTCGTGGTGTTACAGCTCGGGAATGCAACCTGCTATCGTTTGTCACCTACGGATCAGCTGTGCCATTCTCGTCTGATAGAAGAGCCGTTGTTGTTAGTGCTTTTCAAGGTAAGTTCTCTCTTTTATTGTGATTTTTTAGCTTAGAATTAGCATATAGGACAGAAATGTGTTTCATAGTTTTCACAGGCTCTATGCGCTTGTTGTTCAGACACTATATCTTCTCCCCCATCCACCTTCAATGGTTTAAACTGCCTTACCAATTGCTTTAAATACAATGTAAATGGTTGGATCATTCTGTGGCTGATTCAACCATCTATTCACTAGGATAAATACATTTGTAGATCATGTCCCTAGCTAAAGGGGGTTTTATTTAAAAAAAAAGAAAAGCCTATGTCACACAGCAAGTTTTACAGATTTGTCATGCCGTGCTTCATTTCTACAGTATAGGTTAAAACATGCTTACATAGTTATACTTTTGTCAACTTTACATTATAATTTGCTTGTGTAAGTAGCAAACTGTCAACTAACTGTCAAACCTCTCTCTTTTTCCTGGGCAGGGAGGCAAGTGCTAACCACCAATATGGCCACAGCACAGTCAGTCCTAATGTTAGCAGTATGCATTGTCATGATAACTGAGTTCATACTGGCACAGAGGGACTACTATGACATCCTAGGTGTGCCAAAAGATGCCTCCGAGCGCCAGATCAAGAAGGCCTTCCATAAGCTAGCCATGAAGTACCATCCTGACCGAAACAAGAGTCCTGACGCAGAGGCAAAGTTCAGGGAAATAGCTGAGGGTGAGTCCTGTCAACTTCTGGGCACTCCCCTTGTCTGTTACATCAGGGCTCCTTACATCAAGTCCACATCAAATGTATTGGATGGAGTGTTAATCATTCATCCTGTAATTGTATTAATACTAAGGTAAACATTTCAACAAGTAATCAATGTTTTTCAATCTTTTAATATTGTCAGCGTAATAGACATTTTCAGGTGAACAAGGAGAGCAGTCATTGATAATATCAATAAAACATCTATCTGGTTTAATTACAAGTTTGCAAACAGGGATAACAATATCCCCGCACAGGAGCAGAGAATGTCTAACTAGCCTTCACTGAGAATGCCCAATAGCCTAATCAGCAACACTAAATGTACTGTGAACACCAGCCCAGAGGCTTGTAGGAAGTCAAAACAAAAGGCCAGTGACTTTGTCAGCTGCTACAGAATCACACAGTGTTCACAGGCCATACATTAATAATCAGTGTGTCCTTGTACCTCCAGTCTAGCGTCAATCACTATCAACAGATATGAGTTTAATCCATAACATTCAGCATCGAGTCTAGTGACCATCAACCCGAGTGTCACAAACAGAACACTAGAAATCATGTGTATTACAGAAAGGGAAAATGCATAAATATGCTTAACATTGTGTTAATCACTCTAAACTGAATATGAACTTTATTGATATTAATATTCCCATTACAGTCAATTATGAAGTTTTTAAATGTTAAAGCATTTGTTGTTTTTCTTATGTCTGTGGACACCACCAAGAGACTTATGTTTCCTTTCCTTTGCCAGCGTATGAGACGTTATCAGACGATAAGAGGAGACTGGAGTATGACCGGTTTGGACATGGCCCCTCCCCCCTGGTGAGCCAGGCACAGGAGGTGGGAGGAGTGGACAGCACTTCCACCAGAACTTTAACTTCAACTTTGATGACCTGTTCAGAGACTCTGACCTGTTCGGTCATAACCAGCACTCCCATCATGCCCATCACAAGAGGGCCTTCAACAGCCACTTCCAGGCCCACCAACAGGCCCACCAACAAGCCCATCAGGAGGCCCAGAACAGGCACAAGAGACACTTCCAGGGCTCTTTTGGTGGAGAACTCTTTGATGACGTGTTTGAGGACATGGAGAAGATGTTCTCGTTTAACGGACACACGGGCGGGGCGGACAGCCGGTTCCAGGGCTCAGCAAAACAACACTGCAGGACAGTGACACAGCGCAGAGGGAACATGGTCACTACATTCACAGACTGTTCTTGATTTATCATCACCAGAAACACATCCCACTACTCACAGGGTATGGGTTTAGCTATTGTGGTTATTTTGGAATTACTTTAAATTTAACACTTTGTGGAACATGGATTTGGAAAGAAAAAAAGTGTGCTATAAATGTGTTGATGCCTATGGGCCATAAAACAAACTGTTCTCAAGCAATACCTGTCACTCATTTTGGATATAATTTAGCTGGGCATATGTATTAGGTTCTTACTTATGGATATCATTGCATGTTACGATGCCTCCATTCAGATTTCAATTTACTTTGTTTACATCGTGCTATGACAAGCACCGACTCTCCCATTTCTCAGGTTCTCTCTTGGCTTCCATCTTTGATTGAGAGTAGCAAATGTATTGAGTTGGGGAAAAAATAACAAGCATTCTATATCATGCTTTGTTTTATTTTCATTCTGGAACATTAAAATGTCTAAGCAAAACCGAAGTAATTCTCAATTTCAGAAAGACTTCTTCCAATATCGTGAAAGAAAGTCAGTGTTATAGCACATTTTATATTGCTTATGCCTTATAATTTTTGTTGTTGCATTTGATTGTGGACTTACTATGGCATTCCCCCCCAGTGTGTTAAGTTGCTGTCACTTACTTCAAGGCCCATCTTAAACTGTTCCCAGTTGTGATTAGAGAACTTGAGTTGAATCTCATCGTGAAGTTGAAGAGAACCTAGCTATAAATGTGTATTTAGCAAGGCTATACACCATTATCAACTGTTACCTCTAGTTTTTTTCTGCAAAGTGTGCCTCTTCTGCCATTTTATTATGTGCAATATTTGCAGCTGGCACCTTTTTTGGGTTCTGTTGTCTCTTTATTTGACTTTGCTGCCTGATTATCATTTTGTGTGAAACCAATGTTCAGTTATTGACTGCTGTCTGCACTTTGTTAATCCTAAGGATGATCTATTTTTAAATATTGAAAGAATGATGAGTGGTACTTGTTTGGAAATAAAAAAATATATTTACTCTAAGGTCCCTGCAGACTAAAATGTATTTCTACAATTTCTATCATTTTATGCTATCATGTTCCATATCACATTCTATTCTCTAGGTCCAGGGATTTTCGATTACTGTAGTATCTTCTAAATGTGTGTCTATTCATGCTCTGACATTTGATCAATTCATGTAAATCTCATAGGTTTACAAAACACTATATATATTTTCCTCTGCAACTATAATGTAACTATTTTTAGCCTAGCGATTTGAGAGGCGAGCAAGCAACCGGAGAGTTGCCAGTTTGAGTCAGGGTCTGGCGGGAAGAAATCTGCATTGAAGTGAGCTGGCGACTGGAGTGCTGATGGTATCGAATCATATATGCTATTGTCTGCCGTTGTGCCCTTGAGCAAGGCACTTGAGCCCAGTTTGTCTTTTGGAGGGGTTAGGGTTAAAAGCTCAAGTCAAATTCCGGTTGGAGCTTGTGTACAATTGACCAGTAAACTGATGCTAATCTTACACATCCATGGAAAAACAGACAAACGTTTTTGAGCAGCAGCCTTACTCTGGGAAATGAAGTCCTATTTTGTACAATTCAAGCAGCGTTTGGCATCTGGAAGACTACAAGTCCCAACAATACACAACGCAGTCGCAGACTGGTGGGAATGTCTTATTTCAATGGTGTCTATGGGACATTGAATGACTTTTAACAGAGTTGGTGGATAGCTGGTCCATTCATTTATCTCTCTAGAAAGGTGTCAATTTAGCTTGAACATGGAGGCTCTAATCCCCGTTATAAACAAGCTTCAAGATGTCTTCAATACGGTGGGAGCAGACATAATACAGCTGCCGCAGATAGCAGTCGTTGGAACCCAGGTAAAATCCTTCCCCTTAGCTGTCAAAATAGGGCTATGCCTCTAGGCTCTTCACATGACACTGAAAGATAGCAATGCGTGCAGCTAGCTTTGTAGCTATCTATCCAGCTATTTTGTGTTCGAGGTTTTCATTATGTAAGGCAAAACATGAGGATTGCTGAAAATGAGCCATTGAACTGGAGCGCGGAGCAGTTTAAAATACACGTTCTTTCTATATCTGCTTGTGCTTGAGTCAGTTGTGTGGCTATTATTGGTGTGCATCTGTTCGTAGACAGCTGCATGTTCCATTTGACCCGGGCAAAGCCTGCTTTTTGGCAGCAGCCATTATGAAGAACATCTGCCAATTACTGTAGGACCATTTTGAGATCATCATCTTCATTATCAGTCGTCCAATAATCAGGTCCCCACCACCTTAGGTGCCATATTATTTTGCAACACTGCTGTTCTCAGATCTGTCCTTATGTGATAGCTGTTAACCCAACTCCATGATGTGACATACTGTGATGCCTGTCTCCAGAGCAGTGGGAAGAGCTCTGTGTTGGAGAGCCTGGTTGGCAAGGACATGCTGCCCCGTGGGACAGGTGTAGTGACCCGCCGGCCACTCATCCTACAGCTAGTCCATGTGGATCCTGGAGATGGCAGGAAAATGAAAGATGAGAATGGTACGTAGGCCTACCTGGGATGGAACACCATTGTATGTGACCACACTGACCGCTAACCGCGTGTGTCTGTGTGTTTCTCTCCGTGTGTGTGTGTAAGAGAGATTCCCCATTCTGTTTTTTCAGACCACTTTGTGTCATTGTTTCTGACCTGCCACTCATGTTGTTGTTTCTGACTCAGCGGTTTGCAGCCCTTCACACAAATTGTATCGTTTCATACTTCAGCAAGTCGTGAAAATTAGAAGATCACACACTTGCTACTATATCATGTTAAACCCAGAAAGAGCTGTTTTTGCAATTAACCACATTGTTGAAAATAGGAGCTGAAACTTCCTCTTTCTCTGACTGCAGACCCCACAATGTAGACGAACGCATAACAATGTATACCTGCCTCCCTTGACAGTTATTAGGGACCTGTAGAACAGACCGTCCTCACCTGAACATGTAGTCTATCTAGGGTTATTCCTTAGATGATTGTAATCATAGAGATCTTATTAATATAGTATTCTAATCTATGACTAGTGATTCTGTTTTGCTCAGTTATAAGAGCGTTGTACTTACAAAGCAAACAGTTGTGGGTTCGATTCCCACTGGGGCCACCCATATGTCAAATGTATGTACGCATGACTGTAAGCTGCTTTGGATACAAGTGTCTGCTAAATGGCATGTATGATACATTATATTATTGATAAATCTCCCATATTCCAGTACCTTATTTTGGTTTGGATAAAATGTGTATCTAAACCGGGTGTTATTGAATTCCACAGGCGTGGAAGGAGATGAATGGGGCAAATTCTTACACACCAAAAACAAGGTATGACTTATCTCAAACGTTGATACGTGTTGCTACTCATGCTATTATGTTTTCTGTGTTGTTGATTGAAGAAAATATACATGAACAAAGCTGGTCTTTTCAGATCTACACCGACTTCAGTGAAATCAGGCAGGAAATCGAAAATGAAACGGAAAGAATTTCAGGTATTAACAAGGTAAGACAATCGCAGGGTAATTATTTAGCACTTTATAAATTGATCTCCTTCACATCATACATCCCTAACCATTTCAACAAAGCTAGTCATTGTTTGTCATTGTATTTCCTATAGGGGATCAGTGATGAGCCTATTCACCTGAAGATCTTCTCTCCTAATGTGGTGAATCTCACTCTGGTGGATCTACCCGGCATCACCAAGGTAACAGTGACTAGAGATGGAGATGAACTGTACTAAGTGTCTGCTCTGCGTAGGAGAACCTAGAAGCCTAGCAGACATGCAGGGCAACTAAAACCTTGGCTAGAGCTTGATACACTAGAAAGACTCCGTCGTCAGGCACTCCTCTGTGTTTTGTGCCCCCCCTACAGGTCCCAGTGGGCGACCAGCCCCAAGACATAGAGGTGCAGATCAGAGAGCTGATCCTGAAGCACATCTCCAACCCCAACTCCATCATCCTGGCTGTGACCGCTGCCAACACAGACATGGCCACCTCAGAGGCCCTCAAAGTGGCCCGTGAGGTCGATCCCGACGGTCAGTACTGGGTTTGAGTTTTTTTTCTGCTTATTTAGTTTATGGTAACAGTTTGGATGTCAGGGTTTGACCCACATTTCAGTTTTCACATCAATGTCAAAGGGCTATAATGCTCATTTTCATCCACAATATTTGGGCAGCCACTTATCTCTCTCTGCGACTGGTAAAAGTGTATGGTGTGTACAGTATGTTGTGTTAGACTAATTTCTCTAGTCTGTTGTTGTGTACAGGCAGGAGGACACTGGCGGTGGTGACCAAGCTGGACTTGATGGACGCTGGTACTGATGCTATGGACGTCCTGATGGGCCGGGTCATCCCTGTCAAACTGGGCCTCATCGGCGTGGTCAACAGGTCTGGCTTTATAGTCTACTGTAGCACGTTACACTCACTCCCAATAATAGCCTCTACTCTACCTTCCATGAAATGAACATCAGCTGAAATCTGTCTTGTGTTATTGTGAAGCCAACATGTCTCTGTTTCATGCAAGGAGTCAGTTGGACATCAACAATAAGAAGTCAGTGAGCGATGCCATCCGAGATGAACATGCTTTTCTGCAGAAGAAGTATCCCTCTCTCGCTAATAGAAATGGAACCAAATATCTGGCCAGGACTCTGAACAGGTGAGAGTATTATTGTTCTCTCCATAGTGCAGTTTAGTATAAGTATTACATAAGCACATCAGCAATGGTAGTAGCAACTACAGTAGGGATTTCTAACAACAAAGTGAAACCTACTTTATCTAATGGAACTTTGAGATCTCCGATATTGTGCCCATAGAATTAGCACTACTAGAATGGAATTCTGTAATAGGAATTTCGAGGTGAACAAAAGAGAGCAGTCACAGATAAAGTCAAATAAAAAAAAATCAGGAAGCAGGAAGACTCCTCCAGCACAGAAGCAGAGAAAATGTCTAACTGGTCATCACTGAGAAGGCCCTTACAGGAAAATATTCAGACCCCTTGACTTTTTCCACATTTTGTTACGTTACAGCCTTATTCTAAAATGGAGGAAATTGTTTTTTCCCCTCATCAATCTACACACAATACCCCATAATGACAAAGCAAAAACAAGTTTAGAATTTCTTTGTTCATTTATATATATAAACCCTTTACAGACCCTTTACTCAGTACTTTGTTGAAGTACCTTTGGCAGCAATTACAGCCTTTGGTCTTCTTGGGTATGACGCTACAAGCTTGGCACACCTGTATTTGGGAAGTTTCTCCCATTCTTCTCTGCTGATCCTCTCAAGGTCTGTCAGGTTGAATGGGGAGCGTCGCTGCACAGCTATTTTCAGGTCTCTCCAGAGATGTTCGAGCGGGTTCAAGTCTGGGCTCTGGCTGGGCCAGTGAAGGACATTCAGAGACTTGTCGCGAAGCTACTCCTGCGTTTTCTTGGCTGTGTGCTTAGGGTCATTGTCCTGTTGGAAGGTGAACCTTCGCCCCAATCTGAGGACCTGAGCGCTCAGGAGCAGGTTTTCATCAAAGATCTCTCTGTACTTTGCTCCGTTAATCTTGTTTCTCATGGTCTGAGAGTCCTTTAGGTGCCTTTTGTCAAACTCCTAGCGGGCTGTCATGTGCCTTTTACTGAGGAGTGGCTTCCGTCTGGCCACTCTACCATAAAGGCCTGATTGGTGGAGTGCTGCAGAGATGGTTACTGTGGGACCTTATATAGACAGGTGTGTGCCTTTCCAAATCATGTCCAATCAATTGAATTTTCCACAGGTGGACTCCAATCAAGTTGTAGAAACATCTCAAGTATGATCATTGGAAAAAGGATGCACCTGAGCTCAATTTCGAGTCTCATAGAAAATGGTCTGAATACTTACTGTATGTTAATAAGGTATTTATTTATTTAAAACGGTTTTCGCTTTATCATTATGGGTTATTGTGTGTAGATTGATGATGAGAAAAAAAACGATGTAATCCATTTTAGAATAAGACGTATGTAACGTAACAAAATGTGGAAAAAGTCAAGGGGTCTGAATACTTTCCAAATGCACTGTATCCTAATCAGCTGACAACTGTTCTGTAAACACCAGCCAAGAGACTTGTAGGAAGTCAAAACAAAAGGCCAGTGACTGTGTCAGCTGCTACAGAATCACAGTGTTCACAGACAATACATGAATAATCAGTGTGCTCTCAGTCCTTGTACTCTAGCCTGGCGTCAATCACTATCAACAGATATGAGTTTAATCCATAACATTCAGCATCGAGTCTAGTGACCATCAACCCGAGTGTCACAACCAGAACACTGGAAATCATGTGTATTACAGGAAGGGAAATATCTTAAATATTCTCATTACAGTAACCTACTGTATCTAATAAAACTTCAAGGTCTCAGATACTGTGCCCATAGAATTAGAACTACTAGATTGGAAGTCTCAGTCAAGTGCCATTCAAATCAGTGTTCTGTAATTCTAATTCTATGATTCTATTTCTCCTGTCCCTGCTAGGTTACTGATGCACCACATCAGAGACTGTCTACCCGGAGCTGAAGACTCGTATCAACGTGCTGGCGGCCCAGTACCAGTCTCTGTTGAGCAGCTACGGCCAGCCCGTTGAGGACCAGAATGCCACCCTTCTGCAGCTCATAACCAAATTCGCTGCAGAGTACTGCCACACTATCGAGGGCACGGCCAAGTACATTGAGACGGCCGAGCTGTGAGTAGTAGTACCGCCTCTATTCCACAAGGTGGTGCCGATGTGTGGGTAAAATGCCTGTGAAAAGTCAGTTAATTAAGAACAAATTCTTATTGTCAATGACAGCCTAGGAACAGTGGGTTAACTGCCTTGTTCAGGGTCAGAACAACAGATTTTTACCAGCTCGGGGATTCGATCTTGCAACCTTTCGGTTACTAGTCCAACGCTCTAACCACTAGGCTAGCTGCCTCCCCTACACTTCATGTAGTAGTACCTGTATTATGAAATGCTTGAGATGAGTTTAAATGTTGGCACTATTACGTTGATCCATAGTAGCACATCATGTTTGTCACAACATGTTCACTTTATCTATCCTCTTGTTTTGTAGATGCGGTGGTGCCAGAATCTGTTACATATTTCACGAGACTTTTGGGCGAACATTAGAGTCAGTGGATCCCCTAGGAGGACTCAACACCATAGACATCCTGACTGCCATCAGGAACGCCACTGTGAGTAGAAGTACTGAGAGGTTCTTCTTCTCTCCTTCTAACAACATTATTGACTAAAGAGTGGGCATACCTTCAAACTGGGGAATGAATGAATACGAATCTGTGTCTTTCTGTTAATGCTACTTTGTCTGAACAACACACGGTACATGTCTGTCTCTTCTCTAATTTCTCCCTCTCCCTCTTTCCTTCTCTCAAGGGCCCTCGCCCGTCTCTGTTTGTGCCTGAGGTGTCGTTTGAGCTGCTGGTGAAGAAGCAAATGAAGAGACTGGAGGATCCCAGCCTGCGCTGTGTAGAGCTGGTCCATGAGGAGATGCAGAGGATCATCCAGCACTGCAGCAACTACAGCACACAGGTAGACACTGCGCACACACACACACACACACACACAGTCTTGTATAACTAACCTTGTGGGAGCACACAATACAGTCCCATTCAAAATACTCTTTTCCCTTAACCTAACCATAACCCTAAACCTAGCCTAGCTCCTAACCCTAATCTTAATTCTTAACTTAACCCTAAACCCCATATAAATGGCATTTAACCTTGTGGGGACCAACAAAATGTCCCCAGTTGGTCAACTGTTTGTTTACAATTTTTGTGGCGACTTCAAGTCCCCACAAGTATAGTTGAACACATCCCCACACACACACACACAAACACACACCTGATACCTGTGTGTTTTCCATAGGAGTTGTTGAGATTTCCGAAGCTCCATGATGCCATAGTAGAAGTGGTCACCTCTCTGCTCAGGAAAAGGCTGCCTATCACCAATGAGATGGTAAATTTAGGTTCAAACGGTTTAATGTGCACGTGGGTTATTTGTATGCCAATTGCATCAGGTTATTGTATCACATCACGTACAACTCTCCTATTCCAGGTGCATAATCTGGTGGCCATAGAGCTGGCCTACATCAACACCAAACACCCTGACTTTGCTGATGCCTGTGGGGTCATGAATAACAACATAGAGGTGACAGCTCATTACCTTTTCTATTGACATGAATTCTGTATAATAATAGTTGTGTGATGTAATAATAATATGATAATATACACTACTGGTCAAAAGTTTTAGAACACCTACTCATTCAAGGGGTTTTCTTTATTTTTACTATTTTCTACATTGTAGAATATTAGTGAAGACATCAAAACTATGAAATAACACATATGGAATCATGTGTTAAACAAATCAAAATATGTTTTAGATTTGAGATTCTTCAAAGTAACCACCCTTTGCCTTGACAGCTTTGCACACTCTTGGCATTCTCTCAACCAGGTTCATAAGGTAGTCACCTGGAATGCATTTAAATTAAAAGTAAATTTGTGGAATTTGTTTTATTTCCTTCTTAATGCGTTTGAGCCAATCAGTTGTGTTGTGACAAGGTAGGGGTGGTATACAGAAGACAGCCCTATTTGGTAAAAGATCAAGTCCATATTATGGCAAGAACAGCACAAATAAGCAAACATAAACAACAGTCCATCATTACTTTAAGACATGAAAGTTTCTTCAAGTGCAGTTGCAAAAACCATCAAGCGCTGTGATCAAACTGGCTCTCATGAGGATCGCCACAGGAATGGAAGAGGCCTCTGCTGCAGAGGATAAGTTCATTAGAGTTACCAGCCTCAGAAATTGGAGCCCAAATAAATGCTTCAGAGTTCAAGTAACAGATACATCTCAACATCAACTGTTCAGAGGAGACTGTGTGAATCAGGCCATGGTCGAATTGCTGCAAAGAAACGACTACTAAAGGACACCAATAATAAGAAGAGACTTGCTTGGGTCAAGAAACATGAGCAATGGACATTCGACCGGTGGAAATCTGTCCTTTGGTCAGGAGTCCAAATTTGAGATTTTTGGTTCCAACTGTGTGGGTGAACAGATGATCTCCGCATGTGTGGTTCCCACTGTGAAGCATGGAGGAGGAGGTGTTATGGTGTGGGGGTGCTTTGCTGGAGACGCTGTCTGTGATTTATTTAGAATTCAAGGCACACTTAACCAGCATGGCTACCACTGCATTCTGCAGCGATACGCCATCCCATCTGGTTTGCGCTTAGTGGGACTTTCATTTATTTTTCAAAAGGACAATGACCTAACACACCTCCAGGCGGTGTAAGGGCTATTTTACCAAGAAGGAGAGTGATGGAGTGCTGCGTCAGATGACCTGGCCTCCACAATCCCCCGACCTCAACCAAATTGAGATGTTTTGGGATGAGTTGGACCGCAGAGTGAAGGAAAAGTAGCCAACAAGTGCTCAGCATATGTGGGAACTCCTTCAAGACTGTTGGAAAACCATTCCCGGTGATGCTGGTTGAGAGAATGCCAAGAGTGTGCAAAGTGTCATCAAGGCGCTAGGTGGTTACTTTATATATATATATATAATTTGGATTTGTTTAACACTTTTTTGGTTACTACATGATTCCATATGTGCTCTTTCATAGTTTTGATATGTTCACTATTAGTCTACAATGTAGAGAATAGTAAAAATAAATAAAAACCCTTGAATGAGTAGGTGTTCTAAAACTTTTGACGGCATGTCATTTAGTAGACGCTTTTAGCCAAAGCGACTTAGTCATGCGTGCATACATTTTACATATGGGTGGTACTGGGAATCAACTGAGCAACAGAGGACATTGTGTGTTGTGAAAGTGATGTAACTTTCCTCCTTGCTGTCTGTGTCCTATAGGAGTCGAGGAGAAACCGAATGAGAGAGCTGCCCACTGCAGTCCCCAGGGATAAGGTAACTAACTATCCACCATGCTTTGAATCGCTTCTGTAATACTCTAAACAAAATGGCTCCCATGCTCAATCTCTCCAGCCATCTTTAATCTCAATATAATACCAATTGTCCCTGGTCTTTTCTTTACCTCTCCTGACTTCACAAGTCCCTTCTCCTCTCTTCCTCTTAGTCAGTAGTTAATGGTCCAGTCGGCCAGCCTCCCATTCCTACCGATCCCCCTGCCTCTGTGGACGCGGAGGGTGCCAAGGTGGGGCATGGGTGTGGGCATGCTCTGTGCTTCCTGCTGTGCTCTGCTCTGTGTACTCAGTCTGCTCCCCAGGCGTCATGCCCTCTCTTAAGAATGTCCTCTCTGCCTTCTCCCTCTCTGTGCGTTTGAGCTTGGCTCTGACTTAAACAGATTGGTTTGCATTGTGGCACAAGTTGCTTTAAAAACGGCTTTACATCTGATTGTTTGTGTTGTGTGTAACCTCAGGCTCCCGGAGCGGGCCCCAAGGGGGACCAGGAGGGGACAGGGAACTGGAGAGGCATGCTGAAGAAAGGGGACGAGGGGGCCCCCGGCTCTGGCCCCGCCAGCCCCCATAAGGGCCTTGCCGTCAACCTGCTGGATGTGGTGAGCGAATAATAAAGTTATTCAATTTCAAAATGCTCTGTGGTGCCCTTCAGTGATTGGCTGATTCTCCTCCCACAGCCCGTTCCCGTTGCCAGGAAGTTGTCTTCTCGGGAGCAGCGTGACTGTGAGGTCATCGAGAGACTCATCAAGTCCTACTTTCTCATCGTCCGGAAAAACATCCAAGACAGGTGCATGTGTTTTCTGACATTGTCCCTCTTATTTTGGGAAAGAGGATACCTAGTCAGTTGCACAACTGAATGCATTGAACCAAAATGTGTCTTCCGCATTTAACCCAACCCCTCTAAATCAGAGAGAGGGCTGCCTTAATTGACATCCACAGTGAGCAGTTGTTGTTTGGGGTTAACTGGCTTGCTAAAGGGCAGAGCGGCAGATTTTTTTCACCTTGCCAGCTCGGGGATTCGAACCAGCGACCTTTCGGTTACCGGCTCAATGCTCTTAACTGCTAGGCTACCTGCCGGCCATTGTTTTTCTGCGCAGTGTTGAAGTCTAGAGGTATTTGCTCCCATTAGGCCAGCAGCTCAGATTTCTCCCTTCCTCCCTCCTCTGTCCTGTAGTGTGCCCAAGGCAGTGATGCACTTCCTGGTGAACCATGTGAAGGACAGTCTGCAGAGTGAGCTGGTGGGTCAGCTCTATAAGTCTGGTCTTCTCAACGACCTGCTCACTGAGTCTGAGGACATGGCCCAGAGACGCAAGGAGGCTGCAGGCATGCTAGAGGTTGGTACCTTAACCATGAACAGAGAGGATTGACACACATCCAAACATTGGTACAGGAAGTAGATTAAAAAAAAGCAACAACTAAAGGTAGCACTTCAATATTATATTATTCACAACAAGCTTCATAGTCAAGTGTATCTCATTGTGTGTCCACAGGCTCTGCAGAAGGCCAGTCAGGTCATTGCTGAGATCAGAGAGACTCATCTGTGGTAAGGAGGAGAACTCCACTGAAGTCAATCTGTAATCTACTAATCATGTCTGGACGACAGAAGGTGTGTATCTACTCATCATGTCCGGAAGACAGAAGGTGTGTATCTACTCATCATGTCCGGAAGACTTGGGATTTGCCAATGTGAAAATGCACTGTTGTAGTTCATGTAAGTGTGTTGATTGAAACATGGTACTGGCTCACAGCTATGTTAAGGCTAGACGCGTATCATCGCTCACCTGTATAAGAAACTGATACCTCATTAAGGCATATCTGTAATGTGTAGTTATAACCAATATATTTTTAAAAATTATTTATTTTAAATGTTTTATTTAACCTTTTATTGAACTAGGCAAGTCAGTTAAGAACAAATTCTTATTTACATTGGAGGCCTACCCCGGCCAAACCCAGATGACGCTGGGCCAATTGTGTGCCGCCCTATGGGACTTCCATCTTCAGCTGTCTGAGTGTAACACAACAGGGAGAGATTGATGGAGTGTTCTTTCTGTAGCCTAAATCAAAGCTGAAACACAAACCTCAGTTTCACACTCTAGCCTTCAACTGGAGAATATTTATTTGTGTAAATATTCTCCAGTTCAGATTTGATACTGCCATCCCACATTGTTTATGAAAATGTATAACACTCCAAAATATACTGTAACCCTAAAGATCTTTAATTATTAAATGTATTTAAGTTATAATGTCAAAAGCACTGGTGCCGCTTTCCATGTAATTTTATGTATACAATGTGCAGGCAATATGTGGTGCATCCCTTACGGAAAAAAACATGGATTTCACGTGATCTCGTGGGATTTTATGTGAAGTTAAAGTGATAACGTGACAGCATATGAAGCAACGTGATAACATGAAACTACGTGTGACCACGTGACATGTTAATGTGACAACATAGGGATGCAAAATGTTAACGTGATACCATGAACATTTTTGCATGTGAAAGTGTCAAATGTTATTGAGAATATTTCAAATGAAACTGTTCCGGTTTGTTCCAGAGATGTCCCCAAGAACATTATTGTGTTTTTTGTTGTTGAACATTAAAGGACAGTATGCTGCAAATCAACCTCACTTGGGATTTGAACTCACAACTTCTTGGTTGATAATTACCTGAAGTTTGTGCTGCACTACCAGGTCTGTGGACTTAAGGGAGATTGATTATACATACACTGAGTATACCGAACATTAGGAACACCTTCCGAACATTAAGTTGCAGCTCGCCTTTTGCCCTCAGAACAGCCTCAATTCATCGGGGCATGAACTCTACAAGGTGTCAAGTGTTCCACAGGGATGCTGGCCCATGGTGACTCCAATGCTTCTCACATTTGCGTCAAGTTGGCTGGATGTCCTTTGGGTGGTGGACCATTCTTGATACACACGGGAAACTGTTGAGTGTGGGAAAAACCCAGCAGGGTTGCAATTCTTGACACAAACCTGTCCACCTGGCACCTAACATCATACACTGTTTAAAGGCACTTAAATATTTCCTCTTTCCCATTCACCCTCTGAATGGCACACACATACGATCCATGTCTCAATTGTCTTAAGGCTTAAAAATACTTCTTTAAACTGTCTCCTCCCCTTCATATACACTGATTGAAGTGGATTAAACAAGTGACATCAATAAGGGATCATAGCTTTCACCTGGTCTGTCTGTCATGGAAAGAGCAGGTGTTCTTAATGCTTTCTATACTCAGTGTATATTGGCACAAAAATAATCTTGCACTTTGCCTAAAGTATATAGAGCAACTTGAAGGTGTTATTTCTATAAAATGACAGTATTCCATTTTTTTATATATACACTGCTCAAAAAAATAAAGGGAACACTAAAATAACATATCATAGATCTGAATGAATGAAATAATCTTATTAAATACTTTTTTCTTTACATAGTTGAATGTGCTGACAACAAAATCACACAAAAATTATCAATGGAAATCAAATTTATCAACCCATGGAGGTCTGGATTTGGAGTCACACTCAAAATTAAAGTGGAAAACCACACTACAGGCTGATCCAACTTTGATATAATGTCCTTAAAACAAGTCAAAATGAGGCTCAGTAGTGTGTGTGGCCTCCACGTGCCTGAATGACCTCCCTACAACGCCTGGGCATGCTCCTGATGAGGTGGCGGATGGTCTCCTGAGGGATCTCCTCCCAGACCTGGACTAAAGCATCCGCCAACTCCTGGACAGTCTGTGGTGCAACGTGGCGTTGGTGGATGGAGCGAGACATGATGTCCCAGATGTGCTCAATTGGATTCAGGTCTGGGGAACGGGCAGGCCAGTCCTTAGAATCAATGCCTTCCTCTTGCAGGAACTGCTGACACACTCCAGCCACATGAGGTCTAGCATTGTCTTGCATAAGGAGGAACCCAGGGCCAACCGCACCAGCATATGGTCTTACAAGGGGTCTGAGGATCTCATCTCGGTACCTAATGGCAGTCAGGCTACCTCTGGCGAGCACATGGAGGGCTGTGCGGCCCCCCAAAGAAATGCCACCCCACACCATGACTGACCCACCGCCAAACCGGTCATGCTGGAGGATGTTGCAGGCAGCAGAACGTTCTCCACGGCGTCTCCAGACTCTGTCACGTCTGTCACGTGCTCAGTGTGAACCTGCTTTCATCTGTGAAGAGCACAGGGTGCCAGTGGCGAATTTGCCAATCTTGGTGTTCTCTGGCAAATGCCAAACGTCCTGCACGGTGTTGGGCTGTAAGCACAACCCCCACCTGTGGACGTTGGGCCCTCATACCACCCTCATGGAGTCTGTTTCTGACCGTTTGAGCAGACACATGCACATTTGTGGCCTGCTGGAGGTCATTTTGCAGGGCTCTGGCAGTGCTCCTCCTTGCACAAAGGCGGAGGTAGTGGTCCTGCTGCTGGGTTGTTGCCCTCCCACGGCCTCCTCCACGTCTCCTGATGTACTGGCCTGTCTCCTGGTAGCGCCTCCATGCTCTGGACACTACGCTGACAGACACAGCAAACCTTCTTGCCACAGCTCGCATTGATGTGCCATCCTGGATGAGCTGCACTACCTGAGCCACTTGTGTGGGTTGTAGACTCCGTCTCATGCTACCACTAGAGTGAAAGCACCGCCAGCATTCAAAAGTGACCAAAACATCAGCCAGGAAGCATAGGAACTGAGAAGTGGTCTGTGGTCACCACCTTCAGAACCACTCCTTTATTGGGGGTGTCTTGCTAATTGCCTATAATTTCCACCTGTTGTCTATTCCATTTGCACAACAGCATGTGAAATTTATTGTCAATCAGTGTTGCTTCCTAAGTGGACAGTTTGATTTCACAGAAGTGTGATTGACTTGGAGTTACATTGTGTTGTTTAAGTGTTCCCTTTATTTTTTTGAGCAGTGTATATATATATATATATATATACATACACTACCGTTCAAAAGTTTGGGTTCACTTAGAAATGTCCTTGTTTTTGAAAGAAAAGCAAATTTCTTTTGTCCATTAAAATAACATAAAATTGATCAGAAATACAGTGTAGACATTGTTAATGTTGTAAATGACTATTGTAGCTGGAAACGGCAGATTTTTTTTAATGGAATATCTACATAGGCATACAAAGACCCATTATCAGCAACCATCACTCCTGTGTTCCAATGGCACGATGTGTTAGCTAATCCAAGTTTATCATTTTAAAAGGAAAATTGATAATTAAAAAACAATTTTGCAATTATGTTAGCACAGCTGAAAAGTGTTGTCCTGATTAAAGAAGCAATAAAACTGTCCTTTAGACTAGTTGAGTATCTGGAGCATCAGCATTTGTGGGTTCGATTACAGGCTCAAAATGGGCAGAATCAAAGACCTTTCTTCTGAAACTCGTCAGTCTATTCTTGTTCTGAGAAATTAAGGCTATTCCATGCGAGAAATTGCCAAGAAAATGAAGATCTCGCACAACGCTGTGTACTACTCCCTTCACAGAACAGCGCAAACTGGCTCTAACCAGAATAGAAAGAGTGGGAGGGCCCGGTGCACAACTGAGCGAGAGGACAAGTACATTAGTTTGAGAAACAGATGACTCACAAGTCCTCAACTGGCAGCTTCATTAAATAGTACCCGCAAAACACCAGTCTCAACGTCAACAGTGAAGAGGTGACTCCGGGATGCTGGCCTTCTAGGCAGGAATATTAACACACTCTTGAAGAATAAGGTTATGGTTAGGGTACAGTGTTGTTACCTGGGGTACAAAAAAAACTAAATCGTAAACTTCACAGGTACACATATGACCTCACATGGTACAGAACGGTTCCTTGTAGGTATAGTGGGACATTTTTCCACCCAATATTTTGAATATAAGGTACAACTCATTGTGGGGCTCATTTGCATATTTTTTGGGGGCATGGTCAAATATATGTGTATTTGTGGCAACCATCAGTAGAAGTTTAAACGTTTGATGGTAATGCCAATGTCAGTTGAGCACCTCCTTTGACATCGCAACCTTTGTAAGAGGATGTGTTGGTAATGAGCTGCACTGTAAAGAGGTTAGTGTGCATTTTCCAGTAAATTAATGGCAGCTTGTTGCTGTGAATTTGTAATTTCTTAACTGAAAACCATTTGTCAGTAAGTTATTGTAAGATTCACAGTAACTAACTGGCAAAACATTGTCAGTAACCTACAAGCAACTTGCTGCCACTAGCAATACATGCTAGTAACCTATTGTGTCTTCACTGAATCTTCTGTTGACAACATGCACATCACTTGCTGATTGGCAGCATACTGTAACAGCAGCCTGTCAGAATATTGCAGGCGTGGCTTTCAACTAGCTCTTTTTGGTCTCCCATGAGAAGGAATGTCGCCCCAGTTAATGTGGTCTGTTGTGTTCTGTTCATAAACACCACTTGTACACTGTTGGTTATCCCGTCGTATTAATTAAAGGCTAACATAAGTGCATGAGATGTCAAAGAGCCATACAAGACCCCTACAAATCAGCCCGGGCTAGACAATCTGAACCCTCTCTTTCTAAAACTATCTGCTGAAATTGTTGCAACCTCTATTACTAGTCTGTTCAACCTCTCGTATCGTCTGAAATTCCCAAAGATTTGAAAGCTGCCACAGAGTGACACTCTAGACCCAAACTGCTACAGACCTATATCTATCCTACCCTGCCTTTCAAAGGTCTTCAAAAGCCAAGTTAACAAACAGATTACCGACCATTTCGAATCCCACCGTACCTTCTCCGCAATCTGGTTTCAGAGCTGGTCATGGGTGCACCTCAGCCACACTCAAGGTCCTAAACGATATCATAACCGCTATCGATAAGATACATTACTGTGCAGCCATATTCATTGACCTGGCCAAGGCTTTCGACTCTGTCAATCACCAGATTCTTATTGGCAGACTCAACAGCCTTGGTTTCTCAAATGATTGCCTCGCCTGGTTCACCAACTACTTCTCTGATAGAGTTCAGTGTGTCAAATCGAAGGGCCTGTTGTCCGGACCTCTGGCAGTCTCTATGGGGGTGACACAGGGTTCAATTCTCAGGCCGACTCTCTTCTCTGTATACATCAATGATGTCGCTCTTGCTGCCAGTGATTCTCTGATCCACCTCTACGCAGACGACACCATTCTGTATACTTCTGGCCCTTCTCTGGACACTGTGTTAACTAACCTCCAGACGAGCTTCAATGCCATACAACTCTCCTTCCGTGGCCTCCAACTGCTCTTAAATGCAAGTAAAACTAAATGCATGCTTTTCAACCGATCACTGCCCACACCTGCACGCCCGTCCAGCATCACTACTCTGGACGGTTCTGACTTAGAGTATGTAGACAACTACAAATACCTAGGTGTCTGGCTAGACTGTAAACTCTCATTCCAGACTCACATTAAATATCTACAATCCAAAATTAAATCTAGAATCAGCTTCCTATTTTGCAACAATGCATCCTTCACTCATGCTGCCAAACATACCCTCAAAAAACTGACCATCCTACCGATCCTCGACTTCGGCAATGTCATTTATAAAATAGCCTCCAACACTCTACTCAACAAATTGGATGCAGTCTATCACAGTGCCATCCGTTTTGTCACCAAATCCCCATATACTACCCACCACTGCGACCTTTACGCTCTCGTTGGTTGGCCCTCGCTTCATACTCGTCGCCAATCCCACTGGCTCCAGGTCATCTACAAGTCTTTGCTAGGTAAAGCCCTGCCTTATCTCAGCTCACTGGTCACCAAAGCAGCACCCACCCGTAGCACACGCTCCAGCCGGTATATCTCACTGGTCACCCCCAAAGCCAATTCCTCCTTTGGCCGCCTTTCCTTCCAGTTCTCTGCTGGTGAAATGAACTACAAAAATCACTGAAGCTGGAGACTCATATCTCCCTCACTAGCTTTAAGCACCTAATACTCTAATACTCAGTGCAGCTCACAGATCTCTGCACCTGCACATAGCCCATCTGTAAACAGCCCATCCTACTACCTCATTCCCATACTGTGTATTTATTCATCTTGCTCCTTTGCACCCCAGTAACTTGCACATTTATCTTCTGCACATCTACCGTCCCAGTGTTTAATTGCTATATTGTAATTACTTCGCCACCATGGCCTATTTGTTGGCCTACCTCCCTTATCTTACCTCATTTGCACTCACTGTATATAGACTTATTTTTTTATTTTTTCTTCTACTGTATTATTGGCTGTATGTCTGTTTATTCCATGTGTAACTCTTTGTTGTTGTATGTATCAAACTGCTGTGCTTTATCTTGGCCAGGTCGCAGTTGTAAATGAGAACTTTTTCTCAACTAGCCTACCTGGTTAAATAAAGGTAAAATAAAATATTTCAATCTTAGCTAGTCACCATGTCATTGTAATACTCACTTTCCTACCAGATCGTCAGGTCAGTGAGTGTGACAGATTGGCTACAGTAAGTTACTGTAGAATCTTACAATAACCCACTTACAGCTAGTTGACAGTCAATTATTGAAAATGAAACTTTCTATGAACTAGCTGCCATTATGCTACTGGAAAGGCACAGTAACCTCTTAACAGTGCAACTCTTGACTGTCAGCTGTTCTTACAAAGATTGCAGCACTGACAGTGTCAAAAGAGGGGGCTCAACCATAACATGACGGTTGGCACAAATACAACAAATATGCTAATGAGCCCCTGCCAGCACATTGCATCACCTACATTTCAAACTGCAGAAATGATTGAATATATTGAATATATTGGGTAAATAAAAAAATTACATTTTACTAGATTATCCGCACATGTACTCTAAAAAACATTGTACCGTAACCGTATTCTTATTTTTGAGTGTGTGGATATATGTTCTAGATAACAAATAAGTTACAAAGCACTGCTGAGTTACCAAGTTACCAAGCCCTGCTGACCAAAAGTGTGCAAGTTCAAGCCCAAGAGCATTTATGTACACTTAATGTTGTGTCCCTGAGCTATGTTACTTTTTTTGTTGGTGTTGTCAGATAATCGCACAATTATTGACTTGATTCTGTGCAACTTTTTACAGTGCAGAAATGTATTCTTGCCAATAATTCAGTGGTCGATTTCTGTCATGGCCACAGACCAGGAAATTCAGGTTGCTGGTATCCCCCTTACGGAAATCCCACATGATTTCATATGTGAAATATCACGTGAAAGCGTGTTTTTGGAACACTTCACATGACATTTCATATGTGAACACGTGTTTTTGGACCACTTCATATGTATTCACATGACATTTCACATGTTAAAACGTGTTTTTGGAACACTTCACATGTGAAATCATGTGCAAGTGAAATTTCACATTTGAAACAATTTGCAAACATATTTTTGAAACATCACATGAGATCATGTTTTCAGATGTGCTTGCGTGTTGTCATTTGTAGTTTCATGTTATCACATATTGCTTTACATGTTGTCATGTTATCACATTAACTTCACATGTGATCTCGTGAAATTCATGTGGTTTTTCCATAAGGGTGAGGACCATATTAGGATGTTTGTAAGATGTTCTCAAGACATTTGTTTTACCAGTCGTCAGGAAATCACGTGAAGGTCCCAAACCATCCCAAACAATTTATAAGTAAAGTAATGAAAAGGTATGGTGATTTTAAAGTAAGTGGTTCGCTGTTCAGCTAAAATATGACCTGGGATTTGAGGTGTGATGATATGTCTCCTGCACCACAAAGTCTGCAGTATTCCCCTACATATTCATTACCCATGCACTTAGCAAAAGAGTGCCATGTGCACTGCTATTTTAGTTATCAGGTAATCAGAGTATTTTCACATCATTGATTTAACGGACTTCTTTCACACATTTCAGGGTTTTCTGTATAGTTGTATAGTATAGTTGTATAGTATTCTGTTTTAATGTTATTCCTTAATCACTATGATAAATATAATAGTTTTTCTTGAATGTATTTTTGAACAAAGCTGAGGTTTACTTTTAAGTCCCAAAGTGTAGGAATACAGGTGAAATCAGTTATTGACCCAGACATGGTGGAGTAGCAGGAAGATCGGAATGCTGTTCAAATCCCAGGTAAGGACACAATTAATAATAATTACTGTATAAATAAACATATACAATGAAATCATGTGTGTCAAATATGTAAGTTGAATACACTATGTTAAAAGCACTGTGTATCATAACACATTTTTGTTTTCACATGTGTAGTGTTCCAAAATACCACAGTACGACATAACACATTATATTGCCTGCACAGTGCAATTCCTTACAGAAAAACCACATGATTTCACATGTAGAAAATCACAATTTCGCATTTTTCTGTAAGGAATTGCACTGTGCAGGCAATATAATGTGTTATGTCGTACTGTGGTATTCTATGTGTGGTTAATAAATACATTTATTTCAATAACTTGTTGCTTTGTCTAATAATAATAATGGATTGGATTTATATAACGCTTTTCCCAGATGCTCGAAACACTTTACGTTATGTTAAGTTATGAGCCAGAGATGGAGGGAGAGAAGGAAGCTAGATTTGAATTCACGACCTCAGGGAATTGAGACGAAAGCTTTAGCGCTACTGGAGCCACAGTATTGTACATTATATTAATAATAATATATGCCAATTGGCAGACGCTTTTATCCAAAGCTACTTACAACAGTCGTCCGTGCATTTTCAAATGTTAGCACCAGTCTTGTACATTTTTTCAGCCTCAGACTTTTCATTAAAACTTTTCATATTTTTCATTAAAATCAAATCAGACACTGAATCAAAAGCAAACATCTCTTTATTGTTTCTAGCTTCATGCAAACAGTGACCGTGATAACAGTACATTTCCATAGTAATTTGTATGTACACTGATAACAAGAACAACAACAAAACAATCCTCCGTCATCGTCTGGCGTCTCAGTCCTGAAGACTTCATCCTGCCAGGTCTCATTATCTCCTGACCGCCTTGGCCTTGCCTCTGCCTTTGGCACTGTGAAACCACACAGCGTAGACAGACCAGTCAAACACCTCTGTCACTCTTTCTATCTGACCAGTAGCTGGCGCTATTATATTGGTATACTTAGGAACAATACATGTAGTTATACTAAGAGCTCCTCTAAAAGGAATACTAAAAGCGATTATTATACTAATGTAAGTGAATACATATGACCGACAAAATATTTTACATTTCGAAGACATTCAAAGGTTCTACTAGGGACATCTTCAACAAATCTATCCTAAACATTTTCTATGATTACAGCACCAGAGAGGAAGAGTAGAGTTTTGAAAGAATGAGTTAGAGATAGAGAGATTGATGTATGAAAGAGGGGAGAGTGGGGGATGGAGGAGGGGATGGGAATGGAAACAGAGACAGTTCTGTGAGAGTTGGCATGCATCACAGGATGAAAGGGAACATAGAACTTTCACACACAGGACCGAGGGTTAGTTAAGGACGAGGATGAATGAATGACATGGCGATCGTGTCCTATCTTCAGCGGTCTTACCATGATGTTCTCTTAGGGCCAAATCCTAACTCTAATTTTCTCTTAGTTTCCCATTGACATCAATGCATGACTAAGTGAACATTTGACTGAATTGGAAGTTAGAATTTCACCCATAATGCACCATTTAAATGCATAATGTATCATAGGCTATCAATCTATCCTTCCTCAAGCCTGACAGATGAGTTAGAAAGCTTTAGCCAGCCAATAGCTGTATGTAAAATTCAACTTACCATCAGAAAACAGTGGAAAGGAGTCAACCCATTTTTTCCAGAGGTAATTTACATACTGTATGAACTACAATACATACGACTTAACTACGTTTCTTAGCCTACAGAGACTATAATCTACTGTCAGTTTTGATGATGACACAATGTTCTGGGGCCAATAGCTGTTGATTAGGATCACGATCTTCCCAGACTATTGGGGTATATTCTAGATGAATGGAGAGGGATGGATGGAATGGAAGGAGCCACTCTAAAGACTGGTCAAATTAGGATGCAGCACTACGATCCTAATGTTTTCTCCCAGGTTGGATCATATGCTCCGAGCTAGTTCTCTTCAAGCAGGATCATGTGACTTTAAAAGGCCTTGGGGTTAAGACAGTGAACAGTGAATGGATGAGGGACAATGGGTGTATCTCAATAGTCTAAAGTAGCTCCTTCTCCTTGTCTCCTTTCCTCCATCTGCACTGCAGGAAAGGTTGCTTTCACATATCCTGTGTCTTCAGATCAATACCGATTAATGAGAGGAGACGAAGAGAGGAAGCCACTAGACTTTTGAGACACACTCCATTGAATGTTCCCAACTGCAAATGTCTTGATAGTATTCCAACACTTGGCTTTATTTCATGTTTTCTTTTAATGAGTAGCATTAATTATCATTTGTTGGTTGGTTTAGGCCCCCCAGGCTCTTTTAAATAAGAAGAAACTGACCAGTGTGGCTCTGGGTACTTACCTCTGGTGGTCCTGGACACGGGCCAGAAGCTGATTGATCTGTGAAGGGACACACAGCGGAGGCTGCCTAAGCACTGAGACAACACACTGACTGAAACCTGTAGGGAAACCTGGGATCCTGCAGTTTGGAGCCACAGCCTGGCTGCACGACCACCTGTCTGAGTGTGTGGTTCACCACCTGACCTGACCCGGTCACCCGGTTGCGCTTCCCTAAGCCCCGAGTGTAAAATAAAAAACGCTCACTCTGACAACAACGACTGACAGCGGACTACACAACAGTGAGGTTGACGCCCCCACAGCCGATTACTCACAACTTCTGCTGCTCATTGATTCGGGTCTGGAGAACATTCATCTGGAAGCAAGTCAGAGTTTTAGACAGATGCGCCTCTCGTAGGGTGTCCTCTTAGGCAGTAGGATTAACACTACCAGTTTCAGAATAGGGGATGTGGCTTGTTATATTTAAACTGCTTTGTAATTCATGAGTGTAAGTTACTCTCTGTGAAATAGACTGCATTTACAGCATGTAAAGGGACACATGTAATGCTTTGGTATAGAGCACAGGCGGCTGGTGGCACCTTAATTGGGGAGGACGAGCACATAGGAATGGCTGGAACGGAATAAATGGGATGGTATCAGACACGTGGTTTCCATGTGTTTGATACCATTCATTTTACATTAACATTTTAGTCATTTAGCAGACCCTCTTATCCAGAGAGACGCAAACAGTTTGTGTATTCGTTTTAAGATAGGTGAGACAACCCGATCACTGTTGTAGTAAGTACATTTTTCCTCAATTCACTCCCATCGTTTATTATGAGCCGTCCTCCCCTCACCAGCCTCCTGTGGTATGCAGTCATCGGATGACAGAGGAGATGATAAGGAGTTCAGAGGAGATGATATGGAGGTCAGGACACATGAAAAAGACCCAGACCCATTTGAAGTAAAACATCACAATCTTGTAATCATCACCGTACTATAATGTCATGTCATAGGCACGACCAGTGATCTTGTTTTTACCCTGTGGATCACTATGCACAGTACAGCCATGGGTTTTGTCACCATAGCTTGGACCTGGGTGAGAACACTTACGTCGTATTTCTGCTTCTTCAGTTTCTCGCCGAGGTCGAACTTCTCCGCCTCCAACTCCATCATCCATTGCCACAGCTCATTGGCCTTCTCCCTGCAGGATGACAACCAATGGGAAGCCAGCATTCAGTCAGCGCATGAGGTTCTACTTTTGGTCTCTCCTTCACAGGAGACTTTCTAAGCAACTATTTGTATTTATCTGTATTTCATGTTTTCTTCGATGTTTTAACATGTACAATAGATAATTTCAACAATGAAATAGAGCTTTCAGTGTGTGTCTGAAATGATACCCTATTCCCTAAAAAGTGCATAACTTTTGACCAGAGCCCGGGTGCCATTTGAGACTCAGTCAAAGACCTGTGAGTATTTCGGGGTAATTAAATATATCATACTTGAGTTTGTCCTCGTTGAGATGGTCGATGATCAGAGCCTTCCTTCTGTCAGCCAGAATCTTCTTCTTCTTTTCTCTCTCAGTCTGCTTCTTGGCTCCCTTCTTGCCCTCTTGCTGTGGATGGACATCACAGCGAGAGGGCATGCAAGTGTCAAGATATCCACGAGGTGGCAGCTAATCTGATCAATCAATCGAGAGAGCGAGTGTGTGGGGCTAGCGCTAACCTTCTGTTGGATGCCACCGTACGTGTGAGTCATGGTAGTGAGGGCCTTCTTCTTCTTAGCGTCATCGTCGTGCTTCCTACGCTGTTCATCTTGCTCCCTCCTCTCTTTCTCTTCCTGCATCGGGGAGGGAGCAACAGAAGGTTAAAGAGAGAAGAAAACGACTTGGGCCGCAGTTGGCCTTGACGTCACAATTGAAACATTACACAATGAGAGACTCACGGCTAGACGGGCCTGCCTCTCTTTCTCTTGCTCAGAACGAATCCTCTGCTGCTCTGCCCTCTCAGTACGACGCTTCTCCTGCACACACACACACGCACACACACAGTTACAGTCCATGACAGATAAGTATCCAACCTGATTCATCTGTGTATCTCAAGACTATGTTGGCACACTGAGCCTGGCCTTAAGCTATGGGAGCCAACCAGAATGTCAGGTCTGCAATGTCACTCATTACGTGTGCAGTTCACCAACACGCCCATGTAGTGTTCAAGCAGTGTGTGTGTGTGTGTGTGTGTGTGTGTGTGTGTGTGTGTGTGTGTGTGTGTGTGTGTGTGTGTGTGTGTGTGTGTGTGTGTGTGTGTGTGTGTGTGTGTGTGTGTGTGTGTGTGTGTGTGTGTGTGTGTGTGTGAGCTCCAGCAGTGCTACAGTAGAGGACTTACGATCCTGTTGACGAGACTGATGAGCTCATCTTCGTCTTTCTTCCTCTGGACAAAGTGAGACTCAATCAGAGAGGTCAGCTCAGCCATGTCCTTCTCTTGACGCTTCCTGTGCAGGTCCTGTAACACACACACACACACACACACACACACACACACACACACACACACACACACACACACACACACACACACACACACACACACACACACACACACACACACACACACACACACACACACACACACACACACAGTGAATAGTGTGTTGGGCACTCTTATTGCTATATTCAGGTAATCTAGCTGGTTGGATTGCATCACTCACGTCAAAATCGACTTTACCATCTCCCTCTGGTAGCTTTGGAGGGGCAACATTTGGCATAAAACTTCTGAAAAACATCAGAGGTGATAACATCAGATACTCTCCATTCAATTACTTTGATTCAGTGACACGGCAAACCACAAGAGAAAGTTGTTGGCCCGAAATAGAATCAAACACTTACTTTGGTTTGGCTTTGGAATCTGTAAGTCACAACAGAAAAGGCTATTATATTTATTTCAAAGTAGAAATAAGAAGTGATCAAATTCAATATCTATTTTTTCTAAATCTGATTAGTAAAAATCTAAATGTTTTGAAATGTCTCTTAACCAAATTTAGAAAAATCCAAAGGTTTGAAGTGTTTTTTAAAACATAAATGGCTTTGAAAATGTTTCAACAGACGTTTTTCAAAACTTCAAAACCTTTTAATACGAAATCTAATTGTACCTTCAGTATGGTCTATTGTTTTATAGAAAAAATAATAAATAACTTATTTTAGACTGAGACACATGACTCTAAGAGTGATTTTCTGAAATTCTATACAAAATACATACAGAGAACTTGACAACTACACCTTGAACTGGTTACAGAGAACAAGAATCGACCTAGAACTAGTTACAGAGAACAAGACTAGATCTAGAACTATAGTAACAAAGAACTAGACAACACTTACCTTGAGTCTCTCCACTGGCTGTTGAAAAACATACAAAAAAAGAAGGGATGATAACACACAGAGCTTTCAACACAAGATTCATACATGTACAGTACACTGTGGTAACATATTGGATTATTACTGCAGGATATTTCCGTGATAGGCCTTATCTACTGAAACCTACTGTATGAAGGTGTGTATTATGCAACCAAAACCAGTGCATTATCACATAGTGATGGCTCAATGTTCTGACAGGCAGGGGAATGGTATGAAACACAAAGTATTAGATACTAAGGAATACAAAAGAACATTCACAGCAGACCGTTACTTCATGCATTCTGTACAAGACAACAACGTATAACAGGTACCTTCTTCTGCAGGTGTTTCTATGTGAGGGACATGAGAATGATTCGTTTAGTAGTCGATAGACTGAAATGTGAATCAGCGAAGTGTGAGAATATGACGTTGTAAAGCGCATGCTGTAAAGGTCTATTGATATTGAATCAGTACATATTCATCAGTAATGGGGGTTATCAATATGATGATACGTTTGTTAGCTGGGTATGCTAAAATGGCACAAATGGTTCCAGTGAAAGGTGTGCTATATAAGCAATAAGGCCCGGGGGGGTGTGGTATATGGCCAATATACCACGGCTAAGGACTGTTCTTATGCACAACGCAGCTCGGAGTGCCTGAACACAGCCCTTAGCCGTGGTATATTGGCAATATACCACAAACCCCCGAGGTGCCTTATTGCTATTATAAACTGTTTCCCAACGTAATTAGGATACATGTTTTGTCATACCCATGGTATACATCTGATATACCACGGCTGTCAGCCAACCAGCATTCAGGGCTCGAACCACCAGTATATAATACAGCTTATAGCATGCATACGTCTGGGATATCAAATGCAGCTCAAACTAAGTGAATTCGAAGCCAAGAAAAGCTTTACCTTCTACAACAGGTGGGGGCTCAGTTGCAAGGACACATTAATGAATCAATAAAGCATGAAGCAAATAATTAATGTGCAAAAATATTTTGTTGTGGCTTTGACAGCACCTGTGGGCCAGATTAGCTGCAAGCTGTTGTTGTGCCTACTTAATACGTTATGTTACTATTGCAGACAGAAGGCTACAGTATAATCCATGCAGGGGAAAACTTTGTAATGTAGATGTGAAAGATCAGAATTACCTTCTACTGCAGTGGGCTCTTTTGTAAGGATAAGAGAACGAGGAGTGGATCAGTTGAGTGTAAAAATATTAGGTAAAGTAAATGTATATATATTATAATAAAAATAACTCAGTCAGTGATGTGAAAATAAGTATGCACTGTGTGTTGCATAAATAGAATGCCGATTGCTCATGTGTCTTAGATTACTTCACTGGCATTAATGAATGTGTACTATTAGCGCAAATGTACATCTATACTAGAAACTAAAGACTATGGTAAAGCGAAAAAGGCCTTTACCTTCTACTTCTGGCTCTGGCTCTGGTTCTGGTTCTATGGTGAAGATACAATATTAGTATGCGAATAAAGCTTGAAGCAAAGAACACAGAACCAAAACAAACATGTTCCACGACATAACGGCAAACTACTGTTGGTAAAATAATAACACCGGCAGACTTTTACTCTAAACTCTATCAATGATACTGTAGCTAGGGTACATCCTAATATGCAGCAATGACATTTAATGTTAAAAGCAAGAAAGCATTACCTGGTTCTATGTCTGGTGTGGTCTCTACGGTAACGGTAGGGATGGATTAGTAAGTGGATCAATTATTATTATTCACTAATAATAATAATGTGCAAAAAAAAGAAGCATATCAAGCCATGACACGGTTTCCCTACAACTGCAGGGGCCGGTTCTGTGGTAAAGGTATATCGTTGATTAGTGAATTTGCAATGAGTGAAGCAAATAACTTAAAAAGTTTTACACATTTAGACATACAGTAGATACATCGCTTAACTATCACTTTGATAAAGATTATAACTTTTTTGGTACTAAACCAATAATAATAATATTAATAGCCAAGAGAAAATGTATCTTCTACAGGTTCTGGGGCAGGTTCTGTTATAGCTAAAAGCATAGGATTGTTTAGTGCCAGCCACTGTTATGCTAAGGCAGACTCAATAAGTCAAAGAGAAATACAGCCTTTGGTCTGATTATGAAGCAAATATTATTTTGCAGCTCCGTGAGGAGAGATATTATGCACGTTATACATTATACATTACAGAATACCTGCTGGACAATTGCTTTCAACTTGATTGACTACAAAAACACTGTGCTCATACCAATTTTGTTTTCTAAATGTTTCTAAATGTAACATATTTGGGTACAGTATATAACTTGTATGTGGGGTACATTACGTTTATATTAGCATGCAGAATCTGTACATATGAAGCATTGAAAAGCATTACCTTCCTCTGCAGGAGCAGCATCTATTGTAAGGACATCAGACATATGAATAAAGCTTAAAGCGCATTGTTTTGTTCATAATTAATACAGGCAAAATCATTAATGCAGCATTAACTATAGGAATACTGTATGCCATCTGAAATTAAGGTACTAGTGACTAGAGCCAAAATGTTGCAATGCATTCTATGAAACTAGTATGTATGACATAGGAATATAGAGTATTTCAACACTGAAGAAAACTGAATCTCTAGCTGTACAATATGCATATCTTGATAATACTATTTTTTATGGAACTGTATACATGCAATTCACAGCACATGGGACGCTTTACCTTCCTCTGCTGGGACTTCAACCTCGACTGATGAGTGGACAGAAGATTAATTAGTGGTTACAAGGCAATGAGTTGGTAGAAGCCCTAACCACTGACCTAGGGTCAGATTCTGTTTAAGGATAATAATGATTATGGTTTAGAATTGGTGTACGGTGATCTGATCCTAGATCTGTAGTCAGGGCCACTTTTACGATAAGATAGAGGCAAGCTATTTATTACACCATCAAACTGGTATGAAACAAATTTTCATACGTAATGATCAGATTGGATCAAATTGTTTGAATCTGATTCAGTATCAGTATGATTTCCAAACAGTACATTAAAACATTTCATGCAACCTTTGTCAGAACATTGAAAACCATTCTAGAGTGAACAACACATTCCGTTTATGGAATGGAGAGTGCATGATGTAACATCTGTTTAGCTATTGGATGGAATATGGAGTCGGACACATGAAAAGGGTATAAGTATCATACACATTGTATATCCATGTAAGCATATACCACAAAGACAGAAGGGTAGGAAACGAGCATACAAACGATATGCACATTCCAAATGTTTATCTTGACAGACAAATGTAGACATAGCATTTGAAATTTCACATAAAAAATATCTAATTTAACGTACATTTTGATCAGGTGCACGAAGCATGCTTTTTTAGAATTCATGAATAATTTTTGTTTAAATAGTAAAGAATGGCCTGTAACAGGCTTTGACAATGACACAAGAAGGACAATAGACTTGCTACAGTATATCTATCAGGCACTCAAACAAGTAATGCACGAAGCCATACTAAGCTTTTACCTTCCTCTGTGGGGGTTTCTGCGACTGCGCAGACATAGGTTAAGTCAGCTCAGCAATATGTTTGCAATATAGCTAATATAGTAAATCTTAGCAATATACAGTTGAAGTCGGAAGTTTCCATACACCATATACATTTAAACTCAGTTTATCACAATTCCTGACATGTAAACCTAAGAATTCCCTGTCTTAGGTCAGTTAGGATCACCACTTGATTTTAAGAATGTGAAATGTCAGAATAATAGTAGAGAGAATGATTTATTTCAGCTTTTATTTATTTCATCACATTCCCAGTGGGTCCGAAGTTTACATACACTCAATTAGTATTTAGTAGCGTTGCCTTTAAATTGTTTAACTTGGGTCAAACGTTTCGGGTAGCCTTCCACAAGCTTCTCACAATAAGTTGGGTGAATTTTGGCCCATTCCTCCCAACATAGCTGGTGTAACTGAGTCAGGTTTGTAGGCCTCCTTGCTCGCACACGCTTTTTCAGTTCTGCCTACAAATGTTATATAGGATTGAGGTCAGGGCTTTGTGATGGCCACTCCAATACCTTGACTTTGTTGTCCTTAAGCCATTTTGCCACAACTTTGGAAGTATGCTTGGGGTCATTGTCCATTTGGAAGGCCCATTTGCGACCAAGCTTTAACTTCCTGACTGATGTCTTGAGATGTTGCTTCAATATATCCACATAATTTTCCCTCCTCATGATGCCATCTATTTTGTGAAGTGCACCAGTCCCTCCTGCAGCAAAGCACCCGCACAACATGATGCTGCCACCCCCGTGCTTCACGGCTGGGATGGTGTTCTTCGGCTTGCAAGCCTTCCCCTTTTCCTTTTCCTTGCAAGCCTTTTCCTCCAAACATAACGATGGTAATTATGGCCAAACAGTTATATTTTTGTTTCATCAGACCAGAGGACATTTCTCCAAAAAGTACGATCTTTGTCCCCATGTGCAGTTGCAAACCGTAGTCTGGCTTTTTCATGGTGGTTTTGGTGCAGTGGCTTCTTCCTTGCTGAGCGGCCTTTCAGGTTGTCGATATAGGACAAATTTTACTGTGGATATAGATACTTTTTCACCTGTTTCCTCCATTATCATCTTTGCTGTTGTTCTGGGATTGATTTGCACTTTTCGCACCAAAGTATGTTCATCTCTAGGAGACAGAACGCGTCTCCTTCCTGAGCGGTGTGACGGCTGAGTGGTCCCATGGTATTTATACTTGCGTACTATTGTTTGTACAGACTTGTGGAGGTCTACAATTTTTTTTCTGAGGTCTTTGCTGATTTCTTTTGATTTTCCCATGATGTCAAGCGAAGAGGCACGGAGTTTGAAGGTAGGCCTTGAAATACATCTACAGGTACACCTCCAATTGACTCAAATGATGTCTATTAGCCTATCAGAAGCTGCTAAAGCAAAAGTTCCAAGCTGTTTAAAGCAGAGTCAACTTAGTGTATGTAAACTTCTGACCCACTGGAATTGTGATACAGTGAATTATTCATGAAATAATCTGTCTGTAAACAGTTGTTGGAAAAATTACTTGTGTCATGCACAAAGTAGATGTCCTAACCGACTTGTCAAAACTATAGTTTGTTAACAAGAAATTTGTGGAGTGGTTGAAAAACAAGTTTTAATGATTCCAACCTAAGTGTATGTAAACGTCCGACTTCAACTGTATGTGCAATTGAGTGTACAAAACATTAGGAACACCTTCCTGATATTGAGTTGCAACCCCTTTTGCTCTCAGAACAGCCTCAATTTGTCAGGGCAAGGACTCTACAAGGAGTCGAAAGCGTTCCACAGGGATGCTGGTCCATGTCGACTCCAATGCTTCCCACAGTTGTGTTAAGTTGGCTGGATGTCCTTTGGGTGGTGGACCATTTTTGATACACATGGGAAACTGTTAAGCGTGAAAAAAACATCAGTATTGCAGTTCTTGACACACACAAACTGGTGCGCCTGGCACTTAAAGGCACTTAAATCTTGCCCATTCACCCTCTGTATGGCACACACACAATCCATGTCTCAATTGTCTCAAGGCTTAAAAATCCTTATTTAACTTGTCTCCTCCCCTTCATCTTCACTGATTGAAAAGGAATTAACAGGTGACATCAATAAGGGATCATAGGTTTCACCTAGATTCACCTGGTCAGTCTATGACATGGAAAGAGCAGATGTTCCTAATGTTTTGTACACTCAGCTGAAAGTGGCTTGAAGAATACTTCATTTAGCCAAAAAGTAATAATCAATTCTCAAAGTCTTACTGTACCTTCCTCCCTGAAAAGAAAAGAAACAAAAAAACATGAGACATTTTGTTGGAAGACATTGTTTTGAATAACATTTTCATTACTAAATACACTGTAGTGTAGGCTATAGCTTCTGAGACGACAACGATAAATATGCTATACTTACTCATTTTCTTCATCTGCCATGTTTAGATTGGATTACCTGGACATGAGAGACAAGAGTACTGATGTTTTCTGTTTCACACAAATAAGCACGGGGAGAAGGAATATAGTGGTGAACTGACTGGGGCATGGATGGACTGCAAAAGTACTAGGTAAAGATTGAAACCTTTGAATCTTTCCTCCCCACACAAAGCTGTGTCTAAAATGGCACCCTATTCCTGATATAGTGCACTTCTTTTAACCAGGGCTCTCGTGCACTAGATAAGGAATAGGGACCATTTTAAACGCACTCAGGCCTACTGACGTTTTCATCTGCGGCACATAGAGATACACAGTACAGTAATATCTGATGTGTTTGAGTTGAGTGTCTGTATGTGGTGTTCTTTCACCACTGGCACTGGCTGCCCTGAGGCCCTCAGCTCTAAACAGCTCCAAGACTAATCCTCAGCCATTTCCTCTTGGCATGGAGGGCTTCTCCTCTCTGCTCTATGGGCAGGATAACCTGATGTCTGGATAACACACTAACCATTACACTGGGACTGGGACAGCAATGGACACTTTCAGGGCCACATTTAAGCATTTTTGCACCAGGCACTAAAAAGCACTGTTACTTTCCAATATTTTATTTATAGATTTCAAGTTTAAGACAAACAGATAACAGTTAATTAAACATTTTTATTTTATTTTTACAAACCACTGCCCTGCCATCCCTATCATAAATCAGTGTACTATAAATGTGCTTACACTCTTCTAGAAATAGCAGGTGGACACTTTGCACAGGTGCTAAGGAATAGCAGATATCTCCCAGATGTGAACTGTCATTAATTCAACTCCAACGTATTATTTCAAGCTGATGGCCTTGTCATACCACATACGGTGCCTTTTAGGGACAACCTGAAGGTTATCATTACTTTACAGACAGGAACAGATTCATGAGGTTATATAGTTCTATATTTAACTAACAAAGGTAAGAATGCTATCGTGTGGATGAATCATTTGAGATGACAACTTTCCGTTGAAAGACGAATCATCGGATCATAAAACTAGTGTCACTCCGTTGATATACAGAGGGGTTATTTTTAACAATAACAAAGAACAGTTCATCAGCAGGTGTTAGGAGCTCTTCCAGACAATGAAGTTGGCTGAGCTTATTGAGTGCCTACATGCTTGTACTCACACACACACACACACACACACACACACACAGTAAATCAATGAATGACATGCCAGTCAAGGCCAGCTATTTTGGACAACGGTCTGGCCAACCATCTAGCGCTCTACATACAACACCCATCAACTCCACAGCTTTGAGCAACATGCATTACATTCCCAAGATGAACCCATTATGAAACTATCTATCAGAGGAGATGGAAGTCAATCGTAACATTGACCATATTTGCCATGAAGGTAAAACTGAAGCAACCCTAGAGGGCTGGATTAGAAAACCATTACTCCTCACCTCACCCATCCCTCCTTCCCTCCCTCCTTCCCTCCCTCCCCATTTTCTCTCCCTCCCTGTGCTCATCCTCTGACCTTACATGCCAATTCATGACAAGTGAAGTGTATTTGGGACACACTCCTATACATGACATACATTTGGCCGGAAGTAACTAGCCTATAATGTATTTCTTCAACACAGACTTCAACTCAGTTGAGGACATAGTGTCCCAGTCCGACCTCCAAATGGTTACAACAGAGAACTCTAGCTAAGAGAGATGTGAAGTAGAGTATAGACCATCTGTTTAAAGAGCTGTGTCCCAAAACAAATTAACTGAAATCCACCAAGAATTCACAGGCGATGAGACCTGTGGAATTAAATGTGTTTTGCTTTTAATGTGTGCGGTCAGTATTGGGCCCTGGCTTGAGTGCTGGAATAACATAGTTTGACAGTGGCAGGAATGTTGTGGGTGCCGCTTTCAGCATTAACCAGCATTAAGTCAAAGCCCAAAGCATGCTAACACCCAGTTCCCCCTACAGAGGACTAGCTTAGTGCCCATTGACTGTCTGTCTCTGTCCAGTTTGGGCCATGAGAAGCAAATCAAACAAATGCAAAGAAACAGAATCCATAAACTTTTCTCTCTGGCATTGCCTGAAATGTATTAATTCAGCATTTGTGAATGCCAAAAAATATGATATGGTCCCTCTTGCCCAGAGAACATTTATTCCACATCCCCAGTGCCCAGATTGACATGGATTACAAAACAGGAGTCTAGCCCCAGAGCAGGCATTCATTCATGCATGCATCCCAGTAAAGTGTTATTGTTACAGTCAAGTCAGGGGTCACAGTCAATAGCCTTACCTCCAAACCCCACGGGAAAGAGAAATGGACCGGTCTTATTCTTTGAGATCCAGAAACAGACAACTTCAATGAGACTCTAATGCTCACATAATGCAGCCCTGCCACCCATGTGACCACCTCTTATCTCTGATTGGTTAGGGCAGTGAAGTCTATTGTTAGAGATAGAGGAAGCCTAATATACATCTCAACCTTTAAAGCAGGGACAATGACTTAACCGTGGCTCATTAAATAGAGCTATAGTCATGTAATGTCATACTCACACAGACTATTAACATTCATTTGGTTCTGAGTTCCAAGACAGGTAGAGGTAAATGATATCGTGAGTTCAGTGTTAGAAAGAAAGAGAAAATAAACTGGACAAATTGGAACTATTTGTATCTCTTTATTGTTGTTGTTGAGTCAACGATACAAATATTTCATAATATTCATTCTGTAGGAAACGACCCACTACTATAACAAAGTTCTATCTGAAACAACAGATAGAGTGCCTTGCATAGTTATCTCTACACAATAAATGAGGGTGTTTGAAATAAAAATACAAAAAAGCAAATTACCAAAATATGAAACAACAGCATTGTAAAATAATGTTAGATATTTTGGTCAGACTCCATTTCTTGTATTTCTAAGGAGTCATGGAATGTGATTGTCAAGGTTTACACAGAACAATCTTACAATGCCCCTGCTAACCTTTATTTAATACCCATATTATCAAAGCATGTCATGCAAAATGAATTAATGAAACGTGAAACATATAACCTCAATAATGAAACGGTAAAAATAAAAGAAAGAAACAGCTGAAGTCATACGGCGTTGGCAAAGTGTAAGGTACAGTTTATTCGGTGCCTGCAATAACAAGGCCTTGAGACCTTGAATGTAAAGGATTTGTGCTGGAAACACGATCTTACATACCACAACGCACTCAGGCCTACTGACGTTCCCACCGTTTAGGAAAACTCAAACCCAGAACAAGCGTCAAGCGCAATTGTTGTCTGCAGTCAAAATCTGTCTTCTTTTGACTGACTCAATCCTCTATCGCTGTCAATATCGAAATGTGCACTTTCCCTTCTTTCAGAGTCCTATAGTTAGTACATCAGATTTGGGCTTAAATGGCAAGGCGACATACGGCTTAAACCAATGCCGTCTCAAGGTACAGGCACAGTGTATAAATGTGTATTTGGCCTGGCATATTCAGACAAACTCACTGACAAAGCTGAGGTCCTTTACATCCTAAATAGAAGCCATGGGAGCATGTATGTGAATAAGCCCGGCGGTGTGCTTAGTGGTGTGGAATGTTGTGGGTCAGAGAGTCTCTAAGATGAGGATGTAACTCTAAGTACACGTGCTACATTATGGATCGTTTGAAAGTTTAACAAAGTGAATTAGAGATTCAAACAGCAGGTACAAAAGCCACAAAAACAGCCAATGACAAAACACATAAAAAACATAAATAAATTGAAACAAGGATAATAAACGTTACATTAGCCGTCTTAATACACAACTTTTCTTTAGTTGCTTGCACTGCCTTTCATTGCCTCTTGTCGGTTGGTAGTCACTTAATTTTAGAGTACAAAAGCGAAACAAATCTTGAGTATAAAGCTGTAATAGAAGATACAGTATAATATTCATAACGACATGTACTTATGTGCTAACATATATTAACTCAGACCATTGTTGCACTATTGGTAAGACAAAAAAAGTGAAATAAGCCAAATCTACGGAGTCCTTATAATCTCTCTCCTGAACTGGTGAACATGAATAAAATAGCTATGTGTGAAGCTTTGCTTTAAATATAAATAAAAAAGAAGTGAGATGGACGACATGGACAGAGCATTGATGGTAGATATCTCTCTTTGGAACACGGATATGATTGTGGAACTGGAAACCTCATATAAAAACATTTCTCTACTATATCAAAACTACACATGTACTGAAGAGCGCATGGGAAATATATCTAATTTCAATTAAGTTTTTTTCTTCTGTAAGTTTTTGCTTATAACATATAAAACAAATCACCATATCATAAAACATCCAAATTTCACAGCATATTCTTTTGTTTGTTACGAGATGTTGGCTGTTCATTTCGGTACAGTGCTTATTAAATAGAATCTCCTGTTTCTCTCCATTCCTTGGGTTCCCTCAGGGTGGTGGTCATATTTTTTGGTATAATACACATAGAAAAGGAAGAGTCTTGGATTGTCTTGGTCCCCACCAGCCATCAGAAGAAGCTCTTTGTATCATTTGTGTCCCATACCTGCTGAGGGACAGAGACAACTCGATAAGAGCTACAGTCTAAATCTAAGGGTTGAATACTCTAATCTCTAACCTACAGTACCAGACAAATGTTTGGACACACCTACTCATTCAAGGGTTTTTCTTTATTTTTACTATTTTCTACATTGTAGAATAATAGTGAAGACATCAAAACTATGAAATAATACATATGGAATCATGTAGTAACCAAAAAAGTGTTAAACATGTGTTAAACATTATATTTGAGATTCTTCAAAGTAGCCACCCTTTGCCTTGACAGCTTTGCACACTCTTGGCATTCTCTCAACCAGGTTAATGAGGTAGTCACCTGGAATGCATTTCAATTAACAGGTGTGCTTGATAAAAGTTAATTTGTGGAATTTTTTTCCTTCTTAATGAGTTTGAGCCAATCAGTTGTGTTGTGACAAGGTAGGGGTGGTATACAGAAGACAGCCCTATTTGGTAAAAGACCAAGTCCATATTATGGTAAGAACAGCTCAAATAAGCAAAGAGAAACGACAGTCCATTACTTTAAGACATGAAAGTCAGTCAATATGGAAAAGTTGCTTCAAGTGCAGTTGCAAAAACCATCAAGTGCTATGATGAAACTGGCTCTCATGAGGACCACCACAGGAAAGGAAGACCCAGAGTTACCTCTGCTGCAGAGGATAAGTTCATTAGAGTTAACTGCACCTCAGATTGCAGCCCAAGTAAATGCTTCACAGAGTTCAAGTAACAGACACATCTCAACATCAACTGTTCAGAGGAAACTGTGTGAATCAGGCATTCATGGTCAAAATTCTGCAAAGAAACCACTACTAAAGGACACAAATAATAAAGAAGAGACTTGCTTGGGCCAAGAAACATGAGCAATGGACATTAGACTGGTGAAAATCTGTCCTTTGGTCTGATGAATCCAAATTTGAGTTTTTTGGTTCCAATCTCCGTATCTTTGTGAGACGCAGAGTAGGTGAACGGATGATCTCCGCATGTGTGGTTCCCACCGTTAAGCATGGAGGAGGTGTGATGGTGTGGGGGTGCTTTGCTGGTGACACTGTCAGTGATTTATTTAGAATTCAAGGCACACTTAACCAGCATGGCTACCACATCATTATGCAGCGATACGCCATCCCATCTGGTTTGCGCTTAGTGGGACTATCATTTGTTTTTCAACAGGACAAAGACCCAACACACCTCCAGGCTGTGTAAGGGCTATTTGACCAAGAAGGAGAGTGATGGAGTGCTGCATCAGATGACCTGGCTTCCACAATCACCCGACCCCAACCCAATTGAGATGGTTTGGGATGAGTTGGACCGCAGAGTGAAGGAAAAGCAGCCAACAAGTGCTCAGCATATGTGGGAACTCCTTCAAGACTGTTGGAAAAGCATTCCAGGTGAAGCTGGTTGAGAGAATGTCAAGAGTGTGCAAAGCTGTCATCAAGGAAAAGGGTGGTTACTTTGAAGAATCTCAAATATATTTGGATTTGTTTAACACTTTAATGGTTACTACAGGATTCCATATGTGCTATTTCATAGTTTCGATGATTTCACTACTATTCTACAATGTAGAAAATAGTAATAATAAAAAAAAAAAAACTTGAATGAGTAGGTGTGTTCAAACTTTTAACTGGTACTATATGTCTGATGGGTTAAAATCACACATCCATCCACCCACCCACACATACGTACAGTTAATGTCGGAAGTTTACATACACTTAGGTTGGAGTCATTAAAACTCGTTTTTTCAACCACTCCACAAATTTCTTGTTAACAAACTATAGTTTTGACAAGTCGGTTAGGACATCTACTTTGTGAATGACACAAGTAGCTTTAATTAATTGTTTACAGACAGATTATTTCACTTATAATTCACTGTATCACAATTCCAGTGGGTCAGAAGTTTACATACACTAAGTTTACTGCGCCTTTAAACAGCTTGGAAAATTCTAGAAAATGATGTCATGGCTTTAGAAGCTAATTGACATCATTTGAGTCAATTGGAGGTGTACCTGTGGATGTATTTCAAGGCCTCTTTGCTTGATATCATGGGAAAATCTAAAGAAATCCGCCAAGACCCCAGAAAAAAATGGTAGACCTCCACAAGTCTGGTTCATCCTTGGGAGCAATTTCCAAATGCCTGAAGGTACCACGTTCATCTCTACAAACAATAGTACGCAAGTATAAACACCATGGGACCACTCAGCCGTCATACCGCTCAGGAAGTAGATGCGTTCTGTCTCCCAGAGGTGAATATACTTTGGTGCGAAAAGTGCAAATCAATCCCAGAACAACAGCAAAGGACCTTGTGAGGATGCTGGAGGAAACAGGTACAAAAGTATCTATATCCACAGTAAAATGAGTCCTATATCGACATAACCTGAAAGACTGCTCAGCAAGGAAGAAGCCACTGCTCCAAAACTGCCATAAAAAACTGTTTGGCTATAATAACCATCGTTATGTTTGGAGGAAAAAGGGGGAGGCTTGCAAGCCGAAGAACACCATCCCAACCGTGAAGCACAGGGGTGGCAGCATCATGTTGTGTGGGTGCTTTGCTGCAGGAGGGACTGGTGCACTTCAAAAAATAGATGGCATCATGAGGAGGGAAATTATGTGGCTATATTGAAGCAACATCTCAAGACCTCAATCAGGAAGTTAAAGCTTGGTCGCAAATGGGTCTTCCAAATGGACAATGACCCCAAGCATACTTCCAAAGTTGTGGCAAAATGGCTTAAGGACAACAAAGTCAAGGTATTGGAGTGGCCATCACAAAGCTGTGACCTCAATCCTATAGAACATTTGTAGGCAGAACTGAAAAAGCGTGTGCGAGCAAGGAGGCCTACAAACCTGACTCAGTTACACCAGCTCTGTCAGGAGGAATGGGCCAAAATTCACCCAACTTATTGTGGGAAGCTTGTGGAAGGCTACCCTAAACATTTGACTTAAGTTAAACAATTTAAAGGCAATGCTACCAAATACTAATTGAGTGTATGTAAACTTCTGACCCACTGGGAATGTGATGAAATAAATAATTCCCTCTACTGTTATTCTGACCTTTCACATTCTTAAAATCAAGTGGTGATCCTAACTGACCTAAGACAGGGAATTTTTACTTGTATTAAATGTCAGGAATTGTGAAAAACTGAGTTTAAATGTGTTTGGCTAAGGTGTAAGTAAACTTCCGACTTCAACTGTATCTATTAGAAAGAGATTTAGGATGTCTCGCCTAAGGACAAAACCATTATGCCTTTACCCACAGTCAGTCAAATTTAGCCAGCCAAAGAGACCTCTGTCTTGGTTGTAATCTTGATCTGGTGTTAAGTCTTTGCAGTATGACTAGAGCCTTCCGTAAGAACAGTTAAGCAGGCCTTTCTGCATGAGACTGGGGTTGTTGCATGCTGTTCAATGTGGTGTCAGATGCCTCTGAGGTCCCTGCCTGCCTACCTGTCTCTACTGACATTTATATAACTGACACCTGTCATGTTGTCATTTGCCCTTCTCTCAGCGACAACAAAGAGGAGGGGGGGGTGAATACAAGGTGTGTATGTGGCGAGAAACGTTGGATGTGTGTAGCTTTTTCAAGTGTCTCTCTCTACTTTAACACATTTAGCATTAAAGTAGAGAGAGACACAGATTGTCTGGGGTCGAGATTTTCAGAATGCACTAACTATGGAGCCACACCTTGCCTGAACTGTGAAGTGAGCTTGTTATATTGAGTTTGCCTCTCCTCTGCTAGCCCTGGACAAAATGAGGTGTATGGCGTGATAATCTTCCACCACACCAGCTCGTAATGTGTCAACCCAACAGCTGTTCATTTGGGGAGGGGGTTGGAAAAACGACACATTACACAGACATGTCCGGCATCCCTGAAGGTCAAACAGTTCTCTCTACCGGGACAAAAGAGTTGTGGCGCGCAGGCCACTTTGGAAATAGATCACAATGCGAAAGTGGCATCTGAAAACGCCATCGCCAGAGAGCCAAACAGCAAACAGAGATGATTTACATCTGACACCAGGTCCCAGGGGCGATGGTGTCACAGGGTGGGAGGGAAGGAGTTATGGGAGCTGGGGAAGGAAGGGAGGGAGTTATGGGTGCTGCTGGGCCACATGGTCGTCGGTAAATTACAACAGGCTCTTTTGCCTGTCCTTTTTCAGATGGAGCATTCCCATTTAACCTCACTGACTCTGGGTGTGTATTGTCAGTAGAGCACAGACTTATGAATAATGTAGATACAAAGACATGCATAGGCCCAAACAAGACGGGCACAGATACACACACAGTCAGTCACCTTTGACCTCAGCCTAAGGCTTAAAACTATGTTGGTAATGGTAACAGAATGGACTCACCGTTGGCGACAGATTTATTCTCCCCTCTGCCAGTCACCTGAGAGAAGATAGGTGGAGAAATAAGTCAGAGAGAAAGTCATCCGAGGTAGCAGTCACTTCAACAGTCCATTTAGTCAATGCTGCCATTTCCTAAGAGAAGCTGTGTGCACTGGAACCTTTCAATCTCAGGCCGTGGTTAGACCAAATGTATCTCTTCTACATTAATAAGGAAGGTTTGATGTTAATTTGAGTATGATTTCCATTATTTTTAGGGCCTTCAGTTGAGAGGTTTGAGACAGAGTGCAAATGCCACAGTAATGAACCAAGAAGCTTATTCCAGCCAAACAGGGGATTTGGGAAACAACATGAACAGGGTTCACATCCTGCCCAACACATCCAAACCCTGCATCCACATCCACAAACACGCAACCACACTAAGCCTATTCAGTAAAGCCCGGTCGCGGTGGTTCGTGGACGACGTCTCCCATAGTTCCCTGTGGTAACACTGTCCTGACTGTGTCCCAAATGGCATCCTATTCCCTATATAGTGCAATACTTTTGACCAGAGCCGTAAAAGGAGTGCACTATATAGGGAATAGGTTGGCACTAATATCCAGCCCGCTCCCATGAACTCATCCCAAGCCCATCATGCCCCTACGTCCCCTATCCCCTCATACAGCTCCCCTGACATCACCACAACGTGTGGTTAGGTAATAACACAGCTCATAACCGCTAGCCCGCTATCTTCCCCTGCGCCACGCCTGGTTTACGTCAGCACTAACCAGCAGTCTAGTGCCCCTCCAGCTCTATGTGGCTCACCACAGGATTGGACTGCACTGCTGGCAGGCTGCTGTCTGTGTGTTCCGCTATAGGGAGACAGCAGAGCAAGGCATGCCAGGGCCTATTTCACAAGCCTCTCCGCTCCAGGGGCCAAATTTAGAGCCATTCCATAAATAAATATCATTATTGTGTCTTTTATCGGTGAAATATCATCCTAGTAAATAACAGAGGCCACTTGGTGGCGTTGTGGCCAACACTGGGGTCCTGTATTGTGAGGGTCACAGTAGAGGTTGGAAATAGCTGTCCTTACAACTGCCTGTTCAGGATGTGGTTAAAAGGAACCACACATACAGTAGCAAGGATTGGTTCTGCTAGCAAGGCCAAGTGTATGTATTATGTGTAAAATTAAGTGTACCTCTACAACAACATGAACTGAAATATACAGTAGAGTAGAAAGGACTATACAGGAAGCATGGGTGCTGCTGTGTCAAGAGGGGCATAGAAATGAGAGGATGGAAAACAATATAGAACAGCCATTTTGTGAAAGGCACTTGAGGCACTAATTACCCATAGTATAGTATATTTTTAAGCAATAAGGCACGAGGAGGTGTGGTATATGGCCAATATACCACGGCTAAGGGCTGTTCTTAAGCATGATGCAACGTGGAGTGCCTGGATACAGCCATGAGCCGTGGTATATTGGCCATATACAGTGGGGCAAAAAAGTATTTAGTCAGCTACCAATTGTGCAAGTTCTCTCACTTAAAAAGATGAGAGAGGCCTGTAATTTTCATCATAGGTACACTTCAACTATGACAGACAAAATGAGGAAAAAAAATCCAGAAAATCACATTGTAGGATTTTTAATGAATTTATTTGCAAATTATGGTGGAAAATAAGTATTTGGTCACATACAAACAAGCAAGATTTCTGGCTCTCACAGACCTGTAACTTCTTCTTTAAGAGGCTCCTCTGTCCTCCACTCGTTACCTGTATTAATGGCACCTGTTTGAACTTGTTATCAGTATAAAAGACACCTGTCCACAACCTCAAACAGTCACACTCCAAACTCCACTATGGCCAAGACCAAAGAGCTGTCAAAGGACACCAGAAACAAAATTGTAGACCTGCACCAGGTTGGGAAGATTGAATCTGCAATAGGTAAGCAGCTTGGTTTGAAGAAATCAACTGTGGGAGCAATTATTAGGAAATGGAAGACATACAAGACCACTGATAATCTTCCTCGATCTGGGGCTCCACGCAAGATCTCACCCCGTGGGGTCAAAATGATCACAAGAACGGTAAGCAAAATCCAAGAACCACACGGGGACCTAGTGAATGACCTGCAGAGAGCTGGGACCAAAGTAACAAAGCCTACCATCAGTAACACACTACGCCGCCAGGGACTCAAATCCTGCAGTGCCAGACGTGTCCCCCTGCTTAAGCCAGTACATGTTCAGGCCCGTCTGAAGTTTGCTAGAGAGCATTTGGATGATCCAGATGAGGATTGGGAGAATGTCATATGGTCAGATGAAACCAAAATAGAACTTTTTGGTAAAAACTCAACTCGTCGTGTTTGGAGGACAAAGAATGCTGAGTTGCATCCAAAGAACACCATACCTACTGTGAAGCATGGGGGTGGAAACATCATGCTTTGGGGCTGTTTTTCTGCAAAGGGACCAGGACGACTGATCCGTGTAAAGGAAAGAATGAATGGGGCCATGTATCGTGAGATTTTGAGTGAAAACCTCCTTCCATCAGCAAGGGCATTGAAGATGAAACGTGGCTGGGTCTTTCAGCATGACAATGATCCCAAACACACCGCCTGGCAACGCGAAGGAGTGGCTTCGTAAGAAGCATTTCAAGGTCCTGGAGTGGCCTAGCCAGTCTCCAGATCTCAACCCCATAGAAAGGGAGTTTGGAGGGAGTTGAAAGTCTGTGTTGCCCAGCGACAGCCCCAAAACATCACTGCTCTAGAGGAGATCTGCATGGAGGAATGGGCCAAAATACCAGCAACAGTGTGTGAAAACCTTGTGAAGACTTACAGAAAACGTTTGACCTCTGTCATTGCCAACAAAGGGTATATAACAAAGTATTGAGAAACTTTTGTTATTGACCAAATACTTATTTTCCACCATAATTTGCAAATAAATACATTAAAAATCCTACAATGTGATTTTCTGGATTTCTTTTTCTCATTTCGTCTGTCATAGTTGAAGTGTACCTATGATGAAAATTACAGGCCTCTCTCATCTTTTTAAGTTGGAGAACTTGCACAATTGGTGGCTGACTAAATACTTTTTTGCCCCACTGTACCACAAACCCCCGAGTTGCCTTATTGCAATTACAAACTGGTTACCAATGTAATTAGAGCAGTAAAAAGAAATGTTTTGTGATACCTGTGGTATACGGTCTGATATACCACGGCTGTCAGCCAATCAGCATTCAGGGCTCGAACCACCAAGTTTATATATTTCAATAGCACAATACATGGCCCTTAACATTGACTTCTATTTACAGTGCAGCTTTCCTGGTTCCAGATCTTCTTGTGCTGCCTTTCCAACTCCCACGGTCATTGCTACAAGCAGATCTGGGACCAGGCCAGAGCAAATTATAACCAATAAAAGAGAAGAAGACCTGACATCATAGTAGACTGAGGTCATTCCAGTGATAATATCAGTGCAGTGAAGTTGACATCTTTAAAACATCATTACCTCTCCAGGGTTTCCAGACTAGTTAACGGTGAAGTCAACTAGCTAAGAGAGCTCTTCTTCAGAGCTCTTCAAACAAAAACAAGACAAAGCAACAAGCCGTTGTTATCCCCCTAGCTGGCAAATGTACATCATATGATATTATTAACTAACAGATGAATACTACAGGGCCTCAAAACATTCCCCATGTCTAATTTTAAGTGTACTGTTGTTGTGTGACATCATGTGAATGTACTGTAGAGTTTACTGTGTATGTGTCCTAATTGAAACCCTACTCCCTATGTAGTGCACTACTTTAGACCAAGGCCCATAAGGCTGTAGTAAAAAAGGAAAAAATGAAAAGAAGTGCTCTGTGTAGGGAGTAGGGTGCCATCTGGGACACAGCTGTGTGAGAAAGAATGATGGTACAAATTCCAGTAATTTTGAGGATTTTTGCTAAGTTTTTACATATCTGTAACTATACTGAACAAAAATAAACGCAACATGCAAGAATTTCAAAGATTTTACTGAGTTACACTTCATATGAGGAAATCAGTGAATTGAAATAAATTCATTAGGCTCTATAATCTATGGATTTCACATGACTATGAATACAGATATGCATCTGTTGGTCACAGATACCTCAGGATCTCGTCACGGTATTTCTGTGCATTCAAATTCCCATTCATAAAATGCAATAGTGTTCGTCGTCCGTAGCTTATTCCTGCCCATACCATAACCCCACCGCCACCATGGGCACTCTGTTCACAACGTTGATATCAGCAAACCGCTCACCCACACGATGCAATACACGTGGTCAGCGGTTGTAATTCCGGTTGGAAGTACTGCCAAATTCTAAAAAAAGCAAATGACGTTGGTGGCGGCTTATGGTAGAGAAATTAACATTAAATTATCTTGTAACAGCTCTGGTGGGCATTCCTGCAGTCAGCATGCCAAATGCACGCTCTCTCAAAACTGAGACATCTGTGGCATTGTGTTGTGTTAAAAAACTGCACATTTTAGAGTAGCCTTTTATTGTCCCCAGCACAAGGGGCACCTGTGTAATGATAATGCTGTTTAATCAGCTTCTTGATATACCACATCTGTCAGGTGGATGGATTATCTTGGCAAAGGAGAAATGCTCGCTAGCAGGGATGCAAACAAATTTGTGCACAAAATTTGAGAGAAATAAGCTTTTTGTTGCTATGGAAGATTTCTGGGATCTTATATTTCAGCTCATGAAACATGGGACCAACACTTTACATGTTGCGTTCATATTTTTGTTCAGTGTACATTCTTCATGGCATTAGCCATGGTCTAAACTCAGGTGTTTGTGTGTGTGCACACGTAGAAAAAAGGGTTCCAAAAGAGTTCTTAGGCTGTTTCAATAGGAAACCCTTTGTGAAAAGGGTTCTACATGGAACCCAAAAAGGTTCTATCTGGAACCAAATAGGTTCTCCCTGGAATCAAAAAGGGTTCTTCAAAGGGTTCTCCTATGGCGACAGCTGAAGAACTCTTTTAGGTTCTAGATAGTACCCTTTTTTCTAAGAGTGTATGTGTGTGTGTTCTATGAAGAGTTCAGGTGGGTCAGGTTACCTTGGCTGGGGAGGAGCCCTTGTTTTCCCACAGACTTCTCTTGTTGGTCACATCTCCTGGCTTTAGGTCCTGCAGAGAGAGAATGGATGGATGGAAAAAGGGAGAGAGAGAGGGGGCTTGCATCAGTGTCTGTAGTCCTCGTCAACTCACATTCAAGACACACAGTTCCAACAATGGCTGCAGTATTTTAGTTGAGGAAACATAAATACGTCAACAGTTGGGTTGTAATACCTGAGGTGCTGAGAAAAGGGATGAGAGAAGAGGCAGAAAGATAAGTCTAGCAGGAAGAAGAAAGGATGACAAAGAGAAGGACTACCTCAGAGAGGTGCTGAGCTAGGAGAGGAAAGGAGAAACAGTCACTTCAGAATGAAGAATGGAAGATGCTTCTAAAGGAAAGAAGACAGAAGAAAGAGCGACAGTCAGTAAAGAAAATTTCAGAAATGCAATTATGTTATGCTCCTTTTAACCACAAGAGGGAGACACAGCGATGTTGCAGTCATTTCAAGACATAATTTGTCAGCAGGCAGAGGCAGACCAGACCAAACATTCCCAAAGAGCAAGTCAGTCACCCATTTCAGAATCTATATCGGAGAGCGATCATGATTCATCAATCAAGTCTTTTATGTCAATTATTTAAGTGAAAGTCACTTTTAATGTCCGTGCAAAACTCACAGGGGTTCTTAGCTGGTTAAAAAGCTCCACATCAAATTTTGGCAGTAGGTATCATGTTACCGTATAACCAGCCACACCACACCACTCACAATGCCCTGACCTTCTGCACTACTTCTTCTCAACAGCACGTCACCACGGCAACGGCCCTCCTGCGGGCACATGGTGTATCACTACGCCACCATGATCTATGACTCCGACTGAGGTTATGGCAGTGGCTACTGTATGTAAGTTTGCATTCTAGTGCTTCCCTCACACTTTGCGCCTATTTGAAAACAGGTCTGGGTGCAGCATGAACGTCTTAAAATAAACACTGTCTGAAGTTGAAATATGGTCCAGGAGTGGACTACAGAGATTAAAGGACTGGGGTGCGTCCAAAATGGCACCCCTATTCCATGCACTACTTTTGAACAGAGCCCTATGGAGTACTCTATAAGTGCTTTTCCATTGAGACTTACCCCAAACCAGTGGGTCGCCAGGGTTTCCACATTTTTTTATTTAACTAGGCAAGTCAGTTAAGAACAACTTTTTATTTTACAATGATGGCCTGCCCCGGCCAAACCCTCCCCTAACCCGAACGGCGCTTGGCCAATTGTGCGCCGCCCTATGGGACTCCCCCGATCACAGCCAGTGATACAGCCGGGATCAAACCAGGGTCTGTAGTGACGCCTCTAGCACTGAGATGCAGTGCCTTGGACCGCTGCGCCACTCAGGAGCCCCAGAGTTTTGAAGCTTTATGTTAATGTCAGCTCTTGCATTATTGTGTTTCCACCAGTGTGACACAACTTTTAAAGTCATTTAGCAGACATTCTTATCCAGAGCAACTTACAGGAGCAATTAGGGTTAAGTGGTTTGTTCAAGGCAACATCAACAGATTTTTCACCAAGTCAGCTCAGGGATTCAAACCAGCAACATTTTGGTTACTGGCCCAACGCTCTTAACCACTAGGCTAACTGCCGCCTAAAGACTTGTGACTAAAGACTAAAGACTTGTGGCGAGCAGAATCAATGACCTCTGCATCATTCAAGACTGTTGCTTTGTGAGAAGGTGTTAAAGTTCACAGTTAACAATTGTTATATAATGCCAGCTGAAAAGTACCCAGGGCCTTGGCTCCAAATTAGAGCAGGTCCACCATAGCCATGGCTCAGTGAGACACGGGTGCCAGCCCGCGTAGATGGAAACAGAAAAGTCTGAGCCTTTTGGGTAAAATACTGGGATAAATGCAGCATACGGACCCCTGGTCAAAAGTAGTGCACTACATAGGGAATAGGGTGCCATTTGAGATGAAGCACTGGTATGTTGGAATGCATCCACGCAGCCCAGCATGGGAAGCAGCCTGTCTGACTAAAGCCCTAAGACCTTCTGATAACCAGCATGTGATCCATGGTAGGAACCATGCCACATTTCATATTAAACTAATACATACTCCAATAATATGTGATATGTACTTTTACAAAAACAAATAAATGACTGCGGTTATGTGCTATGTGTTTTTCCTTCATGACTTTATGGTTTTAACTCAACAGCTCATCCACTTTGCTATTTTTCTTTTAATATGATTTATATTTAAAATTCACTTGATGACGCTAGACTATTTCTCCCAACAAGTCACATCATCTTACTACCGCTCCATTATTTGCAGGCAATTATTAATACATGTACAACAAATACATGGTAGCTAACAGCGCTTCTCAAAACTATTAGAAAATACTGTATACACTGAGTGTACAAAACATTAAGGGCACCTTCCTAATATTGAGTTTCAACACTCCCCTTTCTGCCCTCAGAACAGCCTCAATTCATCGGGGCATGGACTCTACAAGGTGTCGAAAGCTTAAAATCCTTCTTTAAACTGTCTCCTCCCTTCATATACACTGATTGAAGTGGATTAAACAAGTGACATCAATAAGGGATCATAGCTTTCACCTGGATTCACCTGGTAAGTCTATGTCATGGAAAGAGCAGGTGTTCTTAATGTTTTGTACACTCAGGCTAGTTCACGGAAAGCCCTATCCATCATCATTAAATGAGCTTAAGTCTCTGGTCTGATGAATGCTTGCTTACACTACAGCTCAAGTGCAGGAGCAACACTGAGTTGGGGCCGCACATATAGTATGTTTCATAATGAGTGTCTGTTCGATGTCTCCCTTGATAAAGACGCTGTTCATCTCAATAAAGGATAAATATTGGATTAGATAAAGAAGTGCAAAGACAACAAACACACTGTACAGTAAGTGGTTGTCGTGGAGACGACCTACCGCGGGCCTTCCTCCCGGCGTTTTGCTCTCGGGGGTTTTATTCAGCCAGTCGTTGATGCGGCCCGCCACACCTATCTTCATCCCAGCTGCTTCCTGTGTGGAGAGGGGGAACAGAAAAAAAGACATGGGCAAAGTTGAACTCCAACAGAACGCCCTGGGCTGGTCGTCATCGAGGATGAACAGGAAGTGGCAGTGAAACGAGCCCCTTCCTCTCTCCCAGCCCCCCCCCTTCCTCCCAAACGGAGTTCCAGATTCCCGGATTGCTTCCCGGTCCCCACCTTGTACGTGCCCCCACTGCCCCCGGGCGAGTTGAACACGTTGCCTTTCTCCCACATGCTCTTAATGTTGCGTATCCCATCTGTCACCATGGGCAGGTCCACGGCACCGGAGCGTGGGGACCGCATATCCTTGTTCTGTATAGAGAGAGAGAGAGAGAGAGAAGGGAATGGGAGACTATGTTAGTGTTGGATTCAGAGTGGGGAATGATCAGTGTTGGCAGGAGAGAAGAGAAATGTCTTATTTTGTGTTTTTATATCTGGAATTCTTTTTGTGACGTTTAAAATGGGCTTGAGGAAGGAGCCATACAAATCAAATCAAATTGTATTTGTCACATGCGTCGAATACAACAGGTGTAGACCTTACAGTGAAATGCTTACTTACAAGCCCTTAACACTTATTTTTCTTAAAACAGCATTGTTGGTTAAGTAAAAAAATTTGAAATAAAAGTAACAAATAATTAAAGAGCAGCAGTAAAATAACTGTAGTAAGGCTATATACAGGGGGTACCGGTACAGAGTCAATCAATGTGAGGGGGCACCGGTTAGTCGAGGTAATTGAGGTAATAATAAACAGAGAGTAGCAGCAGAGTAAAAGAGGTGGGGGGGGGGACAATGCAAATAGTCATTTGATTAGCTGTTCAGGAGTCTTATGGCTTGGGGGTAGAAGTTGCTAAGAAGCCTTTTGGAACTAGACTTGGCGCTCCGGTACCGCTTGCCGTGCGGTAGCAGAGAGAACAGCCTATGACTAGGGTAGCTGGAGTCTTTGACAATTTTTAGGGCCTTCCTCTGACACCGCCTGGTATAGAGGTCTTGGATGGCAGGAAGCTTGGCACTTATCTCTGTAGTGCCTTGCTGTCGGAAGCCGAGCAGTTGCCATACCAGGCAGTGATGCAACCAGTCAGGATGCTCTCGATGATGCAACTGTAGAATATTTTGTGGATCTGAGGACCCCTGCCAAATCTTTTCAGTCTCCTGAGGGGGAATAGGATTTGTTGTGCCCTCTTCACGACTGTCTTGGTGTGTTTGTTCGTTTGTTGTTGATGTGGACACCAAGGAACTTGAAGCTCTCAACCTGCTCCACTACAGCCCCGTCGATGAGAATGGGGGCGTGCTCGGTACTCCTTTTCCTGTAGTCCACAATCATCTCCTTTGTCTTGATCACAATGAGGGAGTGCTTGTTATCTTGGCACCACACAGCCAGGTCTCTGACCTCCTCCCTATAGGCTGTCTCATCGTTGTCGGTGATCAGGCCTACCACTGTTGTGTCATCGGCAAACTTAATGATGGTGTTGGAGTCATGCCTAGCCATGCAGTCATGAGTGAACAGAGAGTACAGGAAGGGGCTGAGTACGCACCCCATGAGGGACCCCCGTGTTGAGGATCAGCGTGGCGGACGTGTTATTACCTACCCTTACCAACTGGGGGTGGCCCGTCAGGAAGTCCAGTATCTAGTTGCAGAGGGAGGTGTTCTTAGCTTAGTGATGAGCCTTGAGGGCACTATGGTGTTGAACGCTGAGCTGTAGTCAATGAATAGCATTCTCACATAGGTGTTCCTTTTGTCTAGGTGGGAAAGGGCAGTGTGGAGTGCAATAGAGATTGCTTCATCTGTGGATCTGTTGGGGCGGTATGCAAATTGGAGTGGGTCAAGGTTTTCTGGGATAATGGGGTTGATGTGAGCCATGACCAGCCTTTCAAAGCACTTCATGGCTACAGACGTGAGTGCTACGGGTCGGTAGTCATTTAGGCAGGTTACCTTAGTGTTCTTGGGCACAGGGACTATAGTGGTCTGCTTGAAACATGTTGGTATTACAGACTCAGACAGGGAGAGGTTGAAAAGTGAAGACACTTGCCAGTTGGTCAGCGCATGCTCGCAGTACAAGTCCTGGTAATCCGTCTGGCCCTGCGGCCTTGTGAATGTTGACCTGTTAAAAGGTCTTACTCACATTGGCTACGGAGAGCGTGTTCACACAGATTCTCTCATGCATGTTTCGGTGTTACTTGCCTCGAAGCGAGCAAAGAAGTAATTTAGCTTGTCTGGTAGGCTCGTGTCACTGGGCAGCTTCCCTTTGTAGTCTGTAATAGTTTGCAAGCCCTACCACATCCGACGAGCGTCAGAGCCGGTGTAGTACGATTCGATCTTAGTCCCGTATTGACGCTTTGTCTGTTTGATGGTTTGTCGGAGGGCATAAGCTCAGTGCGGATGTTGCCTGTAATCCATGGCTTCTGGTTGGGGTATGTACGTACAGTCACTGTGGGGATGACGTCATTGAAACACTTATTGATGAAGCCAGTGACTGATGTGGTGTACTCCTCAATGCCATCGGAAGAATCCCGGAACATAGTCCAGTCTGTGTTAGCAATGGAGGGCGAGGGAGAGCTTTGTACGTGTCTCTGTGTATGGAGTAAAGGTGGTCTCTATTTTTTTTCCCTCTGGTTGCACATTTAACAAATGAGGTAAAATGGATTTAGGTTTCCCTGCATTAAAGTCCCCCGGCCACTAGGAGCGCCGCCTCTGGATGAGGGTATTCCTGTTTGCTTATGGCCTTATACAGCTCACTGAGTGCTGACTTAGTGCCAGCATCGGTTTGTGGTGGTAAATAGACAGCAACAAAGAATATAGATGAAAACTCTCTTGGCTTATAAATACAAATGATTGTAGTATAGTATCATTACCATTATCTAAAGCATGCTTTAAGATTCAGAGCAGTATTGAAATATACTGTATGTTCGAGATATGATAATCAACAATGGTAACAGTTATACAATCCCAGTCAACACAAGATGTCTTTTCAAAGTTTTTTCAACAAAAAAACATCATTTTTCTACATATTTTCAACATTTTGTTCTCATATAGCTCATTGGTAACAGTACTAGTCAGGTGATTTGTGTTAATGTGTAGCCTCTGACCTGGGCAACAGAGGTGTACTGCTCCAGTCTGTTGTCAATCTTAGAGACGACAGGAGAGTGAGACGTCTTCACCACGCTGCTCAGAACATAAAACAACAACAGAATTATTACTGCATGACTTCACACTGAGAGCACCAGTTGTGATTCAAACAATTAATGGAAACGACTGTTCACCTTTTCTGTGCCGACTTGTTCAGAAACTCTGCCCTTTCACCAATCTGTAGACAGATCAGTGAATTATGCATCAACCATTTACAAGGCAGTAGCCACACACACACACACACACACACACACACACACACACACACACACACACACACACACACACACACACACACACACACACCCCCCTACCAAATACACACAGCACTCCCACATCACACACCATCCAAACCCAACAGCACCCTCTCCTCCTGTTCTACTTTTCCTTTTTTACCAGACCCATTACATCCTTGTTTAGACTGAGCTTTTCCTAGCCCAGCAAGACACAATGTGACTGACTGTTCTGTTCTCCACAGCACTAGCTACAGCTCCTGTCACTCAGCCAGGAAAAGCAGAGAGCAGAGAAGCGCAGGCCTTTTTCAGGCCCTGCGCTGTGGGAACCTCGCTCCGACTGCTGTTTATGATATATACGACAACAGGGCTAAGAGGGGGGGAAAGCATTCCTCCCTCTAAAAAATTAAATAAAAAAGGACCCTGCTTGGTTTCTAGCTCGGCTCTGCTACCGAATGTGGATGTTCCTAAAATACTCCTCTTGACAGGAAATACCCTATTCTCAAGCTGCAGCGGCACCATTCCAACGCGGGTACACTAACCCTATTAACCTAATCGGTTTCCTGCATCCTCCGAGTCTGACGTTTTTGAAGGGAGCAGCTCTCTTTATCTAGCTGACTGTGTTGACTCCTATTTGCAGCTTCTGGAACATTGTATCCTAATGTAACTACTCTGGAATAGTGCAAGAGGATCTGAGTATGTACTCATGTGTATACGTTCCACTGGAACTACAGGACATTTACGGTATCATGACTTGAACTACAGGAACAACACACTGGAGGATTCAACAAAAAATAAATGAAACTACTGTTCAAACGGCTAGTGTGTAAGTCTGAATCAAAGAGACAAACGGTACACAACTCACTCCACAGCAAAACAATAATGTTAGCGCAGACACTGGAAGGAGTATAACCTCACAACAACGCATCCCACACGCATTAGCTAGGAGTAGAACAACGTTGCCCATAGACACTGATCTAGGGTCTGGTTTACGTTCCTCCCTCCTAATGGTTCAGGTTAAGATATGGGGAAGGATAATCTGATCCTGGATCTGTAACCTATGGGAAACTTCTACCATCAGCTGTACCTACAGTGAACATGATGACAAAGTAAAGCTGTGGAGAGGAATGGAAGGATGTTAACGTTTACCAACAGACCAGACCACAAACAACAACAAATGGAATTAGATTGTTACCTATTACCTAACACGCAAAGTAAGACTATTTCAGGGCAGGTTTCAGTGTGCCCAGCCTGTGACATGGATATTTGCTAAACTTGGGAGTAATTCGATTTTCTCCACTGGCAGAAAAGTGAAAACCCCCATGGACATTCACTGCACGGGAGTTTTTTTCAGCAACGCTGGAGCGTTTATTCACATAAGTTGATTAAACACACTACTCCATGACAAATATTATCTTTATAGTGTTAAGTTGTGGCGTTTCCAGTTTCCATGCCTTGCACGTAGCAGCAAGACAACAGACACACCCACACAGACAGAAGACAACAGAGCAGAGACACTTATTGTCAACAACAATGATGCTGTAATGTTCCCAGTAAAACGGTCCTGTTACCTAGAATGAGGTAAATTAGGATAAGGCAGAGAAGCTACTATATGGGAGCCAACTGTTACATCGGGAGTAGCTTTTGGATCCCTGCAGTGTACTTGCTAGATTTATGACAGGGCTGAATAGGTTAAAGCTATGTGATAGTATTCTAACCTGGTCATAGACAGACATCATAGACGGAGGTGATAGAGGTCAACGGGTCAGAAGTTGTTGACTGACCTTGAGGGAGGATCCTCGGGGGGCTGAAGCATTTGAAGGGTTTGGCCTCTCCGTCAACAGTCTCCACCCCCATCTGCTGTCTCTTCTCCGCCGCCTCCGCCCTCCTCCTCTCTATCTCCTCCTTCATCCTCCTCTTCTCCTCCTGAGAGATGCAGAACTCTCAGTTATTAAACGGTCACACACGCATGCACGCACAACCAAGAATATACGCACGCAAACAATAACTAAGCACGGGTATACTCCTTTAAATTGAACGCCACTCCTCTAGTAAAAATACTTCTTTACAGTACATTTTACTGTATTACAGTCTGTTCTTAATGGTACTTCTATTTATGTCCAGGCTTCTATTTGATGTCCACCTATATCCAGGCTTCTATTTGATGTTCACCTACTGTATATCCAGGCTTCTCCCACCCTGACACAAAACAGTCTCTTATACACCACAACATGAGACGACCCCACGTTCAAAGCCAAGCACAGCACAGAGACCTGTATGAAAATGACAGAAGTTGTGTCTGAAATGGCATCCTATTCCCTATATAGTGCACTACTTTTGACCAGAGCCGTATCCGCAGAGCCCCGATCAAAATTAGTCCACTTTATAAGGTGCCATGGAACCAGAAAAATCTGTCTGCATAAGACAGAGTACAGTACAGTAGACTAGGTGAGTTGGACGGTGAATGGTGCAGTGTCAAGTGCAAGTATGTACACGCAAATTATGGACTGACTATCATAGATTAGATATGTTAAGGTGAGGTCATATAGCAGGGGAAGAAGAATGATGGTCTATAAATGAATTATTATTGGGATTCAAATAGGAGTGTGCTGATAGTAAGGATGCAGTATAGTAAGATCATGTCATGGTGAAGCAGGCAGGAATACGGTTTATAGCTGTTATCTTCAACAGGTGCTATGACTAAATCAAGTGTACAGTCTTGAGATGAGGAGAGGAAGGGAGGGAGAGAGACCACTCCCCCTGTCCACTTTGACCCCTACCTCCTCTCTGTCCTTCTTCTCGGCCTCCTCCTGTTTCTTCTGTCTCTCCTCCTCTTCTATGATCTTCCTCCTCTCCTCCCTCTTCTTCTTCAGCTCCTCCAGCTCCTGCTCAGCCTCCTGCTGCTTCTGCCTCATCCTCTCAAACTCCTCGCTCTCCGCATCGTCACGGGCGGCGCTTCAGCTCCTCCAGCTTAAGCTCCGCCTCCAGGCGCGCCGCGTCGTCCTGCTCCTCTGCCTCCGGGGAACGCACGCTGCCGCGGCTATGGGACAGGCACAGGAAGACAGGTTAATGTCGTCACACAGGTAGAAAGACAGCCACACACACACACGCGCAGCACGCGCACTGTCTAAGGTAACAGTGTGTCAAGGTTTCACTCCAGTTCTTCCCACTGGGGAGCTAGGATTACATGACCCGTGTCAAACACAGCAGTTCTGCTCTAGAAACCAATCATGCTAAACAACAGTGTGTTTGTGTGCGCTGGGATAAATATGCCTTTCAATTACATTACAGACACCTTGGGCAATACCACCTCTCTCCTCTCCCTAGGTTTTGAATCATGACCAATGAATTATTATATATTTTTTTAACTAGGCAAGTCAGTTAAGAACAAATTCTTATTTATAATGACGGCCTACACCGGCCAAACTCAGACGACGCTGGGACACATGTGCACCGCCCTATGGGACGCCGGTTGTGACACAGCCTGGATTTGAACCAGGGTGTCTGTTGTGATGCCTCTACCGCTGAGATGCAGTGCCTTAGACCGCTGAGCCACTCAGGAGCCCGAATGCTAAGAACACAGAATGTGCGTGTGTTTGTACGTGTGTGTATGCATGCATGCATGTGTTGCGTGTAGCATTAAACCATTAGCGCACATACGTATCTGGCTCCTACCTCAGGATCCTTTCTGTTTTTTTGTGCTTTGGAGGAGTCTCCTCGTGCTGACCTCCATTCTGCTTTTCATTCACCTGCAGGCACAGAACACACACTGAGCACACTGAACTCTGGGAAGTTAAGGAATGCTTGTGTCTGTGTGTGGGTGCTTCTATGTGACATCACACCATTCCAACCAGGACCAGTGACTCCACTCTGTGACCCTGGCTTTGTCCAAAATGACATCCTATTCCCCACTGGACTACTTTTGGCCCAAGTCTTCAAAGTAGTGCACTATATAGGGAATAGGGTGCCATTTGGGACACACATCTGAAAGCAAAACAGGGGGTTGCGGAAAGTGAGTAGACATGACAACAGATGCAAAACACACAACCTCTCCCCCACAGAGGCAAACATGCAGCTGAACACACAGTGACCGTATTGTGACCACTCTGTGGATGGCATGGCATTAAACCATGTTAAAGATAACCACATGACCGTGACCTCAAACACACCTTATAAGATGTCGCTCTATTACCGTGGATGCAAAACCACACTGTGACCACACTTAGCGTCTGGAGAACTTCAATGTCTGGGAAATATTCATTTAGGCTACACCGCTACTCTGCTTCATTGACAAAGACACGATGAGTTGTCTTTAGAGTTATTATACACTATGATTTCTGAGAATTATTTCGGAGACATTTGAGTTATCCAGAGATGTTCATGCTCCCATTTCACACCTCTATGTTAAGGTCTTACCACAACCAAGCCGTTTTGGATGGTTGATATGCCACAGTCTTCCTCAGACTCATTGTTCAGTGTCACTGTCGTACCCTCTACCTGTAACTGATCTGGTTCCTCTACCTCTTCCTCTACCTTATCACTTATTTCAGCATCTTCTTCAACCTCTGCCTCTGAATTGACTGATTGCTCAACCTCATTTAAAACCACTGCTTGCTCTTCTTTATCTTCCTATGAGAAGGAATGGGAGTGTCATGTTTTATCAAAATCAGATAAATAATCAGCAAACTCCAGCCACCATTCCAGTCAATATATCCATGATCATACCTTGTTTCTAGTTTTTTCGTCAATGGATTCCTATGGATAAATAAGGTACATTTTATGAATGAAAACATGATGATGGAAAATAAAATGAAAATGGACAGAAAAGTCCATAAAAGAAGAATAGACTGACCTGTTCTCTCATGTAGGACCGTCTCGGTTTCTCCTCCTCCACCACCTCTTCCTCCGCTTCTTCCTCTCCCTGCTCAGCCTCTTCCTCCTCCGGAGCATACTCCCCCTCCTCCTCTTTTCGGTAGTTCCGCTCTTCCACCTCTTCTTCATTGTCTTGGTAACGGCCCTTGCGGCCGACGGACCTCTCATCCACAGTATTCTCCCCGCTTCCGTGTTTACCGTCATTGCCGGGGTTCTGATCCTTCTCCCGCTCCAGAGCTTCCATCATTCTCTTCTGCCTGCGCTCTTCTCGTTTGGCCATGCGCTCCAGCAGAGCCTGCTCATCATCGTCTCCTCCACCCGGGGAGGTCATAGAGGAGGAGGACACAGACACAGTCTCTGTCACACTGAGAGAGAGAGAGAGAGAGAGAGAGAGAGAGAGAGAGAGAGAGATGCAACAGTCAGTCAGGGACAAAAACAGTTAACCACTGAATTCGCTATGTGGTCACTGCTTCTGAAGTTAAACTACCACCCCTTTCTGAACATTCCCCAATATCTGGACACCACGAATATGGATTTCTACTCGGCTCACATGAACATAAACAACAGGGTAAATAGCATTTCAGCTCCATTCCCAGTTCACACGTCTAATCAATTTACCTCACTGAGTCTTCTGGCTTCCTAGCTTTAGGCTGTTCTTTTATCCACAGGTTAGGTCCAACAGAGTAACTTAGGCCTACACGAAAGTTCATGGCTGCTTTTCTCTCACAGAAACGTATCCAGTCCACATTGCACTAGCAACTAGCTACCTCCTTTGCCCAGCCTCATAGCAAGCTGACAGAGCATCCATACAATACCGTACGTGGGTCTGCATCCAACCCTCCAACCACCTCACACATACCGACAGAGTTTAATACAGGCTGACGACACCGTTCAGCAAATGTTAGCACAGAACCAAACACAATCAACAACGGGTCGGGTTACGTCCGATCACAGGTCGAGACAATCCCTGACTTGTTCAATAACCACAGGATATGGCTGTGACCTCACAGAGAGAAACCATTCTCCACTACAACAGTGCTTCTGTACTGGTGGATGTCAGAACAGCCCACTACTTCCAGTGTCAACTGCTGTACTGACCTCAACTGGTCATGGTATGGGGGTGGACAGTAGGGTGAGCTATTTATGACTGATTGGTAGACAAAAGAAGAGGGTCTCTGTCTAAATGATGTAAGTCTATGATGTCTGTGATACTCTACTGTACGACTTGTGCTTCTTCAACACTTTAGAAAGGGTACTAGCCTACAGTATGATAGGGACCCACAGTGCACCCATTCCATTGAGAGAGTGTACTATAAAAAAAAGAACAGAAGAGGATAGGAAAGGACAGGAAACCTGGAGCTTCCGTGGACTTCCTCCAAGGATGGCCTGAGCTGCATTCTAACAGTGGATGAAATCAGGGTTACACACCAAGGTTGTTATAGTTTTAGTTTTAGATTTAAGAAATTGAAATTCAGTTTAGTTTCAGTTAGTTTTCAGATCCACTACTCGTTTTTATTTAGTTCAAGTTTGATAAAAACCTTTTTATTTCGTTTTTCATATAATTTATTTTCAGTTTAAGTTTAAGGGACAGAAAGAAGCCTATTCGTGGGAGGCTAGGAGCCATTTATGTGTTTAGTGTGTGCTTTTTGGGATGCCACATCTTGCCACAGTGGGGCAATAATGCATAAGGTGATGGGTCAGGTCATAGGTTAGGTTTAAAGGTAGACTCAGCGAGATGATGTAGATGCACAAAGTAAACAGTAGTAGTGGGTCAATTTCCGCAACAACCAGGAACGTTGAAGTGCAACGTTCTGGTCCCGTAGCTACCACGTTGAAGCAGCGTGAAGCGGACCCATGCACATGTGCAGATACTCTGTGTGAACGTGTGAGAGCAAAGTCTTGCATCGTGCTCGTCTCAAATGACACGCACTCGAGCAGATCACTTTTGTCAAATCTTTCAACGTGTGTTGCATTCTGGGGATAAAAATGGTCCAACTTAGGGCCTCCCGAGTGGCACAGTGCAGTGCATGCAGTGCTAGAGGAGTTACTACAGACTCGGGTTCACTGTGGCCGGGTGTCCCATAGGACGGCGCACAATTGGCCCAGCGTCATCCGGGTTAGGGGAGGGTTTGGCCCGGTGGGGCTTTACTTGGCTCATCGCGCTCTAGCGACTCCTTGTGGCGGGCTGGGTGCCTGTTGAAGGGTGTTTCCTCCGACACATTGGTATGGCTGGCTTCCGGGTTAAGCTGGCGGGTGTTAAAGAGCGCGTTTAGGTGGGTCATGTTTCGGAGGACGCTTGAGTCCATCTTCGCCTCTCCCGAGCCCATTGGGGAGTTGCAGCGATGAGAAAAGATTGAAAATTGGGGAGAAAAAGTGGGTAAAATCCCAAAACATTTATAAATACATAAAAATAGTTCAACTTGCGCCTACATGTTGACTGCATGTGATCAAAGGTCATGATGTTTCTGCAGTTGCTCCTCACTGACTTCATCCTGCAGCCATCATCTGCATTGTGGGAGGCTTTATTGTCAAACAATCATTAGGGTGTTTTTGTTTGACCCACGCAAACATGACGGAAACAGGAACCAATTTGCTGTGATTTACGTACAGTTGATATATACAAATAAATGTGATATTTGAGGGTCTCTCTCCGTTATTGACTGTACAACGTGGACACACATTATATTATATTAGGATTTGATTTGTTTGGTGTGTGATATTGGGGTTAGGTACATGTTTATTTCGGCATTGTAAAGAAAACCTTTTATAAACAATGGCAACACTGCCATGTTGATCTGAGCCTTGCTGTTAGAAAACCACATTAGTGTCCGACTTTCGGCTGTCGCAGATGCACCTCCCCTGACTTCACTCCTCGACTTTCATCAACTGCTCTTGGCAAAAAAACAAAAACTAAACATTTAATTTTATTTGATTCGTTTTGGAGTCAAAGATTATAGTTTCAAACCACAATCTCTTATGCACCACAATACTGTTAGCCCCTGAGCTAAAGCCTAGGCATTATGTTTGGGAGCTAACACACGTCTTCAGGTCTTACCTGTGGCTGTTGGTCATCACCACGCTGTCACTGGGCTCCTCGCCTCCCGTCCCTCTCATCCTCTCCTGACGCGCCCTGCGTCTACGCTCCCTTGCAGCCTCCTCCTCATCCTCATTACTACCCTGGAAGGCCATCCTGAGGCAGGGAGAAAGAGAGGGGAGAGAGTGTCAAGTATGTCATTGTTCTCCAGATAATTCTCCAGTTATTTACAGTACCATACAAAGACTCGCGGTGCCTTTTATCTACTTGACTCACTGTACTCACATTCTACCCTGTTCTGTTCTGCTCTGCTCTGCTGAGCTCAGGCCACTGCTGCTGCTGATGTTTCACTTTTCACAGCCTGATGAAAACAGTGTCTGGAGATGTGGCTTGGCCAGCGATGAGAGGAGGGACTCCGACTGTAACATGGCTGCTGGCCTACGCCTGCCTCAGCCCAAGCTCGGCCCAGTGGAGGGGTGGGGTGGTGGGGAGCTGTAGTGTGTGAAGGGCCGTCGTGTGTACAGTGTCTGTGTGTGTATAGTGTGTGTTCGCGCGTGTACAGTATGTGAGTGTGTTTTGCCTGTACATTGCTGGCCAGCCGAGACCTATACTAAGGCCAGATCACTGATCCCATACAGATATGTACCGGTCCATTCTACTTAGATTCATCTTCAATTTCATGAAACATTGGGAAAGCCTCTCCCCTAAAGGACTGATCCAACTTCTTCTCTTCCCCTCCTCTGTTATTTTGTGAGAAGAGCTCCATTCTGTCTGCCTCTGTGTGATCTTCAAAGTCAGTCTCAGGCATCGGCTAAGCTAAGCAAACATCATATGGCCGTTTGGTAGTGCGTATTGCATGTTACTGAAGCATGTACAGTTAACATGTTAAGCAGAGTGGTTTTATGGGAGACTTTACAGCTTGCGAACAGCAGGCTCTCCTGCTGGGTAAACTGACTGAGGAATGTTGTTATAATTGAACACAGGACTCTGCTCACGCCCAAGCTAAACCTGGGGGGACAGTGACATCATGATACTGTATTCTCTCTCTCTCTCTCTCTCTCTCTCTCTCTCTCTCTCTCTCTCTCTCTCTCTCTCTCTCTCTCTCTCTCTCTCTCTCTCTCTCTCTCTCTCTCTCTCTCTCTCTCTCTCTCCACACTACCATGCTCCGAGTTCGTTCTCTAGACGGTCCTAGTACGTTCTTGTGAGAAGCACTGTGCACTCCCCTAATACTGCATTACCTTTGACCAATACAGACAAAACAAGATATAATTTGTCAAGATAATGCATACACCCTACAGGTGTGGCATATCAAGAAGCTGATTAAATAGCATGATCATTACACAGGTGCCACTTGTGCTGGGGACAATAAAAGGCCACTCTAAAATGTGCAGTTTTGTCACACAACACAATCTTTTGTGGGGAAAAACTCATTCTGATTGGCTGGTCCTGGCTCCCCAGTGGGTGGTTGAGTCACTCTTTGCTACTTTGTTTTACAAACTGCCCTTGGGGATCTAGCCAGTCATCTATGTGCAAATGTTAAGGATTGAGAGCAATATAGACTGTTAGAATAGAGATTCTAGTCTGATGGGATTGTAAATGTGTATCAAATTGTAGAGGTGCATACCTTTAGCATACACACACCCCCTCACTCCCTGCCACTCAAACGTACATACACTCCCATGCACTGTAAGTGAGAGGGACCGAAGGAGAGAAAGAGAAAAAGGATCATTTTCTCGCACTTGTTTATAACCCAATCCACCATTGTTTTCAAGAAACTTGTCTTCGTTTTTGAATGCGGTTGTGTCATCTTACATGAACAATCCTGGGAATATTTCAGTTGAAGCTTGCATCGACGCATGCTTCAAAACGTGTACAAACAAAGTACGCACCTGAGAACTACCCTCCGTGCTCATACTCCGACTGCTCCGATTTGCGGACTTGGAGCACGGTAGTATGTATATTGAGAAACACCCACACTCTCTTTCACTGGAATCTCTATTCTAACAGTCTATATCGCTCTTCATCCTTAACATTATGCACATGGGTGACTGGCTAGATACCCAAGTGCAGTTTGTAGCAAACAGAGTAGCAAAGACTGACTCAACCTCTGGAGAATAGTATAGTCCCAGAAACAGCCTAAATGTCATGGGAAACTGAGACAACAGCATCTAAAAATGGATCAGACCAGTCCTTAGTGGCACAGTGCAGTTAGAATCACAGTATCTCAGGGTTGACGATGCTTTATGAAAGTCCAACCAAGTCTTAACAGCTTAGTTAGCATTTTTGTCAATCAAACGCATGGCGCTCTTGGCTCTAAGCTCCAATGCAATATCCTCAGTCCTTATAGACCACATACCACTTCAGTACGGCCTCTCCTCCCATCAGAGAGAGAATGTAGGGAGAGGTTTTATCCTATATTCAAGATAATACATCTTCCTATAAAGTAGGAGCCTGAGAGTCCAGCCACAGCAATCACATTCAGGTAGGTCTCTCTCTTCCTCACTCTCTCTAGCCATTATTAAGGGTGGCCTTACTTGAGGAGTGCTTACAGTACAACTAGGTTGACTGACAGTTAATAAAGTGCATTGTAAACTTTGGCTAGCCAGCTTCCCTTGCAATGACATGTATTTATGTCGGGCCATTGCATGAACATGTTTTCCTTGTGGAGTAAATTCTGTAGCTGGAGGTTGAAGGTATTCGTTTTATTGCAAGTGTGTGGAATTTAACAGTAAACACTTCTGCATTTGTTTTAAATCCTAACAGAATTTGTTGCTGTTGTCCGTTTTTACAATGTGTACAATAAGGTTGATTTAAGCCTAATGTTGCATTCAGTTCCTAACTTCTTGAGCAAGTGCAAAATGTCCAGTCACACTAGGTCTAGTCACCAAACACATTAGGGGAAAATATTTCCAAATATTTTCTTTACGGCAAAATATCTCAGCAACGTCCGGGAAAACAACTTTGGAAAGCCCATGAGAAAATACTTCTTCACCTCTACTGGACGAAAATGAAGAGAGTGAGATAGAGAGAGATAGAGAGATTGAAAGAGAGACAGTGCACAGGGAAGGGGGGCGTGATTTACTGCCAGAACGGCTGGCCCATTCCCACGCTTCGCCCTGTTCTTCCCTTTCTCCTCTAGGCCAAGAGAGAGAGAGAGAGAGAGAGAGAGAGAGAGAGAGAGAGAGAGAGAGAGAGAGAGAGAGAGAGAGAGAGAGAGAGAGAGAGAGAGAGAGAGAGAGAGAAAGCAACGCCATAGCCCCTATCCTGAAGTCTACAGACATTCTAGGGACCTCTATCTTGTTATCAGTGCTCCGTAGATCTACGTATCTTTTAACCTGCTCATCACCCACCTCTATAGCTGCTGCCCCTATTTCTGAGCACCTGAGTAAGGACAAGTACAGTGCTTTCCATGGTGAGATTCCCGTTTGGGGAAATGGAGTGGGTGAGTCACAGGAGTACCAAAATGAGAGGGAACCAGACTGCTCCTACTGTAGTCCACCCCAAACATTCAGAACTGGGCAGAGGCCCTAACAGATACAGACACAAGCAGGCCCAGTGAGATTTTATGGTGCCGGCCGCCGGTTGGGGAGGGCATGTTTGGAACGGTCCATTCACTGAGGATGGGTTATTTCCTGGCCTCTTCCTGGCCTCCCTGGAGATCTGGCCTGCACACAGATGTGGAGGAGATGGGGGCAAAATGGTAGATTCGCTTCTCAAAGGGCAGCAGACTGACAAACACTGGCCTGCACAGAACTGTTTTTTCATGTTGCCTAGGCTATGAAATATTATATAAATGAAGTAAACTACATTGGGCTTTGTCACCAGAAAAAAAGGGGTGTGACATGACAGAACACAGGACAGGGTTATAAGGTTTGGGAACATTCCAACAGAATATAATATTTTAAAGGGGACAAATAAATACAGCACTCAAAACATTCTAGTGTGTGTGTGTGTGTGTGTGTGTGTGTGTGTGTGTGTGTGTGTGTGTGTGTGTGTGTTACATTGTTATAGAAAAGCCCTGGTCAGTCACAGAGGGCAGAGGACAGTATGTGAACTCCACTTTGCAGGCCACCAACCAGACAGCTTGAGATTCCAGCTGTATCATTGTATGTCATTTGTCACAGAGTGCAGTACAAAAGGCCCAGTCAGGCAACCCCTGGGGCCACAGTGACCAGAAACACAAACACTGGTTTCTATGCCACATTCTTTACGGGAGCTGTGTGGATGCCTTTACATTAATTTGATTGATTAATTCAATCAATCTTTCATTCCAGTATGTACAAAGTAATAAAAACACCCAGCAGAACTACACAGCAGATGGTGAAGCGGAGTCCACCTTGGCCTGGTAGTATCTGGCCTGCTGGTGATTAGGGCTGGAGCTTCACCTCTCTGTCAACAAGACAGATTGTTCTGTTCTAGACTGGGTCTGACACAATGCAGAGCCACGAGTGCTGGGGAACTCCTAGGCCTCTCTCTCTACGCACGCATGCACGCACGCACGCACCCGCACACGCACACACACAAGAATCTTGGCTCTTGGCTCACTGGGCTAAAGGAGGCGAATGGAGCTCGTCAAGCCTTCACCACCTGATGACGGTCCAATCTGGCTGAAGCCCTCCAGGACTTTCAGACCTCCAGATTGCATGTACACGGGCTATACAGTAACCCAAGCATGCATGCATACCAGTGGAGGCTGCTGAGGGGAGGACGGCTCATAATAATGGCTGGAACGGAGTAAATGGAATTTCATCAAACACCTGGAGACAATGTGTTGGATACCATTCTACTCATTCTGCTCCAGTCATTACTACGAGCCCGTCCTCCCCAACTAAAGGTGCCACCAACCTCCTGTGATGCACACACACACACACACACACACACACACACACGTTAGCCCAGCCATGTAGTCCTTTCCTTCTCCATACTAGGAAACAGCTCCTTGTGATCTCTACTAGTAAACACTTATAATTTAAAAGTGTTTGGCAGCACTGACTGCAGATCTTATTGTATAGACTGGAATGCTCTCACTCCTCTGTGTGTGTGTGTGTGTGTGTGTGTGTGTGTGTGTGTGTGTGTGTGTGTGTGTGTGTGTGTGTGTGTGTGTGTGTGTGTGTGTGTGTGTGTGTGTGTGTGTGTGTGTGTGTGTGTGTGTGTGTGTGTGTGTGTGTGTGTGTGTGTGTGTGCATATCTGTTTTTTCTTTTGACATCACATTTGGTGATGGTTGACTGGATTGGTCCAACAAGACAACATGTGTTTATGACTTGTTAGATAAGGAGAGACATGGAAATATTGATTGTTATCAATAACATGAGTGGGTTGAAAATCGTGCATGGTCCCGCCAACTGAAACGACTCTAACTAAATAAACAAACTCCCACCATGCCTATAGCTTACTACTCTTACTCTCTCTCTCATACAGTCTGTATTTTCGACCAAATTCCATATTCTCCATATAATATAAACACTCTGGGATAATATAAATCATGTAAAACAAGGGTTTTATGACCTGTTGTGAAATATAACGACTGCATTAAGTTATTGTTCAATCAACTGGTGTAGAGCAGGAGCAATGAGGCGTAGGTACATGCCTAAAGGTACAACAATAGATGCCAACATTGCTACAGAAGTTTACATTTGTTGTACAACATAATCACACATCACAATTAAATGTATGAGATTATTATATTCACTGATTAAGTGGAATGGGAAGAAGTATTTCCGGTTTCTAGCCACATTACAGTATTTACAAATCAGGAGGACAGTGTCATAGATATCAAGTTTAAAAAAGAAAACAAACCACATAATAAAATGCTGGGTTAAATAATGGACAGAACACACGCTGGGTTATGTTTTACCCAGACAGTTGGGTTTATGACCTATGATCCACCAGGTCAGATCATAAGACTGTAGGTGTGGCTTAGTAGGGGCGTGACTTTTAGATAGTTCTGTTTGGCCACCCGTGAAAGCCATTCCGGTTAATCTGTTCTGTTGTATTGTCAACACATGTTAACGGTGAGCACTGACACTTTTGTAGCTTGCCAAGCATACATTCACATAGTGTCATATCACAGACTTGTTCAGTAGCTCCGGTTAGCAGAGAGATCTTATCATATCTTCAGTAAATGTCACTGCCATATCGCTCAGTAAGGGATTGGACCATTTGCATATCCTATTGCCCATGATGCATTTTCATGTTTTATGATGTGTGTGGCCAGGTTAAATGACTGTTGTTTGTAAGTATAATCGGGATAAGGGATGAAGCTACCCAGACAGGCTGAGCAAACTAAGCTCCTGGAGTTAAGTAGTCTACTGCAGGGTTCTCCAACCATGTTCCTGGAGAGCTACCCTCCTAGAGAGCTAACCCCAGTTGTAACCAACCTGATTCAGCTTTTCAACCAGCTAATTATTAGAATCAGGTGCGCTAGATGAGGGATGGAGTGAAAACCTACAGGACGGTAGCTCTGCAGTAACAGGGCAGGACAGCCTTGGTCTCCTGTATCCTTGCTCCGTAAAAGGAGACATGGTTGAGGTGATCCATTTGAGATGAGCTCAATTGAAATGTCTGGGCTTGTTACAGTATGTATTACAGTAACTCATTTGACTTGAGGATGCACAGAGGCTTGTTATATGAGGGCAACAGTACATTCTACCAGTGACACGATGAGAGACAAAGCAGAACTTATTGAGTCAGAGAGAGGAGAGAGAGAGAGAGAGAGAGAGAGAGAGAGAGAGAGAGAGAGAGAGAGAACACAACACAAGTCATCAAATCAGTGGTAGATTACTGCCTGCATGAGGAGGAGAGGAAGCCAATATTTGCTGAGTGATGTTTTTAAAGCCCTGAGGAGAGTCCAAACTATTTAAGGGTTGGCTCTCTGGTTCCACCTTGGCATGGAGATCACAGGGACCTGTAACAACCTGAGCCCAGCTCAAAGCCCTTAACTGACCTTAACTCATATGATCACAGCACTCGCTGTGTCATCAACACCCCTCCGGACAACACGTGTACCTGCAACTCCCTCTGGCTGCACACTTACCGTTATGACGTCATGTTCAGAGTGGTATGTTTAAGCAATAAGGCCCAAGGAGGTGTGGCAGCTTATGGCTGTTCTTATGCACAACGCAACGCGGAGTGCCTGGACACAGCCCTTAACCGTGGTATATTGGCCATATATCTCAAACCCCGAGGTGCCTTATTGCTATTATAAACTGGTTACCAATGTAATTGGTTGGAGACGAGATGGAGGAGCAGGAGGAAGATGAAGTGTAGGAAGAGTAACAAGAGGAGTCAGGAAGAAGAGGAAGCCAGTCTTACCGCTCAGCCTCCAGGCGCATCTCCTCCCTCTTCTGCCTCCTGAGCTCTCTGCGCCGCTCAAAGTCGTCCTCCATGGTTACGCCCTGCAGGATGACATCATCATTAACAACGTTTTAGTTTATATAGCAGACCACCATAGTCCCTGTGGCCAAGAACACTAAGGTAACCTGCCTAAATGACTACAGACCAGTAGCACTCACGTCCGTAGCCATGAAGTGCTTTGAAAGGCTGGTAATGGCTCACATTAACACCATTATCCCAGAAACCCTAGACCCACTCCAATTTGCATACTGCTCAAACAGATCCACAGATGATGCAATCTCTATTGCACTCCACACTGCCCTTTCCCACCTGGACAAAAGGAACACCTACGTGAGAATGCTATTCATTGACTACAGCTTAGCGTTCAACACCATAGTGCCCTCAAAGCTCATCACTAAGCTAAGGATCCTGGGACTAAACAACTCCCTCTGCAACTGGATCCTGGACTTCCTGACGGGCCACCCCCAGGTGGTGAGGGTAGGTGGCAACACATCTGCCACGCTGATCCTCAACACTGGAGCTCCTCAGGGGTGCGTGCTTAATCTCCTCCTGTACTCCCTGTTCACCCACGACTGCATGGCCAGGCACGACTCCAACACCATTATTAAGTTTGCAGACGACACAACAGTGGTAGGCCTGATCACCGACAATGACGAGACAGCCTATAGGGAGGAGGTCAGAGACCTGGCCGGGTGGTGCCAGAATAACAACCTATCCCTCAACGTAACCAAGACTAAGGAGATGATTGTGGACTACAGGAAAAGGAGGACCGAGCACGCCCCCCATTCTCATCGACGGGGCTATAGTGGAGCAGGTTGAGAGCTTCAAGTTCCTTGGTATCCACATCACCAACAAACTAGAATGGTCCAAACACACCAAGACAGTCGTGAAGAGGGCACGACAAAACCTATTCCCCCTCAGGAGACTGAAAAGATTTGGCATGGGTCCTCAGATTCACAAAAAAGTTATACAGCTGCATCATCGCGAGCATCCTGACTGGTTGCATCACTGCCTGGTACGGCAACTGCTCGGCCTCCGACCGCAAGGCACTGCAGAGGGTAGTGGGTACGGCTCAGTACATCACTGGGGCTAAGCTGCTAGCCATCCAGGACCTCTACACCAGGCGGTGCCAGAGGAAGGCCCTAAAAATTGTCAAAGACCCCAGCCACTTCAGTCATAGACTGTTCTCTCTGCTACCGCATGGCAAGCGGTACCGGAGCGCCAAGTCTAGAACCAAAATGCTTCGCAACAGCTTTTACCCCCAAGCCATAAGACTCCTGAACGGGTAATCAAATGGCTATCAGACTATTTGCATTGTATCCCGCCACAACCCCACCCGCCAACCCCTCTTTTATGCCGCTGCTACTCTCTGTTAATCATCTAATCATAGTCACTTTAACTATACCTACATGTACATATTACCTCAATTAGCCCGACTAACCGGTGCCCCCGCACATTGACTCTGTACTGGTACCACCTGTATATACTGTAGCCTCGCTACTGTTATTTTTATTTCTTTACTTGTCTATTTACCTAATACCTACTACGATATTAACTACCAATACTTGCAGTACAGTACTATGAAAATGTTGATATCTCTCCAAGCCAGACACACAGTCACATTTCACGATAAAAAAAAACTAAAGGAGAAAGTGAAGGAATGAAGGAGGAGGAGAAAGGAGAAGAAATCATGTGAGGAGGAAGAGATGTTAGCACAGGATGTTAACTCTCTTCACTAAAAATACCCTGGGTACGTGACAGAGGAGAGGAGCGGGACCACCCAGAAGGTCCTCAGCCTGTCATCATCAACCTACGCTCGTCTCTTACAATAACACAACCGCACACAACCCCGATCTAGCCTACTACTACAGCTAATAGTAAAGTACATTGAGTGAAAGGCTACAGTACTATACCTTAGCAGTTGTGACGATTGGACCTTTAAATATACTGTATTCCCTCTTAAACCATTCCAGCCTCTCTCCCACTGCTTTATCCAAGCACGGCTACAACACAAAGAGTTCCTGCTGCTGCAGAACGGCTGTCAACAGAAAAGGCAAACGCCTCTTCCTTTCCACCTTCTACTCCTCCCCTCCCTCCCACTCTCCCTCCCTCCCTTCCTCCTTCTCCCTGTTGCTGTCTTCCCCTTCTTTAACTCTACCCCCCCCCCACCCCACCCTCCACACACACACACCAACCCTTGCTCTCTTATTCCCAAATATCTCTACTACTTTTCCTGTTTTGTTTAAAGAGCTGTCAGTGGTTGGCTAGGATCAGATCTGGGATCAGTTTTAGAGAGGCAGGGTGGGTTCTTCAGGCTTGCCTCCTGAGTTGTGCTGTAGATCATGCTGTAGCCTCCTGCTCTGTGCCCCTCTGCAGCCTCACACGGTGAGAGGACCAAAAAGGGCTCCAACACGCACACACACGCGTACAGGAAACACAAGGACAGGGGAGGTATGCTTTAAACAAAACCCAGCACTCCAAGGGCTAGGCCCTCTGTCCTTTTCTATCCCTCCCTCTCTCTCTCTCCTCTCACAGACCCCACCTCCTTCTCATTTTAACTAGAGGGCTATCAAAGTCAAACTACGATGCCCGTGTGATTCGGGCCAGATTATTTCCAACACAGCAATAATTTGCTCTCTATGTTTAGATACACTTACGCCATTTGCAGGAGGAAGAAATTGGCACTTGGATTTCGGCAATTCGTACAACTGTAATTAGACAAAATGAGAGCAATAATGAAAACCACTAAAACCTACAACAGTGTTAGTTTAATCACATACTTCCTAAAAGCAGCACTGGGGCTGAGAGCGCATTATTAGTTGACTATGATTTGAGGAATATTTAAGAATAGGGATTTATGCATAAATCATAATTTGATATTATATTCAACAGGATTTTGAGTTTGCCTGTGAGAGTGCCGCGCATTCCAGAGTATAGCCCTCAATAAAATGGCGAAATGTCAGTGTCGCACTGATTCCTTGAGGGGACCACCCATATTCTGAGAGAGAACGAGAGAGGGAGCTTCCTGGAATGACATCTTTCTAACTTGCCCGCTGAGAGTTTCATAACAGAACCCATTTTAGTCTGCCTCTCCCTGTTCACTGGAAACTACGGTCTCTCTCTCCCCACTCACTACCTCTCTCTCCTGTCTCTCTCTATAGACTGTCAATTAAGGGCTCTCTCTCTCTCCCTCTGAACTAAGGTCTCTCTCTCTCTTCCACGCTCACTCTACTCTCTCGGCCACTGTAAACCGATTACTTTTTTGTCTCGTTCCCTCTCTGTCTGCCAGCTCCTGAGAGCTACAATGGCCATAATGAAACATTTACCAGTCAAATTAATGCTCTGCCGCAACTCTCTGGCTGACACTACCCAGCGCTTAAGGAACATTATATTAAAAGCCATGTTGACGTTATCCAGACAACGCTAGCTTTATTTCCCCCTATCATTTTAGGACAGGTTTGTGTTAACACCACCCAAACAATGTGTACTCTATTCACAAGGAGAGAGCTGGATGAGAATGTGGCACCATTTCATTCTTAGAGGCATTGCAATGTTAATATGCAGGAAAATGTTGGTGTACTGTTTTGCTCTGTGAGTACACAGAACACAGAGGCCACTTTTTCCATGAGTCATTACTGTGCCACAAAACCGAATAACTTTTGTCTTCACCACGTTAGCACAAAGACATTCATCTCAAGAGTATGCCTCTGAAACTATTTGAGGAATGCAGCATTTTAAATTCTGATGCGTCTTGAAAGAAGCTTTAAGTTACTCATTCACATGCCATTTTAAAACAACTCCAGAAGATTCTTCCAGAGTACGAAGCACTTTAAGCTGTTGAAAAAACAGTTGTCAAATGTAACATTAACATTGGCAGGCCTGTCAGCAGATAACTTACACCCTGACACTTCTTCAGCGGATAAACAGAAAAAAATAAAACGAGAGCGGGAGGGAGTTCTACTGGGATACAACAGCAGCTTTTAGTTCATGTTATCCAAAGATTGCCTGAGTCCAAAACTGATTAAAAGACACAATATTTGGACTGCCACCCACCGACTTTTTGACTGCAGCCGTTCTGGACGACTTGAGCATGGGACTAAAATTAACTCCAGAGAAAAAGAGGCAGAACGAAAGAAAGACAGGCAGAAAGAAATAATGAATAAAGAAAACATTGGATGCCAACACAAACTCGGTCTAATTAGAATATCTTCCAATATATCCTTAAACCGCACCAACATGCACAGTTTACTGTAGTGGGGACATGAAAGCAAACATGGTCAACTCTGGCTAGGGCTTCTACTTTTGGCATCCCAATGAATGCTCTGTTCTTTTCCCTTAAAGAGAAGAAAAGAAGAGGAGGGGATTGTGGGCAGGCTCCCACCCTCCCAGCTCCCTGGCTCTGCCTGTACCTGCAGGTAAGCGCAAGTAGTGTGCACATTGCCATGGTGACCCAGGTGTGAGGGTTGGCCAGGTGTGGCTGGAGGGAGGGAGCTGGGAGATATAGAGGTATCCCAGGTATCTGCCATGTCACTGCTGGGCTGGCACAAGACCCAGGGATTGTGTGGCAGGAGCAGAGAGGGAAAGGGAGAGCGAGGCTAGGGCCAGGCATCCTTCACCTCCTCTCTCTCGCTGGGGCCTGCTCATTAGGAGATGTTGGAGGAATGTGAGCTATGTGCTCTTTGCTCTGGCCCCTGTCTGGGCCTCTCAGGTGGGGTGGAGAGGTAGGCTGCTGTCACTCTTACTCACTGTCAGTCTATCCATAGGCTACTGTGAGAGCCTGGTATGGCCATGTACAATAAAGGTCTTCATCACAATCGTTACCATTATAATCATCCTCATCAGCTTGATCATCACCATCTTGAGTTCCCCATCCTCCTCCTCTTCATCATCCTCCTGATCATCATATTGTAATATAATCTAACCATTCCATTAGATTCCTGACAATGGCATGCATATCTGAGCGACAGATTCTGGCAGCAACAACAGTATTGATTCCCTGATTCCCTGTTCTACGGTTGGAGACATGAATCATGTCTGGCTCTGGCACTGACAGACAGGGATGGGGAGGGAGGGAGGGAGGGAGGAAGGGGGGGAAAGGGTGAGTGAGAAGCTGCCCGAGGGAGGAAACGGGAGGCGCACTCTCACCTGGAGAGAGAGAGAATCTGAGCACCAGTCAGTCAGTCTGTCAGTCACTCCAGCCTCAGCCTGTTCCACGTTGAGGAGGAGGGGGGTCTTAAATCTGTGTGGAAAAGGAGAAAACTATTAATACTTCCTTCCATGCCATTCCCCCCCCCAGGTTGCTATTCACTTAATGAGTTCCAATGAAACCTAGTGATCAAAGGGCTGTTTCTGTTTTGAGGCCCAGTTCTGTCAGTGAGTGTGGTGCGAGAGCCAAGACAGTGAAATCTATCATTCCTAGACTATGACTTTGACATTCACCTGGGTCAGGTCACCCCAACCGATTCTGATTCAGGGCTCTGTCTGTCTGTCCATGCTGTAGGTGTGTCAACTCCTGAATCCGGTGTAGTGTCATTTAGGTGGTGAGCAAAAATCCTATTACACTGATCTCAGACCTGCTGGAGTAGAACCTATTGGTGTGATGTTTTATGGTGGACTCAGGGCTTAGTTCAGGTCTGTGTGTACTGTATGTGTGTTGACTGTCTGTGTCTGTGTTACGGTGCAGTAAACCAGTTAATGGCCTATACAGTAATGAGACTGTACATCGTCCCCTCCGGAGCTAAACTAAGCTCTGCACAGTGTAACAGTCAATCCTTGTCAGTCAGGTGACAGGCCAGGATTCCCCATTCCCACCCAGCAGTGTTTATACAGGAGCCATCAGGACTGTCTCACAGTCACACAGCCTGCACTCTGTCTACTCATACACAGAGTAGAGAAACAGAGCAGAGTTTAACTGTAGTAGATATCATGGACTTCTATATGCAGACTGACTGACTGACTGACTGACTAATGCTTTGCAGGTGCTCAAGGGGCAGTTTGAGTTGGGCAAACACCATAAGGATACCTGTAGGGGTATTGGTATGTATCCAAATGTGGATAGCAATGCAGAGAGGGCAGAGAAATGTTCCATCTCTGAGAACATCTGTGTCTCTGTGCGGCCAGCCAACGTGCGTGTGTCCTGTCCATCGCCACCTGTAATGATGTGTTTGGAAGAGGTTGTCCTCCCTTGGTCCCGTTCAGCGTGATCTGCCTCTCCTCTCACACGTCGGCCCCTGGCCCCGCCTCGGGTCCATTAACACATTTACTGCCTCTGGCCCAGCCCAGGCTGTGAAACACGCCAGGATGTGGCCACATAAATTCACTGGAGTTTTTGGCATGGGGGAGGCCATGATTTCTGACTCTCTTTCTCAATGCCTCTCTCTCCCTATCCCCCTCTCTCTCTCTTTTTCCCCCTTCTCCCCCTTTCCTCATCTGTCATGGTACAGACACTGCTGTTGGACCACAAAGGCATGATCAGACCAGCTGCTGACTACGTGCTCATCGTGAACACTGGGAGAATGTGAGGAGGTGTGTGGGACTGCACATACTTCCTCCCCTACATACTGATGCCAAGGGAATGTCAGCCAACTCAGCTGACCTGAGGACAGATCTCGTGGTGTCAGAGTAGAAGACTTTAGCGGGGACACATCTTTCTTTGGGCAGGATATGAGGTGGCCAAAAGTTCAGATTTGTTCAGCTCGACCTCAATGCCATCTTCTTCATTTGTTAGGGCTCTATCCGCTCCAAAACAAATTCATTAGCTCTAATACGGAAGAATTCGTCAAATTAAAGCACTATTCATAGAATATTGGAGAGCTGAGAGCCAATTGGAAATGACAGTATAAGGACTGACTAAACTGGGTGAGTGACTGGGTAAGACTCTGCCTGCCATGCATCCTTCAATTCTTAAGACGCACCATCATTAGTGACTTAGTCTGATGATCACACACAATCCCTCCAAATCCCCACCGATTGCTATTGTGCTGACTTTGGCTGTCAGATTGAGAGGAGAGAGGGGGAAATATTGTGGCTGAAAGAAAAAGAGGTCCAAGCCTTTGAGTTTCCACTTGGGGATGGAAAAGGAGACTCCTGCATGCATTCCCAGACAATGGTTCACAATCCCTGACACATCTCCTTGCCCAGTGATTAATATTCTGACTGACTGCTAGTTATAGCCTAAGGTTATCTGTAACAGCTCACAGCTGAGAATCCATCACTGAGACACACTGTAATCATCACAGGCAAAAACTGGTCCAATGTATTACTGGATGTTGCTGTCCAATCAGTGTTGTGCTAGACAAGGTTCTTTCACTGATATGCTTGACATCTCAGTTACTAAACTTAGCGTGTGATGTAACATTTTGATCAAATTATTCACAGTCACTTTTCAGAAAGGAAAAACATTTCCATTTCCAGATTACAAATTTTGCCCCAATGCCAGTGTGATTAACTTGGGTTTTTCGGCATGGCATGTTCTATTGGTGTTTTAAATAGAACAGTCATTGGAATAATCTATTTTTACCCTTCTGGTTTGGTCCCACACATGGTTCTGGTCCCACACACACCTCCTCTTTCCCCCCAGAGAGGCCTTCCTATGTCAGCAAAGACAATACACCCAGTGCATAGTTATTTCCCATCATCATGGGTAGAACCATCAACCCTAGCCCAAGACTCAGTCCAAATGAGATAACTGCCAACAGCTGAGAATAGTGGACAAAGGAGGATGTCTGTAAAACATTGTCTTGCTATAAACACTGTTTTAAGAGAGTCATTTGCATTAGGATTAGTTTATACAGTGCACCCTAAATTACATTGTAAAGACGCAGCTAGTTTCAGAACGACGAGCAACTGCAGTAAATGAGATGAGGCCTCTTCTCCTGTCCTCGTTGTGTTTTAAAAGACTTGTGCCTTATATGTGCACTTTCAACGTCAGATTCACAATCAGCCCGTATCAGAGCAGCGCGGCCCAAGGAGAACAAATCCCACACAAAATAGGGATGTTTTTTTGTACACCATCAAAAGGCTACTGCTCACTGGCTGTACTCCATATGACCAAATATGGAAGAAGAAAAAGCTCCCTTTCCCGTAACCTAACTGGGAGAGAGAAAAATGTTTCTAGCTAACATGCTGTGCAGTGAGATACACGCAGCTCTCACACTCATAACATACTGACCACAAAAGAGGGGGGTTAAAAGGGCCAGGGTTCAAAAAGTATTGGGAATTGTTGAAGAACTTTGAGTGTTTGCTTGGAGTCTGCCTGGCGTGCCAGATGGGGTGGGGTTTGCACTTTTGAGGCTAGTCCAGTGGTTCCACTGCCCCAGGCAAGCTCAAACAATCACAGTTAAACTATTTGAAAGATTTAAAATACTATTTGAACCCAGGTTTGGTTAGGGCTGGCTGTATCACTAAGCAACGTGACAGATGATGCTGTCTCTCTGGTGGCATCTCTGGGACAGTGCAAAGTAAACCCAGAATATTATTAGCCTGGCTTGCCCTAGACAAGAAGGACCACATTGGGTGCAACTCTATATCTTTATCTGTCTGAATCTCTATGGTACAAGCGTGTGAACCTGTGGTAAAGGCCGTCTCCATTTTAAGCCAGTAGGGAGTTGAAAATACCTAACCTTTGTTCATTTCTAGAAAAATATACATTTTCCTCTTTCACGAAAGTGTTTGCATTCTGCACTCTAAAGCCTTAAGGACTCTACTGTAGGTTACATTCCTCTTGGCTAAACACAGTCTCAATCAGAGGGGTCTCAGCCCTGCGCTGCAGTTAGAAACCGTTTGTTTATCTGCCCCCAGACTATTTGGTCTCTGACAAATGCCTGCCACTATTGTCAATCAAAGAAGATAACCAAACGACTGGCCAAGAGGAAAAACACTCAACTCAGCAGTAGAACAAAGCTAATAAAGAAGCTCACTTAGCTTTTTTTTCTCTCGTATTTAGTCAACGTGGAGTGGTTTTAACTTTCAGCATGTAACCTTTGAAATAATACATCAAGACTCTAGTCCAAATATCCAGAACGTCAACTCATCTCAATAAATATCTGCCTCCGCTCTTAACGCAGGTTAGCGCTTTTCATCATGAATATTGTTCTGGAGGCAGCTCTGTATTTTATTTTTATTTTATTTCACCAGGTAGGCAAGTTGAGAACAATTTCTCATTTACAACTGCGACCTGGGCAAGATAAAGCAAAGCAGTTCGACACATACAAGAACACAGAGTTACACATGGAGTAAAACAAACATACAGTCAATAATACAGTAGAAAAAAAAACTAATCTGTATACAAAGAGTGCAAATGAGGTAGGATAAAGAAATTAAGGCAATAAATAGGCCATGGTGGCAAAATAATTACAATATAGCATTTAAACACTGGAATGGTAGATGTGCAGTAGATGAATGTGCAATGTAGAAAAACTGGGGTGCAAAGGAACAAGATAAATAAATAAATACGGTAGGGGATGAGGTAGTTGGTTGGGCTATTTACAGATGGGCTATAAACAGGTGCAGGGGTCTGTGAACTGCTCTGACAGCCGGTGCTTAAAGCTGGTGAGGGAGATAAGTGTCTCCAGTTTCAGAGATTTTGTAGTTTGTTCCAGTCATTTGCAGCAGAGAACTGGAAGGAGAGTCGGCCAAAGGAGGAATTGGCTTTGGGGGTGACCAGTGAGATATACCTGCTGGAGCTCGTGCTACGGGTTGGTGCTGCTATGGTAACCAGCGAGCTGAGATAAGGCGGGACTTTACCTAGCAGGGACTTGTAGATGACTTGGAGCCAGTGGGTATGGCGACAAGTGTAAAGCGAGGGCCAGCCAACGAAAGCGTACAGGTCGCAGTGGTGGGTGGAATATGGGGCTTTGGTAACAAAACGGATGGCACTGTGATAGACTGCATCCAATTTGTTGAGTAGAGTATTGGAGGCTATTTTGTAAATGACATCACTGAAGTCGAGGATCGGTAGGATGGTCAGTTTTACGAGGGTATGTTTGACAGCATGAGTGAAGGATGCTTTGTTGCGAAATAGGAAGCCAATTCTAGATTTAATTTTAGATTGGAGATGTTTGATGTGAGTCTGGAAGGAGAGTTTACAGTCTAACCAGACACCTAGATATTTGTAGTTGTCCACATAATCTAAGACAGAACCGTCCAGAGTAGTGATGCTGGACGGGGGGACAGGCGCGGGCAGCGATCGGTTGAAAAGCATGCATTTAGTTTTACTTGCGTTTAAGAGCAGTTGTAGGCCACGGAAGAAGAGTTGTATGGCATTGAAGCACGTCTGGAGGGTAGTTAACACAGTGTCCAAAGAGGTGCCAGAAGTATACAGAATGGTGTCGTCTGCATAGAGGTGGATCAGAGACTCACCTGCAGCAAGAGCGACATCATTGATGTATACAGAGAAGAGAGTCGGCCCAAGAATTGAACCCTGTGGCACCCCCATAGAGACTGCCAGAGGACCGGACAACAGGCCCTCTGATTTGACACACTGAACTCTATCGGAGAAGTAGTTGGTGAACCATGTGAGGCAATCATTTGAAAAACCAAGGCTGTCGAGTCTGCCGATAAGGATGTGCTGATTGACAGAGTCGAAAGCCTTGGCCAGATCAATGAAAATGGCTGCACAGTAATGTCTCTTATCGATGGCGGTTATGATGTCATTTAGGACCTTGAGCGTGGCTGAGGTGCACCCATGACCAGCCCTGAAACCAGACTGCATAGCGGAGAAGTTACGGTGGGATTCGAAATGGTCTGTAATTTGTTTGTTAACTTGGCTTTCAAAGGCCTTAGAAAGGCAGGGTAGGATAGATATAGGTCTGTAGCAGTTTGTGTCAAGAGTGTCACCCCCTTTGAAGAGGGGGATGACCGCAGCTGCTTTCCAGTCTTTGGGAATCTCAGACGACACGAAAGAGAGGTTGAACAGGCTAGTAATAGGGGTTGCAACAATTTCGGCAGATAATTTTAGAAAGAGAGGGTCCAGATTGTCTAGCCCCGGCTGATTTGTAGGGGTCCAGATTTTGCAGCTCTTTCAGGACATCAGCTAACTGGATTTGGGAGGAGAAATGGGGGAGGCTTTGGCGAGTTACTGAGGGGGGTGCAGGGCTGATGACCGGGGTAGGGGTAGCCAGGTGGAAAGCATGGCCAGCCGTAGAAAAATGCTTATTGAAATTCTCAATTATTGTGGGTTTATCGGTGGTGACAGCGTTTCCTATCCTCAGTTCAGTGGGCAGCTGGGAGGAGGTGCTCTTATTCTCCATAGACTTTACAGTGTCCCAGAACTTTTTTGAGTTTTTGTTACAGGAGGCAAATTTCTGCTTGAAAACGCTAGCCTTGGCTTTCCTAACTGCCAGTGTATATTGGTTCCTGACTTCCCTGAAAAGTTGCATATCACGGGGGGCTGTTCGATGCTAATGCAGCCCTGGTCAAGGGCAGTCAGGTCTGGAGAGAACCAAGGGCTGTATCTGTTCCTGGTTCTAAATTTCTTGAATGTGACATGCTTATTTAAGATGGTCAGGAAGGCAAAGAATAACCAGGCATCTTTTAAAGAATAACCAGGCATCCTCTACTGACGGGATGAGGTCAATATCCTTCCAGGATACCCGGGCCAGGTCGATTAGAAAGGCCTGCTCACTGAAGTGTTTTAGGGAACGTTTAACAGTAATGAGGGGAGATCGTTTGACCGTAAACCCATTACGGACGCAGGCAATGAGGCAGTGATCGCTGAGATCTTGGTTGAAAACAGCAGGGGTGTATTTGGAGGGCAAGTTAGTTAAGATGACATCTATGAGGGTGCCCGTGTTTACGGCTTTGGGATTGTACCTAGCAGGTTCAATTATGATTTTTGTGAGGTTTAGGGCATCAAGCTTAGATTGTAGGATGGCCGGGGTGTTAAGCATGTCCCAGTTTAGGTCACCTAGCAGCACCAACTCTGAAGATAGATTGGGGGCAATCAGTTCACATATGGTGTCCAGAGCACAGCTGGGGGCAGAGGGTGGTCTATAGCAAGTGGCAACAGTGAGAGACTTGTTTCTAGAAAGGCGGATTTTTAAAAGTATAAGTTCAAATTGTTTGGGTACAGACCTGGATAGTAAGACAGAACTCTGCAGGCTATCTCTGCAGAGATAGCAACACCGCCCCCTTTGGCCGTTCTATCTTGTCTGAAAATGTTGTAGTTAGGGATGGAAATTTCAGCGTTATTGGTGGTCTTCCTGAGCCAGGATTCAGACACGGCTAGGACATCCGGGTTGGCAGAGTGTGCTAGGGCAGTGAATAAAACAAACTTATGGAGGAGGCTTCTGATGTTAACATGCATGAAACCAAGGCTTTTACGGTTACAGAAGTCAACAAATGAGAGTGCATGGGGAATAGGAGTGGAGCTAGGCACTGCAGGGCCTGGATTAACCTCTATATCACCAGAGGAACAGAGGAGGAGTAGGATAAGGGTACGGCTAAAGGCTATAATGACTGGTCGTCTAGGACGTTCTGAACCGAGAGTAAAAAGAACAGGTTTCAGGGGGCGATAAAATAGATTAAAGCCATAATGTACAGACAAAGGTATAGTAGGACGTAAATACAGTGGAGGTAAACCTAGGCATTGAGTGGTGCTGAAAGAGATATTGTCTCTAGAAACATTTAAACCAGGTGATGTCATCGCATGTGTGGGTGGTGGAACTGAAGGGTTGGATAAGGTATATTGAGCAGGGCTAGAGGCTCTACAGTGAAATAAGACAATAAACACTAACCAGAACAGCAATGGACAAGGCATATTGACATTGAGGAGAGGCATGCTTAGCCGAGTGATCATAAGGGTTCAGTTAGTAGTGAGGCTGGTTGGGGACACGGCGGTTCCGACAGCTAGCCTGGGGACTTTGACTGGGGACTTTGACAAATGACTCCCTCACCCCACCTTTTCAGGAGAAAGGCTTCCTCTTCCTCCATCCTGTCTGCGTCCCAAATGTCACCCTATTACTTATATTGTGCACTTCTTCCAAAGTAGTGTGCTATGTAGGGAATAGGGTGCCATTTGGGATACATCCCGTTAGTGACAACCAGCCATCTTGACACCTGCCGTCTTTTAGTATAAATGCCCTCCGAATGGGCCCTGAACCACTCCTCAACAGATCATTAATCTGAGGTTCACTGACCAGGGAGAGTAGCAGGGTGTAGCAAGGCCGGGGTGTTGAGACCTACATTATGTGTTTTACTCAAAGCAAAGCACTACTGATGCCAGTACAACCAAATGGTCTGGATCTGCTACTCTGGTATTGCTCTCTGTCTGCAGTTTGGGGGCACTTGGGACAGGAGCACATCCTGTCTCTCACTGTTCAAATAAACCTACCATTAAAATTATAGACTGATCATTCTTTGTCAGCGGGCAAACGTACAAAATCATCAGGGGATCAAATACTTTTTTCCCTCACTGTATATGCCATAAAATGCGCTTCTCCACTTGCGCTGCAACCAGCACTGCAGCTTCAATGAATGAGTAGCAAAGTGTGTCTATAGGCTTGCGTTGTTGTTATTATTATTAGCAGCTTGTGTGTGTCTTTTTTCAAATCGAGGAATATTTCACTTTCTCTGGTCATAGGAGTAACAACAGGAATTGGTGCAGAAATAATGCAGTGTGACTCGAGTTTCTCCATCAGCTGGAATATGGTCGCCCCTTTCAGTCTTAGCTGAGGGACGAGAGCTGAGGGACGAGAGCTGAGGGATGGCCCGACTGTGAGAGGCGGACCCTCTGATGCTCTCCCTCCGCTGAGACTGAACATCAAATCCAGACACAGTCAGTCCAGTAAAATAAAGCACATTATTTATACTCACTGAGCTGTGCCTCACAAGGAATACAACAAGATCATATACCTCGAGTTTTGAAATATAATTAGAAAATTGTCTGGGACGAACAACATTGGCAGGGCAATTCAAGCGTAGCCAATATGCACTGATAATGTACTGGGCCTTTAGCTGACTACATACATCATTGCTACAGAACTCTTTTTGATGTTGCATTGGCCTATGTTTTTTAAGTCAAGTTTTTTAAATAATTCTGAGCCGTAGATCTCTGTCTTCATTATGACTCAAAAAGTGATCTTGACTCACAAGAGTTGTCTATTGCATACAGTATAGCCATAGAGGCTAGCATGTCCCCTGGTAAGCATCTTATTATAGTGTGGGCCCCTATTCATATTTAATCTCCCATTTGGTACATACAAAGTGAATCACATAGTGAATCATATAGCTAGACAGGACAGGCACCCAGCCACCAGGCCTACAGACCAGTGTTCCTGCTGTAATCCCCTCTTGATTTGACAAGAACAAGGCATTTAAAACACAGCGTCTTTAAGGGTCCCATGGGATCTGGTCTGAGCTGCCCAATTTTCTCCACATAATTATTATGACCCAGAGCAGTGGTGAATGGACTCAGACAGACACCGTATCTGTCACGTCACCTGGAACACATGGTCTGGAACATACAAATGTATTTCTCATAAAGCCCTGAGAAGTTCCTGATGTGTCTTGTAAAGAAAGAATCAAGTATCGTACACCAAAACATTTCTGACAAGTTTCCCTTAAAAAACGTAATTATGTTTTGTGGAGATTGAGAGACCCTTCGATTGCCAGAGAAAAAAATGTGGCTATACTTTCGAGAGAAAAAGTTACTGAAAAAAAGATGAATGAAAACATCTGAGTGATTTATGTGCCTGGTCTGTATCACAGTTGGAGAAATGCCTTCCTGTCATGCCTTACATGGAAACATACAAGCAGCACGAGCCGCAACGAAGCAATGGCGCAACAGCTTACACACCAGGAGAAGCTTGTGAGGCCTGCTCAGAACATGACAGACACTGACAGACGTTTGTGTATCACCTTTTTTTCTGTCTTTGTATATACCCAGGGGGCCGTGTTGCCACACAGAAAATTGGTACCATGACCACTGGCTCAAAATTACACGTTTTACCTCAGAGCATACATTTTCCTCAGTCCGATCGTTTAGCCACGCGCAAATCTGTAAATCAGGCTGCGGAATGTGCTTTCTGAAGCGTTGCGCAAGGACATTCAAGGGTATTATGTGACAAGAGATCTTTCAAAATAAGGGGCCTGTTGCATTCCTGGGGAGAGATAGGAGAAAGATAGAGGAGAGAGCACGAGAGAGAGAGAAGATTCTAGCTCTAGCACGATGACCTCACCGAGGGCTATTACTCTGAGTGGATGGGAAAGGTGGAGAGGTCCAGCATTTAGGCTACTTCGAGACCCCCTTGGGAAAACATTGTGGTTTGTTTAGTGAACGAATACATAAAAAAAAATAACTGTCAGGATAACTGATTATAATGGAGCTCGTTGTGACGGAGTTTGGAGCTTTTAGCTGTGATGGCTGCCGGTGCTGTTTTTGTTTCGGACGAAATACGAGGAAGAGATAGAGGACGAGGTCTGTTGCTCTTTGCATCCAAGCATCACTCAGCAGGCCTGAGCACATCTGTATGGGGGGGTCACTGCATTGGGGCTAAAGGCAAGGTGTGACACAAAGAGATGTGTTCAGTAGCAGTACAGACTGAGGAGTTTCCACTCCCAATGGGAATGGGAGTGGAAACCGTGACCAGAGACAAGGGCTCATTTATCAGTCTTCCGTAAACTCCTATCTGTTGAGGTTCTCATTGCACTGCTAAAAGCATGGTCTTAACTGTGATGCGATGGATGTAACTAAGCTGTACTCGGGTCGAGTCTACTTCCCACCACCACAACCAAATCCCTCTGTGAGATATCCGTGAGTGAACTGGGCCATTCTAAACCGTCCCCTTCATTTTGAAGAGCCACATCAACAACACCACCATCTTAGACAGAAATCAGGAGTCTCCTATTCCAACCCTCTTGGTGTTCTAGAGATGCCTTGCTTATGATGCAATGTCTAGGTCTGTCTGTGTGTAATACATATGAATGTCAATACAGTGTGTTTGCCTCTAGTGTAAACATTGCTCTCCTTCAGACTCTGTGCCTGCAGCTAGCTCAGTGTAAGGACAGTGTGATATAATAGGAATCGATAGCGGTGAGGTTCAGCTCCTCAAGACCACACATTGCTGTCTGAGAGGAGAGAGGAGAGAGGAGAGAGGAGACAACCCTTCTTGTGCCTCAGTGTTTTCCTATTCAGGAGGCTAGGCTACACTATAGGAGATCTCGTTTCTGTGCATATTTCTGCTGGATGCTATTAGCGTCGCAGAGGGCCAGGGGTCCGTCTGGGAGGGGTTGCAACTCTGTGTGGCCCCCCGAGGCGATAGTGGGGGCCAGAAGCCATTGATCTCCATAAAGCACAGGTATATATATATATCTCTTCTCCTTGTCCTGTCTGTCAATGGGCCCCATCCGCACGCAACCTCCACACGCAAACAAAACTAAATCTCAATAGAGCTCAGTAGCATAGCCATTTTTTGTCAGTGAAACATCTTGAGCGTTGGCAGTTTGTTAAATTATGTCAACTCAGTGGTGCTCGTCTGTCAGGACAGAAGGCCGTTCCTTCTCTTCTTCTCCCTGTGGCTCTGACTTCTGACTCTGCTGCCAGGCATTCCAGGAAACACTAGAGCTCTAGGAGATGTAACAAAGCCTCTGTCTCTGTCTCTTTCTCTTCCTATCCCAGTCTCTCTCTCTGCCTTCTATCTTTCTTTTCCCATCTGCCCGTCTCTCTGTTTCTCTCGCTCGCTGTCTCCTCTCGCTCTCTCCCACTACTCTTGTTTCTCTCTCACTGTTGTGTCCAGTCTTGGAAGCCTCATGGTTAGTTTTCTCGTGAGTGCCTTAAGTATTTTTGTATAATGGCGCGTTGCCTCAGTCATACAATTTAAGACTATAAAGTATTTTTAAGTGACTACTAATGCTACATCACTGACACAACTTCTCCTCTCTTCAACATGAGGTGACTTTTACTGCCAAACGAAGGATAAAATTCAGCTTTATAGGTTAATGCATGTTATTTAAACCGTCTAATTCCTAAATCTATTAGAATATCACATCTCAGCCAACCATGAAATTGTAAATAATTAAGTAGTCGGTTTAGGAGAGTGCTGAGGTTCGCTTTATAGGGGTTCGTTCAGTTTTAGCTAATGGCAAAACTGGAAATGAGATTACTCTGTAAACTTAAGAATGATGGTAAGAAATCCAAAACCCCCCTGGTTTCTTTTCTGCTAGTAATCTGCTCAGAAGGAAAACCATCTCCTTTTCACATGATACCCATCCACCTGTGCCACACGCGCGCGCGCACACGCACACACACACACACACACACACACACACACACACACACACACACACACACACACACACACACACACACACACACACACACACACACCTTATTCACTTCCAGTCTGTTCCCTCTGTTTATGTATTGAACCTGAGTGACTGGTATTTCATTTTGGATGGGCTCAAACCCCGGGCCAGGCAGTGGTGGTGTACCATTACTGGTCATTAACTTTAACCTGAACTAATGGCTGCTTATTATCCAAGGTGGTCCCCCAGATGTCTGTCATAGTAAACGAGTGGCTCAGAGCTTTAGGGCCCAGACCAGTCAGATATCCTCTCCTCTGTCCTAGGGAACCTGCCAACCTGGGGCAGACATAGACACAGGCCTCCCCCTAACAAGCCGTCATTGTTCTACTTTTTCCTTTGTTTTGTTGCTCAGCTGCGGGGTTCATTAAAGCAGGGCTTAATGAGGTCTGCCAGCTTGTCACCCCAGCCCCCTCTCTCTTCTAACCCTCACCCCTAGTACCCAACCCTATCCATCCCAAATCTCCAACCCCATCAACCACACCCCTTCTACCCTCTTCATCCCCCTCCTCATCCCTATTCATCCAAACCCTCTACCCTACTCAACTACCTCACACCCACCCACCAAACCAACCCTTTAATCTACTCCCATCTCACCCAAAGTCATTCACCCACACCCCTTCCCTCTTCCATCCCCTCCACCCCACTCCTCTCCCAAAACCTCATATTCAACCCATCTCACTCAGACAGTTAGCCTTGTCTTGTCTTAGCTAGCTTGCAGAATGCTCCTCCACATGAAGACCTGTCTGTATTCATCTGATGAGAGGAGAGCCATTAGCGCTAACGGGCCTGTAATTAAGAAGCGCTCACGCTCCATTAATGAGCGTGCTCACTTCGTTTAGTCTAACCGTGCATTGCGTAAATAAGCAGCGGGGGCCTTGCAGATTTGCTCCATTGTCTTTGGGTAGCCTAGCATCACACTTGTTAGCGAGTTGGTTGTTTAGAGTTGTTGTTTTGTTGACATAGTGTCCTCATCAAGGCATGTGTGGAATTGACTGACTGCCACTTCTTTTTGCGTTTCAATTTGTTAGCCGGTTTTCTCGGTCTGTCAGACTGTTGATGCTACAGATTGGGTCTTGTTCCATTAAATAATTAGGCCCACTCATCAATTTATCTTTAACTCAAGATGGCCGCCTGTTAGGTAGAAGGGTTTATTTTCAATAGTAATACTTGTCAAACTACATCAGTAAGAAAATACTTGGACCAAGCAATAAATCAGCTAGCTTCCTACAAGTGTATGCAGGAGAGTTGAAACCCAGCATGAATCTGAATCTGTCCCTTCTTAGCAGAGTTTTGGCTAGCACCTCAACAGCCATTAGCACCAGACCTATTCCTCTAGACCTGGGCTGTTTAACAATAACATGACTGATGGTTTCTCCCAATCACCTTGAGCAGGTCTCTTATGAGGTAAGACATTCTCGTTTGCCAGCCTCTCTCCCGCAGAGGAGCTCTGATTAAAACCCCTTTCAAAAGGCAGCAGCTACGTCCCAAGTGGCACCCTATTTCCTATATAGTGCACTACTTTTGATCAGAGCCCTATGGGCCCTGGTCAAATGTAGTGCACTATTAAGGGAATAGGGTACCATTTAGGACTGAGGCAGTCCACCTGCCAGCTCCATGTTACCCAACAGTGAAGTGAATTTATGAATTACCCGATACTGAAATGATTCCAAACTAACAAATTCAAGCTGGGCTCGGGTCTCGCACAGTACTGTAAGTGGATGAAGGGGATACTTACATTCCCCTTTCTCTGAAGTGGGGGATAAGTCTTTGACATTATTAGATGCCAGGAGAAAGAGAGAGAAACACAACACACAGTAATGCGCACACACACACAAAATAACTGCTATATTGGGGATGGATCCTCCATGTCAGCCATTTTCGATGACTTGATCTTCAGCTTTAATCAGATTTCATTGCCTTCCTCTGTATGGAGCAATGACATGTGAAGTGGAAAAGAAATGGAAGGGGAGATCTGCTCGCTGCTCCGCTCCTCTCGTTGCTTGTAATACATTCCTGAGCAACCCTCAGAGGCTTATATGTCAATGCCTGAATATGCTTCTGATTACGAGGGAGAGAGTACACTAAATAAATGCACTCTGAAACAATTACTACTGCTCCTAATACCAGCCAGAACACAGACCCCAGACTGGGCTGCCTAATTCAGGTGGATAACATTACTGGAGACAATTTGAAGGTCTGCACCTTTAAAACACAACATTTGGCTCCAAAAGAAGAAATGGCAGCCGTCCTCGTTTCGGATTGCTGCTGTGCTGTGCAAGGGAACGTTGTCCAAAGCTCTAGCCCTGATACAGACAGGTCAGAATGCTCCAACTCAGTCGAACTGTATTGATACCATAGTTCCAAAGTCACATCTTTTGAACTGATGCAGCACAATCAACATAATGAACCGACAAAGTTTGTTAAATCATTTTTTTTTAAAGGGTAAACTACATACTGACTTAGATGATCTCCCACTAAAGTGTTACTCAAAGTACGACAGTGTTACAACTAGCGCAGCACATCAGCATCCTGTGTCATACCAGTCGGGAACCTAGACTTGTGTGACACGCCGATGAGTAATATCCCCATCTCTCGTGCTCTCACAGTAAGGAGAGTCAGCAATAAAGTGCAGAATCCTGTCTCCAGAACCCTACGCCTGCCTAACTCCAGGTCTCACAGACACACAAATCCTTCATCGATGTCAATCGGAGAACTTAGTGACGCAAATCCTCCAGTTTCTCAAATTAAAAGATATCACTCTGCGTGTCTGAGCATGAGGTAAATCCAATGGCTGTATATGAATGGTAAATCCCCTTGTTACCTAAGAGCCTGATTCCTACAGCTGCTCTGTCCCATGAGAGCCAGCATTCATCATGAAATCGCCGCACTCCCCTTCGCTCTCACCACCTCCACCATCCATACAGTACCACACACGCACACACAAATTATTATTAAGTAACTGGTTCCAACACAAGAAAATGTAGGCAAAAATTAAGTCAACTTAAAATTATGTGTTTGATAAAATGTTCATTCAAGTAGCAATTATTTTTTGGGCTGTTGAACTAGTTACACACACAGTGCTTTTAAACATACAATATTTCCAATTACATTGTGCATGTTCATTTATACAGTAATTAATATTCAACATTTCCTCACCTGGGATTTGAACTCACAACTACTCAGGTCACAGCGTTCTAATCTTCCAGCTACGCCACCATGTCTGGGTCAATGACTGATTTCACCTGTATTCCTACACATTGGACTTAAAAGTAAACCTCAGATCTGTTAAAAGTACACTCAAGAAAAACGATTAAGGAATAACATTAAAACAAAGTAATATGCCCCACCAACAACCGTACAGAAAAACCAAACATCAATTAAATAAGTCAATCAAATCAATAATGAGAGAATAGTCAGATGAACTGATAATTGACACAGACATGGTGGCATAGCAGGAAGCTCGTACTGCCATGAACCAAGAGATTGTGAGTTCACATGTTTTATTTAACCTTTATTTAACTAGGCAAGTCAGTCAAATTCTTATTTGCAATGACGGCCTACCCCGGCCAAACCCTAACCAGTGAGGTCATGTGTTTGGAGATGGAGAGAGAGTCTATGAGCAGCGACATGGGTATGAGGGAACAGACGCGTGTGTGTGTGTGTGCGCCTGTGTCCCAGGTGAGGACATGTTGAATAATAATTACTGTATAAATTAACATGCATAATGTAATCATGTGTCAAATATGTAAGTTGAAAACATTGTAAGTCAAAAGCTGTGTGTGTGTGTAACAAGTTCCACAGCCTTTTTTTAGGTAATAATTTACAACAACAAAAAATTGTTGAAAGAGTATATGAGACAAATTGAGCAAAGACAATTTTAAGTTGACAGAACTTTTGCCGACGTTTTCTAATGTTGGGCCAACTAAAAATGTTAAGTTCAGGTAACACTTTGACCGAAAAGTAAACAAAAAAAAGGCTGTGGAACCAGTTATTTAATAATAATTAGTTGAAACAACTAGATTTGCGGGTGTTTTATACACACACACACACACACACACACACACACACACACACACACACACACACACACACACACACACACACACACACACACACACACACACACACTGTTCCCTCATACCTGTGTCGCTATTCATAGACTCTCTCTCCATCTCCAAACACATGATCTCACTGGTCCTCCACTCAATAGCATCTTTCACACGCACTGTTGGGATTTACCTCACTACATTACTTATATGATCTTTAATTCCCACAGTAACCTACAATATGGGACTTTTGAAAAGGTGATGAAAGCCTTGATAAGTTATGTTTGTTTAGTTTTGGGGGCTGGGGAGAGGTGGAGAGAGAGAGGGGAGGAGGGAGGAGAGAAGGAGGAATGTTAGCTGGCTGTAAGAGGGTGTAGAGACTTAGTGCCGGTGGACTGGTCGAAGCACTAGGCATGTCTGTGGTCCCTATGGGAAGACGCCAAAGGAAAACACAGAGCAAATCAGCTCGCAGAGACATTTCCTGTGCTTGTTTTATCAGATGAGGAAAGAAGCCCAGGGGCAAAAGGCATGCTCAACAATGTTACACACTTTCAGGCCCGCCATCGTTTTGGGAGCTGAACATAACACATCTTTAGAGGATGACATAAGTAGTAGTGTATGAGTCTCGGAGTAGTGAACTGAACTCACGCTCCCACGATAACCCCCAGCCTTGAGGTCTATACCTTGGGGTGAAAAAATTTACTTTTACCTTATAAGACTTGGGTTGAGTAAGCCAAGGGTTCCTGTACCGTCGCCCATCCACTAAATATAGAGTTTGTTGTGTTGTGAGTGAGTTGGATGTGAAAATATCCTTATACAGCTGGTGGACTTCTGGAGGCCTCGGTGCCTGCCAACTGGCATTCGATGGGTAAATGTGCCAATTATCAACAGTCTGCCATACTACCAATTAGGGAATCTGGCCTTGAATGATAGCACTTCAAAGTCTGAGAAATGCGGGAGAGGTTTTATCGAAAAGGCCTTCTAATCTGAGCCACAGCAAAAAGAATGAGTGTCAGCGTTCTTCTTCGTCACCAGGGAGAAATCCAGACTCTTCGTTCCCCAGAGGAGTTCTACTACTGCCAGAGTCTCTCCATACCAAGGACTGAGGAGACATACGACCCTGCTTTGGCACAGGTTCTAAAGCAATGCAGAACCTTTCCATTGCAACCTGGCTGGGTAATGAAGAACAACAAACAGAATATAAAGTTGAATTACAGAGTGGATTTCATGCCATGAGAGGAAAGATTAAAAAGGAGAGTGAGGAATTTTTGATTTATATATTACTAACAAAACATCTGTAAGCCAGTTATTGCATATTTGCTGGGTCCTAAATAAACTAAATCTAGAGTTTCAGTTTCAGCTGGCCGCTCTTACATCACAAATTAGGAATGCCGCATTTGACCCATTTTTTTGATCGTCACCAGTTAAGAGTTAAGCAGATTCCTTTTTTCCCCTCAAATTTTCCAAATGTGCTCCAACTTGACCATATTATACAACTTACAGTGTGGTTCTGGATACAGTGCAATCAAATTACATGCTATCAAAGCAGAAAATAAATAACAGTGAGTATGCTATGGCCAGAGTCCAGGGCAGAATCACTTGAGGTTTAGTTCCATGTCAATCATCCTCCATTTCAAATTAACTGAACGCTCCACGAGAACAGTTGTCGAGAGGACACAAATTTGAGCTTTGTGGTCCAATTCGATTTCTCCCTTGGAGACATTGATCATGTTGACTCTTTTGATCAAAGATGAAGAAGAGACATCTTTGTTGTGTAACTGATAGCATATAAAGATGGCTCCTCGATCCCACAAATATATCTTGAGGTGGCAAATCTGCATAAAATCAACCCAAGTAGCAATAAACTGAACTAGGCAAAACATGCTTTAAGTTGTCCATTATGAGACAAACCAGAAAATAGGCTCTGGCAAACTCCAAGAACACTGTGTATGTTTGGATTTACATGTCAACATGTAATAATTTTGAACTCCTTTCAGAACATTTGATAAACATAAATTGAATATATTATCGGTAATCAATGGTAACAGCAAAAATTAACAAACTAATAGTTTGTGTTACACAATTTCCGATGCAAGTTCTCTTTTTCGTACTTCAGTTTAGTTGGCAGCCTCTCTCAGTGGTGGTAATAGTTACTGTAGGCTTGCACGCTGCGGCAGAGATATAAAGAACTTCTGGAACTGAATACAGCAGTGGATTAAAGCTCTGCCTCGCATCACAGAGGCACTGCAGAACTCTAGGTTACACAGGCAGCCCAAATCTGATTTTTTTTTCTCTAATTGGTCTTTTGGCCAATCAGATCAGCTCTGAAAAATATCTGATATGAAAAGATTTGATGTGATTGGTCAAGATTGTGCTGCCTTTGTAAACACAGCCAGAGAGACTCAGAGACACACAGAAAAAACCCCAGAGATATTTCTCATGAATCCCAAGAGGACGCCACCTTTAAAAGATATTATGCTTCAACTAGCCTTCTCTCAAATACTAACTGTGTCTAACAAATAGCCTTTCCTCATAACCACAGTGTCTCCAGGCACTCCTTTAAAGAGAGAGGGACAGGGTTAACACCGTTTTTAATAACTGTATCAGCTTCTCAACCCTGAAGACAGTGGTATTGATTCCTGAGTAGAATGTGTTTTCACACCTGCAGGGACCTTGAACACAAGTAGCTCAGGTCAGTCAGAAAGCAATGAAAAGTTATCTAGTACAGTTAAGGGGATCTACTATTTTGTTTGTGAATCCAAAGGCTGCATAAAAGCCCTGCCCTTGGCCACAATCTATTGCATGCTCCAGGGTGAAGCCTCAAGTCTATGTCCAAGTCCCATCCCAAAGTTCCAACCTTTGGCCAACTAGGCCTAAACTCCCTTCTCTAGTCCTTGAGGGCGTATTCTCCTCCCTTCACCACTGGTCTGAAGCCATCTTTACGTATTTTTGAGTAATGATTAAGGTTATGGAAGAACTGATCCTGAAACAGTATGTAAATGAAGGGCAGAGAGAGCAGAGTAACTACAGCCTGTACTGCACAGGGCACACCAGACTCCGGAAACCCAGGGCAGTGCTCCATACATCCTGCCCGGGCCCTAGCCCATGCCAAACCCTTGTTATCACTGTGCAGAATTACCTCCAGACCCCCCTTCCCTCTCTCTCCGCACAGCACAGCGCATTACCCAGGCTCTCTATACGCTAAAGAAAAGAAGCCGAAAGAGGCAAAAAATAGGCAGAAAGAGACTAAAAAACTAAGCCTGGCTGTTATGCATTCCAAAGGCTATTCCAATCGGCTGTCAGCAGGCTCAATCTGTTCCTTATAAGGCATTCCCCTCATATTTTCCAAACACTGCAGTGTTATCAGATACAGCTTCATGGACAATTACTGTGCTGTCTAGCTTGGAGCATTCTGCAGCTCCATAGCCCCCTAACCCCCTTTTCTACCGTTCACTCACTTCACAGTAACTGCTTTGTAATCAACCTGAGATCAAACGGAAGGCTGAGATAAACTACGTTGAAATATAAAGAGGTGGTTGGCTGGTTGGCCCAAGTGATGGTGGGATTGCACAGGACATGATTCCTTCAAACTATTTGGGTGGATTAATTTGGAGTTATTGCACATCTCACTGCAATGGTTTACTGTACCACAATGCGGTCAGATGAGAGAGAGACAAGGTTCTTGGAATACCACACACTGTTTGGACAGTGTTGAATCAGCGAGTGGCCTTCTAAAGCCAGTTGTAACATCAGCGTTTCCTGTTGCTTTGATAAACTTAGATATCAAGTTGATTACTCAGATTAATAATGGTTTAACTAGGCTCAACTGGTGCTGTGTAGCATCAGCTAGACCTACATAGGGATAAGGATTCTAGCCAACCCAGTGCAGATGGTTAAGCCTATCCCTGATTTGGACCCACATTTGGACCCCCAGTGGAGAGGACCTGACCTGACCTGATGGATCCTTTGCTTTCATGACATCCCTTGGCTCAGGCAATTGAAGACAGCTATTCGTCTACAAGAGCCGGTAAAATCCCACACCTCAACGCAAAGGCCTCAGTTTACAGTTGGAGAATGTCCAGTGCAGTCAAAGGCTCGCCACAAATATTTTGGGATATATTTTGGGTAGACAGCAAATTAAAAGAAAGTGCTTTTAAGTGTAAAATTCTTTATTTTGTGTAAAGGGGGATGTTGTTTTGTTTGTTTTTCATTGAGGTAATAGCCAGTTAAAACAAATGCATTCATAATGTAATTATTTATATATGTGTAATTCATCCTAAAGTTAGCCCACTGGCAAATACCAATCAAAAGCATAATTAAATCATCACATGCCACATTACCTGAAATTGTCAATTAATATGCAGCCTCTGTATTGTCTATTATAATGGAGATAGATCTGTCTCCCCTCCCTCTCCATGAGTTTGGAGACTGCCTCCTCATATTTGTCTGATAAGAATCTATGGCATGGGGAGGGCAGGGACCGAGGGGACATTCCAGAATTCACATCCAGATCCGTAATGGGTTTTGTAAAGTGATTTGCCATATAATAAAACCTATTCTACTCGATAACAACCACATTTCATTGCCATGCACAAATAATCTACATTACTCTTTAATTCTTTATAGTTAAAATTTCGATTTTGAAAAAAGTTATTAGGAATCTGCTGGTTGTGCGCACCGTGTGCAGTTTGCTGTAAAAAAATCTATAATTTTAAAATGACATATAATAAATTGCAGCATTACATAGCCCCAAAAGAGCATCGCACAAGTTGTAAACATAGGCACTACGTTCGTGCGCGCTACACAAATTTCACCAAGTTGGATAAACAACACAAACAATTTCGGAGGCGCAAAACTTACCTATTGAGTTCACAAAGTAAACTATTGTTGATTCACCTGGTTAGAAAACAACCACGAATCAGGCCAGTCAATGTAGAGAGACAAAATCTGCCTTCGGATCGGTCTGCTCCACAGTATTCAATAATAGGCTACTACAAAGCGTAAGCCCCTCCCTTCAAAACATAATCGCACACATCTCTCATAATGTTTACAGCTGGAGAGCCCTATGCATTGTCCGTAGTCTGGTCCAAGAGCTACCAAGCCTATGCATTTAAGAATTCACTCTGGCCAAACTTGTCAGTAGAAAAAACACGATGTCAAAAGTCAAAAACTCAGTCCATCACTTCGTAAAAAAGTGAAGAAATAAAGGTCGACATTGAAAGTAATACCACAAAAAAATGTATCTAAGCAGCCAAAACTCACATGCAGAGAATGCCCTTTTTTGGTTATCCTTCAAGGGGCCTCTGAAAGAAAATCCTCTGTCAGGAAAGATCATATGAAATGTTCATCTTGGCGGAAAAGGGGGCCGTTTGCTCAAACAAACACTTAGAGACTAGCGTATTTAGAAAGGACTCAAAATAGCCCCCATTGTTTTGATACATGCTGGGATTAACCAGGTAATAAAGTGAGACTTTTAACACATTCGTGTATTGCAGGGCACATTTAAAGCTCTTTCGACAACGTTTTTACTCATTCAGTTATGTAATAGCCTACATTTTTGTTTGATTAATTTGGTTGAGATGTCATTCTTATCATTCGGGTCCATTGTGACCTTTTTTTTGTCAACAAAATTTGAGCAAAATTAAGTTGAAAAGCGTATTTTCCAGATGTTGATGTCAGGTGCATTTTAGGTGCCGAATTAAAGGAGAAAATGTGATTTTTCGGACTAGAAAATATGTATTTTCCGTACATTGAAATCAGGTGCATTTTAGTTGCTAAATTAAAGGAGAAAATACATATTATCTGGACATTGAAAATACTTAATTTCCAGATGTTCTCAGGGTAAGCACAATCATACTTTTCCAAGCCTCTTATTATAGGAGAGAGGAGCCAACTGAAGATTTCAACATAATATTCATTATTGTTCACATCTGTCACGTGTACAGTGCATTCAGAAAATATTCAGACGCCTTGACCTTTTCAACATTTTGTTACATTACAGCAATCTACACACAATACCACATAATGACAAAACAAAAACTGTCTTTTAGAAATGTTTGCAAATGTATATATATACGTAAAAAAAAAAAGAAATATCAAACCAACAGACCACTTAAAATCAAATCAAATCATGTCCAATCAATTTAATATAGCACAGGTGGATTACACTGAAGTTGTAGAAACATCTCAAGGATGATCAATGGAAACAGGATACACCTGAGCTGAATTTCGAGTTACATAGCAAAGGGTCTGAAGACTTATGTAAACAAGGTATTTCTGTTTATGGATTTTAATAAATGTGCAAACATTTCTAAAAACGTGTTTTTGCTTTGTCATTATGGGATATTGCTGATATTGCAATTTATTTTTAATAAGGCTGTAACGCACTGTAACAAAATGTGGAGAAAGTCAAGTAGTCTGATCACTTTCCAAATGCACTGTACTTATGTTCACTCAAAAGCATTAAACTGGCAGTGATGCTCTTCACAATTATATAACCTATTAAATAAACCAACAGACCACTTAAAATCAAATCAAATTTTATTGGTCACATACACATGGTTAGCAGATGTTATTGCGAGTGTAGCGAAATGCTTGTGCTTCTAGTTCCGACAGTGCAGCAATATCTAACAAGTAATCTATCAATTCCACAACAACTACCTAATACACACAATCTAAGTAAAGTCATGGAATAAGAATATATACATATAAATATATGGATGAGCAATGACCGAGCGGCATAGGCAAGATGCAATAGATGGTATAAAATACAGCATATACATATGAGATGAGTAATGCAAGATATGTAAACGTTATTAAAGTGGCATTATTAAAGTGACAAGTGTTCCATTTATTTAAGTGGCCAATGATTTCAAGTCTGAATGTAGGCAGCAGCCTCATTGTGTTAGTGATGGCTGTTTAACAGTCTGATGGCCTAGTTTGCGTTGTGCCCGGTGATGCGTTGTGCCGATCGCACCACCCTCTGGAGAGCCCTGAGGTTATGGGCGGTGATGCAGCCCGACAGGATGCTCTCAATTGTGCATCTGTAAAAGTTTGTGAGGGTTTTAGGTGACAAGCCAAATTTCTTCAGCCTCCTGAGGTTGACGAGGCGCTGTTGCGCCTTCTTCACCACACTCCTTGTGTGGATTAACACGTTTAAATGTCTTACACACGTCGGCCATGGAGAAGGAGAGCCCACAGTCCTTAGTAGCGGGCCGCGTTGGTGGCACTGTATTATCCTCAAAGCAGGCAAAGAAGATGTGTAGTTTGTCTGGCAGCAAGACGTCGGTGTCCGTGACATGGCTGGTTTTCTTTTTGTAGTCCGTGACTGTCTGTAGACCCTGCCACGTACGTCTCGTCATTTAATTGCGACTCCACTTTGTTTCTCCTCTACAAGTCGAGGAGCGCCTTCAGCAGCATGCGACAATATTGCAGAGTCTCGGCACAGCCATGGATAGCGTGCTGCAGAGCATGGAGCGATGGGAGAGAGGAGGATTTTCAGCGCCTCTACCATCAACACAACCTCCCACTCCACAACCCACACAACTGTCCACCCCTCCTTCAACTGGTCCCAGTGGGATTCGGCTCGCGCTCCCGAGGGAGTATGATGGGACGGCTGCCGGGTGTCAGGGGTTCCTACTCCAGATGGAGCTCTACCTGGCGACCGTTCACCCGGCTCCTTCGGGACGCGAGAGCGTGTCCGCCCTCGTCTCCTGTCTAACCGGGAAAGCCCTGGAGTGGGCCAACGCCGTAACGGGAGAGGAAGGAGCGGCGTTGGACCACCCACTGTTTCCGGGCAGTATTCGATCATCCACCTGTGGGTAGAGAGGCGGGTGAACGCTTGTTCCACCTCAGACAGGGGACGAGGAGCGTACAGGACTTTGCGCTGGAGTTCCGAACTCTGGCCGCCAGCGCGGGATGGAGTGACAGGGCCCTGATCGACCAATATAGATGCAGTCTGCACGAGGACATCCGACGGGAGCTGGCATGCAGAGACACCACCCTTTATTTTGACCAGCTGGTGGACATGTCCATCAGGCTGGATAACCTGCTGGCCACCCGGGTCTCCCTACGGCCCTACAGACTGCAGAGGCCCTGTTCACCCATGTCTTCCGGCATTACGGGGTGCCTGAGGATATAGTTTCTGATCGGGGTACCCAGTTCACGTCCAGGGTTTGGAGGGTGTTTATGGAATGTTTGGGGGTCTCGGTCAGCCTGACCTCAGGTTTTCACCCCGAGAGTAAAGTCAAAGTCAAAGTCACCATTATTAGTCAGTTGTACAACCGAATGCCTTCAACTGAAATGTGTCTTCCACATTTAACCCCTCTGCCTTAATCGACATCCACGTCTTCGGCGCCCGGGGAACAGTGGGTTAACTGCCTTGTTCAGGGGCAGAACGACAGATTTTTACCTTGTCAGCTCGGGGATTCAAACTTGCAACCCTCCGGTTACAAGTCCAACACTCTAACCACTAGGCTACCTGCCGAGTAACGGGCAGGTGGAAAGAGTCAACCAGGATGTGGGTAGGTTTCTGCGGTCCTATTGCCAGGACGGCCGGGGGGGAGTGGGCAGTTTTCATCCCTTGGGCAGAGATGGCCCAAAATTCACTCCGCCACTCCTCCACTGGTCTCTCCCCTTTCCAGTGCGTACTGGGATACCAGCCGGTTCTGGCACCGTGGCATCAGAGCCAGATCGAGGCTCCTGCGGTGGATGAATGGTTTAGGCGCTCGGAGGAAACCTGGGAAGCCGCCCATGTGCAACTACAACGAGCCGTGAGGCGGCAGAAGGCGAGCGCCGACCGCCACCGCAGTGAGGCCCTGGTATTCGCACTGGGGGACAGGGTCTGGCTCTCGACCCGAAACCTGCCCCTCCGCCTGCCCTGCCGGAAGCTGGCCCTTTAAAGTCCTGAGGAGATTGAACGAGGTATGTTATAAGTTACAGCTTCCCCCAGATTACCGTATTAACTACTTAGGTAGCAGTGGGGGCACTACCTGGTGAAATGCAAGGCGCCAAATTCAAAATCCAAAAGTTGAATTATTAAACATTCATCAATATACAAGTGTTGCATAGTCATCAAAAGCTCTGCTTCTTGGCAATATCACAGCGTTGTCAGATTTCAAAAAGGCTTTACGGCGAAAGCACAACATTTGATTGTTTGAGGGTAGCACCTCCAATATTTCCGCATTAGCATAAATTCATAAACCATCGCGGTTCACACAAAACACATTTCACAGCGAAAACAAATCCCTTACTGTTCTGTTCCCCAGTTTCTGTGTTGTGCTTTTGCTTGTATGTGTGTGTTTCAGGATGGCTTCCTGAATTCCCCCCATTACTAATTGAAGCTGACCCCGCCCCCTCGTCAGGATACAGCTGTATCCCATTAGACTCCTTCTCCAGCTATATAAGCCAGTGTTCTGTTGCTCAGAAGGGAGACGAGGCTGAGAGACAAGGCTGATAGACGAGGCTGATAGACAAGGCTGATAGACGAGGCTGATAGATGAGGCTGATGACTGAGGGTGAAGTGCATCCTGAGTTTATGGTTGTGAAGAGATTGTGGTATGTTCTATGTTAGTTGTTGCTGATTATTATGTTCTGTGTTAGTTTGTTTTGCTCAAAGAGAGAGAGCTTCTAGCATATCCTGAGTTCGTTTTTTCTCAAGTTGGTTGTGAAATAGTTTGTATTGTTCTGTTTCATTTGTTCCCAGGGGGGAAGGGGGAGGCACCTAGGGAGTGCTTAGGCAAGAGGCCTGCGGGCATACATAACCCGTAGTACCCCCTTTACATTGCCCCGATTTTACCCTTTATCTTCTACTTCGGGTCGTTCAGACGCTAGGCTAAAAGTGAGGCTGGCCCGTTTAGAAATGGAGCAAAAAGATAAAGAGAGACAGATTAGGTTCGATTTAGAAATGAGGAAAATGGAAATCGACAAGGAGGTGAGGATCCGACAACTGGAGCTAGACACTGGCTCCAGGGCGACTCCACAACCTGCTCATCATCAAGCCCACTTCGATGTGAGTAAAAATATAGCTTTAGTCCCTCCATTCCGGGAGTCGGAAGTTGATTCCTATTTCTCTGCGTTTGAGCGTGTGGCCGCTGCGCTGCATTGGCCACTCGAGGTTTGGCCACTTCTGTTACAATGTAAATTGTCTGGGAAAGCCCAGGAAGTAGTAGCTGCTCTCTCCCTGGAAGACAGTTTACAGTATGATACAGTTAAATCAACCGTGTTGTGGGCTTATGAGTTGGTGCCTGAAGCTTATAGGCAGCGCTTCAGGAACCACAAACTTTTGTTGAGTTTGCAAGAGACAAAGAGTCTCTGTTTAATCGCTGGTGTTCAGCTAGCAAAGCTAACACCTTTGCTGATATTCGGGAGTTGATGCTGTTGGAGGATTTTAAAAGCAACCTCCCTGATAGAATTGTAGTTCATTTAAATGAACAGAAAGTGACGACATTGGCCCAGGCAGCAGTGTTGGCAGATGAGTATGCTTTGACACACAAGACTGTCTTTGGTGCGTCTCGTTTTGAAGGCCGACTGATTACGTCATCAGTGCCTCGTTCAGGTCGCTTTTCCTCTGACAACTCTAAGCCTTCCCATGAAATCCGTGAATGTTTTTACTGTCATCAAAAGGGTCACGTGATTGCGGACTGCCCGGTTTTGAAAAATAAACCGAAGCAGTCCCTGTCACCATCCCCTAAATTGAAAAGTGTGGGTTTAGTCCAGTCTTTGGCTCGTTCGTTGGACAGAGTTATTGATTCAGCATTTGGGAAAACGGATCCTATCTATGCTCCGTTTATCACTGCCGGTTGTATTTCCTTAACTGGAGAACAAGCGGATCAAAAACCAATACCAATCTTACGAGATACCGGGGCGGCGCAGTCAGTAATCCTTACTGATGCTTTACCCTGGTCCTCTGAAACGTATTGTGGCTCGCATGTTATATTACAGGGTATAGCGACAAAAACAGTACCTGTACCATTACACTGGGTCCACTTAGTGTCAGATTTGGTATCAGGACGTTTTCGTGTTGGTGTAGTGTCCACACTGCCAGTAAAAGGAGTCACATTGCTACTAGGGAACGATATTGCTGGTGGTAACGTCACTCCTGTGTTAGAGGTAGTAGACAACCCAGAAATCAAAACAGGAGATGATAAATTGGTTCAAGCGTTTCCCCATGTTTTTCCTGCTTTTGTGTTAACGAGGGCACAATCTCGCAAGCTGGGAGATGTGGTAGATTTGGCTGGTTCCATTTTTGAGAATGTTGAGGTAGAAGACAATGCACCGAGTATTTCTTCTGCAATGCCGACGGTTTTAACCCCCGTAAAAACTAAGGCAGGGGAAAGCAAAATCGCGCCCCAATTACATGACATTCTTTTGTCTGTCACCCCCGAGAAGGTGATTGAATTTTAAAAAACAGACGCAAGTCTTCGCAAATGTTTTGCTTCGGTAATTTCTACTGAGGAAGCTAAAACTAAGGAGACTGCCTACTTTATGGAAGCAGGAGTTTTGATGCAAAAATGGGCAGCTCATGACACCGTTAGTGACTGGAGTGAAGTGTGTCAAGTGGTTCTTCCTACACCGTTCCGACAGCAGGTGCTCTCACTCGCCCATGACCAAGCGTGGTCCGGACATTTGGGGATCACAAAGACTTATAACAGAGTCCTTCGACATTTCTTCTGGCCAGGTTTGAAGTCAGACGTGGTCCAATTTTGTAAAACATGTCATGTATGTCAACTCACTGGGAAAGCAAATCAAACAGTTCCTCGTGCGCCGCTCTGCCCGATTCCTGTGGTAGAGGAACCGTTTGAACGAGTAATAATTGATTGTGTAGGTCCGTTGCCGAAAACCAGATCAGGTAACCAGTTCTTACTAACAATAATGTGCAGTGCTACTCGATACCCAGAGGCTATACCTCTTCGTACTATAACGGCTAAGACTGTGGTGAAGGCACTAGTGAAGTTCTTCTCTACATTTGGACTCCCTAAAGTAATCCAAACTGATCAGGGAACTTTATGTCAAAACTGTTCTCAAATGTGTTAAAGACATTGTGTATTACCCATCAGGTCTCTAGTCCGTATTATCTGGAGAGTCAAGGGGCCCTCGAACGCTGGCATCAGACGCTAAAGGCGATGCTACGCAAGTATTGCATGGATACCAGTACTGATTGGGATGAGGGGGTGCCCTTTGTCCTATTTGCTATTAGGGAAACCCCACGGGGTCCGCTAAAGGTTTTGAGGGAGCATATCCTATCTCCTATACCCAGTAGCGCCCCTAAAAATGTGTTGGATTATGTCAGTAAGATGTGGGAGAGACTGCACACGGCATGTGCGTTGGCCCAAAAGTCTCTCTCCTCGTCTCAAAAATCATGAAGCAAATGGTGGCGGGCTCTGATTGTACAAGGGGCATACTCCTCCAAGAGGCGTACGTAACACTTACCTTTTGAAGAACTTCTGCTGAGGGCTTCCCAAGTATCCAATGAAGACATCCAATGGTTCTTTTGTTAGAAAAAGTCATTTATTATATTCATAAATCTCCGTTTGGTTGGTGCGTTATGTTCAGAAAATCCAACGTCGAATCGCCCATTGAAACGTGAAGAGAACGCGTTCAAATATACCTATAAACTTTTCCTAAACAAATCAAATACCAGTTAAAATGCATCCATAGCTATCCTTTTATGAATATTAGTGATAATATTTCACTCGGATGGTCACCTATACCTTACATAAGTAAAATAAAATGGGGCGCTCGAGCCAGACTCGCACCCGAGAAAACTTGTTGACATTTCAGGTCCCCATGCCATTTCCTGTACCTATTCGTTGTGTTTACTCCAATCTCTCTGTCTTTGTATATAGACTGCTGACATCTAGTGGAAGCCATAGGTACTGCAGTCTCAGTCCTGGTAACAAATGGATTCAATAGGGAGTGTGTCTACCAGAGCCAAAGGTCACCAGAAACTGATTTCCGGATGTTTTTTTCTCTGGTTTTTGCCTGCTAAATGAGTTATGTTATACTCACAGACATTATGTTAACACTTTTAGAAACTTCAGAGTGTTTCCTATCCAATAGTACTAATTATGTGCATATCCTATTTTCTGAGCCTGAGTGGCAGGCATTTTGCTTTGGGGACGCCAGACTCTCCAAAACCGTCACCTCACCTGCCGCTCCCTAAGAAGTTAACTCCTCGTTCCATGTGTCTCTCCTCAGGCTGGTGGTGGCTGGTCCACTCCAGGAGTTTGAGGTACGGGAGGTTCCTCCGCCTCCTCTGGACATCGAGGGGGCCCCGGCATATACTGTTCCAGCCATTATGGACTCTAGATGTCGGGCAGGGGGCCTCCAGTACGATCCAGAGGAGAGATGCTGGGTGCCGGTGAGAGACATCCTATACCCTTCATTGCTGCGGGCGTTTCACCGTCTCCACCCGGATCGCCCTGAGCCTCGTACTCTGGGTCGTCCCGCAGGCCGGTATCTGCGCGCTGCTGGAGCCGCGCGTCAAGAGGGGGGGGACCTTCACGACTTCAGCCGAAGTTGGTCCCTCTCCTTGCTCGGGTGGCTTTCGTGTGGTTGGTTTTTTCCCCATTCATGTATTTTTGAAATATTGAGTAAAGCATTTGAAAACTCATATTCTTGTCCGGCGCCTGACTCTGCCTTACCGGCATCACGGAGAACTTTGACAATTGAAAGCATGCTGGGAATTATTGTGATGAGCTCCGCCTCCAAACACATACACATTTGGTCAGTGCGGATCAGGGCCCTTAGTAATCAAGCGTCTTAGAATTACTCCTAGCGTCTCTCTCCTAATTTCAGCGATGAGTTGATCTCAGAGAAGAGCCGTTAAGGGAAAGTGTGATGACATTTTGTAGTTTTTCAAGTAGAAAAAGGGCACACTGAGCGGATTACGCATTTCCGAAAACAAGACTGATATGTTTAAGCAACATTAATCTCAAATCAATTACAGGCCTATCAACATAACGTTATGATGTTTGTTTTGTAGGCTATTCGATGTCTTGTTTGTATTGTTATATTAAAATGTACTCGACATAAAATATAATTATAATGGTGTTGGCCAATTGTAAAATTGGTTATTAAGCCTATTTAGGTTAAATAATACTCCCAGGCACACAGGCGCATGAAAAGTTGACAATGTGGTGAGAGATAGGCTAATCTAACTCACCAAATTAGTTTGAGAGGACATTATGAACAGCTGTCTCACATTACCCTCTTTACATAGAACTACATATCCCTTTTTGGTTTCTAGTCTTTTTAAACACAACATGTCATATTATGCATCAATAAAAAGAAAACCGAACTGGCGGAGGAGGAAAGTATTTTACTTGAGAAACACAAAAGTATTATCAAGGGCGAATTTAGTCCTACATTGACCAGCCAGCACAAGGAATCCAATAAATAGCACATTTCATTGTTACTTAAGAACTACTGAAGAATGTGAAAAACGCTGGTACACCATCCTATCAAAATGTAGGTTGGAGATTGCCAACTTCTGCAGGGAAACTGAAAAAACAGGTAGGCCTGACTAATGTCACGCACACTGTAAAGTAGACTATTTTGTTGTCTTATGGGTATTCTCTGCATTCAGGAGGTGGCCCTCTACCTAAACCCCTCAGTGCCATAGCTGAATGTGTGTTTAACTATCTGTGTCGCTCAAATGTGACCAGCTTGTGCATTGGAGAGGGCCAAGCTGGTGTGCTTTTGAGGGTCAACGAGCAGGACAATAAGTAGGATTTAAACTTACTGTTGAATTTCAAACACTTTTATTCACATTATATTTTGCTTAACAAACCATTTTTATTGGACACTAGTAAGATAAACTGAAAACAATAATTATCTCTAGCTCCAGCTTCTGGCACAGCGTCTGAGGGGACCTACATCTCGCTGTTGCTGCAGGACACCCATCCACCAGAAGCTCCCCGGAAGGTCTGGTTTCCAACAAACCAGGAGGACATTGCTCAGCTGGAACGGGAGAAGACACAATTAAAAATAAAAGTTTTGCGCTTGCAGGAAGAATATTACTCTCTTACAATATAAAAGCGTAAGAAATAATATGGTGTTTATTTGTTCACAGTAATCTAGCCTATACTTAAACGTTAGTCCATTATGGCATGTCTGTATTGTGCTTTCCAACTCCTTAGGTTAAAGTTAAGCTGTAGCTAGATATTGTGTTCTGCAAGACCATTCTCGTGTGCTGACACAGCACCAAAACAATGTGTGGAGCACAGGAGGTCGGGGGCACCTTAATTGGGTAGGACGGGCTCGTGGTAATGGCTGGAGTGGAATGAGTGGAATGGTATCAAATTCACCAAACACATGGTTTCCACATGTTTGATGCCATTCCATTAGCACCGTTCCAGCCATTATTGTGAGCCTTCCTCCCCTCTGCAGCCTCCACTGGTGTGGCGAGCCTACCTAAAGTGAAGGTTGGCAAAGTGCTGGTCGGAAAAGAGTTCCCTCTCAACCTATGGCACTGGGTCATCATCGCAATCGTCTCCATCACTGTCATCCTCACTGTCATTGTCAGTTTCTAGGTTTCCATTGTCGGGAAGTTAGAGGGATCAGCAGTGGTTCGAAGATGTCGTGCAATGTAGATGGGTTAGCTGACAACGTCACAAACGATACGCACGCTTCAATGGGGCAGAAGTCTGTGAGTTGTTGTGATTCTGGATGGCCAGATAGCTACCAACAATGACCATAAACTGTCATGTGGGAAATCCTAAGTGACTTGTTTCAGCTAGTTTCATCTTTTTCTTGATACCATGTCTTGTTTTGAAGTGTTTGGATAGATTTTATGCCAATGCTAATATGGTTAAAATTCAACCAACCAACCAACTGTAACCATGTATTTGAGAGACAAAAATGGCTTTTTGTACAAATGTATTTATGTTTTCAGTAAACATTGAAGAGGAACATGTTTACATGTTGTCAACATGGGGTTGTCTGTTTTGCTGCTAAACAACCAACCAGTCTATTGCACAAGCCATTATTATGCGACAGACCATCCTTGAGCTGTGACGCACCTCCTCTTCTGATAAAAACATATTTACATGTAATTTTATATACTGTAGATTCATATTTTAAATATGCTGAGATAAAGTCCAATAAAAGTTTTTGGGCCTAAAGTCCATTACAACAAATGTTAGGCCTATTGCCTCAGCCGTTAATAATTGAGCTGAGCGCCGGGAAGAGGTTGTATGAAAGGGGTCAGCAGCCATCTCCTCTGGGGGTACCCCTTGTCAACAAGCAGGTGACATCCGGGGGAACAACATTGCGCTCAAACAGCATGTTGAGGCCACTCTCACTGAGCACTCTGGAGTCATGTGTAGACCCAGGCAAGTTGGCTACAAAATCAAGCATCATATAGACTGCATTAATAACCACTTTGGTGTTAATACTGTGGTACTGCCTTCGATTGATGAATGTGTCCTCATCCCTGTGTGGGGCAATGCTTTTGATGTGGGTACAGTCAATGACGCCAACAACCCCCCGGGAAAACCAGCGATTTGCATGAAAGCAGCTTGTTTTTGAATAATCTGGCTTTGAGTGGTGGGAAAATCAATGAACCTAAGGTGCCGTAAGTGCCATCAGGGTTTGACGGATTGCTCTGCTGATAGTAGTCTGTGATGGACACAAATCATGTTACACTGTTGCATTTTTCCTGTTGCCAAGAAGTGTAAAGTGCCAATTACTTTGATCTCTGCCGTGAGAGCACACGATCGTCCAGTACGGGAAGAAATAGCATCAACGACAAGGTCAGTCACATAAAGTATTGCCATTATTAAGCATTTTTAAAACATCCCTCCTCTCCCTAAATGTGCGTGCTTGCTGTCTTCTCAATGCATCCATCTTCTGGCAACTCCTAACCAGTTAGGACACCTCTCAAGCTCTCATAAATACACCCTGAGATATGAGTACTTTTATGTCACAGGAATGTTGATAACATGCTCTTACTCCTATGCGTAAAAGTACTGTAGAACCACATTTTGGGGCAATTTCCTACTCTGAGACGCTTGATAACTACGGGCTCAGATCACAATCTGAACTAATATTAAACGTCTAGGCGGTTCTAAATGTTAGTGGGTTTGTAAGGAGCCGCCACCCCATAATAAAACAATAGAGCCAGTGTTCTGCAGATTACTATTAAATAGCAGAAGGGCATCTCTGCTCTTTTGTTCTCCTCTTAAAACAATGATATCATAGACAAAGGCTGCATTTAAGCAAAGGAGGCCATTGAACCAGAAAAATACACATGCATAGTAATTCTCTATTGCACATGTTAAGTCATAATCTGTACACTTATGGTATAATCAATATGTTGTGAGTGTGTGTGTGTGTGTGAGTGCCACTGTATGTGTGTGACAAAGTGTTTGTTAGATGTTCTGTATAAACAGAATTCCAATCAACCATGCTCACATCAGATAAATCCAGCAAACACAAAATATGAAATGTTTGTTTGCTCTCTGCGTAAATCGAGATAAAGTCCCAGGTATTTAACCTCAAGGTAGATAATTCAGAACGGCACATTTCCCCTTCTCCTTTACTCACAAATCCCCAGCCCCACAAATCACCAACCTTCACTATTCTCATACAAAACCACTCTCATGCATAATTTGATTGCTTAAAATATCATGTAGCCGAGGTATGTTTATAGTTGTTATAATAACCTGGAGCTCTGCAGGCTGTTGTTGTTCACGCCATAATTACATCATGATCTCACGTGTTTACCTCAACAATACACTGTGGTTTATGCTATGCCAAATCAAATCAAATGACATTTTATTCGTCACATTCTTCTTAAACAACAGGTGTAGACTAAAAGTGAAATGCTTATGGGCCTTTCCCAACAATGCAGAGAGAAAGAAAATAGAGAAATAATAGAAAAGTAAAACACATAATAATATACAAGGGGTACCGGTAGTACCGAGTCGATGTGCAGGGGTACGAGGCAATTGAGGTAGATATGTACATACAACTAGGAATAAAGTGGCATATAGTAAACAGTAGCAGCAGTGTATGTGAAAAAAAGTTTGTGCAAAAAGGGTCAATGCAGATAGTCTGGGTAGCTATTTAGTTAACTATTTAACTAACTATTTAGCAGTCTTATGGCTTGGGTGTAGAAGCTGTTCAGGATCCTGTTGGTTCCCGGCAAGCGGTGCATCAGTACTGCTTGCTGTGCGGTAGCAGAGAGAACAGTCTATGACTTGGGTGGCTGGAGTTTTTGACAATTTCTAGGGCCTTCCTCTAACACCATCTGGTACAGAGGTCCTGGATGGCAGGAGCTCGGTCCCAGTGAAATATACCCCTTCCTTTCTAGGAAATACATATCCAATGGCAGCTTCCCAATTAGTAGAGAAGTCAACCACAATCTGATGGGTAAAAAGCTTCAAGTTCCTAGGCGTGCACATCACTGACAACCTGAAATGGTCCATCCAGACAGACAGTGTGGTGAAGAAGGCACAACAGCCCTCTTCAACCTCAGGAGGCTGAAGAAATTTGGCTTGGCCCCCGACATGGTGTCTCGGGCACGCGAGTGTGTCCGCGTGCGCTATCACGCACATGTTGATTTTGTCCATCCACACCAGACGCGATCAGGACATGCAGGTTGAAATATGAAAATGAACTCTGAACCAAATATATTAATTTGGGGACAGGTCGAAACACATATGAAACATGGCCATTTAGCTAGCTAGCTTGCTGTTGCTAGCTAATTTGTCCTGAGATATAAACATTGGGTTGTTATTTTACCTGAAATGTATAAGGTATTCTTTTTGCTGGATCTTTGTAGAATATCGACCCATCACACAAAATCATGTGTTCTCTGCTCCAAAAATGTATCCACAGATAAAAGTGGAACCTAGTTAGTTTCTAGTAACTTCTCCTAGTTCAGTCTTCTTCTTCTGTGGATTGCATATGGCGGTTGGCAACTGTAACGCAACTTTAAGGTGCCACTAACTGGACTGGAGTGTTTACCTACTGTAGTTCATCTTTCATTCACCCACGTGGGTTAGTATGCTCCTAAAAACCAATAAGTAGATGGGAGAGGCAGGACTTGCAGTATGTCAAGTGTCTAAAATAGAACCAAGTTCTATTTTAGCGCCTGGCTATGCAGGCCCCTGTTGACGTGCATGAGCAGTTTGGATGAAATTATTGAATAACATGTACAGTGAGGGAAAAAAGTATTTTATCCCCTGATGATTTTGTACGTTTGCCCACTGACAAAGAAATGATCAGTCTATAATTTTAATGGTAGGTGTATTTGAACAGTGAGAGACAGAATAACAACAAAAAAATCCAGAAAAACTAATGTGAAAAATGTTAGAAATTGATTTGCATTTTAATGAGGGAAATAAGTATTTGACCCCTCTGCAAAACATGACTTAGTACTTGGTGGCAAAACCCTTGTTGGCAATCACAGAGGTCAGACGTTTCTTGTAGTTGGCCACCAGGTTTGCACACATCTCAGGAGGGATTTTGTCCCACTCCTCTTTGCAGATCTTCTCCAAGTCATTAAGGTTTCGAGGCTGACGTTTGGCAACTCGAACCTTCAGCTCCCTCCACAGATTTTCTATGGGATTAAGGTCTGGAGACTGGCTAGGCCACTCCAGGACCTTAATGTGCTTCTTCTTGAGCCACTCCTTTGTTGCCTTGGCCGTGTGTTTTGGGTCATAGTCATGCTGGAATACCCATCCATGACCCATTTTCAATGCCCTGGCTGAGGGAAGGAGGTTCTCACCCAAGATTTGACAGTACATGGCCCTGTCCATCGTCCCTTTGATGCGGTGAAGTTGTCCTGTCCCCTTAGCAAAAAAAACACCCCCAAAGCATAATGTTTCCACCTCCATGTTTGACGGTGGGGATGGTGTTCTTGGGGTCATAGGCAGCATTCCTCCTCCTCCAAACACGGCGAGTTGAGTTGATGCCAAAGAGCTCCATTTTGGTCTCATCTGACCACAACACTTTCACCCAGTTGTCCTCTGAATCATTCAGATGCTCATTGGCAAACTTCAGACAGGCATGTATATGTGCTTTCTTGAGCAGGGGGACCTTGCGGGTACTGCAGGATTTCAGTCCTTCACGGCGTAGTGTGTTACCAATTGTTTTCTTGGTGACTATGGTCCCAGCTGCCTTGAGATCATTGACAAGATCCTCCCGTGTAGTTCTGGGCTGATTCCTCACCGTTCTCATGATCATTGCAACTCCACGAGGTGAGATCTTGCATGGAGCCCCAGGCCGAGAGAGATTGAAAGTTCTTTTGTCACCTTCTCACCAAGCTGCTTGGCGATGGTCTTGTAGCCATTCCAGCCTTGTGTAGGTCTACAATCTTGTCCCTGACATCCTTGGAGAGCTCTTTGGTCTTGGCCATGGTGGAGAGTTTGGAATCTGATTGAATGATTGCTTCTGAGGACAGGTGTCTTTTATACAGGTAACAAACTGAGATTAGGAGCACTCCCTTTAAGAGTGTGCTCCTAATCTCAGCTCGTTACCTGTATAAAAGACACCTGCGAGCCAGAAATCTTTCTGATTGAGAGGGGGTCAAATACTTCTTTCCCTCATTAAAATGCAAATCAATTTATAACATTTTTCACATGCATTTTTCTGGATTTTTTTGTTGTTATTCTGTCTCTCACTGTTCAAATAAACCTACCATTAAAGCTATAGACTGATCATTTCTTTGTCAGTGGGCAAACGTACAAAACTGGCAGGGGATCAAATACTTTTTTCCCTCACTGTATGTGTACATTTATTTTGCAACGCTCGCACACATAACCCGGCCGATGTGGTCAGCCACCCAAGCCACAGCCTGTTCACTCTGCAACCATCTAGAAAGCAGAGTCAGTACAGGTGCTGGGACAGAGAGCTGGGACAGAGAGAGACTGAAAAAAAATCTCAAAATAGTCACCACTAGCCGGCCTCCCACCCGGTACTCAACCCTGCACCATGGAGACTATGCCCTATGTACATAGTCATTGAACACTGGTCACTTTAATAATGTTTACATACTGTTTGACCCACTTTATATGTAAATACTGTATTCTAGTCAAGGCTCATCCTATACAGTACTGCTGTACACACCTTTCCTATTCATGTACTGTCCAAACTGTCTGTACAGACCATCATACAGTGCCTTCAGAAAGGATTCACACCCCTTGACTTTTTCCACATTTTGTTGTGTTACAGCCTGCATTTAAAAATGATTAAATTGAGATGTTGTCACTGGCCTACACACAATACCCATAATATCAAAGTGGAATTATGTTTTTAGAAATCTTTACAAATTAATAAAAAATGAAAAACTGAAATGTCTTCAGTCAATAAGAATTCAACCCCTTTGTTATGGCAAGTCTAAATAAGTTCAGGAGTAAATATTTGCTTAACAAGTCAAATAAGCTCCATGGACTCACTCTGTGTGCAATAATAGTGTTAAACATTCTTTTTGAATGACAATCTCATCTTCAAACACAAAGACCAGGGAGGTTTTCCAATGCCTTGCAAAGAAGGGCACCTATTGGTAAAGTCAAGGTCACCATTATTAGTCAGTTGTACAACCGAATGCCTTCAACTGAAATGTGTCTTCCACATTTAACCCAACCCCTCTGAATCAGAGAGGTGCGGGGCTGCCTTAATCAACATCCACATCTTCAGCACCCGGGGAACAGTGGGTTAACTGCCTTGTTCAGGGGCAGAACGACAGATTTTTACCTTGTCAGCTCAGGGAGGCGAACTTGCAACACCTCTGGTTACAAGTCCAACACTCTAACCACTAGGCTACCTGCCGCCCATGATAGATAGGTAAAAATAAAAAAAGCAGAGATTGAATATCCCTTTGAGCATGGTGAAGTTATTAATTACACTTTGGATGGTGTATCAATACACCCAGTCACTACAAAGATACAGGTGTCCCTCCTAACTCAGTTTCTGGATGGGAAGGAAAATGCTCAGGGAATTCACCATGAGGCCAATGGGGACGTCAAAACAGTTACAGAGTTTAATGGCTGTGATAGGAAAAAACTGAGGATGGATCAACAACATTGTAGTTACTCTACAATACTAACCTAATTGACAGAGTGAGAAGAAGGAAGCTTGTACAGAATACAAATATTCCAAAACATGCGTCCTGCTTGCAATAAGGCACTATAGTAAAACTGCAAAAAATGTGGCAAAGAAATTAACTTCATGTCCTGAATACAAACCGTTATGTCTGGAGCATCACTGAGTACCAATCTTTGTATTTTCAAGAATGGTGGTGGCTGCATCATGTTATGGGTATGCTTGTCATCGGCACCAACTAGGGAGATTTTTATGATAAAAAGAAACGGAATAGAGCTAAGCACAGGCAAAATCCTAGAGGAAAACCTGGTTCAGTCTGCTTTCCAACAGACACTGGGAGACAAATTCACCTGTCAGCAGAACAATAACCAAAAACACAAGGCCAAATATACACTGGAGTTGCTTACCAAGATGACATTGAATGTTCCTGAGTGGCCGAGTTACAGTTTTGACTAAATTATCAATAACCAGCTTGAAGAATTTTTAAAAGAATAATGTGCAAATATTGTACAACCCAGGTGTACACAGCTCTTAAAGACTTACCCAGCTTTTTTATTTAATTTAATTGTATTTAACCTTTATTTAGCTAGGCAAGTCAGTTAAGAACAAATTCTTATTTACAATGACGGGCTACCAAAAGGCAAAAGACCTCTTGTGGGGACAGGGGCCTGGGATTAAAATGAATAAATAAATACAATATAAATATATGACAAAACACACATCACAACAAGAGAGACAACACTACATAAAGAGAGACCTAAGACAACAAAATAGCAAGGCAGCAACACATGACAACACAGCATGGTAGCTGTAATCACTGCCAAAGGTGATTCTAATGTGTACTGACTCAGGGGTTGAATTCTTATCTAATAAAGATATATTAGGGGTGGCAGGTAGCCTAGTGGTTAAAGCATTGGGCCAGTAACCGAAAGGTTGCCGGATTGAATCCCTGAGCTGACAAGGTAAAAATCTGTTGTTCTGCTCCTGAGCAAGGCAGTTAACCCACTGTTCCCCGGTAGGTGGTCATTATAAATAATAATTTGTTCTTAACTAACTTGCCTTGTTAAATAAAAAACTTTTTTTTTTTATTGGGTTTTATTTTTTCATATATTTTTTACAAATGTTAGAATTTTTCTTCCACTTTGACATACAGAATATTTTGTTTAGATCGTTTACAAAAAAATGACAAATATATTTTAATCCCAGTTTGTAACACAGCAAAATGTGTAAAAAGTCAAGGGGTGTGAATACTTTCTGAAGGCACTGTACATATATATTTATATTCCAGACTCTGACACTACTCGTTCTACTTCAAGGTCTCAGAGCGAGTGACGTTACCGATTGAAACGCTATTAGCGCGCCGATTGAAACGCTACTAGGAACTTGAGCATTTCGCTACACCTGCGATAACATCTGCAAAATATGTGTACTTGACCAATGCAATTCCATTTTATTTGATTTTAATTGTGTGTCAGTCTATTAGACAGGTTTAAAAAAAAAAAAAACGCAATCAGGGAGTTCTCTGAGCACTGTCATGATCGCTAGGTGTTACGGAGCAAACGAACACACAAATCCTGCAGGCAGATTCCACCAATATACAGTATAACCAAGTGTGTGTTAAAATGTTACCCTTGCTGATGCTGGCTACAAACCCTCTGTGCTGCTCTATCAGAAGGAATCAGCCTCAATCAGCAGCTGTGTTGACCTCCAGCACCGCGGCAGAAAAACAACGTCCAACACCACGGCCCACATCAAAGACAGGGTGGATTAACGCTGGGCTTTCTCCTCCCTGTGTTCGGTCAACCTGAGGATGGATGCCCAGCTGAAGCCACAGTCAAGGCTACACACCCAGAGCTTCTGGTCTCATGGTTGACTCAACATTGACCTTTGGTCCTCGGGCCATATATGGGCAAAGAAAGGATTAGTCTGAGAACGTCAGAGTCACAAATCTGTCTCCAGAGCAGCGATCCCAGTTTTTGTGAATAGTGGCAAGTGAATCCTAGTAAAAACACAATGTCGTTGTAAATACACTGCTGTAAAGCTGTTTGACACTAATGAAACATTATGGAAAGATTGTTACAAAGTTGTAGTGGATTTGGTGTGCTTGGCCTCAACACAAGCACGACAAGTAACAGCATAGTAGATGAACCAGCAAAAAATTAAAAATTAACTCTGGTATCTGAGATTTTCTTTTGTCACATTTTCATTCATGAGTGAACACTGTTTTGAACCCGAAATTTGAAATGAAACTGAATAACGCATGACGCTAACATAACATCCATACATGTGCTTAATCTCCCAAATCCCCCACAGGTCTTGTGAAACCCAAGCCCCTTCTGTGGATACTCGTTTTTTTAAGCTGCATGATTAATTCGTATATGGGACTGAACATATCCCTGCTCCATCCCCCTATGACCTCCTTCCATGGCCAATTTCCACACTGCATTATGTCAAATGATTTATTATGATCAATTACATGTAGCGTGCTACGAGCCCACAGAGAGATTAGAAGGCCTAGCTGTGACCCACCTGGCTCAGGTTCCACCTCTTCTACATGTCAAGGTGCACCAGAACACATCCCTGGGGGACACCGTCATCCCCAGCTATAAGGCTAAAGCACATACAGAGAATCTATCTTACTTACATCTTCAGCTCTATACCTAATGTAAACTTGAGCCTTCATGCCGAATTGGACAAATTGTGGCAGAAAATATAAAACGTTGAACATGGAACGTGGTTGAATAATGTTACTTGTTCCCATAAGCTACAGTGCGGTTTAATAATGAAATTGAAAAATTATGCTCAATTGCCGACTAATCTGTAATAAATTAGGGTGTTTTCATTTAGTCCACTTTAAAATAACCAATCTCAGTCCTCTTTAAAGTGAATTCTGGGGTAAAGAGAAGCAAAATAACTCAGTCCTCTTTGCATTCATATTGCTATGTTTAGAAAGGACCTAACATATTTTTACAACATGCACTCTGGGCTCTGGGTTTTTACAAAGTGCAGGACAAGCTATCCAATCAGAATGTGCTATGGACAGCGAGATATACCTACTTACATTTTGGAAGCTAATAGATTGCATTTAGTTCAAATATGAGACATACTAAGTGCAATCAGAAGATACTATTAACATGTAAATGTGATTGGTAACAGAATAAATAGCAAAACAATAACTGCATAATAAATAATACTGTTGTACAGCCAAGGTAGGCTACGTTAAGAGCTAGAAAAGATTTTATACGCTATGATGTGATTCTCACCAAATATTGTCTTCTCACGCTATTCAAACCCGACAATCAATAAACAATTTATGAATCTCTTTTAGCCTATAGATCACATATTGCAAACAAATAATCTGAACCAAAAACCCATTTTGGAATATCTGTGCGTCCTTGACAATCGCTAATCAATATCCATAAACAGCACACGTTTATTCCGCGAACCTGCACATCGTCATCTCTCTTTTGTGTTACCAATGTAAGGGTTTATGGCAGGGGAAGCGGTGTTGCAGTAGTCTAGCGTGTGGTGCGGAATAATGAAACTTGTCCTAAAAAAAGTTACCGGACAGCGGAATTCAAGCGAACCGAACTCAGACCACCTCTCGGTGGTTCGGTTCGCTTCGGAGCTCTTTTGATTGGGTCTAAGTCCCTTTGGAGTGTTCACACTGCACTTTTTTTGCGAACTGAGTTCACAAAAACTGGTTGAAAGGGAACACGTGTGAAAACACCAATACTTAACTCATGATGAAATGGCTTACATCATTTGCTGCACACTAAGCAGCACAGCCCGTTACAGTAACTGAGCCATCTCCATTCTGAGCAGGTGGGGTTACCATCACCATGACAAGGAGGGGGCTTCAGAGACGTCTAACTCTGCGTTTTTAAATTCCATAGCATAAAGATACTGTCAAGTGTGATGGGCCCTGGCACGTGCCCAACAGCCCATGCTCCATAGGAAGCCCTAATAAAATATCCCACTAAGGCAGGAGGTGGACCACTCCTCCATACATCTGCTGAGTTTGTTCTCTCTCAGCATGGGGTTCAGGTCACTACTTTCATTGGGGCCTTAAGGAGCATCTCCCCCCATGGCCCTCCAGTGATCGTGCCATGCCGACTGATGCCCATAAATGGAAGTCTGGGTACTTTCATTGGTTAGTTCTGAAAGAATGACTTCCACAAACTCCCTAGTGGGTAACCCTTGTTTATTGTCATTTAAGGAATTGTCACTAGTCTGGTATAGAATGCATGCATTTTACAGGGAGACTGCTGAAAGGAAATATCACACTGGCAAGGATTGCCAGACATGGAAGAGAGAGCAATGAACAACATACTTCTTTTATAGCAAAGTAGATTTTCCACACTTCAATGTAGCCTAGCCAATTATTGTATCTCACAAGCCTGGCCAAGCTGTCTATTGATGCTATATGAGCCCATCAAAGCCTTGCAGGCCACTGCATGTTGAGCAACTGATTTTAATAACAACCCTTTGCATGTACTCAGATCTTAAGCCTTGTTTCTTGCTTGTTTCAGTCTAAATCACAGTGACATACAGTACAGCAACAGACAATACACCTTTGAAATCATTCCTGTAGTCCAGTCACAGCAAGGTCACATATAACATCGTGTGGGATGTTGAATATTACTACGGAGCCCGCATTCATTCAAAACTGGGCCGTCTGCTAATCATAAAACGTAAAAACAACTTTACTAGAGGAGTATCTGCTACCTGAAGAATCACATTGTACTGTATTGTAAATAGAAACAAAATTGTTATAGTGTTTGTTTCCCACAACACATGGGATACAGCATGTTTATAGTTTTAGAGCCTCTGTAAGACACTGTAAATGTTTACTCCGATCACATTTGCCTTGACCATTTTCCTATCAGCACAGGCAAATGTGTCTCATGCCAAAGAGAGCTGTGGAAAGGGGTTAGGTCCTTTATCACAGAAAAACTAAAACAACATCACTGCCATGTAAAAATGAATGCATATTTGCAGAAGCATGCTGCTTGACTTCTCCACCCTTTGTGCCCCTATGGCAGGTTACAGACCTATGTGTGCCTCTGTACCGTCTGTATGATCTGCAGAGAGGATGCATTGTACCGTACTCCCTTCCCTTCCTCTAGCCAGCTCTTTCTCAGCCAAAACATTGCCTCCCCTCTCCAATACAGTGTTATGGACTTAGACACTCTTATGGGTGGTTTTATAGGTCATTTGTAGCAGCATGCTGGTCGCAGTATGGTACCCATTTTAGAAAGTGCCTATGTTTATGTCTGCTGAATTCAACCAGTTTCGGTCACTTTCATGACTTCAAGGTATAATTCACCTGAACTCCACAACTATTCAAACGTCTCCTTACTTTGCAAGTAGTCTTTGGCCCAGGGAAGACTGTGATCCTCACGCTAATTACTGACTTTGGCATTGATAACCAAAGGTCAGTGAGAGTGAGTGATACCTCCAGGTATCATTTGTAAGCACAAACCAGCCACAGGTCAACATTTAAATGAAAGGGTAATGTTTTAACACACTCTAGTGGTGATAGGAATGAACTGAAGTGACAGAGGTGGAAATGGCAACCTTGGTTAAACAGTCCAACAGCTTGTCTATAGCATCACCCACAGTCTGAAAGGAGAACTGCTCTTGAAAATCCAACACTACACATTGAGTGGCTCTTATCCATGTTATAAACAGCATCTACACTGTATGTGTATTTAATATTTGCATATTGCATTATGACAAAGGTAAACAACGTGAAAGACAACTAACTTCATCATCTTTTTTTAATCAGCAATATTGGCAGACACACAGATATTAAACCAAAACAGAATAATTGATGTTTTAATGACAGACTGGATTTGAATATTTACAAAATGAACTAATATGATGAGTATATTACGATGTTCCACATTGTACTATTTTCTCTTTATAGGAATCTAAATCAAACATGAAATCGAAAAATAATTATCTAAAGTAGCCCACACTAAATAGTTTTTAATAAAAATATTGATTAGTTCCCACAGTCTTTATAGTTCCCGTAGTCTTAGTGTAAAATACCTCACACTTCATACTTTCCTCCAAAACACACAATCTCACTGCAAAAATATATTTTCATGAAAATCCTAAATATGAATTAGTTAACAGTCAGGTTATGCAGCCACAGATCTCTACAGAGCCAGTCTATTTGAACTGTTTTAGCTATTGAAAAGCTTCTTCCTGCCCTCCATTCCAGACATGGACTCCACATTCTTACGCCAGTCACCCGGGTCCACTTTCTGTGAAGAGAATGGACAGTAACCTTTATTTTACCAGTAAGGTCAATTAAGAAAAACAACTTATTTACAATCAGGGCCTGGTTACCATGGTCACATACAGTATGGATGATCAAACAAGACACAGCAACAAGACCAGTGAAGTCTGTATCTTGATCAGTATCATTTGAATCAAACCTTTACCAAATGTGTTGAATTATTTGGACTAAGTACCCATTGTTACCACATGTTTGTGTAGTAAGAACCAAGAAAATACAGTACCAGCTGAAACTGCGTTGTAAACTATAACATTACCAGAAGCCATTGCATTAGTTTTTTTTCCTAAACTTCCCAGTCTTACCTCCTCTTCCTTCTTGTCCTTCTTGACTGTCTTCAGGTTGGACTTAAAGTCTGACTTGGAGCTGAGTTTGGCTTCAGTCAGAGCCCCCAGCATAGCATCGGCAGACTTCTTGACCCTCTTGAGGTTAGGTCGCTTCCCCCCCTTCAGCTCGTTGATCTTTGCATTCAGGTCCACGAGCTGAGATGTTCATACAGAAAAAAGGTTCACTCTCCTGAACCCTTATCAGCTAAGCATGTTGCCATTTATGGTCTTGACATTTCAATGAAAATCAAAATGCTTTTATTTGAAAAAGAAAGGATTTTGTGGCACTTTTTGAACTTCTAGAATATTTAAATCACCAATAGAAGTCAGTATAAAAATAGTTATCTTCAACTAAATACACTTTGAGGCACTTTCATAGATCTCAGGTAACTTCAGGTAACTGTCCTGAGTCTGACAGTGTAAACTCATTTAATTTACATTACAAAAAGCAAACCTCTTTCTCATTCTTGAGTACTTTTGCTTCGATATCGTATCGTGCCTCATCCACTGTGTCACATTTCCTGTGCAGTTCCTTACAGAGCTCCTGTGAAGAAAAAAGACTCAGTCATCTATAAGCCACCAAGGACTGTTGAAAAAGTACTGTGGGAGGATGCATCATACAAAGTACAAAAGCCACCGCTTTAAAATTCTATTCACTCATCAATGAGACAGGTAGAAGGGCGCTACAATTTTTATTTATTTTGACATGTCTAAACAAAAAAGGAGATGCTGTTCTTTACCAACAGCGCGCCAGGGAATAAATCCTGACAACGTAAGCTTGGATGGCTACTATCTAAGCCCCAAATAGCACCTTACTTCCTAATACTTTTGACCAGAGCCAGAGATGGACAAAGATACTATCTTGCTACAATTAAAAAATACTCTAAAGATCAATGTATCAAAATAAAATAGCAAATACTTTTGCAAAGTACTGTATTTCATTAAAATACAGTTATTTTAGGTATTTTCCAAATACATTTACAAGTAGATACCTTCCCTACAACAACATTCTGGTAATGGTAACAAAAAAAAACATTTTACTAGTTGAATGCACTGACTGTAAGTTACTCTGGAGAAGAGTGCCTGCTAAATTTACGAAAAGTAAATGTTTATGTAAAAATAAACAATTCGTTTTGGCCTTGTTTCATGGGGAGGAGCTCATTAGAATAATTCCATGCATGCTTTGCAAGTGTTCATTTTTACATTTACATATTGGTCATTTACCAGACACTTTTATCACACCATAGTGCCATCAGACTTCTGATACCAATGCAGCGTGAAAGGGGGCCAACTAATTGTGAAGCACTATAAAAAATGGTATAGAAATGTAATTTGTATTTTGCAAAATAAAAATTTATAAAAATACAGATCTCAAAAGTACTGTATCTTGTTACAAAATACATTGAATTGTAGTTCAGGCCAGTGAAATACAAATTGAAATACATATTTCAAAAACATATAACAGAAATACTGCCCATCTCTGTCCAGAGCCATATACACCCTGGACAATAGAAGTGCACTATATAGGTACTTAAACATTGGGCCTCAGCGTTATGTTAGTGTACCTGAAGCTCTTGCACAGATAGGCCGGAGAGTTTCAGCGGTGGTACTCTCTCGTTCAAGGTGCTCTCCCTCTCCGTCACCTTGTTGCTTTGCTCCTGGACCAGCAAGACCCCAGCTTTCTTCAGCAGTTTTTGCTATAAGGAAACATGACTGAACAACTTAATGATAACACAGTACAATTCATAGTTTAAATGATGTACAAAATATTCTGTTTTCAAGTGTTTTTGAACTTGTATTTATTATTGCAATCAGTTTTGTCGAACATGATTTTCTAGGCACTTGTATGTTGATGTTGTTGTTGTTGTTGTTGTTGTTGTTGTGTGTATAGATATAGGATCTTAATTTGATCATTCTTTGGTGCTGAGAATTTTGTGATTTACATAAATTCACTGAAAACCCACGCTAGCACACAGTTATATTAACAGTATTGCACTTTTCATCTAGCCTACTTTTGGCAAGGTAATAGCCTAACCATCTATCAAGCAACATTATGGAGTAAAACAGGGATGTCAAACTCATTTTGCCGCGGGCCCCGCATTCAGTCTTCAAGGAAGTCCGGGGCAACCGCACTGAAAATGTGTTACATTTTCTCACCGTCAAAATGTGCAAAAAAATTGTCCTCTATCCATAGTTTTTTTATTGGGTCCAAATTAAAGCTATGATCCCTTATTGATGTCACTTCAATCAGTGTAGATGAAGGGGAGAAGACCGGTTAAATAAGGATTTTTAAGCCTTGAGACACTTGAGACATGGATTGTGTATTTGTGCCATTCAGAGGGTGAATGGGCAAGACAAGTATTTAAGTGCTATTGAAAGGGGTATGGTAGTAGATGCCAGGTTTGAGTCTGTCAGGAAATGCAACGCTGCTGGGTTTTTCACGCTCAACAGTTTCCTGTGTGTATAAATAACGGTCCACCACCCAAAGGACATCCATCCAACTGTGGGAAGCATTGGAGTTAACATTGGCCAGCATTCTTGTGGAACGCTTTTGACACCTTGTGGAGTCCATGCCCCAATGAGTTGAGGCTGTTCTGTTTTGTACGCTCAGTGTATATAATATATACACTACCGTTCAAAAGTTTGGGGTCACTTAGAAATGTCCTTGTTTTTCAAAGAAAAGCAACTTTTTTTGTCCATTAAAATTACATCAAATTCATCAGAATTACAGTGTAGACATTGTTCATGTTGTAAATGGCTATTGTAGCTGGAAACGGCAGATTATTTTATGGAAGGCGTACAGAGGCCCATTATCAGGAACCATCACTCCTGTGTTCCAATGGCACGTTGTGTTAGCTAATCCAAGTTTATCATTTAAAAAAACAAATTGATCATTAGAAAACGCTGTTGCAATTATGTTAGAACAGCTGAAAACTGTTGTTCTGATTAAAGAAGCAGTACAACTGGCCTTCTTTAGACTAGTTGAGTATCTGGAGCATCAGCATCTGTGGGTTCGATTACAGGCTCAAAATGGCCAGAAACGAATACATTTCTTCTGAAACTCGTCAGTCTATTCTTGTTCTGAGAAAGGAAGGCTATTCCATGTGAGAAATTGCCAAGAAACTGAAGATCTTGTACAACGCTGTGTACTACTCCCTTCACAGAACAGTGCAATCTGGCTCTAACCAGAATAGAAAGAGGAGTGGGAGGACCCGGTGCACAACTGAGCAAGAGGACAAGTGCATGAGAGTGTCTAGTTTGAGAAACAGACGCCTCATAAGTCCTCAAATGGCAGCTTCATTAAATAGTATCCGCAAAAAAACAGTCTCAAGTGTATTTTTAGCATATGTTTTTTTATAGTTAAACCGCTCGCAGGCCGATTTGGACACCCTTGTGGGCCGGATCCAGATTGTTTGCTGTGACAATATGCTGTAGGTCAAATTAAGATCCTACATCTGAACATGTGTACTAGTCATATGCAGCCTGCTAAACATACAAATGCTATCAGTACTATGAATAAATTTTCTCGTTCACTTCCATACAGAAAGAAACTCCCATCAGACAACCTACCTTCAGCAGTAACCTGCGGGTCGCTGAGTACTTTGTCTTTTTCTGGAAGAGAGAGATGAGACATACCAGGTATATTATAGGCTCATTACAGTCACTAATGATGTTAGCACATCTTCATATGTAGGTAGGCTTATTCATTACAGTCACCGATGATGTTAGCCTATAGTCATATGTGGTCTCTATTACAGCGGAGCTACAGAGCATACAACAGCCTGTCTCTATTGATTAGGATGAGCTGTGGTTCCTAATGTAATAGAATGTAATGCTCCACCACCAAATCACCAGACTTCATTGAAGCGCAGTCTTAGAGAGCAATGGGCTCATTTCTACTGTGTATGTGGCTTGGAATTGATACCAAATTAATCATTCCGTGTTGATACTGCTCCGGTGGTCTTGGGATCATTTGGATGATTATCAGTTAGCCTGAGACAAATGGCCTTGCGACACAACAATTACTCAGTAATTGCTGATAGATTATAACGTCTAACATGTTAAGTCCTACAAGCTGTTGCCAAGATGTCAGTGTGGCTATTCATTAGCATGACATGCTAACTGCCTGCACGGCATATGTATACAGTACCAACATGACCATTACAAAGGTTTAATTGTGCAAAACAAAGCAAAGGAATGAACAAAAGGGCATTTTTAAGATATGAGGTACAACAAAGGGTATGAGGGGGAAAAATATGTCCAAAACTGACTTACCGGTCTGTTTCAACATATTGCAAACCAAACAAACAAACAAACAAATCGAAAAAAGGCGTTATTTTCTGTCCCATATTCACAACATTGCCATAGTTGGGTGATTGATTGAAAGACACAGAGTGTGACAGTTATAGACTCACCCCTCAGACATGGCTGTTCTGGTTTATGAGTACTGCTGGGGAGCCAACATAGTTGTGGTCAGAGGTTTATTGGCAGAACATTCCCAACACTAGACATCATATGGAAAGTATCAGAGATGTAAGAGTCATTGTGTCATACTAGGAACAATTATCACTTATGAAAATAATGTAATAGATTACATCATACATGTATTAGACTAGTAAGGGCTACAGTAAAAAAACAAACAGAAATCACTCTTTTCATATAAGTTATTGGAAAAAACAGTTGTGATTATCTGGGTGATAATCAAGGTCCCCCACAAGGTCCTCATGTCCCGACTTGGATAAAAGAGGCTGACCTTGGCTCTCTTATTACCCAGAGAACAGGGGTTCACTGTCAAGGTTAACAGGGTCCTTGGATGGAATTGTCTGATGATAGAAAACGATGAAGGAGAAAAAGGTTTAAATACTCAAGATCCTTTTTTATTTCTCCTGACATTTTCTCAGCATTTCTCCTCTCCCCTCAAGTGTGTGGTGCTATACCCTTGAGACATTACCACCTTTGGTGCTAGCCTGAGCTACTGTGCAAGGAGAAACTTTGACTGACCAAGGGCATTGTTGCAGTATATGCTGCACCAGGCCACCAAATAACTGAGGTCCATTGAGTAAAAAGGCTGTCTGCTTTAATGTCACCATTGTGACATTACAAGGAAAGATCAAACTTGTGACCTTTCCGGTGGCATGCTGTTCCACTGGGACAGAAGCCTTATTAGCCCCCAGTGTTAAAACAAACCCTCTGGGCTCCTTACACTAAAGTAGACACACGCGTGTGAACGGACCCAGGCTCACACACACACGCACACACACGTCTCAGGTTGCCCGCTCCTGCCACTGAGTAACGGTGAGTGGGGACTCAAAATCAATGCCCCATTTTACAACCAAGCAGGTCAAACACCATTAAAATTAAATTTTATTACAAGAATTCCACATTGTAAATATGAGCAAAGATATGAGGTGTGACTGCTTAAGCATTAACACACTAGCCCCATTGAAGTAAACACAAACCATACACACAACTGCTGGCAACTACTGACACAATCTATTTGTATCGTTAATTTATAGGAAATAATCCCTGAAAAGCTAACGCATTTCCTATTTGAACAATGTCAACCCAAATTCTATCTAATATTATTTGTTTTCATAGACTGAGCCGAGACGATCGGATAACTTACCTTTAAAAGAGAAGCCAATCAGAGAGTGAGCGTGTAGCAGTGATGTCGTGCAGGAAAAGCGGTTTATGATTTTGAATGATTGATTTATGGCTTCTGCTGCCTCATGTGAATGGCTCTCTAAAATAGGGCCCCTTAATACGCCTCCCTAACACACATTGGCTACATTTTGATCATCATGTGTGTTTGTGTGTGTGTGTGTATGTGTGGACCCTGCCCTTCCCTGTCCTCAACCCTTGAATCACTGCCCTGATATAGACATAAAGGGGCACAATGGCACTTTACTTTGATATGTAGAAGAGTAATATGAGGACGGCTCATAATAATGTCTGGAACAAAGTTTTAATGCGGATTGTACTATACTGTCGTTTTTACTGTAGTGTTTTTCGGACTGTACTATATTGTAGTATTTACTTTTCATTTTATTATGTTTTACATAGAAGTGGAGGCTTTCTCCTTCAGGAAACATACTGGAGAAATACAAAAATAAAATTAAAGCTTTTAAACATTGTACGCTTTCGCATGTGGGCTCCCGAGTGGCACAGCAATCTAAGACACTGCATCTCAGTGCAAGAGGTGTCAATACAGTCCCTGGTTTGAATTCAGGCTGTATCACATTTGGCCGTGATTGGGAGTCCCATAGGGCGGTGCACAATTGGCCCAGCATCGTCCGGGTTTGGCTGGGGTAGGCCATCACTGTCAATAAGAATTTGTTTTTATTAACTGACTTGCCTAGTTAAATAAAGATTACACACACATTACATAGTGTTGAATGGAATGTAGCGACAGAAGTCTATAGTTGGGGGCGTGGCTTTCTTATTGTTCTTTTTGGCCACCCGTGAGAGTGAATGTCATCCTATGTAATCTGTTCTGTTCTATTTTTTCAAAATGTTCATGATTGAATGTTCTTTACCAGCACTGAATATTAAGTGACATCGGCGGCTAATTGATGTATGTACTGTGATACTGAAGCCATCCATTGATGAGATCACCATTTGGTTACTGTATTGTAACCAGCTAATGTGAAGGTTTTATGTGAAGAAAGTGTTTATGAGTCATTATTTTATGTTATGGAACCAACTTAATATCTTGATTAAGGGAATTGATTGATAAGTGATTCCAAAGTGAAAAATCTACTTGATACAACATGGAAAAATATTTGCTGAATATACAGTATCATTTAGTTTGTATTTATGTTATTTATTACGTTCAACCAAAGCAGTAAAGTAGGTTGAGTGTTGAAAGAACATGTTTTTTTCAATTGATAAAATCAGATTTTTTTTTTACAATGTGTATAATACTCCCAAGACCAGCTTCAAAGACAACAAAGCCTTATGATGTTCTTATGGTCAGGTGCCGCAGCTATAAAAGCACATAATTGTTTAACTGAGCATTTTATGGGGCTGTCTGACACTATGATTCAGTGGAGCCATGCAGCCAGAGGCTCTGGCTTGTAAATGAGAACACATTGAGCTCAGTAGCGCAGGCCTAATTACAGGTGGATATTACTCGGGGTAATGTAATGGTCAACTGCGCCACTTACTTTAGTGTAGTCTTGGGCCTGGTGGTAGGAAGGATGGTACTCTCTAGGTAACTACTGTATCTCTCTATTTAGAAATCTGAGTCAAGTTAGTGGCGTCCAGCACACATGAGAAAGTCAGTGGGTGCAGGGACAGGCCATTTCTTGGCATATGACACAGAGAAATGTGTGGTGTGATATACACACCCACACATGCACACAGGTATGCAGACACACACATTAACAAGGACTCACAAAACCCTCCCACCCACACACACACATCGGGCACTATCCACACACACACAATGCCCACTGTTCCATGCTCTAAAATAGCTGGGGTTGATGTCACTGCTGCATAGTGATGCACACACAGTAACTCGATATGTCTCATGGTGCTGTTTTCCATGAGACTGAGTAAGCGTTCCAAATATCACTCTATTCCCTACATGGTACATAAGGCTCGGGTCAAATGTAGTGCACTATGTTGGGAATAGAGTGCCATTTGGGATGAAGCCTAAATGTGCTCCAGTATTTAAGATGCTGTTCAACCTGGTCTGCCACATGCCCTTTGTCACACATCTAATTTAAGAGGTTAATCCGTCATAAACAGATAGCAAACACTTGGGTCTTATGGCCTTAAACTTGAAGCCGGCAGGTGGGCAGGCAGGCAGGCATTATTAATTAATAATCCATTCAGCGAGGAATCAGAGAGATTTGAGGTTCCATCACGTGCACTTAGTGCCACAGTGGAGGCCTCAACACTATTTTTAATGCGCTGTATGTGTGTTACCATCACAATGATCTCCCTGCTGTGTTTGTCGATTGAGAGAATGCTTGTCATTATACGGGATAACTCGCCTATTATGTCGTTTTCAAAACAACTGGGAACTCGGAAATATTCAACTTCAGTGCATTCAAGACAACTGGGAACTCTGGAAAAAATTAGCTGGGATGAGAAAAATATATTTTTAAATGGTTCTCCAACTCGGAATTCCAAGTCGAAACTCAATCCTCTTTCTAGAGCTCTGACTTTCCAACCTGAAGATCACTGATGTCATGTTTTGACCTAGTTTTTTTTCTCTCGAGTTCCCAGTTGTCTTGAACGCACCATTAACCGTGAGGATAATACGTCAATATGAGTCCTCAGGAATTAACAGATCCTTGCATAATTTCTAGAGCAGGGGTGTCGAACTCATTCCATTAAAGGCTGAGTGTCTGCAGGTTTTTGTTTTTTCCTTTCAATTAAGAACTAGACAACAAGGTGAGGGGGGAGTTCCTTATTAATTAATAAACGTCATCAATCAAGTACAAGGGTAGAGCGAAAACCCGCAGACACTCGGCCCTCCGTGGAATGAGTTTGACACGTATTCTAGAGGAGGATGACAAAATATAGCCTACACCATGGGTATTCAACTCTTACCCTACGAGGTCTGGAACCTGCTGGTTTTCTGTTCTACCTGATAATTAATTGCATCCACCTGGTGTCTCAGGTCTAAGTCCCTGATAAGAGGGGAACAATGACAAAATGCAGTGGAACGTGCTTCGAGTTTGACGGGTGCTACACCATGCATGTCGTGTTCAGTAGGGATGAACGCTGCATAAAGGATCTGATCATAAAAATGTATGGTGAGAAACTATGAACTTTGTCCTGTATCTGCTGAAGTGTGACCAACCAAATAAAGGAGTGGGGTGAAATAATTACTTATTTTGAAAGAAGAGATCTGTGCCATCCAACCATTTTTCATTAATCAATCCAAAAACGAAACAAAATATGACTCATTTTTCCTATTTGGTTCAATAATGGTAGTTGATACCAGGGTGAAAGGAAATACTTCCCTACAGCCAATTGGTTTATGCAAATTAGCCGCAGTAATAAAATAATTTAACACCCCCCCACACTCAACTCCACCCTCCCTCTGCATACCTTAGACATGAGTAGTGTGGTTCTAATTTTAATTCGATTGGATTTACATAACGGTTTTCCATTAACAGGGTCCCCAATGAGCCTTCACAGACGACTCAGCAATGCCCACATTGCTAATAAAGCCTGGTGACGTCACTCCTCAGTCGGTCTGTATCCAGTCCAATCACCATCATGGCTGCCTAGGCCTTAGGACAATGGACCCACTTCTGCTGAATCAAGTATTGCACTATTATCAACAGACAAGACATGATACAATGGATATTGTTGCTGTTACAGAAGGTATCTGAGGACACAAACAATTTAAGCTGTGGAACATGATGATGTGTGAGATTCATGTATTAGGCCCAAATCAGTTACAGTTCTACTTAACAGCATGGTACATAAATGGTTATGTCACTAGTCTCAAATTGCCATTACTTTGTAGTGTCAGATTTGAAACAAGGTGAGAAAAGACAGAAGATCAAAGTTCCCATGTCAAGAATCCTGTTTATCATAACAAGTACACACTATTAATCATAAGTAGTCGATACAGGGCCTTCTTCATCATCTTCAAGTTCACTGAACAGCTAAAGTTATTCTCAGGCTACACCCCATCATATTATTATTTTGTGCTCAATCAATGTCTTGAAGTGTTTTCTCTACCCTCACTCTTCAGCACTTCTGTTCAGTCACAGAGGGGGGGCATATTGTTTAACACGGATGAAAGCTCTTGAATCTGGATAGAGTTACTGCTCTGCAAGAAAATAACCGAGAGGCGGCGGCTCGCTGCTATATTTTGACATACTTTGTACAGAGTTGAAGTATTTTTTTTTCTGAACTGGGTCAATTTCAAACCTACTCTCCGCCTATCACGTCCTGTACTGCCCTGTATCAACAGTGACGGGCTCTCAGACTGACCTAAAAACAACTCCTAAAGGACGTAACGATTCAAAGACATGAGGCCATGCTATCAAATATTTACCAAATCGCTGTACCAATCACCACACAGGGGGCATGTTTGGCATAAGGCCTTTGAAAAGCATCTGTGCACCGTGGCGGCTCCTCTCTAGTCTCCACTCCCTCTGAATAGGGGGATATGAAGAAAAAGGGAAACTGTTTCCCATTCTTCGCATGGCCTCAATTCAGTTGAATTAATATTTAGGGCAGTATATACTTTTTTCTTTCAAAGTGGAGGATGCAAGCTACAATTCATCCAATGTGGGGATCATGAGAGGCTATTTGCATTTAACAATAATAACTAATCTTACCAACACATGCATGGGCAAACTCACCACACACCAACGACTTAAGCTTTAAAAACCCAATTCCACTACGCTGACAATTAAAGGTGCTCTTTTGCTCTATGCTTTTTAGAATGACTTTTACTCAGCATCCATTTCAAATGTTTCTCGAAAGCGAGAAGGGAAACATTCAGCATAAAGACTCCCTAGAGGCCTATTCAATAACAGCCAATGCCATTCATTGGTGTGGGAGTCAACAAACATGATATTCAGTAAATAGCAACAATGGAAATTTAACACTGGGCCAGTGTCGATGCAATAACACCTTTAGTGTTAAATTAACACTGTGCTTAGCGCTGACACCGTTACACTTTGTCATTCAAGGAATTAACACTAAGTGTTACACAATAACACCTCATATAGTATTTTTTATTGTGTACAGAAGTGTACAGTATTTAGTTTACACCCATGCAATAATACCTTGTAGTATTTTTAACCATTACATAAAGACATCTTCATCTTTTGACAACCATGTTGGATTAAGGACATTATCATATTTTCTTTAATATCACACAGTCTTAAGCAAGCATGTTCAAAACTTCAGAACTGTCAACAAACATAATGACACTATACCTAGCATAACCATAGGCCACTTAAACTGGATCAACACTTCCACTCGCGTTTGGCCAAAAACAACAAATTATAAGCCATGTTAAGCCCCACTAAGCCATGCCTCCAATACACTTTCCCGGTGTTACCACCCGTGACTGTATTTGTTAGTAACAGAGACATGGTTGTTGAATTAATTTGTTTACAGTCCTGTGGACTTCACTGAGTGAGTTCATACTTTAGCCACATGTTAGCATTACATTTAACTCTTTAGGAAATACAGTGAGTTTGGAAAATATTTAGAACCCTTGACGTTTTTGTTATGTTACAGACTTATTCTAAAATTGCTTAAATTGTTTTATATCCTCAATCTACACACAATACCACATAACAATGAAGCAAAAACAGGTTTTTAGAAATGTTGGCATATTTAAAAATAAAACACTGAAATATCACATTTACATAAGTATTCAGACCATTTACTCAGTACTTTGTTGAGGCACCTTTGGCAGTGATAACAGCTTTGAGACTTCTTGGGTATGACACTACAAGCTTGGCACACCTGTATTTGGGGAGTTTCTCCCGTTCTTCTCTGCAGATCCTCTCAAGCTCTGTCAAGTTGGATGGGGAGCATTGCTGCACACAGCTGTTGTTGTCCTGTTGGAAGGTGAACCTTCACCCCAGTCTGAGGTCCTGAGCGCTCTGGAGACGGTTTTCTTCTAGGATCGCTCTGTACTTTACTCCATTCATCTTTCCCTCGATCCTGACTAGTCTCCCAGTCCCTGCCGCTGAAATCATCCCCACAGCATGATGCTGTCACCACCTTGCTTCACCGTAGGGATGGTGCCATATTTCCTCCAGACGGGACACTTAGCATTCAAGCCAAAGAGTTAAATCTTGGTTTCATCAGACTAGAGAATCTTGATTCTCATGGTCTGAGAGTCTTTTAGCTCCTTTTGGCAAACTCCAAGCGGGCTGTCATGTAACTTTTTCTAAGGAGTGTCTTCCGTCCAATCTACCATAAAGGCCTAATTGGTGGAGTGGTCCAGAGATGGTTGTCATTCTGCAAGGTTCTCCCATCTCCATAGAGAAACTCTGGAGCTCTGTCAAAGTGACCATCGGGTTCTTGGTATCCTCCCTGACCAAGGCCCTTCGCCCCAGATTTCTCAGTTTGGCTGGGCGGCCAACTCTAGGAAGAATCTTGGTGGTTCCAAACTTCTTCCATTTAAGAATGATGGAGGCCACTTTGATCTTGGGGACCTTCAATGCTGCAGACATTTTTTGGTACCTTTTCCCAGAGCTGTACCTCGACACATGCCTGTCTCAGCGCTCTATGGACAATTCCATCAACCTCATGGCTTGGTTTTTGCTCTGATGTGCACTGTGGGACCTTATATAGACAGGTGTGTGCCTTTTCAAATCATGTCCAATCAATTTAATTTACCACAGATGGACTCCAATGAAGTTGTAGAAACATCTCAAGGATGATAAATGGAAACAGGATGCACCTGAGCTGAATTTCGAGTCTCAAAGGAAAGGGTCTGAATACTTATGTAAATAAGGTATTTCTGTTTCTGATACATTTGCAAACATTTCGATAAACCTTTTGTCATTATGGGGTATTGTCTGTAGATTGACGAGGGACATTTTTTAGTTAATCCAATTTAGAATAAGGCTGTAAACATGACAAAATGTGTAAAAGGTCAAGGGGTCAGAATACTTTCCGAAGGCACTGTATTTCCAAATGCCTTACTGGGAACGCCAAATTTTGCCCATAAACAGTGATGCTAGGAACCTTGTGGATTATATGCCACATTACAGATGTTTTATTTCTATTGGAATCCAGCCAACAATTTGACTTTTTAGTCAACCACAACCTGCATTCAGGATGATTGTCAGGGTTAGAAAAATTGTGAGGAGACTACCGAAATCATTTAAACTGGAACAACCATTTCAGTGCAATAAATCGAACTAACAGAATGGATTAGTTTAGAATAATGCATGCTATTTATCTTAGTGTAACAGAAGATTAATCAATCAATCAATCAATGTACATGCAAAAACACAGATATTAAAAACAATCCAACAAAAAGTCTACCTGCAGTAGAGCATGCTGGGAAATCTGATAATGATGGGAGTGGCTTTGATGGGAATGTTTAACTCTCCACAGACGTAACACTGGCCAATTTGCTGTGTATTCATTCATTCTCTCTCTCTCTCTCTCTCTCTCTCTCTCTCTCTCTCCTGCCAAGCTGCCACTGATCTCTGACATGCATTACTCTCCTCGGCCACAAGGGAGAAGCTTCTCATGACTGATCACACACAGAAGGAGAAAATAGATGATGCAATGATTCCAAATGAGAGCACTCGTAAACATGTCACACACAGTTGTTAAAGATGATAATAGAAAAGGTGGAGCGTGACACACTGCAGTCCGCTACACAATGAATCCAATTCCCACATGTACATTGAAAACAGGGCGAGGAGGCATCTTTGACGCACGGAGTGGAGAATTCTCCCTCATCCAGCTAGAGGACGTAATGCAACATTAAATCCTTCATCCATTTGACAGCATATTAAACCTCTGTTGTCAACATTAACAGTGCTTATTTATTGTGTTGCTGTAGACAGTTCCACATCACCGTCACTCTAACTCTTTCTATGGTAAATGTGGGTGTGCATTGTATTGACAGTCTTTACTGCAGGGTTGACTGGTGAGACAGGCTGTTGACATATTGAGGTGACTAGTAGGAGTTGACATTGGTGGATCCAGCATTTCTTCTGCTGCCATCCTACTGTCAAATAAGGTTTGCACTACAACCTGTTGTCAACTGCACAACTCTCTGCTTCTCCAGAAAGGTTCTATTTCTGAATGATTTGACATTACTTCATCCATAGAGCTTTACTACATGGCCCCTACATAAGGACCATATCACACATTCATAAGCAATTCATAAATGTTAATACTAGTTTATGTAAACAACTTCAGGTTGTCTGAGGACAGATAGCGGGGGCGGCAGGTAGCCAAGTGGTTAGAGCGTTGGACTTGTAACCGAAAGGTTGCAAGATTGAGTCCCTGAGCCGACAAGGTAAAAATCTGTCGTTCTGCCCCTGAACAAGGCAGTTAACCCACTGTTCCTAGGCTGTCATTGAAAATAAGAATTTGTTCCTAACTGACTTGCCTAGTTAAAGTAAAAATAAATAGCATACCATCACTTTTGCTAACCTGCATCCTTTTAGGCCCTACCCCCTACTGAACCTAACCACCTCCTCCCAGAAGACTGAGACTGGTTTACCTACCTGTGTGTTGGGCCGGCCCTCCTTGTCCCCGGCAGGCTCAGCAGCCCTGATAAGATATTGTGTCCTGTCATTGGGATTGTTGGGGCATGAGACAGGTTACGGTAGGGTGAGACAGGGTGGCGGCGGTGTGTTTCTGAGTGACGGATTGGGTCATGGGAAATACACGCATGTCTCAGATTGGTCTGTCGGTTGGATGACTTCCATTGACCCTCCTGTGGGTTGCTGTGCTGCAGGCTGGGCGGATGGCTACTCATACCACAGATAGAGGAGGATGGGCCTGTGAGACACCGGGCTACTGGGGGATGGGATAGGGGGGATAGGGGAAGAAGAGAGGAGAAGAGGGAAAATTAAATAAACAGAGTGCCCAGTAACAGTCTATCTACCTATGACGCATTAGGCTACTGACTCATTGGACAAGCAAAAGGCTTCATCAAGCAATTTATTCTCCTATCTCCCGTCAATCTCTCTGTCAGAGATGTGGATTGTAAACTCATGCAGAATATACAGTACACCACTTCCTCAACTATCTGAATAAATACAAATTGTAAGAATTAAGGTTTGCTTGAGCGATTACAATAATGTAATGCCTCATAATCCGATGTGAATGTAGGGCATTTTCTCCCGAGTTACTTCATAAACCCCTCTGGACACAAATACTGAAAAATACAACAAGAAATTAGCTCAATGTTTCAATGGGGTTAGAAACAAAAGGTGTTAGCTAATTAGCTTATAACCTCGAACAAATTGCTTTCTGTCTGCATAGATTGCACAAATAAATTAGCTTAGTTATTGTTGGAAATATAATGCTGGAAAAAGCGCAGAGTGCGTATGAGGACACCTACAGTGAATCTTATCAGTCCAACCATACATATCACATTAGCCCGCAAGAGGACTTTGAACTCATTAATTCATTTTTAATTGGCTAAAGCTAAGCGGACACAGTCACCACAAGACAGCTTACAGGAGAAACCTTCAATGCCACAACCTCAGACTATCTGGCTATTGTCACACACACACACACACACACACACACACACACACACACACACACACACACACACACACACACACACACACACACACACACACACACACACACACACACACACACACACACACACACACACACACACACACACACACACACACACACACACACACACACACACCGGTGAACAATTGAATTATGTTCTAATTGAGAGGTAGCAGGCACATGTCTCTGTCTCTTACTCACTGCCAGCCAGCCTGGATGGGATAATTACAGGACTACATACAGCTCTTTCCATGGCCCATGATCCCTAGCCTGGGATCTCCTGGGCTTATCTGAGAGTCAGGAGGGCCCTTTCATTTGTCAGCTCTGCCCTGACAGAAGAGAAGAGAGCAGAGGAAAGGAGCTGCGGCATTAAACAAAGCTTTATTATGTGCCTCTGATATAGCCAGAAATAAAGGGCTGTCTGCTGCAGCAGATCACAGATGCTGGCTGCTTTATTTCCACATTTATTATGTAGGCCTGCCTGCCATCTTGATAAGGGTATCTCATAACCCGAGCTAGCTAACGTACCGCCCGCCTAATCCAAGAGAGCTCCACTCTGCTCTGCTTTGCTCCGCACACTGGAGCTGAACAATTTTGCAAGGAAGTCCACAGTGGCTCAATCTGAAGTTTCATTTCAAGTAAATTTGGATATATGAATCTCCCTGAATGCTAAACCACTGCATCTGGCAGAGAGGTGAAATGTGATTGGGTGTAACAGAAGCAGGTATAGCTAGTATCTGATACTCCCAGGCCTGCTTTCGGAAGAGCTAGCGTTCTAAGTTCAAGAGACGCTTCTCCTGCATTTTGATACCATCTCCGAGGGTAAACATGAATATTAATTAGCTGATGAATGTGGTGAATCATTGCAAAGCAATTATCACTATACACTCTTAGAATTAGTGGTGACTTGATGAATCCTGGAGATCCTCATTGCTAGTCAATGGTTCATCTTTAAAACTTTGGATTAGTTGAGGGGTTCTTGGAGGAACCTTTAATGTTTTTAATGTAGCAAAGGGTTCCTTGAGGAACCTTAGACTGGAGGTGTGGCTTAGTAGCGGCGTGACTTTAAGATATATCCTTTTTAAGCCAGCCATGGGAGTAAATGTCATTGCTGTTCATCTGTTCTGTTGTTATTGTCATAAGGTTTTAAGGTTGAACATTGACAGTTTTGTAATTTCAATGAGGCTTACAGAGTTCCTCTAGTGCCAAAGTTGGACTAGTTACCACTTTATTACTATACGTATTCATTAACATTATATTAGAATATGCATAAATATTTTACATGATGAACAGGAATTCAATTTGATGTAGCAGGTGGCCAAAAATAACTATCGGAAAGCCATTCCTCCAATAAGCCACGCCTACAATCTTCTGTTAGGCTGCGACCTTCACAATATAGTATTAATAAAATGGTAAAACATTTAACCCCTCCCATCACAAAAGGCTCCGGTTTGGACCTTTACACAGGGATTCCTCAAAGACCCTTTTCAGAGGGGTTCTTAGAGGAACCTTTGTGAACTGGAAAGGTTCCCCGTGTGGCAATTTTTAGAACCCCAAAAGGTTCTTCCAGGCTCCTTTACTTCTAAGAATGTATACATAAGAGACCATTTAGTCCTATGGTACACAAGTTGGCGTGTACTTACATGAAATAATTGTTTTGGTTGACAGTAAGTTATGTATTTGATACATTGTAAAACATTTAAATAAAAAGTTATTATGGTAACTTACTGTAAACAAAAGGTACAGTATGTACCCGTAAATACCAAAGAAACGTTGGTTTATCATTACGTTACAGTAGTGTACTGTTAAACCAAAGTTTCGTTAGAATTTACGGGAACATACTGTACCTTTTTTTACAGTAACTTACAGGTAACTGGTTCCAGTAAGTTACCGTTAAAACAACAGAATTGTTTTACAGTGTAGGTCTAGTAGTAATTGGGAATCGTCAAATTGGCTGGTGCTTAACATCTTTTGTTCGTCTGTGGCAATTTATCAGGGTAGTTTCAATGCAGTGCAGACTGGATGTCACTAATGATGAAAGGGAGCTGTAAATATCATGCGGCTGGTCCCCTTTCACAACATTGGATCCTACTATTACTCACAACACCACCTACGGCTGCTCTTTACATTTCTACCATTATGCCTTTCTACATAGACTTGTATGTACTGTAGATATACAGAACCAGTCAAAAGTTTGGACACAGCTACTAATTCAAGGGTTTTTCTTTATTTTTACTATTTTCTACATTGTAGAATAATAGTGAAGACATCAACACTATGAAATAATACATATGGAATCATGTAGTAACCAAAAAAGTGCTAAACAAATCAAAATATATTTTATATGTTAGATTCTTCAAAGTAGCCACCCTTTGCCTTGATGACAGCTTCGCGGTCTCTTTGCATTCTCTCAACCAGGTTCATGAGGTAGTCACCTGGAATGCATTTCAATTAACAGGTGTGCCTTGTTAAAAGTTATTTTGTGGAATTTCTTTCCTTCTTAATGCATATGATCCAATCAGTTGTTTTGTGACAAGGTAGGGGTGGTATACAGAAGATAGAAAATATTTAATATTTCAACTCTGTCATTATGTATGTATTTAGACACATTAAGGTAGGTGGAAACATGGAAAATAAAAATATATCAAGTCAAATACACAGCTGAATGAACTGTGTCCCAGGTAGGTAGAATACTGCATTGCATTCAGATGTCTCCCAGCAGTATCTGTGCTGTAAAATTCTGCAAATGGAGGGATTTCAGCTCTGTCAAATAACTGGAGGTCAACGTAATTTTACCACTGCCAATAGCGCCCATGGTGACATTGTAGAGTAGCTGCTTTTTTCATCAATTTGGTTACATGTGGAGGCTACCTTCCCTGAAGGGAAAGAAATTCAGGGCACTTTCCCACTGGCTCAAATACTTAGTTCTTTTTTGGTAATATCTTTAATCACGTGTTACTTATTTCAAAGTAATCTAACTTTGGGGACTAGTGTGCCGTAGCCCATGCACTTACCAGCAATTCCAATGAAGTCAAGACCCAGAACTGCGATAGTTTCTCTCTCTCCACACACAATGGTTTGACTTCACAGCTGAGCCATGACACACCGCTGGCAGAAATGTGTTTGAGAAGCCTCAACTTTAACTCTTTATCTCAGAGATCAGTATATTTAGCACGTTGACTTTTATCTTTTCCCCCAGTGGGTTTGAGCATTGCATTAATTCTGTGCTTTGGAGGTCAATGCATAATCTCAGCATTACACTCCGAGAATGACGGGAGATTCAAATGGATTTTGAAGTAGTACTTTCTCCATCTGGCGTTCATAAATATGTTTCTAAGCGAAGAAACGAAAGGGAATGCTGGATCTGTTCAAGTGCCTCACATAATGGTGTCTATCTAGATCAGTGATGGTGGAGTGTGACATAATACCATATTCCAATTCAACCAGCGAGAACATTCTGTCTCTTTGTGACTGGATATTAGAAAATGTCTACTTGAAAATGGGTTGCTTGCAATCTCCGTGAATTGAGCCCACAGCAGCAACCATATCGAGACAAACGCCACGCCGCAGTGCTGCAACCGTGAGACACAGCTCCTCTCCAACACAATGCAATTGAATTTGAGATAAGTATCGCTCACAAAATCTCCAAGAATCCTCATTTTGGCAATATGGTCTACTGCGTCAACTTATGAAATACTTTACCAAGATATAGTAGAAGTGTACATTACGATCCCAAAGGAGATAGTGATAACAATTGAATTGATTGAATTTGAACCTGGGTTTCATGTGCTTCATAAGGCTGTGTCAGCATAGCCCTCTGAGCTATAGCCATGGCATTTACTTGGGGAGCTAACACAAGTCTTAGAGAGCTAACGCATGTTTTAGGCAAGGTTACTCATTACACAAGCAAGGCTCACTGAACTATAGCCTTTACATTGACACAAATGTGTACTTCTCTAAGAATCCTCAAATGAAAAGGTGCATATTTGTCAAGCTCCTGCTTGATTCACTTGATACAGTATATGTTTTTCCAAGTTTTATAATAGAAATCTGTCCGGCTAAATAGATTCTGCACTGATTAAATGCTTCCCTCAGACTGCCAACGTCCTTTGGGTCATTTCTCTGCACGTTAAAAGCTTATTCAAATCATATTTTTCTTCTCATATAAACAAGATAAGCTTAGATCCTCAGCAGAAGTCATGATAAGGAGCTTTGCAAACATTTGCATCCAGAAGCACATAAACAGTGGCCCTGAATAAACTAGTCTTGTTTTGGAAATTAATTTAGTCAAGGATGTAAATGGATTAAGACTCATAAAAATACTTTTGAATGAAGTGTATGACATTTTTCTCACAACATAACATTGACTTACCTGAACTTTCTTTATTGTAATAGAAGAAAGCAGACTCAGTGCCAGTGGTTTCAATGGGTAAGAAGTGTACTGTTCCGTTGCTGTTTGGCTCAAAGAAAAGCATCCCTTACAGTGTCACCTCGTTATCACATTCTGTACTAATGCCTGTCCCCATAATTCTATGGCACCTCAGAGCTCAGGATCTCAAATTCACAGATCTGTACGGGTTTCGACTGACAGCCGTTCTGAACTTGAGCACCCCAGGCAACAATAAGTTGTCCCTCCAGCTAATTGGACAACTTTTGAAAATGTTTGTTGTCTGAGTGAGGGAGTTGCTATAAATTACGAGGACTGTATTTTGAAAGATGAGACTTTGAGGATTATAATAAATACCGCTTTGATGTCATTCAAGCAAGCCAAACCCCCGTGAGTCCAAGTGTGCACTTCACATTTCCATATCATAAAACTCTCTTAATATACAGTGTTAACGTTTCTGATCACTATGCTTGATGGACAGTTCCAAGATGACATGGCGTTATACCCTGGGTTGTCCTGAACAGAATGAGACTATGTTTGATGGATTGTGAAGAAAAATTGCGCAGACCTTGCATCTGAATGCACTCACGACGCACCAAAGTTATGATCTGTTTCTATGAATTGTCTCGTAAAAAAACCTTGTAAGATCATGTTTTATAATTAAGCTAGTAATGTTGGCAATAGAACCAGTTTCAAATTATGCCCACCTGACCCAGATTGTGATTTATAATGGACTGTGTTTGGATTGCATAAACAACAATAGTAATTGTATGAAAGAGTTTCTAGTTCCTCAACGGCACAGCTATGAGACCTCAAAAAAGCCCCTTAAAGTTGAAGACTCTTTTTTTGAGTCATAAAAGCGCATTGAAATGACTTAGGAACTGTGCACACTTTGGAGAGGTGTGTGGCCGTTTGAAAACACCAGTTAGACCTCTCACTCAAACCATTGTAATTTTTTGGTCTTAAGTTGCACCTACCCCAAATGTTCCCCAAATATTGGTATTATGTTTCTGAATGTATCCAGAGTATTTTCAGATTTCGTTTTCAACAAATGAGGTGAAAAGTACAGTAAATGTCAAATGCACATCAAATCAACAATGTAACGTTTGGATTTAGTCTTGTGTCAGGTGAAGTGTTGTGTCCTCACCTTTAGTCTAATAATTATTCTCATAATCTCCAAACTGTTCCCTTTATTTTCTACAATGGTCCATATGGGACAATTCCCAAGAGTGTAAGCGGTTAACTGTAGGAGTCTGGGTTGCACATTTCAAATAAGACACAGCACAACTCAACGGTTAACTTGTGAGACTCCATCCATTCCCTTTTGTGATGAAACCGAGTTCAACTGTTACAGCAAGGTCAGCCTGAATTCACCCAGACTTTTAAATTATTTTAATGAGCAAGAGTTGTTTGCACTTCAGTCTGTAACAAGAACGATGGAATATTGAATTCTTAAACCCACACACTCGATTTTGGATTCTGCCTGCATCCGTTTAGCTAGCAGAAGAGACAAACTGCAAAAAAACCAGCATGACAGTAAAATAAACAACCCCCAACATCCAGACCTTGAAACATGTATTTAAAGATGAATTATATGTACAGCTGCTCGTTCCCTGCGGTTAAATAAACTGCAAAAGACTGTCAATAGCATCGCTTGTGCTGTTCCATTTATTTTACGTTCAACATCTCCAAAGTTTCAGCACCAAAGATTGCCTGTTGATTAGGGAACAAAGGCAGATTTTGTGAACAATTATACAGTGGATTCGGAAAGTATTCAGACCCCTTGACTCTTTCCACATTTTGTTATGGTACAGCCTTATTCTAAACTGGATTAAATAATTTTTTTCCTCCTCAACAATCAACACACAATACCCTATAATGACAAAGCAAAAACAGGTTTTTAGAAATGTTGGCAAATGTATAAAAAAACAACAACTGAAAAATCACATTAACATAAGTATTCAGACCCTTTACTTAGTACTTTGTTTTTAGCACCTTTGGCAGAGATTACAGTCTTGAGTCTTCTTGGGTATGACTCTACAAGCTTGGCACAACTGTATTTTGGGAGTTTCTCCCATTCTTCTCTGCAGATCCTCTCAAGCTCTGTCAGGTTGGATGGGGAGCGTCGCTGCACAGCTATTTTCAGGTCTCTCCAGAGATGTTCAATTGGGTTCAAGTCCGGGCTCCGGCTTGGCCACTCGAGGACATTCAGAGACCTCATGGCTTGGTTTTTGCTCTGACATGCACAGTCAACTGTGGGACCTTATATAGACAGGTGTGTGCCTTTCCAAATCATGTCCAATTAATTGAATTTACCACAGGTGTACTTCAATGAAGTTGTAGAAACATCTCAAGGATGATCAATGGGACCAGGATGCCCCTTAGCTCAATTTCGAGTCTCATAGCAAAGGGTCTGAATACTTATGTAAATAAGGTATTTTATTATTAAATTTTGTATACATTTTCTACAATTTCGAAAAACCTGTTTTCACTTTATCGTTATGGGGTATTGTGTGTAGATTGATGAGGATATTTTATTTTTATTTAATCAATTTTAGAATAAGGCTGTAACGTAACAAAATGTGGAAAAAGTCAAGGGGTCTGAATACTTCCCGAATGCACTGTAACTAGATTCAGAATGCCTTTCTCTTGGGTTTAGCGGACAATGCAAGAGCTCAACGTAGTTTATTCACATCACATTGTCAGGCATTATTCAGACGTTTAAATGAATTATGTGAAATTATGATTTGTCTTAAGTACTGTGTGCATCCACAAGCACTGCCATACTGGTGTCTGGGTGGCGCTGCTTGGTTGGTGCTGCAGGCCATGCGTCATTTCACATTATGAATAATGACCTTTGTTGTCACCTTAACTCGCGGCCAGAGTCCATCCCTTAATCAAAGATGATTAGTTCAATTTACTTCCCCCTGGCAACACTAGAGCGGTCAAACTCACTGCAATTCCCCCTGTCATCATCCTCGTCTTGACCTTTCTATCTGGGTAAACTGTCTGCATTTGAGACAGGGCATCCAGCATGTGTTCCTCATTTAGGGGAGGACGTTTGGGAAAGTGTTTGTTTGTCTGGTAAAAGCCAACCAAAACAACAGCAAAGTACTTTGTTTTGACTACACTCGCTCAATCTGCCGTTTGCACAGTAGTCAAGGCAAGAATTGATGTGCTAAGAAAAAAAAACACACAAAAAGGAGAGTGACATGAATACTGAGCGTGGAGCTCTGCTGCTATCCCAGACACACAGCATCTCTAACATCTAACACATGTTGGCAGGTGTGGAGTTTGGGGGTGCAGTGCTGAACACACTCATTTGTATGTTGTGCTGTTGAAATCATGTATGTGTGTGTATGTGTCATCTACATGTCATCCGTGCGTTTGTGTGTGTTGTGTGTGTGTGTATTTGGGGGGCGGGGGGAACCTCTAACCCCTCAGGCTTCTCTTTGTGATATGTGACTGCAGAGCAGATAAACTGCCCCATGCGTCAGATGTGACAGACGCTGTTAAAACGGTCACAAATAACTTGTCTTCATGAAACTATAGAAAATGAAAAAATCTGATGCTATTATTTTCTCTTTTCTGTTCTCTCCTCCTCCTCCTCCTCCTCCCCCCCTCCTCTTCAAATACAGCTGCATCATGAGGATTCATGAGGTATGTGATGGGAATGAAAATACTCATGATGTTTGTGTGTTAGCGGTGCCCGGGTCAGCTGTTCGTTCACCCGCAACCGCCCGCAATTGCTAAGTAACCCATCCACAAATGCCCACTATGTGATAAAGTGAAAATCTGAGGCCCGCACCCGACCCTAACCCAAATATAGAAAGTGCGCTGTAGGCTAGAGTCAGAGATGGCAAAACAGGGGGTGCAGGATTTATTTGTTGTTGCCTAATTTAGATATAATTCAGATTTTAATTTCCAAGATTTTGGTAGGTTATTTGTCTGTCATCTTGTCTATAATTAGATACATGCAGCCTCTCTTCTGTCATTATATGAATGCTTCAATCTAGTTGACATTGGTAAAATTCTCTCTGTCATCTCTGCTTCTTTCGCGCGGAGAAAATATGTTTAGGGACCGAGGAGAAAATGCAATAACTCAAAGAACAACAACAACAAAAAACGTAAAGATGTTCTGTGCAGAATGTTCAAATGACATCAGTTTGACCGATTGTAAGGAAATAGAAAACTGTGACCCAACACGTTTCTGATAATCTGATAAGATTGCGGTACGGCTTGCATGCGTATCCTATTTTATGTGGTTGAACTACTGTCAGTATTTATGACTCTGATAAAGATACTGTAGCACCTCTACTACAGATGGTCCCTAAATGTGCATTTGCATTCTCTCAAGATGCTGAAAGAAATAAATCATAAATGTACAGGTGTAACATTTTACTGCAAGAAAAGCTTAATTCTGCAGGAGCTAATACTAAGACTATGTGAGAGATTATAAGCCTACAGTCAGTGTCCAGATTTCAGTTTCATTTAACCCAGTTTAACCTGAAAAGTAGGTTACAGTTCCCTTGACGTGCCATAGGCCTACTTTAAGTCCCCTTCTTTGTAGGGTATAGTGCCTCACAGGCACTGCTATCATCCTCTTTTACCACTTCAAATCTTTCCCAAACATTACTGTTTGGGGAACTAAACTCCATTTCACAGCTTTTCTCTTACTGAATTAAACTCAGACATTGTCCTTTTTGCCTCAGTGTCCACTAACTTTTTCTGCCCACTCCCAAAAGTGCTTGGTGATTGGTGTGTAGGCTATTTGGCCCGAATTAAGTTGCATGCTGACCAAACCACCTTGCTTGCCTGTACAAGCTGTTGCAAAATAAATGTACACCTACATGTTATTCAATAATTTCATCCAAACTGCTCGCGCACGTCAACAGGCGTCTGCATAGCCAGGTGTTAAAGTAGAACTTGGTTCTATTTTATACCCTTGACACGCTGCAAGTCCAGCCTCTCCCATCTACTTATTGGTTTTTAGGAGCATACTAACCCACGTGGGTGATTGAAAGATGAACTACAGTAGGTAAACACTCCAGTCCAGTTGGTGGCTGTAACGCACCTTAAAGTTGGTTGCCAACCGCCATATGCAATCCACAGAAGAAGAAGAAGAAGAAGAAGAAGGGGAGATTTATCAAAGAAAGCTAAGTTCCCCCTGCTGTCTGTGGATTAATTGTTAGAGTAGAGAATACACGATTTAGTTAGAAAATTCTACAGAGATCCAGCTAAATGTCCAAGAATGTTTCATGTGTGTTTCAACCTGTCATCAAATTAATATGGTTGGTTCACAGTTGGTTTTAGTATTTTTAATACCCCCTTTTTCTCCCCAATTTCGATCTTGTCTAATCACTGCAACTCCCCAACGGGCACGGGAGGTGAAGGTCGAGTCATGCCGAAATATGAGCCGCCAAACCATGCTTCTTAACACCCGCCCGCTTAACCCGGAAGCCAGCTGCACCAATGTGTTGGAGGAAACACTGCTCACCTGAAGACCGAGGTCAGCCTGCAGGTGACTGCGCCCGCCACAAAGAGTCACTAGAGTGCAATGAGCCAAGTAAGGCTCCCCCGCGGCCAAACCCTCCCCTAACCTGGAGGATTCTGGGCCAATTGTGCACCGCCCAATGGGACTCCAGATCACAGCCGGTTGTGATACAGCCGGGGATTGAACCCAGGCCTGTAGTGACACCTCTATCACTGCGATGTAGTGGTGGAAAAAGTCCCCAATTGTCATACTTGAGTAAAAGTAAAGATACCTTACTATTAAATTATTCATGTAAATGTGAAAGTCACCCAGTAAATTACTACTTGAGTAAAAGTCTAAAAGTATTTTGTTTTAAAATAAATCAAATCAAATGTTATTGGTCACATACACATGGTTAGCAGATGATAATGCGAGTGTAGTGAAATGCTTCTGCTTCTAGTTCTGATAGTGCAGTAATACAGTGGGGAAAAAAAGTATTTAGTCAGCCACCAATTGTGCAAGTTCTCCAACTTAAAAAGATGAGAGAGGCCTGTAATTTTCATCATAGGTACACTTCAACTATGACAGACAAAATGAGGAAAAAAAATCCAGAAAATCACATTGTAGGATTTTCTATGAATTTATTTGCAAATTATGGTGGAAAATAAGTATTTGGTCACATACAAACAAGCAAGATTTCTGGCTCTCACAGACCTGTAACTTCTTCTTTAAGAGGCTCCTCTGTCCTCCACTCATTACCTGTATTAATGGCACCTGTTTGAACTTGTTATCAGTATAAAAGACACCTGTCCACAACCTCAAACAGTCACACTCCAAACTCCACTATGGCCAAGACCAAAGAGCTGTCAAAGGACACCAGAAACCAAATTGTAGACCTGCACCAGGTTGGGAAGACTGAATCTGCAATAGGTAAGCAGCTTGGTTTGAAGAAATCAACTGTGGGAGCAATTATTAGGAAATGGAAGACATACAAGACCACTGATAATCTTCCTCGATCTGGGGCTCCACGCAAGATCTCACCCGTGGGGTCAAAATGATCACAAGAACGGTGAGCAAAAATCCCAGAACCACACGGGGACCTAGTGAATGACCTGCAGAGAGCTGGGACCAAAGTAACAAAGCCTACCATCAGTAACACACTACGCCGCCAGGGACTCAAATCCTGCAGTGCCAGACGTGTCCCCCTGCTTAAGCCAGTACATGTTCAGGCCCGTCTAAAGTTTGCTAGAGAGCATTTGGATGATCCAGATGAGGATTGGGAGAATGTCAGATGAAACCAAAATATAACTTTTGGTAAAAACTCAACTCGTCGCTTTTGGAGGACAAAGAATGCTGAGTTGCATCCAAAGAACACCATACCTACTGTGAAGCATGGGGGTGGAAACATCATGCTTTGGGGCTGTTTTTCTGCAAAGGGACCAGGAAGACTGATCCGTGTAAAGGAAAGAATGAATGGGGCCATGTATCGTGAGATTTTGAGTGAAAACCTCCTTCCATCAGCAAGGGCATTGAAGATGAAACGTGGCTGGGTCTTTCAGCATGACAATGATCCCAAACACACCGCCTGGGCAACGAAGGAGTGGCTGTAGAAGCATTTCAAGGTCCTGGAGTGGCCTAGCCAGTCTCCAGATCTCAACCCCATAGAAAATCTTTGGAGGGAGTTGAAAGTCCGTGTTGCCCAGCGACAGCCCCAAAACATCACTGCTCTAGAGGAGATCTGCATGGAGGAATGGGCCAAAATACCAGCAACAGTGTGTGAAAACCTTGTGAAGACTTACAGAAAACATTTGACCTCTGTCATTGCCAACAAAGGGTATATAACAAAGTATTGAGATAAACTTTTGTTATTGACCAAATACTTATTTTCCACCATAATTTTTTTTCCTCATTTTGTCTGTCATAGTTGAAGTGTACCTATGATGAAAATTACAGGCCACTCTCATCTTTTTAAGTGAGAGAACTTGCACAATTGGTGGCTGACTAAATACTTTTTTTCCCCACTGTATCTAACAAGTACAGTATGTACATATAAATATATGGATGAGCGATGACCGAGCGGCATAAGCAAGATGCAATATATGCAATAAAATACTGTACATACATATGAGATGAGTAATGTAAGATATGTAAACATTATTAAAGTGGAATTATTAAAGTGACTAGTGATCCATTTCTTAAAGTGGCCAATGATTTCGAGTCTGTATGTAGGCAGCAGCCTCTCTGTGCTAGTGACGGCTGTTTAACTGATGGCCTTGAGATAGAAGCTGTTTTTCAGTCTCGGTCCCAGCTTTGATGCACCTGTACTGACCTCGTCTTCTGGATGGTAGCGGGGTGAACAGGCAGTGGCTCAGGTGGTTGTTGTTCTTGATGATCTTTTTGGCCTTCCTGTGACATTGGGTTCTGTATGTGTCCTGAAGGGCAGGTAGTTTGCCCCGGTAATGCTTTGCACAGACCGCACCACCCTCTGGAGAGCCTTGCGGTTGTGGGTGGTGCAGTTGCCGTACCAAGCGGTGTTACAGACAGACAGGATGCTCTCAATTGTGCATCTGTAAAAGTTTGTGAGGGTTTTAGGTGACAAGCCCAATTTCTTCAGCCTCCTGAAGTTGATGAGGCATTGTTGTGCCTTCAGTTTGTCTGTGATGTGTATGCCGAGGAACTAAAACTTACCACCTTCGCCACTGCTGTCCCGTCAATGTGGAAAGGGGGGTGCTCCCTCTGCTGTTTCCTGAAGTCCACAATCATCTCCTTTGTTTTGTTGACGTTGAGGGAGAGGTTGTTTTCCTGAAGTCCACACTCAGAGTGCTCTCACCTTCTCCCTGTAGGCTGACTCGTCATTGTTGGTAATCAAGCCCACTACTGTTGTGTCGTCTGCAAACTTAATAATTGAGTTGGAGGCGTGCATGGCCATGCAGTCATGGGTGAACAGGGAGTACAGGAGGTGGCTGAGCATGCACCCTTGAGGGGCCACAGTGTTGAGGATCAGCGAAGTGGAGATGTTGTTTCCTACATTCACCATCTGGGGGCAGCCCGTCAGAAAGTCCAGGACCGAATTGCACAGTGCAGGGTTGAGACCCAGGGCCTCAAGCTTAATGAGGAGCTTGGAGGGTACTATGGTGTTGAATGGTGACCTATTTTTCAGATGGGATATGGTTGTGTGCAGTGTGATGGCGATTGCATCGTCTTTGCACCTATTGGGGTGGTATGCAAACCGGAGGTAAACTACCTGCCCTCCAGGACACCTACATCACCCAATGTCACAGGAAGGCCAAAAAGATCATCAAGGACAACAACCACCCGAGCCACTGCCTGTTCACCCCGCTATCATCCAGAAGGCGAGGTCAGTACAGGTGCATCAAAGCTGGGACCGAGAGACTGAAAAACAGCTTATATCTCAAGGCCACCAGACTGTTAAACAGCCATCACTAACATTGAGTGGCAGCTGCCAACATACTGACTCAAATCTCTAGCCACTTTAATAATTAATAATTGGATGTAACAAATGTATCACTAGTCACTTTAAACAATGCCACTTTATATAATGATTACATACCCTTTACTCATTACTCATCTCATATGTATATTCTGTACTCTATACCACATGGCCATCGCTCATCCATATATTTATATGTACATATTCTTATTCCATCCCTTTACACTTCTGTGGATAAGGTAGTTGTTGTGAAATTGTTAGACTACTTGTTAGATATTATGCACTGTCGGAACTAGAAGCACAAGCATTTCGCTACACTCGCATTAACATCTGCTAACCATGTGTATGTGACCAATAACATTTGAATTGATTTGATTTGATTTTAAATTGAAGTGGGTCTAGGGTGGCAGGTAAGGTGGAGGTGATATGATCATTGACTAGTTTCTCAAACCACTTCATGATGACAGAAGTGAGTGCTAGTTCAGTTACCTTTGCCTTCTTAGGAACAGGAACAATTGTGGCCATCTTGAAGCATGTGGGGACTGGGATAGGGAGAGATTGAATATGTCCGTAAACACACCAGGCAGCTGGTCTGCGCATGCTCTGAGGAGGCGGCTTGGGATGCATCTGGGCCGGCAGCCTTGCCAGGGTTAACACGTTTAAATGTCTTACTCACGTCGGCCACGGAGAAGGAGAGGGGGGCCCGCAGTCCTTGGTAGCAGGCCGTGTCGGTGGCACTGTATTATCCTCAAAGCGGGCAAAGAAAGTATGAGCGGGCAAACAAGGTATAAAGTATCAAAGGTATGAATAATAAGTTATTTTATACTAAGCAAACGGCACTCTTTTCTTCTTATACTTTTTTTTATGGATAGCAAGGGGCACACTCCAACAGTTAGACATAATTTACAAACGATGCATTTGTGTTTCGTGTGTCCACCAGATCAGAGGCAGTAGGGACGACCAGGGAGGTTCTGTTGATAAGTGTGTGAATTGGATACTTTTCTGTCCTGCTAAGCATTCAAAATGTAACGAGTACTTTTGGGTGTCAGGGAAAATGTAAGGAGTAAAAAGTACATTTTACTTTCTTTGGGAATGTAGTAAAGTAAAAGTTGTCAAAAAAATATATATAGTCAAGTAAATTACATACAGTATACAGTATATACAGTATAAGTACTTTACACCACTGCTGCGATGCAGTGCCTTAGACCGCAGCGCCACTCAGAAGGCCCCTGATTTTAATATTTTAACATGAGAGCTGTGAATGCGTGAGGTGGGGATAGACAAAATCAGCATGCGCACGCTGGTGCACGCGCCCAGCCAGTTTGGTCAGCATGTTAGGCCGTAAAGCTATAGTCTTATTCATTAATGCCAGATCGCCTGAAACAAAATCAACAAGCTCTCACAGTCTCACATCAGAAGTAGACGTTCATCCATGTTTCGCAAATGGAAAAAGTTGAAGTTATTCCAAACGTCTAATTTCGAAGTGTTTGAGGTTAAGTTTAGGCATTAGTTCTGAATTGTTAAGGTTAGGGTTGTTTTTGCTTTATTCAACCAGACCTCCACCCACCCGCCTTGATGTTGGAGAGAGGGTAGGAGCGAGGGAACTGGGAAGTATGGAGGGAGGGAAGAGGGAGATTTAGATGGGAAAAGAACTGGGGACATCCATGTTGCATTAAAGGTCATTTTTCAGGAGTTGGTATGTACGTATAGAGCCACAAAATATCACAGAGCTGGCTGGGATGAGGAAGCACACACACACACATACCCACACACACCCACACACACGCACACACACACCTGCCCTTCAGCTCTGCCTGGCTGCTATCAAATATAAGCGTTATGAGACAGCAAAACGCATTAGCGCCTATTGAAAGTGTCCTTACTGCCAAGCTGAATCCCACAGGGTATATGAGGAGCCCTGCTTCAATAACAGTTTTGGATCTAATTTGACGTATGGCCACCTATTTTACAATTCCTATGGAAGGTAGTGTACCGCAGGGCACTACTCTGCCTTTGCCTGCAGAAAACCTTCACATTCTGTATATTCACACTAAAATGCATTCAGATAGGTATTTTCCACTTCCTGAAGTTATTGGACACAAGGAGATGTGGATTAAACGGCATAAACAATAATTAACATACATTTTTTATTAAGGGTATTCACGCTAGATACACTGTAAAAATACAGTAAAAGTTCAGGTCTTGGAGAAGCGGTGGGAGTTGAATAGGCTAAAATGCTTTTAGCATCTCTTTTGAGTGCTGTGTTTGACCTCAGTGTTCTTTCTCTAATTAGGTTAGGGCTAACTCACTATGCTACATGCTGTGAGTTGCAGACAGACATGCTTCACATTAATCACTTTAAGCACGCAAACCCCTGAATTCTCATTCAATTCTAATATTATTTCAAGGCTTAGAGGACTGTCATGGGGTTGACATAGGTTCTTTCTCATAAATGAATTTTCTGGAGAGATAATACATCATGTGCTTTTTAAACACTTCATTAGCTCGGCTCTATTAGCACCAAGAAGATGACATTATATCAACGAGACAGTGAGTGACAGAAATTCTGTATTCCAACCAAGATTCTATATTTGATCCAAGCCTTCTCCAGAGACAGAAGAGGATCTGCCTATTTGATTTGAGCTTCAACACACTGCTGTGAGGATGTCATTGACATGATTCAGAAAGGAGTGCCATACACTCCCAAATAGGTGAACTCATCAGAATACTTATGATGATAAATGTCTAACAATTTCCAGAACAGATTTAGCCATTTTTATAATACTTTTGTCACTGTAGTAGCTAAGTCATCTGAGGTGCCAAAGAAGATCTGAGGTGCCAAAACTGGGCTGCAGTAGAACTGAGTGGGTAGAGGGATGTCGTTAATGGCTCTGGTGTAGAGATACAGTACAATCCTCATTAAACTGTCCAGTGTGTCCTGAGGTGTGCCTGTCAATGACGAAGACAGGAAGTAGCATTTATCTGCAAGACAGACCAATATTGTGGTTTAGCCTTGTGCATGTAATGTGTTGTATTCATTGGATCTTGAACTAGTTGCTCTCAATGGTTAACATGACTGAGACTGTATCTTGCTAACTATAGAAAAAGTTGTAAAAAGTCAAAAGAAATGTAATACATTGTAGATTTCAGAAGTGGAGTGTTGCTGACTAACTCAGTTCATACCCTCAGAAAGAATAGACTAACTCCTACACATTTCTCATAACTCCACACCTTATCGAGCAGAGTAAAGTGGACTGTTCATGCGTTTAGCTCTTGTAGTCCTTTAATTTTTAATTTGGAATTCAATCAGCCCTCCTTTTCCTCATCTCAACAAAGGGAAATTGCCAATGCTAATGAATGGCAGAGGAAAATTATTCAGTTAGTGTTTAAGCGTAAAGTAAACCCTGTTTAATTTCTCAGATAAATTAAATAGTGCAGGTCTGCGTACCCCATGGGTAAACGGCAGGTACATGACTCCAAGCAGATACTCAGTGGTGGAAAAAGTACCCAATTGTCATACTTGAATAAAAGTAAAGACACCAAATAGAAAATGACTCAAGTAAAAGTGAAAGTCACCCAGTAAAATACTACTTGAGCAAAAGTCTGAAAGTATTAAGTTTTAAATATAGTTAAGTATCAAAAGTAAATGTAATTGCTCAAATGTACTTAAGTATTACAATAAAAAGTATACATAATTTCAAATTCCTTATATTAAGCAAACCAGATGGCAAAATGTTCATGTTTTTTTTCTTTTAATTTGACAATAGCCAGGGGCACACTCCAACACTCAGACATACTTTACAATTGAGGCATTTGTGTTTAGTGAGTCCGCCAGATCATAGGCAATAGGGATGACAGGGGATGTTCTCTCGATAAGTGTGTGAATTTGACCCTCAAAAGCATTCAAAATGTAATGAGCACTTTTGGGTGTACGTAATTTTTTTTAGGAATGTAGTGAAGTAAAAGTAGTCAAAAATATAAATAGTAAAGTATAGATACTGTCAAATACGACTTAAGTAGTACTTTAAAGTATTCTTAAGTACTTTACACCACTGCAGGTAAAATGTATGGGTGAGGTCAATGGCTAGAGTCCTGCAACACTCTCACAGTGGATTGGATTTTTATACTGAACAAAAATATAAACGCAACATTCAAAGTGTTCGTCCCATGTTTTATGAGCTGAAATAAAAGATCTGAGAAATGTGTTTACATCCTTGTTAGTGAGCATTGTCCTCACCAGGGTCTTGAGCTGACAGCAGTTCTGCATCGTAACCGACTTCAGGGGGCAAATGCTCACCTTCAATGGATACTGGCACGCTGGAGAAGTGTACTCTTCATGGATGAATCCTGGTTTCAACTGTCCTGGGCAGATGTCAGACAATGTGTATTGTATTGTGTGGGCGAGCGGTTGCTGATGTCAATGTTATGAACAGAGTGCCCCATGGTGGCGGTGGGGTTATGGTATGGGAAGGCATAAGTTATGGACAACGAACACAATTGCATTTTACTGATGGCAATTTGAATGCAGAGATATACTGTAACATGATCATGAGGTCCATTGTCGTGCCATTCATCTACCGCGATCACCTCATGTTTCATCACGATAATGGATGGCCCAATGTTGCAAGGATCTGTACCCAATTCCTGGAAGCTGAAAATGTCCCAGTTCTTCCATGTCCTGCATACTCACCAGACATGTCACCCATTGATCATGTTTGGTATGCTCTGGATCGACGTGTACGACAGTGTGTTCCAGTTCCTGTCAATATCCAGCAACTTCACACAGCCATTGAAGAGGATGGGGCAACATTCCACAGACCACAATTAACAGCCTGATCAACTCTATGTGAAGGAGATGTGTTGCGCTGCATGAGGCAAATGATGGTCACACCAGATACTGACTGGTTTTCTGATCCACATCCCTACCTTTTTTAAAGTTATCTATGACCAACAGATGCACCTTCGATGGCTACTGGCACGCTGGAGAAGTGTACTCTTCACGGATGAATCCCGGTTTCAACTGTACCGAGCAGATGGCAGACAGCGTGTATGGCATCATATGGGCATGTATATTCCCAGCCATGTGAAATCCATAGATTAGGGCCTAATGCACTTTATTTAAATTGACTGATTTCTTTATATGAACTAACTCAGTAAAACCTTTTAAATTGTTGCATGTTGCGTTTAAGTTTTTGTTCAGTGTAGTATGGAAAGGGGGACAAATAGTCTAGCTACTTCCTGCACTTTCAGCAATCTGGACAACTAGGTGTATGGAATCTGTGAGCAATGAAGAGCCAGACCAGGGTGCCACAGGTCAAGCGCCAAGCCATCATATTAATGTTTCAAGACAAAATTATAAAATCTTTCAATCGACTTCTCATCACCAAGATGTCAAAGCATGCCATCGCCCATTGGAGCTGGGACACATTCCCATGGATAAACTCCAACCACCACCAGTCTCTCAGTGTTCAATTGTAGCTCCTCAAAAAGAATGCTACTTATTAGGACAAAGGCTTTTCTCCTTCAATCTCTTCTTCAGTTTGCAGTAGAGACAGAAACTGGGATGACAGAAAAACAAATCCAGATATGGCGTTTACCCTCCAGCCAGACACCCAAATGAAGTCTTGTCCACATTCGTTCTCTCTCTCCTTTGCTCGCACAGACGAGTGATGACAGTTGGCAGTCATTGGATCGTACTGAGATCAGGCACATTTTTCTTCTAAGCAGGCTAATCAGCTAATTAGCTTCGAATATAGATTATGAGACAAGCCCATGATATGATAAAGCCATTGAGCCTTATATTTTTAACACATCCTTTTTGGGAAAGCGGCTGTAGCTAATGTGAGACCTGTAAGTGATGTGGACCTTGGATAACCCACAGACGTAAGCTAATAGATTAATGCTATTAGTTTTATAATACTATCTGCATTAAGTACACTAATGAGCCTATATTTACTTAAGCAGTATTATATACTGTATCTTGGTATTTGCATGTAGGCTCTCCAGAAATCAGTGGTGCATGTCTTTGTATTACCCCTGTTGCAACTACACTCTGCCACTGTCTGCATAAGCCAATGTCCTCAATAAAATCTGTAAAATCATTGAGTCCTTCTTCATAAATATCTTCGGATGTCATGGGCACTGTGGTAGTCTAGGTAAGTATTAAACCCCTGAATGTTGTCTCAATCTGGCACAGTGTGTCTATCTCCTACTGCACGAATGTCATTGCAAAGGGTTTCAATAAGTATCTGAGGTATTCAATAATTAAAACAGAGAGTGGTTTCAGATGTCCTCAACTCTAATCCATTTCTACTCAATGTCTGGCACCTTACTGTCACTAAATACAGCCATAAAGCATTATCGGTAGGTACCCTTTATCGGTATCCCGAACGATTGTTACTTTAATCCGTTAATCTGTAGCCAACCTATCTGCAAACTCCTCTTCAGATGGTTCTCAAATTATTACTGTTATTGGTAAACTGTTCAGACTCCATTTTTATTTTCATACACTCCAAAAACTCCAAAAACAATTAAAAAAACTGGGTCAAAAACTGGGTATTATCAGAATTGGTCTTCTCTAAGCTCTCCTCTCTCTTTGTTCCATTTGACTATCTAGACGGAGCACCTATAACATTTACCAGCGATGAACTGCGGTTTTCACCATGATATTTATGAAAATAAGTAATTATAGATAGGGACAATACATGAAAGAGAGTGGCTCACGTGTTTTATGGCCTCCATCATTCATAATAATTGAGAAGATAATCCTATCAAAAGTGAAATGCACAGAAATGTCTAAGGTCAAGCTCTGAGACTCTGCTGGAGAAAGAATGTTTCCATCCCTCGTTGACAAGAACACATATGGGAACATGTTTTGGGAGGGTGTCTGCTAGGCACTTTCAAGATTGCAAAAAACAATTCTGAACTGTAAAGAGGAGTGGGTATATGCTTTGAGGGTGTTCATTTTCAACTTAAGTCTTTGGAAGTGAAAAGACAAATACTTGTTTGAAGAAACTTTCATTCTCAGCCTGCCAATAAGTTTCTCAACAGACTACTTTGAATAAAAAAACATTAATCACAATAGTACTTGATAAGTAAGAAGTGCACAGCTAATCTTAGTAAAAGCATTTTGTGTAAAGCTTTGAATAGTTTTTCTTCATTATGTCCAATACAGTGTATTTCTTCCCACATTATATCAGTAATCATGAACGATGCGAGCATTTGAATTATTTTAGGTGCATTGTATCATGATGTCAATATTTTTCTGTAAACAGTATTTCACATTAAGCAGGGACCGTGGAATGTTAAGGTCGGTTTATTTACTAGATGTATTGATTGTGACATGTGAATATGCTGCCACAGTGGCTGAGGAAAATCTAGATATTAAACAACAGAAAACATCAAAAGCTAATTTACAACTGGAATTGAGAACAAAATAAATGTAGTGCTGTGAAGCCAAGACCTCCCATCTGCTCTGCTGGGGGATAGATGTACTGTGACCATCTGTGCATGGGGCTGTCGTTTACATCTACACTAGTTGGACAAATACTTCCCCAAATCACTGCCTTCTCCATGTTAATTAGTTCTCCATCAGTATCTAGCCTGTATTATATATTTGAATATTTGAAATGGAAAGGGAAGCAATTAACCACAGGGGTGATATATGTGTGATATATGTCTGTGCAATGCATCTAAAATACAGCTTCTGCGAAAAACACAAAATATACAAAACCTCCCTAACACAAAAACTGTGAAATATGATTATATGGACTGTAACAGCTGTTTACACACCAACTCCCAACTGTTGCATTTCTCATGCACTGAGCCTTTAATCAGAAATCCCATGTCTTATTCTTGTATAATTTTTCTTATTTTCGTGAATTCTTTCTGATCTGAGACAGACTCTAGTCATTATAGCCAGACTCTGCTGTACCTTGGGTTTGCTCTGACAAATGTCCCAGATTTGATCACCTGCTTGACAATACTCCCACATCCTGTCTCCAGCTCCATAAATTACTAACCGAGACAGAGCAGAGAGAGAGAGAGACGAGAGAGAGACCGCGACCGAAAGAGAGAGAGAGAGTGGGAGACCGAGACAGAGTGAGAGAGAGGGACGGAGAAAAAGAGAGACAGTGGCCAAGATCGAGACAGAGGAAATGAAAGCGCGCGAGAGAGAGAGAGAGAGAGAGAGAGAGAGAGAGAGAGAGAGAGAGAGAGAGAGAGAGAGAGCCTTCAATGTCACCTAGCGTCCGTTCCGCAAGAGGCCAGTGGCAGCTACCCTCCGTGGATGATTCACATTGTGGGACGTAATTACCAGCGTGACATTTCCTGTTAATTGGGTTACCAATGACTTCTCGCAAGGATTTCTTAGAGAAAGGTCATTTCTGGTTCCAGTCAAAGTATCCCCCCACCTTTTTGTGTTTTGATGGAGATGGAAGGGAGAAATACATTATTTGATTGTCAATAGACTTGGTGCACGGTTGAAGTTGCATTGGCGATGACACGCGCAGCAGGCACACACACAACGCTATGTAACAACATGTACAAGCTACTTTGTACGTCGGATAACCAAGGCAAAGCATGCGTATCTGTCCATTTTGAAGCAACATCCACTGTCACATGCAAGGTACATAATTCATACAATAACTTTAATTAGCCGATGCAATTAGGAAGATCTGTCGTGGCTGCTGCTACTCATAATGACTCATTCTATGTTTATGACTTCATTATTGCTACGATGTTTGGTCATCATCAGCTGAAACCCAAAAGAGATAACGCATAATTCTTGGTTGGACTGGCTTTCTTAGCTCACAATGCGGTATGTCCTTTTTTATGTGAGTCAGACACCGCAGAGTACCATTTGATCTGCGCTGGCCATTATCACTAAGCCAAATCAAAGAACTGTCAGCTAGAACCTAACACAACAACAACGTGATTAAAATCTTATTTTCAAATTGGTGACCTTCACATATCTGTTGGAATCCTCTACCATGTCTGTCTTTCTTTGTGAATAATAATTAATATCTGGCTGTCTAACAAAGTGCTGTCCCCATGGTGAGACCTCTCATGGCAACAGTGGACAAAAGGAGAGGAGCTCTGAATCAGAGATAACAAGTTAGTTGGAGATAAGCTAGCAAAAAGACACCGTTTATCACATTACATTCACTACAGTACTGTGACATGGTTGACCTGGAGCGAGCACACTGAAATGGCTTTGCATGCTATACATAGAAGTGAGACGACGCAAATGCAGGGTGTTCCAGAGCCCATGAAATGATCTCTTCTACAGTTCACACTAACTGTATGACCATGTGGAATGTAAATGGTATCCACCTTCTAATAAAAAAATGTATCCATTGTTTCACAAAGACTGATCACGGCTAATTTTTAGGAATAGCCAATACTGCATGAAAAATATTCCAGAACAGACTTTTCAGAATCAATTTGTCGTAAAGCTATTGCATGTTCAGCAGTTTGACAGACCTACATAAGTTATTGCACTAGTGACCCCATGACTTTAAAGGGCACTACCTACTCCCCTATCTCCTCCTGAGAGGCATTATAAACACGTCTTGTCGGCCGTCACAGGGTGACAAGAGTGATAGTTAGCCTAGTCGATGCCTTGCTGTTTTAGTGATTTTGTTGTTCACTCAGTTTACTTTTGCGATTAACTAATCAGGTCAGCAGCTGGGGGAGTTGGCCCCAAGGTGTTGCCTAGCAACGGCAGGGCGCCGTGGCCAGACTACGTGGCTGATGTGTGAGAGTTACTGCCGCAGTGAAACTGTCTCTCAGCAAGTGTCTGATTTGTGCCTCTTTGCCAAAGTGGCGGGAGGAAGGCACGTATACCACTTTGTTTGAGCAAGTACACTTTTATTAAGCAGGAGAAGAGATTGGGGGACACACTGGATGTCTGGATCGTTCCCATAGTGCAATCATAGTTTATATGGAAGACATTGTAATGCGGCAGCACCAAGCAAAGTAAATAGTTTAAACTCTGCACCATGACTTTTTGTAATAATACTTCAACGCCCCCAAGGTCTGCTCTGATATCAAAATAATGTAATAATATTCTGGGGATATATCCATATCATATAATTGTATATATCACCTTCACAATTCACATTCTCTGCATCGCTCTTTGGTCTCCACAGGGGACATTTGGCTTTGCCTGAAGATATGTTTGCTTGCCAAATTGCAAGTAGTGTATCACAGGATGATACCTGACCGTAAGTTACGACCTTGTAAATTAAGCTTTAGCATCACAGAATGTAATGCTTATCCTACACAATGTTACAGTTGCTTCCTCTAAGTACATCATAATGAACACTGATGAACCACAGGTTAATTGACAATTAAAGTTATATTTTATTGCACATTTACAATATGGCCATGTCTAGTCTTCAGACTCAGGGGTGGCAAGTTGGTGCCAATCTCAGGAGCATAAAGCTTGCATGTACAGAAATGGTTTCAACATGATCACCATTGCTTTGTTATGTGTTCCAATGATGATGACCACTTACGCCTCCGTGGATGAGTACAAGAACACATTGACTACACAGCCAATATATCAGACATACTATATTCTCCCATCCCTTGTGGCTGTACATTCTGTATGTCCTCAGTAAATGCTAGCATTATATCTGAGTATTACTACAGGTTGCTGTGAACATTCTGACATCTTGATAAGCAGTCTGGACTTGTGCATGTGTTCCATGTTTCCATCATTCATTAGTTAAGAAGTTTAAATGCAAACAACCTGACTGGAACCAACTAGTTTCCACGTTGGTGAGAATCAGACAGTGTTCCCATGGGTTTTTCTCTGTGGGATATTCTTCCTGTGAAGCAGAAACCCTTGTTTCTGAGAGCACGAGAGCATTAACTGACAAATCTAAGTTGCACTGGATCCATCTCCCTCTGGCTTTGGGTTCCTGCTAGCAACTCTGTCACTGGTTTGTTTGTAGATTACAGGGCCTGTTGATTTTGGGAATGTTTCTTTCCCCAACATCAAAGACTGACTGATCTCTCTCTCTCTCAAAGTGAGGGGCTGAGACACTTAAAAAAATGTGTATTTGTTTTCCACACCCTGTTGAGACACTGTTTTGCTGTATCCATAATATTGCAGTCCCCAATCCTGCTGATTTACTCTCCTCTCTAAACTGCGTATGAGCTTGACATACCAATCACACTGCAGCATCTGATAGCCAGAACGATTTAACAGGATAAGCCGATATGTCATAACGGGGGGGACATGGGAGAATTAAGACAGAGCACTTGATCTGTGTGAAATTTAATTATGTGTGCTTGCAATAATTATTCAGTTGTTTGTGGAAAACGCAACCATTAGTACATTCTGGAAATAAAAGTACAACTGTAAGAGTTCCTTTAAGAGCCATAGTGTTGTCTAATGTCACAGTGCATTAGAGAGTGTCTCATGTAGTGTAGTGGAGGAAAGTGGTTTTCCATTTATGACATTTACCCCACTCCCACTCATATGGTATAGAGGAATTGAGGAGGCGTGGTTGAGGAAATCAAATGAGTGTAGAGAACACATGTAGGAACATCATGTCGTCTATCTTTCTATATGTGATGATCTTTGTTTTCTAAAGGGAAGGTTCACACAGCTTGATTCAGATCATTGAGATGCAAGGTCCTTCACTTCAAGGATTGTTTTCAAGATGTGGTAGATGAAGGTGCATCTTTCTTTATGTGACCAATACAAAAATTATAAAAATAAATACAAAATGTGTCCATTTTTGGAGGGGCAGGGGTTACAGATACAATATACAAATTCAGATAATGTCATAATTAGTTCATATCATATTTACATGTGGGCTGTCACTCAAAAAAACAAAAAACAAAAAAACAAATATTGATCATTTTGATAACATTACAGAGTAAGATAAAGGTGTATCTTGTTCCAGATTTTACACTTGGGTGGTGATTGAATTGCCATTGGCAAAACATCTACCCCTGCTTTACTGAGTAATCATGTTCATTATGAAAGTAATCTCATTGAAAACTTTGATAAGAACAATGCTGCTTTGATCAGTGAGGAAATCAAAGTAGGATTACTTACCCCTAGCTAGGCTTTCTAAAAAGATTAAGTGCTCTTAAGCAGTAATCAAAGTATTACTATCCAAGAATACCATTTAATACCTGATTGATTGCAATTGATAAACACATTTAAAAGAGATGTTGTTGTGGTTAGCTATCTGGTGTATGTACAGGCGGCGCAATGATGCAGTTCAAATTGTGTCCCTCTCTTCGAGATTTGATATGTGTCATGTCGGTGCACTCGTTGCTTGTGACCATAGCAACAAAGCACATCTCATGATCTACTTGGTATGTGACAGCTGATTGGTGAGAACACTCTGATATTACTGTCATTATCCAGCTCTGAAGGTTGATAATCGGAATGATGGCGAACAAAACCTTACATTTGAGTTGTCATGTCAACTATTGACAATGTAATGACCTTGCAAGAAAAACATTATATTGCTAGAAAAAGAACACAGATTTCCAACAGGTCTGAAATTGTTTTTTTTTTTGTGCGCTGAAATATCACTTACACTGAAATATCACTTCCATGTCCTTCAGATTGTCCTTTACTTTGTGTAATCACATTTGGTAATGGTAATATCATCTCTAGTGGATAGATTCTGACCAAACTGCATGAGATTTTAGTTCTGTGTTAACCAATATTAATGGTAATACAATGTAATGCTTTCATAGTGTAAATAATGGTTGTGAAATTCAAGTAAAATGCAAAGGTTTGACCTTGTCCTCAGAGATTTAACTCTGCAGGTCTGCAGCAAACAACAATTGTTACATTATTTTCAATTATCATCTGAAACAGACAGACAGGAACCCTTGAGGAAGGTAGCCTAATTTCACTACCAAGTCCCTGCCACTGAGCCACTTTACAGGGTTCTTAATATAGCCTAGCTCCAAAAAACTACCAATGAACACAATATTCCTTATATCCACGTGTGATTGGTTACTTAAGATTTGTTCAAATTTTACTTCCTCTACTCTTTCAAAATGTTCCATTTGACAGTGTCATATCAGTTGACTAGTAGACAATGTTAACAAGCAGTTGTTTAGTTGGCGAGTAAAAAAGTTGGTGAGTCAAATCAATGGAAATTTGTCTTACCTGTGGTGCATTTTTTCTCATCACAATGAACAGACTGCTGGTGACAGGCCGATGCTTGGACGCACATGACATCAATACATAAAATCACTATGCAAAGTCTTTCGAAAAAATGTCACTTTTGGTAATTACATAAAGGCACGGTTGTGCGCTAGTGTCCATGATAATTACTTTAGAGATATTGTCTTTTTATGCACCAAATGCTTCTGCGTTTAGTGCGACAGCATCTTAATTATTTCACACTCAAGCAGCATCAAAGTGGCCCGGGCGCCTACAGTTGATTGACAGATAGATTAATGTTGTCAGGCCCTGGAGACGCATGATACATTCTACTTTATTAAACCATTGTTACTGGTTGGTTTCAAGGACGGTCAGATACCACCCCGCTACATCGCTACTGATGTTCCATATTAACAGATTGTGACATCTATATCCTTGTTAACATTAATACCATAACAATTATCAAATATGGACAGGAGTCAAAAGCTCCAGAGATCGTTTTGGGTTATGTACGTACGTGACAATTTAAGCCAAGGAAGTTCAAATGTTGCAAACACAAGAAAGAATGTACAATGGCTAAATCCTGAAAATGTATGGAGAGTGAACATGCATGAATATGATTAGTACAGTGCATAGTAGCGTACACATCAAACTACGTCGGTAACCGTTGGTAACAGATTATCAATGTTTCATCAATGTGTTCAACTACTCTTATATCAAAGTCCATCCAGTCTAATTAGAATGTCTCCATTTAATGAAACCACCAAAGACGTATAAAATCCTTAGAGGTCTTTGGCAGTATTTTATTAATAAGAATAATAGCCACTAACGCAAGGGAAATCAGATAGTGAGCACTTCTCTTTTGAAAGCCTTTCCGCTGAGCTAATCCCAGTGGTTTCAAATGAGGTTTTAAGAGTTCATCTTCAGTGTATGACACCAGAAGTGTTAATCACAACCATTGCTTTATACTTGAGGCTATCTCACTAAGACTATCTTGCTAGCTCCTTGATTGGAGTATTGCTCTTCCTCCTTTCTCCCCCATCTCAAGCCATCCTTTTGATTGGATAGTTCTCTTCTGGTTGAACGCTCCTTCACCCTTGCCTTGGGGCTCAACCATTGGAGGATTCCAACTTTGACAGGACGATTGAAGTTTGGAATCTGAGCAGGGACACAATTAGTGTCCTGCTTGCATACACTCAAAATAATGCTGGGATAAAAACATCCCAATTTGGGTAAATATCGGACAGAACACACGTTGGGTTATTTTGACCCGGCCATTTGGTTCACTCAGTTTGGTTATTGATGCTGGGTTACTGAGCTATGTCCCGCTGTGTCAGATCAGAAGACTGGAGGCGTGGCTAATGTCATGTAATGTAATGTAAATGTCATCCCGGTTAATCTGTTCTGTTATATTGTTAGCTGTATGTTGAGCACTGACACTTTTGCAGGGCTTACCCAGGAGTATGAGTTTCTCAAGTGGCTATGCATGTAAAGCTACAAAAGTGTCTTTGCTAATAAAACAGAACAGATGAGCTGAAATTACATTTACTCTCAAGGGTTGCCAAAAAGAACTATCTGAAAGCCAAGCCCCTACTAAGCCATGCCTACAATCGTCAAAGAACACAACCCAAGTGACCCAACTGACTGGGTCAAAATAACCCAACGTGTGTTCTTTCCACAATTAACACAGCGCTGGGTTGTTTTTAACCCAGGATTTTTTTGGTCTACATCCTCCATCGGGTGATGTTTGACGTAATCTTCCGGCATGTGTGACATTGTTTTGTAGGTGGGCTAATTCCTTTAGGGATTCAATAGATGTTGTCAAAGAGCTTTACATTTACTCCAGCATTACCAGAGTTGCATTAACACTGGAGTAAAACTCCAAACATTTTGTCACTCACTATGTCAGTTTTTCCTCTGAATAAGCTGATTATGTGGTGCCCTACACTTAGCTCTCCGACCACCATCCACCAGTAGTCAATCTTAACAAGCTATTATCAGGGCCTGGCAGAACATGCCCTGGAGTTTTACTACTGTATATGTTATCATATCTAATTGGAGGGTACATGTTTAACACTCCAGTGGGTCACACAGTGGATTTAAAATGGCTTCATTGTGTCATTTACAATGACTACGTGCCCTGCCATTCATTGGGGGTTTACTTACAATCATCATACTCTGTGTATACGTTGTCACAATTGTCTAAAGGGCTATGAAGCTGAAAGCAATCACTGCTTGAGACATTTCTCACTGGCCATTATAGGACTGGAATTGCCCGGGTTTATGTCACATTAATACAGTAATCTGCTGAATACAAGTCAGGGGCAATCCCTCTCCATTGTGCCTCGGCCCTGTCCTGAAGACACATCAAAGCAATCATCCTCATCATCCAAGATCTTTGTTAATCTCAAAAATAAAATGACCTTGTTGTCAGAAAAACATGTAATCGTATGATCATATATCACAAACTGGCTATTTTATTACACGTAAGTGTATTTCAATGGGACATAAATGTGTTATTTCAAATCCTTTGGCAGTAGGATTTTGAAAGCCATTGCCAGTGTGATTTCACTGCACCGGTACTAGTCTACAGCACTGTAGCCCAGCCCTGTCCAGCCTTGTCCAGCCCTAGCATTGAAGTTCCCATAGCTCCTTGGCAGGTGCGATAGTGTGTGTGGCCAAGTCCCACTGAGTATGACCTCTGTGTCCTCAGCCTGGCCAGGACTGCCATCTCTGTACTGGCTATGATATTTCAGGCAGCACCGCCGCAGCACCTGCCCTCTTCCACCTCTCTTCTTCCACTCAACAGAGATAGCAATATGAAATTGAAATTCAATTCCTTTTGAGCCCATAGCATACATGCTTGTACAGTATGTTGGCCTATACTAATACCATCCTACATTCAATTTAAACTAGTATTTCTGCATGCAAGTGAAAAATAACATTGAAAGGGTAAATGATGGACCACATTTCTGCTGATGTTTCCTCCCTCAATAAAACAGTTATTGCCTCACTAATAAGATCCTGTAGGACAAATGTACTAGGTATGATATTTGACTGCAGGCTAAGAGAAAGGCTAAATAGCTGTACTGACTGAGAAATGGAAGGCACACACACATCTGCCAGCGGCAATCTCATCAAATAAAAGAATACATTTACAAAACAGTGTGCGGTCCACAGTACATTAGGCAATTCAGTCTCTCTACCAGCAATGTGAACAAGGAAAACAACATCAGTCATATTAACCAACTGGAGCACAAGTAAACTATATTCTACAACCGTATACGTGACATTAAAAGAAATCCAGTTGAGTGGCTTCTATTATAAAACAGTTAGAGCATCATATAACAATGGATTATGATGAGCCAGCAAAGGACGTTCTACCACAGTGTGTCATATCCTGGCTTACGGAGAATGACTTGTTACTGAAGACCTATACCAGCAATCACACCCTCCATTTATTCCCAAGTGCCATCCTCACTGAGTGTAACGCAAGTGATGCTGGGGACTACTCTCATTACTCTTGAATAAGATCGACCTTGACCATCAGAGTATAAACTTGCTTTTAAGAGTAAATTAGTTTAAGGGGTATCCATAAGATAGTTGCAAAGAGAGCATGTAAGGAATAGCTCATTTAATCTGTGAGAGCATACACAGCTTCTGATGTATGGATAATATTTACATTAGAGGCTTACCATTCCCTGCTTTAGAATGCATATCCAATTGACTGTATATTTTCCATGAAATGAAACACTTCTCTTTTAAGTAAAGGGTGAAAAGTCCAGCACCATAGTTCTAGTAACAGATGTTTAGGAGGCTTTCCCCTTGACTTCTAAACACCAGAGGATTAACACACGCGAGTCAGATTGGGCTTGTTTCCCAGAGAAAAAGGTTGTGAGGTCTATAGCGCAGAATCTCTTGAAAAAACATGTTGGCTACACTGTTTCTCTTCTGGCTCCCCCAAACCATCCAGACACATTTGTTTGTATAGGTTCAAGAAAAGAGCTTAAGCAGGATATAGTTGTATCTACTATTATTAGTATTCTCGCTATTTCTCTACAAGTAACATTGTCAATTACCCCATTTGAAATCAATATTGATATTAATCTTCAAATGACTAGAGTTACATGGAAACCTGTCTGAGCCTGTCCTCCCCATCCCCAATATTCAACGACTGCAGTGTAGGATAAGTGCATCCCATACTACATTCTGTGGACTAATGATTTCTCGCCATAACCTAATAATCACACATAATTACACTCTGGGGCTCTACAGGGAAAACCCCAGGAAATATAATCAGCAGAAATGACCTACATTGACCTAGTGTGGTGGGACACAGTCAGAGCAGAGCCCCAGCTGGCCTCCTGCTGCTCAGGTGCTGCTGTTCTATCCACATACACTACATATCATTGTCTCTGGTTCATTTTTAGGAAGCTAGAATGTTCCGCTACCCTGACGCGAAGTGACATTATTGGTTTGGAGAACACTTTAGGATAATTAGCCCAGTGAGAGTGCAGTGGGGCCTGAAAGATCAGAGTTATATATTGAAATGTGCGAAACATGGAGAGGCATGAGGCTAGAAACCGCTCTTTGACAGTACAGCTCAATATCATGAATTCTACCCCAATTATGAATCCAGCCATGCGTGGGAAGTAACACTAAATATAAATATAGTAGATAAAGATGTACGCTTATGGTCAAAGTGAGAGTAAAGAAGCATAGTTGTCCTATACATTGGTCTTAACAAGGTAATACGGATTCTAACAGCAATATACGCTATAAAGATGTAACCAAAATCAATAAAACATCATAATAATAACACAACAAACCATGATGTTATTACCATGTAATTAGACTGGTAATAGTCATGTTATCGTGTAAGGGGCAGAATAACTCCACTAAATCATTAGTCTAACAATTACTCTGTCATTTGGAGAACATCACCACAACGTGAGCCATTGCTAAGCGTTCCTCTGGTCTCTGCAGTCCTATTAATGTGAAGATGCCGAAGCTAAAGGGCCAGTAGTGCTGAGATCATTCAGGGGTGGGGGGATGCATTGCCACACATATAAAGAGCATTGCCACACATATAAAGCACCTAGCTCTCCAACTCATCTCTGTTCGAGCTGTTACAGGGCCCAAATTATATGCTTTTAAGTGTAATTATTCTCAGGGACGAGGGCCGTGCAAGAGAGGAGGTAAAAACTCAAAGTGCTCTGTTGCCCCTGTCCTCGGCTGTGATGATTAGCATAATTGCATTTCCAATGATTGGGGATGTTGTGGCGAGGGACACTATTAAAATGCTTTAAACGGAGCAACACACCATCTCGCTCACCTTCGTACTGTAATATCATCCTAGCGAAGGGAACAGAGAGAGAGAAAGGTTGATATTGTCAAGGCAGATATTGTGGCCTGTGTGATATTGAAAGTGATGAGGGCAAAGGCCACTTTTGTATTCTGTAAGTAATGGAGGGAGGCTGATGCAGTCCTTTTGGGAAGAGCATGTATCCAACTATGTTATCTACAAATTCTGTGTGTCTGTATGCATCCATGGTACTGTATCCGTCTACCCATCTACACCTCAAATTGGCCATTGTTACCTCATGTAGATTTTTTTGTGTAGCTTTCTAGTGTTGATTCAGGTGTTAAACGTTGTCATGACGTTGTATTGATTAATGTGACGACTGCTGTTCATCGAACTAATAACTGTTTATAATTACGTGATTAAATTAATTGTTAACTCATTAACCTGGGGCACCATGGGAAAGTTTGGTTTTATTGAGTTTCTATTTCCCAAATTAACTCAAAGAATATCAGAATATCGATTTAAAACATTTGCTAATTAATTAACTTCCTCTACAGTCTCATCCTGAACATTGCATAATCCGGGAAATCTGCACAAACCCGAGTCCCACTAAATAAATCCGTACCACAACAATTGAGTTGATTATTTATTTACTAACAAGCTAAAATGATAATATAAGATACACAAACACACAGTCTAGACTATAGATTAGAACTTAGTACAATGAAACAGCTCCCCAGCAGGCCAAGACAATATGACGTGTGTTACACAAAATGCGGATTTCAAAAGAGAGAGAGTGCACGAGAGAAAAGCACACTTGGGTACATTTGTAAACTATGCTTAGTTTAACCCTAACCTTGCCCCAAACTGCCGCTCTTATGGGTCAAAATATAATCATGTAATTACGTGTCGAAGGTCTCCGATAGGGTATCTCCTCGTGGACCGAGTTCCTCCTTCGTGGAGTTTCCTCGCCCTCGTTCTGAAAGGGGGTCTTCTGAGTACGGTCAGCCGTGTAGCTCAGGGCTCCAGTGTAGGAATGACAGCAGTGTAGACACACTATTCCTTGGCGAGTGGTAACCGGGTGGTCCTGCTTGAGTTCACTCTCTTAGACACAGCTACTCGTCCGTAGCATAGATTGTTGAAAGGTTCCTTTGTCTTCTTCAACCTCGTGTTGCATTTTGAGTTTTCGACTACCTCAGACCTTGGCTGCAGCTCAGGGTCACTTAGTCTAATATGTTAATTCTTAACTCACATGTTTTATACCCTTTGGGTCAGAAATGGGCGTTTCCACCTTTAGGGTAAGTTCTCTGGGCGTACCAAGTTACAAGGCAAGGTCTGGATTTTACTCAGATCCAATTTAGACAACTAACTTCACATTTCATCTTTACAAAAACATTCCATTTGATCTGGACATTTTCCACACAACGTACATTATGCAAACATAACAGTACATATTGTGAAAACTCTTCAAGTTACAATGTTTTTGTTATAACGTCGTCATTTAACTTTGAATAACATAACAAACACGACATTCATTTTCATATTCCATCTATCGTCATTACTACCATTTTGCCTGACTAAATATAATGTCCCAAAGTCCATTTATTGCATGTTACTGTGGTAGGTTCTGCGGTAGGTTCTCCATAGGCCCATCATATATTCCATTCCTCCACAGTGAGAGGACAAAGGGATTTTGTTTGCTGCCTTAAGATTTACAATGGGCAAAAAACACCTCCATACCTCTCGATCTCTCTCCCGCTGGTGGGTGTGAAAGACATCTCTGTAGGATTATGGTCCACGGTAACCTGACCTGAACAGGCCAGTCATGACAGTGTTAAATTAACACTCAGTGGTGTAAAATAACCCCAGGGTTGGTGTTAATAACCAATGTTGAGTGTGAGAGTGTGATTGTGTCAGTTTTACTCTGTGGAGAGTAAAACAAAACCACACTCATCATTATCAGATCTCCTAGCATGCTCGAGCTACTGCAGATGAACCTTTTTAGGATTGTTTTTAATATCTGTGTTTTTGCATGTACATTTATTGATTCATCTTATGGTACACAAAGATAAATAACATACATTAGTTAGATGTATTGCACCCGTTACTGAACTAGTTGTTCCAGTCCTAATTCTGTCTGGATTCGAATGGGAATTGTACATCACTTAGCAAGCCAGCATAATGTGATTTGCAGGCCTAATGTGGCCTGTAAACCAGGAGGTTCCTAACACCACTGTTTTAAGGTAAAACTTGGCCATCAAATGAAAGCCTGTGATATATTTTATGTATTGTTCTAAAGAGTTTAAATGTAATCATAATATTTGCCTACAGAAAATTCAACAAATTCAACAGCCATGTCTCTGTCACTAACAAATTAAGTAACGGGTGTTAACTCTACAATTCACTCAAAAAGGCAAGGAACACTGTGAAATTATATTGGAGGCATGGCTTAGTGGAGGCGTGGCTTTCAATTTTTGTTTTTGGCCACCCGTAAGTGGAAGTGTTGTGAAAGTTTAAGTGGTCTATGGTTATATTAATTGAAGTTTGAGCATGTCCACTGCCAGTCCTGATGTCTTTGTAAATGTTTAATTAATGCTGGAGGAGTACACATAAAATATTGTTTCTTTAGCAGTATGCTGCTACTTTCTTATATGCAATGTGAAGTCCTCGGGACTAAGCTAAATATAGCACAGGGTCTTCGCATCAAGGAGTGGAGCATGGTAATCAGACAACAATATCAGGATGCAGCACCACAAGGCACTATCTCAATGTGCCTACATAATTTCCAAACATTTATAGCTCCAGGAGCTCCTACAAGACAGACTTCAATAGAGAGCAATATCAGATTTCTCACAAACAAATATCACTAGGTTTATATGTTTAATTCAGATACTCAAACAGACACTAACGTGTTGCAACACTCACAGAAGGTGTGTCAAGGGAGGAGGAGAGCAGGTCTTAGGGGATTCAAAGGCACTGAGCCTTAAACACTACATTTAAAATTGCTACAGTTCCATACTTACTGTCGATTAGCCACCGCCGCCGTCCTCCCAAGGCACGTCGACCTTAACAGGGTAAAAAGGATCCCCCGAATAACACAAAAATGGAAGGCATTTACACAAAAGGCCACGTCCTTAAAATAGGTTGACGGTTCCACCACATTACACTTAAAGTACATATGAGCATATGGCATTAAAGACTTGTAAATATTATTGTAAAGTCTTTAATCCAAAGCGAGGAACCTTGTCAAGAGATACTGACCTCTTGGTGTTATGGTTAAAAATACTATATGAGGTGTTATTGTGGTGGTGGTCTAAGATCGGCAGGTTAGGTTGGCTGTAAGACGGCGGACAGGAAAAAAAAGAATGAAAGTGGAACATACTATGGGTAAATAGGGAGTGGGGGATTTCAAAAGCCTTCTGGAAGATCTGATGAAGAGGGAGCGGGCACTCCGGTCCATGCGACTAGGGACAAGAACTGTGACTTGCTTTGCTCTTCGGAGAAGGGTGCCTGTTGAAACGAGTTATAACGGGGGGTGGCATTAAGTGTTGAGGATGATCTGAAATGGAAGATTCCTGGTGTCTGTGATGCCCGCCGTTTGGTGAGACGCAGAGCCGGGTGGAGAGCGTGGTGAAACGGTGAAGACATTGTCTGTCCTGCTGAATTTTGATACAGAGTCTTTGCCCGACAAGGTCAAGTTAGGATGTGTTAGTAATCCCGCAAGAGCTTTTGTTCTGAAAATACTGCAGTGTTGTAGGTGCCAAGCTTATGGTCATGTTGCAGCAGTGTGTAGGAGGGAGATTTCTAGATGTGAGAAGTGTGAAGGAGGGCATGAGACAAAGAAATGTGTAGTATCGGTGGAGAAAGTTGTGTGTGTTAGCTGTGGGGGTGCCCATGGGGCTGGAGATTGGAGGTGTCCGGTGAGAGAAAGGCAGGTTAAGGTTGCTAGGGTCAAATAAGTAAAGAAAGTGTTGTATGCTGAAGCAGTGAAGAGAGTGGTAGAGGAAGATGGATACAGGGTGAGGGATCCTGAGAGGATTCCTGTGAGTAAGCAGAGACCAAGAGAGAGGGATAGAAATAATATGTGCTTCAGTAAGGTGGGTTTCTTAGAATTCATAGCCATGGTTGTCAACTGTTCTGGAGAAATGGAACGTAAGTCACAGAAAATAGAGGTTGAGGTGGCAGCTGCAGAGAAGTGCTTGGGATAGCGAGGTTTTACTGCAGAAGATTTGCAGGGGGTATTGAGTGGTAGTGTTCTGTCTTCCCAAACCATTGGCCTGGAGTAGGATTAGGTAGTGGAATAGGTGGTGTTTTTCTTTGTGAGGGTTAATAATTAGCATTTCTTTCCCTCAAAAGTTTGTATTAATGTAAATTAATGTAGGTAGGCTGTGCCTGGCATCACACTCCAGTACAGTAGGTAGCGGTGTATGCACCTACAAGTTGGATGCGATCTGCCAACTGAATCCCAAAGAAGAAGAAGAAGAAGAAGCAGAAGCAGAAGAAGAAGAAGAGGTGTTATTGCATAACTCTAAAACTGTTAATTCCCTGACACTGACAAAGCGTAACAGCATAAGAACTAAGCACAGTGTTAATTTAATACTGAAAAGTGTAGGCCCGTAGAGGAACTGGCCCAGTATTAATTCAATACTGTCAGTGATGATGTAACACTGGAGCATTTGCTGTGTATGTATGTCTCTGTCAATCAATATATCTGTCTATCAACTATACGTGCATTCTTTTCCCACCCACCTATCTGCCCCACCAACTAACCTCTATAAATATCATGGTTGCACTTCACTTTTACAACTATATAGTAAGGCCTAGATAATTCATAAGAGTCAATGCACCTTTGTTCTACTCTTGGCTGAATAACATACAGGTATGTCAAGGAATGTGCTTCTATATATCTTTTAACCTTTCTCTCTCTCTTTCACTCGTTCTTCATTTGTTTCTGTTTTCCGTGTGCTGTCCCTGTGTCTACACCTGTCGGGGCTAGAGACATAATGTCCTCTTTATGTTGTGGAGACGTCTTCGGGAGACGTGGGATGTGGGGATGTTTCCCCTCTCCGTGTCATTTTGATTAATGGGAACAGAGGTGTGTCTGTGGGTAGGGCAAGTTTTTCTCTGGGAAGCAGCGAGCCATCAGTCACCTTCCAGTCTCCAGAGTCAAGGTGTCCATAAACATGCACATAAAATCCCATTCTTTCAGCAGGTGCTACCCTGTCCTTGGGAGGGAAAAAGATAAAGTCAAATTGGCCTATATTAGAATGATGTTATAGACCAATCCCTGAGGACAGACTGTTTTTAGTTTTCTGTCACCATGTCTAACGTCAGAGCTGGAGCTAAAAGATCCCCTGATAGAGTGTGATTGGTGCCACAGAGGAGAGGGACGCGATCTGGACACCGAAAGACAGCTGCAGCAATCCAATATCCACTGCATACAAACAGGAGAGAGGAGCCGAAATGTGTCTCTTGGCAAAATAGTGAAATTACATATTTGAAACAGGTAGTCTGCCTTGTAAATACATTGTCAGATGGTGGACATTTTCAATGCTACTACTATGGGTGTTATGAATAGTTATGAATAGTTCCAAGAGACATAAGACATAAAACATGCAAATAACACATGCAGTATGACAGTTTGTAGTGACAAGTTCAGCTAGCTGACTAGATTCTCATCAGGACACCTTGCCACCTTTTGCCCAAAGCATATTTCACGATAGATCTTCATCAAAACTCCCACATCCTTGCTAATCTCATGCAGCTTTAAGCAGCTTCATTCCAGGAGAAGCTAGCTAGCTCGTCTGCACTGTTTTGATGCTCTGGCTCAACTCATAAACAACATATGCTCCAAACAATCACGGTTACCCTGGAGGCAGTTTTAACCTTGAGGCTTCAGGAGCAGATGTTGGAAAAAATAACAGGAGAAAAAGAGATCATCACAGCCTTGAAAGCATGATTTACTGACATAAACATTTGCTTAAAAATTGGTCACCAGCGTAGCATGTTATATACGTATTTAGCGTAAAGAAACTGTAAAAATCCTTAAAAATATGATAAAAAAATCCTTAGAAGTATACCGTTCTTTTAAATCCAGCTCTTACACTACAGCACAATGACTTATTTAAATCTGAGGATCGTTAGTGTTAGTCACTCATACATGTATGTAAGAAGGCCTTGTACCTTGTGATGCCATTGCCAAAACTGAATAGTTGGCAGTGTGAAAGGTATAAAAAGTTAATCATATTTCTCACTGTCTTTAAGCAGTATGTTCATTCAGGTGCATAGTGATTGCACAGTGAATGCTCAGAGGAAGACTAACAAGAGCAGTGAAACCCAAATAAAACTTTAATATTTAAGCTCTCAGTTGTTCATGTGCATATCTTATTGTAATATATGTACATGCACAGCTTTGCTTCAAAATTTGTTTCAATAAACTTTTTGTTGATTCCCATTATTAGTTGAATTTTGAACCGTAAAACAAATGGAGATATAATTTGAAGGAGTAGGTTATGTTCTCTTTTTCACATAGTATGGGTGATACAGAAGTCTGCTAAGACTCACACCTCACATGACTGATTGTATGAATGAATCTCCTCTGAAACTAAGCAGGGTTTGTCTTGGTTGGTCCATGGATGGGAGAACAGATGCTGCTGAAAGTGGTGTTGGAGGGCCAGTAGGAGGCACTCTTTCATCTAGTCTAAAAAAATATATCCCAGGGCAGTAATTGGGGACATTGCCCTATGTAGGGTGCTGTCTTTCGGCTGGGACGTTTGATGGGTATCCTGACTCTCTGTGGTCAATAAAGATCCTGTGGCACTTATTGTGTTAACCCTGGTTGTCACGACTTCCACTTCTTGCCTCTCCTTGTTCGGGTGGCGTTCGGCGGTCGACGTCACCGGTCTTCTAGCCATCACCGATCCTCTTTTCATTTTCCATTTGTTTTGTCTGTGTTTTCCACACCTGGTTTCAATTCCCTCATTACATGTTTTGTATTTAACCCTCTGTTCCTCGTCATGCCGTACGGGTTGATGAATGCTCCATCAGTCTTCCAAGCCTTTGTAGACAAGATTTTCAGGCACCTGCACGGGCAGGGTGTAGTGGTGTATATTGATGACATTCTGATATACTCCGCTACACGCGCTGAGCATGTGTCCCTGGTGTGCAGGGTGCTTGGTCGATTGTTGGAGCATGATCTGTACGTCAAGGCTGAGAAATGCTTGTTCTTCCAGCAGTCCGTCTCCTTCCTAGGGTATTGCACTACCTCTTCTGGGCTGAAAGGTGACCGCATTTCAGCCGTGCGTAATTGGCCTAGCCACCACGGTAAAGGAGGTGCAGCGGTTTCTAGGCTTTTCCAACTGCTACCAGAAGTTTATCCGGGGTTTTGGACAGGTAGCGGCTCCCATTACCTCACTGCTGAAGGGGGGTGAGGTGCGTTTGCAGTGGTCGGCTGAGGCGGACAGGGCTTTTGGTCACCTGAGGGCTCTGTTTACCTCGGCTCCCGTGCTGACCCATCCGGATCCCTCTTTGGCGTTCATAGTGGAGGTGGACGCGTCCGAGGCTGGGATAGGAGCCGTGCTCTCTCAGCGTTCGGGTACACCACCGAAGCTCCGCCCCTGTGCTTTCTTCTCGAAGAAGCTCAGCTCGGTGGAGTAAAACTATGACGTGGGAGACCGGGAGCTGTTGACTGTTGTCAAGGCTCTGAAGGCGTGGAGGCATTGGCTTGAGGGGTCTAAACACCCTTTTCTCATCTGGACTGACCACCACAATCTGGAGGACATCCGGGCAGCGAGGAGACTGAACCCTCGCCAGGCAAGGTGGGCCATGTTTTTCACCCGTTTTGTTTTCACCCTTTCCTACAGACCAGGTTCCCAGAACGTCAAGGCAGACGAACTGTCCCGGCTGTATGACACAGATGAGCGGTCCATGGATCCCACCCCCATACTCCCGGTCACACCTGTCGGTGAATTTTCTTACTGATCTTCCTCCCTCACAGGGTAACACCACGATCCTGGTCGTTGTGGATCGGTTCTCTAAGTCCTGCCGTCTTCTTCCTCTGCCCGGTCTCCCTACGGCCATACAAACTGCAGAGGCCTTGTTTATGCACGTCTTCCGGCACTACGGGGTTCCTGAGGATATAGTGTCTGATCGAGGTCCCCAATTCACTTTGAGGGTCTGGAAGGCGTTCATGGAATGTCTTGGGGTCTCGATCAGCCTTACCTCGGGGTTTTACCGTGAGAGTTACGGGCAGGTGGAGAGAGGGTAGGTTTTGTGGGTAGGTTTTTGAGGTTGTATTGCCAGGACTGGCCGGGGGAGTGGGCGGCGTTCATGCCCTGGGCAGAGATGGTTCAGAACTCGCTTCGCCACTCCTCCACTAACCTCTCCCCCTTCCAGTGTGTATTGGGGTACCAGCCGGTTCTGGCGCCGTGGCATCAGAGTCAGACTGAGGCTCCTGCGGTGGATGACTGGTTCAGGCGCGCGGAGGAGACATGGGAAGCCGCCCATGTTCAACTCCAGCGGGCCGTACTGTGCCAGAAAGCCAGCGCAGACCGTCACCGCAGTGAGACCCCGGTGTTCGGGGGACCGGGTCTGGCTCTCGACCCTCCACCTGCCCTGCCGGAAGCTGGGTCCCCGGTTTGTGGGGCCATTTAAAGTCCTGAGGAGAGTGAACGAGGTTCGTTATAGCTTCCCCCCGATTACCGTATTAACCCCTCGTTCCATGTGTCTCTCCTCAGGCCGGTGGTGGCTGGTCCACTCCAGGAGTCTGAGGTGCGGGAGGTCCCTCCGCCCCCTCTGGATGTCGAGGGGGCCTCGGCGTATTCAGTCCGCTCCATACTGGATTCGAGGCGTCAGAAGAGGGGCCTTCAGTACCTCGTGGAGTGGAATGGGTACGGTCCGGAGGAGAGATGCTGGGTTCCGGTGGAGGATGTTTTGGATCCATCGATGCTGCGGGAGTTCCACCGTCTCCATCCGGATCGCCCTGCGCCTCGCCCTCCGGGTCGGCCCCGAGGCCGGTGTCGGCGCGCTGCTGGAGCCGCACGCCAAGGGGGGGTACTGTCACGACTTCCGCCGAAGTTGGTGCCTCTCCTTGTTTGGGTGGTGTTCTGTGGTCGACGTCACCGGTCTTTTAGCCATCACCGATCCTCTTTTCATTTTCCATTTGTTTTGTCTGTGTTTTCCACACCTGGTTTCAATTCCCTCATTACATGTTTTGTATTTAACCCCCTGTTCCCCCCCATGTCTTTGTGTGTGATTGTTTATTGTTAGTGCTTGTGCACATCTATTTGAGTGGTGCGTTATTATTTTGAACCCAATTATTGTCTCGTGTTGTTTTGTACCGTTTTGGTAGAATTATTAAACAACTACGATTGTCACCCAGTTTGCTCTCCTGCGCCTGACTTCTCTGCCACCAGTTACGCATCGGCTTGACACTGTTGTAATGGCTGAATTCCCAATCTGACCATCATAGCCACCTAATCATCCCCAGCTTCCAATTGGCTCATTCATCTCCACTCCCCTAATTAATATTCCCCGGGTTGTTGCTGTAAATGAGAATGGGTTCTCAGTCAAGTTACCTGGTTAAATAAAAGCAGTGAAAATTGGGTCATACTTGAACCAAATTATACAAGGCCTTCATAGGTACTTTTGAAACATTTTACAGTTTATGAACATATCATCTTACATAAGAGTGAAATGTCAATGGACAACCCAATTGGAATCAATCAAAATTGATTATATCAACATGATGATCCGTCTATAATACCTTAAGATGTAGTGAGTTCATACAAAAGCTGATACATCTTCAAAAGCCTTTTCATGATCAAAGTAATCTCTCTAGAGCAGTGGTTCCCAAACTTTTAATAGTCCCGTACCCCTTCAAACATTCAACCTCCAGCTGCTTACCCCCTCTAGAGCCAGGGTCAGCGCACTTTCAATTGTTGTTTTTTGCCATCATTGTAAGCCTGCCACACACACACACTATACAATATATTTAATTAAACATAAGAATGAGTGTGAGTTTTTGTCATAACCCGGCTCTTGGGAAGTGACAAAGAGCTCTTATAGGACCAGGGCACACATAATAATATAATAATAATCAACAATTTTGCTCTTCATTTAACCATCTTACATATAAAACCTTACTTGTTCATCGAAAATGGTGAATAACTTGCCACAGGTAAATGAGAAGGGTGTGCTTGAAAGGATGCACATAACTCTGCAATGTTGGTTTGTATTGGAGAGAGTCTCAGTCTTAAATAATTTTCCACACACAGTCTGTGCCTGTATTTAGTTTTCATGCTAGTGAGAGCTGAGAATCAACTCTCACATAGGTACGTGGTTGCAAAGGGCATCAGTGTCTTAACAGTGCGGTTTGCCAAGGCAGGCTACTCTGAGCGCAGCCCAATCCAGAAATCTGGCAGTGGCTTCTGATTAAACAAAATTTTCACAGAACTGCTTGTTGCAATTTCGATGAGGCTCTCTTGTTCAGATATTGGTAAGTGGACTGGAGGCAGGGCATGAAAGGAATAACGAATCCAGTTGTGTGTGTTATACGTTTCGGGAAAGTACCTGCGTAATTGCGCACCCAACTCACTCAGGTGCTTCTCTATATCACATTTAACATTGTCCGTAAGCTTGAGTTCATTTGCACACAAAAAATCATACATTGATGGAAAGACCTGTGTGTTGTCCTTGTTAATGCAGACAGAGAAGAGCTCCAACTTCTTAATCATAGCCTCAATTTTGTCCAGCACATTGAATATAGTTGCGGAGAGTCCCTATAATCCTGATTCAGATCATTCAGGCGAGAAAATACATCACCCAGATAAGCCAGTCGTGTGAGAAACTCGTCATCATGCAATCGGTCAGACAAGTGAAAATTATGGTCAGTAAAGAAAACTTTAAGCTCGTCTCTCAGTTTAAAAAAAACATTTCAATACTTTGCCCCTTGATAAGCATCACACTTCTGTACGTTGTAAAAGCGTTACATGGTCGATGCCCATATCATTGCATAGTGCAGAAAATACACAAGAGTTGCTTTAACAAAGTTAACCATTTTCACTGTAGTGTCCAAAACGTCTTTCAAGCTGTCAGGCATTCCCTTGGCAGCAAGAGCCTCTTGGTGGATGCTGCAGTGTACCCAAGTGGCATCGGGAGCAACTGCTTGCACACGTGTTACCACTCCACTATGTCTTCCTGTCATGGCTTTTGCACCATCAGTACAGATACCAACATGAGCAGCAGCTACGTTTGGCTACATACGGACTGTTAGTGGAATTCCCGCGAGAGAGTAACGGTTAATGTGATTGGATGTTAATTATTTGACTAGGCTTCCTGTATTTGACATTGTGTTGTTATTTCGCTCAACACTAAATGGTTTAATTTATTTTTTGGCAGTGAAATGAGGCTACTCAGGCGAAGAAAAAAAAAACTCATCCAAATGTTTAGACCTGTTGGAAAATATAAATGGACTGTTTGAAAACGTGAGGGGTACGCGTACCCCAGTTTGGGAATACCTGCTCTAGAGCATCAAACTCTTGTAACTTTACACTACAGTGTACTCAAATGGGACTGGCCATCCCCCCCAGCCATGAGATGCCAAATTGCCACAGTAATGCAGTAGCCATACTGCTGATACGTTTGAGAGATAACATCCTCCGCCTCGCGCTGTCTAGATGTTTGGCCTGGAGGCGATGTATTAAATGGTATATTGATAATTGAAATCTTTTTGGTACTTTTTGCTGACAATGCCCTTTTAGGCAGATGGCCTCTATTACTCATGTGTGAACCCAGAAGAGAGAGAGAGGGAACACACGAGGGAGCTTCGGAAGATCTGAGAGCCAAAACAATGAGTGTGCTTGTGTGAGGAAGAAAGCCAATTACGGCTGTTGGCACTCATAGGATGTGCGAAGAATAATGTCACATGGACTCTTGTCAATCATGGGGATAGCAAGAATCCAACGTTAGCCTTATCAGGAGGAGTTTCTCAGCACATGCATAAAAAAAATCTCATTAGCCTAGGCAGCCGCTAGATCTGCACTATCGTCTAGTTCCCAGTAATATGCTCTGTCCTCCGTGGCCCGGCTCGTACATAAAACATCCTCGATTCAGGCTGCAATGGCATCATTTCCCTCCTTAACTACCTTGAAAGGAGGGAAGGCTGTAAAGACACTGGAAAAATATCTGTACTGTCTTAATAAAAGAACTTTCCACCACAATTTTTGGATGTCTGACAATGTGGGATGTTGCACACTGTGTTCAGACAAGGGTGTGCAACATCCTAAATCCTAAAAATACGAAAACGGTGGTAAATTGTGTTTTACTCAGACAGTACACATATATTTCCGGTTTCTTTTGCCTTTTCGCTGTTAAAGCTAGTTAAGGAGGGAAATGATGCCATTGCAGCCTGAATCATGAATGGTTTATGTACGAGCCGGTCTACAGGAGACACAAGTGTAATATGGGGAATGCACATCAATCTTAGACGATAGTGCAGATCTAATGCGCACTATCGGCTGCCTGGGCTAATTACTGTAGATTGATGCCAATGTTCAGCCAATTGCTCATATTGTCTTTTTGATTGCAAGCTGCTCCCCACTGGGCACACAAAGTTTAGTTTTGACTTACATTTGGTTGTTGTCAAACGTGAATTCAACGTGAAACGTCACCATATCATTGGATTTTGGTTAAAAGTGGGTGGAAAAAAAGACAAAAGTCCCTTACTTGAATTACCTTTTTCAATCAGCTTTACAAGTTGATTCAACGTCATTTTATTACGTGGAAACAACATTTATTCAAAGTTTTTGCCCAGTGCGTCTCATCTGTATAGACTCAATGGAGCACCAGCTGTTTGGTATGATTTCTCTCCCAGTATCGTTCAAGTGAAGTACATAATTATATCCTCGGACAAACGTTCCCTGAGAATAGAAATGGTCCTCGTACTCATGTCTTTAATTGAGACGCCAAACACTGGCAATCAGGTTGTGCAAATTATCAATTAAATCAGTACATACAGTTCATGTCTGTATTGAAAACACTAAAAGTACAGGTGTATGTTCCTGTATGTACACGTCCTTCATGTGCCAGTATACAGTGCATTCGGAAAGTTTTCAGACCCCTTGACTTTTTCCCATTTGTTTTATGTTATTCTAGAATTGATTACAGGTTTAGAAAATGTTGCAAATGTATCAAAAATAAAAACTGAAATATGTTTTGTTGAAACAACCTTTGGCAGCGATTGCAGCCTTGAGTTTTCTTGGGTATGACACTACAAGCTAGGCATAACTGTATTTGGGGAGTTTCTCCCAATCCTCTCTGCAGATCCTCTCAAGCTCCGTCAGGTTGGATGGGGAGTGTTCCCACACAGTGAATTCAGGTCTCTCCAGAGATGTTAGATCGGGTTCAAGTCCGGGCTCTGGCTGGGCCACTCAGGACATTCAGAGACTTGTCCCGAAGCCACTCCTGCATTGTCTTGGCTGTGTGCTTAGGGTTGTTGTCCTGTTGGAAGTCTGAGGTCATGAGCGCTCTGGAGCAGGTTTTTAACAAGGATCTCTGTGTACTTTGCTCCATTCATCTTTGCCTCGATCCTGTCTAGTCTCCCAGTCCCTGCTGCTGAAAAACATCCCCACAGCATAATGCTGCCACCAACATGCTTCACCGTAAGGATGGTGCAAGGTTTCCTCAAGACATGACGCTTGACATTCAAGCCAAAGAGTTCAATATTGGTTTCATCAGACCAGAGAAACTTGTTCTGAGAGTCTTTAGGTGCCTTTTGGCAAACTCCAAGCGCGCTGTCATGTGCCTTTTACTGGGGAGTGGCTTCCGTCTGGGAAGGCCTGATTGGTGGAGTTCTGCAGAGATGGTTGTCCTTCTGGAATGTTCTCCCTTCTCCACAGAGGAACTTGAGAGCTCTGTCAGAGTGACCATCGGGTTCTTGGTCACCTCTCTGAATAATGCCCTTCTCCCCCCGATTACTCAGTTTGTCCGGGCAGCCAGCTCTAGGAAGAGTCTTGGTGCTTCCAAACTTCTTCCATTGAAGAATACTAGCCTGTTCAACCTCTCTTTCGTATTGTCTGAGATCCCCAAAGATTGGAAAGCTGCCGCGGTCATCCCCCTCTTCAAAGGGGGGAGACACTCTAGACCCAAACTGTTACAGACCTACAGTTGAAGTCGGAAGTTTACATACACTTAGGTTGGAGTCATTAAAACTCGTTTTTCAAATTTCTTGTTAACAAACTATAGTTTTGGCAAGTCGGTTAGGACATCTATTTTATTTATTATTTTTCTAACAATTGTTTACAGACAGATTATTTCACTTATAATTCACTGTATCACAATTCCAGTGGGTCAGAAGTTTGACTGTGCCGTTAAACAGCTTGGAAAATTCCAGGAAATTATGTCATGGCTTTAGAAGCTTCTACTAGGCTAATTGACATCTTTTGAGTCAAATGGAGGTGTACCTGTGGATGTATTTCAAGGCCTACCTTCAAACTCAGTGCCTCTTTGCTTGACATCATGGGGAAATCTAAAGAAATCAGCCAAGACCTCCACAAGTCTGGTTCATCCTTGGGAGCAATTTCCAAACGACTGAAGGTACCACGTTCATCTGTACAAACAATAGTACGCAAGTATAAACACCATGGGAACATTTAGCCATCATACCGCTCAGGAAGGAGACGCGTTCTGTCTCCTAGAGATGAACGTACTTTGGTGCGAAAAGTGCAAATCAATCCAGGAACAACAGCAAAGGACCTTGTGAGGATGCTGGAGGAAAAAGGTACAAAAGTATCTATATACACAGTAAAACGAGTCCTATATCGACATAACCTGAAAGGCCGCTCAGCAAGGAAGATGCCATTGCTCACAAACTGCCATAAAAAAGCAAGACTACGGTTCGCAACTGCACATGGGGACAAAGATCGTACTTTTTGGAGAAATGTCCTCTGGTCTGATAAAACAAAAATAGAACTGTTTGGGCATAATGACCATCGTTATGGTTGGAGGAAAAAGGGGGAGGCTTGCAAGCCGAAGAACACCATCCCAACCGTGAAGCATGGGGGTGGCAGCATCATGTTGTGGGGGTGCTTTGCTGCAGGAGGGACTGGTGCACTTCACAAACTATATGGCATCATGAGGGAGGAAAATTACGTGGATATTTTGAAGCAACATCTCAAGACATAAGTCAGGAAGTTAGAGCTTGGTCGCAAATGGGTCTTCCAAATGGACAATTACCCCAAGCATACTTCCACAGTTGTGGCAAAATGGCTTAAGGACAACAAAGGCAAGGTATTGGAGTGGCCATCACAAAGCCCTGACCTCAATCCTATAGAAAATTTGTGGGCAGAAGTGAAAAAGCGTGTGCGAGCAAGGAGTTCTACAAACCTAACTCAGTTACACCAGCTCTGTCAGGAGGAATGGGTCAAAATTCACCCAACTTATTGTGGGAAGCTTATGGAAGGCTACTGAAACGTTTGACCCAAGTTAAACAATTTTAAAGGCAATGCTACCAAATACTAATTGAGTGTATGTAAACTTCTGACCCACTGGGAATGTGATGAAAGAAATAAAAGCTGAAATAAATCATTCTCTCTACTATTATTCTGACCTTTCACTTTCTTAAAATAAAGTGGTGATCCTAACTAACCTAAGACAGGGAATTTTTACTTGGATTAAATGTCAGGAATTGTGAAAAACTGAGTTTAAATGTATTTGACTAAGGTGTATGTACACTTCCGACTTCAAGTGTATATCTATCCTACCCTGCCTTTCTAAGGTCTTCGAAAGCCAAGTTAACAAACAGATCACCGACCATTTCGAATCCCACCGTACCTTCTCCGCTATGCAATCTGGTTTCCAAGCTGGTGATGGGTGCACCTCAGCCACGCTCAAAGTCCTAAACGATATCATAACCGGCATCGATAAAGGACAATACTGTGCAGCCGTATTTATCAACCTGGCCTAGGCTTTCGACTCTGTCAATCACCACATTGTTATCGGCAGACTCAACAGCCTGGTTTCTCAAATGACTGCCTCGCCTGGTTCACCAACTACTTCTCAGACAGAGTTCTGTGTGTCAAATCGGAAGGCCTGTTGTCCGGACCTCTGGCAGTCTCTATGGGGGTGCCACAGGGTTCAATTCTTGGGCCAACTCTTTTCTCTGTATACATCAATGATGTCGCTCTTGCTGCTGGTGATTCTCTGATCCACCTCTACGGAGACGACAGCATTCTGTATACCTCTGGCCCTTCTTTGGACACTGTGTTAACTAACCTCCAGACGAGCGTCAATGCCATACAACTCTCCTTCCGTGGCCTCCAACTGCTCTTAAATGCAAGTAAAACTAAATGCATGCTCTTCAACCGATCGCTGCCCTCACCTGCCCGCCCGTCCAGCATCACTACTCTAGACGGTTCTGACTTAGAATATGTGGACAATTACAAATACCTAGGTGTCTGGTTAGATTGTAAACTCTCCTTCCAGACTCACATTAAGCATCTCCAATCCAAAGTTTTATTTAGAATCGGCTTCCTATTTCGCAACAATGTATCCTTCACTCAGGCTGCCAAACATACCCTTGTAAAACTGACTATCCTACCGATCCTTGACTTCGGCGATGTCGTTTATGAAATAGCCTCCAACACTCTACTCAGTAAATTGTATGCAGTCTATCACAGTGCCATCCATTTTGTCACCAAAGCCCCATATACTACCAACCACTGTGACCTGTATGCTCTCGTTGGCTGGCTCTCGCTTCATATTCGTCACCAGACCCACTGGCTCCAGGTCATCTATAAGTGTTTGCTAGGTAAAGGCCCGCCTTATCTCAGCTCACTGGTCACCATAGCAACACCCACCCGTAGCACACGCTCCAGCATGGATATTTCACTGGTCACCCCCAAAGCCTATTCTTCCTATGGCTGCCTTTCCTTCCAGTTCTCTGACTGCCAATGACTGGAAAGAATTGCAAAAATCACTGAAGCTGGAGACTCATATCTCCCTCACTAACTTTAAGCATCAGCTGTCAGAGCAGCTCACAGATCACTGCACCTGTACATAGCCCATCTGTAAATAGCCCATCCAACTACCTCATCCCGATATTGTTATTTATTATTATTTTTTTCTCCTTTGCACCCCAGTATCTCTACTTCCACATTCATCTTCTGCACATCTACCACTCCAGTGCTAAATTGTAATTACTTCGCCACTAGGGTCTATTTATTGCCTTACCTCCCTAATCTTACCTCATTTGCACACACTGTATATAGATTTTTTTCGATTGTGTTATTGACTGCATGCTTGCAAGCCGAAGAACAATATCCCAACCGTGAAGCATGGGGGTGGCAGCATCATGTTGTGGGGGTGCTTTGCTGCAGGAGGGACTGGTGCACTTCACAAAATAGATGGCATCATGAGGAGGGAAATTATGTGGATATATTGAAGCAACATCTCAAGACATCAATCAGTAAGTTAAAGCTTGGTAGCAAATGGATCTTAGGGCCTTTTTTTTTATCCAATTTTTACTTGGATTAAATGTCAGGAATTGTGAAAAACTGAGTTTAAATGTATTTGGCTAAGGTGTATGTAAACTTCCGACTTCAACTGTATACCACCTTACTGCCTCCCAACAATGTGATTTACATATGCTTTCAAGGAATTAATACACTTATGTAAGTGTCACGATTGTCTTCAGAAACGGACCAAGGCGCAGCGTGCACGAAGTTCCACATTTTTATTGGCAAGTGGAACAATTACAAAACAATAAAGAAACAACTAATCGGACATAAATGTAACGCATACAGGCACTAACAGAAAACAATAACCCACAAACACAGGTGGAAAAAGGAACAACTTAAGTATGATCCCCAATTAGAGGCAACGACAATCAGCTGCCTCTATTTGGGAACCATACAAAACCAAAACATAGAAATAAACAACATAGAAAACCTAATAAACCCCCTAGTCACGCCCTGACCAAAACCACCATAGAAAACCCAGAGGGCTATCTATGGCCAGGACGTGACAGTAAGTATCATTGAAGCTACAAATATGTCAATGTTCAACCTTCACATACAATAACTATACAATGGAACAGATGAACAGGAATGACATTTACTCTCAATGCCCCTACTAAACTACACCTCCAGTCTTCTGATCTGACCCACTGGGTCATATCTCAATAAACCAGCACCAATAACCCAGCACCCAGCATCAATAACCCAGCGTTTTTAAAGAAAACAACCTAAGTGACCCAGTATTTTTTTGACTGTACCATCATGGCAATGAAAAACAACAGACTGTTGCAGCTACCCAATGCCATTTAATCTGTCAACATCACACATCAATAAATGTTTTCCTAAATGTCATTCATATATATATATATATCGCTCCAGCGACTGAGGGACATTTCATATCAGGGTTTGAATCAAACACTCCAGGAATAGATTGAATGGGAGGCAGAGGAACAAATACACAGTCACAGACAGTTGACAGACGAGAGTTATGACAAACACGCAGAACAAAGGGATGAAATCTATTGTGGAAGTAGGAAAGGGGCTACATGAGGATGCCCTATGTGCAAAATCTTAATAGGTTGTCTGTAGCGACAACGTTTGATGTAGTCATTTCTAACTGCCTTCACAAGAAGATATTTGCACTCACTTGGAAATTTTTTACTTTATCAATATGATCGTCAAAAGGGCAGGCAAACATCAAGAACGTGTTTTTAGCAGAGGAACACAAACAAAATGCAAGTGATAATTACAACCAATTGCTAAAGTGTTTCTGTTTGGTCACAGTTTTTTGTGACACACTGTTTGTAGATGTCAGTCTAGATCAGTCTTTTTATATCTCGTGCAAATGTTGCTTCTTCTATCACTTCATAATTGCTATGCACACAGGGGAAACAGAGGCTTTGTTTGCTGTTGTGCTGCATGCGTGCAGATCAATTCCTCTCCCACTCTAAACCCTTTGATAATTGCTGAGAGTAGATGGTGTGTTTACAGTTACAATTTTGCCAGCTCCGAGAGTGAGAGAGAGAGAGACGTGTTGTACGGCTATAGGAAAGAAACTAAAAAGGCTAGAAGGAAAAAGGAAGCTTATTGAAAATGCAAGGCCAGATATGATTGGGGGGGAATCAATAGTTAAAAAAATGAGAGATGGAGCAGCGAGAAAGCCCTTCAAAGTGTCGAATTCGATTAAAGTTGGTGTCGGGATAATTCACTTTGTGAATTTAGGTGCAGAGACTGCAGACCTCCAGGCAACCCTTTGGATCCCTCCATTCAAAGGGCTGTGCTTAATGAGTCAAAGGGAATCTGCTAAGGCATGTTTAAGTCCCCTTAAGATGTGGTTGATGTGTAGATGGCCAGATCTGATATTCAGTTAGGCAAAATAATTGCTCATGACTTGAACATTTCCTTGACAGATTAGACATCTGGAGCCTTTCTTCGCAATGCTTTTAAAGACTTGACTTCACCGACTGCGAGTGCGAAAAGGGCCCGGTAAGGGAAATATTATTAGCCTTTACATATTCAAGGAGGCCAAATTCCAATCGGCTCCTCTACACTTGAGATATCATGGCGCCTGGTTGTTTATGGGGCCCGCGCACCGAGTGTCACCCGCAAAGTGTCAGAGTGAGGGATCCGCAAGCAAAGCAATGAACTGTGTACTGTACTTCTGCAGAGAGGGTAAAGAGGGACAATTTCTGGAATGATGGGTGCCGGAGATGATGCCCAATATGCTTCAACTCCTCTAAATTGACGGCCTCTGAGGCACCCTGTAAACAGCTGGGGGGAAAAAACTGCGTCCTTCCTTTGTCTCTTTTATTTTTTGCTCTCGCTATGCCCTTGAGAGAACAGATTTTTACATTCCTCCAGAGATACAGTATATTTAACTATAGTGCAGGCATCGCTTAGTTGCCAATATTGCAATTTTTACCCGTTCATCTACCAACCGGTGACGGGTGAAGAGAGATTTATGCTAGTCCCAGGGTTATGAGCAATCATATTGGCAGGTTTTAGGCTGATAGTATGAGAAGTGTGGTGATGCAAGTAGCACCGCTGAGTAGGGATGTGTTTGTGGCTAGTTGGTAATGGATGAACCTTTAAAGATGAAGGTACATGGAGAAGGATGGAAGCGGAATGCAATAGGTTTGGTACAAAAGAGGTGGTGGATTTATTTACAAAAATAGTAACAAAAATAATAAAGAATACATGTAAAGTAAGAATGTAAAGAATGTACATGTAAAGTAAGAAACAAAGTAAGAATAAACATATTCAAGTCTCCACAGCCTCAGGACAAACTACTAACCAACCAAGAGTCTGGGCTAAACGCCAAGCTAAATACATTTACGAAGACATTTCCAGCTTGTACTAAATCATTACTGTAGGTAAGTAGAGGGTAGGCTACACCACCAGAAGTATAGAGTAAATGCTTTTAAACATGATCACACAATAGGTTTTTAACATTAGTTTAACATTAATGTCATAATAGAGCTCAACACATTATTCAAGATTTATACTGCAGTAGATCTTTCAACATAATATTTAATAGATACAGTGCCTTGCAAAAGTATTCATCCCCCTTGGCATTTTTCCTATTTTGTTGCATTACAACCTGTAATTTAAGTGGATTTATATTTGCATTTCATGTAATGGACATACACAAAATAGTCCAAATTGGTGAAGTGAAATGAAAAAAGTACTTGTTTCAAAAAATAAAAAATAAATAAACATGAAAAGTGGTGCGTGCATATGTATTCACCACCTTTGCTATAAAGCCTCTAAATAACCAAATACCTTCAGAAGTCACATACTTAGTTAAATGAAGTCCACCTGCGTGCAATCTAAGTGTCACATAATCTGTCAAATGATCTCAGTATATATACACCTGTTCTGAAAGGCCCCAGAGTCTGCAACACCACCAAGCAAGTGGCACCACCAAGCAAGTGGCACCATGAAGACCAAGTAGCTCTCCAAACAGGTCAGGAACGAAGTTTTGGAGAAGTACAGATCAGGGTTGGGTTATAAAAAAATATATCAGAAACTTTGAACATCTCACAGAGCACCATTAAATCCATTATTAAAAATTTAAAAAAATATGGCACCCCAACAAACCTGCCAAGAGAGGGCCACCCACCAAAACTCATGGACCAGGCAAGGAGGGCATTAATCAGAGAGGCAACAAAGAGACCAAAGATAACCCTGAAGGAGCTGCAAAGCTCCACAGCGGAGATTGAAGTATCTGTCCATAGGACCACTTTAAGCCATACACTCCACAGAGCTGGGCTTTACGGAAGAGTGGCCAGAGAAAAGCCATTGCTTAAAGAAAAAAATACGCAAACACGTTTGGGGTTTGCCAAAAGGCTTGTGGGAGACTCCCCAAACATATGGAAGAAGGTACTCTGGTCAGATGAGACTAAAATTTAGCTTTTTGGCCATCAAGGAAAACTCTATGTCTGGCGCAAACCCAACACCTCTCATCACCCCAAGAACACCATCATCATGCTGTGGGTATTTTTTTTCATCGGCAGGGACTGGGAAACTGGTCAGAAATGAAGGAATGATGGATGGTGCTAAATACAGGGAAATTCTTGAGGGAAATCTGTTTCAGTCTTCCAGAGATTTGAGACTGGGACGGAGGTTCACCTTCAGCAGGACAATGACCCTAAGCATACTGCTAAAGCAGCACTTGAGTGGTTTAAGGGGACACATTTAAATGTCTTGGAATGGCCTAGTCAAATCCCAGACCTCAATCCAATTGAGAATCTGTGGTATCACTTAAAGATTGCTGTACATCAGCGGAACCCATCTAACTTGAAGGAGATGGAGTAGTTTTGCCTTAAAGAATAGGCAAAAATCCCAGTGGCTAGATGTGCCAAGCTTATAGAGACATACCCCAAGAAACTTGCAGCTGTAATTGCTGCAAAAGGTGGCTCTCCAAAGTATTGACTTTGGGAGGGTTAATAGTTCTTCACGCTCAAGTTCTGTTTTTTTGTCTTATTTCTTGTTTGTTTCATAATAAAAAAGATTTTGCATCTTCAAAGTGGTAGGCATGTTGTGTAAATCAAATGATACAAACCCCCCCAAATTTTTATTCCAGGTTGTAAGGCAACAAAATAGGAAACATGCTAAGGGGGTGAATACTTTCGCAAGCCACTGTACGGCACTAGGCCTTCTCTTTAAACTTGACGCGCCCTCTTGCACTCCCGTTTGGGCGACCAGGCAGGAAGTGAGACACTTTGTCTCGCCACTCTGTATGTAATCTGGAGAAGGGGGCAGCTGTAGCTCAATTTGGTGACTGGAGGTTGGGCGAGTGGGTGTATTGAAATCAAAGCAGTGGGCGTGTGAAAAGGAGTGGGTTTGTCGAAAGAAAAGTGTGGGAAAGATTGGGTGTGTCAAACGCTCTGCTAAAGGATTTGATTAAGCAAAAAAAAAAAAAGTTTCTTGCAACGCAACTACCATATATTGAGTTACCATATCGCAAGAGTTTGGATTTCTGTTTTGAAGCCAGAGGATGAGTCTGAGTGTATTTCACTATTAGTTTTACACAAATAATTGTACATGTTTAATTAAACGGACTGTTTTTTATTAAAAGTACTGATGATGAGTGTACTGTTGCTTCTTGCGTTGTATGTGTGTTCTTGCTGTGACTGTCACCCTGATACTAGATAGATACTTCCCACGCCGTTGCCGGACAGTAGTGCTTGTCAAGCGGGAGCAAAGGGCACTGTGTCCCGCTGTTGTTGACATTCATGCCCTCCCCATTGAGTAGACTGTATGTGCAAGTTTCAAGGTGACATCTAGATGGTTAGTGATATTAGTTATTTATTGTGTGGGCTGCAATCCTACTTGAAATAAGATTATGGGAGGTAAAAAACGGCCATGTTAGCTACTGCCAGTGACACGACCGTGGTTCCCAGTATGACGCTTCTTACTGGGTATCACGGTCAGGTCTCAGGTCGACAAGCATGTCCAAAAAACAACGGTGCACTGATCGCCAGCTTGTCGACTTGTCGTGGAGCCCAATCTGCAATGCAAAACGGTCTTGAGTGGCAACAAATCTGCCCAATTAGCTTATTCCCTTTTCATACAACCACTATTTTTCGACACACCCACATGTCCATACTCCGGTCGCTATATTGGGCTGCAGCTATCCATACTTGGTAAACTTCAGCATAAGAATAGCAAACATAATATTCTGTTAGTTACAGCAGGCCTTTTGCTATGTAAATATCATTATGGGTTTACCAATAAAGTTAAGAATTAAGAATTCGATATGGGCTACATGTAACTTTCAATGAGAGTGCCTCAAGGCAATCACTGCACAGTTGGGCTTGTAGCAATGTTTGGAATGCATGGTTTTGTTGGGTAATTAGGACTCGTGAAAAGGTAGGGGATAACCTTTAAGGTAAGAATTTGCTGGCTTTTCATTGGACTGGTGGTTAGAAATAATCCTGGATGTTTGGGATTCTACACTGTGCTTTACAGTAGATTGAATCCAATTACATTACAGTAAGTTCATAAATTGCTGTAGTGTAATATTGTAACCCCAATATTAGGTTCACACTCCCATATCACCATACCCAACCTGGCCTCAGAGCATTTCGGATTATTCTGTTTAAATCTGAGACACTCAATTAGTATGTTTCATATTGTATGTATTAATTTGTGGATGTCCATCACCCATTTCAAATGATATGTTAAGAATTTGCAAAATGTGTTATATGTTACGAATTTTCAAAATGTACAATATGTAACAAATTTGCAATACGTATGATATGCTACGGATTCTATTTAGCTCTCTAAAGTTAGCTTGGCTATGGGTTAGGGCTATGGGTTAAGTTTAGGGTTCAAGTTTAGGAGTTTGTTTAAAAGGTTAAGGTTAGGGGAAGAGTTAGCAAAAAGCGTTAATGTTAGGGGTAGGTGAAGGGTTAGTTAAAAGGGTTAAGGTTAGGGTTAGGGCAAGGGTTAGCTAAGTAGTTGCAAAGTAGCTAAAAAATTGTGAGTAGTTGAAAAGTTGCTAAAATGCCAAAGTTGTCCGTGAACTTCCAACCTTTGAGTTGCTAGACATTTGCATTATATGCCTATCCATCCACCCACCCTATTTTTGTCATATGTAACCATACCAAAAGTAACATACCATACTAAATGGAGAATCCGTATTTATGTACAGAATAATACAAAAAGCTCTGAGACCAGGTTGCCATACCAGGAGAGGGATACTTGGTCTAAAGAAAACAAAACCACTACACAATAAATTGTTACTGCTGGCTTTGACTGCCACACTTAATTTGTAGTTGCTTAGTAGAATGAAAGGTTAGAGTATAACCTAGTCCTATGTTAGGCAGTTCTAATTACTGTAGGAATACTTGGAATCCCTCACACAAAGCAGCATGCGATGCTCTCTGAAAACTGTAAAGTACTGTAGAACCATGTGTAATTTGTCCGGAGGCAGACTCAGAATGCCCGTAGGGACCCAGAAGGGTATAACCCTGGAGATCACAGCCGTCTTGGCATCAGCAGGAGAGCGTGGCTGCACATCTTGTTCTCTGACCTTGTGGGAAATCTTTTCATCTGCATATTGTGCCGTCAACCTTACAGACCCCACATTGATGTAGCTGTAGGGGTTTAGGGTTGTTAGTTGGATCATCTCTGGGCCAGGAGACTGTACCAGGCAACAAGGCAACAAAGGTCCTAAAAACAGAGTCACAACAGGGAGTAAGTACTGGAGGCTTGTTCAATCTGTTATGTGAAGAAACCCAGTTTATTTATTCTTTGTCTGCTGAAACAGTGTGTGTATGTGTGCATGTTTTTTCTTGTGTGTGTGTGTAAATGTGGGCGCTATGTGTATGTGTGTGTGTACATGCTCTGTGTGTACCATATACACACAGCTTACAGGCATTATCCGCTGCACTACGGATCAGGAGCTGATCTCTCTGCCCACACAGGTTTAGTGAAAGTACCCTCTCCTATATACTGTGTCAGCAAAATGTATATAGGTTCAGAACTTTTGTGAAACAGCACATTTGAAAAATACACTACCGTTCAAAAGTTTGGGGTCACTTAGAAATGTCCTTGTTTTTGAAAGAAAAGCATTTTTTTTTTGGTCCCAGGTAGCTCCGGTTCTGACACCCGGATCTGACATCACCTCCAAAACAAAAACCCCCCAAAAACACTTCCCGATGCTTTCCTTTGGTGAGGTGTTATTCTGTAACGATGTGCGCTGAGCGTCGAGAAGCAAGTTCAGGGAGTGAGGGTTTTAATAAATCAACACAACATAATACAAAATAATAAAAACGTACAACACACAGACATGACACTATAATAAATAATAGAGGCCGGAGAGGGAGCACAACTGACAAAGAGAAATCAAAACTGGTTGGGCTTCAGAGATAGATGGGAGGGATTGAGGGTAGCTGAAGGATGGGACTAAAAACAAACAAAATATAACTATTGTAAAATATATTGTGTCTGTAAAATGTATATAGTGTGTATAAGATGGAAGTAGATGCCTAAGTGTTGTTGACCATTAGTTTACTCCAATTAGGGGAGCGTTGGTACGGTTAGGGGAAAATAATAATAACACAAAAAAGTACCGTCTCCCTGAGGGAGCTGATCCGAGGAGAGAGGATGAGGGGGCAGACAGGGTAGACGGGACTGGCTGCAAGGTACCTTTCAGTCCACTGCACACCAAGTGCCCAACGAGCAATGCCGACCTTTCATGAAATGCACAATAAAATCTTTAAATGCCATTTCAAGGCTACTGAACGCAAGATAAATGGCCTGGAATAGCCTTTTGCATGCAGCCCGGTGTCCTCCAATTCTTAACAACATTAGGAGAGCGATGGAGAAAATGTCTAAATGGCCCAGACTGCAATATAACACCATAAACAAATCATGCCCATAAGGTGTTCACTGCTACATGACAATGTGACATTTTGAAAACAATCCTCCTTATATCTTTTCTTAACTCAGTGGATAGTGTTTATTTTGAGTATCAGATTGATACTGTCTTTGCTGATAACTAAAATGGAAATTGTGACTAGTTTCTTAAATTAAAGCCACGTGTGTGTGTGTGTGTGTGTGTTATTGGACTGAGCCAACTCTTACTCAAAGCTGCCTGCCTACGATCGATAATTCATATTATATTATTAGGATTTTAATAAAACACAAAGCCATCTTACACTTTTGAAACAGACCCCCATATTCGACTAGTTTAGATGTAATTAAATTAAGATGTATACTATGTTTTATTGTCATATACACCAGATAGGTGCAGTGTGTTGTTTTACAGGGTCAGCCATAGTAGTATGGTGCCCCTGCAACAAATTAGGGTTAAGTGGTTTGCCCAAGGGCACATCAACAGAATTCTCACCTTGTCAGCTTGGGTATTTAAACCAACAACCTTTCGGTTATTGGTCCAATGCTCTAACCGCTAGGCTACCTGCCACCCTAAATCTGTCTGATAGCACAGGCTTTCATAGAGACTGTAGTGTATAAAAAAAGGTTGCTTATTCCGGACTTTCAAAATACCTTGACTTAAATGTTTGGTTTAAAATTGGAACACCCAAAATAGAGTTTGTATAAGTTTCCAAACCTTCTGCTACCCTTTCTGCTAACATAACCATGTTTTCCTAGTTTAGTTTTTCTTTCTGTTGTTAGCAAGGTAAATTACAAGAACACCATCATCTATTGATAATCTGCACAATGTCTCAAATCTCGACAAGCACTTAGGCAGCCTTTTGTTGTGGCACATGGTTTGTGAATGTGTTGAAAGGTAGCATGTGCAACAGAAGCACAGCCTTGTCCCCAATATGTTTGAATTATGGATTTTAAAAGGGTAAGCAAAGTGGACCAGTGCTTTGAGTATGCCCATGCTTCAAACTACCATAGTGGCCTAACAACACATGATACAGGATGCGGCCATGCATACTGCTGTCTGAAGCCTTGAACATCGGACCTGTGGAAACCTCAGGGGGCAAACAGTGCTTTCCTTTCTCCAATCACATAATCTCTGTCTACTTTGACAAAGATTCTGATGATTTAACTGTCTTTCTGCTGAGAAGATGGCTATTCAATATTTCACCAGTAGTGGCCATGCTGCTATAATCATTTCATGTTGACATCAAAAGTGTTGTTGTAGTAGAATAGTAGCTAAGACTTTTGTTGTTTCTGACGGTATGTCAGAAAAAATGGCAAAATGATTTAGTGTTTCCTTATCTGGAATCTTTCAGAAGTTGAAATTAACTTCCCTGGATAAAACATGGACCTAAAATGCTAATGTATCCTAATTTTAGTATTTCTTATACATATATTTCATATATGGATAGTATTATATGTACACTACACGTTACGCACCACACATACGTACATACATACATACACTTTATTAACATTTATGCTTGGGGCGGCTGATATGAAGTGCATGTATTATTTAAAGTAGTTGCAGCGAAAATGCTGGATTACTCCATGAATCAGGAGCACAATGGAATACTATTTATGTACGCAGTTTAAGTATTTACACCAACAGTTGAGCATTGCAGTTGAACTGATTTGCTCTGGTAAATAATGTACTAGAGGAAATGCATGATTAATATGCAGTTTAAAGTTTGGTTACATCAACAGTCCCTTAATGTGTTTGTCTGCGTTTACCCTTTATGCCTCCCAACACAACCCAACGCATTGAACTGAGGAAACACGTGGGTTTTTGTGACCCCATGCATTACAAAGAAGATGTTTCTCCATTTTTTTCTCATCACAATAAACAGCTGAACTCTCTTCTGAATCTGATCTGGTAAGAGTTTGCTTGATATGCAGACTGAAAAGTCTGCTTGATATGAGTCCACACAATAACATTTTGGGCTACTATCAATTGTGGTCCGTTGCAGGCTAGCACAAGCACGCTGGTTCTATAAACAAGTCTCAGGAAAGATGACTTGGTGGCATTTTCACCTGCAGAGGGAAGGATAGAAAGAAAGAGGGAATAAGAGAGGGACAAGTATTCTCTGTCCCTGACGGTATCAAATCACCTTTGTGACTCACGTCATCCAGGGAGAAAACACCCAGAGGTATCTGTGTGAATCACTGATTAGTTCCTCACCATTGACTATTCCGGTTTGATGGTTATTTAGCATGCCTCTCTTTATGCCTGACTCCCTCTGCCTCATCAGCACCCAAACACATCAATGTACCATCCCTTCTTAAGGCAGCCAATCAGATCACTCCGATGTCTAACTGTCCATCACGGGGAGACAATTTATTATAAGTGTCAGACATTACCTTAAATGTAACATATCTCTAATTAAACACAGTGACCAGTGGTTATTTTATTAATATGATTGAACCATTTTATATTCAGTACAGCAACGGCCAGCTGACTTTCCATGTATCCCAAAACAATGTAATCTTCCTTGGGATGTAATGGATTAATACTGACTGTCTGCCACTGGCGCAGCCGAGGTGGAGGAATTATATGAGCCGCGAGAAAAAAAAACATTCTAAAGCTCCCACCACTTATTCCCGCAACAGAAAGATAGTTTATCACATTCTAAATCAGCCCCATCTCTCTAGGCTCTCTGAGCTAGCTAGCTTCTCAGCTCCCCTTACATCCTCATAAGCCAGCACACATGGCAGACTTGGCCTTTCCCATCTGCTGGTGCTGAGTTGTGTCTCTCTGCTTTGACCAGGCTTATACCCACTTCATTAATACAACAAATGTTACTTTCTCTAGAGGCGCTATTCGATTCAATACCTTAACTGCCTCTATTAAATTCCTCTCCTACGGTGCCGTGCATCTTGATATGTGAAGAACATTAGCTGACTGACGTGCACAGTAACATTTAAATGGCAAGTCCATTTATTCGTGAAATGCCACTCACTTAGTCCCACAGGGTTGTCACTAATGGAGGAAGTACAATCAGTTATCTGGTTAAACTGACATTAAAACGTGTCCTGGTGGTGATAATAACACAAGTAGCCACCAGCACCCTGTCTGAGAGGATGATTTAAGCATTAATAGTCCAGCAAGCCACCAATTCAATTTTGACTTTGATTTTACAGCAGAATCTTTTTTTTCAAAATGTTCAAATCACTCCACATTTCCCATCATGAATTATGTACAGCCATTGTCTAATTATTTGAGATTTTGGCAGCATTTCTAAAACACACTTCAGTGGAAGAGCCAATTCTAAAACGAAAACAGGGTCTGTGAAGTTTGCCATGACCCCTGTTGATATTTTGTTGTGCAAATTGCCAAGTTAACGGCTATAATTATCTCAGTGACTCAGAACCCCAAAATGAGTAAAGTTCTCATTGAAGACTGACCTGTAGTTCAAGTGCAGACTTTTGTTGAAACTGGCATGAGGACACTTTGCTAAATGAACGTGGTAGACAACAATGCTCAACAGTACCACGGCTTGGGAGAAGACTACACTCTGAAAAAAGGGGTTCCAAAGGGGTTCTTCGGCTGTCCCCATAGGAGAACACTTTCTTGGTTCCCTTTGAGGAAAGGGTTTTACCTGAAACCCAAAAGGGTTCTTCAAAGGGTTGGGGACAGCCGAAGAACCATTGTAGGTTCTAGATAGCACCTTTTTTTCTAAGAGTGTAGATAAATGTTAAACTAAAAGACAGAGCAGGAAAACATACACTGAGTAGACATTAAGAACAGCTGCTCTGACCAGGTGATTCCAGGTGAAAGCTATCATCCCTTATTGATGTCACTTGTTAAATCCACTTCAATCAGTGTAGATGAAGGGGAGGAGACATGTTAATTAACAATATTTAAGCCTGGAGATAATTGAGACATGGATTGTGTATGTGTGCCATTCAGAGGGTGAATGGGCAAGACAAAGGATTTAAGTGCCTTTGAACGGGGTATGGTAGTAGATGCCAGGCACAGCGGTTTGTGTCAAGAACTGTAATGATGCTGGGTTTTTCACGCTCAACAGTTTCTTGTGTGTATCAAGAATGGTCCACCACCCAAAGGACATCCTGCCTACTTGACACAACTGTGGCTATGGGAAGCATTGGAGTCAACATGGGCCAGCATCCATCAGGGTACAAAGATTGTCTTAGGGTTTTTTGACCCGGCCGTTATTTTTGACCCGGCCGTTATAAAATAATTTACACACCACAAAAACCACAAAGACACACACACACACACACAATGAGAAATTGAGATTGTGTGCTACTGATTTAACTCAGACAAAACAAAAAAAAAATTGTGCATGTGCAACGTCTCCCCTCCATGACCCCACACATGACTCAAGTTCACAGACAAAATAAAAACAATTTCAGACAAAATAAACATTTCTTGAAAGCATTGTTTCCTAATGGGGGAATGCAGTCAGAGGCTATAAAGGTTCTGCAGATGACAGACCCCCCAGTTCTCTCTTTGCTGAAGCCATGAGTGCACATTTCAGTACCCAACAGTTCGTAGATCAGATTTCTTCAGATGTCCAGGAGGAACAAGAGAACATTGATTTAGAAGAGGAGGAGGTTTCATCTTCAGATGAAGAAGAAATCCCCCAAGCTGAAAGAGAGACATTTTTGTCAAAGAACAGCAAAATAACATGGTCCTTGTCACCATATGACAACCAGGGCAGGATGGCAGCACAACATGTCATAAGGATGACCCCAGTGAACACAAGACATGCAGTTGCCCACGCCCAGGACATCGCCTCAACATTCTACATGTTGATCACACCAGCCATAAAAAAAAATCATCCTGGAAATGACAAATTTGGAGGGTTTCCGTAAATATGGAGACAACTGGAAAAGGATGGATGAGATTGACCTGCGTGCCTACATAGGGCTTCTAATCTTAGTGGGTGTGTATAGGTCCCGAGGCGAGGCTACATGTAGTCTCTGGGTTGCAGAGAGTGGAAGGGCGATTTTCCGTGCTACAATGCCACTGAAAGTCTTTTACACTTTCTCAAGAATGCTACAATCTGATAACTGTGAGTCAAGACCTGCAAGACGTGTGAGAGACAAACTGACGGCCATAAGAGAGGTCTGGGAGAAGTGGGTGGAGCGTCTGCCGTACCTCTTCAACCCCGGACCTGAAGTAACAGTGGATGAGCAACTGGTTCCATTCAGAGGTACATTGTTATTATCATATCTATAATGTAAGTGATTTTCACTGTTCATTTTATTATGTATTGCTGTAATATCATTGATTTATGTGATTGTTTTCTGTGACACTGATACTAATTACTGATAGTAATCTCTTTTGTCCAAAGGTCGCTGTCCTTTCCGGCAGTATATGCCCAGCAAGCCAGCAAAGTATGGCATCAAGATATGGATAGCCTGTGATGCACAGAGTCGCGCGCTCACGGTCCCTCGCGCCAAACACAAAAGAATCTTCCTAACTCCACTTGGATAATCTTCTTCTACTCTCCTATTTTTCAAGATAAACGCTTGAAACCTTGTCTAAAGACTATTGACATCTAGTGGAAGCCATAGGTACTGCAACCTGGGAGCCGGTACTGCAACCTAGCAACCCATTGGAAAAGGAGGCAGCACAAAGAATCACATTTTCTCTGATGGATTTTCCTTGGGTTTTCGCCTGCCATATTAGTTCTGTTATACTCACAGACATTATTTTAACAGTTTTAGAAACTGCAGAGTGTTTTCTATCCAATACTACTAATTATTTGCATATCCTAGTTTCTGGGCCTGAGTACCAGTCAAAACTCCGAACACTGATGCCGCTCCCTAACAGGTTCTTCACGTTTCTGTTTTGAATCTTATTTTATTCTTATTGTTGTTTTTTATACACCTTGTGGGTGGGGGAAATGGTTAAAAAAATGGGAGAAGACTAGTATTTTGTAGTTGAATTCCTCATTATACATTATATAAGAATATATCACTATGTTGCAAAAAGTTCAAGACTGTTATTGTTTCCCTTCAATAAAATGCATTCAAAACAACTTTCTGCACATTTCTGCTACTTTCTTAGGCTATACAAGTGCTAGCTCGTGCTAAGAAAAATATGTTTACACCTATGCAGTACCTTTAGCAATAATAATAGTAATAATAAACAGGTGTGTTGTAATAAAAACGAGTGGTGTCCACTGATTAAATGCAGTCTTTCTGCATGGTGAAGAGGGAAAACAAAGATATTCACAAATTTTGTGATGAATGACAGGTTGTTTCTTCATGCAAAAGAGATTTGGGGTTTAGAATTCAACTAAGCTGCTTTATTTTAGGGGTTTAGTGAAAGTGGGTAATTTTTGACCCTTAGGACAAGGGGAGGATACAGAATGTTAAGACTACACAAGGATTAAATAACAAATGTTGTTTTTACATGGTTCGGTGGTGAATTTTTTGAGATGACAGATCCTTTGATACATTATTGCAGAGCGTGTTCAGAACTGCAGTGTGTGAAAAGACTGCTCTTCACTCTTCAGTTCTCCCCGGCTTTTGTAGTTTCTGACAGGAGAGTGACAGGTTGAGAATAGAGTGGGCACAGCTTAAAAAAATAACACCAGTGACCAAAAAGTCTGTGAAAAGTAATGGAAAGAAATGGACAACAATTGTTGGGGTTTAACTGCAATTCTCTTAGAAAAAAAAGCTGGTATCTAGAAACTAAAACAGTTTTCGGCTTTTTGTCCCAATCGGATAACCTATCGAAGAACCCTTTTTGGTTTCCAGTTGAACCCTTTTGGGAACCCAAAAGAGTTCTACGTGGAACCATAAAGGGTTCTACCTGGAATCATAAAGGGGACAACAGAAGAACCCTTTTGGAACCCTTTTTTCTAAAAGTGTAGTGTTTTAGTTAACCTAACTTGATCTTGGTGAAAAATATGTAGGCCTACAATTTGTGTAAGCCAAGACCTACAACTATACAGCGTTTTAAACTTGTATCATCACTTCCTACAGGCTATTGGTGAGAATGAGATTTGCTGTGGCGGAAAGAGTATGGCTTGATTAAGATACAGCACAAAAGAGGAACGACAACCCTTTCCCTAAGAAAAGCTCAAATTATGGAACAATTTCATCCGAAATGGGGGCACCAATCTCCCTGAAGTGTGGGATATTGTGAACACATAAACCCAGGTCGGATTTCATGCAAATTTACTAATTTCTCAGGGACAGTCGACGGGAAGGGGGATATGAGAGAGAGAGGATTCCAGTAACCCTCCTTGTGCCAAAAGCCTATCAGCAGCCTGGCCTCCCCCTTGTGTTCTCGTAAACACAGAGTGAGGGAGCGAGCGGCTGAAGCCCTGCCTTGTCAGCTGTCTAATCTCTTGGCGCGCCCAAGCGTGATATCCCCTTCTCAGGGCTCTCTGACATACTGTCAGCCCTCTCTCCTCGCCGCTCACTGTACAGCGAATAGCACTGTTGCTGCTTGGCAATGACTAAGAAATCGCTACAATTAAATCCACCCCCTCAAGCCGACATTCAACCCCCTAAAAGATTCTACCTGCCCTCTCCATTGCCTCCACTGAGGACCCTCCTGAAGACCTGGGTTTATTCCCGTGACAACCAGGATTTGGCTGCCCATTCTTGTCCCTGTGCTCAACAATGCCGGGGGGTCCTCTGCCAGCCAATGACGCACGGTTCCACATCATTCCACACCTCATGATGCCTAGCTGCAAAGCCCAGACTGGGGATGAGGGCTCTTTGGCAGGAAGGCAAGCAGCCAGGCAGTGTATTAACCCACCTCTCATTCTCTCTGTCACTCTGTCTTTGTCTTTCTGCCCCCTCTCTCACTCCCCCCTCTCTCTCTCACACTCTCTATCTCACACACTCTCTCTCTCTGCATCTCCAGCATTCTACTGAACAACAGCACTCCCTGTCATCCCCAGAGAGGCCCAGCAGCCACAGAAGCCCTTCCTCTTTCATGCACAGTTAGCCTGGCTGGGGCTCCAACACTGACTCCAGCCTGTGTGACCATGTGCGACACCGTTAACCCCCCTAGCCCCACAGAGACCAACCCAGCCTCTAGAGCTCTTCAGCGGGGGAATCGATAGAGAAAATGTGCCCTGAAAGTCCAAGCATTTTAAGTACAGTATTGTTGTATTGTTAGAACAGACAGTGTATCCTTTTCAATGCAGATTCCACAGTAGTTTTTTAAATTGGAGACATACATTTTTTTTATGTACCTAAGAAGGCAAAGATAACTGAACTAAATGACTATCGCCCCCTAGCACTCACGTCTGTCATCCTGAGGTGCTTTGCGAGACTAGTCAAGGATATTATCATCTCCACCTTACCTGCCACCCATGACCCACTTCAGTTTTCATACCGCCCCAACAGGTCCACAGACGATGTAATCGCCATCACACTGCACACTGCCCTATCCCATCTGGACAAGAGGAATACCTATGTAAGAATGCTCTTCATTGACTACAGCTCAGCATTCAACACCATAGTACTCTCCAAGCTCATCATTAAGCTTGAGGCCCTGGGTCTCAACCCCACCCTGTGAAATTGGGTCCTGGAACTTCTGACGGGCCGCCCCCAGGTGGTGAAGGTAGGAAACAACATCTCCACTTCGCTGATCCTCAACACTGGGGCCCCACAAGAGTGCGTGCTCATCCCCCTCCTGTACTCCCCGTTCACCCATGACTCCGCGGTCATGCACGCCTCCAACTCAATCATCAAATTTGCAGACGACACAACAATAGTGGGCTTGATTACCAACAATGACGAAACAGACTATAGGGAGGACGTGAGGGTCAGGAAAACAACCTCTCACTCAACGTCAACAAAACAAAGGAGATGATTGTGGACTTCAGGAAACAGCAGGGGGAGCACTCCTCTACCCACGGGACAGTAGTGAAGAAGGTGGAAAGTTTTAAGTTCCTCGGTGTACACATCACAGACAAACTGAAATGGTCCACCCACACAGACAGTGCTGAAGGCACGACTGCGCCGCTTCAACCTCAAGAGGCTGAAAAAATGTGGCTTGTCACCTAAAACCCTCACAAACTTTTACAGATGAACAATTGAGAGCATCCTGTTGGGCTGTATCACAGCCTGGTGATACAGCCTCACCGGGGGCAAACTACCTGCCCTCCAGGATACCTACAGCACCAGATGTCACAGGAAGGCCAACAAGATCATCAAGGACAACAACCACCCGAGCCACTGCCTGTTCACCCCTATACCATCCAGAAGACGAGGTCAATACAGGTGCATCAAAGCTGGGACTGAGAGACTGAAAAACAGCTTCTTTCTCAAGGCCATCAGACTGCTATACAGCCATCACTAACACAGAGAGGCTGCTGCCTACATACAGACTCAAATCATTAGCCACTTTAATAAATGGATCACTAGTCACTTTAATAACGTTTACACATTACTCATCTCATATGTACGTACAGTATATTCTGTATTTTATATCATCTATCTTGCCTATGCCGCTAGGCAATCGGTCATCCATATATTTATATATGTACATATCCCTTTACTTAGATTTGTGTGTATATCAGGTAGTTGTTGTGAAATTGTTCGATTACTTGTTAGATATTACTGCACTGTCGGAACTAGAAGCACAAGCATTTTGCTAACCAAGTGTATGTGACCAATACAATTTGATTTGACTTATAATGTACTTTTTGTGGAGCACTGTTTTAAACATAAAAGGAATGCCATATTTACAATAGTACTGTATGGCCCACTGACAGCTGGCCTTGTAGAATATTGAGTCATGCTTGATCACCTTTCAAATTGCAATATTGTACCAAGACAATGACGGCTGTGCGGCACAAATCTTTTCCTTCATGCTTCACAAACTTTCAAAGTGGATTGTTTCAAATCAACATTTTTTTGCCCTTGAAAAGACATATTTTAGGGATGTTTTAATAAAAATGGGTAAGGCATTTGTTATTCCAATGTAATACAAACCTAATTTCGACCAAGGTTTTAATATATCCCTGTGTTTTTGCTGGAATGGGTCACATTTACATGATAAAGACTTATAATTCATCATGAAAATCTACTTATACCCAGACAGACACCCCCATGAGGTCTTTATTAGTTTGAATCTAATACACCGGCAGTGCGTTTATGCCAAGGCAAGTTCAGCAGATTGACTATCCGAGGCCCTGATACGGCAATCGTCTCATTACATCAAATGCTGCATATTTAATAATGTGACATTATTGCACCTATTTCCCAAAAGCACTTCAGTCAACGCCGCTTCCTGACTGAACAGCTGGTACAGGGATTTTTTTAGGTCAGAACACAGACCGAGAGGGAGGGAGAGAGAGACAGAGAGACAGAGAGACAGAGAGACAGAGAGAGAGAGAGAGCCCTCTGAACACTCCTGATCCCCTCATTTATAACAAATCCCACATGGAAGAAATGCCAGGGAACTAAAAGGACAGCCACCAGCAACACCGAGCGGATCCGACCCTGGTGACCCTCTCTGTGTGGAGGAGAGCTATAGTATCGCATCTTTAATTATTTCCTACTAGCACTATAATGCCCTTTAAACCCCACAGGAAGATGGTCCACCATAGAATGGGAAAAAAACGCATGGCAGTAGGACAATAGGACAGTAAAACAAACCTACAAGAACAACCTTATTTATGTCATAGAGTGGTCAAAGTAACCTATGTATGACCTTGGTAATTGTCAATCATTAAAAAAACATTCAGTACTGATACCATATAGATGTATTACTAATTACAGGCCATAATGACATTGCCATGAGCAGCATATGCGGGTTTGATCAGATAAAAAGTATGAGTGATGAACCACGCTCCCCTCATATTTATTCATACGTTTTAAATCAGGCAGACAAACATCGCTGTGTCAAAATGAGTGCTAAGAACATTAAGAGACCGACCTACAGAAGTGGTGGCTGTGAGGATGAGACATTTTTTTCAAAAATCAATATTCAAAATGCTAAATGAATTTGACTAGACCGAGAACTTCTCATCAAATGGGAAAGTAAATGGGATATGAAAGATGACCTGACATAAAAACCGATATCCCACAATGCCATCTGTCAGACAGAGAGAGGGGAATAATGACGACGGCTAATGAAAGTTGAGCCTTGGTTCAGCAGAGGTTTAAATCATCTCGAAGGAGAGACGCTTTGAGATGGCGAGATGGCCGCCGTGCTGACTCAGCACTTCCCGCTTCCCTCCATCCCACCAACTGATTGGCTTTGTGCTACTTAGGCAACATTCACAGTGTAGGAAACCATTGATCCAATCAGAGTCCAGGTCGATCATGAGAGGCCATTGAAATATAGGTAATGACACCAACCAGACATCTATTGTTATGTGTTAAATTGTATACATGTATCTATAATTGTGGGATATTTCTATGTGGGCTGAATACAGGAGCTTTACTGCTATGCATTTCTTCTGTGTTTTTCTGTGGAAAGTATGTGTCAGCTCATTAAGATACTGTGATACTGTGACTTGCCATCATGAATTATGTAAGATAAAATTGGTTCAAAATGCCTACCAATGTCAGTAGTAGAACAGAATGTATAGAAATTCTGTCCATGTCAATAGGGTTAGAGATCTGAAACCTTGATGAGCCGGAGAAAAGCCTGTACACAAGCCGCACTTCAGTGAGTACAAAAGGCCAGTGCTGTCAGTACTGTAACTTTACTTTTACTACAAATCGTCTTGGGAAGCAGAACAATGTAAAAACACATGTACCCACACCAAGCTTTAATTCAGGCAATGATACGGCAATATAGTGATTATTGTGCAGAAAGCAGAGAAACACTTTCCCATTCCCAATGCATTATAACCTAGTATAGTCACAGTCAAAGAGAGGTGTGTGTAGGCAGGGAAACAGGGAGCCTCGGGCCTCCATCTGTAACTCGCTATTTCATTTCAAAGCAGTGTATGTAAAGTTAATGGGCTCTTAAATAAACTGTCAATCTGGCAGCAGTCCCTGTGTGTTTGGCCCGCCGAGCACACACATCTTTTTTGTTGTTTTCCCACCATGAAAGATATTACCCTGGACCAACGACAGTCTCTCTCTCTCTCTCTCCTTTTCCACCTACTGCACCCGTCGCCGCCTCCGTCAAACAGAGGATCTAAAAATGGATCCATTTCATCTTGACGATTTTCATTTCAATCTACTTCGTTCGCCATCTCAGAGAGAAGACGGGGAAGGTCATTTGCACCAGGAAATGTCATGGGCTGCGACGAGACTGCATGATGAAAAATCCAAGGTGCAAGGTGACTAATGTTAGAGGGGACTTTATAAGTTACCATCCCATTCAGATCTACTTTGCTGTTAGGCTGTCAAGCTGAATCATGGCGGGATGTTTTCCTGGGCCAAAAGTGGAATTAGCTATATTGAATATCCACGGTTGAATATCAAACAGCTTTTATAGTTATTTTTCTTCTCTCTTACCAACTACAACCCAAAATGACGATAAATGTAGAAACGGGGCAAACAAGGAATTCATTTCACCTATCCATTACTGATAAGAACAATATGTCTCGGTTACGGCAGGTACCCAAAACTAGACATCCAAACAGCGTGCGGCGCATCACAATGGTGGTCTTCTAGAACGGAATGCCTTTTGTTCTGCATTTTAAATAGCTGAAAGGTTTCACAGCTCCCATTACTCCAACAATACCCTGGTATTCCATTTACCACGTCAATGCCGTGAATATTCCTGGATCCTGGGAGTAGAACCGTACAGTAGCGCTGCACATCACTCTCATTAGTGTAGGCATTTAAAACACCCAGGCCCTCCACTCCGCCGGTGGAGTACCTAAAAGCACTCCCATTGCTAAATATTCACTCCGTCCTTCTCTTTCAGTCAGTGTCGTATTTTTGAAGTGTGAAAATTCCGTATTAGTGTTCCAAAGAGCAGCTTTAATGGTGCGTGACATGCTGATGGACACACAACGACTACATAAAGCAGCTAACAAACATGTCTGTTACATGCAGGTACACCCAGAGGTGGGTCTGACAGCTGGAATAGGACCAGGTTAACATCTATGTCTGTCTGCGTCTGTGTAGGCTATACTGTGAGGATAGGAGACAGGCTTTATGCTGGTTGAATACATAGGCATGAACCTTCCTCTCATTGGCTGATCTGATCTTGTGTTCTTACTTCCCCACTCATCACTTCCTCCAATTGAAAGGTGAAAATTTGATGTCCTTGAGAGTAACCTGCCACTATGTAATCTCACATAGGATTCCCTTTTAATTGACAAAAGCACCATCAAAGGTAACTTCAGGTACAATCGTGTTTTAATTAAGAAGGGATATAAGGCTTCCTTTCTTACCTTCTCGTACTAGACTTTCCCCTGTGGACTGGAATTCAAATTCTACATTAGCATTACTCCAAATAGATTATCTTGATGCTAATGGGAAACAATGTTAGCCACGAGGAGGTTACAACATTCCTTATTAATACATCTTTTAGGCAATAGGGCATCCGTTTTCTGCTGCACATCCTTTTAAAGGAGGAAAACAAAAAAAAAAAGAAAAGAAAAGGAAACTTTGTATGCAACGTATTTTGCAAGCGCCACAGAAAAAGGAGAAGGAGTTGATTGTCAGCAAATAATGTAGCTTTTTTTCATAATCATCATCTTAAAAGCAACTGTAAAACAACGATGAACGCCCCAAACGAGAAAGCATGCTATTGTGAAAATGCTAAATGTGAAGTGCTGCTCATCTATAAAACTGAACTTGAAACAGTGGTAGCGTTTAACACGTTAGAAGTAGGCCAATAGCATGGACTGTGGTGTTCACATGCATTTACCATCCTTTTGTCTGCATTAAGACAAGTAATCAATCAACATCTTTGTCTTCATTAAGACCAGAGATCAATTAATAAAGAATGGCAACAGATGAACACTGACTAGAACAAATGACTACAAGCTGCATGTTAACAAAATAACAGTAGCATACCATGACTACAATCTACCGTGCCGAAAGACAGCAAAGAAACAATTAAGAGGACAGTACATGAAGCCATTAGAAGCCCAACATATTCATTCGTTATTTAACCTCAACATAATCGTCATTTGAAGACAGATTCGGACATGAGGATAGACTAAACTTATGAGTGCCTTTGAAAGCTATTGGTTACCCAAATGTGCCAATAATTTGTCATTCAAGCATATACCTAGGCAGTGGGAGGGAAGAGGCTATTTAGTGACCAGCAATGAACACACATATTTCTTCTTATCTATCCTTTTTCATGGTATCAAACTATGCCATTTGACATGGTAGGAGGGTCGCTGCAGCATTTGTATCCATGATGGCCACAGTTACTTGATTAGGGGGCTCCCCTCAAGGCAATCACAGTGCTGTGGGCGCCTGTAGGAGCGAATGGGGCAAGTCTAAAGATGTGCCTTGGGTTTCAACAGCTAAAATGACAGAGAAAGAGGTAAAGATGGACCAATAAGAGGTGTATAGGGCGGCAGGTAGAATAGCAGTTAAGAGCATTGGGCCAGTAACCGAAAGGTTGCTGGTTCGAATCCCACACTGACTAGGTGAAACATCTGTTTGAGTGCCCTTGGGCAAGGCACTTAACCCTAACTGCTCTGGATAAGAGTGTCTGCTAAATGAATAAAATGTGTAGTACCTATAGACAATACTAGATCATCTAAGCTTTTAGCAGCAATTAGACTTGGAGGAATTCAGCTGAGTTCAGGTTTATATGGACAGATTTTTATGAAGTGGAAAAAGATTCAAAAACGATGATACAAAAGATAGTACCTTTATTTACTGCTCTGCAGTAGCTAGCCAGCAAGCTGCCCCTCAACTCTCCCTTGCAAATGTAGTGTGATATCAGGTTGGGCATTTGGACCAAACAGCAAGTGCTGGACTTTCCATCGGTAGCACTATGCCCTCTGGTGAGCTGGAGACAAACAGCAAACAGCCATGGCTATGAACAGAAACATATATACCACGTGTGTCTGGAACTACACACTCGAGGTCACGCAGAATCGATCTCCTAAGCTGCTGTCACACACACACCCACGCACATTCAGTATGCGCACACGCACATGCACACACACACACACACACACACACAATGAAAAGTGTCTCTAGTTAGCCCCTCCTCTCCCTCCCACTTCCTCAACACAGGATCACAGTGTTGGTCGGTCACAGTGTGTGGAGGGCAGGAAATTCGCCAGAGAGCCCTTTACTGTTGAAAAGCACAAAGATGCTGGTGAGCAGCTTGTCTGATTAGCGCTGATTAGACTCTAATTGGAGTTCTCCAAAACAAGATGACCTCTGCTTTGTTTACTGATGGGATTAATCGTGGCCTGGTAGAATTAAAAATCCCAGCGGAATTAATTCCTCATTACTTTGAGAGAGGCTGCAAAGGGCCCCCCTGCCCACCTCATGTTCAGAATGCAAACTGTGCAGAGAGGTGCTTTTTTGCCCTGAAATGCCTGGCCCCAAACAAGTTCCCGTTGACTCAATTAACTTACAACAGTTAACTCACTCTCTTGCACTGACTCTATGCACACACTGGACTCTACCCACACACTCACACATACTTACATTGACATCCCAACACATACATACACACACACACTCTTGTTCGTCCATCCTAGGTTGATGATGACCATGAAATTATTCGTTGGGATGAGTCTGAGGTACGGTTAGTGCGCAGATGGCTGATGAGACCAATCCTGGGAACACTCTTTGCCAAACTGGACCTGATATCTTGGTAGCAGTCTCCTGAGGTACGACTTTGCTGAAACTGGGCTTTCACTGTTGTCTGTTCACCATGGCATTTTTGGTCCTGCTGGTTTCAGAGGTGGTAGCGCCATCCCAGATTCTGCCAGGTGGTACGATCCTGAGTACGGCATTCCAATGACCTTAGATCGATGTTAAACATCTTGAGGGAGGCCTTCAGTGTGCCTTTAACGTGTTTCTTCGGGTCACCTTGTGCCAGCTTCCCATTCTTCAGCTCCCTGGAGAAGATCTGCTTAGGGAGACAGGTAGCAGGCATCCTGGTCACATGGCCCACCTATCTGAGCTGTGCTTTCATAAGCAGCGTGGGAATGCGCATGATTTCGGCACGGCTGAGGACTCCTGCAACTCGATCCTCAGAAGATTCCTCAAACACTTCAGGTGAAAGGGATTTAGTTTCCTGGCATGGCGTTGGTTGACTGTCCAGGTTTTGCAGCCATAAGTAAGGGTCGGTAATATGACTGCCTGGTAAACCTTCAGTTTTGTTGCCGGTTTGATGCCTGTCCTTTTTCCACACCAAATCTCGCAGACAGCCAAAGGCTCCACCAGCCTTGGTGAAACTGATGTTCGTTTCATCATCTACAGTGGGGAAAAAAAGTATTTAGTCAGCCACCAATTGTGCAAGTTCTCTCACTTAAAAAGATGAGAGAGGCCTGTAATTTTCATCATAGGTACACTTCAACTATGACAGACGAAATGAGGAAAAAAAATCCAGAAAATCACATTGTAGGATTTTTTATGAATTTATTTGCAAATTATGGTGGAAAATAAGTATTTGGTCAATAACAAAAGTTTATCTCAATACTTTGTTATATACCCTTTGTTGGCAATGACAGAGGTCAAACGTTTTCTGTAAGTCTTCACAAGGTTTTCACACACTGTTGCTGGTATTTTGGCCCATTCCTCCATGCAGATCTCCTCTAGAGCAGTGATGTTTTGGGGCTGTCGCTGGGCAACACGGACTTTCAAAGATTTTCTATAGGGTTGAGATCTGGAGACTGGCTAGGCCACTCCAGGACCTTGAAATGCTTCTTACGAAGCCACTCCTTCAGTTGCCCGGGCGGTGTGTTTGGGATCATTGTCATGCTGAAAGACCCAGCCACGTTTCATCTTCAATGCCCTTGCTGATGGAAGGAGGTTTTCACTCAAAATCTCACGATACATGGCCCCATTCATTCTTTCCTTTACACGGATCAGTCGTCCTGGTCCCTTTGCAGAAAAACAGCCCCAAAGTATGATGTTTCCACCCCCATGCTTCACAGTAGGTATGGTGTTCTTTGGATGCAACTCAGCATTCTTTGTCCTCCAAACACGACGAGTTGAGTTTTTACCAAAAAGTTATATTTTGGTTTCATCTGACATTCTCCTAATCCTCATCTGGATCATCCAAATAGCAAACTTTAGACGGGCCTGAACATGTACTGGCTTAAGCAGGGGGACATGTCTGGCACTGCAGGATTTGAGTCCCTGGCGGCGTAGTGTGTTACTGATGGTAGGCTTTGTTACTTTGGTCCCAGCTCTCTGCAGGTCATTCACTAGGTCCCCCCGTGTGGTTCTGGGATTTTTGCTCACCGTTCTTGTGATCATTTTGACCCCAAGGGTTGAGATCTTGCGTGGAGCCCCAGATCGAGAAAGATTATCAGTGGTCTTGTATGTCTTCCATTTCCTAATAATTGCTCCCACAGTTGATTTCTTCAAACCAAGCTGCTTACCTATTGCAGATTCAGTCTTCCCAACCTGGTGCAGGTCTACAATTTTGTTTCTGGTGTCCTTTGACAGCTCTTTGGTCTTGGCCATAGTGGAGTTTGGAGTGTGACTGTTTGAGGTTGTGGACAGGTGTCTTTTATACTGATAACAAGTTCAAACAGGTGCCATTAATACAGGTAATGAGTGGAGGACAGAGGAGCCTCTTAAAGAAGAAGTTACAGGTCTGTGAGAGCCAGAAATCTTGCTTGTTTGTATGTGACCAAATACTTATTTTCCACCATAATTTGCAAATAAATTCATTAAAAATCCTACAATGTGATTTTCTGGATTTTCTTTCCTCATTTCGTCTGTCATAGTTGAAGTGTACCTATGATGAAAATTACAGGCCTCTCTCATCTTTTTAAGTGAGAGAACTTGCACAATTGGTGGCTGACTAAATACTTTTTTTCCCCACTGTACGTATATGAACAGCATGGGGCATTGTGCTGCCACGGTAGGGGAATTTGTCTACAGCTGACAGTGTCTGACTTTTCACAGAGATGGTTGGGTCCATGTAAGGATTACAGAGAGCGGGTTGGTACATAACTTCAATCTTCTTTGTACTGATTGTGAGGCAGAAGTTGTCACAGGCAGATGAAAGAATTGTCCATGAAGATCTGCAGGTCAGCAAGCAAGCCAGCATACGCCCACACACACATAACATGCGCACACATGCATACTGGCGCTATTCACACACACACTTTCACACTCACCACATAAGCTGCTGCTACTGTCTATTATATATCCTTTTGCGTAGTCACTTTACCCCTACCAACAGTATATGTACATAACAACCTCAATTACTCCCTGTATTTAGCCATGTTATTTTTCGTCGTTGTAGTTATTTGTTATTCACTGTGTATTTATTCCTCGTGTCACTATTTCTATTATTATTTTCTATTTTTTCTATTTTTCTTTACCTCGGCATTGTTGGAAAAGGACCCGTAAGTATGCATTTCACTGTTAGTCTACAGCTGTTGTTTACGTAGCATGTGACAAATAGCATTTGATTTGATGTAACTTGGCTTTTTCCCTTACTCTTTGGGTAAGCTCGTTTGAACGCTTGATGAAGTACGGTTCATGCTCAAGGAACGGCCATTTTGTAGCTGAACTTCAAATGCTCACTTCAGTTCAATGTGAACAAGTCCCTAACGAAGCAGACAGCGGCAGAAGAAAGGAGAGAGGGAGCAAAGGAGCGAAAGATAGAGAGAAAGAGACCAGATGCTCTGGGATGGATCTGGGGTCCTGGCCATCAAAACCAGAGCTTGTTGTCAGAAAAGCATTTGGTGTTTGACAGTGGAGATCCCACTCGAGAGCCTGTCTGGGCCGACTGTCTGGGGCCTTTCTGGAGCCAATTGGGGTCATTCCTCTGTAAGGGACTGTAAGGCACTCACCCACAACCACTCTCAGAGCAGAACATGTACGGGTGGTTGAAATGTCCAGGTTTCCCATAATTCTTCTGACATCTGTCATCCTCCCTCAGGCCATCTTGTTAAGGCTTGTCCCCGACCAGATGGATTTCTTTGCAAGGTTTCTATTCTCTGATCCATCTATCCATCTATTCCCTAGTTGTCTGACCTCTGCTACCGACGTCTGCACATGTCAAGACATTAGTTCGGAAAAGGCAGTGACAGTGTTTCCTTTTAATGTGAGCTAGTTACGCAAAAGTCATTTGTGCTATTTGTTTGCGTGTGTTATGGAAGGTAGCTGGAGATTCAGATGCATGTTCTGTGGCCCTGAGCTATTCTTTCTTAACATTGTCAGTGAAATCCCAGTGTCTTTACAAATGTCAGATAACATCTTTCTCAACGTGAAACAGAAATGTAAACCAGCTCCTGTAAAGACATTTCGGTAGCAAAACATTTCCCATTAGCATTAACACACACTGACAGCTCCTCAGATGTGAAAATGCAGTCCTCTACCAAAGTGTACAGCAGCAACCAACTTTAGTAAATGCAATTACGGAGTAGCTAATGGAACACTCCTCTTACCAGATTCTTAATCCGACATTTTCCATTTGGCTAATCACAGAAAAAAGGATGTTCAATGTGAAAGACAGTTAATAATGCCCCTCTGACATGGTAAGTGCAGTCCCCTCTGACATGGACGTGAAATGGAGTCCAATCATACGTTTTGTTTCCTTTCAATTTTAGCCTAACACTACTGATCAATTCGTCTCTAAAGTACCTTATGTCGCCATTTCCCTGGATGATGATGCACTGCTTCAGTCGTATATTACATCATTATGTCTTGCTGTATGACAGGCTTGGTTAAACTCCTACGTGCATGTTTTTACTGAAATGACCAGATTTAGTCCCCAAAAGAGTTCACGGAAAAGTTCAAACTAAGACTTTAACAAACCCATGTCCACACAGCATGGTGTGTGAAGACTCGTTTCAGACGAAGATACATGATCTTAGCCTTCATGCTGGTTGTGTATCGGGATCTGAGGGGTGAGGAAAAATATAGCCTCCGTTAATAAATTGGCAGATACATCGTCAAATCCGATGACTTTGATGAGAATTCGTTATTACTGCCTGCTGTCATTGTAACACTATCCAAGATGCATTTGCTTTGAATGGGAGAAGGAGACAAAGTTCAAGAAGAAGACTTCCCTCCACAGTTCATAGAGCTCCTAAAGATGACAAGAGAGACTTTTGAAACTAAATTGCTTCATCTCTTCTTGCAAACTGAACCGACCCTTACCAATAGAGCGCCGAAAGATTTAAGTGGCAGCCACATATTACGCTTGTATTGATTACAATAGGTTCTCTCTCAGTTTCTACCTTTTATCTGTTGCTATCTCCCTAGATGACAAGATAGAGTGGGGCCCTACAGTTCACTTCCATCTTTAAAATCCAGTCTTTCCAGGGAGGAAAAAGGCTCTAGTTAAGAGCACAATTGACAATTGATCTACCCACATCACAACCATAACTTTTAAACGTTGAAATAATGCTTCAAATCCAGCACTGTCCCTTTTAATCATGTGAAACACAGTACTGGTCTTCCCGCTCCTCAAACGACCCTGAGATTTGACCACTAAATTTCACCAGGTCAGTCAGGCTCTCTCTCTGATAGATCCTGAATACAAATTATATAATTGGCGATGTCAAAGTCTCATCTATTAGACAGTGGGAGCGTTGTGTGCGATAGCGTTCATACCTCCAAATACACAGCATGCTTAACCCGGGGTAAGGGTTAGCTTTTCCGCTATCATTTAAAGGAGTGGGAAAATATGGCCACAGCTAAAGGATAAATCAGAATCTCTCTCTCTCTCTCTCTCTCTCTCTCTCTCTCTCTCTCTCTCTCTCTGGGCCTCACAGACTGCATTGATTAGTTGAGAGATTTGTGTTTTCATTACCTTTCATATCCACAAGGTCTCCGGTCCTGGCCCGCCGTTCATTTCGAGTTTCTAATGGATGATAGGAATAAATACATCCCAGTGACTCCTTCTTCCTTTGTAAAACCCTCCGTTTATCAACGAGACCACGTCCTAAATGGCCCCCTATTCTCTACGTAGTGCACTAGTATTGACCAGGGCTCATAGGGAATACGGTGCCATTTGATACACACACAATGAGACCGCTATGGTCCTCAGTCAATGGGACGCTCTGGGGCTCGCTATCGTTAAAAAGACACCCATGTGTTACAGCCCGTAATCAAAAGGGCGGTTGACTGTGATGAGGAGATGAGCTTATTATAATGAAATATGCCCCTTTAATACATTCAGACTCAGTGGACTCAATAGTCTTGTAATGGTGTTTTACTGGGAAATACATGGTAGTGGCCATTTCAATGTAGTATGTTATACCCCGCTCGGGACTCCATATATGCACACAAGAAATGCACATGTGCATGTACATACACACACACGCACATGCACACACGAACACACACAGAATGTGAGAGGATATCATAGGTCGTTGGCCCAGCAAGATCTCTCTTACACATCACGCTCAATAGAATGAAACACAACCAACAACCCTACTAGCACCTCCCTCTCTCACCTATCCACACAACACGTCCTTCATAATATTCGTTATGAGACATACTGTCCTAGTCTGAATGAGAAGCTCCATGGTGTCTCTCTGTCAGTACATGGAGATCCATGCTTCCCACTGCTAAAAATCATTACCAGGCAGGCTCTGTTTCCTCCCAGTGGTCTAGTTCAGTTCAGGCTGTATCACGTCCATAACAACTAGCCAACTTACTGGGCGGATTATTATTCCGTTAATACACAGATCAAAGGATAAAACAGATCATTCAAGTGAAAGTACATAATCTCGAGTAGTTTAATATTTTTTTTGTATTAATCTCCACCTCAATCAATATTACTAGAATGAATCTAAGCTAAATAAGTTCATTTGTAGCTATAGGTTACATGGCATTTGTAGTGACCTACAATTTCATAACTATCTCACGGCCTGGGATGTAGTCTGCAACCTGCTGCTCTCCCGTCTGTCAACAGTTCCACCACTTTAAGGGCACAGAGGGCACAGAGCTAACTCTGAACGCCACCCCAGGCTGCAACTGTAACTAACACCCTGCTGTGATCTCACACCTCCACGTGTACCACTGAATTTGGTCAGCTGACAAGCCAAGCTGGTGTCTAAATGTCTGTGGTTATCACAGGCCGAAGGCTGAATTACAAAAGCACAGTGACTACTTGGAAATTAATGACTGAATGTATGTTTATAGAATAAAAACTGCTTCCTGACAAACTGCTCGCTTAACCCGGAAGCCAGCCACACTAATGTGAAATACCGTCCAACTGGCAAGCAAAGTCAACTTGCAGGCACACCGCCTGCCACAAGGAGTCGCTAGAGCACGATGGGACAAGGAAATCCCAGCCGACCACCTAACCCGGGCGATGCTGGGCCAATTGTGCGCTGCCTCATAGGTCTCTCGGTCACGGCCGGCTGTGACACAGCCTGGGATCGAACCAGGGGCTGTAGTGACGCCTCAAGCACTGCAGGGCTATAAACCACTGTGCAACTCGGGAGGCCCTAGTCAGAGATACACTTTGTTCATGTCGGTCATTTCCTATGAGCAAATAGAAGGGAGCAGTGTAAACACACGTATGGATAAATGGCAAGACAAACACGCACGCAGACACACACGCAGAGATGCACAGACACACAAGAATTCACTCTGTGATAAAGAGTCACTGACTCAAAGCCACAAGAGGGGAGAACATATTTCAAACGTTGCTTGCTAGGGGGAGTTAGTGGCAGAAACGTTGGACAGGGTCCTGGCACAAGGATCCCAACTCACACACACACCTCTATTATCTCTATCTCATTCAGGTGATGAAAACGGCTCCATTTGGGTACAGGCTCTCAGCACAAGATAACGGAGCAAATTAGAGCGTATTAAACTTGTCCCCACTGGGAGATCCATCACTGGGTTTAGTGGCTGGCAACTAATGCTCACGGTGCGTGTGTGTGTCGGTTGCTGGTGCCTGGGTGGGGGAGTGGAGTGGAGAGAGGGATAAGGAGGAGAGGAGAGGAGGAGAGGGTCCTCAAGAGGATTATACTGTTGGCCTGCTTCTCTTTCTCTCTCCCTCCTCTCCCCCTATCTCCCTCTGTTCCCTCGTGGTTTTGCTATGCGCCAGAACCCAATTCCACACCCTGAGTGCTGTTGATAAGGGGCAGCATGGTGCCGACAGACCCAGGAGAGGAGTGGCGTGTGCCGGCAGTATGGCAGAAAATCGAATTTCTCTGAAGACAATGAGGTCCATTTGTACAGTTAAGCTGGATGAAAGAACCATATTTAGATGACCAGTGTTTCTCACACATCCCCCCTGCATTGTCTGCAGAGACAAATAAGGTTTATATAATAGGGAAAATTTGTAAAATTGTTTTTCCCAGTTAATTAACTAGCATACCATCGTGACCGCCAATGGTTCTTATTCAGCTGACGTACGGTATGTATTTTATATTGTATTGTATTGTGAAGATGATTGGCACTTTCTCTAAAACACTAGGTTGGAGGAATTGGATTTGATGTAAAGTACAATTGTACAGAAAGTAATTAGACTTCCACAATGAGAGAGGCTTTTTCATAGACAAGGTGAAAGGAAATACCAGACAGAAGTGTATCTAGAGTTCACTATAGAACTGTAGAATCCGTTGACAAAATGGTCAATTCGTGTCAAGGACCCAGAGTTTTTCCTTGTCAGGTCGCCACGCGGTCAGGAGAAACTCCTGTCACAACTTTAGGTCCACTATTCATCAGCTGACGGATTAATGATTTCCAAACATGTTGATGGGTGGTGGCTCACCAGCGTGGTTTAATTGTGCATCAAGGATATTACTGCCAGCTTTCATGATTGATGAGAGTGAAAAAGATGATGGCAACCCCTCATTTTCCCGTCAATGTGTAAAAGTGTTCCCCACAGAGCATACCCCTGCTGAGTCTGTCCAGCTGAGCATCAAATGGCTGCATCCATCCATCCATCACCTCCTCTCCTCTATTCCTCCCTCCATCTCTAGAAAGAGGCAGAGGCAGCGGGTAATGGCATGTTTTAACGCCCAGTGACCCTCAGTGATTCACACAAACCTTCCCTGATGCATTCCACTGCCTTTCCCATGCTTTGTGCCTTTCTGACAGCAGCAGCAGCACCGAGCAGCACCGAGCAGCACCGAGTAGCACCCAGAATCGGCATTGGCACCTTCCCCTTTTGAAAGATTTTTTGATCGAGTAGTAGGCTCACCAGATCAGAAGTTCAGGAGAAAATGGAGGAACCATGATGAGGTCTGTGTTGTATTATGGCACTCGTATAATAGAAGGAAGAGTCTTTATTTTATTGCCATTGATTGGGGCATTGCACTCTGTATCTTTGCTGGATTATTGCATTAACCGGCGGTTTAATCGCATGAAAAATTCAAAGGAGAGGGGATGGAGTATGTCATAACCCCACTGACAGGCACATCAAAAAGCTGGGCCAGGGCTTGGGCCTGCTTGGAGAGAGGGGGGAGAAGGCCTGTCTGGCCGGCTTCCCATTGTGGACTATGAAGTCTGCTGACTGCACTCACTGACAAATTCAATTTCATTTTCCGCAGGGAGCAGCTTTTCAAGAGATGATTTATGTTGTGTTCCTGTCTACAGTGACTGTGATCTGGGCTTTAGAGGGTGCTTGGGTTTCTTTGCCACTCTTTTTTGTATTCTCTGAAACTCTCTGAAATTGCGTGCCATTGTTTTAGCAGGAACAATGAGATGTCTTTAGTGCAGCTACTTCCAAGTTTCCACACAAAACTTACCTGTTTATGGTCTTTATGCCCCTAAAACTTCTACATTCAAGACTTGACCCTTAGATAGAAATCCTTTCCTGAAACGAAGTGACATGAAACAAATGGAAGAGCATATTTCAGTTGGTATGCCTTCTGTGCTTTCACCATCCACTGACCTGCATAATGCCAGATCCCACACTCCAAAAAGCGACAAATTGTGCCTCGTCACTCAGTCAGTGTCTATAGAAATTATTCAGCGATGACTCCGACTTCGGCTTGCTCTGGAGGTTAATTTACCCCAGGCTAGTCTGGCTCTCTCTCACCCCAGCAAGGGTCCTCTCTTGATGGGCATCGCTCCTCTCAATGCTGGCCTCTCAGTGGGAGAGCCAGCCTCCCGCCACCGTCAGAGCCAACCTCTCGGCACTCTCTCCCATCACCTTCCCGTGACTCACACACTAATGAGTAATTTACCACCTCCTGGACTGGAGACGAGGCCCCTAGGCCGTGGGGCGAGGCCCCTCAGGTTCAATGTTCCCCTCGCTGTGCACCTGGCCGCCTGCTGTCCTCATTGGTGTTTGAATGAATACTGATGCTCCATACTGACACTCCAGATCATTCTTTGTCTGACTATGCCTCTGCATGTTTGTCACAACCAGATTTCATTGGGTGTCCATTAAGAGATGAACGTGTCTAATGAACATACTGCAGGTCTCAACCTTGATGACGGGCTGAATGACCGACATGTGTTTTGCGTCTCATAGATGTCTCATAAAAAAGATTGACAGACAACTTGTACAGAAGCTTGAGACGGAGACAAAACGTAAACGAAACGTGAAGAGAAATTCTCAAAAAGACAATAGACCAACATCAGCATGTAGCTAAGAATGCAAAAATCATGAATTCCCCACTAAACACCTTCACAACACAAAAGAACTGCTTCTATAGTGAATAAACAGATCCGACAATAGCCTACAAGCTTTTCTTCTACAAAGCGTTCCCAGAGGATTTTGTAACCAACACCACGGCCATGCACAGTCTCAAACGCTGTCTCTACTCCTTGACCCTTGGTTTGGTTTCTCTGGCTGCGTCCCACATTGCATCCTATAGTGCATTACTTTTGATCAGGCTTATGGGCCCTGGTCAAAAGTAGTGTCCTTTATAGGGAATAGGATGCCATTTTGGAGGCAGCCTATCTCTCCCCGTGGCAGTCAGAGAATATCCAAAAGCCCATTCTCCGCTGAGATAATTACCCATGTTGCTCCACTGCCTTATTTGCATAATCATCAGCAGTCATTCACGGAGGCAACACAAAGGAATATAATGAGGAAACAGAGAACCAAGGAACATTTCAGAACCCATTGACAACGTAACATACATCTGGGCATACTTTGTCTTAGGCTTTAGCATGTCTAGCGTAGCGGTGTAGGCCCACCACAAAGATAGATTGAAACTGTGTGGATGGATGTTTCTGTAGGGAGAATCACAGACGGAATGTAGGTTTGGTCAACGGGATGTTCCGTACCTGAGTGTGTTACACATGACTCGAACCAACGTAGCTGTGGTGCCTCGTACATCACATAAACATGTACGCTCAACTGCAGACTACGTCTATTGGTCAAACTACACGACTTAAACACACGGACGTAGGACCGTATATTTATTTTCCTGCAGATGCGAAACATCATGTTTTAATGAAAACCTGAGAAAAACAGATGATCTTCCCTATCTATCTGCCTGTGGCTACATGACATGAATATCTCCTTTATAGCTCTTTAGTTCACAGTTGGGGATCACTTAACTAAAAACTTCTCTGCACACATCAAAGGGAATGACACAAGCATTGATCAACAGGCCCCAATCCCATTCCTCCCACGCCAAATCATTCACAATATATACATTGGCTTTGATGTCACTGATGTATTGGAGGTGTGAAGACCAAACTGACAAACAGGGGAAATCAGGATCAGGGGAAAAAGTTGAAAAAGTGTCAAAGTCAAAAGTACACCGCTCCCATTCCAGATAAATGAATCATGAAGACCCCATACCGCCACACAGGCTCAGTAATATTGCAAAAAAATAACAAACATACAGCCCAGGACCAGGGGGCCCTTCTATCAATAATGGACCCATGCCTTGCCTAGTATATCAGGTAATATGTGTGCAGACAGAGCACTGCAAAAAACACACTGAACACAGCTACTCCACATACAAGCCTGGAAATACCAACAGCGGAAAACACATCCGAACCACAGCAAACTACAAGCCACACTGGATATAAACTGAACACACTACAGTACGTGATCCTTGTTTTGGAGGTTGGTAAATGCATGTTACACTACATCAAGCTGCATGTCCTTTGACGGGTGAAGCATCATTTATATAAACAACAAGAAAATCAGCCATTCACCCGTTCCCCTTACTGAGCCTCTGCCATGTAATGTAGTCAGTGTACATTGAGTAGACTAACCTCATCAACCCATCAGTTCAGTCAAGAGCAAACCTGCTGTGGGGACAAGAAGGAAGGAAACTGAGTGCTGTCCTATCCTTCAGCTGTCCTAGTTATCATGCTCTCTCTCAGCCTGTCGGTCTCCTCTGTGGTTCTCTCTCTCTCTTACACTTCCTTCACTTCACAAGCTTCCCCTGTGAAAGGACCTGTCATCTCTACAGTACACCCCCCTCCAACTTTATTTCCTCCCTCCCTCCCTCCCTCTCTCTCGCTCTCTCCCTTCCCTTACTCATCCTCCCTTCATCCCTCTCTCTCTCTCTCTTCCATTACTCTTCCTCTCTTCATCCCTCCCTCCCTCCCTCCCTCTCTCTCGCTCTCTCCCTTCCCTTACTCATCCTCCCTTCATCCCTCTCTCTCTCTCTTCCATTACTCTTCCTCTCTTCATCCCTCCCTCCCTCCCTTCCTCTCTCTCTCCCTTCCCTTCCCTTACTATTCCTCCCTTCATCCCTCTCCTAATCCCTGTCTCTTTCTCCCTTCCACCCTCTCCCTCTCTCTCTGGCTCCCTCTCTCTCTTTTTCCCTCCTCATTCTGCTTCTCTCTCTCTGCTCTGCTTTTGTTTGGTAAGAATTCACTTGTTTCACCTCGTCTTTCTTCCTTGGAACCTGTCCTCAGTGACAATGTCCCCATCTCTCCCCTGTATCCTCTTGGAGTGATAGAGAGGTTCCGAAACCCCAAAAGCACAGCAAGCTTTCCTCTCACAACTAGGGGGAGGGAGAGAGAAAGAGTAGAGAGAGAGAGAGAGAGAGAGAGAGAGAGAGAGAGAGAGAGAGAGAGAGAGAGAGAGAGAGAGAGAGAGCGTCAGGGCTGTGCCTCCTCTTCTCCATAGAGGGGATATCAAACAACCTCTGGCTATATTCCTCAGCCTCAGTTCTCTCACGGTGGAGAAAGAAAAAAAGAAAGCCCCCTCTTTTATGTCATAAACTTTTGTTGCATTTCAGACAGGTCTTAGGAGTAGGTGTGCTGCTGCTGCTACTGCTGCTGAGAGGGACAAGGAATACAAATGTTGGACGCCTTTGACTGGGGAAAACAGAGGATTATTGTGGAGGGCATTAGGTTGTTTCTTGTGAGGCTGGCCCTTTTGACAAGGACAGTGGAGGAAGCACTGAAAGAGGCCTGTGGGTTGAGCTGAATGAACTCAGGAGCCAGTGAAGGTGCTGACACAAGTCACTCTTTTATTACAGTATAATACTGCCTAATAAATCTCCCTTTTTTTACACTTTTAACATTGCCAGCGTGGGCCATCCTTTAATAAGCCAATGTAATTTACCTGTGCAACTGAACACATGATTGAGTTTTTGAAGAAAGGTATTTTATAATCATACCATCTACAGCGTATCGATTACACCTTGAAGTACTCTTTGGGTTTTTACAACACCAGCAGATTGTGCTCGAGGCTAGAAAGCGTGTGTGTGTGTGAGTGTGCAGGCAAGGTGCGTGGGTTGAGTTGGGATGCGTAGGCTTTATTTAAGGCATTTTGGCTGGTCCTAGAGCACAGAGCATTGGAAAAAGAGCACATAGCTCTGCCTGCAGTCTCTATATTTATAGAATAAATCAGCTCGGTACACAAAGACGAAATAGTGTTTTAATGTGAAACCCGACACATACTGTAGTAGTTTAATGACTCCCTCACAGTCCCATGGTGCTGACTCACTGCTTTAGTCCAATTCAACGTTGGAGTATGTCTATTTCTCTGCTCTAAAAATACACGAGAACCATAAACATGTATAGGGGGAAAATAAAATGTTTTTCGTATGTCCTTTACCGAACGCAACATGCAAATGATATGGTTTATCTTTGTTTTAACCCTGCTATCATACTGTAGAGTGGCTACCTCACACACAGTATATAAATACATAAGTACATTAGGTTATTTATAGTCACACCCAAGGACATTATCTGCAGGGATATGTTCTATATCATCTACTGTATCACATTAGCATAATTATGGTAGGGGGGATAGCATTTCCTTTAATGGATTTATGAAGGGTAATGGGTTTAATTTACACAGACGGGAACACTCGCTCGCTGCCTGCCTGCTTGCCTTGCCTGCTGCTGGTAAATAAAATAATAAAACATATTTCTTTTTTCTTTTTAGGGGCACTGAAGAAGCTAATATCAGGGCTATGACAGTATAATGAGAAGCCTGGCTGGCTGGAGTCTTCCAGGTTCCAGGTTGGTCTTTTCCTAACGGGCTTTTTCCCAAAACACCCTCCACCTGTGCCGTCTTAAAGACTGCTTCAGTGACCCTGCTGGAGCCCAAACACCGGCTTGGAGAGTACATCAACCATCTGAGACGGTGCTCTTTGAGCTGGCTCATACTGTGCTGTAGCCAAGATTCATGCGGGCTGTAGGCATCTAGCTAAATGTCAAACTCTGTCACCAAGCTTAAAACGTGTTCCTTAGAAAATTTGATGTTGTCCCGCTCATCAGTTACAGTATTTCTCATATGTTTTTACATCTGCGCTGTGCAGCGTTTACTATGAGGTGAGATATGGGGTTTGTTTGCGTTAGTGTGACATTGAGTTAATGATGAATTAGACTGTGGTGTGTCTCCTTGAATGTCAGTTTCCTCCAGGGACAGAGAGGCACAGAGATCTTCTTATAGAACTGACAGGGAATGCTTCTTGGTTATTTATCATGTCTATAGGCTTGAAGCAAATGCTATAAGACAGGGTGTTGAAGAGAAAGTTTCCATATAGTTTTTATTCTAGACCTGTTCATTATTGAGCATAACTACACAGGACTACAACATCCATCTAGTGAACTAGTGGCCGATAAAATAGTTCTAAGTGGGATTTGAACATAGAACATTCTGGTTACAAGCAGTGCTTAACTACAATACTTTCACAAGTTATCCACAAATAGTCTAACTGTACATTAAATAAGTTTACAGATTTCCATTGCGTAGCTCAGATGAGCAGATCAGTTTTTGTTATGTTCCCAGTAAAACCGTTTATTATGTGAAATTCACTCAATAAATTCCGCTGCCCTTTCAAACCCTTTTCCCCAGCAAAGAGGACGTCTGAAATGTCACCATGAAACACTCCCAGAATGTTTGCAGAATTCTTTAATAAACAGGGTCCGGGAAGGAATAAATAATTCAAATCATAAACATAGTACCACCCCGAAAACCGATTAATAGCTTTTAATTTGATATACACTGAGTGTAAAAAACAATAGGAACACCTGCTCTTTCCGTGACATAGACTGACCAGATGAATCCAGGTGAAAGTTATGATCCCTTATTGATGTCACCAGTTAAATCCACTTTAGTCAGTGTAGAGGAAGGGGAGGAGACAGGTTAAAGATTTTTTAAACCTTGAGACAATTGAGACATGGATTGTTTATGTGTGCCATTCAGAGGGTGAATGGGCAAGGCTAAAGATTTAAGTGTCTTTGAACGGGGTATGGTAGTAGGTGCCAGGTGCACCGGTTTGAATGTGTCAAGAACTGCAACGGTGCTGGGTTTTTCATGCTCAGCAGTTTCCCGTGTGTATCAAGAATGGTCCACCACCCAAAGGACACCCAGCCAACTTGACACAGCTGTGGGAAGCATTGGAGTGCTGGTACAGTAGGTCAAAGTTGAATTTATGGAATGGGGGTGTGATAAATGTATGCCTACATTCAGCTTTAGATCTATGTTCATTATCACTTACCCTTCCATTTCTTGACCAGTTGTCTGTTACAGGGATGTTGTTTCTATGGGTCAATTCGTACGCAAGTTCTCTGCATTCAAAGCCCATGAAACTGGACCACGAGCTTCTTAATTTGTTAAGCAAGCTCAGACTCCATGTCATCAGATAAGACCTTGTGTAACTCTGCTACTCTATCATAGCCTCTCTTTCGCACAGGTACATGTTCGTTGTCTTTTTTTGCCAATATACCTCTTGTCATTCAGTCTACTTATTAATCTCTTGCTGCTGCTCGAATGGACTTCTTCCCTTCTTTCCCTTCCTTGGCTGCTCTTTCAAGAACCTCATGTTTATATACACGGGGCATGATGATGTCTGCTCTATAACAATAGAAATGGACTATCGTGAGTTCATATGCATGACACATTGCAAAGATACTATGCATATTATGCATAAAGCTGGTACTAAATGTAATCATAATTTGTATGGGGTATGGTGGTCATTGTCTCAACTTACCCCAAGGCAAACATTTTGACTATGTTAGCCCACACAGCAACAATGATGCACTTTCATGCTAGGTTTAGAACCTCATATTGTAGCTTATAGAGACCCCAACTGATGTACAGAACAATCTTAAAATGATCTACTTTGGTTTAGATACAGGCATCATAAAACCTTAAACACAATACATTAATTTGACTTGGTGAAAATCTGTGTTTTGGACCTAACTTGCTTACCACTTTTTCAATTATGTTTCTTCCTTTACAGACTCCACAGACTACCAGTCAAAAGTTTTAGAACACCTACTCATTCAAGGGTTTTTCTTTATTTTTACTATTTTCTACATTGTAGAATAATAGTGAAGGTGTCAAAGCTATGAAATAACACATATGGAATCATGTTGTAACCAAAAAAGTGTTAAACAAATCAAAATATATGGTCAAAATTGAAGTCACATTGTCAAAACTCTTCACACAGTCAGCGAAACAGAAGTGTATGTGGACCCAACTGTGAATCATTTTTCATTGCTTTCACACATAATGCATTAAATGACCACATTCTCCGAAATCCATGAACTCTTTTCTCATTCATACTCCAACACCTGCAAAACGATATATTTGCAGCACGTTTTCAAATGCTAACACTGTTTCCAAAACTGTTAAAAACACATTGAAAACAGAATGAAGGCAAATGTCGTGCGTTTCTGCGTTAACCAGACTGAAACATATAGAAAATATCAGCAGAATATTTTATCATTCCAAACACAGCTGATTGCAATTTCAGCTAAAAGCCTACCCAAGTGTCCTGTTTTAAGTCTCGTTACCAAACAGAAAAAAGAGGATGGCTTCAGAATGATTTCGTTTAGAAACATGGATCAAGGAAGACAGCTTGGTGGGGAAAGAAGAGTGGCAGGGAGAGGGAGAATGTGTGGAGGACAAAGGAGAGGAAGACCAGGAGCGGTGGTCTCTGTTGAAATAAGGGCCACAATTATTGACCATGTTGTAAACCATGGTCTCTCTTTGAGAGAGGCCTGTTTAAGGGCGCAACCAAATCTGCAGCGTTCAACAGTTGCATCAATAGTACGAATCTTCCGGTTAAACAGCAGGTGAGATGTGCATCCTTCAATGATAATTGAACTACATATTACAGTACAATATAGTATGTTCACATTTTTACATGTACTGACATTTTGAAATATATTGTTTTGTGTTTTTCAGTAGGATCCAAAGATTGCCTCCCACATGAGGGAGAGGCAGAATATTATCAGATGCGCAGGAAATTGCCATTGTTGACATGGTAATTGGCAACAATGCAATAAAACTACGGGACATTAGGGACAGAGTGCTGGCAGACAATATCACTTTCGGGAATGTGAATACGGTCAGCACAACGACAATTGCCAGAGTCCTAGAGAAACATAAGGATGAAGCAGTTGTACACTGTACCCTTTGAGAGAAACGGTGAACGTGTGAAAGAACTCCGGTATCAATATGTCCAGGTAAGATGTCTGTTCAATAACCCAACAGGGTACATACACAGCTATGCATAACGTAAAGTACTGTAAAACTGTGGATTTACTGTATTTTAGAGAGTAATGGAGATGGAAGCCAGGCAAACTGCACATGCATTCATCTTTGTGGATGAAGCTGGATTCAACCTGGAAAAAACACGCCACAGGGGAAGAAATGTGATTGGACAGAGAGCAACTGTGGATGTCCCAGGCCAGAGAGGAGCTAACATCACAATGTGTGCAGCACTGTTCAATGATGGTTTGCTGTTACACAACCCACTCATTGGCTCCTACAATACAGAGAGACTCATTTCTTTTCTGGATGACCTGTGTAATGGACTTGTGCCAGCAGAGGAGAGAGGGGCAAGTAAACTCCCCTACCTTCGTTGTTGTGTGGGATAACGTGGCATTCCACCACTCTGCTGTAGTCACAGACTGGTTTGCTGCACATCTCAGGATGTCAGTACTATTCCTGCCTCCATACACCCCCTTCCTAAAACCCATAGAGGAGTTTTTCTCTCCATGGAGGTGGAAGGTTTATGACCATCATTCTCATGACCAGATGTCCTTACTGGATGCCATGAATGCGGGGTGTGGGGACACTTCATATACATGTTGTTGATGTTTTTTTTTGTAATTACTATTGTAGCCCTGGAATTTCAGGAATTTGTTTTTTGTTTCAACTTTTTATTTTTCACAAGTAAATTACTATATGCAAAGATGTAGAAAAAAAGAAAGGCTATTGAAGCAAATTCCTGCATTTCTGATTCATTCTTGTTACATATACTTTAGTAAGTACAGTCAATAAAGTGAAAAGGTGTCACTCTTATTCTATAATGAAACACTGATTTATGTGAAAAATCATTCAAACTTCAAAGAGAAGAGTTTTTTAGGTCAGTGTGTTATGAGTGACAATGCATGCTTCCTGAGTGAGAATTGTTGCCAGTGTTATGGTCAAACGAGTTTATTTTGAGACATGTATGGAGTGTTTTGGTGGTTTGCGTGAGTTTTGGAGGTGAGATTAACTGTTTGGCCAAGATGCATGTTGGTAATGCAGACTGTGTGAAGAGTTTTGAAAAAGTGGCTTCAGTATTGACCGATGCTTGTTAGCAATTGAAAAAAACTGTAATAAACTTTTAAGAAGGCACACCTGTTAATTGAAATGCATTCCAGGTGACTACCTCATGAAGCTGGTTGAGAGATTGCCAAGAGTGTGAAAAGCTGTCATCAAGGCAAAGGGTGGCTATTGTAAGAATCTCAAATATTTAAAATATATTTAGATTTTGTTGTTTGGTTATTACATGATTCCATGTGTTATTTCATAGTTTTGATGTTTTCACTATTATTCTGCAATGTAGAAAAAATAAATAAAGAAAAACCCTTGAATGAGTAGGTTTTCTAAAACTTTTGACCGGTTGTGTATTTGGTCACATGATTCCTTTTCTGTATGGTTCAGAAACAATGGGTGGCTCAACTAACACTTTGGCTCAATTTACCTCACTCTCCCCTATGAGTCATGTACCACATAAAAAAAGTGACTGCCATTCACCCCATTGAGAGTTTTACTATGAACTGTGTGTGTGTGTGTGTGTGTGTGTGTGTGTGTGTGTGTGTGTGTGTGTGTGTGTGTGTGTGTGTGTGTGTGTGTGTGTGTGTGTGTCAACGTTGAAGGTCTGAGCATGGGCGGTAAAAGTGCGAAGCCAGCTTAAGGACAACTTCCTTCACAATTTATTCATCCCTGAAAATGGAGTTGGCTACATTCTGAAAGCTAAGGGGATTGTGGCCACTGAAGCCTATACAAAGTAAGGGCACTTTAGAAGTCATGAACTTCTCATTATGAGAAACTTAATGATGTTTTACATTATTCATTCCAGGAGTAATTATAAAACAGTAACTGTTTAATAACTGCATGTTATGATAAGATGGCACCAAATGGATAGCAATATGTCCTAAATGTCTCTAGGACCTGATGCACAGAGGGTATGGGAATCCAAATAATCTGTTCCAAACCACTGGTATACCATACTGTAATGGAGCTTCCTCTGACCCAGCAGGAACATCCGTTTGTAGAACAATGTGTTCAAACCTCCCCTGGGACTCAATCCGAGCACGAGCTCTAATAGGAACAGATATCCATTTTCTTCCTGCACCCTCATCTCATTTCCCTCCTTATTGCTTCAAGACTCCCTGGAAGAGAGGGTCGAAGAAAGGACAGACGGGTGAATTCAGCCAACCAGACTCGGGATGCTGCGAGCGCCGTGCCTGGATCTCCAACGCTATTGGCTGTTCTCTGGAGAGCCGGGGTTGTTCTGATATTAATGAGTGTTGAGCAGAAAGCACTATGTCTCCGTGACAGCTGATCGAGGGGGAGATGCGCCGTTAACCACCGTGGAAAAGGACACGGGGGATAGAGGCTCTTCTACCAACCCAACAGCTATCTCTGCTTGTGGACTTTCGGTTTTCTGATAGGGAACATCACTGGGAAGAAGGACAAGCTGGAGCTGGTCTCTCTCCAACTGCTTAAAAATAAGAAGCCGCCGTCTAGGCTTGTCTGTGTTGCGCGCTCTCTCGCCTCCGTCTCTGGACCAGTGCGCTAGATGGGGATATAGGGAATACTTATCGGTCGATGGGAGAAGATGACTATTGCGGGTGAGTTCCCCCTTTCCCCAATATTGTTTCTGTCATCTAGAGAGCAGATATGTGGGGCATATTCTATATCGCCACTGTTGCAGTACGGATTTCCAAGAAGTTATCGGGAAATATCTGGTTTGGTGAAAGGCTTTGACGACACAGTAAATACTAGCATAACGAGAAAGGTGTTGCTAAGATATATAAAACATGATGTATGAAAATGGTTATCGTTATGTTTTACTGCAAATGTAACAATCGGACATGCATGGAAGGCTACTGATTGTTCTCGAACCTTCAGACGCAGGAAAGCTTTTGCGCAACTATGCATAATGTGCTTTATGATGGAAATGGCTTATGAATGAAATCACACCAAAAAGATACGACGTGGAATTTATATATTTTTTGTAAAGCAGGTGGATTTGTGCATATATGTATGCTATGATGCGCGTCCTGTTGCTGATGCATTTAGAGCGCGCGCACATAAGACACGTCTAGAAACTCTCCGAATGGTGGCTAACTCTCCCTCCCCTCTCGGTTGAATCATCCTGTTGCAATCAAAGAGAACCCGTTCTCAGTAGCTACCTGCCACGAAAGCACTAATAGGCCTATCCCCGGGCTGCACGCAACACATACAACACACACAACACACACACACACTTCACTCCCACGTTGCTTCGTGCTTCAGATCCATTCGCTTCAGCACCATATCTGCACGTTGCATCCGGAGCTTTTGCGTAATGACACTTGTCACGGCGAGGCATCGTATGTGCAGAGGATAGTCCACATTGAACTCAATCACATAACCACATATCCCCGGAGCCTGACCTCCTATACCGTGCAGGATTTGGAGAGAGAAGCAGCGAGTCTATAATCCTATAACTGCATTGGGGCGTTTCTCTCCCTCTCTCTCTCTCTCTCTCCAAACTATAACCTCTCCAACGCTCATGGAATATTCAAATGAGAAGTCGACATATAAGGCTTACTATAATGTATCCTATATATGAGGCACAGTTGTCCATTGACAGTGTTTACCTTGTTGCTGTATCAGTGAGTCAGTCTACCTTGTTGCTTCTGAAAACTAATGGTGCGTATATTGAACATGGGCACAATGGGTCCAGAACCCCCCTCTTCCAAACAGAAGCCTAACCAACAGCCATTCAATATGAAATGATATATAGCATTGCTCAATGCTCACCATGAAACCTAACCACCCTTTTATCATTGTAATTTGCCTCTGATAGAGACAGTCTTCATCCTGTGGTGAGAAAATGGCAGACCAAACAGTGTGCTTGGCACGCCTATCCAAGGCCAACTCATCCTATAGCTCTGTATAGCACAGTAGAGCACAGTAGCCTGCCTCCATGTAACACAATTCATATTTAGCCTAGTGTACTGTACCATACATACAGTACTGTTTACCTGACACGTTGATGTCATCAGAGCTCTGTGTATGTCTATAGACAGGTTGGTTGTTTAGCAACAAGGGGCAAACCAGACAGGGTTGGATTAAACTGTATTTAGTCTCCAAATGTCTATTGCAAACATAAATACATTTTCACAATGAGCACTTGTTGTCTCTCAAATATATAATTACAGTTGTTGGTTAGCTCATAAGCTAATTTTAGCCATATCAGCATAGACATGACATCAGTCAAAACACCTCAAAACAAGACATGGTATCAAGAACAAGATTAAACGAGCTGAAACGAGCCACATACTATTCCCCACATGGCATCTTCTTGTCATTGTTGCTAGCTATCTGACCAGTAAGAATCATAACAACACACTCCGTTCCGTCCACATTGAATGCACGCACATCATTTTTGTGATGTTGTCAGCAAACCCGTCTATATTCACCTTCTCTTTAAATGAGTATTTCTACTTACTTTACTGAGTTATTCTGTAATGCTATGTGTTTAGCCTGGGATTTTAAGAGTCAGAGCCCTAAACATATAACTACTTCTCCCTCTCAGGAATAAAAGTCCTCAAGTCAAATTGTGATTTAATTTAGTTCAAAATACATCATTGTTTTTTACCCAACAACCCTTGAAGTAGAGTACAGTGTAAACAGGTCTATTGATCTTGTTAGGGCTACATTACATTGGGCCTATGTGAAACAGGATTTAAATAGGTTTGTATCATACAATAGCCTAATACAGTGATGTGTGCCAGTGTGTGGGTGTGTGTATTTAGAGGAGAATTTACATGTAGCCCGAGTGCAATTTTCTAGGCTATCTATCCATGAGGAGGAGCAAAGATGTGTGGGTTTAACTCTCAGTCCGATACTCAATGTCAAAATACACTCCGCCTAATGAATTGTGAGTTGCATAATGATGTATTACAAGAAGCCCCTGGTTTGATTCTGATACCTGAATACACAGCTCTAAACAGCGGTGCAGACAGACAGCTACAGGGAAGAGCATTCAAGCATACAGTACAGTAAACAGGCCTTCCATAGCTGATAGCTTTCTGTTTACAAACAGATTTGGGGTTGGGCACACATTAAGAAAAGCACGTATAAATTCAAAATCACAGTATTGTTGTTTACCTGCATCAATGACATTTCAGCTTTTCTAATCTAGTCTGAAAATGTCGTTGAAATGAAGCGATACCCTTTCATCCGTTCAAAGGTAACTCCTGAAGTCTCAGGGAATATAGATTTTAATCAGAGGGAACATGATAAGAGGGACATATGCAAATAGCATTTTCAAATAGAGGAGGGACATCTGAGGATTGCGGCTATGCTTTCGATCTGTTTCGTAATATTCAAGATGAATATGTGTAGCCCTGGATATACTAATGAGAAGCTATTGCTTAGGAGTGATACGATGCCACTGAGACTGAATGGGCTAAAATCCAGGCAGTCGCGCAATCGTGAGCTACCCAGTCAGAGCGATGGATGTATGGAGACGCAGACACATGCATCATAGACTTACACACCCACCCAGACACACGTGTACAGTCGACATGCATGCACAAATACGCACACACACAAACACACAGACACACAAACACACAGACACACACTCCCCTCCAGATGTATTTTGATAGGGAAGCTAAAATTAAAATGTTGCGTTTGTAGAAGCACAAGCTTGATGTAGTCATTGCATGCAAGAAATACAGGACCAAATGCTAATCTTTTCACTATTGTAAATAAGAATTTGTTCTTAACTGGCTTGCCTAGTAAAACAAAACAGTGGATTTGTCCTAATACTTATGACTTCTTCACATGGGGGGGACTAACTGGTAGAATGAAAATACCCTCAAATTAGAAGTAACATTCTATACTGTCGCCGCATATCAAACACTTGATTTCAAATCCAACATGCTGGAGTATAAACATTTGTAATTTGAGCTTGACTGTCCAAGTACATACGGATGTAAATGTGCACTGTACCCAACATCAGTAAAGACATACCTCTACCGAGCCCATGGACATACCTGATATAGCAAACCATCTTGCATTTCTAGGTGGCTATTCTTTTCCTTTAACTAGGTAAGTCAGTTAAAGAACAAATTCTTATTTAAAATGACAGCCTACCCCTGGACGATGCTGGGCCAATTGTGCACCGCCCTATAGGACTCCCAATCACAGCTTGATGTGATACAGCCTGGATTTTAACCAGGTACTGTAGTGACACCTCTTGCACGGAGATGCAGTGCCTTAGGCCGCTCCGCCACTCGGGAGCCCCAGGGCTGTTCAGGCCTGTTCTGAGCCAAGGTGAAAAGAAACAATAGGTACCCTAGAATACCCTATCGTTTTTTTATTTAACCTTTATTTAACTCAGTTAAGAACAAATTCTTATTTACAGAGACGGCCTACACAGCCTATCAGAGCCATACAATCATAGTAAAGAAGGCCCGAGCTGAAATTAAATTCATTTCAGTGGTGTATAAAGATTGATTCTGTCTGCTGAAGGAAACGTAGTCCCTGCAGGCTCGTGGCCTCTTGACCAGATATATATTATTGATATAAATGTAGATAGCTGTGCATCTATCTCCAAGGGAGGAAACATGCCACATTTGCACCTACAGATTCAATTTCCTCCTGACTTTGAGTAAAATCTCTGTCTCCTTTCATTCTGGTTAACAACTACAAGGAGAATAATGTAGATGAGTGACAGGGAGAGTATGTTTATCTACTAGGGAGAGAAATAAGTGTTTGGCGCGTTCGCCATGCTTTTGACCTTATCAATGGCTGACTTAGCGTGATTATAAAATGATACCTTATTCTGTAATTCAGATGGGCTAACTTTCCTGTGCACATGTGGTTATACACGTGCGTGTGTGTGTGTGTTCCTGCCTTTGCATGCATGCATGTGTCCGTTCGTGTGTGGTCTGTAGTTTCCTGTAGGCAAATGTTTGTGTACATGTGATTTTGTATGTGTGTTCTCTGTTCTCCCTTACTCAGCCCAAGGGCACTGGCTGTAGAGGCTATCTAGAGCGAGAGAGGCACGCGGCTGAGCTAGGCTGAGCTCAGACCTGGGGTGTCCTGTGGTTAATTTGGAACATTGATTCCGCATTAACTGTTGACTCGCTGCTGATTTGCGGCCATGCAAGAGCAGGTGTAAGGGGAAACGGTTTCCCCTTTTCACACCACCACACAAAACTTAATTATGCACACACACTGCATAGTAGACAGCGTTTAATGGACTCTCCCCTTACCTTAGAAAAAAAGTGTAATGGCAAATCAATGAGGTGAAGGGCAGGGGAAGGGACATGAGGCTCACAAAGCCACCCACCAAGCGGCTTATCCATGCAGCACTTAGCCAGCCAGGCAGACAGACATGGAGACTGGAAGGGAATCAGGCAGGCAAACAGGGGCAAGTCAGGGAGACACAGTGCCTTTCCTCTATTGGAGATAGTGATGCTAATGGGTTGAATGGAGAAGAGGGAAGGAGTGGAGATGGAGAGGAGAGGAACCCACTATAGGGGTTTCATCTGGGGAAGAGAAGAATGAGAGAAAACAGGATGAGAAGAGAGAAGGAAATGGTCAATATAGAGAAATGCAAGATCAGGAGAGAGAGAGAGAGAGAGAGAGAGAGAGAGAGAGAGAGAGAGAGAGAGAGAGAGAGAGAGAGAGAGAGAGAGAGAGAGGAGGGGGTGAAGCGAGAGCCTTTGATGATTATAACCCATGGATCAGAATTCATGTGAACCATTTCTTAAATACACAGGCCATTTCTCCTGCAAAAAGGAGGCAATTCCTCTGATGCCCTACTTTGCAATTACGTATGACCTTTATGTCGGGGAAACAGTTTTAGCCCTGCCAGGGTAATGTCTACCTTTCAGCAGATACCGTACTTCCTTGTTACCAGCTAAACGGTATAGGCTACTTAATCACGTCCCTGAGGGCAAATATGTTCCCTTTCAACACCTACGATAGATGCAGCACATCCACTGTTTCCTTCTGGGATTCTACTGTATATTCAGGGAGTTTTTCTAACCCGTGATCAGAACAGAATGTGATGTTTATTTCATACATAAGACGGTACCTTTCTTACAACATATCAACTAGCGACTGCACACTACCAAAATAATGGTCTCAATATTCCTCACCTCTCGACCCCAGCCTAATTTACCCCATTCTGGCAGCAGCAAGTTGACCGAGAAATATCAACTTAATGTCAGTACAGAACATTTTGTTAATGTCATGCAACATCCCCTTTCTACCTCCATACTTAGAAATACTGTAGACTGGCATAAGCAAGTGACGGGTACATGTTCCAAAGTACTCTCCAGATCTCCCCTCATCTCCACTTGACCCCCGGCCGACCTCCGCAGACTAGGATTTAGAATTCACTTGAAACAAGCAGCTAGCTACAAAACTAACAGTGCAGGCTGGCTGCTTGATGATGAGCTGAGCCACAGCGGCATGGCTGAGTTACCGTCGCAGAGTCCGGAAGAGCCCAGCTCTCTGCTTGTCTGAATTGAATTCTTCCGCTGCTCTATGTTCGCTACATACTTCAGTCTGAGACTGCCGTCGCTGAAGTCGTTTGTGGTGACGGGAAAATTAGGGGTGTTGTACAAAACAAAGTCATCAGTAATTGGATCATCTCTAACCAATCAGAGTATCAAAGCCAAGGACGAATTTTCAAAAATGCTGCTTTACCCATATGTGTTCTGGTTCTGGACCAACTCATTGGTTTCTAGGACCAATCAGAACAGTTGTCAGAATCAGAACATGTGTTTGTGTTCTAGAAATCATTGGGGATGTACTCTGGAGAAGAAGCTATCATCTGTTGGCATGGTGTAGCTCAACGCTCACATTGACAAGGAAATCCTAATTGATCACCAAACATTTCTGTAAAAAACTACAACGATAAAGCCTTACATTCCTATTTTTTTGTATTCGTTTCATACTGTTGTCGGGCGGTGCACTTGATTCAGCAGCCCTAGTGCCCTAGAGACTAGATATGTATCTAGTCCTCTCATTTGAAGGTGTCATAAATATTTGGACAAATGTATTTATAGGGTATTACATTTAGTCAAAAGTTCAGTATGTGGTACCCATTTGTGGACTAGATACATGAAGGGCTTTCATTTCTAAACGATAAAACAGATATGTATGAAAATACCCTCAAATAAAAGGTGACATTCTGTCCTGTCACCTCATATAAAACATTTGATCTCAAATCCAAAATGCTGGAGCGAAGGGCCAAATGAAAAGTTTTAGTACATAAGGGAGTGTATGTGCCACTGGCCTGGAAGCAGTAGAGACAAATCCAGGTTTCTATTTCTCTCTCCCCTTCGCCGTATCGTTCTGTTGATGCTGCACTGCATCAGGACTCTGATTAGAAGCATCCATCTTATAATTCCATTTGGCTTCGGTATTAACCGCATTCCTCTTTGTCTGAGAACCGCAGGCGTTATGCAAGTTATTGCCACTTAACGCCAAACAAGCTCCAGTTTTCCCTCCTACCCTCTTTGTTCCTTGGAACTCTTGTTTTCACCTAAGCTAAAATGGGTTATGGCTGATTTCCCTCATCTGTCTTGGGCTAAGGTTTTTAATGCCATTACGACTTCCTCAGGTCACTGGAGGTTAATGTGATTGTATTGATACCCTGGCAGTCATTTCTTCCTAGATATTTTCTCCATTGCTTCCTGTTGACTACTGGTAATTGAACAGTGTAATGTGGGGGAAATTAACTGTATTGAAAGGGGGAAAACCCAGCTTGACCTGATTTCACACTGATATGTTAGTACAGTGCAGTAAACACTTGAATCCTGGACTAGGCACAGTAGTTAACTGTACGAGCCCTTTGCCACATACGCTGTTGCAGGCTATACTGTTTGTACTTTACAGTAGCTAGAGGACAGTGGCTTGCGAAAGTATTCACCCGCTTGGCATTTTCCCTACTTGTTGCTTTACAACCTGGAATTAAAATATATATTTTGGGGGGGTTTGTATCATTTGATTTGCACAACATGCCTACCACTTTGAAGATGCACAATATTTTTTATTGTGAAACAAACAAGAAATAAGACAAAAAATACAGAAAACTTGAGCGTGCATAACTTTTCACCCCCCAAAGTCAATACTTCGTAGAGACACCTTTTGCAGCAATTACAGCTGCAAGTCTCTTGGGGTATGTCTCTATAAGCTTGGCACATCTAGCCACTTGGATTTCTGCCCATTCTTTATAGCAAAACTGCTCCAGCTCCTTCAAGTTGGATGGGTTCCGCTGATGTACAGCAATCTTTAAGTGATACCACAGATTCTCAATTGGATTGAGGTCTGGGATTTGACTAGGCCATTCCAAGACATTTAAATGTGTCCCCTTAAACCACTCAAGTGTTGCTTTAGCAGTATGCTTAGGGTCATTGTCCTGCTGGAAGGTGAACGTCCGTCCCAGTCTCAAATCTCTGGAAGACTGAAACAGGTTTCCCTCAAGAATTTCCCCTTATTTAGCACCGTCCATCATTCCTTCAATTCTGACCAGTTTCCCAGTCCCTGCCGATGAAAAACATCCCCACAGCATGATGCTGCCACCACCATGGGGATGGTGTTCTCGGGGTGATGAGAGGTGTTGGGTTTGTGCCAGACATAGCGTTTTCCTTGATTGCCAAAAAGCTCAATTTTAGTCTCATCTGACCAGAGTACCATCTTCCATATGTTTGGGGAGTCTCCCACTTGCCTTTTGGCGAACACCAAACATGTTTGCTTATTTTTTTCTGGCCACTCTTCCGTAAAGCCCAGCTCTGTGGAGTGTACGGCTTAAAGTGGTCCTATGGACAGATACTCCAATATCCGCTGTGGAGCTTTTCAGCTCCTTCAGGGTTATCTTTGGTCTCTTTGTTGCCTCTCTGATTAATGCCCTCCTTTCCTGGTCTGTGAGTTTTGGTGGGTGGCTCTCTATTGGCAGGTTTGTTGTGGTGTCAATTTTTTAATTATGGATTTAATGGTGCTCCGTGGGAAAGTTTCAGACATTTTTTTCATAACCCAACCCTGATCTGTACTTCTCCACAACTTTGTCCTTGACCTGTTTGGAGAGCTCCTTGGTCTTCATAGTACTGCTTGCTTGGTGGTGCCCCTCGCTTAGTGGTGTTGCAGACTCTGAGGCCTTTCAAAACAGGTGTATATATACTGAGATTATGTGACAGATCATGTGACAGATTGCACACAGGTGGACTTAATTTAACTAATTATTTGACTTCTGTAGGTAATTGGTTGCACCAGATCTTATTTAGGGGCTTCATAGCAAAGGGGGTGAATACATATGCACACACCACTTTTCCGTTTAGAAGTTATACATTTTTTTCATTTCACTTCACCAATTTGGACTACTTTGTGTATGTCCATGACATGAAATCCAAATAAAAATCCATTTAAATTACAGGTTGTAATGCAACAAAATAGGAAAAACTCCAAGGGGGTGAATACTTTTGCAAGGCACTGTATATTCTTACCTTATACAGTGCGTGGGGTAGTATTTACAATATGTTTACTTTTTCACGTTTGGATTATAAGGCTAGGAGACTGAATACCTCTGAATAGGCTTCTTAAACCTAGCGATGGATTTCGTATCATCATCTCTTTTACACTATTTTCTTATGAAACTGGCAGCGTCCTAAACATTTAAAATACTCTAGCCTAGCTTGAAAGTTCTGTCGGTGTCACCTCCAATTCCCCATTTCTCTGTCCCCAGACTAATGTCTCTTAATGTTCTGTTGAATAGTGGAGCAGCAGAGCACGGAGACATTCTCCTCACCATTGGGTCATGAATGAAACATGAATAAGTGAACTTACTTAACATTATTAAGTTACAGACATAATGTTGTATTTAGTTTCTAATAATAAAGTGGTCACCATCAGCATAAAAGCAGAGAGCATGGGAGTCGAATTAGGTTCAGATCAGAAGGGATGTCTTTATAGTGTCACAAAAGAGCGCATCACCAATAACTCCAATCTCTCAACATTCTCTGGGATGTTTCAATTCATTTATTAAATCGGATGCTCAACGCACACTCATACAATACAAAATCTGGCATCCCTAAAGCACTGGTACTCGGGTAGTTTAACCTTGTCCAAAAGTGAAGGGTAAAAACCTTTATGATCTATGATTATGTGTGGAGGAAATGCAATAGTGCTGCAGCCTGTGTAATAATTCTAGCCCGCTTGTCATTACACAACGGGAGAGGCTAAGAAAATATTATGCATGGTGTGAACACAACCAGAAATAAATTGTAGGGCAAAACTTCAATTTTCATGAATCAAGTTGTGATTATCATAACTCAAATTTACTCACACATGAGTAAGTACTGAGCAACGCTGTTATGTTATCCAGGCACACCACACCATTTGAATCAACAACTAACCTCAATATATTCATACACTAGGCTACATGTCATGTGTAGGAGGGATTTTAAGCACTGACATTAAATGGATATGAAAATAGCCCTTTGTTCCATTGGACAATCAACACCTCAGTACTGTAGGCTACCTTGCTAACCGTTCCAACATTCGGATTCCGTATCACCTTGCCAAATCTGAAGGAATCCAGGAAGAAAGTAATACTCCATTTAATATATTGTGTGGCAGCTCTTTTTTTCTTTTCTTCTCTTTTTACAGACCTCTGATTCCTCATTCAGGCTGCTACCAGTATTTTCCAGCCTCCATTTTGTGACCGCTGTGAAGGGGCCCCGTTGGCTCACAAAGATATTGATCACCCAATGGAAGTCATATCCAAATAATGTCTCATTTAGCCAATTAGCAGGCAGGGTGGGTGATTAACAGCATAACAAGGCACCAGACCCTAAGGGACCGACAATGGCTACCCACTGTGATGGAACATGCGGTGGATGCAATAACATTTAGCCCAAACACATTAAGGTGTCTCTAATTGTGATTAGTAAACACAGGAATAAGAGTAAGCAGGGGGTGAGAACCGAAACACCATATAAGAAAATTACAGTTGTAAGAGGGAAAGGAAGGTCCTGTGTTTTTCCCCAGTGAATATTAAGCACAGAGCTATACAATGAGAGTCAATGCTCCCTGAGGGAAAGAGAGCGTAACCATGTTTTGCAGAATGCTCTGGGTATTCCACTTATTAAAGTGCCGGGTGATTTGAAAAAGAATACCCCCCACCCTCTCTCGTCGCTTTCTCTCTCTCTCCCTCCCTACCTCATCCAAAACTACATTCTCAGCCACCCATTCCAACAGCGGCTTGAGAAATGAACTCTTGGCCTGTTTTGCCAATGGGGCTGACTGCAGTGTTTTTGTAGCACCGTTCGGACTTTCTCATCTCCGCCGTCGTCTCGGAGCACTGGGGTGGAAACAGAAATGAGGATGATGGAATGTCTCCGGTGCGGTGCACCTCTCCTCTCTCTCTTTCCCCCTATATTTCTCTCTTTCTCCCTTTCCCTTTTTCTTCTCTTCGTCTTGTGGCTCTGTCTGGCGTTTTGTTGCTCTGCAGCCCAGGTTATGACAAGCACCATCAAACCCATCCGTTCAGTAAAAAGTGTTTCTGTATGACAAATGATGAAGAGCAGCAGCCTAACTGTGGAGAGGGAAGCATAGAGAGGAAACAGGAAACAGAAACGCAGCAAAAAGTACATGCTGATAAACAGTCATTTTGTGTTCATGAGTACTTTTAAATGAAAGTTGTTATTTTTACTTAATTTTCTTCATGTTTTTTTTATCTGTTTCACATACATATTTTCCCTGGTGATATACATTTTGTATAGAAAAGTATGTGCAGACCCCTTCAAATTAGTGGCACTGTTATAGGACGCCATCTTTCCAACAAGTCAGTTCGTCAAATTTCTGCCATGCTACCGCTGCCCCCGGTCAACTGTAAGTGCTGTTATTATGAAGTGGAAACGTCTAGGAGCAACAACGGATCAGCCGCGATGTGGTAGACCACACAAGCTCACAGAACGGGACCGCCGAGTGCTGAAGCACGTAGCGCGTAAAAGTAATCTGTTCTCAGTTGCAGCACTCACTACCGAGTTCCAAACTGCCTCTGGAAGCAACGTCAGCACAATAACTGTTAGTCGGGAGCTTCATGAAATGGGTTTCCATGGCTGAGCAGCCGCGCACAAGCCTAAGATCACCATGCGCAATGCCAAGCGTCGGCTGGAGTGGTGTAAAGCTTGCCGCCATCGGACTCTGGAGCAGTGGAAACACGTTCTCTGGATTGATGAATCAATCTTCACCATCTGGCAGTCCGGCGGACGAATCTGGGTTTGGCGGATGCCAGGAGAATGCTACCTGCCCCAATGCATAGTGCCAACTGTAAAGTTTGGTGGAGGAGGAATAATGGTCTGCATCTGTTTTTAATGCTTCGGGCTAGGCCCCTTAGTTCCAGTGAAGGGAAGTCTTAACGCTACAGCATACAATGACATTGTAGACAATTCTGTGCTTCCAACTTTGTGGCAACAGTTTGGGGAAGGCTCTTTCCTGTTTCAGCATGACAATGCCCCCGTGCACAAAGCGAGGTCCATACAGAAATGGTTTGTAGAGATTGGTGTGGAAGAACTCGACTGGCTTGCACAGAGCCCTGACCTCAACCCCATCGTACACCTTTGGGATGAATTGGAACGCAGACTGCGAGCTAGGCCTAATCGCCCAATATCAGTGGTAGTTAGCAACTATTTTCAAAATGCAAGCTGAGACATAAAAAATGGTATCCACGAGTTCATCTGACTCTGGGGAAGGAGATAAAGGGCTTCATTACCAAAATCCTGAAGTATCCCTTTAAGCCTGTGCATCCTGCCATTTAAGAATTTAATAAAACCTTCTCGCTTTAACTCTAAAGGCACTATCCTCCTAAATGTATCCTTTAATGCCATATCAGGAGGGCACATAAATGCCCCCATATTATATGAAATAGGCCAAGCAGATCTAAATCCATGCTGATGTGTCTTGAAGGGCCGTGCAATGTAAATGTCAACATGCATCCGTGTGCCTCTTTAACAAATGTCAATATGTCTAAATCCCCTTTTGTATGATGCACCCAGGTTTTCTGTCAAGGTATTCACTGTTTTTTCCCCTCTCTTCTTTTACAGGTGGGAATGGACTCATTTGACGATGCTGGCAGCTAGTAACGACGTTGAGAGATGGATGTGATTCATCTTCAAAAAATAACAGAGCGTTAATGGAGGTTAACCCAGATGTGCATAGCAGGACTGTAGCTTCCTGAGGTATATGTTCATCGTTATCTACTTGGGCCTGTATGACTGAAGTCTTGACCCCAACCCTTAAGCCCAGGAGGGAAAATTGAGCGGTTGGACGCCATTACAACCACAGCAAAACAATAGCCCCCTGGGAAACCCTCCCTACCGGTGGGGGGTAGTCAGTCGCTATAGCAACAGCAACAGCAACAAATGATTCATTATTTGTGAAGTTAACAGCTCAGACCACTTAATCTACAAAGACCAATTACTTACTGGAGGGAATCGGGCCAATATGAAGGACGTGTCATTTGTAGATTGTTTCTTCGTGGGCCTTGCCATGACTGCCTTTGTTCTGGCCTCTGAGGAGAGAGTCGATTGCCCTCAGCTATGTGTGTGTGAGATCAGACCCTGGTTCTCTCCCAGCTCCGTGTACATGGAGGCCCCAATTGTTGACTGTAATGACTTGGGACTTTTCACTCTGTCTGGGAGATTACCAACAGACACACAAGTGCTATTGCTGCAGACCAACAACATTGCAAAGATTGAGGAACCTTTGGATTACCTGGCCAACATCACAGAGATTGACTTGTCGCAAAACAACTTATCCTCAATGAGTGACATCCACCTCGGGCGGCTGCCTCAGCTGCTGTCCTTGCACATGGAGGAGAACTGGATACGCCAGCTGCCAGATAGCTGCCTGGCAGAGCTGGCCAACCTTCAGGAGCTTTACATGAACCACAACCTGATCTCCTCCATCTCCCCCACGGCGTTCCAGGGCCTCCACAATCTCCTCCGGCTCCACCTCAACTCCAACAAGCTGCAGACAATCAGTAGTGAGTGGTTCGACACCATATCCAATCTGGAAATACTCATGATTGGGGAGAATCCGATCACCTCCGTTCAAGACATGAACTTCAAGCCCCTTCGTAATCTCCGAAGTCTAGTTCTGACCAGGATGAACTTATCGCAGTTACCCGACGGCGCTCTATCTGGCCTCGATAACTTGGAGAGCATCTCGTTCTACGACAACACCTTCCCCGAAGTTCCCCACGCAGCTCTGAGGAACTTAAAGAACCTCAAGTTTCTGGATCTAAACAAGAATCCCATCGGGAGGATACAGCGCGGAGATTTTGCGGACATGCTCCACCTCAAAGAGCTGGGCATTAACAGCATGCCGGAACTGGTCTCTATCGACAGCTTCGCCCTCAACAACCTCCCCGAACTGACTAAGATCGAGGCCACCAACAACCCCAGGCTCTCCTACATCCATCCCAATGCTTTCTACAAACTGCCCAGGCTGGAGACATTGATGCTGAATGGGAACGCGCTCAGCGCCCTACACAGGATTACCGTGGAGTCCCTCCCCAATCTGCGGGAGGTGAGCATGCACAGCAACCCCATCCGCTGCGACTGTGTGGTCCGCTGGATGAACATGAACAAGACCAACATACGCTTCATGGAACCGGATTCACTCTTCTGCGTGGAGCCTCCTGAGTACGAGGGCCAGCATGTCCGGCAGGTCCACTTCAGGGAGATGACAGAGATCTGTCTGCCTCTCATCTCTCCTGAGAGCATGCCCGGGCACGTCAGCGTTGACAACGGGAGTTCTGTATCGCTCCACTGCCGGGCCTTTGCTGAACCGGAACCGGACATCTACTGGATCACGCCTTCTGGTACCAGAGTCCTGCCCAATACCGTTTCAGATAAATACTACATGCACTCAGAGGGAACGTTTGACATCTACGATGTAACAGAGAACGAGGCTGGACTGTACACCTGCGTTGCCCACAATTTGGTCGGCGCAGACCTAAAGTCAGTCTCGGTGGAGGTGGATGGATACTTCCCCCGTCCAACCAACGGCTCTTTGGACGTCAACATCAAATCAGTGCAGACCAACTCGGTCCTGGTGGCCTGGAAAGCCGGCCATGGCGGTCTGGCTCCTAACATAAAGTGGTACAAGGCTTCCGACCTCAACCACCCGACCATGGCATACACTGCACGCGTACCGTCTGATGTGAAAGTGTACAATCTCACACATCTGACTCCCGCCACCCAGTACAAGGTGTGTGTGGACATCCGCGGCATCCTCTACAAACACAACACCAAATGTGTCAATGTCACCACAAAGGGATTAGAGCTGGCGGCCAAGGACACTGAAAAGTGGCACGCGGCAGTAATCTCTGTCTTTGGTGTGCTTCTCGCTGTGATTTCAGTGGCCTGTCTGCTTATTTATGTGTCTCTGAGGAACCACCATCTTTGTGGGGATTTAAGGAAATGCCACTCCAAAGTGTCCCTGACGCCGGTGGCCGGCCTGCACTCTCCTTTTACGAGGCTGTGGGTCTCAGGGAAAGGACTGCCAACTGCAGTGGAAGTGAAACCCACAGTCATAAATGTATCTGACAATGCCTTTTTAAAGAACTATACCCCCGTGGAGCTTACCACACAACCGCAAAGAATGGACAAGGCGTATAAAAAGGAGAAACCTGCAGTAACTGTTTAAAAATGTGCACCGGCATCCTTTTAGCTTTGACTCTGACATTCTGGAAAAATATACACCATCATTGAATTGAGGAGTAACCGGTAGGAGGGAGACAGACCACTCTCTTGGTTACAACATAGTATCTGACATGGCGGCTTTATAACAGTTCAATTGCTTTATCAAGCTAAAATCACCAGGGAGATCGTTTTCCCCTGCTAAAACACACAGTTCGACATCCCTGGGTTCTTCACAGAGTACAGATAGAATAAGAGAATACGATGACGATGGCGTTCTCTCTCTTGTAATTGACTGTTAAATGTGTTGAGAATAGTGGAACTGTCCTTGTGGTCCCCAAGCAATAGCGTCTGTGCTGTACAACATCCATAGGCGAGATAGAGATGACAACTGTCTATAACGGAGGAACTATGTAGTAGAATAGACAATAATAATGACTATGGTGTAAAAATGTTGATGAATATACCCTTTTTTCTATTTAGAAAGAGAGGATTTTTGTTTTTTCATTGATAAATTGTTATATATTCTATCTGCTAATGTAAACATACATCCTCTTGTGTAATATCTGGACAGTAAACTGGTGTGATATTAATAATGACAGAAACAAATTACTCTCATAATAACAACATCATTATACTAAATAAAATTATACTGCGTATGGGTACAGTATATAGAGAGGGTATTTAAGAAATGGTTGTTTGCAAGTGTTTGCAGAAGGATCTAAGAATCTTGACAAAGGCAGACCTTGAGTTGATGGTGAGTTCATGGTCTGAATGTTGTTGTCTATCCTGACATCTCCCAGAGAGGAATGATTGTGGTTTCCCACTGGGCAAAAACGGGTTAAATCAACGTTGTTTCCACATAATTTCAACAACAAAATTTTTTATGTGATGACGTTGAATCAACGTGGAAAACTGATTGGATTGGAAAAATGTCGTCAACATAAGGGTATTTCGTCTTTTCCCCCAAACCTTTAACCTAAATCCAATTAAGTGGCATTTTTGGTTGATTTCACGTTTAATTCAAGTTAGTTGACAACACAACCAAATGAAAATCAAAACTAGACATCGAACTGAAGTCTGTGCTCAGTGGGTTGTTATGCCCCGGTAAGTGCCTACTACAAGAACTACACAAGAAGTACACAGGAAGTACACAAGAACTACTACAGAGAAATAACAACAAGGCCGTGTCATCTGCAGACTCACAAGCTAATCTCAAGTACTTTTAGTGAAAATACATTCTTAGTATTTTTGGCATATAAACATTTTAAAAACATTGCGTTCTTGCTTTGGGTGTAAAGTTCTAAAAGCCATTTTTATATTGACTGTACTGTCTGTGATATCTGGGCACAACTGGGACTGAGATGAGAATCTGTGCTAAGAAAAAAATTAAATAAACATCAACGTTTCTTTGCAATCATAGGGTTAGTCCCTCTCTCCCCTTTCTTCAGAGTGCTGAAAGAATTTGATTATCACACAACATGACAATCATCACAGTGGACTAGATGAAAACACTATACAACCTTTTGTGTTCCTGACCTTTATATTGCCAGAAAACCTTGATAATGATCACACAGCATTACATATAAGAGCAAAAATGCCTGTTGTAACACAATGTGAATATACAGTATTATATGAGTTTGTATGTATTTTAGCCTACATTGTTATTCCCAAATACACCCCAATACAGCCTCATTAACTGTCTCATTAGGAACATGTTCATTCTTTAGACAGAGGTCCATTGTCTGAACAAACCCAGCAAAGTCAGTGTCACAGTCATGTAGAGCGGAAAGACACAATGTCCCAATGACACCGCTCTGCAAGGGAAGTCAGCCGGTTAAAGCTCGCTCCAAAGCAGTCGGAATCGGGAAATCGCATTATATTTGTTTCATTAAGGATCCGATGCTGGAGTCCCGAACATAAAAATACCAGACATGATGAATGTCTGTCAGGGGCAGAGTGACATGGAGGATTTATCAGACAGGACCCGCCTCATACATCACTGCAGCCTTCAGCACCATGGACAGGGCTTTTAGAGCTCAGCCATTTGTCACAGACAAAGGGAGCTAAAATATGACCAGAGCCCCTCCGTTCAGGTAGTGGCTCAGGTCAGACTGAGCTGAACCTTGACAGTCTTCCCGAGTCTGACGCACACGGAGGCACACACAGACTGTACATACACTACCGTTCAAAAGTTTGGGGTCACTTAGAAATGTCCTTGTTTTTGAAAGCACATTTTTTGTCCTTTAAAATAACATCAAATTGATCAGAAATACAGTGGAGACATTGTTAATGTTGTAAATAATTGTTCATGGAATGTCTACATAGGCGTACAAAGGCACATTATCAACAACAATCACTCCTGTGTTCCAATGGCACTTTGTGTTAGCTAATCCAAGTTTATCATTTTAAAGGCTAATTGATCATTATTAAACCCTTTTGCAATTACGTTAGCACAGCTGAAAACTGGCCTCCCACTCCTCTTTCTATTCTGGTTAGAGCCAGTTTGCGCTGTTCTTTGAAGGGAGTAGTACACAGCATTGTACAAGATCTTCAGTTTCTTGGCAAATTCTCACATGGAATAGCCATCATTTCTCAGAACAAGAATAGACTGACGAGTTTCAGAAGAAAGTTATTTGTTTCTGGCCATTTTGAGCCTGTAATCGAACCCACAAATGCTGATGCTCCAGATACTCAACTAATCTAAAGAAGGCCAGTTGTATTTCTTCTTTAATCAGAACAACAGTTTTCAGCTGTGCTAACATAATTGCAAAAGGGTTTTCTAATGATCAGTTAGCTAATCCAAGTGTATCATTATAAAAGGCTAACACAACGTGCCATTGGAATACAGGAGTGATGGTTGATGATAATGGACCTCTGTACGCCTTTGTAGATATATATTAAAAATCTGCCGTTTCCAGCTACAATAGTCATTTACAACATTAACCATGTCTACACTGTATTTCTGATCAATTTGATGTTATTTTAATGGACAAAATATGTACTTTTCTTTAAAAAACAAGGACATTTCTAAGTGACCCCAAACTTTTTGACCACTAGTGTACATACACTCAAGCAAGCACACACACACACACACACACACACACCTTGTGATATCTTTACCCAGGCGACATCATGAGGTGCTACTGTGGCTAGAAGCTGTGTGCTCTATGTACCCACAAGGAGAACAGTGTGTTCTTAGAAGAACCAACAGTTCGTGGGGTATTATTATTTTTGATCACGAACCCATGATTTGATTACATCCTTGGATGAACAGGCTCAAGACTTATCCACAAATTCATTTCTCCCCTCTGTCTCTCTCTCTCTCTCTCTCTCTCTCTCTCTCTCTCTCTCTCTCTCTCTCTCTCTCTCTCTCTCTCTCTCTCTCTCTCTCTCTCTCTCTCTCTCTCTCTCTCTCTCTCGAAGCGGGTATGAACTCAGGTGATAGCTTTCCCCCTGTAATTGTACATTCACAGCCACCTATATGAGAGACATCAGGATTTAACTTAAATCCTACATGAAAAGAGCCAGTGAGGTGCAGCCATTTAATCCACAGAGGGCGTAAAAAGAGAGAGTTTCTGATGAATCTTCAAATATTTTCTTTGAATCACTTTCTACTATTATAAAACAAAAATCCCCATCTGCAATGCTGAGATATTCAAGCATTCTCTCTGTGCACATTTAATTATGCAAGGATCATCACCACTAATGTCAAACTCCATGGTGGTAGAAGCTATTATTAATGAGTTCCTATGTTATAAAACAAATGTATATAACATTTTAAGACAAATGCAGTAATAATGGTTAGTTTACATTCGCTTTCTTCAGTCTTTGCTTTATTTATATTTATTGCATATTCTGTGGGTTATGAAAGAGGATTTCACAAGTATAACATTGTTTTACAATTATTCGTATGAATGTATAAATCAAAGTATGCGTAATGCCATGTGTAATGTAGTGTGACAGCCAGTGTGCACTACTGTGTACTATTCAGTAAAATAAGTAAGATATCCATTGGAAGCAATACGGAAACTCTCCTTTATCTTTCTCGGCATCTCCGTAGAAAGTTACAATCTATCGGTTTCCACTGTCCATAGTCATTTGTGCTTGGAGTCCAGCCAGCGAGTCTTCAGCAGAAAGATTCATGTATAATGGAGTTGTGATTTTGTTAATAGGTCAATTTGAACACTATGCACTATAATATGTATACAATATACAAAGTGCAAACCTTAAAATGATTTTGAATAGTAATAATGTATACATCAATAGCGTTGTTTGATCCGCTTGCTTTACTCACACCAGAGGTCAAAAGCCTTGAATGGGATTATTGAATTGAATAATTTTATATAATTTCACACCATGTATAGGAAACACACACAGCTAGCTATATATGCCAGTAGCAGGTACTATAAAAGAGGTCAAACAACTCCATAAGCTCTCCATAAACTACCTTTTTACAGCTAGACATACCTACATATACTACCTTATTACAGCTAGACATACCTACATAGGTCCGCCTGGGCAGCTACCGGCAACATTTCCATTAAAAAGTGAAATGTCAACATTTATTTATAATCCCAGTGCAGCTATAGCACCTTAAATGTATTAAATGTAATTATTTCTCGTAGAGGTTACCTGAGTAGCCAGCAATCACAAGAACAGCGAAGTTGACATTTAACGATTTACTGTGACACAAAACTATGACTTTTCTTCTTTGTCACGTTAGAAAACCAATCTCCATCTCTAAGGCCGCTTTATAGTTTGCGTTCTCCATTTAGCCTATATGACAAATCAATAATTTGCATCACAGAAATGCAAAGTCAATGTTATTGTTTGTAGATAACCCACCCAATCCACAAACCTTGACCTGGAATAGCTGATAATAATATCAAATGACAGAGCTATACATTGTGTGTACTCCAAACTTGTTGTCACGAACGTAGCATTAGTCCAGACAATCTCCACTCCTGACATGCATTGCAATGTATTTCCTGAAAAGTAGAGACAGGATGTCATGGTGAATTTGCCATAGCTTGTCAAAGGGAAAATGGTCAAATGCCATTTGTCTGTATCTTTCAGTTCTGCCTGGCCTCTCCATTTCCATCTAAACCACCATCTCTCCCATATCCTTTCTCTTACCTCCCGCTCCCTCTGCCCTACCACCACATTGAGACACAGAAAGACACTGACTCTCTCTCTCTCTCTCTCTCTCTCTCTCTCTCTCTCTCTCTCTCTCTCTCTCTCTCTCTCTCTCTCTCTCTCTCTCTCTCTCTCTCTCTCTCTCATATACACACACACACACACACACACACACACACACATACATACACACACAGTCTCCAAAAACACATCTGCAATCATCAGTCGCTTTCTTTTTACGGAGCCAAATTGATTGGAGCTCGGCTGTGAGGCTAATAGAGCGTTGATCCATAGAGGACTGTTATCACATTTGCATGTTTCACTTGATTACCAACCTGGCACTGCCAGTAAAGATACCACACGTGCACACTTGGGTGTCTTTGACATTTAAATAACAAAAAGTAACACTGCAGAAAATAAACAAAATTCCCCTTACATCAGAGTGTCCTATAGGTATCATATAGCATTGTCTTACGTCAGATAGAGTGACGACTCCGTGCCTCCGTCTGCAGTGTCGGTTGAGGGACGAGGGTCGTGTAGGAGTGACGCCACCTGTAGGAAGACAATGAAGCATAGTATCTGTTAGACATACACATTATGATGTAAACATTATGAGACAATGAAATGTTTCCATCAATGAGAACATCTAGTTCAAAATGAATGGAGGAAGGATATGGTACTATGTGGTGGTTTTTGTACTAATTGGCCATCCCATCCTCCCATTGCCAAATGGATAATTGGTTTCCTGGTCATTGGTAGATCGACTACACTCCTCTCTTGTCTCTGTGCTGTTTCCTCAGCGAGCAGAGCCATGCACGCATGCAGCTGCATGCAAAGTTAATGAGCTGTCCTCCACATGCATGTGCTTGCTTGATGGGGAGAAAGAGTAAAAGTGTTCCGGGCGTGTGTCAGCTGCAACATGATCATGATTAGAGGGCTGTGTTTTCTAAATGTTCTAGAATCCTGGCTGTCCATGGTCATGTTCTAGATTAGAACCTGCTCTAAGAATACACCACAATTGCCATTTGCTATTTTGCTCTGTAGGAGAGATGAGATGTCTGGCCTTGATGGAACTCATCTCTCTGTGTGTTCTGCTTTCCGTGAGAGGTGGCCTCATTCTGGTGATGTAATGATGACAGAGTAGAGATGAATTTTGGTAGATGGGGATAGAGAGAGGAAGGAAGGCTCTGGAGGCCTGTTCAATATAGGAACAGAGACAGTCAAAAGCCACATCCACAGCAAAAACAATGTGCTCTCCTTTAACTGAGGCCTCACCAAAGGTCGTTATTAGGTCATTGTTACTGGTATGGGAGTAAACATTTTCTGTTTTATAATGTCCTTACTGTGTCTCTGAGTATTGACTGAATCCAGGGGTTTCATTTTATTTACAGTACGCCTAATGATCTATGAGAGGTAATTCTCTGTATGTTAACAAATTGGCTTCAAGAAATATCCTCAAAGCAGGTACCGAGCCTAATACGACATTATGATAATGATATACCAGCATCCGAAGCAGGCTTATATTATATTATGGTATTTCTCATGTGAACTCAGAGTAGCATGAATAAATATCATGCTAAATAAATGACATGTTAGAGATCCATGATTATACTGCTCATAGCTATATTTACCACACTAGTGTGTGTTGTGGAAATACTGTACATGTCAAATGGCAACCCTCAAAAGGAAGGCAACATACATACAGCGCCTTCAAAAAGTATTTTCCACATTTTGTTGTTGTCCAAAATTGGATTAACATTTATTTAATTGTCATTTTCTGTCAACGATCTACAAAAAAGTATGTATAGTCAAAGTGGATGAAATATTATAACATTTGTAAACATTTGTAGATAAATATTAAACCCCTCGAGTCAATACATGTTAGATTCACCTTTGGCAGCGATTACAGCTGTGAGTCTTTCTGGGTAAGTCTCTAAGAGCTTTCTACACCCGGATTGTGCAACATTTGCCCGTTATTGTTTCAACATTCTTCAAGCTCTGACAAATACAGTTGTTGATCATTGCCAAACAACCATTTTCAGGTCTTGCCATATAATAAAATGTAACCCTCCTGTTGTGTTAGTTTCATGTTAATTAATTCTGTGTTCCCCGGTCCAAAATGAGTTATTGTGAACATTACAAGTTTTGAACTTCTATTTGTTATTTTTGGCCTGTAGGCCTCATTGACCTGAGCTCATTCAACTAGTTTTTGAGTAAAAAAAGCATAATGTATGGATTATTTTGATTATAACAAACACTCAGATGAAACATATTGTGCTATTTATCACAGACTACTTTGTGTCAAAGTTTAACAATGACTCTCTCCTCCTCACCAGTGCCATGATCAAAGATATGATCAAGAGCCTCACATACAGTATATCGTTTGGTCATTGTGCTGCCACAGAATGAATTGTGAGAAAGGCCTAAAAAAAGCTTTATATACCAGAGCTGCGAGAAAAGTTCTATATATTATTGAAACAAGGTTGCGATTATTTGTGAGAACGCCAACAGGTGTGGTTCCCGTGGGGGAAAGATTCCATTGGGGAAAGGTTCCCATGGGGGTTGCCATGGAAGCCAAGAAGGGGAGTGAGGTGTGTGTGTGTTCTTAGACACATGCATGTGGGAGTCTGGGAGAGGAAGTGTGTCCATCTGATGAATGGGCATGTGCCTGAACTCAATTTTATACACTAATTGTAGTCTCACCCAATCATTTCTAATGACCGGTCATTTTTGACAGGGAACACCACAGGTGTACAAAAGTTAAATAAAATACCCAAAATGTAATGGAAATCATCAAAATGTATTTTGTGTGTTCAGATGCCCTGTGTGGACAAAGTCATGGAACCTTATGACAATCAGATTAAATGACCTACATTTTTCAGAGAGAAAACGTGTGAATCGATCCAATTCGACCAGAACACAGCAGGAGGGTTAAGTAAAAATTGTAACTCAGCCACTCAAGAACATTCACTGTCTTCTTGGTAAGTATCTCCAGTGTAGATTGAACCTTGTGTATAAGGTTATTGTCCTGCTGAAAGGTGAATTCCTCACCCAGTGTCTCGTGGGAAGCAGACAAGGTTTACCTCTAAGATTTTGCCTGTGCTTAGCTCCATTCCGTAGATTTTTTATCTGGAAAAAAGCTCCCCAGTCCTTAATGATTACAAGCAAACCCGTAACATGATGCAGCCACCACTATGCTTGAAAAAATGGAGAGTGGTACTCATTAATGTGTTGTATTGGATTTTCCCCAAACAAAACACTTTGTATTCAGGACAAAAAGTTAGTTGCTTTGACACATCTTTTTAGAGTAGTACTTTACCGCCCCTTGTTGCAAACAGGATGCATGTTTAGGAATATTTAGATTCTGTACTAGCTTCCTTCTTTTCACTCTGTCAATTAGGTTAGTATTGTGGTGTAACTACAAGGTTGTTGATCCATCCTCAGTTTTCTCTTATCACAGCCATACAATTCTATAACTGTTTTAAAGTCACCATTGGCCTCATGGTGAATTCCCGGAATGATTTTCTTCTTAACTCAGGCAACTGAGTTAAGAAGGACGGCTGTATCTTTGTAGTGACCGGGTGTATTGATACACAATCTCTAAAATGTAATTAATAACTTCACCATGCTCAAAGGGATATTCAATGTCTGTGGGATTATTTAAGTTACTCTTTAAAGATATACCATTATGGGGTATTGTGTGTAGGCCAGTGACCAATAATCTAAATGTAATACATTTTAAATTCAGTCTGTAACACAACAAAATGTGGAAAAAGTATGAATACCTTCTGATGGCACTGTACATCATTCATTATACATTTCTAGCCTCATGCTTTATTCTTTTGTACATTTTCTTCTATCAAAAATAGAGCATATGCCCAGCATGTGCTTAGAATGCTTCCATTCTCATGCGTTATTCTCTATGGGGGGAATTCCAATGCTAATTTCTTTAGCATTTTGGCATGTTTTTATAGATTTAGAACATGAAACAACATTTATAAAGCAAAAATTATCGCTTAGGTCTAGCGCAGCAAATATTTCAACTGGTTAAGCATATGTTGCAGAATTGTGATTAAAATATATTTTTTAATTGGGTTAGCGATCAGTGATGGAGTTGACAAGCCACTGATACTCAAAACAGATATATTTTTGACTCTAAAAATAAAAGTTCAGTATAAACATTTGTAAAATATGGAAAAGTATTATTTTCAAAATCCCCAGTAAAAAGAGTTGACATCTAACGGAGTTGATGTTTTACAGAGTGTAAAAAAATACAAATGTTATTTTTCATTTAAGTGGTATACACGGTAGCAATTTAGATTTTACTCAGTTGCTTTATGACTCAAAAACGTAATTAAATGTAACATATTTGAACCAAAATGTATATTCTATTGTAATCTATAAGGCAAATGGAGTTGACAGTTTATGGTTGTAACCATGGTGATTCAAATATTGTTTGTTTAAAATAAAACTTTACAGATCACGAATTGTCTTCTGGCACTATATATAATAAGGACATGAATAAGGGGTCTGTATGGCATAGCTGACCATGTTCATTCCTGATTCATTTAGGATTTTAGACAAATCTGACGGACACATCTTTTAGGAACCACAGTTTTGAGAGAAGAATTATTTAAAGTCACAGAGGGCAACACATTACATACCGTAAGATACTTTTTCAGCTAATGTCCATTATTGGCATTTAAAAAAATATATAATAATACTTTTTTGGGAGAGTTTGAAATTGGGATCCTTTGCTCTGGACAAGGACATTTATATTATAAAATTCCCAAAACAAATATTTTCCTCATAAAATTCCCCTAAATGTGAAGGGATTTCTCAAATAATGCAACAACATAAATTGTTTCAACTATAGAAATAAAGGATTTTCCTGGCTTTCAAGAATCCCTGAACTAATTTCTTGCTATTATACACATTATTCCATGAGGCTGAGTGAAAATGTTGCAGTTTTAAAGCAAGTTTCCTGTAATAAACTATAATAATTCACGGCTTATGATGTGTTCCGACTCGCGTGCATAAATGGAACATAATTTCCTTTTTATGCACGTTTCTCTCTAAGCGTATTCCAATGACCTTAAGCATGAGAATAGCATGGGGGTGGAGATGAAAGAAATGAAGGTGTGGTGAACGGGTGTCTAGAGATACAGTACACTGTATTCGGACCTTGACTTAATTCCCTTCTAATTACACCACCTTTAATTGCTATAAAACGATGAATAAGGGCGAGCAACCTCTCGGTTCCAAGTGAAAACACATCTACTTTATTTTTTCCCAAGTGGAACAACATCCACTTTCTTTTTTCTGATAGAAATAACACCACTCTCCATGCACTGCAATTTACAAATGGATAAGAGCTATTGATAATAGCTAAGTAAATGAGTAAGCCGTTTGGATAAGGGGATTGTAAAAACATAGTGCCTTCAGAAAGTATGCACTCTGCTTCACTTATTCCACAATTTGTTGTTGGAGCCTAAATTGATTTTTTTTTCTCACCCGTCAGCCTGAATTGAAAATGGATTACAATACCCCATAATAAGTGAAAACAGGTGAAAGAAATGTTTGCACATTTATTGAAAATTAAATACAAAGTATTAACACACCTTTGCTATGACACAATACCCCATAATAAAAAAGTGAAAACATGTTTTCAGATGTTTTGCAAATTTATAGAAAATTAAATACAGAAATATTTAATTTACATAAGTATTCACACCCTTTGCTATGACACTACAAGTCTAAATTGAGCTCAGGTTCATCCAATTTCCTTTGATCATCCTTGGGATGTCACTACGACTTTACGGAAGCCCCTCCTGAGATAAAGGCACATGACAGCACACCTAGAGCTCACAAAAAGGCACCTGAAAGACATAAGATCATAAGGCAAAAGATTGAGACAAAAATGTAACTCTTTAGTCTGAATGCAAAGTCCTGTGTCTGGAGAAAACCAGGCACAGATCATCACCCGTCTAACACCATCCCTACAGTGAAGCATGGTGGTGGCAGCATCGTGCTATGGGGATGCTTTTCAACGACAGGGACTGGGAGACTGATAAGGATAGAGGGAAAAATGAGTGGAGCCAAATACAGGCAAATCTTTGATGAGAACCTGCTTCAGAGTAAAACGACCTTAGACTGGGGGCGAAGATTTACGTTCCAACAGGACAACGAACTAAAGCCTACAGACAAAGCAATGCTGGAATGGCTTCAGAACAAGAATGTAAAAATCCTTGAGTGGCCCAGCCAAAGCCCAGACTTGAATCCCAGTGAAAATCCATGGAAAAACTTGAAGATTGCTGTTCACTGCGACTCCACATGCAACTTAACAGAGCTTGAGAAAATCTGCTAGGAAGAATGGGAGAAAATCCTGAAATCCAGATGTGCAAAACTGATACAGACATTCCCAAGATGACTCAAAGCTGTAAATGCCTCCAAAAGCGCATCTACAAAGTACTGACTCAGGGGTGGGAATACTTATGTAAGATAGATATTTCATTTTCTATACATTTGCAAAGATTTCAAAAAATATGTTGTCACATTGTCATTATGGGGTATTGTGTGTAGAAGGGTGAGAAAACCCCCCAATTTAATACATTTTCAATGTAGGCTGTAACACAACGAAATGTGTAATAAGTCAAGGGGTATGAATACTTTCTGAAGGCCCTGTAAATGACAAGTGTTTTAGATCTACTTTACCTTATGATCGATCGCTGGAGACAAATGTGAAACCAGTCAGATGGCAGCAAACTGAAGCATATCAACATATTACCTTTTCCACAGTGAAGTTTATGAAATGCTGACATAACTTGGGATGAAATTTGGAGACACAAGCGATAGGTTTCTGTAGCCAAGTGCAAATGACAGTATAGCGCCAAACCTACCGAAATGATTTATGATTTATAGAATGTTTTCATTATATTCTCAGACTTTTCACTGTATTTTTTACAATTTGTATGGTGTTAAATATTAGCCACTATCGGTAGCCACCATCAGTTATACCCACATATATTTATAACTGTCTCTGATTTAGGTGTCATTCCATTGCATCGTTATTTTACCTTTCTTTCTTCTGTCACATTCTTGTGGTTGATCCTGCAAGCAATAGTGGATCGAATTAGGCTAACGTATTACAAGTTTGGGACATGTTGTCACGACTTCAGCCGAAGTTGGTCCCTCTCCTTGCTCGGGTGGCTTTCGGCGGTCGACGTCACCGGCCTTCTAGCCGCCACCGATCCATTATTCCTTTTCTGTTGGTTTTGTCTTCCTTTTTCACACACCTGGTTTACATTCCCATGATTACATGTTCCTTATTTAACCCTCTGTTCCCCTCATGTTTTTGTGCATGATTGTTTGTTTTCCGTGGTTTCGAGTAGTTGTTTTTGCCACTCATGTATTTTGGAATTTTGAGTAAAGCATTTGAACACTCATATTCGTTGTCCTGCGCCTGACACATGTAGTCTATTTGAATCGTTATTGACGCAGACCATACGTAGTAGTTGAAACCTGGAGCCTGGAGCATGGTTCACGATGACTGGACTGTTGTCATCACAGTTCCATGATTAGTGAAGATTATCGAGGTAGATTTATAAGACGGTTCAACCCTTATTGTACACTTTTATCACCTTCCAATATTTCATGGATTAAACTATTTAAAATGGCAGCTTTCAGGATGAATCAAACCACTATTTTTGATTCACCAATATATATGTTGTGTGTAAAGGCTCTCCGAACCAGTTTTTTGCGTTATTCATAATAATTTCGCAAGATCACAATATTTTGAAATCTACCAATTGGTGCTGGAAAGGAGAATATGTGTACATTTACATGGCTTTCTTTCATTGATCCCTAATATTCTGAACCGTTCTCTCCTTATACAGTATTCTTGTGAGTCTGTCAAGAAATGTCTAATTAAAGGTACACCAAATTTAAAGGGATGGCTTTAGATAAATGTACTGAAAACCCTTCAAATCGGCCCTTAGTTGACAAAAATAGATTTTTATAGATTTTTTTATGTCAATCCTAAAGCTTCGCTGTGGAATCCTTTGTTCTCGTTTCATGTTATTGACATTCCATACCATTATTATCCATCTACAGAATATGTAAGCAAGGCACATTGTTCACCACATCATTCGGTTGCCTTGGTTGTTGTTTTGATGCTTGTCAACGCTGCTTCCTGGTTCAGCTTTTATGCTAAACTTATCAGGAAGCTGGAACATGCATCGTTATCAAGTCTCTCTGGTGCCTATTGAGGCTGTGTTCAGTCAGGTCTCATTGTTACATACAAATACCAATACTGTATTATCCATAATAGGTGAGCCGGACTGAACATATCGATTCTAGTTGTGACACACTTTAAAATTGCAAATGTTATATCCTTTCATTTCATTACACATTTCCTTAGAAACTAAAATGACAATTGCCCAAGCAAAAAATAAATAATGTGTTTTATGTTCATTATCCTTCCAGCTGATATTTTCCTCCCCTTCTCTCCAGCTGTCTCTTCTCATTCTGGATAACACAAATTCTTCAAATGATCACTGCAAAAACAAACAGCAATTTTATATTGATGATGAGGATTTCATCAGATTTGTTGCAATTGAAATGAGCGTTACTACAGCCACATGCATGGCGCCACAATCAGCTTCTCAAAGTTAATATACAGACTTAAGCAGTGTACAAGCTTAACATGATGAACAGGAATGACATTTAATCTTACAGGTGGCCAAAAATAACTCACTGAAAGTCACACCCCCAATAGACCACACCTTCTTAACTACTTAGGGAGTGGTGGGGCGCTAGCTCCCGACACTACCCGGTGAAATGCAAGGCGCCAAATTCAAAATCCAAAAGTTGAATTATTAAACATTCATCAATATACAAGTGTTGCATAGTCATCAAAAGCTCTGCTTCTTGGCAATATCACAGCGTTGTCAGATTTCAAAAAGGCTTTACGGCGAAAGCACAACATTTGATTGTTTGAGGGTAGCACCACCAATATTACCATTAGCATAAATTCATAAACCATCGCGGTTCACACAAAACACATTTCACAGCGAAAACAAATCCCTTACCTTTTGAAGAACTTCTGCTGAGGGCTTCACAAGTGTCCAACGAAGACATCCAATGGTTCTTTTGTTAGAAAAAGTCATTTATTATATCCATAAATCTCCGTGTGGTTGGCGCATTATGTTCATAAAATACAGCGTCCACTCGCCCATTGAACCGTGAAGAGAACGCGTTCAACCTATATCTATACACTTGACCAAGAACAATCAAACATCATTGATAATGTATCCTTAGGAACACTTTTATGTATATTTAGTATAATATTTCAACCGGATTATAAACTGGGCGATAGGAAAGGAAAAAACCACAGCGCGCGCAAGCCCGTGAACGCGCATCCTCTTCTGTTTACATCCGATGACTACTTCGAAATTCTTCTTCTATTACCATCCAGAGCAACTAAACATCATCAAACACTGTCTAGAGACTGTTGACATCCAGTGGAAGCAATAGGTACTGCAATCTTACTCCCATATATGGTCATTTTCAATAGGGAGGGGTTCACAATGAGGCAATGTGTCAAAATCACTTTTTCCAGGACAGAAATTCCTCGGGTTTTCGCCTGCTATATCCGTTCTGTTATACTCACAGACAATATTGTAACACTCTTAGAAACTTCAGAGTGTTTCCTATCCAATAGTACTAATTATGTGCATATCCTATTTTCTGGGCTTGAGTGGGAGGCATTTTACTTTGGGCATGACAGACTCTCCAAAACCGTCACCTCAGGAGCCGCTCCCTAAGAAGTTAACGTAATTTAGAGATTATATTAACAAAGACCCAGCATGAAAGTGAATACAAACCCAACTGACGGTGAAATTAACCCATGTTTGGGTAATCAAAAAGTTGCCTATTCGGGGCCAGGCTTTCAGATAGTTATTTTTGGCCAACTGTGAGAGTAAATGCCATTCCAGTTCATGTTAAATTCATATACTGCATGTTTTAATCAAGAACTCTAAATACCCCAATTCATGTTGTTCAGTTCAAAAAGAATACAAGATAAAAATCGCTGACACCATTCAAACCAATGAGGGTTTGGAACTTTAAAGTCAATAATCTCATAATCATCTTTTTGCAGATAGAATCTTATAGTCCTAAAATCTCAATTTGTAAGACTCTCTCAATCCAGTCGAAGGAAACTGTGATAATGAGGATCATCCTCTCTCTCTGAAGCCTCAGTCCATTAGCGGCACCTCTCCCTCTCTCTAGTGATTGGGAAACAAAGATTCCTGAAGCATTGAGCATTTCCAGCCAATTGTGTCAAAAATAGGTTCATTACTCGAGGCTTTGATCAACACAGTGTGCTTTAGTGGCACCTGCTGGTCAAAATAATTTAAAACAGACAAATTATTATAGATGACGTCGCACACGCCATAGCGTGTGCACAGGGTAGCCTTTGTTCAAAACTGATACCAAACCAATCAGGTGGTTGTTCGACAAAATGAACCTTTATCAGAAACACGTCATTGTGCTTCTGATAAAGTGATACAAGCAACGACACGCTGTTTCGAAGTAAAATGCTTTGTGACGCATGCCTCAGAGCTCCGGTATCTCACTACCTCTCTCTTTTCCCAGGCACAGTTCAACAGTCAATCCTATATTCCATGATCCAACGGAGCCACAATCATTAAAATCCAACCAGAAATGACTATTTTCATGGACTTCACTGGCCTTTGTTAGAACTCTCTTTCTCTCTATACACAGCACATTCTCCAGTGTTAAATCAACAATAACAGCACATTCTCCAGTGTTAAATCAACAATAACAGGGTTAGTGGGCCAGTGTCTATACGGGTCCACACTTTTGAGTGTTAAGGGCTCTATTCAATCTGAATTGTGGAACTTCAGCTTTACAGTGTAATTGAAATTTAAAGGCAATGTTCCCGCTTTAGCGGTGACTGCATTCACGGTAAACACTCAATCAGAAACCTTTACCTTTACATTTTTATGTCAGTATATCTAACGCTTCAGCTTTACAGATTGAATAGAGCCATAAATTAACACTGTGCTTAGTGTTGACACTGTTACACTTTGTCAGTGTTAGTGAATTATGCAATAACACCTCATATAGTATTTTTAACACAAGGAAGTCTACAGTGCCTTCGGAAAGAAATCAGACACCATGACTTTTACTCATATTGTTACGTTACAGCCTTATTCTAAAAATGATAAAAACAAATCCTCAGCAATCCACACACAATATCCCGTAATGACAAAGCGAAAACAGGTTTATAGAATTTTTGCAATTGTATTAATAATTAAAAACGGAAAAACCTTATTTACACAAGTATTCAGACCCTTCGCTAGTAGACTCAAAATTGAGCTCAGGTGCATCCTGCTTCCATTAACCATCCTTGAGATGTTTCTGCAACTTGATTGGAGTCCACCTGTGGTAAATTCAATTGATTGGACATGATTTGGAAAGACACACACCTGTTTATGTATGGTCCCACAGTTGACAGTGCATGTCAGAGCAAAAAACCAAGTCATGAGGTCGAAGGAATTGTCTGTAGAGCTCCGAGACAGGATTGTGTTGAAGCACAGATCTGGGGAAGGGTACCAAAAATGTCTGCAGCATTGAAGGTCCCCAAGAACACAGTTGCTTCCATCATTCTTAAATGGAAGAAGTTTGGAACCACGCTGACTTTTCCTAGAGCTGGCCGCCCGACCAAATTAAGCAATCGGGGGAGAAGGGTCTTGGTCAGGGAGGTGACCAAGAACCTGATGGTCACTAACAGAGCTGCAGAGTTCCTCTGTGGAGATGGGAGAACCTTCCAGAAGGACAACCATCTCTGCAGCACTCCACCAATCAGGCCTTTATGGTAGAGTGGCCAGACAAAAGCCTCTCCTCAGTAAAAGGCACATGACAGCCCGCTTGGAGTTTACCAAAAGGCAAAATGAGGTAAGATAAGGGAAGTAGGGCAACAAATAGGCCATGGTGACAAGGTAATTACAATATAGCAATTAAACACTGGGATAGTAGATTACTGGGGTAGAAGTTACTGGGGGTGCAAAGGATCAAGATAAATTAAATAAATACAGTATGGGGATGAGGTAGTAGGATGGGCTGTTTACAGATGGGCTATGTGCAGGTGCAGAGATCTGTGAGCTGCACTGATAGCTGGTGGTTAAAGCTGGTGAGGGAGATGAGTCTCCAGCTTCAGTGAATTCTGTAGTTCGTTCCAGTCATTGGCAGCAGAGAACTGGAAGGTTAGGCGGCCAAAGGAGGAATTGGCTTTTGGGGTGACCAGTGAGATATACCGGCTGGAGCGTGTGCTGCTATGGTGACCAGTGAGCTGAGAAAAGGCGGGGCTTTACCTATCAGAGACTTGTAGATGACCTGGAGCCAGTGGGATTGGCAACGAGTATGAAGCGAGGGCCAGCCAACGAGAGAATACAGGTCGCAGTGGTGGGTAGTATATGGGGATTTGGTGACAAAACCGAAAAGTACTGAGCAAAGGTCAATGTTTATGTAAATGTAACATGTCCGCTTTTTTTTTATATATATATATAGTTGAAGTCGGACGTTTACATACACCTTAGCCAAATACATTTAAACTCAGTTTTTCACAATTCCTGACATTTAATCCAAGTAAAGATTCCCTGTTTTAGGTCAGTTAGGATCACCACTTTATTTTAAGAATGTGACATTTCTGAATAATAGTAGAGAGAATGATTTATTTCAGAATGTATTTCTTTCATCACATTCCCCGTGGGTCAGAAGTTTACATACACTCAATTAGTATTTGGTAGCATTGCCTTTAAATTGTTTAGCTTGGGTCAAACGTTTCGGGAAGCCTTCCACAAGCTTGCCACAATAAGTTGGGTGAATTTGGCCCATTCCACTTGACAGAGCTGGTGTAACTGAGTCAGGTTTGTAGGCCTCCTTGCTCACACACGCTTTTTCAGTTCTGCCCACAAATGTTCTATAGGATTGAGGTCTGTCACGTCCAGGCCTGAGAAGACAGGCTGGCGTGTTTTGTTTTGTTTTGTATTGGTGTAGGGTTTTTTCTGTTCTAGGTTCTCTATTTCTATGTTGGGGTAATGGTTCCCAATTAGAGGCAGCTGAGTGTCGTTACCTCTAATTGGGAACCATATATATGTTTGTAGTTTGCACTAGGGGTTGGTGGGTTATTGTTTGTACATAGCTTTGTTGTTTATTCAAGTTGTGGTCATTGTTGCGATCTTCGTTCGTTTTGTTATTTTTGTCCCAGTTACGTGTGTTAAATAAAGATGTATACTGGATGCCTCGCTGCGCCATGGTCTGTCCTTTCCGAAGATCGTGACAAGGTCAGGGCTTTGTGATGGCCACTCCAATACCTTGACTTTGTTTTCCTTAAACCATTTTGCCATAACTTTGGAAGTATGCTTGGGGTCATTGTCCATTTTAAAGACCCATTTGCAACCAAGCTTTAACTTCCTGACTGATGTCTTGAGATGTTGCTTCAATATATCCACATAATTTTCCCTTCCTCATGATGCCATCTATTTTGTGAAGTGCACCAGTCCCTCCTGCAGCAAAGCACCCCCACAACATGATGCTGCCACCCCCATGCTTCACGGTTGGGATGGTGTTCTTCGGCTTGCAAGCCTCCCCCTTTTTCCTCCTAACATAACGATGGTCATTAAGGCCAAACAGTTCTATTTCTGTTTCATCAGACCAGAGGACATTTCTCCAAAAAGTACAATCTTGTCCACATGTGCAGTTGCAAACCGGTTGGCGGTTTTGGAGCAGACTTGTGGAGGTCTACCATTTTTCTCTGGGGTCTTGGCTGATTTCAATGATGATGTCAAGCAAAGATGCACTGAGTTTGAAGGTAGGCCTTGAAATACATCCACAGGTACACCTCCAGTTGACTCAAATGATGTAAATTAGCCTATCAGAAGCTTCTAAAGCCATGACATAATTTTCTGGAATTTTACAAGCTGTTTAAAGGCACAGTCAACTTAGTGTATGTAAACTTCTGACCAACTGGAATTGTGATACAGTGAATTATAAGTGAAATAATCTGTCTGTAAACAATTGTTGGAAAAATTACTTGTCAAAATAATGAAAGTCACACACTCCATGTATAATCTCCTAGCGATTAAATGGGTATTTACCAACGATCCGGCATCACTGTGTCTGTCACGACTTCCACCGACGGTGGCTCCTCTGCCTGTTCGGGCGTTCGGCGGTCGTCGTCACCGGCCTATTAGCTGCCACCGATCCTCCTTTCTATGTATTGATTTTCTTATTGTTTGCACCTGTTTTGTGTTTGTATTTTCTAGGGCTATTTAAGCCGGTCAAGCCCGCCTCCTTTCGTGCGGGCTTGTTTCTCTGTTTGTTTGGTGGACGTTTGGCTGACGTGTTGTTGCCGTGTTTTCTCGTTCCTGTTTTGGGCCGCATTTGTATTTTGTGTGCGCCTGTTGTGTTTGGGGCGTTTGATTTATGCGCTGCATTAAAAATGAATTTTTCCCTCACCCTGCTCTCTGCGCCTGACTCCACACCCACCACTCCTAGCTGTCGTGACAGTGTCTTCCTGGGAGATTATACATGGAGTGTGCGACTTTCTTTATTTTGATAGTTTTTAGTTTATTCGCCATTAGTCAGCACCTCCACACAAACTATCATTCTGGGTTTGCGCCAGCTCATGTTTTTTTATCTGAAAAATTACATGCGTCATGCACAAAGTAGATGTCCTAACCGACTTTGACGTTATGGGGTATTATGTGTAGGTTGAGGAGGACAAAAAACGATTTCATCCATTTTAGAATAAGGCTGTAACGTAACAAAATGTGGAAAAAGTCAAGGGGTCTGAATACTTTCCGAATGCGCTGTACACACGTGCCATTTACCACATAGAAGCTAAATATTATAGACTGAAGCAGGTAGCCATTTTTCTTTTATTCCAGGCTGTATCCAAATTTTCCGCAAACGGAAATGGACAAAAAAACTATTTCAGTTTCTCCTCATGGCTTAGCCACATAATGCCAGGGTATATCTGGTGTGCTTTCTAGAATAAGAGCAAGCATATATCGTGGTAGAAAAGGCAAAAGAGGATACAGTAATTACATCGTTTTTCCTCTTCAATTTCACCACAATACCAATCTGGTAATATGTTCATCAATAAAAATACTCAAATAATCAGCATATAAAAGGATACTTAGCATTTCAACATCTTATCTTACTCCAATATTTAACTGTTGAATTTCTTTTGCCAAATAATTTATAAACATAGCAAACAAAGTTGGTGATAAGGCGTCTCCTTATTTTAAACCCGAGGGTGTGGGAAACCAATCTGTACGCTATTCATTAACACGCACACAAGCAATTGGTACTTTGTAGAGACTGGATTGCGTGATAAAATTTCCCATCAACCCCTGTCTTTAACAAACTATAGGCTATTTACAAAATCGAAAGCTTTCTGGAAATCAATGAAACATGCAAAAGTATGCTTTTCTTCCTGTATTCTATTTCTGATTATTGTACAGAGCGAGGACATATAATCTATACAAGCTCTGGATTTACGAGAAAAAAAAAAGTTTTTCCACCAGAATGTTTTGATCCTCCAAAAAGGTCATCAGCCTATTGTTGAGGATGGATGAATATAATTTATAGACCATACTTAAAAATCGTATGCTTCTATAGTTCAATGGCACTCTGGTCATTTTTTGAAGATTTGGGAATGGGATTCACTATAGACTTATACCAAGTGGATGCCAGTATACTGTACTACATTTTTTTTTTAGCAAATCATGTAGGACGTCAATTCATTTAGGGGATTTTAATACTTCATTAGGCAGTTAATCGATGCAAAATGCGTTCCCGTTTTTTTGCAGAGTCAATCACCTTTAAATACAGGTTACATATATCAAAGGGTTCTAACATTGTATTTTCCAGTTTAGTTCTCAGGGAACATATGTCTTTATAAAACTCTTCCTCAAAATATGCCACATTTTCGTTACCTGAGAACAAACTAACAAACCCCTTCTCCCACTCCTTAAGTACCTGTGTAATATCAGAATTCAGCCCCCCCTGCTCTTCCCAGACTTCCATTGGAATTTTCTCATGTCGTTTTGGTCCTAACTTGTTTATTTGGCTCCAATTTCTTGTCTGTATCTCCTCAATGTGTAGTAGCTGCCCTCTCTGGTATCTCCGTTTGAATAGGCATGGTCTTTTATCAAATTCCTTCCTAAAATGTTCTCTTGTATATTTACACTGTAAAAATAAATAGGTCTGTTAACTCATCATTCCAATAAGGCTTGTTCGGCTTGTAATCTTTCCTGGACTTGGGGGTGTATTCTTTATTTTATCATTTTTCCCATTTCAGAATATATGATACCACAAAATGTTTCATACCACACATCTGAATCAAATGTTGTTGCTTGGCATCTTTGCAGAGTTTTGATGATTTCTACCAGAGCGCTACATGCCATTTCAGAACATACAAAGTCATTTTGCACATTTATTTCTTACATTTAGGCCTCTACGTGGTGTCAGCAGTCAGTGTATCCGGCGCCGACAGAGATGGCCGCCTCGCTTCGCGTTCTTAAATTTGATTTGTTGTGTCTTTCGCCCCCGAGTGATGCACAGTGATACCTTGAGAAACTTCATGGCCAACAGAAAAGATCAGAAATAACAGATCAATCAAGTCAAAACATTCACATTCTTCAACCATCTGTGTAGGTTGTAACACCTTCAGTTCCTAACAACCTTCTAGACAGTCATGGAGGGTAATTATATAGTGCACTACAGTTTTTCCTTAGCCAGATATGGATGTAAAGTTCTCGCTTAAGGGGCATATCCTTCCATTAATGATACACATTTTAGAGTCCCGAAGGAATTCAAATAGGGTTTCCTCATGATGATTAACAAAATCATCCAAAGCAACACGCGATGGAATAATATCGTTTCTATAGTGATCTAACCTCTCAGTTTGACTGTTAAGATCCCCACATATGTAAATAGCATCTGCTTCTGTATATAGGTACACTTGAATTAACAGATGACTATAGAAGGAGTATGCATCTCTACCCCATGTGGACTGTTCAGGTAGCAAATAGCATGACAATGCAACAAAACAATAATCTGACTCCCTATGTTCAAAGCAAAAACCAATAATTCCTTCCATGGCTTTATCCATTTCAATTTTATATGCTTTCATCATATCAGACTTTACACATAAGCCCCCTAGGGGCTTTCACATGCAAGTGGTAGTGTTATGTCCTTCCAGACATTTGCCCTGGAGTAGGATTAGATAGGGTTGAATAGTTGAATGGGTGGTGTTTTTTTGTGAGGGCTTATAGCTAGTAGGGTAATTTTCCTTTTTCCCAATTGTTTATTACCAGATGTTATCGTAGGTAGGCCGTGACTGGCCTCACACTCCAGTACAGCAGTTGGCGGTGAATGCACCTAAAAGTTGGATGCGATCCACCGACACAATCTCAAATAAGAAGAAGAGGAAGAAGAAGCAGAGAGAGGGGCGTGAAGCCTTGTTCAGAATCAGAAATGGATGCTACTAATGAGTGTAGTCAATTAGAGAGCGAGAGAGTACGTCCACTTTCTCAACAGCTCGGAACAAAGAGGGCTTAAATCCACAGAGAATCACAGAGATCTGTTAATAGCCAACAGCTGAAGTACTGACTCTCTAAGTATGAAATATATTACAAAGATATTATAATTTATTAAAAGTTTGCACAGTTATCTCTGTTTTACAATAGTTCTTGTCACTAGGGAGTCTATATATTTTTTGCAGAATGTCTCAGAAACTACATGAATACAAATAATTTCGTTCCAACTTGATATTTGCATGCCTGCCTCGAGTGAGTGGTTAGATAAACTTAAGTTGCCGTCTACAGTACACATGTCCAAGGATATTGCACCATAGGGAGAATGCTGTGTGTGTGTGTGTGTGTGTGTGTGTGTGTGTGTGTGTGTGTGTGTGTGTGTGTGTGTGTGTGTGTGTGTGTGTGTGTGTGTGTGTGTGTGTGCGCTTGTGTGTGTGTGTGTGAAATCTAGAGGGAAGCAAATACAGAACAACCTACTGCCTACACAGAACAAACTAACAAACAAATCAAAATAATTCCTGTCTATGTCATCAGACATGTCACTTTATAAGCAGAACAAAGCACCATGCTATATTTACACCAGCACGGCAGTGTCACAAATGTTGATGACCCAAAGCAGAAATTAGCCTGGTTGTCAAAATAGAATACTGCAGACGCTACTATCCCGCATAGCGATTCGGCATCAACAACACTCCTCATCAAGTCAAAGAAATGTGACTGCACAAGCACAAAGCTCTGAGACATTCAATTGTGGTGGATGGGTCTAAATTTAAACTAAGCACATCTGTCGAGAGTCTCACTGTCATTGAAGTTTGATAAAAACCTTGAGGTGTTTGAAATTCTTTACAGACTTAATTGGAATATAAGCATTTTAACATTTTAACAATTTAACAATTACAAAAGGCTTTTGTAATTGTTGGGACCATAGCTGGAATAATCTTGAATGGATGGCTCATTCCTAATATTCTTCAATTCTTCTATATAGTGACTAGCATTTACTCATTCATCTTTTCTGTTTCCATTGATTGTTGCGAAAGTGTGGGAGGCCCAATCCAAAGTTGATCACAGACTTTTGGAAGAAACAGTTATGGATTTCTAACACCAAACAATTTCTCCCTTTCCTTGGCCCACACTTAATCTGCAGAACATTTGACTGCAAAGCTCGCAACAGCACAGCACACCATCAAATAGGATAACATAAACAACACTCAAAAGACAGTGACGATTGACCAGGTGTTCGACGGCGGCACTTTCTCTCCCTATCACATTCGTTAACTCTCAGGCCGCTCTGACATTTCCATTTTCACACTTCAATTGACAAAATAAAATATCCCTGTTCTACTCTCATACCCTTAGCTCGGTGCAGGGTAATCACTTCTTCTCCATAGCAACATCACTCCTCTCCTCCTCTTCCATCCCTCCATCCCTCAGAAGGTTGGCTCATGATTGACTATGAGGCATAAACTACCGTCAGGTAGGGAGGGAGGAATACATACCACAGTGCTCAGCAGCATCTTTCTCCTTCTGGGGGTCACTTCTACAAATCACCTCGGGAAGGACAAACTTAAACTTCTCATTCCTCATTACTCTCGGTCTCTCTCTTCCTCTCATTCTACCTCTCTCTTTCTCTCTCCGTTTCTTCCCCCTCTCTCTCTCTCGTTCTCTCTCTCTCTCTCATTTTCACTCCGTTTCTTCTCGCTCTTCTCCTGCTTACTGTTCATACCTAAACAGCTCTGTGTCGGGCATTGTCTGAGAATCATTTCCCCATCAAATGATTGACTTGGCCGCATGTATTCTCCCAAAGTCTCAGCCATTTCATTTAGATGCAATGTTTGACTCATCAGCGTCGAGGGGTCAAACGGGTGCTTTAAGGGAGAGCCCGAATGGAGGTAAATTATACAAATTAACTGTCAGGCGAGACGGGGGCGATGGGGGGGAGATGATGAACCTGTGTAGCTCTATGAACCTCTGTGACCCTCCTCCTTCCTTAATGATGTATCTCCCAAGCCAAGCAGAGGAATCAGCTGATTGTGGGAGCAGATCTGTGTCTCGCTAAAGACGCTGCTAAATTCACTGCCTCCGAGTTGTACTATACGGAAACATGCTGAGATTTTACCAATCTGATGATGTCTTGCTTTGACGGCAGTTAATCAATCAAAATATTATTTTGAAAGAGTGGAAGGAAGAGAGGAAGTTGTTTTTTTCATTAGCTTTTCTCTAATAGAATAACACAGACCAGGGCTTATATCACAAGGGACTAATCGGAACAAGGCGATTGAGTCTTTTGTAAATGTAGTTGAATCCTGAGCATGTTTGTTTTTAGTTAGTGTCTTTTTCATGAAATAACTATGAAGTCCCATCAGTAAGAACTTGTACTGAAATGGTACTTACAATGAGGTCAGAGGCTCCTCTACCTATTATAAACATTCAGCCATTTAACAACAAGGACAAGGACATGTAGTACAGAAGCGTAGTCCTATGTTTTCAAGCCAAAACAAAGAAGTACTGTAGAAGGCAATGCTACAAGGCCTCAATGACATAAAGAGAGCATCAGCTCAGCCATCTGACAGAGAGAGAGCGAGAGAGAGGCCCGGGACTGGGAGAAAACAGATGGACAGATGAATGGTGGCCAGGTGTCACCCACACTGACTTCTCTCTTCTCTAGCTGACTGATGATGCTGATGTCTGCCATGTTTGGCAGGTCATTCACACAGATGGTCTGTACCTGGCTGCCCCACTGCCTCCTGGTCAGATGTGGGATGCCGTGCAGGGCATGACACACTAGCAACTCGAGCTGAGCATCTTCAGGAATCGGGTGCTCGAGCAGATGAAGCCTTCGACTTGGATTAGCGTTGGGGCCATTCTCAGCGACTACAAATCGTTGGTGGTTGGTGTATGAGTCGATGACCACATGGCTTTGACAGTCAGAAACTATTTCGTAAAATACCTCATTAATGAAATGCATTGCATTGCATATTTTTGTATGGGATTTAATTTTTATAAAACAGTTGGATATAGAGTACGTAAAAAAAAACGAGTCTATTTAGTTAGCAGTCTATCACAACCCAGCTAACTTTCTTGGACAACAAACAGCCATGACAAAAAGGAGTGCATCTCAGACATAATTATTCTCCTCTCACCCTCTCCCTCCTCAATAAAGGACTGCATGGCATTATCTTCTCTATAATAGAAGTCTCATTCCATTGATATAACAACACAGAGAGAGTGTTCATTGTGTTGGCTGATTTGAACTTGTTGGTATGCAACAAATACAGTAAACAGAGAATAGATTTGGCTATGATTGACCTTAGTTATATTGATTTTGGCGGGGGCTTCTGGTTTCTGGTTCTGGCTCTAGGTCTCTGGCTGGGTGTCTCTTTGTGTGTCTCTACAGCAGAGGCCAGAGAGCTCTGGACGCTTATAAAACAAACAGGGAATATGCTGATATTCTGAACAGAGCGGTCCTAATGCCCCAATTAGGGTTGCACATCAACACAGTACATCACAGAGCTGTAGCTACTCACAGACAGAAGGGCTTAGGAGTACATGTGAATAGTACAGTAGGCCAACTGTACTACTGTAACACACACATGTAGTACAATGTTTGAATGACTCAAGTGAATGCTCTGCACATACTTACTGTACTGTAAGCTCGTAATAAGGCAAAACCTCCTAGAATGAAAAATAAAACAATATCAATGCTCTACTTTTAAAATCCTGCCGTACAGTTCAGCGAACCGAGAGAACCGGGAGAGAACCGCTAACAGATAATGAGGAGGGCTCTTATGAAATCATCACGTGGACTTACGTACGTACCCCTTAAAAACACACAGCTACTGTAGCTAAAACTTGGGCTGCCTTCACGAGCCTCTCTACCAAATGGGTAACGCTGCAAGATTACAGACAAAGAGTTGCCTAATTAGACCCGAATCTCCTTGATTTGCCAGCGACGCTTAAAGGGAGGGGTTTGTTTAGCTGTTGTTTCTCTGAATCTCTGTGATCTAGGTCCAGTCTTACAGAGCTCTGAGCAAATGAGTAAAAGCCACTCTAGACCGAAGGCGACAATTGCAGAATAAGGATAAGGATGACCCCCTCGAGCTAGAGAACATTGTGCTGCTCGTGCTGTTATTATTATTCTCAACAAAGTTATTATGGCCCAAAAAGAAGTAAGGAGAGCAGAAAACAGCTTGAAGAGAACTTTAAGTTCATTGCATCATGGGAGAGGAAATGATAACGAGCTGAGGGACAATGAAAGGATAGAAACGTCGATAGTTGAAAAGGTCCTTTAAATTGTACAAAGTATTAGTTTCATTGTCAAGATATTTTTCTAATAAATAACCAGACTACAAAAAAATGTAGTCCCACAAGGCACTGACGTCATTTCAACGTCTAGTTTTGATTTACATTTGATTGAGTTGTCAACTAAATCAATTCAACCAGAATTTGAAGCCTGTCATTGGGATTTAGGTTTTTGTATTTTACAATCAGTTTTTCACGTTGATTCAACTTCATCACAGTGACTTTTTAAATGTTTTACAACATGGAAACAACATTGATTTAACCAGTTTGTGCCCAGTGGGTTGGTTCTCTGTTTGACACGACACACAAGGAGAGAAAAAACAAAGAGGGGGCGTATCAAAATCTCAAAACGGTATGGTTCTGTCAACTGATGGAATTCAATAGGACTCATCAACCTTTGTCTAGCAGACTAGAACATCTATGAGGTTTGGCCTATAGAGAAATGGTAGTAGTTAAACACTCCAGGAATAGTGCAATAATCGTATTTGCAGAATGTTCACAATGACTACATGTGATGTTACACAGGATTTACATTCCATGGTATTGGCACATTGAAACAGTCTCAAAGATTTACGAAAGCTCCTGTAGAAAATAAAATACAAGTACATTGACGAATCCAGTATCAACTAAACCAGTGGTAACCATAACAACAACTATTTTCACCACCTCAAATGAACCTTAAATGAACCCAAACATGCAATACAGGAAGTATTGTCGGAAATCTTGACACAATTCAGAATAATTAAAAGTTCTGTTTAGTGCAGTCACCACAGAACAGCTTGAATTCAGGAATTATATGCAAAACCATGAATTCAAGATCCCTGTCTTTGTCAGTTGTACGCTGAGAAAAACCAAGGGAATAATTGCCTATGATGGAAACACTGTTATTACGCACATAGATATGTCTCCCGGCATATGGATAATAATGGATGTAGATGATCCAACTCTGTCACAAAGTGTGTAACGGAGACAAGAAAGTGCTGTAAGCTCACTACACAGTTAGCTCGAAATGCCGCCAATAGTGCTATGGAATTGAATCAAGCGGGCGGTCATATGACAGCAAGGCAGAGGGCCCCGGGTTCGAGCCGTGGTACTGACAGTTCACCTTGAGTTGTACTCAGAGAGGGAGGAAGCTAATACTAATACTAAGAACATAAGCTACCACACTGGTGTCGGTGTTATGTGCAGACCAGTGTAAATCATCTGAAGTTGTTTAATCAACATACAGATAAAGCCAGTAGTTTGACCGGCAATATTGTGTATAGACCACATTTGCTACATTAACAACAGGCGTGAGAAGTATGACCACAAGACAATATGTGGTAGTGCTGTCATAACAACTGTAGGGTATTCTGGCTCCGGCAAATAGTATGGCTGGATCTATGATGCATAATACAATAATTCACTATTTATTTATTTGACTGTCCTTTACTCCTAGTGACAGAAGGTGCTGTCCGACAGTTGTGGTCCATCAGAGACATTTGCAGAGGGCTGTTCAATTCAGGCAGCACCTCAAGGCGTAACATTTCCTCATGTTTGTACAGTACATCATCATTCAAGCTGCCTGCCACATAAACAAACTACCTCAATGTGACCTTTTCAACTGCAGATCCCTTTTGCCTTTTAAATTTCAACCCTTTCTTCCCCTCCATTCCTTCAACAGCCCATCTGTTGTTCTATGAGGGGTGTTAATTTCACATCTCCCCCTCCACTCCATTCAATTGTTCTCTTCTGTCTATTCTTGCTCTTTTTCTCCAGGCCCCCGCTGCTACTGTTCATCAAACTGAAAAATAACTATCTTATGTCTCTCGCTTATCTTCCCCTCACCACTCTTCATCATATTACACCCATCCTTTCATCCATCTTCCTCTTTTCCTCTGCCCATCCTCCCCCCTTCCTCCCCCATGATGAGGGCGCCTGGCAGAAGCTGTCTTTATCCTGGACAGTGCAGGGCATGTTTCCCTTCTCTTGATACAGGCTACAAGTCCTAGCAGGAGATAGAGGGTGTGCTCTGGCCTTGAGTAATAACTCTATAGAAAGAGAGAGAGAGAACGAGAGAGAGAACGAGAGCGAGAGAGAGAGAGAGAGAGAGAGAATGAGAACGAGAGAGAGAGAACGAGAGAGAGAGAGAGAGAGATACAGTGGTGTGTATTCATGGATGCAAAGGGAAGCCCAAATATTTAACCGATAAAAAATACTGTTATAAAATAATGTCTCTTTCGTCTCTCTGCGTTTTCATAATTTTCCGTCGATTTGCAAGTGGCTGAATCTCACAGGAGAAATCATCTGAGCGAGGGAAATAGCGCCCCTCTGTCAGGAACTAAAGACTATGACATATTGTCGCCCTAGCATTTGATTGATTGATGCCAGCAAGCATTTGTCCTCCCTTGATAAAACATTTTCAAAAACAATTGCCAATCAGCGTTGAGCTGAGCTCAACTGTGGCTTGTCCTGGCGCAGCAAAGCAGTCCGCAAGGAAGGCCAGCTTAGATTTGGCTTCACACCAATCAAATCACATCCTAAGCAAAACGTCATCATTGTTTCTTGTCTGCTTGTGTTGATGTCCTGCAGTAGCTAGCTTGCTAAATCAGCCCTTTCCTAAGCCATAGATGGAGATGGGGATTTGGACTTGTGGTTTTGACTTACTTCTCTGTACAGGCCAATGATTATGACGATCATTCTGATCCAACCATGAACTCATATTGTGCCACTGGCCTGAGACAATTGAAGTTCAATATGTAGCCTAGATGTAGCCTAGTAGGATCACATGAACTAGCTAGCTAACGTAGCTGGTTCATTGTTGCCCATGTGAGGAAGTTAAGCTAGCAAGCATTTTAGCTACGTAGCCTATGACAACAAAAACAAAACGTGTACTGTATGACAGAGCCATATACTGTTTTGCCAACATGAAAGACGCGTTCAGTGTATGAAATTAAGCATACGGTATATAGCCTTGTTGATTTGATGATGTTGAAATGTTTAAGTTGAAATGGTGCCGGAATAGCGGAGGCAGTGCTCCTGTTGTCCTGGTGCTGACTTGCGGTTCTAAATCAGTAGTTGTTTAGTAAACGGTTGAAAACATTACTTTGCTTTACCATGCTGCAGGTCATATAACTGTGTGTTACATGCAGTAGACTTCATCGAACAGATGTTGCTCTCCGGTTTTTGATGAAACAAACGTATGTGCAGTTGAATTTATTCCCCCACTGTGTGTCTTGTCTTTTTGTTGTCACGGCCATACTGTATATGACAAATCAAATCAAATCAAATCAAATTTATTTATAAAGCCCCCCTTACATCAGCTGATGTCACAGAGTGCTGTACAGAAACCCAGCCTAAAACCCCAAACAGCAAGCAATGCAGGTGTAAAAGCTGTTACAACATAGGTTGTAACATGTTTTTTTTACTTCCTCTGTTATATTACCCACACACCACTACTGGAGAGATATAGAGAGAGAGATGGTGAAAGAGAGTGCCGCGGCCGACCATGCAGCTTCCAGCTGGTTTTTCTCCCTGGTGATTTCTCAGGCCCTGACATGACTGTCATGTATTTCATTGTTCACCTCTTTTGAAATCAAAAGCTGAATGAGGAGTGCAGACTGCCAGCCAAAAAAACTGTAGCATATCCAAGGTTCTGATAGAGGCCAACGGAGTGCACAGAGACACAGTGGTCTTGTGACATTCATCAAAAAGAGGCCCGGCCAAATTGGCACTGACTCTCTGCTCTGTACCAAAATACTGTATGATGGGGCAAACTGGTGCAATATGGTCTCCATTCATCACCCAGCTATACTGTAGGATTCTGCGTTCTGCATATCTATGAGGCTTTATCAATACGCACAATAATTGTAAAGTGCCTTTGGATCCCTGTATGAATGAAAGACTGTGAATAAAATGCACTGCACTAAATGTATTTAATCCGTCAGGTGTGTGAGATAGGCCCTCTCTGGCTGTTGTCGGCTGCACAGCAATCTATTTCAAACATTGAAAGGGGGAGTTGTATTCGTTTATGCTCCGGCTCGTGCTAAGCAATCATTTGTATGCGGAATCACAGAGGGCCAAAAAAAAACTGTGTAGCTTTGCTTTGTCCTTTCACTCAAAGAAGAGCCATTTTCACTTACATTTGGCCCCTCTGATTCAAACACATGCATTGGATTTATTACAGCATTTAATTTCAAATGACTAGGCAACAGCTTGCCTCGACTCGCCTTTTAATCAGTATGAAAGCGACATACGCTTGTACGGACAAGGATACTGTAATAGTAATCATATTTGCAAATACGATAAGCACCTCTGAAGAGCCCCATGAATGTGTGGCTGGACCACTATCAACCAAATGAGGTTACCGACACAGCTCGCTGGAGCAACCGCACGGCACGCGCTCAGAAGAGGCGGTAACTCAGAGTGTAAGACTGAGAATGAAACTCTGAAGAAACGCATCATCGTTGTCACAATCTGTATGACGTCTTGTTAAGCACATCATCGTTGAATAATCACAATCTGTATGAGGTCTTGTTATTCATATTTTTGTTCTATAACTTTTTATAGAAAAAAAACTGTATTTGTTTTTCTTTATAGTACAAACAAATAAGTGCGTCCAACACTTTCTGTCTGCATCTCACTGAACAAACACATACCTTTTCGGTTACCTTGGAATTGAAGTTGGAATAAAATGTTACCATTTTCTTAATACAAAAAAATGAACAAGATAAAGCACCAAATGGATATGCACACAGAGAGAGAGGAGAGAGCACGCGAGAGAGAGGAGAGAGCACGAGTGAGAGAGGAGAGAGGAGAGAGCACGAGAGAGAGGAGAGAGGAGAGAGCACGAGAGAGAGAGAGAGAGAGAGAGAGAGAGAGAGAGAGAGAGAGAGAGAGAGAGACTGTAAGAGAAGAAGGGAAATTAGGAGCTCTACACAGGCTGCATTTTTATACACTGCCTCCATGTCCCAAGAGACTCAGCCCGGTCTGAGTGCTGTCTTTGTTTAGGTGTAATTATGGGTAATGTAGGATGACAGGGGCACACAACCGCAAAATAGCCACCATTACATCGCTCAGCGAGTACACCAGATCATCCCTGCCCCTGACAAATACAACAGACAGGTGCACGCAACTTGAGTATGTGCACACACACACACACACACACAATCTACCCCCCCCCACATGTGTACATGTTAGATTAGTCATAAATAGCGTATACATACAGCAGGTAACAGAGCTGTAGATGACCTCCTGCTTTGTTCACAGTACACAGTAAGACACTTCAGTCATCAATACTGTTAGCATAAAAACGGTTGGCTGGTATGCCCTCACCCGTCTGAGCGGTCGGCTGTGAATGTCCTCACTCGCTACTACAATTATGCTGACTGTGATTTGGGTTCTGCCCCTCCACAGGATATCCCGTAAGAACAATGCTGATGCTTCTCCTTTCAGGGGTTTTGTTTCCTCTTCACCAACACACGTTAGGCACACACACACTTTTGGTCATATAACATGAATTTTGACTGGGAGTGAATCTTGGTGGAATAGTACTTGTGTTACTCTGAATGAATTGTGGTTCACGTTCACGTATTCTTGTTACTGTCCACAATAATGGTCCTCAGAGATGTGGGTCTTCTTTCCTTGGACAACAATAACACTGACCTGAGTGGGTGGGTGCGGTGTCCATTTACGCCTTTCCAAGTACTGTGATTGGTTGGGAATGGTAGAGCTATGATGGGTGAGGGATAACTAAGGTAGGCTGAACAGCCAAACTATCGGGACTCAACGAACACAGAAGGGACTGTGAGAGAAATATAGGTAGAGGAGGAGAGCAGGATGGCCTTTTTTTTTACAGTTCGATCCCCTCATTCTGACCAGTCTGACCAGGCGTGGGCATTCATATCCTGCTATGAGAGACCGTTTTAGCCCATGTCAATGCATAAGCAAACCAAAAAGAAGTAATCAGAGCGATTGAATGCATGCTCATGCCTTCCCATGTGCTTTACAGAGGCACAGTACTCTATGGCGCAGCTACTGTAAAGCCTCTGCACTTGACTCCTGTATTTGACTGTCAACACTTTATTTTCCCCTGTGTTGATAGATTTCCCCTAGCCTGCTCTGGTCCCTCTCCTGGCTTTGCGCTGTGTGGTGATATAAACAGACCAGGCCACATTGGGAGATGAACCTGTACTGTGAGACCCTTACAGTACAAGCCCTGCTGTACTGTAATGAATAATGACAAACTTCCATTCCCCATCCCCCACATCCTCTGTACTCCCTCTCTCTGCCACTGGATCCTCTCTGTAGCGCTCGCCCACTCCTCTCCATTCCACCCTCCCTCCCCTCTCTACTACTCCCTCTCCCTAACGCTTGGTAACCCACCTGTGGGTGACTGTGCACCCTACTAGCTTGTCCCCTGTTCTTACAGCACAAGGACCCACCCAGCAGTGGCAGAACAGAGCACACCTTGGGGAAACGCAGTTATTATTCAGTGGTAATGAGGATAATGCTACCGGAGGGGTGAAGAAGGGAAGAAAGAAGAATATCAAAGATAGATAGCTGGTGAGAGAGAGAGAGAGAGAGAGAGAGAGAGAGAGAGAGAGCATCTATCTACGAGAAACACCATAGGCATAAAGGTACCTATGCATGTACAGTATGTATGTTATTTAACACCTCTCCAGTGTGGTGGTGTGTGTGTGGCGGTGTTCTTGAAGAGTGCTTACAGGTCACATTGAGCTGTATCCCTGAGAGAGAATCCTCTCTTCCTGCCAGTCTCCAACATTAGCATTAGAAAATAACACATTATGCAATTGTATGCTTCATTATCAGTACCTGAGGGATATTTTGGTGGAAAAATGTCTGGGCTGCAGAAACAGAATGCCGCCCTCCATCTCCTCATCCTCCCTTCCACCCCCCACCCCCATCCTGTCTGGAGAGTAGATGAGTTTCTTGAGAGAGGCACCTGAATTGGCGCTGTCCACACTCCATTGGTGATTGCTCTGTGATTTTACGATTATTAGCAGATATGGGGCCTTTCGGTGGAGCGCAGGCTCATTCGTCAGGAAATCATTTCTCAGCTGTCCCACAAATCACAGGCACTGGCTCTGTGGCTCTGAGATCCTTCCCAGCCATATGGATCCTCTCACTGACTCTAGTTTCCAGGAGGGATGGAGACACACACACATGCACACAGACACACAGACAGGCATACACACACAGGCACGCACGCACACACAGACCACATCTTTCCCACAATAACTCATAACACACAGCCTCAAGAAATTGGCATGTTATTTAATTATTGAACGGTGGTTTAAACCCCTCAAAGTACTCATTTTTTCATGAGCTGATCCTGTAGCCAATTTGAATTAATTGCATGCGTTCAGAGGGGGATCGAGACAGTTCAGTTCGACAGGCCTATATTGAATATAACCCTGGTACAAGTATGCATTAGTTATCCATGGTATATGCATTTTCCATGAGCAATTTCAATTATGCATACACTTGTCTAGGCATTCCATCTATACAATCTGCATATCTTCTTATTCTCTGCCAGAGAGAGAGAGAGAGAGAGAGAGAGAGAGAGAGAATAATCCACAGTTTCCAACACTGCCAGCTCATGTAGCTAAAGTCCTTTGACAGTCCTTTAGCATTCACATACAATAAATTGGCTTCATGTTGGCTCCAATTATCATACTTGAGTAAAAGTAAAGATACTTTAATTGAAAATGTCTCAAGTAAAAGTGAAAGTGACCCAGTTAAATACTGCTAGAGTAAAAGTATTTGATTTTAAATATACTTAAGTATCAACAGTATGTAACGCCCAGGCCTGGGTTTACAGGCTAGAGCGTTTTGGGTTCATTTTGGTTTAGGGGTTTTCACAGTTCTATGGTGTCTAGTTCTATGTTGGGTTAATGGCTCCCAACTAGAGGCAGCTGAGTCTCGTTGTCTCTAATTGGGAACCATTTATATGTTTGGGAATTGCACCTTAGTGGGGTGGGTTATTGTATGTTCATAGCTGTGTTTGTTTGTTCATGTCATGTTTATGTTAGGCTTTTCGTGTTCGGTCGGGTTCTTGTCTAGTTAGGTTTCTACAGTCATGTCTAGTTAGGTTTCTCCGTGTTTCACTTAGATTTCGCCATTCATGTTTAGGTTTAGAGTTCTGTGTTCGTGTTTTAGGATTTAGCGTTAGGGCTCACGTCTGTTTCTTCGTTTATTGTTTTGTTTTCGTTCTGTCCCGTGTGTTATAATTAAATCATGTATTCTGGCTACATCGCTGCGTCTTGGTCTGTCCGTCCGGAAGATAATCATGACACAGTAAATGTAATTACCAAAATGTACTTAAATATCAAAAGTAAGTAAAAGTAGGATTCATTTCTAATTACTTATATTAAACAAACCAGTAGACACAATTTTCTAGTTTTTAAAATTTACGGATAGCCAGGGGCACACTCCAGCACTCAGACATCATTTACAAATAAAGTATTTGTGTTTAGGGAGTCCACCAGATCAGAGGCAGTAGAGGTGACCAGGGATGTCCTCTTGATAAGTGTGTGAATTGGACCACGTTCTGTCCTGCTAAGCATTCAAAATGTAACGAGTACTTTTGGGTGTCAGGGAAAATGTATGGAGTAAAAAGTACATACTTTTTTTTTAGGAATGTAGTGAAGTAAAAGTAAAAGTTGTCAAAATGATTAATTGTAAAATAAAGTACAGATTCCCCCAAAAATGACATAAGTAGTACTATAAAGTATTTTTACTTGAGTACTTTACACCACTGCTGCAATGTATGTATTCTATTTAGCAGTATTGTCACTTAACCTCCAAATCGGAAGACATTGCACAGCCATGTTGTGTATAGTACAGCAATGAGGTGTAGAATTGTCCAAAATGTTCTTAACATTGCAGTTTGAATAATGACTTGTGTAGCGGGAGGAGCCATTGACAGCCCAAACAGTGGAAGCACGCGCAAATGCTCAAACGCATACACATGTTTTTCCATCTTGCTGAGAAGAACCGTCTCACTATCTCCCCCTTTTCTCTCAGGGTGAGGAGGTGAGCAGGGGAGAGAAGACCGGCTCTCCTGAGCCTGTATAACACAGCTACATACCAGTCTCGGCTCCGTGTGCAATGTCTCACGGGTCCTGTCTCTGGGCGTGTTCGAGCACATCAATTTTATCTAGTCGGTGATCATTGGTGGTCACTGCCTTTCAAAGTTTGATGCATTATGGGGATAAAAATTGTTTGACTTGTGCCTACATATCTACTTCATGAACTTTACAAAAACCATGTGATCAAAGGTCATGCAGTTTGGTGAAGTCCCCTTCAAGTAGCTGCAGTTACTTCTCACCAACTGCACCACGCAGCCATCGTCTGGCTAGTGGGAGGCACTATTTGTCCACCAATCATGTGCCCCCAGGTGGTGAGGGTAGGTAGCAACACATCTGCCACGCTGATCCTCAACACTGGAGCCCCGCAGGGGTGCTTGCTCAGTCCTCTCCTGTACTCCCTGTTCACCCACGACTGCATGGCTAGGCACGACTCCAACACCATCATTAAGTTTGCAGACGACACAACAGTGGTAGGCCTGATCACAGACAACGGCGAGACAGCCTATAGGGGACAAAAAGGCTTCTCAACAGTTTTTATCCCCAAGCCATAAGACTCCTGAACAGGTAATCAAATGGCTACCCGGACTATTTGCATTGTGTGCCCCCCCAACCCCTCTTTTACGCTGCTGCTACTCTCTGTTTATCATATATGCATAGTCACTTTAACTAGACATTCATATACATACTACCTCAATTGGCCCGACCAACCAGTGCTGCCGCACACATTGGCTAACCGGGCTATCTGCCTTGTGTCCCACCACCCCCCCACCTGCCAACCCCTCTTTTACACTACTGCTACTCTCTGTTCATCATATCTGTATGTACATACTACCTCAATCAGCCCGACTAACCGGTGCCTGTATGCAGCCTCGCTAGTATTATAGCCTCGTTTCTGTATAGCCTCGCTACTGTTTATTTGTGGGGTTTTTTCACTGTCTTTTTACTGTTGTTTTTATTTCTTTACTTACCTATTGTTCACATAATACATTTTTTGCACTGTTGGTTAGAGCCTGTAAGTAAGCATTTCACTGTAAGGTCTACACCTGTTGTATTAGGCGCACGTGACAAAGAAACTTTGATTTGATTTGACCCACACAAAATCAATAAAAACCATGACTGAAACCTGTATGGCTCAGTTGGTAGAGCATGGCGCTTGCAATGCCAGGATTGTGGTTTTGATTCCTGGAGCCACCCATACATACATGACTGTAAGTCACTTTGGAAAAAGCGTTGGTTAAATGGCATACATTATAAGGGGAAGGTAGAGGGTTTCAAACCGTGGTGAATGGCTTAATGAGGCATGAAGAGAGGGCGGTCTCCTGCAGAGCAATTACCCGTCCCCAGGTAACATCAGACAGCTGTGGGCCTGGGCTGCTGCTCTAATGGAGGGGCTGGTGACAGGGAAGATTACAGGCAACACCATGCCATTAGCTATCACCAGTCCTTTACGGACTCTCAGACAACCCTGCACAAACAGCTAAATAACAATGAAAAGCCCACTATCAACCAACAAACATCCAACTGTTTGGTTGCCTCTTTGTGAGATCATGTGTGTGGGTTTGTTCCCTTTGAAAAGAGGCAAACAAAGCAGCATTCCTATCTCCCCTGACTATTCCTTGTCCGGCGGTAGGAGAAAGCTAATAAAACCAGAAGATTGGTTTTGTCATGCTGTGCAAGTAAAGGATAGACAGAATAGAGAAGTAGTGTGGTGCTTTGTGGCCTGATTGTGGGAACTGGTGAGTAAGTCAATCTTCTGCACACGTCCCATTAGCATTGGTTTCTGTACAACTCGTGCAACATTTCATCCTTCACTAGTCTACGACCTGACATGGTCTTCAGCTTTTGATCGTAAATCAGACGTGAAGAATTGGCCCTGTCAGAAACATGTTGCTGGGAAGGATTAGGGAGTGGACCTACAGGAGAAGAAAAGGTTCAGCATGTACTTTTACAAGGCTGTATGTACCTTTGCTTCAAAGCAATTGGGCACATATATAATACATATAGCATACCATATGGAATCATGGTGTGTTTCTCTATCTCCAGTAGAGTTCCAAAACTTTCCCCAAATTCCCAGATCTTCCAGAAAACCTGGCAGGATGAATTTCCTGTTTACTCCACCCTGCATCCCACTGCTGGCATGCTTCTGAACCTAAGCAGGTTGGTCCTGGTTGGTCCCTGGATGGGAGACCAGATACTGCTGGAAGTGGTGTTGGAGGGCCAGTAGGAGGCACTCTTTTCTCTGGTCTGAAAAAATACATATTCCAATGCCGCAGGGTAGTGATTTGGGACATTGCCCTGTAAAGGGTGCCATCTTTTGGATTGGACGATAAACGGGTGTCCTGACTCTCTGTAGGCACTAAAGATCCCATGGCACTTAACATAAGAGTATGGGTGTTAACCCCGGTGTTCTGGCAAAGTTTCTGATCTGGCCCTCAAACCATAATGGCCACCTAATCATCCCCAGCTTCCAATTGGCTCATTCTACCCACTGTAACTATTCCCCTGGACTGTTACTGTAAATGGGAATGTGTTCTCAGTCAATTTAACCTGTAAAATAAGGGTTAAAAATACATATTTACACATACAGTACCAGTCACAAGTTTGGACACACATACTCTTTCAAAGGTTTTTCTTTATTTTTACTATTTTCTACATTGTAGAATAATAGTGAAGACATCAACACTATAAAATAACACATATGGAATCCCAAAAAGTGTTAAACAATTCAAAATATATTTTTGAATTTAGATTCTTTAATGTACCCACCCTTTGCCTTGATGACAGCTTAGCACACTCTTGGCATTCTCTCAACCAGCTACAGCTGGAGTGCTTTTCCAACAGACTTGAAGGACTGAGCACTTGTTGGCTGCTTTTCCTTCACTCTGCGGTCCAACTCATCCCAAACCATCTCAATTGGTTTGGGGTCGGGTGATTGTGGAGGCCAGGTCATCTGATGCAGCACTCCATCACTCTCCTTCTTGGTCAAATAGCCCTTACACAGCCTGGAGGTTGAAAAACAAATTATAGTCTTACTAAGCGCAAACCAGATGGGATAGCGTATCGCTGCAGAATGCTGTGGTAGCCATGCTAATTAAGTGTGCATTGAATTCTAAATAAATCACAGACAGTGTCACCAGCAAAGCACCCCCACATCATCACACCTCCTCCATGCTTCACGGTGGGAACATACTTGCGGAGATCATCCGTTCACCTACTCTGCATCTTACTAAGACACGGCGGTTGGAAACAAAAATCTCAAATTTGGAATCATCAGACCAAAGTACAGATTTCAACCGGTCTAATGTCCATTGCACGTGTTTCTTGGCTCAAGCAAGTATTTTTATTGGTGTCCTTTAGTAGTGGTTTCTTTGCAGCAATCAGACCATGAAGGCTTGATTCACACAGTCTCCTCTGAATAGTACATGTTGAGATGTGTCTGTTACTTGAACTCTATGAAACATTTATTTGGGATGCGATTTCTGAGGCTGGTAACTCTTATGAACTTATCCTCTGCAGCAGTTGTAATTCTGGGTCTTCCTTTCCTGTGGCGGTCCTCATGAGAGCCAGTTTTATGATATCGCTTGATGGCTTTGCGACTGCGTTCTTGACATTTTCGGGATTGACTGACCTTCATGTCTTAAAGTAATGAGGACTGTCATTTCTCTTTGCTTATTTGAGCTGTTCTTGCCATAATATGGACTTGGTATTTTACCAGATAGGGCTATCTTCTGTAAACCACCACTACCTTATCGCGACACAACTGATTGGCTCAAACGGATTAAGAAGGAAAAAAAAATCCACCAATTAACTTTTAACAAGGCAGACCTGTTAATTGAAATGCATTCCAGGTGCCTAACTCATGAAGCTGGATGAGAGAATGCCAAGAGTGTGCAAAGCTGTCATCAAGGCAAAGGGTGGCAACTTTGAAGAATCTCAAATATAAAATAGATTTTGTTTACTGTTTTGTTTACTACATGGTTCCATATGTGTCATTTCATAGTTTTGATGTCTTCACTATTATTCTACAATGTAGAAAATAGTAAAAATAAAGAAAACCCTTGAATGATTAGGTGTGTCCAAACTATTGACTGGTTATCAAATGAACATTTGTGAGAAGACCCTCTACTCCTTGAGATGGTCTCTCTTTCGCCACCATTCAAGTGGGAATAGGTATGTCTCACAAACTCAACAAGCAGATATACACTGACAAAGATACTCACCCTGTTGTGTGTGGCTGAGCTAGCAGGAAGTAGGACAACATCTTCTTTACCAAAATGCATGCAGTCAGTGTGTGGAGTACAGAAGTTGGCATTGCTGAATGACACATATCCCTGGGGCGTCTGCTCTGCTGTGCTCTGTCCTCCACAGGGGGAAAGCCTGAAGCATCTTCAGATAGATATTCCACCACGAGTTATTCATAAAGGGATTAAACAAGCTGTCAGTCTTTACTCCCATCTCTCACACAAACGCCCACACACACAGCGTGCACGCATACACACACTCACTCACTTATTCACTCTCCCTGCTCGGAGTGGGACAAGGCAGGGTACACGTCTGTCGTCCTTCCCCTTTAACTCGGGAGACCTTGGCGGGACCAGTGGGCCAGGCCGGCAGTGACTCGCTAATTACACAGTTAATATAGAGAACAGAGGCTCGCAGGCAGCCGGGATGGGGCTGTGATAACTTTGGCAGTAAAGCCATCACCAGGCAGTGTAAACGCTGACCAGCGTGTCCTTGGAGGCTAAGGATGAGCAGGGAATTGACAGAGGGGTTGGAGGCATCCCGAGGGAAAACGACAGGGTGTGAGAGAGAGAGAGAGAGAGAGAGAGAGAGATACAGTGGTGTGCATTCATGGAGAGAAGAGATGAGGCCAGATACATTTACAGATGAATTGCATCTGGCTGTATGTGTGTGTGCTCCCAATCATACACACAGGCATACACATCCACACCGTTACAGTTACTTGTTACCTGTCCGAAATTATTTTGTATTACTTTCCCCTAGAAGAAGACAAAAATAATCCATCAAACACATTTGGTGTGTCCTTTTTATTAAATGTTTTATTTAACCTCTATTTAACTAGGCAAGTCAGTTAATAACAAATTCTTATTTACAATGACAACCTACCAAAAGGCAAAAGGCCTCCTTCGAGGACGGCATTAAAAATGAAAATAAATTAAATAAAACTTTAGGACAAAACACACATCACGACAAGAGAGACAACACAACACTACACAAAGAGAGACATAAGACAACAACATAGCATGGGAGCAACTAGGGCTGGGTGATATATTCGAGTTTATGTTTTAGCGCGATTATAACAGAATCGAGGTTCTGTTATAATGATGTAACGTTTTACAAATGCAGCATCTCACTGTCTTCCCTCCGTGTCCAATCATGTCCCAATTGTGTGAAAACACATGCACCGAGGTTATCCACCAATCACAACCCTAGACAGCCTTTCACAAATTATAACCCCGCCGAAGAAGTGTAGCAGCGGTAAGAATTCCACCAAAATGGAAAGTGAGGAAGCCAGTTCAGCCTCTTGTGAGGATGATATCATCCCCAAAAAGGGCAGCAATGTTTTTTCAGTAATATGGAAGTGGTTCTGGTTTGAGGTATGATGTTCAGCAAATATGTCACAAGACAATGGATATGAAAAGCAGCAGCACAACCAACCCCTTCCATCATCTGCAACACGCGGTGGAATGGGAGGAATGTGAGAGACCACTAAATGTATTTTAATTTTACCTTTATTTAATCAGGTAGGCTAGTTGAGAACAAGCTCTCATTTACAACTGCGACCTGGCCAAGATAAAGCAAAGCAGTTCAACACATATAACAGAGTTACACATGGAATAAACAAACATACAGTCAATAATACAGTAGAAAAAGAAAAAAATAAGTCTATATACAGTGAGTGCAAATGAGGTAAGTTAAGGGAGGGAGGGCAATAAGTAGGCCATGGTGGTGAGGTAATTACAATATAGAAATTAAACACTGGGATGGTAGATGTTCAGAAGATAAATGTGCAAGTTACTGGGGTGCAAAGGAGCAAGTTAAATAAATAAATACAGTATGGGGATGAGGTAGTAGGATGGGCTGTTTACATATGGGCTATATGCAGGTGTCACGACCTTCGGAAAGGACAGACCAAGGCGCAGCGTTGGGACAACGTAACTGGGACAAAAACAACACAAACAAAGATCGTAACGCTGAACATAACATGTCAAACAAAACAAAACTATGCTCAAACAATAACCCACAAACTCCTAATGAAAACCCCAAACATATATATGGTTCCCAATTAGAGGCAACGACACTCAGCTGCCCCTAATTGGGAACCATTACCCCAAAATAGAAATAGAACACCTAGAACTCAAAAAACCCTTCACCAAAAACAAAACCTAAACACGCCAGCCTAAAACTCTGGCCTGGACGTGACAGTACCCCTCCCCCCAAAGGCGCGGACTCTGACCGCGCCACAAAAGTCCATGGGGGGGGGGTCTTCGGGTGGGTCTTTTGATCCCAGGTGGCAGCTCCGGTGCCGGCGCCGGAGACCCTGGGCTATTAACCAGAACTCTGGTGCGAGGAGCAGGAACGGGCCGTGTAGGACTCATTACACGCACTTGGCCGTACTGGGCTCACGATGCGCACCGGGACTCTGGTGCGAGGAGCAGGAGCCGGCCGTGCTGGGCTCATGACGCGCACTGGGACTCTGGTGCGGGGAGCAGGAATCCTGGAGCATGGAGCAGGAATTGGTCGTGCTGGATCCACTACACGAACAGGGATCCTGGAGCGCGGAACAGGAACTGGTCGTGCTGGATCCACTACCCGAACAGGGATCCTGGAGCATGGAAAAGGGACTGGTCGTGCTGGATCCACAACACGAACAGGAATCCTGGAGCATGGAACAGGGACAGGACGTACTGGATCCACAACACGCAGAGGAGACCTGATGCGTATAGCCGACACCCCTCTCCCAGGTTGTTCACTCATCCTGGCTTCACTGATTAGGGGAGCTGGAATGTCGTGCACCGGGCTGTGCGCGTGAACAGGAGACACCGCACGCAGAGCCGGCGCAGGATATTTCGGTCCCAACAGGCGCACTGGAGACCTGGCGCGCAGAGCCTGCACCACTCCTCCAGGCTGCACACTCACCCTAGCCCGACAGATGAGTGGCGCTGGAATTTCGCGCACCAGCCTATGCATGCGCACTGGAGATACCGTGCACACAACAGCATAGCACGGTGTCTGCTCAGTACAACGCACCCTCCAACGCTCCCTCCAAAGAGCACGAGGAGTTGGCTCAGGAGTCCCTCCTGAACCGGCCAACCTCCTCGTGTGCCCCCCCAAAAAGTTTTTTGGGGCTGCCTTTCGGGCTTCCTAGCCAGGCGAGTCCCAACATACTTTTCTTTATCCGGGTTCCATGCTCCGTAATATTCCTCACAACAAACGAAGATCGTAACGCTGAACATAACATGTCAAACAAAACAAAGCTGTACTCAAACAATAACCCACAAACTCCTAATGAAAACCCCAAACATACATATGGTTCCCAATTAGAGGCAACGACACTCAGCTGCCCCTAATTGGGAACCATTACTCCAACATAGAAATAGAACACCTAGAACTCAAAAAACCCTTCACCAAAAACGAAACCTAAACACGCCAGCCCAAAACTCTGGCCTGGACGTGACAGCAGGTGCAGAGATCCGTGAGCTGCACTGACAGCTGGTGCTTAAAGCAATGTCGATTCCCAAAACGTCTGCTAAAAGACAAACTACCATACCCGCATTCTTTTCAAACGTTATCCCTTATGACAAGAAATGTTTGATGTGGAAGGAGATAACGGATGCAGTGACCTATTACATAGCGAAAGATATGGTTTGAATCTTTACAGTAGACAAGCCAGGCTTTAAAAAGCTGCTAGGTACAGTTGACCACAAATATCAGCTGCCAAGCCGCAAGTATTTCACGGAAGAAAACCGGCCGTGATTATACACTGCCACCCGCGAAAGAGTCGCAGAGAAGCTGGCTAGTGTTTATTTTTTTTCCACCACAGCCGATCTATGGTCGAGCAGAATGTCAGAGCCATACTGGAAATTGCTAAATGTCTACCTCCAGATGTCTTACTTCCCAGATGATCATACGGGTAAAGTAGCCCAGGGTCTCAAAGACTCTCTGGCATCGTGGAAGTTGATCGAAGACCGACAGGTGTGCATGACAACTGACAGCGGGAGCAACATGATAAAAGCATTGCGCTTTAACAACTGGACCCGCCTGCAGTGCTTTGGGCACAGGCTTCACGTCGCCATCGGTAAGTGTGACATTGGATAATTAAAGTGATTCAAAAAAGTTGTTCAGGCCAGCTGTAGGCTAATGTGTTAGTAGTTGTGCCATTCTGCCAAACCAATAGCAAATAACACAGGCTGTTTTAATTATAACAAACTAACTAAATTAATGCATTTTCAATCAAAATGATTATATAAATTACATATTCAAACAGCTAGTGGTCAAACATTCCTTAACAATAGAATAGACGTGTGGGTGTGTGTTGTTCATTTGGGTTGTTCATTTGTTTTGCACAAATAGGCCTTAAGGCCTTGTATATTTTTAAAATTTTAATAAAAAAAATTCAATTAAGAATTATGTCTTGGCCTATTTTAATTTGTTTAGAGAAAAACAAGAAATCGAGATATATATCGCGAATCGTCCAAACCTCTGGCCATATCGCCCAGCCCTAGCAGCAACACATGACAACACAGCATGGTAGCAACACAACATGATATCAACATGGTAGTAACACAACATGGTAGCAGCCCAAAACATGTTACAAACATTATTGGGCACAGACAACAGCACAACAAAAAAAAAAAATCTCATAATTTTTCTAATTTAAATGTTTTATTAAATCTGTCAGTTGTTTAGACTGTCTCCTGGACGGGGGGCTCGTAGCCGTTGGCCCTCTCCACCTTAGCCCCGGTGTCATCCCCTGAGGGCTTGGCTGCACTTCTGCCACCACCCTCACTGTGGAGCTCTATCAGTTTGCCTAACTAAAACTTGCGCTTCCTCAGCATCTTAACCTTCCTGACGTAGACATCGTGCAGGGGGTAGATGGACTGGCAAGCCTTCTCAATGTCCTTGCCAACGGAGTCAGGGATCAGCTTGTTGACGACTTCCTTCAGGTCGTTGGTCTGGACCTCACGGGTCATGATCTCCATCATCTTCTTCCTGATCTGACGGACCTGCTGGTGCTGGACGTACGATGTCTTCCTGATCTGGTTGGTGTGCTTCTCGGTGAAGCCAACGCAGAACAGACGTAGGAGGTAGCCGTCTGTGGTCTTCACGTCTGCTACTTCTTGACCATGGAGCACATCTTGTCACGGGTCAGGTCAGGTCCATGCCGTGGAAGTTGGTCAGGCAATTCTTACCCTGCACGTCTTCTGAGGTCAGCTTGAACATGCGGAAGACCACCTTATCGTTCTGCAGGTTCAGCAATGCTCACCTCAAACACACGTCCCTTCAGACCATCAGAAGCGATTCTGGTTCCCTGAGTCCTGGAGACCAATGTCTTGTCAATGTTGCGGATGTTGAACATAGCGGGTGCCTTGACCTCATACCAGTCCTTCTTGGAGAAAGGGTCGACAATATTATTTTTGTACCTTTTTTGCCACCTTTGGTCAGCCTCTTCTTCTTGCCGACTGCCATATTGGCTACTGGGAGTGAAAGAGGAGTGGTCATTGTAGTGGTCTCTGACTTGTGGTCAGACTCGCTCAGGTGGAACAAACTTAAACCTGCACCTTTTTCAATGCTGAATTGAATGTCATTGATAAAACAGAAAGGTTTTAAAAGTAATCTAAAAGTAGTCATCTATTTTTTCAAAAGTATCTGTAATCACCCAAACACATGCTGCAAAAACATAATCAGGCAGTCAACACGTGCAGATGCAGATAAATGTACTGTATCAATGTACTCTATCAATGTACTGTATGTGCATAACTTTCATACCCCTTCCTCTCCTAATCAACATATATTTGCACCACAACACTCTATAGGAACCTGCACTGTAAAATGATAAAAACACTGCCATTTTACATTAAATTACTGGTAGCACAGTAGCCAGTAGGTTACTTTAAATGTACAGTAGAATACTGTCAGCACAGCAGTAGATTTACAAGAGCTTTACTGAAACACAAATTTACAGCATATTACTGTAACACTTGACTACAGCAACATTTACATTGCATTACTGGAAGCCCAGTGATTAGTAAACTGTTGCAGATTCACAGTGCAGGCAGTTAGTGCCAATGAGGGACAGTATTTCTAATACATGTATTTGATATAGGTATTGATATAGGTATTTCAGTAGTATTTTCAAATACAAAAATAAACTTGCAAAAAGCCTACTGAACTACAACAACATTCTCGGTAACGGTATCATAATCGTATTACTTCATATGACTGTGATATGGTCTTGTTTATCTACAGTGAGGGGAAAAAAGTATTTGATCCCCTGCTGATTTTGTACGTTTGCCCACTGACAAAGAAATTATCAGTTTATAATTTTAATGGTAGGTTTATTTGAGCAGTGAGAGACAGAATAACAACAACAAAAATCCAGAAAAATGCATGTGAAAAATAAATTAATTTGAGGGAAATAAGTATTTAGCCTACTCTACTATAAGAAAGCAAATGCTACTGTAATTGTAATATTGGTATTTTACATGTGATAGGTGCAAGCAGATTTGGCTGATAGGTATTATTATTTTACAGCATATTTAATAATAATTGTTGTTTTATATCACTTGCACTTCAAGAGGCCCAAACAAAGGCTTCCAAACTGGATGTGATTGCAGGGCAAAACAGACCAAAAGGACTTGGCAAAACCCTCAACCAGTAATGGATTAAGATTTGCTGCCACTCGATGCATGCCTCGAAATGAGCCAGTGATTCTTTTTCCGCAATGTACCATCATTTACAGAATGCTGTAGTAAATATACAGCACAACTGCAATACAGTACTTTATTGTTAAATTGTATTGGAATAAAATTACAACATTTGCTAACAGTGTATATGTGTTGCACCCTTAAGTGAGAATGCTGTACCCCCACAAAATACAGTACTATTCAGTCTTTTTGTAATCTAAAAACGTTGTCCTGTAAATCTACAGTAATTTACTGGCTGCTACTGTGATGCCAGTAACTTACTGTAATTCAGGGCATCCCACAGAATACAGTGCCATACTTTTTTTTTCCATTAACATATTTTGAGGCGTGCCTCTATTTGTTACACCCGTTAACTGAAAGGTGATAGTAGTTCTCTAACTATTTAATGTGTGGGGGGGACAGATCAGAGTGGCAGCAAGTCTCTAACCTTTACTGGTTGAGCACTAAGCCATGTCCTTTAGATCAGTTTTGAAGTGATGGGAAACCAAGGATTTCTGAAGGCTTCGGCGCTTTCACCAAATCGTGCCTAAAAACGGTTCCTTTACTCGGAGCTTCATTATCTGTTCACAATGCACATTAGTGACATCCGCTAGTCAGCAATAAGTAGCAGCGTTTGATTATCAGATAGAGATATTTTTTCAACAGGGTTTTAATTTTTTTTAAATAGTGTGCATTCAACGGGATTTGACTTCATACCCTCAATGTGCTATAGTTCCCTTTTTTTTTGTATAAAATCCTAACTATATTTGTAAGTACGGTGTCCAGTAGAGGTCGATGTATGTTAGCAGCTTGGAATAAAAAAAAACACCCGGAACCATGGCGAAATCATTGGGATCTCGCATTTTGCAACACACAGTTTGAAAAAGCATGTGATCAAACGAAGCTTCGGAGGTCATTGATGACCTACTTCTGATAAAGTGATAGATGCATCGGCGCACTGCTTCGAAAGATAGCTGCTTAGCGATTTAGACACATGCCTCGGAGCTCCGGTATCAAACGTAACGTCATTACTGTTTTTCTGTGTAGTCACTGCCAGTTTAGAAGCCTTTGTTAAGGCCTCTACAAGTGCAAGTGATATAAAACAAATAATATGAATTAGTGTGCTGTAATATATAATTACGTATAGCAGCCACACATGTCCCTGGCTGGCACAGAACCTTCCCTATAATCTGCCATTTGACGGGAGAGAGAGAGTGTTGAGCACAGATTGCACTCTCTGTGTGATCTACAAAAGCATCATCCCCCCTATTCCCATCTAGCCCTGGAGGAAACAGACAGGAGTTGGTGGCCTTCAGGAACATCTGATAACAACAAATTAATTCAGCCAATCAATGTTCGTCAGCGCTGAGGCTCCAGGTCAGGGACCGCGCGGAGGGGGTCTGAGTAGAGCACATGCTCTTGACAGCACAGCAAGACAAGGGCCTAAACTCAGACACACACACACACACACAGACAGGCAGACAGACAGAAACACACACACACACCAGATCATGCCGGATAATGAATGATTGATATACAACTTCCTCTTTATGCAGAAATCAAAAAGGAAAATCCAAGGATGTCGAGACCGGATAACTGAAACACAGCTTGGCTTTACCTTCAGCTCTATTTCATTTTATGTCATGGGGGATGGGTGTTGGTTATGCTGTTGAGGAAGATGTCCAGACGTATTTTGGGTGTTGAGGAACTACAGGGGTTCCTTCTGTTGCATATGATGGTTTGAGATAGAAAGCAGAGTAGGAATAAACACGTAGCATGATGAATGCTGTTCATGAGACTAAACTGTAACAGGGGTTCTGCCCCCCCCACACGCTTTTTGCCATGCGTCTGAGTGTGACATCAGGTGAGATCACACTGACAGTTCCACTCCCGCTCTCCTCCCACCACCATCACACCCACTTTCCCATATGGTATTCACACATAGACGCACACGCAGACACCATGCAGTAAACTCATTAGTACATCATCACCATCCTCCAGGTTCACTGCCACAAAACAAATGAACCGTTCTGGAGAAATGCTGGTGAAGTGTTTTTCGTTTTTCGCTTTCTCTCTTTATCTCTCTGACACATCCCTCTTTCCCTTCTCTGCCTCTCTGTCTCGCTCTCTTTCTCTTTCCATCTTTTGCTCTTGTCTCCCTTGCATTAGTGAGGTCTCCATACAGTGAGTCATCCCTGAGCATGTGAACAGAGCTGTCTTCTCTTCCTTTTATCCTATAATAATCTCCTGAATCGTTACCTGAGGGCCTTAGATCCCCGCGCAGTGCAACATGCCATACAGCTCCACTGTGCCCAGACCTCAGTGGTCCTAATTAGGCAAAATACCAGTGGAGAGGGGGACAAAACATGGCTCTCAGTACTCCTGCCCACAATGGAGCTGCTGGGAACACTTGGGGATATCACAGGCAATTTGCTGCACAACTCAACTCCAATTGCCAAACAGAGGCTATTCAGCTGAGCATAGCTAGTAAGTGACAGTGTTTCATGCACATAAAACGCCAATGGGTGGTGCGTGAGATATCAAATGAAGAAGACAAGCCATGTACGATAGCTTTTTTTGTATAAAGGGCAGGTAGCTGTCGCTCCTCCTCTCCTCTCGAGACCTCATCAAGATGGATCAGACTCCGACTCAAATCAGATTCAAAGGCTGTGGGGAGCAGCTTGGTTCCCTGGCCTATGCTGATCGTCATAGTGACATTTTTAAGAACTGATGTCACATAGCTGGACAATTTCCACTCTGGTCTTTTTACGACAGATAGACAGGTTGGTTGCATTTCTCACACAATTTATTATATCGGCCTTGACATCGCAAGAGAAAAAGCACATAATATATTCCTCTGTAAAGGCTGTCTGAGGACGCAGCTTTGAAGACACTATTAAGGAGAAGTGATACGGGACATTTGAATTCCAAAGTGAAATGAGCGGCCTTCCATCCAAGCAGACACAATAGTAGCATCCCATTCCATGGAACATAAAAGTGTACCCGCCAGTGTGCAGCCCACCGCTGAAAAAGTTCATAAAAGCAAGAGGAACGGCTAGTCAGCTACATGGTACCTGATGAGGTACAACTAAGAGAGTAAATCACCATGCCTAGTGCTGTGTGTGTGTGTGCGTGCGCGAGCGTGCGTGTGTACGTTCGTGCTCCCTCTCCTAACACCAGAAGTGTACGGTAATTGCGTTTGATTGGATTTTCTGGCCAACTGGATCGGTTTATTGCCATGAATCACAGGTCGTGGTTCGGCCGCTGATGGCTTTTCAGTGAGACGTGTGTTTGTCGTTCACACACGCAGGTTATGTTTATCTATCATTTATTCCCCCCCCCCAAAATGTAAAAGTGTGTGCCTGTGTATTACGATTGCATAATGAAGTGAGGAAGGTTCAATCTCAGGCATAACAACGGCATGGTTTTGGAACGGTGTAATTAGTGGTTGAAAAAGAGTACCACTTTGAAAGGGTTTAATTAGCCCTATACACCTACATGTTTACTGCTGCTTGGCTGCTGGTACTAAATCCGTTGGCTCAACAGTCAACATGACCAGGAGTTATTGAAAAATGCTAGAATTTAAGTAAATAAATCATGTTGGAGGGGGCAAGAGGTTCAGTTGCGTCAACAGAATAATTTCAAGTCTATAATAACTTCCATAAAACATTTTTCGAACCTTTATTTAACTAGGCGAGTCAGTTAAGAACAAATTCCCGGCCAAATCCGGACGATGCTGGGCCAATTATGCACCGCCCTATGAGACTCCCTGGAGTGATACAGCCTGGAGTCAAACCAGGGTCTGTAGTGATGCCTCTAGCACTGAGATGCAGTGCCTTAGACTGTTGCGCCACTCGGGAGCCCAGAGGGGAATTGTCCAGCTATGTGACATCATTACCGTACATGTCAGTATCACTATTTAGACCACTTCAAATAGGGACAGGAGTTTTTCTAGACCAAGGCATGACCCAACTAGAAAAAAAACAGACCCTAGTTCTAGCCTGCGAGTTGTTCCTTGTCAGGTCAGTTAGTTAAACTCAATATAGCTACAACACAAACAATCATACTCTGAGAAACCAGAGCCTGACAGAAAAGCACAACAGCTCATTTACACCCTGATGGTGCGATGGGATGAGAGCCTTATCACACATCCATTTGTATTACAGTGGGCTAGCAGGCCCCACTCCTTCTATTTGCCTTTATAGATTTGTTTTTGATGGAGCGCTATGCTTGTGCCACCTGCCAAATGGCTATGGCAGAGGGACCAGTCGAGAGCTAAATAGCTTTTTATTTGCAGGGCGGATAAATGAGATAGCTCACTGTAAAAGGACATAACCAATCAGCCAGTGGTATCAGAGCAGGACATCCTCAAATGAAAACAACAAACCGTCTGCCATCTTATTGGAGTTTCTTGTTGGATTTCTATTACCCAATCTCCTAACAGATATCTCATTTAACTCTGGTCAAAATGAGCCATCGGAATCAATTAAGTCTTGGAGTGTGTGTTTATTTGCCAAGCAAAAGAGGTAGCACGCATACACACCCACAGTGGCCAATAAAAAACAGGAGAACTTAAATTTGTGCAGGAAAATGCAGGAAAAATATATATATATATTTCACCTTTATTTAACCAGGTTGGCCAGCTGAGAACAAGTTCTCATTTACAGCTGCGACCTGGCCAAGATGTCTGTTAAACAATAAGGTATCTATTTGGGAGCTATGATGTTGAATGTCGACCCAGTGTCTATCCACATTGAATCCCAAACTCAGAAAACGATTACTCTAGTCTATCCCCATTGAATCACAAAAACTCAAAAAACAACACTCTTCAGTGACTCTCTATATGCCGATAATTCCCTCTGTTATTTCAGATGTAGCTACTTGCATCTCTTCGGCATTCTCCTCTAGCAAATTACCCCAACTCTGACTGTAACCACTCATTCAATCCCCACTCAATAGTTAAAGGAAGCAATCAAGCTCAATGCCAAATTAACACATTTGAGCTGGATTCAAAGTAGAGCTGGATTCCAGGCACTCAGCAAAAAGGTGGGCTTTTGTTATGAAAATCAAAATAGATTTGTCATAGATTTGTCAAATTGTCACGACTTCCGCTGAAGTCGGTCCATCTCCTTGTTCGGGTGGGGTTCGGCGGTCGATGTCACCGGTCTTCTAGCTACCGTCGATCTACTTTTCAATTTCTATGTGTGTTGTCTTCATTATACACACCTGGTTTCTATCCCATAATTACATGTTCCTTATTTAAACCCTCTGTTTCCCCCATGGTTTTGTGCGTGTTTGTTCTATGTTAGATGATCTTTAATTGTGTGCTTGTATTTTACTACCAATTTTGGTAGTTTGTATTTTGAGTAAATATACGTGAATACTCATCTCCGTTGTCCTGCTCCTGACTCTGCTTACCTGCTACACTGAGACACCTGACAGAGAACACAGCCCTCCTCTGCCAGTCGAGGAGCGCATCCAGCAGCACGCGACCATGTTGCAATGTCTCAGCACAGCCATGGATCGCGTGCTGCAAAATCTGGAGGTTTTCCAGCGCCTCCACCATCATCACAACCTCCCACTCCACAACCCACACCTCTGTCCACCCCTCCTTCACCTGGTCCCAGTGGGATTCGTCTTGCGCTCCTGAGGGAGTATGATGGGATGGCTGCCGGGTGCCAGGGGTTTCTACTCCAGCTGCAGCTCTACCTGGCGACCGTCCACCCGGCTCCTTCGGGACGCTAGAGTGTGTCCGCCCTCGTCTCCTGTTTATCCGGGAAAGCCCTGGTGGATGGTCAAACACTGCCCAGAACTCCTTGTAGTGGTCCAACGCCGCTCCGTCCTCTCCCCATAAGGCGTTGGCCCACTACGAGGAGTTCTGGGCAGTGTTTGACCATCCACCTGAGGGTAGAGCGGCAGGTGAACACCTGTTTCACCTCAGGCAGGGGCCGAGGAGCGCACAGGACTTTGTGCTGGATTTCCGAACCCTGGCCGCCGGCGCGGGATGGAATGACAGGGCCCTGATCGACCATTTCCGGTGCAGTCTGTGCAAGGACATTCGGCGGGAGCTGGCATGCAGGGACACCACTCTTACCTTCGACCAGCTGGTGGACCTGTCCATCCGGCTGGATAACCTGCTGGCCACCCGAGGACGTCCGGATCGGGACCTGTCATATCCATCTCCCAGCACCTCTGCTCCGACGCCTATGGAGCTGGGAGGTGCTGCGCTTAGGGGGACCGGAGGAGGGGCCATTCCCTGCACCATCTGTGGCCGCAGAGGGCACACTGCTGGTCGGTGTTGGGGGGGTTCCTCAGGGAGTCGAGGCAGCAGGCAGGGCACTGTTGTGTCATCCCAGGTGAGTAGGCACCAGACTCACCCAGAGCCCCCTGTTGCTCACATGTTTGTGTTTATAGAATTTCTGGAGTTTTCCCCACATTCCCAGAATAAGGCCCTCGTAGATTCAGGCGCAGCTGGGAACTTTATTGACCGTTCATTTGCCCATAGTTTAGGGATCCCCACTGTTCCTGTTGATATCTACTTCCCTGTGCATGCCTTAGATAGTCAACCATTATTATGGAGGGAGGCCACCACTCCACTAAGTATGGTTACGCAGGAGGGTAATGAGGAGAGAATCAGTCTCTACCTTATTGATTCTCCTGCATTTCATGTGGTGCTGGGCCTACCCTGGTTGGCCTATCATGACCCCAATATTTCGTGGCAACAAAGGGCTCTCAAGGGATGGTCACGAAAGTGCTCGGGGAGGTGTGTAGGTGTTTCCTTCTGTGCGACTACGATGGAAAATCCAGATCAGGTCTCCACCATGCACATCCCCTCAGAATATGTCGATTTGGCGACTCAATTACCACCCCATCGACAGGGGGATTGTACAATAAATCTCCTGGTAGAGTCACGTGTATCCTCTGTCACAGGAGGAGACAGCGGCTATGGAAACATATGTCTTCGGCCCTCCACTTCACCTGCCTCCTCAAGTTTCTTTTTTGTGAAGAAGGATGGAGGTCTGCGCCCGTGTATTGACTATCGAGGTACAGCTACCCGCTACCTCTCATAGCCAGTGCGATTGAGTCAATGCACGGGGCGTGCTTCTTCACAAAATTGGATCTCAGGAGCGCTTACAATCTGGTGCGTATCTGGGAGGTGGACGAGTGGAAGACGGCATTTAGTACCACCTCATGGCACTATGAGTGCCTCGTCATGCCGTACGGGTTGATGAATGCTTCATCAGTCTTCCAGGCATTTGTAGATGAGATTTTCCGGGACTTGCACGGACAGGGTGTAGTGGTGTATATCGACGACATTCTGATTTACTCCGCTACACGCGCCGAGCATGTGTCCCTGGTGCGCAAGTTGCTTGGTCGACTGTTGGAGCATGACCTGTAAGTCAAGGCTGAGAAATGTCTGTTCTTCAAACATTCTGTCTCCTTCCTAGGGTACCTTTGTCAGGGGTGGAGATGGAGAGTGACCGCATTTCAGCCGTGTGTAATTGGCCGACTCCCACCACGGTAAAGGAAGTGCAGCGGTTCTTAGGGTTTGCCAACTACTACCGGAGGTTTATCCGGGGCTTTGGTCAGGTAGCGGCTCCCATTACCGCACTGCTGAAGGGGGAACCGGTGCGACTGCAGTGGTCAGCTGAGGCGGACAGGGCTTTTGGTCACCCGAAGGCTCTGTTTACCTCGGCTCCCGTGCTGGCTCATCCGGATCCCTCTTTGGCATTTATACTGGAGGTGGACGCGTCCGAGCTGTGCTGTCTCAGCGCTCGGGTACGCCACTTAAACTCCACCCCTGTGCCTTGTTTTTGAGGAAGCTCAGCTCGGCGGAGCATAACTATGATGTGGGGGACCGGGAGCTGTTGGCGTCGTAAAGGCTCTGAAGGCGTGGAGACATTGGCTTGAGGGGTCTAAACACCCTTTTCTCATCTGGACTGACCACCGCAATCTGGAGTACATCCGGGCGGCGAGGAGACTGAACCCTCGCCAGGCAAGGTGAGCCATGTTTTTCACCCATTTTGTTATTACCCTATCCTACAGACCAGGTTCCCAAAACACTAAGGCAGAAGCACTGTCCCGGATGTTTGACACAGAGGAGCGGTCCATAGATCCCACTTCCATACTTCCGGCCTCTTGCCTGGTGGCACCGGTGGTGTTGGAGCTGGACGCAGACATCGAGCGGGCGTTACGTGCAGAGCCCACTCCAGCTTAGTGTCCAGCTGGGCGTCTGTACGTTCCGTCTGCTGTCCGCGACCGTTTGATCAATTGGGCCCACGTCACCCTCTGGTTATCCTGGCATCGTCGTACAGTGTGCTGTCTTAGTGGGAAGTACTGGTGGTCCACCTTGGCTGAGGACGTGAGGGTTTATGCTTCCCCCTGCTCGGTGTGCGCCCAGTGCAAGGCTCCTAGGCACCTGCCCAGAGGGAAATTACAACCTCTACCCGTTCCACAACGGCCATGGTCGCACCTGTCGGTGGACTTCTTGACGGCTCTTCCTCCGTCACAGGGAAACACCACGATCCTGGTCATTGTGGATAGATTTTCTATGTCCTGCCATCTCCTTCCTTTGCCCGGTCTCCCTACGGCCCTACAGACTGCGGAGGCTCTGTTCACCCACATCTTCCGGCACTACGGGGTGCCTGAGAACATAGTCTCTTATCGGGGTCCCCAGCTTACTTCCAGGGTCGGGAAGGCGTTCATGGAACGTCTGGGGGTCTAGGTCAGCCTCACCTCAGGTTTTTACCCCGAGAGTAACGGACAGGTAGAGAGAGTTAACTTCTTAGGCAGCGGCTCCCGTGGTGACGGTTTTGGAGAGCCTGGCGTGCCCAAAGTAAAATGCCTCCCATTCAGTCCCAGAAAATAGGATATGCACATATTTAGTACCATTGGATAGGAAACACTCGGAATTTTCTAAAAGTGTTAACATTTTGTCTGTGAATATAACAGAACGGATATGGCAGGCAAAATGCTGAGGAATTTCTGTCCTGGAAAAAGTGGTTTTGACAGATTGCCTCATTTAGAGCCCCTCCCTTATGAAAATGCCCATATAAGGGCATATGAATGCAGTACCTATCGCTACCTCTGGATGTCAGCAGTCTCGAGAAAGTGTTCTGATTCTTTTTGATGCTTTTAGAGCAGAGAAGAAGACGAATCAGGTAGTGGACACACAGAATGTCAATAGAGGAAAAGGCACACTCCCGGCTGGCGAGCGCTGTAGTTTTTTCTGTTCTTATTGCCCAGTTTATATTCCGGTTGAAATATTATACTATTTATACATAAAAGTGTTCCTAAGGATACATTTAAAATTATGTTTGATTGTTCTTGGACAAGTTTATAGGTATAAGTTGAACGAGTTCTCTTCACGTTTCAATGGACGATTGGAGGCTCTATTTTCTCATTATAAGCCCTCAGCAGAAGTTCTTCAAAAGGTAATTGATTTGTTTTCGCTGTGAAATGTGTTTTGTGTGAACCGCATGGTTTATGAATTTATGGTAATGGGAAAAATATGTGGGGTGCTATCCTCAATCAATCAAATGTGGTGCTTTTGCCGTAAAGCCTTTTTGAAATCGGACAACGCTGTGATATTGCCAAGAAGCAGAGCTTTTGATGACTATGAAACACTTGTATATTGATGCATGTTTAATAATTAAACTTTTGGATTTTGAATTTGGCGCCTTGCATTTCGCCCCACCGCTCCCTAAGAAGTTAACCAGGATGTGGGTAGGTTTCTGTGGTCATATTGCCAGGACCGGCCGGGGGAGTGGGCGGCTTTCATCCCCTGGGCAGAGATGGCCCAAAACTCACTCCGCCACTCCTCCACTAACCTCTCTCCCTTCCAGTGTGTACTAGGTTATCAGCCGGTTCTGGCACCGTGGCATCAGAGCCAGATCGAGGCTCCTGCAGTGGCTGAATGGTTTAGGCGCTCGAAGGAGACACCTGCAACGGGCTGAGTTGTGCGGGATCTGGCTCTCGACCCGAAACCTGCCCCTCCGCCTGCCCTGCCGGAAGCTGGATCCGCGGTTTGTGGGGCCATTCAAAGTCCTGAGGAGACTCAACGAGGTTTGCTATAGGTTACAACTTCCCCCAGATTACCGTATTAACTTCTTGGGGAGCGGCAGCAGAGGTGACGGTTTTGGAGAGTCTGGCGTGCCCAAAGTAAAATGCCTGCCACTCAGGCTCAGAAAATAGGATATGCACATAATTAGTACTATTGGATAGGAAACACTCTGAGGTTTCTACAAGTGTTAAAATAATGTATGTGAGTATAACAGAACTGATATAGCAGGCAAAAACCCGGAAATCCATCCGGATTTGCAGTTTTTTTTGTAAATGACCTTCTTCTCCAGGCTGCCTATTCATTTGTATTTTTACTAGGACTGAGACTGCAGTACCTATGGCTTTCACTAGATGTCAACAGTCTTTATACAGAGACTGGAAGGTCTAGCAGTAAGCAGAATGGATAGGAAGAGGAAGTAGTCAGGGGACCACTTTTGTTTACAACGTTTGTGGTAGCGAGATTGTGAGCAGCACCACTTTATTTTCCTTTCCTATTGTTCACGTTATCGTCTGGTTGAAATATTACAGTAAATATACATACAAGGATACCTAAGGATACATTGTAAATGGTGTTTGATTTGTTTGTAGAAAGTTTATAGGTATAATTTGAACGTGTTCTCTTCACGGTTCAATGGGCGACTCAACGGTGGATTTTATGATCATAACATGCCAACCAAACGGAGATTTATGGATATAATAAATTACTTTTTCTAACAAAAGAACCATTGGATGTCTTCGTTGGACACTTGGGAAGCCCTAAGCAGAAGTTCTTCCGAAAGGTAAGTGATATTTCTTAGCTCTTATATGGGTGTTGTGTGACCCGCGCTGGATATGAATTTATGCTAATGTAGAAAATATGTGGGGTGCTATCCTCAAACAATCAAATGTTGTGCTTTCGCCGTAAAGCCTTTTTGAAATCTGACACCGCTGTGATATTGCCAAGAAGCAGAGCTTTTGATGACTATGCAACACTTGTATATTGATGAATGTTTAATAATTCAACTTTTGGATTTTGAATTTGGCGCCTTGCATTTCACCGGGTAGTGTCGGGAGTGGCCCGCTAGCGCGTCGCTACACCCTAAGTAGTTAACCCCTCGTTCCATGTGTCTCTCCTCAGGCCGGTGGTGGCTGGTCCACTCCAGGAGACTGAGGTGGACATCGAGGGGGCCCTGGCGTATGCTGTACGAGCCATCTTGGACTCGAGGCGCCGGGCGAGGGGGCTTCAGTACCTCGTGGAGTGGGAGGGGTACGGTCCGGAGGAGAGATGCTGGGTGCCGGTGTAAGACATACTGGACCCTTTTTTACTACAGTAGTTTCTCCGTCCTGATCGCCCTGCACCTCTTCCTCCGGGTCGTCCCCGAGGCCGGTGTATGCGCGCTGCTGGAGCCGCGCGTCAATGGAGGGGGTACTGTCACGACTTCCGCCGACTACGGTCCCTCTCCTTGTTCGGGCGACGTCACCGGTCTTCTAGCTACCGCCGATCTACTTTTCAATTTCTATGTGTTTTATCTTCATTATACACACCTGGTTTCTATCCCATAATTCCTTATTTAAACCCTGTGTTTCCCCCATGGTTTTGTGCGTGTTTGTTCTATGTTAGATGATCTTTAATTGTGAGCTTGTATTTTACTACCAATTTTAGTAGTTTGTATTTTGAGTAAATATACGTGAATACTCATCTCCATTGTCCTGAGCCTGACTCTGCTTACCTGCTACACTGAGACACCTGACACAAATCACATGGGGTTGATACAATTAAAATCAAATCAAAAGTTATTTGTCACATGAGCCGAATACAACAGGTGTAGACCTTACAGTGAAATGCTGACTTACAAGCCCTTAACCAACAATGTAGGTAACCCCCCCCCCCCCAAAAAAAAAAAAATAAAAGTAACAAATAATTAAAGAGCAGCAGTAAAATAACAATAGCGAGGCTATATACAGGGGCTACTGAGTCAATGTGCAGGGGCACCGGTTAGTCAAGGTAATTAAGGTAAAATGTACATGTAGGTAGAGTAATGATAATTAACAGAGAGTAGCAACAGAGTAAAAGGGGCGTAAATAGTCTGGGTGGTCATTTGATCAGATGTTTAAGAGCCTTATGGCTTGGGGGCAGAAGATGTCAAGAAGCCTCCTGGACCTAGACTTGGCACGCCGGTACTGCTTGCTGTGCGTTAGCAGAGAGAACAGTCTATGACTAGGGTGGCTGGAGTCTTTGACCATTTTTAGGGCCTTCTTCTGACACCGCCTGGTATAGAGGTCCTGGTTAGCAGGAAGCTTGGCCCCAGTGATGTACTGGGCGATATGCACTACTCTCTGTAGTGCCTTCCGGTCAGAGGACGAGCAGTTGCCATACCAGGCAGTGATGCAACCAGTCAGGATGCTCTCGATGGTGCAGCTGTAGAACCTTTTGAGGATCTGAGGACCCATGCCAAATCTTGAGGGGGAATAGGTTTTGTTGTGCCCTCTTCACGACTGTCTTGGTGTGCTTGGACCATGTTAGTTTGTTTGTGATGTGGAAACCAAGGAATTTGAAGTTCTCAACCTGCTCCACTACAGCCCTGTCGATGAGAATGGGGGCGTGCTCGGTCCTCCTTTTCCTGTAGTCCACAATCATCTCCTTTGTCTTAATCACGTTGAGGGAGAGGTTGTTGTCCTGCCACCACACGGCCAGGTCTCTGACCTCCTCCCTATAGGCTGTCTCGTCGTTGTCGGTGATCAGGCCTACCACTGTTGTGTCATCGGCAAACTTAATGATGGTGTTGGAGTCGTACTTGGTCATGCAATCATGAGTGAACAAGGAGTACAGGAGGGGACTGAGCATGTACCCCTGAGGGGCCCCTGTGTTGAGGATCAGTGTGGAGGATGTGTTGTTACCTACCCTTACCACCTGGGGGTGGCCCATCAGGAAGTCCAGGATCCAGTTGCAGAGGGAGGTGTTTAGTCCCAGGATCCTTAGCTTAGTGATGATCTTCGAGGACACTATGGTGTTGAATGCTGACCTGTAGTCAATGAATAGCATTCTCACATAGGTGTACCTATTGTCCAAGTGGGAGAGGGCAGTGTGGAGTGCAATAGGGATTGCGTCATCTGTGGATCTATTGGGGCGGTATGCAAATTGGAGTGAGTCTAGTGTTTCTGGGATAATGGTGTTGATATGACCAGCCTTTCAAAGCACTTCATGGCTACAGATGTGAGTGCTACAGGTCGGTAGTCATTTAGGCAGGTTACCTTAGTGTTCTCGGGCACAGGGACTATGGTGGTCTGCTTGAAACATGTTGGTATTACAGACTTAGACAGGGAGAGGTTGAAAATGTAATAGAAGACACTTGCCAGATGGTCAGCGCATGCTCGGAGTACATGTACTGGTAATCCATCTAGCCAAATACAACTCAGTTTCCCACAATTCCTGACATTTGATCCTAGTAAATCCTGTCTTAGGTCAGTTAGGATCACCACTTTATTTTAAGAATGTGAAATGTCAGAATAATAGTAGAGAATTATTTATTTCAGGTTTTATTTATTTTATCACATTCCTAGTGGGTCAGAAGTTTACATACACTCAATTAGTATTTGGTAGCATTTAAATTGTTTAACTTGGGTCAAATGTTTTGGGTAGCCTTCCACAAGCTTCCCACAATAAGTTGGGTGAATTTTGGCCCATTCCTCCTGACAGAGCTGGTGTAACTGAGTCAGATTTGTAGGACTCCTCGCTTGCACACCCTTTTTCAGTTCTGCCCACATAGGATTGAGGTCAGGGCTTTGTGATGGCCACTCCAATAAGCCATTTTGCCACAACTTTGGAAGTATGCTTGGATCATTGTCCATTTGGAAGACCCATTTACGACCAAGCTTTAACTTCCTGACTGATGTCTTGAGATGTTGCTTCAATATATACACATAATTTCCCTTCCTCATAATGCCATCTATTTTGTGAAGTGCACCAGTCCCTCCTGCAGCAAAGCACCCCCACAACATGATGCTGCCACCCCCGTCCTTCACGGTTGGGATGGTGCTCTTCGGCTTGCAAGCCTCCCCCTTTTTCCTCCAAACATAACAATGTTCATTATAGCCAAACAGTTATATTTTTGTTTCATCAGACCAGAGGACATTTCTCCAAAAAGTACGAGCTTTGTCCCCATGTGCAGTTGCAAACCGTAGTCTGGCTTTTTTATGGTGGTTTTGGAGCAGTGGCTTCTTCCTTGCTGACTGGCCTTTCAGGTTATGTCGATATAGGACTCTTTTTACTGTGGATATAGATACTTTTGTACCTGTTTCCTTCAGCATCTTCACAAGATCCTTTGCTGTAGTTCTGCACTTTTCGCACCAAAGTACGTTCATCCCTAGGAGACAGAACGCGTCTCCTTCCTGAGCGGTATGACGGCTGCGTGGTCCCATGGTGTTTATACTTGCGTACTATTGTTTGTACAGATGAACATGGTACCTTCAGGCATTTGGAAATTGCTCCCAAGGATGAACCAGACTTGTGGAGGTCTACAATTTTCTTTCTGAGGTCTTGGCTGATTTCTTTTGATTTTCCCATGATGTCAAGCAAAGAGGCACTGAGTTTGAAGGTAGGCCTTGAAATACATCCACAGGTACACCTCCCAATTGACTCAAATGATGTCAATTAGCCTATCAGAAGCTTCTAAAGCCATGACATAATTTTCTGGAATTTTCCAAGCTTTTTAACCTCTTAGCGCGCCGATCCCTTTAGCGGGATCGTTTTCAGAGCAAACATAACGCGCCAAATTCAAAATACATATTCGTAATACATATTCGTAATATTTAACTTCGATATACAAGTGTTGCATAGTGTTGCATAGCCATCAAAAGCTCTGCTTCTTGGCAATATCACTGCGTTGTCAGATTTTAAAAAGGCTTTACGGCGAAAGCACTACATTTGATTGTTTGAGGCTAGTACCTCACATATTTTCCACATTAGCATAAATTCATATCCAGCTCGGTTCTCAAAATATCCATATCACAGCTAATATAAATCGCTTACCTTTCAAATAACTTCTTCTGAGGTCTTCCCAAGTGTCCAAACAAGATAATCCATGGTTCTTTTGTTAGAAAAAGTAAATAATTATATCCATAAATATCCGTTGTTTTTGGCACGTTACGTTCAGCTACTCCACCAAGCATTGTCAGTCTACTCGCCCGTTTTACAGTGAAGGGATCGCGTTCAAATTATACCTCTCATCTTTTCACAAACAAATCAAATATCATTAATAATGCATCCTTATGTATTCTTTTATGAATAATAGCGATCATATTTTACAAGAACGGTAAGTGAAGCGTTAAAGGACGAAAAGAAAGTTGGTCGCTGGGCGTTCCGTTCTCGTGAGCGTGCCGTCTGTTTACCTTTTTCCCTACCCGTAGTAATTCTCTCTCTCTAAGGATCTGGTCAGAGCTTTTTCCTCCATACCCTTTCCAGAGACTGTTGACATCTAGTGGAAGCCATAAGTACTGCAACCTCGGTCCTATTCCCCATAGAAAAATATTACATGGGCTTCAAAATGAGAGGAGAGCAACAGAAAAATAAATTCCGGACAGAAATTTCTCTGGTTTTTGCCTGCTAAATCTGTTCTGGAATAGCCACAGACTATATCTTAATGGTTTTATAAACTTCAGAGTGTTTCCTATCCAATAGTACTAAATATGTAAATATCCTAGTTTCTGGCCATGAGTGGTAGGCATTTAACTTTGGGCACGTCAGACAGGCGAAAATTCGGAAAATGGGACCCTAGCTGGAAGAGGTTAAAGGCATAGTCAACTTAGTGTATGTAAACTTCTGAACCACTGGAATTGTGATACAGTGAAATTTAAGTGAAATAATCTGTCTGTAAACAATTGTTGTGTCATGCGCAAACCGACTTGCCAAAACTATAGTTTGTTAACAAGACATTTGTGGAGTGGTTGAACAAGAGTTTTAATGACTCCAACCTAAGGGTATGTAAACTTCCGACTTCAACTGTACATCGATCGCCACCCCTTGTCTTATCTGTCATGACTGGCCTGCTCAGGTCTGGTCAAATTAATGTCATTCTTTTGTTATTAAAAGTTAAAGGACAACGTTATAACAAAAACATTGTAACTTGAAGAGTTTTCACAACATGTACCTGATGTTTGCATAATGTACGTTGTGTGGAAAATGTCCAGATCAAAGATAATGTTTTTGTAAAGATGAAATGTGAAGTTAGTTGTCTAATTTGGATCTGAGTAAAATCCAGACCTTTCCTCGTAACTTGGTACGCCCAGAGAACTTGCCCTAAAGGCGGAAACGCCCATTTCTGACCAGAGGGTATAAAGCATGTGAGTTAAGAATGAACATATTAGACTAAGTGACCCTGAGCTGCAGCCAAGGTCTGAGGTAGTCGAAAACCCAAAACCCAACACAAGGTTGAAGAAGACAAAGGAACCTTCTAACAATCTATGCTACGGACGAGTAGCTGTGTCTAAGAGGGTGAATTCAAGCAGGATTATCCGGTTACCACTCTCCAAGGAATCATGTGTCTACACTGTTTTCCTTCCCACGCTGGAACCATCCACATGGCTCATTAGCCCTCCTCTGAAAACCCCTTTTCAAAGCAAGGGCGAGGAAACAGACCACTAAGAATAAAGGACACTGACATCGTGAGGAACAGAGGGTTACACCCGATAACCGAAGACGGACCGTCATCAGAGAAGTCGGAATCCGGTCCACGCAGAGACACCCATCGGAGACCTTCAACACGTATTTGCATAATTATATTATGACCCATAGCGGCAGTTTGGGGCATGTTTAGGGTTAAAATAAGCATAGCTGACAAATGCACCCAAGTGTGTTTTTCTCTCGTGCACTCTCTCTCACTCTCTCTCTTTTGAAATTTGTGTAACACGTGTCATATTGTGTTGGCCCGCTAGGGACCTGTTTTATCGTCCTAAGTTCTAATCAATTTCCTAGACTGTGTGTTTGTGTATGTGTATCGTATATTTTATTATCATTTTAGCCTATTAGTAAAAAGATGATCAACTCAATTGGTTTGGTACAGACTTATTTAGTGGGTCTCGGGTTTGTGCAGAGTCCCGGATTATGCGATGTTCAGGATGAGACTGTAGAGGAAATTGATTAATTAGCGACTGTTGTAAAATCGATATTCTGGTATTCTTTGAGTTAATTTGGGAAATAGAAACACAATAAAGCTAAAACTTTCCCATGGTGCCCCAGGTGATGATTCATTTAATCACGTAATTACAAACTGTTAATCATTCGACAATTAGCAGTCGTCACATTAATCAATACAACGTCATGACATACCTGAGGCTGCTGTTCTATCCTGCCAAAAAAGCTTGAAACCCGCCGGCTGTATGTTATTAATGTCGTTGTCGAGCCACGACTCGGTGAAACATAAGATATTACAGTTTTTAATGTCCCTTTGGTAGGATATACGTGATCGTAGTTCGTCTATTTTGTTATCGATCGACTGTACGTTGGCTAATTGGACCGATGGTAAAGGTAGATTGCCCTCTCGGTGACGGATTCTAACAAGGCACCCGGATCTTCGTCCACGATATTACGGGGATGAGGGCCTTGTCTGGTGCCTGAAGTAAATCCTTCCCGTCCGACTCGTTGAAGAAAAAGTATTCCTCCAGTATGGGGTGAGTAATCACTGTCCTGATATCTAGAAGCTCTTTTCAGTCACAAGACACAGCGGCAGAAACATTATGTATGAATTAACTTACAAATAACACAAAAAAACATACACAAAAAGGACAATTGGTTACGGGATCTTAAAACGGCAGCCATCTCCTTCGGTGCCATCTTTACAATTCACATGATAATGAAAAGAAGTCAGTCCCTTAATATCATAACTATAGCCTATATATTATATTGATACTCTCTTCATTATTCTTCCTACTAGACACTCACAGACTTCCCCTTGCCGTTGGCAAGGCCGTTTCCCCTAACTGTTGCCACTGAATTGCAAATCAAATAATTATGCAGTTGCTTGTTTTACTTATGATACAAAGTGCTCAGGCAAAGGGAGGCAGAATGCAATCCTTTCAGAAGAAAGAGACAAACAGTGATTGCCTTGCGGATGCTGCATTCAGGACGAGGCTAGTGAATAAACCACTCTCATTAAAAGAACACCTGTGATAAAAGCAACAAGCTGGGTGAATATATGCAGCAGGCTGGCTGTATGTTGGAGGTTTGAGGTTTGAAAAGAGGGACCCTGTGTGTGAAGATCCATTAGCGGTTAGCGCCAGCTCCTCCCAACGCTTCTAGAATCTAGAAACATGCCCCCAGAGCCCAACATCTGCACCAACAGACAGAGCGACAGCAAAGGAGACATCCGTGGGCACACACTGTACCTGCCAACAACCATGAAACAATGTATCAACAACCTACATGTAGTACATGTATCTTACAGTAACCAGTGGCAGACGGAGTCTAGACTGGTATACAGGGCAACCATAGGGCAACCACCACAGTGTATTTTAATTATTTATATTTCAACTTTATTTAACCAGCTATTTAATGGAGAATAATGTATTTTACAGGCACAGAGAATAGTGTGCTTTGTGCTTACAAACCACAGAGCACCACAACCATTGGCACAACCATACAGAAGCCATATAGGGTAAATTAACAGTACAGACAGACAACACTGGCAGGTATAAGATACAGTCACTGTTTCTCATGCAGGTATGTGTGTGGTGTGTGTGGCCAGAGCCCCAGCAGCTAGCTAAACCTCTCCAGTGTCCGATATCAGCGAGATAACAGACACCCCATGCCTGCAGAGCACACACATACACACACACAGGGGCACACACACATACGCATGCGCACGCCCACATACGCAGGCACAAGCACACACCGTATGCACGCACAAACATAAAAAAAACACACAGAGAGCTGTCAGGGCCATCTCAGCGGCAGGCTGATGATCCTATCAGAGTCAATGTTTGCTGAGGGCCAGGCAGAACCCAGTGGCCAGATGGTATTTCATAGATCCTGATACAAGTATCGGATGCTGAGGTCAACACGTCGAAGGCAGACAGATCAGACAGGTCAACAACCTCCCCCCAGTCAGTCCCTCCATCCATCTGTCCGTCTGAGGGAGAACGAGAAGGAAGAAACCCCTACAGGATGTGCCAACGTTGCTGATTTCTTGTAGAAGGGAGGGAGGGAGGAAGGGAGGGAGGGAGGGAGGGAGGGAGGGAGAGAGAGAGAGAGAGAGAGAGAGAGAGAGAGAGAGAGAGAGAGAGAGAGAGAGAGAGAGAGAGAGAGAGAGAGACAGACAGACAGACAGACAGAGACATAGGGAGGGGAGAGAGAGAGAAAAAGAGACATTTACATCATAGAGACATCATACTCATTGCTAATTCTTAACTGTATAAACATTATGAGGAAGGGAGAGAGAGAGAGAGAGAGAGAGAGAGAGAGAGAGAGAGAGAGAGAGAGAGAGAGAGAGAGAGAGAGAGAGTTCATCATATAGACCGAGGTAGAAATATCTCAAGGATTTATGGGTCCACGTAGATAAATGATTTGTGGTAAACAGTGCTGTGTAAGCAAACACTTTCAATATCCCCTCTCTTTCCTCACCAAGATGGCATGACTGAGTGATGCGCAAATGCCACAGTCTATTTGCATTGTTCCCAGTGATTCATCTGCAGAGGGTGAGATCTGAGATGCTGCCAACTACAGTACATGTACTGTGACAAATTGCTGTAAATTTACAGCAAAACTTTTACAATTAGCTACTGTAACTCTATATTACAGTACTGTACAGAGCAATGCATTATGCAATTTTACAATACAATTTTACAGTAAAGTATTGTATTACCTGTTTTGGGAAAATGTTGTGAGCAGCGAAAGAATCTCTGGCTCATTAACACATTTGGAGGTGTGCCTTATAAGTGACTGTATTTGTTGCAACTGATAGTGAGAATGCTAAACCAATTGAACTGATACGTGGTAGTAGTGCCCTAACAATTTAATATATTTAGTGGACAATAAGTGTCAGTGTGTGTTAAACCTTTAATCGTTGAATATTACACCATCTCCTTTTGCCCCTGTAATCACATCCAGGTTGGAAGCCTTTGTTTAGGCCTCTAGAAGTGCAAGTGATATAAAACACCTAGTATTCATTAATATGCTGTACTATGCAAATCCCTAGCAGCCAACCTGTTGCATTAAACCCATATAATTACAGTAAAATACCAGCATGATTACAGTAGAATTTATTTTCTTACAGTATAGCAGGCTAATTTTACAGTGTTGTAATGTCATTGCTCTGCATTTCTCAGTAATTTCCAGGAAGCTGGTGATTAGTTACTGTGAATATTACAATAACATAACTTGCACTAGCCAGAGATAAGATACATTCAAAAGGAGTCTTGTTACAAATACAGGATATGCTGAAGACCATTTTACTTTCTATGACTTTGATATGAGGTTTTTATCAATCTTAGGAGAATGCACTGACTCTAAGTTGCTCTGGACAAGAGCATCTGCTAAACGCAGGGCCAGATTAATGCAGGGGCTTACCGGGGCTGAAGCCGCTGGTGGGCCCAGGCCAGTAGTGGGCCCAGGCCAGAGGTGGGCCCAAGAAGCAGCAAAAATAAACAAAAATAAAAAATAAGGAAATATATGCTCTATATGTTATATATACAGTATATATTATATATGTAGTATACATATATTTTATATATTTTTTACTGCAACCGCCAACCACAGGAAGACTCAGGAGCACACTCTCAATGAGTGTAGGCAGCCTGCTGCTGGCTGCTGCAACTCTCCTAATCATCAGATGGGGGGAGGAGAGGAGGGGGCCCACGTGTGTAACTGATTAATACAAACATTTTAAATAAACTGCATAATAAATAAATGTGACTGGTCAATTGTGTGAGTCAGGGGCTGGGCCCAAGTCCGTAAGGGGCCCAATGGGCAATTTTTTAAAATTAAATAAATAATGTTTTTATTCGTATAATTTTGTATCCAACAACAGGAGCCTGCTCTCATTGTTCAAAATACACCAGATAGCTTAATTTAGCCACAGAGGATCAATAGTTTTATCACAAGCTCATACAGGTATCTGCCAAAATTAAGGAAACACCAACATAAATTGTCTTAAAAGTGTGTTGCAGAACAGCTTTAATGCGCCTTGGCATACAGTAGATTCTACAGGTGGACCTAAACCATGCCAGTAAAATGCACCCCTTTTACTTTGTATCCCTTGTTTACTCAAGTGTTTCCTTTATCTTGGCAGTTACCGGTATGCGTACAGTCGGGAAGGCCGCAGTTTGGGAAGCATGTGCACTAAATATAGGCTACAGCTTGTTGCATATAATCCATAGAAGGATTTTGTAGCCTCACCCTGGCAGTTTGACTGTTAAACTCATTGGTACACCAGCAATAGATGCCAGTCCTGATTTGAATGAGAACTGCGGCTGTCTGTTTGCCTTTTTTTCCGCTGGAAAAACGTACAGTTTGGAAAGCAAATGCCAACTGCTGAAAAGAGAAGACTAATCTGTCTGTAGAACCAATAGAAACAACTCACAATGTGTAGCTAACAGCAGCACTTTTTCAAAGTAGCTCATCTCACCACAGTCATAGGAAGTAAACATTTTATGTTACTGTTACAGAGAATGTTGTAGTTAAGCGGGCTACTTGCAAGTATACATTTGTATTAGAAAATACAAAATACATGTATTCTAATTAAACTGGTCCAAAATAGGCAACATGAATTGTAGTTCAGGCCAGTGAAATACAAATTACAAAATAGGTATTAAAAAACAAATATCAAATAACGGAAATACTGCCCCTCGTTGGCACTAGCTACCTGCACTATACATCTGCAACAGTTTACTAACAACTGTGCTTCTGTTAATGCACTGTAATTCTAGAAATACAGCATGTTGCTGTAGTTAGGTGTTTCAGTAATATTCTGTAAATCTGTGTTACAGTAAAGGTCCCGTAAATTTACAGTAATTTACTGGCTTCTGTGCTGGCAGTAAATTATTGTAAATTTACAGTAATCTACTGTGCTGCCAGTAATTTACAGTAAAAATGACAGTATTTTCTTTACAGTGTACAAATTCCTGTCTAAAACGTTCAAAGGAAGACAATTTTGATTCTGAGCAGCGGAGAGGATTTTGAAATAGGCTTATGGTTTCAAACTTTCTCTCTTTGTATTTTAGAGGAGCCAGAGAAACCTGTTTTCAAAGGAATATCAAAGTCAACCTTAGTAAAGAGTAGCCCCCTGGCTTTTGATTAAAAAAATGTTTTATCCAAAAAGGCTTAAAAAAGGCCACTCAAAAATCTAATGTAGAAGGAATCCTAGAGTAAGGGTAACTGTTTGATTGCTGTGGTGAAGGTCTATTATAAAGATATTACTATACGGCACTTTAGTCTAGCATATTTGTGTACTTAATGCCAACTCAGTGTTTCAGGTTCTTTATGTAATGTCCATCATCTAACCTAGTATTTTAATTAAAACAAACGTATGCCCCACGTAGTCAGCAAAGCAGGTAACATGAACACAAGATGCTTTGCTGCATTGTTACACTGTTAGCTCCTCTTCGTGTGGCAATTAGTGCGGCTGGTCTGGGCAAGGAACACGGAGAGGAAGATTTGCTCAGTCTTTCCTACAAGGTCACAGGCTTTCCAGCCAGTAATAATTGTTCTCCATCTCACAGCTCCATTTAACTGACTGATGCATTTTGACATGTCAGCGCGATAGGACCAGTTAGCCTCTGGGAAGTTCAATTAGAGCTGGGGCTTAATGCGGTGGAGAATGTTGCAAGCCCTGATATGAGGTTACAACCAGACCCAAATCAATAAGAGGAACACATTTCTAAGGTACGGCTCTTATAGCCGTACCTTAGAAGAACCTGGGACCGGTAAATGTGGAGTGAGAGCGCCACACACACACACACACACACACACACACACACACACACACACACACACACACACACACACACACACACACACACACACACACACACACACACACACACACACACACACACACACACACACACGTACTCTCTCTCTCTCTCTCTCTCTCTCTCTCTGCAGATTCATATTGATTTGACTCCTCATTAGTTTGACTGAATAGTAGTCTCTTGGTTACCATGTGAGCTACAGAAAAAAGCTATACCTTCCTCACATGTGAGTTCCCTCTGCAGTACAGCTGTACCTGTTGACCTTGTGCCTGGCACACACACAAACACACACTCAAATCCACACAGAAATGCACGCACACACACAAACACACATCGCTTCAGCTGCAGTATGGTGGTACCTGTTGCCTTCCTTATTATATACATATACATAAACACAAACACACACACATCCACCCTCACACTCCTCCCCAAAATACACTCCCACATGGGCAGTGTCAGCTAGGGGAGACGCGTGGCAGCGGCAGGCCAGCTGGGACACTCTTTGTTCCGGTATGATAATTAAATGGAGGAGCAGCAGCCTCAAAGTGACGCGGCTGTCACACTATTTCATGCCTCTGACAGTTCCATTTCCTCCCGACAGCCATGTTGCGCAGCCAAGCCTCCATATAACTGCCACCACACCACCACCTTCCAGCGGCCTAAGCGGCTGATTTATGTACGAGGCGTGTGCAATTATATGCTCCCTCAGGGACCAAACCTATTTGATTTTCAGGGGCAATTAAACAGTCCACCGTGGGCTCGCAAAATGGAATATGATATACTGGGAGATACTGATGAGTCTGAGCTTTCCAAGGGGGGACATTGCAACAAACAAACCCCAAAAGGGCATGGAGGAGGATTGCTGAGTTTTACTGTATTGATAAATTCTAATGACATCTACCTAAGGAACTTTTAATGTTGTCTTGGTATGCATCCCCAGTGTAGATTTGGCCTTGTGTTTTTGGTTATTGTCCTGCTGGAAGGTGAATTTGTCTTCCAGTGTCTTTTAGAAAGCCTGTGCTTAGCTTAATTCATTTTTTTTTTTTTTTAACTACTCCCTAGTCCTTGCCGATGACAAGCATACCCAGAGTCTGATGCAGCCACCACCATGCTTGAATATATGAGGTTGGTACAGATGTAGGATCTTAATTTGATCACTCTTTTGTTGCTGAGAATTTTCCTGCCCAGCATGAAATGCAAACTCATAGTGCATTTTAAGTTTAAAAGGCTTCTAACGATTCTTTTCACTCTGTCATTGAATATTTATTTAACCTTTATTGTTCAGTTAAGAACAAATTCTGATTTATAATGACAGCCGTGCCAATTGTGCGCCGCCCTGTGGGACTCCCAATCACGGCCGGATGTGATACAGCCTGGATTCGAACCAGGGACTGTAGTGACGCCTCTTGCACTGAGATGCAGTGCCTTAGACTGCTGCGCCACTCGGGAGCAAAGGTAAGTATTGTGAAGTGACTCCAATGTTGTTGATCCATCCTCAGTTTTCTCCTATAATAGGCAATCAACTTTGTAACTGATTTAAAGGCACTATTGGCTTCATGGTGAAATCCCTGAGCGGTTTCCTTCCTCTCCGGCAACTGAGTTATATATCTTTGTAGTGACTGTTTTTTTTTTTGTTTTTTTTTTTTACCCTTCTACCAATAGTTGCCCTTCTTTGAGAGGCATTCGAAAACCTCCCTGGTCTTTGTGGTTGAATATGTGCTTGAAATTCACTGTTCGACTGAGGGACCTCACAGATAATTGTATGTGTGGGATACAGAGATGAGGTAGCCATTCAAACATCATGTTAAACAGTATTATTGCACACAGAGTCCATGCAACTTATTATGTGAATTGTTAAGCAAACAGTTACTCCTGAACTTACTTAGGAATCTCATAACAAAGGGGTTGAATATTTATTGACTCAATACATTTTCGTTTTTAATTTGTAATTGATTTGTAAAACATTCTAAAAACATAATTCCACTTCGACATTATGGGGTATGGTGTGTCGGCCAGTGACACAAAATGTCAATTGAATCCATTTTAAATTCTGTCTGTAATACAACAAAATGTGGAAAAAGTCAAGGTGTGTGAATACTTTCTGAATGCTTATGTTTATGAGCACCATATCTTCCCCCACCAGACTAGCCTGTGAGGAGTGAGCCAGCCTTATGTGAATCATATTTTGAAATCGCAGTGAGACGTCTCAGATGTGACACGGAGAACGACACCAAAAGGTCTTTGGGTTCAGCAGACAGAAAATGTCACAGGTGTACTTAAGAAACTGTGAAAGAACTAGTATGGTGTGATGGGAGGAGAGAAATGACAGAACACGTCTTCAAAGAGCCCGAGCCAGATGATGGAAACTATCATGAAAGCATGTCTCTTTCCTCCTGTGTGTGTGTGTGCGTGTGCATGAGTGTGTGTGCAGATGGTAGCCGGTTGTGTGTCTCTACTGTATGGCAGGTGCGAGTTCATAACCTTTTTGATCCTTTGATATCCGACTGAGGGGAGAGGAGGAGGAAAGGTGGAGAAGAGGAGGGAGGAGGAGGAGAATCCAGTCTGTCTATCCTCATTAGACATGTATTTTTCCCCCAGCTTCTGACAACCCTGCTTTGACTGAACCATGTTCATTATCTGGACCCCATCCTGCCTCATGTGAACAGCCCTTGAAACAGGTTTCTATCAATGTGGTGTGTTTGATGTGTGTATTCATGTATGCTGACAGGCCCTCATAAAAGGAAGAAGAATATAAAGAAAATGGTGGTATCTATCTGTGCTGAATCAGATGTAGGATCAGATGAGAAAAGTATCCTGCAGCAACAGTTTTAAACCTGCATCTAATTTTGGTAAATAACATCTTTAACAGAGGCATTCCTTTTTTCCACTGAGCATTAAAGCACCATATCTATCTCATCCTTCGTAATGCCTTAGAAATCATCATCACTTGTTAATTCATTCATGCATTTATGCATCTATGAACTCGTGTGAAGGTGTTGAGGTAGGCTCATGTGTTAACTTTTGCGACCTTTGTGTAAATGTTATAATTACTCAACATTGTGGTGTTGTTTGACTGATTTAAAAAAAAAAAATGACCATACCTTCACACTTCTCTTTCGCTGTGAATGCGAAATGAGTCCGAGAGTGATGCTAAATTATCAGGTAGAATCTTGCCGAGCGTCGGTGGAAAAAATAGACGTCGTCGGGTCGTGGGGAAACAGCTCAGGTTAATTTAAGCCTATCACGTCGGCTAATTTGTTTTAAATGAAACCGTTGTTGGCGTGCGTTCAGTGTGTGTCCAATTAGCGGTGTTACTTCAGGATGGAGCTTCTTCCTGTCACATTTGCCAAAGCAGACAGCTGAACATTAGTCATGAACTGTCAATTTAACTGTCTCTTGCCCTCTCTCTCTTCCCTCCTCTCTCTCTCTCCTTCTCACATACAGGAGGATACATACAACAGCGAAGTGAGACGGGGGGGAGGTGAGAAATCCTCCTCCTCTGAGCATCTTGCTCATCCCCAGGCCTTAAACCAGACTACGGTTTGCAACTGCACATGGGGACAAAGATCGTACTTTTTGTAGAAATGTCCTCTGGTCTGATGAAACAAAAATAGAACTGTTGCTCATCCCCAGGGCTTGAGTGAGATTGCCTGCAAGATTGAACTAATCGAAGAAAGAGGGAGTTTGACACGCAAGACTCAGCTACACCGGTTTACACAGTGTATTCTAAGGATTTGTTGTCTTGATTGAGCTCTGACGCAACACTGAATATGAGAAGCAGCAAACTACAAAGTCCACCCAACACCAACTAGTCCTTTGAGTATCAATCAAACTGTCCCTTGCTAAAAACTATGGTTATGGTTATTCAGAAAGTCTAAGCATTCACAGTTGTTGTAAACAACCATTTTAGGTGGTTCTAATTAAACATCAAGCCTCCTTCAATGCCCATTGCATGCCATGAAAAAAAAAAATAGATTTTAGCCTTTTAGATTGAGAGACATGTTCTTCTGAAATTTTAACTAACATCCATTTGACATTACGTGTTGTGAACAAATTAGGGATGTTTTTCCTCTCAAAACAACAGTCATCACAACTGTCTGCCAAGCTGGTATAAAGGATTTTGGAGACAGGCGCAGGAATACACAATAGGGTTTTTTAATACACCCAAAACAAAACATGTATACAAAAACACTGGGCTGTACCCAACAAAAGAGCGAGGGTAAACCTCGTTGACCGACACGGGACGATACCCGTAATACACAATATATATAGCATGCCGCATCACAGCTGCATCAACGCATAGGTACTCACACCACCAATGGGCATGGGAACAATAACCAACAAAGACAGTGGGAACAGAGAGCTCATAGATAACATACTAATCAGGGGAAATGGAAACCAGGTGTGTGTAATCAGACGAGACAGTCCGGGGTTGATGATAATGAATCCCGTTCAGTGAAGCCTAGAAAGCCGGTGACGTAGACCTCTGGAACTGGTGAACAGAATGAGCATCAGTACCGGGGGGGGATCCGTGACACTGTCATGGGAAAACGATCACCACATCAATCACAAAGTGCACGCATGTTTGTTTCTATGTAAGACTATGCTGTGTGATGACTAAAACGTGATGTTGACATACAAAAATATGCACGGTTGTATTGTGTCTTTTGAAGTCAATTGAAGCAGCATGAAGGAAAAATCACATGAACAATTCTAAAGGATTCAGCTTGAATATTACGTTATTCTCTTTGAAGAGAAATACAACAACAGTTGGCGAGCTCTGCACGAAATACTGAGGTATATGAAAACTATCATCTTAGAACCAGACTTGCTCAGAAGAAGGTGAGAGACTTGTTGGCACAATACAAGGACAGCCAAAGGTTGAAAGAGAGACAACATGACTGCAGTGTGAAGACCATATCCCTGTGTGGATAAAAACACACATTTAAGTTTCATGGGAAAACAGGGGGCCTCCAAACATGTTGTGTGAACGCATCATGGCGTTGTCGGGCTAGTCTCTCTGTGTTTACCTGATGGATGACATGATCAGTGAGTGGGGAGGAAGAGAGGCAGGAAAACAGCTTGTACTGTATAATCTATTCCAGCTCTGCCAGACACTAGGCAGCGCTTTATTACTTGTCTAAGTAAATATATAATTTAGCAAGTCACATCCTCCTTATGCAGGATCACTAGACTGTAGCTGTGCTGCTCTGACGCTGGGAGCTTTTTGAATGGAAATCGTATAAGACGGTGCTATAGCGGGATGGATAGTTCTAAGGTCACTGGATTAAGTTATATACTGCATACAGTTTTCAGTTAGAGTACAGCAATCATCAATATGAATATTGTTTTTAATAAAGTTTTAAAACAGTGCTTGGTGCAATGAGAACCATCAGAGGAACTCTTCCTTGCAAGATAATTGACTACAAACATTGTATGATGCAATAAATATTTATTACGGTTGCCATTAGGCTAAATGTCAGTCCACTTGAGCCCACTTGATCTCATCTTAAAATATGGAGTGTATTGCAATTAGTTTTGTTTTCATTTGTTTGTGTTAATACATCGCCCCAAAGAAGTGCTAAAAATGTATGGTTCTTTTGGAAGAAAAAAGTTACAGTTGAAATCGGAAGTTTACATACACTTAGGTTGGAGTCATTAAAATTTGTTTTTCAACCACTCCACAAATCTCTAGTTAACAAACGATAGTTTTGGCAAGTCGGTTAGGACATGACACAAGAAATGTTTCCATAGATTGTTTACAGACAGATTATTTCAACTTCAACAGTCAACTTGGTGTATGTAAACTTCTGACCCACGGGGAATGTGATGAAATAAATAAAAGCTGAAGTAAATCATTCTGACATTTCACATTCTTAAAATAACGTGGTGATCCTAACTGACCTAAGACAGGGAATTTTACTAGGATCAAACGTCAGGAATTGTGAAAAACTGAGTTTAAATGTATTTGGCTAAGGTGTATGTAAACTTCCGACTTCAACTGTAGTTAATTTATTACATCTGCAAAACTGCATAATGCAAAAATCCCAATGAGAGGATTTTAAGCAACTAACAACACACATCTCTGTAGCTATTGAATCACATTGACCCCTATAACACTCATTTTTGCGAGCTACTAGAGAGATAACACCAAATTATTATGTAAAAAAACATATTAATTACAAAGTAATAAGCATTTACGTTGAATTGTGTTTTATACTTGAGGTGAATTTAAAGCATACCGATAGTGAGCCTCATAGTGTGATGCATCACCAGCTTAATTTCCTCTGTGCTTTCGGCATCATTAATGATGGAATTGATTTATGGCTATAAACCGGCCCAATCCCACCTGCGAATATCACAATAAAGATAAAAATTTGTCAGAAGCCCCAGCAGCATCTATTCAGTCCTACCATCCAGGATGGAGAGCTCAGGGAAAATGAGTAAGATAGGAAAAGCAAAGGCCTAATTTACCTATATATACAGTATATATATTATTATTATATTATTAGTAGTAGTATTATATTATCATAGTACCTCCCTAGACTGCAGTCACTCTTGCTGTAAATATTGTGACTGTTTAATGAGCAAGAGTCAACGAGGATGAGGTGCTGCGGTAGGGTAGGGAGGGAGAGAGAGAGGGAGTCGATTCATCCTCTTGCTGCTTTTTCCCACTGACATGTTCGCTATTCGCAATCCACCCGTGTAATCCATCACAGAAACATTAATTGTGTGCGGGGCTCTTCCAGGTCTCCAGTACAAAGTCGCTAATGAAGGGCCTGTCATCGTGACTCTTCCCTAGGAAGAGAGCTTGGAGAGAGGGGTGGACCTTTGCCAAGCTTCCTGGACCTCCTGGAGGCCCAGCCGGGGCCAAGCCTTAACCTCCTAACATCTCTGGGTCACCTGATCAAGACATATATCCCAAAGCAGTATCCCAGGAGAAACAGTCACTGTTGAGACTTCTTCACCCAAAGAGACAGTGTTCGTTTAGACATTTAAACATATCCAGACACTGTTGACTACAGAGAATAAGCAACAACAAAAAAGAGAGCCTTGATGGATTGCAGACACGGATATGTCTCGGGTTGGACGTGCCTCAGTATCTTGGCTGTTTAAAGCTCTGACCCGGTAATTATCAGCAACTCCTGTGCAACCTCAGCTCTCTGCTCTCTCTCTGCCCCCAATGTCTATGTGTTCGCCGGTGGAAAAGGTATTGCTAATGACAGAAGAAGGTTACCCAATTTATCTTCAGGCAAAAACCTTTCAAAGCAAGACTCCCATATCCCCACTGAGCACAGATTGCTAGAAGGCAAAAATACAGCAAACAGCAACAGCTGGGACTTGAAGCCAGGTCCAGACCAGGCTAAGAAATAACATCACCAGAAAATTATTTCAATTTTTCACACTTCGAGAACATGTGGAGGTCTCTCACAAAGGTTTCCCTCTAAGAGAGTATAGGCTCTTGGAACTTCCATTATGGATTAAATAATATATGCTGTGGGCAAGGATATGTGTGTGGTTTACCGTTTATATGGTTTAAATTATATAGAGTATATTCTCTACCCCAAAAAATAAAGTAGCAGCTGTGGAGTATGTGTCTTGATATTACTGCTGAATGAGGCCTTATTCATTTCAAATAGTACAGGTAAAGGTGAAAACTATTGTTTTACTATCCTTGTGGGGACCAAACAATTGATTCCCATTCAAAATCCTATTTTCCCGAATCCCCAACCCTAACCCTAACCCTTAACACTAAAAAAGTATTTTTCCTTGCTGGGACCGTCGAAATGTCCCTACTTCTCTGAATTTGTGTTGTTTTACTATCCTTGTGAGGACTTCAGGTCTACACACACACATACACACAGGGGCATCATGCACCCATTATTTTAGAGGAGGCATAATGACGAAGTAAAAACAGGTTTTTATACATTTTGCAAATGTATTAAAAATCTAAAAATCAAGTATCACATTTACATAAGTATTCAGACCCTTTACTCAGTACTTTGTTGAAGCACCTTTGGCAACGATTACATCCTCAAGTCTTCTTGGGTATGACGCTACAAGCTTGGCACACCTGTGTTTTGGGAGTTTCTCCCGTTCTTCTCTGCAGATCCTCTCAAGCTCTGTCAGGTTGGATGGGGAGCGTTGCAGCACAGCTATTTTCAGGTCTCTCCATAGATGTTTGATCCGGTTCAATTCTGGACTCTGGCTGGGCCACTCAAGGACATGGAGATGGTTGTCCTTCTGGAAGGTTCTCTGGAGTTCTGTCAGAGTGAACATCGGGTTTTTGGTCACCTCCCTGACCAAGGCCCTTCTCGCCTGATTGTTTAGTTTTGCCGGGCGGCCAGCTTTAGGAAGAGTTTTGGTGGTTCATAACTTCTTCCATTTAAGATTTTTTTAATATATTTTTTTAACTAGGCAAGTCAGTTAAGAGCAAATTCTTATTTACAATGATGGCCTACCAAAAGGCAAAAGGCCTCCTGCGGGGACTGGAGCCTGGGATTAAAAATAAAAAATAAATAAAATATAAATATAGGACAAAACACACATCACAACAAGAGAGACAACACAACACTACATAAAGAGAGACCTAAGACAACAACATAGCAAGAGCAAGGCAGCAACACATGACAACACAGCATGGTAGCAACACAACATAACAACAACATGGTAGCAACACAACATGGTAGCAGCATAAAACATTGTACAATTATTGGGCACAGACAATTGGGCACAGACAACGGCACAAAGGGCAAGAAGGCAGCAACAACAATACATCACGCAAAGCAGCCACAACTGTCAGTAAGAGTGTCCATGATTGAGTCTTTGAATGAAGAGATTGAGATAAAACTGTCCAGTTTGAGTGTTTGTTGCAGCTCGTTCCAGTCGCTAGCTGCAGCGAACTGAAAAGAGGAGCGACCCAGGGATGTGTGTGCTTTGGGGTCCTTTAACAGAATGTGACTGGCAGAACGGGTGTTGTATGTGGAGGATGAGGGCTGCAGTAGATATCTCAGATAGGGGGGAGTGAGGCCTACGTTTTATAAATTTTCATCAACCAGTGGGTCTTGCAACGGGTATTCAGAGATGACCAGTTTACAGAATAGTATAGAGTGCAGTGATATGTCATTTAAGGAGCATTGGTGGCAAATCTGATCGCTGAACGGTAAAGAACATCTAGCCGCTCGAGAGCACCCTTACCTGCCGATCGATAAATTATGTCTACGTAATCTAGCATGGGTAGGATGGTCATCTGAATCAGGGTTAGTTTGGCAGCTGGGGTGAAAGAGGAGCAATTCCGATAGAGGAAACTAAGTCTAGATTTAACTTTAGCCTGCAGCTTTGATATGTGCTGAGCGAATGACAGTGCATCGTCTAGCCGTACTCCCAAGTACTTGTATGAGGTGACTACCTCAAGCTCTAAACCCTCAGAAGTAGTAATAACACCTGTGGGAGGAGGGGCATTCTTCTTACCAAACCACATGACCTTTGTTTTGGAGGTGATCAGAACAAGGTTAAGGGTAGAGAAAGCTTGTTGGACACTAAGAAAGCTTTGTTGTAGAGCATTTAACACAAAATCCGGGGAAGGGCCAGCTGAGTATAAGACTGTATCATCTGCATATAAATGGATGAGAGAGCTTCCTTCTGCCTGAGCTATTTTGTTGATGTAAATTGAGAAGAGCGTGGGGCCTAGGATCGAGCCTTGGGGTACTCCCTGACAGGCAGTGGCTGAGACAGCAGCTTTTCTGACTTTATACACTGCACTCTTTGAGAGAGGTAGTTAGCAAACCAGCCCAAAGGCCCCTCAGAGACACTCCTTAGCCGGCCCACAAGAATGGAATGGTCTACCATTCCATTCTTTGGAGACCACTGTGTTCTTGGGGACCTTCAATGCTGCAGACATTTTTTGGTACCCTTCCCCAGATCGGAGCTCTACGGACAATTCCTTCGACCTCATGGCTTGGTTTTTGCTCTGACATGCACTGTCAACTGTGGGACCTTATATAGACAGGTGTGTGCCTGTCCAAATCATGTCCAATCAATTGAATTGACCACAGGTGGAATCCAATGAAGTTGTAGAAACATCTCAAGGATGATCAATGGAAATAGGATGCACCTGAGCTCAATTTCGAGACTCATAGTAAAGTGTCTGAATACTTATGTAAATAATATATTTCTGTTTTCTATTTTCTATAAATTAGCAAAAATTCCAAAACCTTTTTTTTGCTTTGTCATTATGGAGCACTGTGTGTAGATGACACGTTTTTTCATCCATTTTAGAATAAGGCTGTAACGTAACAAAATGTGCAAACAAATGCTATGTGTGCCACTCTACACTCTCTTTCCTCCACTGAAAATACTGCCCGGACTAAAGTATCTGGCATCACGCCAAGGCATCTCTTTGCTCCATGCACTTTGGAAATAACCAATTACATGGGAGAATAGGGGGGTTACTCTTTACCTGGTCCAGTCAGTATGCCCCCTCTGCAAAATAGTCATTTTTATAAATCATAAAACGTGTACTTAAAAATGAAGTTTAGTAATTAATTTAACATTTAAAAAAATACAAATTTGCGGGCCTTTGTGCCCCCTATGAGCATGATGCCACTGCACGCATGAACACCGCAAACACACACACACACACTTACACACACACACACACACACACACACACACACACACACAGTGAACAAAAATAAACTCACTGGGATAATAACATATACTGGTTGAAGATCCGAGAGGGAGAGCATGACGGACTGGGTGTTCAAGCTGAATAAATGAGAGGAAAGATGTCCACAGCTGTTAGCAGCTAAACACTGATTAAACACTGATTAATCAACTGAGGCTGGGGGAGTTTTTCAAGCATTCACCAACCACTTCCACAGGCCTGAGTAGATAGATACACAATCATGAGGCATTGTGATTTAGAGTACTTTTAGCTTCTTAATAAGACTGTGGTTGCCAATCAATGTCAATGTATTCCATTGTGAAATGTTGAAATAGTTCCATCAGATTCTCCATCAGATTCCAGGTTTACCCAAAATGCAAATGTATACTGAATGAGCGGACAACTAGGCTAGTTAATAGCAGGATCCCTATCTCTGAAAAGCAAATTCTCCAGTGTTAAAGGGAGACTTTGGGATTTTGGCAGAGGCCCTTTATCTACTTCCCCAAAGTCAGATGAACTTGTGGATACCATTAAACAATTTCTGCGTGTGGTTTGAAGGGCGGCACACAATTGGACCAGCGTTGTCTGAGTTAGGGGATGTCCTTGACCCACCGCGCTCGCCAGGTGTACAGTGTTTCCTCTGACACATTGGTGCGGCACTGGTTACCACCCATGACTGTATTTGTTAGTGTCACAGACATGGTTGTCGTATTCATACATTTTCAGTCCTGTGACCTTTACCAAGTGAGCTCCTAAGTGAATATATAATTAATAAATTAAATTACTTAACACAATACAACAAATGTTTAATAAGGCTTTATTTTGAGGGCCTAGTTTTACCCTAATGCAATTGCCTCAGGGTTTTCAGGCCTGAAAGTCACATTTGATCAGTTTAGAAAAATGTATGTTATTTATATTTGAATATAACATTTATTAATCAATCAATGTGGAATCGATGCAGTCATTGAGCTAACCCTAGTTAACAATTGCACTAGCGCTAGTTCAAAACATAAATATTGAAACAAACAATTCTAAAAATAAACCTACAATAGAGCATGCTGGTAAATATGATCATGATGGGTGTATTTTTTGGTTAAAACTGGTTATTAATACCAACAATTTAACACTTACAGAGTTAATATAATATCTGAATCAACACCGAAAGGCTACACTGAAAAATCAACACTAGTTAACAATGGCCAATTTGCTGTGTGGCATCCCCACCGCAGTACATCATTTTCGGGCCACTCTGCCCGGCCTAAGCCACCCTCCTGGTGTCTCCAAGGACCGTGATAATGGAAATGCCCATTCATCTCCAAACTACAGATTCTATGTTCTCTGCTGTCATTCACTCGAACGACAGGACACCCAACGATTTGAAGCGCACACCGCTTTGACACCGCAATGCTCCGCTGAACATCCACTGTGTGTGCGCCATCCACAGAAGGTAACCCACTTTACCCAGGGCATAAAAACAGGCAGCACTGATGAAGGAATTATGGAGGAGGAGGACATTTTAGCCAGGAAATTGCTGTATTAAAGCACAGCAGACTGCATGGATGCATCCTTAATAACACCCTATTCCCTGTATAGTGCACTACTTTTGAGAGCTCTGGTCAAAAGTAATGCACTATACAGGGAATAGTGTGTCATTTGGGACGCAGATTGGCTTCAGTAATATAGTCATAAAAGCGTAGCATGAAAAATGAGCATATGGATCAAGCAATAAACATACTTGCTCGGTGTTGGAAGTTTTACAAGAGTTTCACTTTCGGCTAATGCGCCATGAAATGTGACTGGAGCAGTATGGATATGTCCATAAAAAAACTTTGAGCAAAATTAATATTATGTAAATGACAGGCAGGTCCCATGTAAGAAAGCATTTCATAAATTTTCGGTGCTTTGACATAATTGCGAGCTCTAAATCTATGATCGCTCTAACAAAAGCCAGACCCATACTGAGGTTGACATTTATTGAGTTTCACCTTTGTGGCACAATAAAATGAGGGAAAAGGTAGGCAGGCAGCAGGCAGGAGAAGTGGGTTCAGAAGAAAACCTGGAACACGAGCTGAACTGAATGAAAAATACCGAAAATCATAGGCTGCAGCGTATGAATATAAAAGGAGAAAATTGGAGCAGCATTTAATTAGGACCTTGCTATTGATTAAGTCAGGGAAGGTATTATATGAGGAGTTTGATGTATCAGGAATGATTTACTTTTTCATCCGGCAGCAGGCAAGAAAGCAGGAGTTGATCCTCCTCTGGAAAAATGGAGCCGTCAAATGAGGAAATTGAAGATAAGTGAAGAGACTATTGGTGTATACGAGGCTGTGTGTGTCTGTCATGCATCTTGGAGGAGCTAAGCTGATATAGTGGAGTGTGGTGTTGACGCTGCTGCTGGTGCTGTGTCTGTCTGTCTGCCTGTCTGTCTCTGTGGTTCTACCCTTTATGCTGCTGCAGATTGATATCCTCCACCATACAGCAAGAGGTATTCTGATAGGATTTTTTTATTTTACTAGGCAAGTCAGTTAAGAACAAAATCTTATTTTCACTGACAGTGGGTTAACTGCCTGTTCAGGGGCAGAACAACAGATTTGTACCCTGTCAACTCGGGGAGTTGAACTTGCAACCTTTCAGTTACTAGGCCAACACTCTAACCACCAGGCTACCCTGCCACCCCATGAACTTGCTTGGTATCCATTGCAGACTGTTGTCACTCAGATCGAACAGAGAAAAAATGCAATCGAGGTACTGTATACTGTTAAATCTATATACAGGTGTTCTATCTTAATTTGACCCGTTTTTCAATGCAGCAACAGGGATTATAATGTTTGCATGATTTGATGCATTTTCTGTTAGGATAAATCAAACTATAGAAGCCTTTTTAAACCTGGAATACATTACAATTTGTTCTCTGCGACAACACAGTGAGCAAATTAAGATAGAACATCTGTACCAATAATTTCCTTGCATTAGACGCACACGCACACGCGCACACACACCAATCCCCCCCATGGCTGTGTGACTGAACAGTGCCTAAAGCCTGTCCTGCTCTGTTGGGGTGTATCTGGCTCCTGTCCACCTGTCACAGGTGCTCTTCTTCCTGCTGATGACAGTACCACCAAAGCCCTGGTCCCCTCAGCACAGACCACAACAATATGAGAAAAAACACTCTCTCTTTCGCAGTAGCTAACCTTTAGCCTGCTACTGTCAACAGACTGATTAATGTTATGCCAAAAAGTGTTGGCGATGACAGTGGACTGAATACTTCATCTTTCTCTTGAACTGACGCATCATGTTATCATTTCAGACTCAGAATACTCATGAAAGTAGAATGTACATAATGGATCTAAATTCATGTTCCAAATCACGTCTAATGTCATGATTGATATGCGCAGTGGAGTATGATAGAGATCATGTTTCGAGAAGTTGCATACAAATAACTTGTTGAAAAATGACAAAAGTTGTCAATCTAACAATAAGACAAATGGAATGCAAATATTCAGATGCCTTTTCCTGGTATATCCCGAAGAAGAGTCAGAATGCTCTTCAAAAAATGTGAAGTCCCATTTGCTCAGATACCATTGCTATGTACTCCAGTGTACTAAATCCACATCCCTGCTATTTTGGAACATTGTGTTCTTTCTATCCAGCAGCCCTGTAGTGATGGCATTATAGCTTTATACACTGTTTTCCCCACTGTCAGCCATGCTCAGTCATGTCTCCTTGCTGTCCCACTAGCTGCTCTCACTCACACAAACACACAAATACACAAAAGTGCACGCAAGTACACACGCACATGTACAGACACACACACGCACAAACACACACACACCACCCACCCACTATCTCCTGACGATAACAGTCATTATCACCAGCACGAGGAGGCATGGCACTCCCCAAGATGGACACAGCCTGGCCACAGTATCTAAAGGTCACACATGAGGGGAGGAGCTTAGAGGAGTGGGGAACACACAGGGCACAATCACACCTTACAAAGACACCTTGCTTTGTTCGTTCACTCGCTCTACATTCAGGGTCTATCTCTACTACAGTACACAATACAACTGGTTAGAAACATACTGAGAGCAGACAATGTGAGAGCACTGCTTGGGATGCACTGTATCCTAGGCTTAGAGTAATGGGATAGCGTAAAGTAGCAAAAGTGTGTGTTGATCATGTAGCGCTTAAATATTTTCTGCTGTACAAAGAAGGTCATTTCCATGTAAAAGGACCCATGAGCACTGGCGTAACAGACACAAGCTCTGGGGGCCCACGTGTGTCATTCATAAAGCCTTTTAATTTGCATATGTACTAGGAAGCTAAGTGTTTGTATCTTGTGCTTCAAGACTGTGACTGAAAATAAAATAAATTAACTGATTGAACGCGTATGGGGGATATCAGTGAACAAATGCCATGGTCAAGGCTACGATGGTGCCAGTGCAATGAGTAGAACTTAGGTGCTCAAAAGCGCATGTCAGACCGAGAGCCTAATGCTTTTTAGGTAGTTCTTTATGAGTTTTAGTTTAGAAAAAGATCTCCCTGCAGAAGCAACAGTTACAGGGATAATAAAAATAGCTTGATTGCCATAGCAACATCAGGGAAACTGGGCAGAAGGGAGTGGTGATTCAAATACAGCAGTTTTACAACATCTTTAATTGAGCCTCTCATTCTCCTTAATTGCCGGCCTCAACACGTTACAGAACGAGATGAACTGAATAGGTAGCTCTGGGGACAGGTCTTCTGGATACTGGACAGCCAATAAATTGCCAGATGCAAACAGATTATCATCTTTAGAGGACAACAGGTGTTTGCGATTTCGTTCACACTGGTGAACCAGAGGTTGGGTAGTGTAGTTGCAATATCAACAGTCCCTTATCTCTGGTATATCTTGGCATGCATCATTCAAGACTAAGTTTAAATTGGGTCAAGATAAACTGTGTTACGACAGTGTCCATGGCCACCAACATGTGACGTTCATAGGAGCATATCAAATTGGGTGTCAAATGAAAGCTAAGAGTCTATATTTTTGAGAAATTAAAGCATATACAGAATACATTTTCCAAACATTTTCCATCCTGAAAATTAGGAATAAGCAAAGGCTTTGATTTCTGTCAAACAGAAGGAAAGGAGTTCTTAGAAAATATCTACCAGAAAAAGTATTTAAAAAGGCATAAAAAATACATAAAAATACATAAAATGTTTCTGCCTTCCCCAAGTTTAAGAAACATTGCCTTGTACATTGAAATTCTGTTACCAAAAACGTACATATCTATAAGATATTTTCTAATTTCTCCCTCATGAGGAGGGAGGATAATGAAAGTTCACAGAAGTAACGAGTAAAGGTATACCTATCAATTAGTTATAGTGTTTTTACTGATATCAATTTCTTTTATTAATTATTAAGTGATTACCAAATCAGTAATAGAAATTCGGAAAAATTGCAATTGAATTTGCTACAAAGGGACATCATAGTAGTCACAAACCACAGTTGGGTTCAAAAGTACAGTACAGTACAGTACATTAGAGTGCAGTAAAAAAAAATCTTGTATTGTAGTGGACTGTACTTTGCTGAACTCTACTGTACTCTACTGTACTGAACTGTTTTGTACTGTACTCTAATGTGCTGTACTGTACTGAGCTGTCCAAACTTTTGAACCAAACTGTGGTTTGTGACTACTATGATTTTAGCTATGTCAAATTTTGGTCTTGTTTGGGCTCAGAGCTCCTTGAAATAATAGACAGTGTGTAGAATAATATCCAAATATGCAAAGAAGGATATTGCATATTTATACATTTGTGTACCTATTTAGGATACATCATCATAAGGAAAATGAAACACATGATGAAATTCTGTTACCACAATTCCGTTACTGGGTGTAAATGCACTTCACTTACTGTAGTTCAATAACCAAAATAATTTTTTTCAAAGTCAATCTGTCATGACATAGCTGACACCAATGTTCCCTTAAAATGTTTTAAGCCTAGAGCAAATTTCAGGTCTGCTGAGTGAAAACTTCAAATTTGTGAAAATTCTGTGTATCCAGCCATGTTTACTGTGAGCACTGAGCCTGTACCCGCTTTAAGTTACAGTTTTAACAGCAGCCAAGTAGGCTACTCTGGCTTTTTGATCATAATGTAGGCCTACCAGAGAGGCCTACCATCAAGAACAATGGAGAAAATGCATCCCTTGACATTTTAACATGGAAATACAGTGGTTGCTCAACTAAAGGTTTTGCGGTTATGCTGTGGGACTTAGAGGTAATTTGTGGTTTAGTACAGTACCCTGCGTCACTACTTCATTGCTCCAGACCAGTGCAAGGGGGGAGTTAGAGCACTGATTATGCTTTTGGGTCCCAAGGCGCTACTGTGTCTCTAACTGACAATAAATGGGCGACATAAACCAAATAGAAACTGATAATTATTTTATTTCTATGTTGGTGTTGAGTATGGTTCCCAATTAGAGGCAGCTGTTATTCGTTACCTCTAATTGGGGATCATACTTAGTGTGTTTTGTTCCCACCTGCATTTGTGGGATATAGTTTTTTTGTATTATTTTTTATTTATTTTTTTATTTATTTTTTATTTTTTTTGTTAGTGTTGTTGAGTGCTACGTATTGTACAATCAGTGTTTGTTGTTGGTTATTGTATGTTCCACCTTTATTAAATATGTGGAACTCTACGCACGCTGCGCCTTGGTCCATTTATTCAAACGACGATTGTGACACAAAGTGAGGACTATTGGCAATCTGCTGTATACTTATGGACTATTGTAAGATGAAAGTCACACCTTTCCAGTACTCCTCACCTGCCCTAAACTCCACCTTTAACACAGTTACTATTCAAAAATGAGCTGTTTCTCTAAATAAATGACATTGTGATCAAAGAGAACAGACAAAATGGGCATTGTTTTCATCAAGCCAGCTTCTTTATATGGTGCTACCCGTTCCAGGGTTAGGAACGTAACCACCAGAGGACTTGAAAATGAGCCGGAGCTGAGAGGATCACCAAAACTAAAAGGTATTTTGGTTTCAGTATATTTTCTTTAAAAAAAAATTATATAGCCTATCAATGTGTATCAATGTCAATTGATAATTAAATAAAGGTTAAACATTTTTTTTAAATAATAATAATTGTGTACTAAAAATGTGAATGTGTTTTTGCAGAGTATACAACCATGCTGACAACCATCTGTGGAGATCAGTGGACAAAGGGATGGACAATGGGCCGCACTGAAAAAATGCATGGCTGCCAAGAAAACGGTTAGTTTTGCTAGATTCTTAAAATGTGTACGCAGCATTTGTGTGTTGGAGTCACTTTTTTAATCCTTAATTGATCTACCGTTTCAATCATAGGCCACTGTAATTGATGGGGGCTCAGGGCAGTACTATTCTGCTCATCTGATGAAGGTGCACATGGATCAGATTCAAACTTTGAAGACCGAGATTGAGTCATTGAAGGCAGACCAGCAGAAAGAGAAACATTCTCTGAGGGCAGAGATATGTGCGACAGCTGATGCATTGGTCCAGAGCCAGGCGGTATTTGCAGAGTCACTCGTCATTGGCAGAGAGTCAGGCGGCATTGGTGGAGAGTCAGGCGGAGAATAATGTGTTGAAGAGGGCGAGGAACGAGATGGAGTCACAATCCATGCCAGGCACACCTGTGAGCTCTGGAACTCCACCTCTGACAGGCTTAGTCAACAGGTCATCGGTTCACCCTGACATTTCCATTCCTCTTCTGACAACAGAACGTGACCAACTGCTCACCAGGCACAGCAAGGGCCGTCCGGACCGTTATGCCATTCTTCTATTCCAAGAATGTGTAACCAAAGAGAGCTACCACGAGTGGACACAGAATACCAACTGGGATGGATCCTGAGGCAAATGTGGCTTACCAGTGAACCTCCGGGTTCATCATTAATACTGTGTCTCAGAAGTTTCTGTCCATGCAACCTGAAAAAGCCTGCTCTCCCTTATGTAAGGAATTAGGCACTTTACCATGCTTACTACAATATGTACTGTAGGCTACGTTTACTTGTCAGACTGCACAGTAGCTTAATAAACAAATGGAGGCATCTTACATCTTCTAAATGCTTTATTATCCAAATGATTAAAGTGCGTGTGGGCGACCTCAAGCAACAGCAAAATGTTGGATTAAGCATATACTGCATCTTTATGAAGCTGCCAGTTGAGGACTTGTGAGGCATCTGTTTCTCAAACTATACACTAATGTATTTGTCTTCTTGCTCAGGAGTGCACCGGGGCCTCCCACTCCTCTTTCTATTCTGGTTAGATACAGTTTGCGCTGTTCTGTGAATGGAGTAGTACACAGCATTGTGCAAGATCTTCAGTTTCTTGGCAATTTCTCGCATGGAATATCCTTCATTTCTCAGAACAAGAATAGACTGATGAATTTCAGAAGAAAGTATTTGTTTCTGGCCATTTTGAGTCTGCTGATGCTCCAGATACTCAACTAGTCTAAAGAAGGCTAGTTGTATTGCTTCTTTAAACAGCACAACAGATTTCAGCTGTGCTAACATAATTGCAAAAGGGTTTTCTAATGATCAATTAGCTTTTTAAAATGATGAACTTGGATTAGCTAACACAACGTGCCATTGGAACACAGGAGTGATGGTTGCTGATAATGGGCCTCTGTATGCCTATGTAGATATTCCATAAAAAAAAAAATCTGCTGTTTCCAGCTACAATAGTAATTTACAACATTAATAATGTCTACACTAATTCTGATCAATTTGATGTTATTTTAATGGACCAAATGTTTTGTTTTTCTTTCAAAAACTAGGAAATGTCTAAGTGACTGTCACGATCTTCAAAACGGACAGACCAAGGCGCAGCGAGGCATCCAGTATACATTTTTATTGAACGTAACGTAACTGGGGAAAAACAACAAAATGAACGACGATCGTAACATAGAACATAACTTGACATAAACAACGAAGCTATGACCAAACAATAACCCACAAACCCCAAGTGAAAACTACAAACATATATATGGTTCCCAATTAAAGACAACGACACTCAGCTGCCTCTAATTGGGAACCATTACCCCAACATAGAAATATATAACCTAGAACAGAAAAAACCCTACACCAAAAACAAAACAAAAACACTCCAGCCTGTCTGTCAGGCCTGGACGTGACAGTACCCCCAAAGCGCGGACTCCGACTGCGCCAAAAGTCCATTGGGGGGGTCTTCGGGTGTTTTTGTTTGTCCCAGGTGGCGGCTCCGGTGCTGGCCCGAAGTCACGCACCGGAGGTCCTGGGCCATATGCAGGACTGGGGACCCTCACTGGCGGCCCCGGACAGGGGAAGCACACTGGCGGCCCCGGACAGGGGAAGCACACTGGCGGCCCCGGACAGGGGAAGCACACTGGCGGCCCCGGACAGGGGAAGCACACTGGCCCTCTGGTGCGGGGAGCAGGAACCGGCCGTACCGGGCTCATAACGCGCTCTCTGGTGCGGGGAGCAGGAACAGGACGTGCTGGGTTCCCGACGGGCACAGGAATCCTGGAGCGTGGAGCAGGGACAGGACGTGCTGAGTTCACAACGGGCACAGGGATCCTGGAGCGTGGAGCAGGGACAGGACGTACTGGGCTGTGGATGCGAACCGGAGATACAGTGTGTAGAGCTGGCGCAGGATATCCTGGTCCAAGGAGGCGCACCGGAGACCAGGAGCGCTGAGCCGGCACCACTCTACCAGGCTGCACACTCACCGTAGCCTGACAGATGAGTGGCGCTGGAATCTCTCGCACCGGGCTGTGAACGGGCACTGGGGACACCGTGCGCAAAACTGCATAGCACGGCATCTTACCAGTGCGACGCTCTCCCCAACGCTCTCTCCACAAAGCACGAGGAGTTGGCTCAGGAGTCCCTGCTGAACCGGCCAACTTCCTCGTGTGCCCCCAAAGTTTTTAGGGCTGCCTTTCGGGCTTCCGTGCCAGGCGAGTTCCAATGAACTTCTCTCTCCGGATCCCATGCGCCGTATAGCTTCTCACACCTGCGCCGCTCTGCCGCCGCTGCTTCCAGCTCCTCTCTTGGCCGACGATACTCTCCAGGTTGGGCCCAGGGTCCGTCCCTAAATAATTCCTCCTCCCAGGTCCAGTACTCCCGGGTCTCTCGCTGCTTGGTCTTTATTTGGTGGGTTATTCTGTCACGATCTTCAAAACGGACAGACCAAGGCGCAGCGAGGCATCCAGTATACATTTTTATTGAACGTAACGTAACTGGGGAAAAACAACAAAATGAACGACGATCGTAACATAGAACATAACTTGCCATAAACAACGAAGCTATGACCAAACAATAACCCACAAACCCCAAGTGAAAACTACAAACATATATATGGTTCCCAATTAGAGACAACGACACTCAGCTGCCTCTAATTGGGAACCATTACCCCAACATAGAAATATATAACCTAGAACAGAAAAAACCCTACACCAAAAACAAAACAAAACAGCTCCAACAGTGCAGTAGTATCTAACAATTCACACCAATACACAAATCTAAAATTAAAAGAATGGAATTAAGAAATAAATATTAGGACAAGCAATGTCGGATTGGCATTGACTAAAATACAGTAGAATAGAATATATACATATGAGATGAGTAAAGCAGTGTGTAAACATTATTAAAGTGACTAGTGTTCCATTATTAAAGTGGCCAATGATTCCATATCTATGTATATAGGGTAGCAACCTCTAAAGTGCAGGGTTGAGTAACCGGGTGGTAGCTGGCTAGTGATGGCTATTTAATAGTCTGATGGCCTTGAGGTAGAAGCTGTTTTTCAGTCTCTCGGTCCCAGCTTTGATGCGCCTTCTGGATGATAGTGAGGTGAACAGGCAGTGGCTCGGGTGGTTGACGTCCTTGAAGATCTTTTTGGCCTGCCTGTGACATCGGGTGGTGTAGGTGTCTTGGAGGGCAGGCAGTGTGCCACCCTCTGGAGAGCCCTGTGGTTGTGTGCGGTGCAGTTGCAGTACCAGGCAGTGATACAGCCCGACAGGATGCTCTCAATTGTGCATCTGTAAAGGTTTCTGAGGGTTTTAGGGGCCAAGCCCAATTTCTTAAGCCTGGGCCATTTCAGACTGTCAGTGATGTGTACGCTGAGGAACCTGAAGCTAACCACCTTCTCAACTGCGGTCCGGTCGATGTGGATAGAGGTGTGCTCCCTCTGCTGTTTCCTGAAGTCCACGATCAGCTCCATCATTTTGTTGACGTTGAGAGAGAGGTTACTTTCCTGGCAACACTCCGCCAGGGCCCTCACCTCCTCCTTGTAGCCTGTCATTGTTGGTAATCAGGCCTACTACTGTTGTGTCATCTGCAAACTTGATGAGTGAGTTGGAGGCGTGTGTGGCCACGCAGTCATGAGTCAACAGGGAGCACAAGAGGTGGCTGAGCACGCATCCTTGTGGGGCCTGTCATGCCAAATAGTGTCACCCTCTACATCACAATGGAATTCAAAGAGTTCTAGCTTCTGTTGCAAGGGCTGTTGCTAGACCAGATTCTGTAATGAAGCAAATCGTCCGTTGCTATGCTGGTTGCTTGGCTTTTTTTAACAGGAGGATGCGAGCAGTTCTAGTTCTATTCCACTACATAAATGCTCGCTCAGTCCGTGCAAAATTATTACCTCAGAATTGCTCTCAAAGGACAGTGTTTTTGACAGTGACAACCTGCTGACTATCTGCTGCTTCAGAGGACTGGAAAAAGCACTCTTTCTTTACCATATATTTGTCTTTATATAAGAAAATATTATTAAATAGGAATAAATAATTTAAGCTGTTTTTAGATTGACATTGCTACTGTAGCTACTCTAATTATTTACCAGGGCAATAAATTGCAATGTTCGTACTGTGAGACGCCTAAGACAGCACTACAGGGAGACAGGATGGACTGCTGATTGTCCTCACAGTGGCAGACCACGTGTAACAACACCTGCACAGGATCGGTACATCCGAACATCACACCTGTGGGAAAAGTACAGGATGGCAACAACAACTGCCTGAGTTAGACCAGGAACGCACAATCCCTCCACCAGTGCTCAGACTGTCCGCAATAGGCTGAGAGAGGCTGGACTGAGGGCTTGTAGGCCGGTTGTAAGGCAGGTCCTCACTAGACATCACCGGCAACAACGTCGCCTATGGGCACAAACCCACCGTCGCTGGACCAGACAGGACTGGAAAAATGTGCTCTTCACTGACGAGTCGCGGTTTTGTCTCACCAGGGGTGATGGTCGGATTCGCGATTATCATCAAAGGAATGAGCGTTACACCGAGGCCTGTACCCTGGAGTGGGATCGATTTGGAGGTGGAGGGTCCGTCATGGTCTAGGGCGGTGTGTCACAGCATCATCGGACTGTGCTTGTTGTCATTGCAGGCAATCTCAACACTATCTCAAGACATCCTCCCTCAAGTGGTACCCTTCCTGCAGGCGCATCCTGACATGACCCTCCAGCATGACAATACCACCAGCCATACTGCTCGTTCTGTGCGTGATTTCCTGCGAGACAGGAATGTCAGTGTTCTGGCCAGCGAAGAGCCCGGATCTCAATCCCATTGAGCACTTCTGGGACCTGTTGGATCGGAGGGTTAGGGCTAGGGCCATTCCCCCCAGAAATGTCTGGGAACTTGCAGGTGCTTTGGTGGAAGAGTGGGGTAACATCTCACAGCAAGAACTGGCAAATCTGGTGCAGTCCACGAGGAGGAGATGCACTGCAGTACTTAATGCAGCTGGTGGCCACAGCAGATATTGGCTGAAACTTTTGATTTTGACCTCCCCTTTGTTCAGGGACACATTATTCAATTTCTGTTAGTCACATGTCTGTGGAACTTGTTCAGTTTATGTCTCAGTTGTTGAATCCTGTTATGTTCATACAAATATTTACACGCGTTAAATTTACTGAAAATAAACGCAGTTGACAGTGAGAGGACGCTTCTTTTTTTGCTGAGTTAGTTATGTCTGTCATATTGAGGTGTCTAGCTATAAGTTAAACCTGATCAATCAAACGGAAAGGTGTAAGCAATTATGGTAATTCCAAATGCCCTTAACTAGGTGTCTTCGCTAGTCCGACCTGGGGGGAAGGGGTGGAAGTGAGAGAGGTGGGAAGAGAGTGGAAGACAGACAGAGAGTGAGATGGAGATATATAAACAGAGAGAGAAAGACAGCAGTGCAAATATACTTAGACTTGAGTATTTTAACAACTATTCTCTTCCAAGTTGTTAGGCAATCATATATACCTACAGGGGAATAATGGCCAGCCACACATGAGGGTGATTTTTACTAAGGAGAAAGAGGCCATGCTGACCGGAGTGAAGCGCCTGATTGCCAAAATCAACCTACGCTTCTTCTGACAGAGAATTGTCAAGGGGGTGGACAGCTGGGCAAGTGAAATAACATTTTGTTTATCAATCACATTCAATTATATCTGAAATTATTATGATTTCAATGAATGTCATCAGACAGCACACAATGTTTAAATGTGTCACTTTTTACTTTTCTTAGGCATAGGCGTCCCGCTAGCGGAACAACATCCGGTGAAACTGGAGGGCGAGTAATTCAAATAAAGTAGGTCAGTACCCTGTCTAGCCTGCCCGAAGTTTGAGAGGGCGAAGACTGTGTCGCCGGAGTTGAAGCACATCACATTTATTTCACCATTACACATGATCGGTAAGCGTCCACATTCAAATGTTGCCCTGATAAGTGGTTTTGTAATGGTTGCTTTATTTGACCACAGCAGAGTTCAATATTATAGAATGTGTGTATGTGTGCTAGTATCCTCATAAATCTGCATACTGTATGACACAGATACAGGTAAGAATAAAGTAATCTTCTCTCTAACACTTTAAATGTTAGGGGTGGACCTCATCGGACCCTTCATGAAATCCAGGAATGGCAACAGCTGGTGTCTGATGGCGACCGGTCACTTTACCAAGTGGGTGGGTGGAGGCAATACCCAACCTCTTAAGGATTTGCCCCATTTTTTTTTACCAATTATAGCCTAAAATGACATACCCAAATCTAACTGCCTGTAGCTCAGGCCCTGAAGCAAGGAAATGCATAATCTTGATACCATTTGAAAGGAAACACTTTGAAGTTTATGGAAATGTGAATGTATTAGAATATAACGCAATAGATCTGGTAAAATATTTTTTTAAACCGTCATCTTTGAATGCAAGAGAAAGGAAATAGTGTATTATTCCAGCCCAGATGCAATTTAGATTTTGGCCACTAGATGTGGAAAGTCTTAGACTGATCCAATGAACCATTGCATTTCTGTTCAAAATGTTGTATCAAGACTGCCCAAATGTGCCTATTATGTTTATTAATAACTTTTCATGCTCAAAATTGTGCACTCTCCTCAAACAATAGCATGGTATTATTTCACTGTAATAGCTACCGTAAATTGGACAGTGCAGTTAGATTAACAAGAATTTAAGCTTTCTGAAAATATCAGATATGTCTATGTCTTGGGAAATTTACTTACAAACTCATGCAAATCACATTAGCCTACGTTAGCTCAACCGTCCCGTGAAAGGGACACCGACCCCGAAGAAGGTCAGTAAAGGAAGAGTAAGTGCTTAACTATAAATTCCCTTCTGTAACCCATTTGAAAGGGTGCTTGGAACCAAAAATATATTTTTGTTTTGTATGATACCCATCAAGGACGAGACTGGCGAGGCCACCTCCAAGGTGATGGTGGACATCTTCAACACCCACAGTTCTCCTGAGGTCATCTTGAATGACCGAGGTCATGAACGCTGAAACAAGGTACGGATGTTATAGGTTATATTCTGTCACCAATGTTTTTTGTTATTTTTCTTACAATTATTTTTTCTATGGTACATAATCAGACATATTTCAATATCTTACATTGTCAATAGATATCGCTTTCCTAATTTTCCTACCCCCTCCTCCAGGTTTGGTGAATGGACTAACCATACCCTCAAGACTGCCATGGGCAAGTCCCTTGATTTTTACCAGGAACGGTGGGGGATCAACCTGAAGGTAATTCTCTTTGCACACAACAGCAGCGTCCAGGCCTCCACCGAGTACAGATGTGAGCCCCAGCTCTTGACTGAGGTAAAAAAAAGCTATTGTATATACAATTATTGCATATACCCTAGTCTTACAAATTTGTGATTGACTTAGTTTTGTTTGTCGATTGCTATTTTTGTATAACGTACTTTCAGATGTGGTGGAAGTTGTCGAACCAGATCAGAACGCCTTCGAGGACCACCTTTGTGTGAAATATAATTGCATTTATTCCTGTTATTAATCAAGGTGAGACTGAACATGGACAAGGCACAGAAGAAACAGGAGAGCTACCGGAGCAGAATAGAGAAGGGGACCAATGCTATGACATTACTTGGTTTGGAAGAAGGACAAAAGGAAGGCGAGACCTGGGAAACCTCGCTGCCTTTCTCTCCTAGCTGGGGTCACCATCTGTTAAAGTGAATATAAAAAATCGCACATTATAACTATTTGGATTTGCACACAAAATAACCTGAAGTTAATTTTAGTTTCCCTAACACTGATATTTTTCTCTTTGCCTTCCTAGGGTTACCTTGGTGGAAGCTAACGTCTCTGTCTCCTACCCTGTTCCCTTTAACTCTCCTCCTGTTCTCCAGGAGCTAGGGGTTCTGCCCAACACCCAGACGGGGTTCCACCTGATGTCCTCAATTACCAACCACCCACCAACTTTTCATTACATCTACTGTTGTTGACAATATCTGCTAAGTGTTTTTTTTTTTCATACTGGGCACATAATACTGTATGTGAGATACACAGATTAACTAAAATCACTAACACTGCAAACACTCAGAACAAAAAGAGCAACAGTGCCTGGGGCCTCATTTATAAAAAAAAATCTTAGATTTATACTTGAACTTGGTCGTAAGATAATTTCCGACAGTGTGTTTATGTTCGATTCATAAAAGATACTGAGCATAAAAAACCTTGCTTACACAGGTTCTAAGAAGCCCATTTAGAACTTACACACCTGTGATCTATAAATCTCAAATTAACTTAAAATTGACGGCACCTGAACGTGTCTTACAATCAGCTATTTCCCCTTATAGAATGCTAGCACAAATTAAGGTTTAGTCAGGAAAAGCCATGGACCAAAAGAGTAAAGCAAACTTTTTGGAAGATGAGCTCACGGCGATGGTAGAAGAGATTGAAGACAGGCAACATGTATCATTCGGTGGACTAAATAGTGAGGCAGCAAGACAGAACTGTGGCTGATGTGAAATTGTCTGACCTTAAACTGCAAGGGGAAAAAATAATAGCCATACATAACCGCAGCATTAAGGCAATCGGAGGGGGGCCTGGCACGCCGGAGCTCTCCCAAATGGACCAGCGCATCGGGGCAATCATTGGGGAAAGCACATACACTGGCACATGCTCCGACAGTGAATATTTAAGAAAAGTGAGTTTCTTCTATTTTGCTTATTTTTCATATGGTTTAATCCCAACTTTTACATCGTTTAGCAGTAACATCGGAAACGGTGAAATCGGCGCGCGAAACCCCACGACTGCATCACTGGATCACGGTAAGTAATTAAGAGAATGTGAAACTTGGTTGTTAGTAACTTAATGTACAAGACATGCACTGATTTATTTTATTCACATAGAAACGGGGGATGCTGCGTTGCAGGCCGTGCGCCACCAAGGGAAGCTACGTTGCAGCCCGCGCGCCGTGCGCCACCAAGGGAAGCTACGTTGCAGCCCGCGCGCCGTGCGCCACCAAGGGAAGCTACGTTGCAGCCCGCGCGCCGTGCGCCACCAAGGGAAGCTGCGTTGAACACATTGGTCGGGCAGAATGTGACTGAACTCGGAAGAATAAGCAGGGTTCTGATTCATTTACATAATGCAATTGTTTAATGTTTTCCACAACATTAATAAAAAACCTATGCTTTGTATATTGTCTGGCATTCTGTTTCTTACAACCAATCTCTGTATGAGCTGCTGTCTCATTCTCACTGCATCACCTGGGGCAGGTGCTCCATTGGGTGGTGGGTTAGGAGGCTCTTGGGGGACCATTATAATCTCCGCATCCATTTCATTACCATGCCTCAGGGCTATGTTGTGGAGCACACCACATGCCAGTATTATGCGTGTCACCTTTTGAAGGAGGAGGGAAAACATTCATTCTTAAAACAGGTCAACATTTTCTATTTAGGTTTGACAAATGCACACCCCAATGTTCTTGTCAAACAAACTTGCACTACTAATGGGCACTACAGTTACTGAGATATCCCCTTGAAATCTGTTCGCATTTTGTTGCAATGCTAGTGGAAACGATAGGAATCAGCTGATTCCATTCATTTACACTATCATTGCTACAAAATGAACAAGCTTCAAGGGGACATCTCAGTAACAGTAGGGCCAAATTAAAAACTGTTTTCAGCTATTTGGCCAGAACCTTTGGGTGTGCAATTTCAATAAAATACTAAATAGAAAATGTTGGTATATGTTGCTTTAAGTTGACCCTTTTTAAAACTACATTTAAGTTTTGTATTTTTATTAAATGAAGTTACCTTCTCTGGTTTGTAGAGGAGTTTTCCACCTGATGCATCAAGGCAACTCCACCTGCCCTTCAGCAGTCTGATCCGTGCGCCAAATTGTGTCGCATTTCCTCTGTTGTTCGGGGGATCGGCAAAGGGAACGAGAAGCCATATTTTCAGTGGATAGCCCTGGTCACCTAATAGGGTAAAACCGTTGTGTTACATTATTTTGCACGGTTAATAGGCTATTATACAATGAACAAAAAAATTACTCACTGAGAAGCCACCCGCCTACACTCTCACCAGCTTCTAGACACAGGCCTACTCTGCTGTGGCGCAGAATGAATAAGTTGTGCGTAGACCCTGGCCACTTGGAGCATACATTGAGTAGTTGCATACGGGAATCGCAGATGATCTGAACATTCAATGAATGGAAATTCTTCCTGTTAACATATACATGTTCATCTACGGTGCGCGTAAGGCAATACGTGTGCAGTCAACTGCACCTATGACCTCTGGGAAATTAAATGTGTGGACAAACTCTGCTTTGACGCGCGCCTGTTCGTCGGCTGTAAATGGGAAACTATCTCGTGGACAATATGTGTAGAATTGCATCGATCACTTGTGGCATGATGCTGGTGAATGATGCGTGTGATATACCCGACCTGTCACTCATTTCCCTCTGGAATGTCCCAGTAATGAGGAATCACAGAGTGGACGATACTTGGACAGATACGGGCATGATTACAGCATGTCTTCCTTTCCAGATTAGGGGCTAAATTTGCACATAAATCTAACAGAACATCTCTTCTAAAAGCACGGTTTCCAATGTCTTCCTCTATATTCCACAATTCAGTATTTTAGTCTATGATTTTATTTTTATTTTTATAAAAATAGATACATATACAATAGATACATATATATTCAACCACAAGGGTGTATTAATGATCTACAGTATGAGCGATAGAAAAAAAGGAATCATAATAGATGACTACTGAAATTATATTATTCCAGTGTAGATAAGGGAAGGGCAGATTAAAATAAAAACATGACAGGCAGACAAGCCAGTGTATGAATCCAACTAATTTGCATATGAATGGAAATTAAATTAGCTGACTTGGTGATCTGTAAGGTAAGTAACTTCAATGTGTCCAGGAGATTACACGTTTTCTTTGACGTTTGCGAAACGCAGCAATGTATTTCATGTTGTAATGTTAACAAGGTATTCAAAAGTAGTTTGACTTAATGTTTTCATTTTATTAGATAAATAAAACAGCAAAATTGTCACGGAAATCAGCCTTGTTTGCATTGCGATGTAATGTAATTTAGTCTGTAATGATTTCCAAAATTTTAATCATTAGGTAATCACACTGTAAAAATAGCAATGGACGCTAATAGTTTATCGAATCCCATGTGACTCAGTGGGGGACACTATTTGGCTGGGAGACATTATTTGACGTGACAGGCCCCTGTGTTGAGGATCAGCAAAGTGAAGGTGTTGTTTCCTTCCTTCACCACTCGGGGGAGGCCCGTCAGGAAGTCCAGGACCAATTTGCACAGGACTGGGTTCAGACCCAGGGCCCCGAGCTTAGTGATGAGCTTGGAGGGTACTATGTTGTTGAAGGCTGAGCTATAGTCAATGAACAGCATTCTGACATAGGTATTCCTCTTGTCCAGATGGGATAGGGCAGTGTGCAGTGTGATGGCGATTGCGATTGCATCGTCTGTGGGTCTATTGGGGCGGTAAGCAAATTGAAGTGGGTCTCGGGTGTCAGGTAAGGTAGAGGTGATATGATCCTTAACTAGCCTCTCAAAGCACTTCATGATGACAGAAGTGAGTGCTACGGGGCGATAGTAATTTAGTTCAGTTATCTTTGCTTTCTTGGGTACAGGAACAATGGTCGACATCTTGAAGCAAGTGGGGACAGCAGACTGGGATAGGGTTAACACCCTTAAATGTCTTACTCACGTCGGCCACAGAGAACGAGAGCCCATAGTCCTTGGGAGCGGGCCCCGTCGGTGGCGCTGTGTTATCCTCAAAGTGGGCGAAGAAGGTGTTTAGCTTGTCTGGGAGCAAGACGTTGGGGTCTGTGACATGGCTGGTTTTCCCTTTGTAATCTGTGATTGTCTGTAGACCCTGCCACATACGTCTCATGTTTGAGCCGTTGAATTGCGACTCCACTTTGTCTATATACTGACGTTTTGCCTGTTTGATTGCCTTACGGAGGGAATAACTACACTGTTTGAATTCGACCATATTCCCAGTCACCTTGCCATGGTTAAATGCGGTGGTTCGCGTTTTGCGTGAATGCTGCCATCCATCCACGGTTACTGGTTTGGGTAGGTTTTAATAGTCACCGTGGGAACATCCCCTATACACATCCTGATGAACTCAGTCACCGTGTCCGTGTAAACGTCAATGTTATTCTCATAGGCTACCCGGGAACATATCCCAGTCCACGTGATAAAAACAATCTTGTTGCATGGATTCCGATTGGTCAGACCAGCGTTGAATAGACCTTAGCATGGGTCCTTCCTGTTTGAGTTTCTGCTTATAGGAGGGGAGGAACAAAATGGAGTCATTATCTGATTTGCCAAAAGGAGGGCGGGGGAGGGCCTTGTAGACGTCTCAAAAAGGTGAGTAGAAGTGGTCTAGTGTTTTTCCTAAGCGAGTACTACAGTCAATGTGTTGATAGAATTTCAATAGAGTTTTCCTCAAATTTGCTTAGTTAAAATCTCCAACTACAATAAATGCGGCCTCAGGATATTCAGGTTTCCAGTTTGCATAAAGGCCAGTGTAGTTCTTTGAGGGCCATCGTGGTATCGGCTTGAGGGGGAATATACACAACTGTAACTATAACCGAAAATAATTATCTTGGGAGGTAATACAGTCGGCATGTGAATGTGAGGTATTCTAGGTCGGTTGAACAAAAGGACTTGAGTTTCTGTATGTCATCATAGTCACACAATGAGCAGTTAATCATGTAACATACACCCGCCTTTATTCTTCCTGGAGAGTTCTTTATTCCTGTCTGCACGATGAACTGAGAACCCAGCTGGCTGTATGGACGAGGACAGTATATCCTGAGAGAGCCATGATTCTGATTTACATGAACTCACTCATAAAAACTGCAGCTCTTTGCTGTATTAGTTGACAGTCTCTCTCATGTCAGGGTTTTAAACTTTTTTGAAATCTCACAAAATCAACTTTGCTGTAGCTTTCTTTTATGCCTGGTACATTACTGCAGACATGGTAATCTGAGCCATCCGATTGGCTAGCGGTAGCCCTATAGTGCACTTTATTTTCTCTCAGGGCCCACCAGGAAGGCATAGTTTGTACCTTCAGAAACATGAAATTGTTCAAAATGGCAACCGTTGCCTACCCAGCTCACAGGTGAATCAGCTGAATCGGTTGCACCTACCGTCAATAGCCCGAGACAAATAAAGAAAAGAGGAACGCAAGGCTTTATCATTGTTCCCCCATTCTCATCGATAGGGCTGCAGTGGAGCAGGTTGAGAGCTTCAAGTTTCTTGGTGTCCACATCACCAACAAACTAGAATGGTCCAAACACACCAAGGCAGTCGTGAAGAGGGCACGACAAAGCCTATTCCCCCTCAGGAAACTAAAAAGATTTGGCATGTGTCCTCAGATCCTCAAAAGGTTCTACAGCTCCAACATTGAGAGCATCCTGACTGGTTGCATCACTGCCTGGTACGGCAACTGCTCGGCCTTTGACTACAGTAAATCACTGGGGCTAAGCTGCCTGCCATCCAGGACCTCTATACCAGGCGGTGTCAGAGGAAGGCCCTAAAAATTATCAAAGACCCCAGCCACCCCAGTCATAGACTGTTCTCTCTACTACCGCATGGCAAGCGGTGCCAGAGCGCCAAGTCTAGGACCAAAAGGCTTCTCAACAGTTTTTACCCCCAAGCCATAAGACTCCTGAACAGGTAATCAAATGTCTACACGGACTATTTGCATTGTGTGCCTTCCCAACCCCTCTTTTACGCTGCTGCTACTCTCTGTTTATCATATATGCATAGTCACATTAACTATACATTCATGTACGTACTACCTCAATCAGCCCGACTAACCGGTGCCTGTATATAGCCTCGCTACTGTTATAGCCTCACTACTGTATATAGCCTCGCTACTGTTATTTTTCACTGTCTTTTTTACTGTTGTTTTAATTTCTTTACTTATCTATTGTTCACCTAATACCTTTTGTTTTACTTAATAATTGCACTGTTGGTTAGAGCCTGTAAGTAAGCATCTCACTGTATGTTCTACACCGGTTGTATTCGGCGCACGTGACAAATACACTTTGATTTGATGTTCTTCTCTGTGGGATAATATTTGGGCTAATATTTATTCTGCAAGGCAGTCCTAGGGGAGCTGCGTGGCAGTCCCGGGGCTACTGCGCGCCCGCGCACTTACACAGCTTAGAGAGAACATTGGCTGACACCCCATTCTTTCTGCATACATCTCTGAATCTTAACACAATTTTTGGAAAACATGGTCACATATAAACTGAGGGAGATTTTACCGGAATTCTGTTGCCAAACTTTGCATCTGCTTAGTTCTTCCAGTGAATGTGTTTTGTCAAATGTTCTGTGTAAATTGATTAAAGTAGTCCTTGTGCATAGAGTTGTATGGCTTGTTAAACTTTGAAATCAATGGTTTTTGTTTGGCCTACATTTTAAGTCAAAATCTGAGTCTGAGAGCAATTCCATTATCGTGGAACTGCCCAGAAACAACTCCATTTGAATTTCACACACCTTGCTATTCTAGAAAGAAACACCTCCACCAGTGTAGATATCTGTCTACAGAGAAATCCCACAATGTGTTGAATTGCATTAGTCCTTTGTGAGAGATAGCTTTGATGTAAAGATGAGCAACCTTTAGAGGTTCTTAATCACAGGTTTCTGCCAATACGAATTACAGTGTATCTCGGCTGTTCCAAGAATGCTTCCAGAACTCAAATACACCAGTTTGTGTTGTGAAAGCACTAACAAGAATATGCAAAACATGATTTTGTACTAAGAAGCCCATGTAGTTAGAGAAGGTAAAAGCATGAAGTAAAATAATGCATTAAGTCAGAATAACGATAGGCCCTCTTGCTGTTATATGAATGAAAGCACCACTAATGAGGTTGGATAAATGTGAAACTGTAGAGATGCCACAATTCCCCAGGCCTTTCTCAGTTTCAAGTTCCCTGGTGGAGCTTCAACTAGAACAAAATGTCAGCGTTGTTTATCAATATGCGCATGTACAGTACATGTAAGGTTGCGGCAAAACTAACCTGAATATAAATGCTCACAGCACAGTAAGGTGAAGGACTTCTGTAAAGTGAAACAGTAGACTACTGTATGTCAGTGGAGGAACAACTAGAGAAGTTTGTCACAGTCATTTGTGCGAGACCAGATATTGCCTCCAATTTGCTAAATGCAATTACCCACTCACTCCGGTTGACACCCATAAGACCTTCCAAGAAGTCAGCACAAAGGGTCTCTCTATTGAAAGGCAGAGAACGGAGGGAAGAGAATGAGGAGAGCGAGAGGCAGAGAGAAAGAGAGGGAGAGATGAGATAAAGTAAACACACAGCCAAGTCTGCACACTCCCTCTGTGCAAACAGCATTGTTTACCCCCTGTGGTGAGAGAGTGAGAGAGAGGCATTCATAAGTCATTCTCTGCCATTTCTTCATCCCCCAATCTTCCTCTCTCTTTTCTGGGGCGAGTGCAAGGCGAGGAGAGTGAGCTGGGCAGGGCTGAACACTACAGAGGGAGAAAAAAAAACCTAAGACGAGTTTGAGTTATCTTTCCCACGTGAAGCTCCGTGTGAGATCAAACAAAGAGCGATTCCTCCAAGCAGCATGCCGAGTAAACGGAGCAGGCTTTTTTCATCCCCTCGCAGGCCCCTCCAAGCCTCTCGGCTGGCAGACATCAATAGCTCGGCTGGTCCTGTCTGGGATATGACTCTGTGGCACTGTCTTTTGCTGTCTCTCCATAGTCTTCACTCCAGTACATTTTACTCAACAAGCCAAGCATACAGACTGAGAAATGTAAAAACTGGGCCAGACGACATGAATCAAACGTGAAGTGCCTGCCTCCCACGCTGGAGCATTTTCAGCCAGTCTAATAAACTTAATGGTCTTCTATCTCCCAGTAAATTAGTTCGTCAGGTGGCTTAATTTCATACTGACATTTTAAAATATCCCTATTTATGCAAATGAGGCCGGTGAGAGTAGAGAGATAGCTGTTAAAAAGCCCCTTACTGGGCAAGATGAAATGAGCATACATATGCATCAGTGGTTAATAAAGGGAGAGTATTCATAAATAAGATGTTTTTTATTCAAGATTTAGCTGTAAAATCAACGTTTCAAGTGCTGCAATGCAACAGAATGACTGATACTGTCATAAACGTCTTCCCATAGTGCAACTACTTCCAAATGAAGATTTAACACTCCAGTTTAATTACAATGCAGTATGTACAGTACACTGGCAACCTGAAAATATTCCTTCATATCAAACACTTCAGTCCCTATAACAGATTTAAACACTGTTCAAGGTAAAAAACTACAACCTGTGATGATTCACAATGCCTCAAGTACGGGAGGCCAATAATGAAACAATATCAATTTTTTAATATATCAATAATACATTGGGGTGTGATCCCGGAGAAGGATTCAGACAGCGCCCAAATTAGGTGTTCAGGCCCTTGTAAGCCTTCGTCATTCGTTGTATGTACGTATAATAGAATTTCAGATGAGAAGGTGCTCTGGATAATTCATCTTCATTTCATATTTCATAAGGAACGAGGAACAGGGAGAACATTTCATAGTTGAGGGTCTTTTTGAAGAGAGTTAGGCAGCCTGTTTCATCAGGAGAGGACTAAGTGGGGTAGAGGGGTAGAGAAGTGTGTGTGTGTGTGTGTGTGTGTGTGTGTGTGTGTGTGTGTGTGTGTGTGTGTGTGTGTGTGTGTGTGTGTGTGTGTGTGTGTGTGTGTGTGTGTGTGTGTGTGTGTGTGTGAATGCCTGTGTAGGAGATTTCTGACACACTGACCTGGCCTAAAATCCCCCTCACTCTTCCAGTGAGTACACAGATGGTCCTCTAAATGAGCCAAAGGTGACGTGCATATTTTATACCTCAACTATTTTTCACAAGCAGTGCAAATGTACCATCTTTAGGATCTTGTGTGACTCGATAGAGCAGAATGGTAGATATTACAGTGCCTCTATATTGTTCAGAGTCACAACAAACTATGTTACAGTATGATCTATTAGAGGTCTATGGGGCATTTGAGGTGCTGTGCATTTTAATTTGAGTAATGTTACACACCTTCCAAAATGCTGCCAGGTGACTTAAACGAAAGCAGACCGATACACAAACAATGATTAAAAGCTTGGGTAAGTTTATTCTCTGTAATTACCACTGAGGATTCGTCCTGCATACAAAATGACACTGCAAAACACAAATCCCTATTGAAAGTGTTTGTGATGACTTGAATTAGCTGCCTGCCTCCCTGTCTTCCCCCAACACCCCACAAAAAACCCCGGTGGGTAGCATCCAGGAGCCTGAAGTGGGAAATAGGAATAGGGCCAATCACGGAGCACAACATAATAGCCAGTTACACGGGCATAACAGATCCATCCGTTCATTGTCATCACGCTTCAGTCAGAACGATTACCAGTCAGATGCCTTGATTTATTCTGATTGCTAAACACAAGCAATATGAGAAAAAGGGCAGTCTAGCCAGGAGGAGGTACCATGAGAGAGAGAAAGAGAGAGATAAAGAGAGAGAGAGAGTGAGAGAGAGTCGAAGAGTGAGAGAAACTATTTAAACGATCATAGACTAGTCTTTCTTCCTTCACAGTCATACAGTGTAGACAGACAATATGTTTTGATCACTTAGTGGCTATTGGGTTGATGACGGAAAGAGCAAAGCAGCTCTAATCCACCCATAGTGGAAGTTGGTTGATGGAGCTTTGCTGTTGCAGATCTAGGCCTCCTCATTAGCCTATGCAGTGACCCATCTCTGTCTGGTCTATGTGAGTCATCATCATTACAACGTACTGTACAGTACAACTCAGACTCAGAAATCGCCCCGCCAAATAAACAAACTCTCATTAAGAGAGAGATTCTCCTTATGTAACCTCTGAATGCATAATAACCATGTATTAATCACATGAATGAGTGTTTTCCCTTCCGTCTCTAACTCAGTGTCTCTATCTGCCCAAATTGGCAGCTGCGGTGGACTCAACAGAAGTCCTATCTCTGATGTGATGAAGGTTGCAGCTGTATGAGAAAGAGGGATAGGGGAGCTTCTCTTCTCTGCTCTGCATACATCTCCATGCTAAAGACCGGTATGGGATAATTACTTCTATGCTGTGCCTTCACTGGTTTGCTACCTTTTCTAGGTACTGTGGGTGTAAATGGAACTGGACATAATTAAAGCTCTCTGTGCCGCCTAGAGAGTCATCGCAGAGTGAAGCAGGAGCAGAGCAAACTGCCTTTGTGAGAGCTAGGAAGGCGAGAAATGTCAACGTGATGGATTTAAGTCAAAGTCAAATTTGAAAGCTCTGCTTAAAAGCTGAGTGGCGTTATCGATTTAAATAGGTTGAAGCAAAGCAAAGCACTCTCCCTCCCTCCCTTGTTCCACAAACCCCAACCCAGCTCCTTAGTGAAATAGATCCTGGTCAGCAGTAAGGGGTGGCACGCTGGGAATGAATAGACTTCACCTGCAGGAGCACTTAGCATTTCACACGCAAGACGCCCACCCACCAGTCCTGCCCACCCGCTGCCACCAGTCTGCCTGCCTGCCACCCCTCAGAGCAGTAGATGGTTGGGAGAAATCACAGTGCCAAGGCGGGCAGGCTATTGTGTAATGTGCATTGTTCAAGTCCTCACAAAGACTGGCATTCACATACTGTAGCATCCACCTGATCTGTCCTTCTTTTGGAAGTAGGCTTTTTCAGTGTGCTAGCCAATTATTGCCCCAACTTGCATAAAGCAGCACACTGTAATGCCATTTTATTATTTATAAAAAAAAAATATTTCACCTTTATTTAACCAGGTAGGCAAGTTGAGAACAAGTTCTCATTTACAACTGTGACCTGGCCAAGATAAAGCAAAGCAGTTCGACACGTACAACAACATAGAGTTACACATGGAGTAAAACAAACATACAGTCAATAATACAGTAGAAAAAAACAAATCTATATACAAAGAGTGCAAATGCGGTAGGATAAGGAAGGTAAGGCAATAAATAGGCCATGGTGGCAAAGTAATTACAATATAGCATTTAAACACTGGAATGGTAGATGTGCAGTAGATGAATGTGCAATGTAGAAAAACTGGGGTGCAAAGGAACAAGATAAATAAATAAATACGGTAGGGGATGAGGTAGTTGGTTGGGCTATTTACAGATGGGCTATATACAGGTGCAGGGGTCTGTGAACTGCTCTGACAGCTGGTGCTTAAAGCTGGTGAGGGAGATAAGTGTCTCTAGTTTCAGAGATTTTTGTAGTTCGTTCCAGTCATTGGCAGCAGAGAACTGGAAGGAGAGTCGGCCAAAGGAGGAATTGGCTTTGGGGGTGACCAGTGAGATATACCTGCTGGAGCGCATGCTACGGGTTGGTGCTGCTATGGTGACCAGCGAGCTGAGATAAGCCGGGACTTTACCTAGCATTTCAATCAATCCCAGTGCCTGTGAAGCATGCTCTTTCCAGTACCCATCACTGGTGCATCCACTGTAATGTCTCTGGCAGTGGAAATTAGTAAAGTGGGAAGTGGAGATGCCACTCAAACAGTATGTAGTCTATGTTGGTGTGATGTCTCCATGTCAATGCCAGGCTCCTCTATCCTGCCTATTAGACAGTATATAAACCTGGACAGAATTAGGTTTCTCTTTCTCCTCTTCTCCCACTGCTGGACCTTTAGCATCAAATCAATAGTGACCTGATTCCATATGTCAATGGCATTCAAACCCAAGGGGCCAGGGTTCCGGTCTAGAAGGACGGTTTCGACTGCTCCTACAGTTTTGCTTCCGTACTACAGGTTAACTGACGCCAGGCCCAGAAAGACTATTTCCATACACAGCTAAATAGAGAAGTCAGATTTGAACATTCCTAATCAGCCACTTTAGTCATTACCTTTGTGCACAAAACATCCATTGAATTACCCAAATAATTGTCGCTGAGGCAGATTATTTTTCATCACTCACAGCCATGTTTTTTGATGACATGATGTCGTCGCTGCTCCCTGTGCACACTGAGAGCTAGTGCGCATGTGATTTTGGTCCGTATAAACCGGATGCAGGGGTATGCCAATGCGAGTAGATTAGCTTGAAAAAAAATGGTTGGACATCTTGGATGCAGTCTTCAGTTCTTATTATACCTCAATAGTCAAACCACCGTTGCCCTTTACCGTCACAAGAATAAGTCACCCCTCCCCTTTCTGTTTCCATATTGATATTAGATTATTTGATTGGAGTGCTGTAGGACACACATGCAAGCCGTGTTCATCGTCAAGGCAAGCTGTGAAGGGTGTCGATTGATTGACAGACAGACGAGTGGCAATCTGGGAGATATACATTTTCCAGGAAGTCATTCTGTCCATCAGCGAGCAGCTTCCCTGAGTCACACTGCGGCACCTTAATGAAAATCCATAGCTTTTTGAAATATTCTGAGACGGAGATATTGTAAATGGGAAGAGCAAACAACACACACAAAGTAAAACAAACACCAAAGAAAATTCACAGTTGACAGAAATGGCAAACAACAAGTCGACCTAAAGCACCTGAAAGAAATATAAATTATATTTCAGCGAACATGAAAGTCTTAAGGATTTGGCAATGCTATGCAAGCCCATTTTTTCGAGCACAACATGCAATGGGTAAAATATTAATTGATTGTGTAAGCTCAAACATTCATCTAACCCAATTATAAATGCCATTCTGAAAATTCATTAAAACTCCTTAGGCTTTGACAAATGTTCCGTTGCTTTTAAGTGGAAAGAGAAAGACTTTGTATCTGTGTTGTATTGTTCCTTCAGCCATTGTCTATTGTATTTATCATGTGGGTGAACAATCACAGTTAATGAAGCATCATCACTTCAGTTGAAAAAGGGGGACATTTAATTAATAATTTGTCAGCATTTTTGGAGCCGCACATCAAAATGCTGTACAGCACTAAAGACCAACCCGATGTTCTTGCCGAGCTTTACAAAGCTTTCCTATTTGAGTAGCCGTCACCCGACTAGTGAAGCAGCGCTTCTTTTCTCTACACAGGGTCACTAATGGAACATTTCACACTCGTCATGGTGGCACAATCGACAGTAGACTAGCTCTGTTAGATTTAGTACAGTTCATATATTACACTAATTCCAGTTTGTGATGCACTGAAAAGGGATCTACCATGTGTTGATATAATGTTATAAGGGCACAAGGTGAGACCCAAATGCAGACACAGGAGGCAGATGGTTGAGCTCCGATATTTATTATGACAAAAGGGGTAGACAAAAGGCAGGTCGGGTACAGGCGAGAGTTCATAAACCAGGTCAGTGTCCAAACAGTACCAGGCGATAGGCAGGCTCGAGGTCAGGACAGGCAGGGGTTCAGTAACCAGCTAAGAGTCCAAACAGTACAAGAAGATAGGCAGGCTCGAGGTCAGGGGCAGGCAGAGTGGTCAGGCAGGCGGGCTCAAAGTCAGGACAGGCAAGGGTCAAAACCAGGAGGGCGAGAAAAGAGAGACTGGGAAAGCAGGAGCTGAAAAACAAAAAGCTGGTTGAGTTGACAAACAAGACGAACTGGCACAGAGAGACAGGAAACACAAGGATAAATACAAGGACAGGTGAAACAGATCAGGGCGTGACAAATATTCAACTCAGACACTTACAGTACAGTGAAGTCAAGCCCTTGGCTAGTTCTGTTCCACTGCGGTCTCTATCTTTAAACTGTTTCACTCTTTAAAAATGCAGTCTTTTAGTCTGGCACCAGCTCTTGAATAAAAAAAAACTCCCCGATCGCTCATTAGCAGGAAGGGCTCTTCATTTTTTTGTGCTGGAGTTTATTTCTGTAAATATGTAGCCAATGTTTTGAGTGTGTTTAATGTTTGTGTATATATTTGAGATCGATGTTATTCTTTCTCCTTCTGACTTCTATTTGATCTCCTTTGACTGTGCCAATCAATAAGCGTCATAGTAAACTTGTTCAATATTTATGACTCTTGGTGGGGTATGTTTGTGGTCTAATTGTAGCAATTACATCAAAAACTGTTCAATGCTTTTCTAGTAACTTGCTATTTGGGGAAAGGGAGAATATTCAATATTCTGTCAAGTAAAATGATATTCCCTCCTTGATTATGTGAACGGTGGTATGAAATTATAAAGCTGGAGTCTTCTGCCTCAGCACTCTCTGTCCTCTCACACAAACAATAAGTGCTAGAGTACAGAGCTCACTCCAATATGGTTTTCATATCCCTTCCATGAATGCCCTTTGCATCAAAGGGGGAGTGAATGCTTTCCAAGCCAAGTCCCTTAAAGGTAACATGAAAAATCAGCAAGAATGCTATTCAATTATCTATCGCTGTACTAAGGCAGCCAAATAGCCTTCAACAAATTGAAGATGGTTACAGTTGATGCCGGCAAATGGACTGAATCTCACTCAAGTATTTAGAGTATGAAATGGTATGAGACAGACGGCGTCTTGCTGCCGAGAGGCAGAAGATGTAATTTCGTCTGTGAATGGGACGGAGCACTGAAAAGCACACAAAGCCACAGAGCAACAAAGAGCCACAGTTATAGAGGGAAACAGAAAAAGCCCTTGCCGTGCATTTGTTCCATGCTGTCACCTAGAATTTCTTCACCATTGTTCCGAATGTATGATGACGGCTTGATGTTCTGCATGTAAGATACTTTTCCATCGTTCAGTGTGTGGAACCAATGCCATTGTCATGGTGAACATGGATCGTTTTGTACCGTCAGGTCAGGGTTTACTCACTGTGAGCTTAGTCTCTGGGTTTCACATAATAACTAACACCAATTACAATACATGAACACAAGCAGGAGTCACTGTACTTATGGCACCGTTCACCTGATCAAGGTCCATCTGTGGCATAAGGGGACTTATCATATGATATCACACAAATGAAGCATTAACTAGTTTGGCTATTCAGTACCTCGTTGTCATGAGTGAATGACCCCCTCCTCACACAGGTAAGAACCTCCAAGGGAACAATTTGAGGCATTTTCCTCCAGCAGCCCTGGCATGGAGAGGCAAAATGCCAAGGCCCCAGCCAAGAATGGAGAGACCAAGCTGGGAGAAATAACCTCTCAGCTTGGCCTTTCGGACTCCCATATCTTTCATCTCCTCCAGCCGACATAACGCAACCTCTGCTGCACCCACCTCGCGGCCAGCAAACATTACCGAAACGTAGAGGTTTTAAACAGCAGACGATAGATGCGGGCGCTGTCCGCCGCCAAAACCTCACACATCCCTCCTCCTCGGCATTCCACATCATTACTCCCTGAGCTGAGCTTGGCCTCTCCCTCGCTCCCTCCTTTTTTCATTCCTCTGTATGTGCTGTAAAAATATATAAATATCTGGAGGCGTAAGCCACATCCAATAAAGCACACCGGATGAGAAAGAGTGTGACAGATGATCACACCATTTGAGGAGTGGGAAGCAAGATTTATTCCCCTGTTAAGGTGGCTAAAGCTCTGGAGCGATGCTGTGGAACAATAAGACAGATGGCCATCCATCGCTGTGGTGTGGTATTAGGTGTAATGTTGAAGTGAAGCAGGGTGTACGCCTACAAGCAGGATTGTTTCAAACGTCTGCACCATATTCAAGTAAGGAACATTGACCTTGTACTAAGCATTAACGGGCAGAGCAGTGGCTAGGTCTATGGACAACAGTGAGGGAAAAAATCTAGTCCAAAGTGTTTATGACCATAGAATTAAATTACTAAGGACTATCACATAATAATTGCATCATAGACTATTAAAGGTAATGCAGATTAATTCGCTTTTAACTTTGTTGACAACAAGAAAGTGTCTTGCTGCCTGTCTCTGAGAGCAGAGCACCAGCTGCTGCTTGCCTGCCATGTTAACGTTATCACCCAGTTGATGTCAATTAGACGCTAACACCTTCAGATCAATTACATATGCATAAATAAACAGAAAATGACATGAAACCCAATAAAACAAAGGGCTGATGCGCTGCTTTGATCTGCCATGTGTGACTCTGTTGTGAGGACCCTGGCAGGTGGCCGAATAGCGCCTGACGGACAAGCTAGCAGCGACGCCGCAACCCAACCTTGTCCCCAATGCAGAAACGCTTTCAAATCCATTCTATATTATCTCCAGACCCCACAGAACAGAACTGCAACTGTCACTCTCTGTGGCTTCAAAGCACCTCACCACATCAAAACATTTACTAACCGTCACTCTTCTTTACCCTCCATGGAAAATGTGAAAATATGACAGCAGTCATTCTAAAAGTGAAAAGAGAAAAGCTCAAATCCATGACAGCTAGGCTAGTGCTTGGGTTGACAGACACTCTGCGCGCGGCGTCGTTGCTGAAACACAAGCTGGTTTATGTTGCGTTAATCTAGGCTAGGCTAATGCTAGGTTGAGTGATGACACACCCGACAAGCAGCTAGTACGCTGCATGAGTAAAAACACACTGATGAAAAGAGTCAGGTGGCAAATGTAAGAGCTGTATCACTAATTGACCTGACATGCACCTCAGTGTTGCTCAGTGGGGAAGAGGAGCAGCTAGCATGGCCTCCCCTCGTGTTGACACATGCAGAGGGACCAGCTCTCTGTCAGATGGCTGAGGAAGAGGAGATGGTGGATGAGGAGGAGGAAGAGGAGGAGGGCTGGGGTTGTGTCTCCTTTTCTGTTCCATTTCGGAACGTACCACTCAGCCCCTCTGTCCCAGGGGGTGCTGTCCCCAAAAAGCAGCTAGGTCTTCGGCACATGTGACAAATACAATTTGATTTGATTTGATCATCAGTGTATGGCAGCTTATCTCTCTAAAGTGCAGGGATGGATGGTGCAGAATGGTACTTTAGATTACTCTCGGATATGGGAGAAAGTCAACATACCACCAAATCATGACATACAGTGCCGCAGCTGCGCTGTAGCAATATGCACTAAACCATCACCGGAAAAGCTAACACTTAGGAATGAACACATTGAATCCCAAGTTTTGAGCAGATCAGTCTCTCTCCGTCTCTCTAATTAGCATGTCGGGGCACAACCCTGCCACATTAGTAACAGGATGATTGTGTATATATCTATCTACATTTTGTAAAAATCCCTCTAGGAGGATCAGACAATGAGATGTCAGTATGTTCCCTTGATTTAATACAGTGATGTACATGTATTTTACCCAGCAGCTGGGATTTATTTTGAGGTTCATCCAGATTCACTTCTTTATCTCTGAGTGAGGGTGTGTATTCCCTATGCCACTTTTACATAAGTGATGCAAACCATGCAGAAGAATTTGTACTGCTAAATGCTACACTAAAAACAATACCATACATCTTTCTCAGTGTTTTTTTTGTGAAACTCCAACACCCTTCAAACAGTCCTCGGGGGAAAAACCCCAAATTCATTAGAGCATGTTAAAATTCAGAAATGCAGAGTTGAAAATAAATGACATGATGTGGTTAAGAGCAATGTGGTGCTGTTATGAAGGACGTACAATGGAGTACCTTGTCACCTACTATAATGTCAGTGAGGCCATCTAGAGCCATTAAGAACTAAAGCTCCCATCTCTCTCTTTCCCCAGTGATTGGTGTTATAGAATGTATCCAGCAACATGGACTTCGATCATGTGGATTCAGCCAGCTGCAAACTAACATCAGCCCAAGTCATGAATGAATGGATGAAATACAAACATGCACAGAGTGAATGTGCACACACACACACACACACAGACAAGAATGCATCCCCAAAAAACACACAGACAGGCACGCACACATACACAACCACACCACACACACAGACACACACACACACCTCACTTATTTAAACAACAACTCCGGGAACAGCTTAATCTCACGTTCGCCGTTGTAAATACATTTATGAATTGAATTTCATTTTCATTTTTCATATTTTGATCGGTCAAGTGCCTGAAACCAAAAGCGTGCGAGCTCCCCATCTATCTTACAAAACAGGCGCATAAATCAAACAGTGACCTTTCAGTGTCAGAAAAAGTGGAGGACATGTTTTGGATATCCGTAGGCCTCGCTCCCTAGAGAGTGTGTGTGCTTACACGGTAATAAGCTACACTCCATTCCCAAGTTTCCCCTCTCTCTCTGGCGGTGTGTCCCAAATGGCACCATATTCCCTAAATAGTGCACTACATATGACTGGAGCTCTATGGGTCCTGGTCAAAAGTAGTGCACTACATGTACAGGTGCATAGGGAATAGAGTGCCATTTGAGACTCCACAGTAGCATGGTGCCAGGCCCTTCAAACAAGCCCTTAATAATCAACAGGGCCACATGGTGAAGGACGACCCCCACAGTGGAGGTCTGAGAGGGGAGGGGAGAGAGGAATAAACTTTCCTCTGGGCCTACCATTCTTATACCAGTCTTCTAATCAACCCCCCAATGCTGTATGTCCTATATGCCCAAGCCACTCAACCCCCCAGTGCCCCTATACCGTCATTCAATCACACTCACGCTAACAAGCACAGCACTTCTAAAATGCAGGGTAGCAAGATAGGCTGTACAAGTGTTGAACAGCTAGTCCCTACTTGACTGGACATCACTTGAATATTGATTGCATACAGCAACAATCACAATAAACAGGCTAGTGCCAAATTTGGGACTCACTACATACGTATCGCTACATACTAACACATATAGTAGAATATCAACAGGTTCATTCACTTACTCCCTATCCCCCAACCACATGTGGCATGATGTAATCAGAGTACTGATAACCAAGCCCTTTAATCATCATACATCACAATCAGGACGACACATCAACATGAATGAATAATCATTGTTCCAGAGAGTGCTTTGGAAATAGCTAATTTCCTCCCTGTTGATTGTGTGCATTGTGTAAATACCACTAGACACATCCCCAAAACATCATTAATCATGGCTGAGGAAATCAACCCTACGTTATTTCAATTTCCTAGAATAAGAGCTGTTTTCACAGAAGATTCATTAATCAATTGCATCTCATTATCACCATATGGATCTTTCCTGTGGCATTATTCCATCGCCATGGCGCCATGGGTATCGACGAAAAACAGTGATCTGATTTCTTCACATTTCATTAGAGAGAGAGATGTATCTTGGGTACTTTCCAACATAGGCCTACAGTGTGTTGCTGTGTTTTCTAATAGTTGATATCATATCTGAAATTATGATAAACAATTATGTTCAACAATAAATGTTTTTCAGCGTTGTGAGACGAGTTGGCGGAAGGTTAATTGTTTGTGGTTCTGAAAAAAAAAAAATAACAGGTAGGGAACACACTCATGTTTATGTTAAAACGATTTGACGAATGTGTTTAGAGTCTTTATGCAATTAATACATTTACATTTTCCATTACTTAAAATCTTGCTAGGTCATGTTTTAATATTGATGTATTTCATAATAAACCCATTGTTTTAATGGTGGCTCACATGCTAGTAAAATACAAGGTAGACAGCTAGATAAGCAGCCATATATAACATTGATCATTACTTACTTAAGAAACCTTCCTCTTAACTTAGTCAAGCAAACAAAACAAAACATAGTCACAATACTAATGAGATGTTAGACCTTTTTTTTCCTGCCGCCATTTTAATTATGAAATGTTGTGTGCCATGCCTTTAATGATTCTGTTTTAATGGAACTCCAAATTAATTGTGTACCCCTGCACTGCCATAGCACATTAAAACTCTTCTGGGAATTACTATAATGAAGAATCAATGGAGCAACATATTACGTGGAGATGTAAATCAATTCGCACCGTAAACATGGAACCGGGGTGCTACTTGTGAATTCACCTCATGGTGCTGTTCAGTGATCAGAGTTGGGGAGATGCGATTGCTCTTGTGCATCTGTGTGGTGTGCAAATTAATCACTATTTAATCTGGAGCTTCCCATTTCTAAATTATGACCATGTTTGAGCAATATTTTTAAAAGCTGTGAAATGATACCAGAGAACAGACAGAGAAAATGACCTTCAAAACTACAAAATGGATCTCCAAAGTCAAGAAATAGAACTAACGCAAAATTAACAATACAGGTATGTTGACACCTGCTCGTCAAACATCTCATTCCAAAATCATGGGTATTAGTATGAAGTTGGTCTCCCCTTTGCTGCTATAACAGCCTCCACTCTTCTGGGAAGGCTTTCCACTAGATTTTGGGACATTGCTGCGGGGACTTGCTTCCATTCAGCCACAAGAGCATTAGTGAGGTCGAGCACTAATGTTGGGCGATTAGGCCGGGCTCACAGTACCACTTCGCGGCTGAGCCATTGTTGTTCCTAGACATTTCCACTCCACAATAACAGCACTTCTAGCTGACCGGGGCAGCTCTAGCAGGGAAGACTTTTTACGAACTGACTTGCTGGAAAGGTGGCATCCTATGATGGTGCCACATTGAAAGTCACTGAGCTCTTCAGTAAGGCCATTCTACTGCCAATGTTTGTCTATGGAGATTGCATGGCTGTGTGCTCGATTTGATACACCTGTCAGCAAGGGGTAAGTCTGAAATAGCCAAATCAACGAAATTGAAGGGGTGTCCACATACTTTTGTATATTTAGTGTATCTCCTGTGCTTGGCTGTGTCTGCCTGGGCTGATACATTTCTGCACTTATTTCCTCCTGTTAAGGGAGTGAGAGCCCATTTGAATTAACATACTATCCACTTTGGATTGTCAACCATGAAAACAACATGAGAGGCGGTGAGACGACAGTGGCAGGCTAATCTAAAAGTGGGCATGTCTGCCTGCGGCGTGGAAAAAACCCATCTGAGATACAGATACAGTGGTAGAAGCCAAGGAGAGGAGTGGAGGACAAGGAGGGAGGAAGGGATGGATGGAAGAAGAGAGAAGGGAGGGGGCTCTCTCAAAAGTATTACATTGGGACTTGGAAAAGAAGCTACCTTTGTAGCATCCACACATATTTCATCTGAGGGAAAAATAAAGGCCTCCTCAGCTTATCAGGGTAAGCCAATCCGCTGCAGCGTATTGCTTCCATCCAACAGGCTGTGACAGATCATATTAGTCTGTGACCACAGCTTCTTATTTCACGCCGCCCCACTGCAGCGATTGGATTTCCTACCATTTAGGACCAAGGGAAGCAAAAGAGGTTGGAAAGTTTCCTCCTGCGTGCGTCGACACACACAGTAATGCTGCATCTTGTGTGTGTGTGTGTGTGTGTGTGTGTACCTGTCTGTGTGAATGTGCATCTGTTTCTACCTGAAAGTCATAGAAAAGCACTACGGGGGTTAATGGGTCACTTTATACCTCAGGAGAAAAGTGAGGCAGGAAGGAAGTCTTCCAAGTCACCAGTAGGCCAAATCGGATTCCTCTCTGCAGGGGTCTAATGGCTATTTTCAAGACATCTTTCCCAGAAACGACCCCTCTCAGCAGCCACAGACAGACCACACCAGCTGAAAAATGACACACCGGAGTGAGAAATCAGTCACTCAAAGTCAAGAACCAATTTCACTCATGGGACATGTTCTACTTTACTTGATGTTTGTACTGACTGATGCAATTGCTTTTGAGGTTTCATCTTGCCAAAGTGACATATTCCTCTTAGAGGGAAACATGGCCTGAAGCTGTGTTGATGTGTATTAACACAAAACTGCAAACATGCACAGTATCAAATTTGTAAGAACTGTGTACCATATTGTAATTACACCGTCAAAAACAGCCAGATATAGCAAGTATCAGTTTCCAAGATAGTCTATAGGATATTTACATAAAATTACACTTCACAAGTAACACTGTGACCTTATAAGGATGTTTATATGCCTGTTGATATGCTTTCTTCAATCCTGTTTCATGCCCTCCTGAAGCTAGAACTGGCACAGTCCTCTCCTCAGACATTTCCACCTACGACCAATCTTCAACCTATCAATCTGGAGCAACACTGCTTCCCACCCTCCTCCTTCACTTTCCCTCTCTCCTGTTACACCTCCTCTGGTTTATTATCAGGGAAGCAGGTAACCGAGCGGTTAGAGTGTTGGGCCAGTAACCGAAAGGTCGCTTGTTTGAATCCCCGAGCTGACAAAGGTGTGCACTTGTGCAAGGCCATTAACCCTAATTGCTTCAGGGTTGCCGTTGATAATGGCTGGCCATGACCCTACTCTCCGAGGGTGTTTCAGGGGCATTGGGATATTCAAATTCACACGTGTATAATACAAACTTGAAAGTGTAAAATAGGACAAATATAAGCACCTGACAAATTATTATTATTTGAACTATCAGACCATTCAAGAAGTGGAAGATCTTACAATCTGGCCCTATAGCTCTTATAAGCAGTGAAAAAAGTGTTTGAATTCAATAACACCTTTGCCACCACAGACTCCTCCATTGTCATTAAGGGGCTGTGGGAAATAAATGGCAGGCTCAAAGTCATCTCTTACCGATGATAAGTGTGACTTTCGGGAGCCACTCGATAGCCTGAAAATGTACAGCGGGAGAGGTCAGCCCCTCCGAAGGAGACTAAACGATTTGGAAGATAACAATGACAGTGGCACTGAGGCGCTGGCTCCCCATTTTGTTGCATTCTACTTTCAGTGAAAGGGGGGAAAAGAAAGGGGAGAGAAACGAGAAAAGAAATCTCCTATTGACATCGAGCAAATGCTTTTTTACTTCACCCTGGCTGGCTGTGACAAAAAGGGATGATTTTTATTAAGAGCACAGGCTTTCTGTCTCCTGTGTCATACATCTCTCCTTAAAGGGAAGGGCATCTCTGCAGATATAGAGCAGCCCCACTTGATTATTTTCATGGAGCTGGCATGAAAAAAAAAGACACACGTACACAGACAGAGACACACACAGACAGAGACACACACAGATAGAGAGACACACAGACACAGAAACACACTGACAGAGACACACACTGACAGAGACAAGAATAGACAGAGACACACACAGACAGAGACACACACACACAGACAAACACACACAGACAGAGACATGAACAGACAGAGAGACACACAAAAACGCACATGCACACGCACACAAAACATGGCAACTGCTGTAGATCTATATTTTTTCTTCAGGGTCTATGACAAGAAACTGAAGAGTTGTGCTTTTGTTTTGCTGACAGTCCTGTTTTCACCACTTCTCCAAAGTGGCTGAATTTAAGGCAAGAGTGCCATTTAGCTTCATTGGGTGGTTGGTGAAGAGATTCGCTAATGGAGGGGCCTTTCAGCCTTGGTTTGTCACAAGCCGCTTGAATTAGTGTGTGTGTGTGTGTGTGTGTTGGTGCAGTGATTTTCACATACAGAACTGCCTTCTAACCGCCCCAAAACGTACATCAACATCAGATTCTGTCAATTAAAGTAAAAAGTAACGTTATGTAAACTGAACAAAAATATGAACGCAACATGTAAAGTGTTGGTCCCATGTTTCATGAGCTGAAATATAAGATCCCAGAAATGTTCCATTATGCACAAAAGCTTATTTATCAAAATGTGCACAAATTTGTTTACATCCCATCCTTTGTGAATCAGGATCTCTGATTGGCTAAGTTTAACTGTGTATTTACTTTTGGCTTCAATGACTGTAAGACAGTCTTTCTCTCTATCCCTCCCTCTGTGATATAGGATCTGGGTCGGATTTAGGAGCCCGAAGTCAGGCTCCTTCATGACCAGTGTCTCTGATGAGAGGGGCCTGGAGCTGATCTACGCGGCCATGCCCATCAGGCATTGGCAAAAACCTCAGACAGGACAAAAGGTGATTACTAATAAGACAGTACATCACACCAGTATATCCGAAACTTTGAACATCCCACAGAGCACCATTAGTTTAGTAATATCACCCTTTCAATACGTCACTCATGAACTCTTCCTCGTTTTCTACAGATGGAGGACAGAAGAGCTGATTTTGAAATGGAGTCCTCTGACTGAAAGACTGATTGATACTGATGTCTGAATTTGGAGAGACCTTGCACTCAGCATTATTGCTTCTTGTTATGCAAGACACATCTAGTGTGTGGGGGGGTGCGGTGTATTCTTCAAACATGTCAGGGACCTCCTGTCATACGGACAACCACACAGAAAGGTATAATATTTGCACAACACTGCTTCTACAGCATTATGTGCAGGATGGTATACAGTGGCTTGCGAAAGTATTCACCCCCCTTGGCATTTTTCCTATTTTGTTGCCATACAACCTGGAATTATAATGGGTTTTTGGGGGGTTTGTATCATTTTATTTACACAACATGCCTACCACTTTGAAGATGCAAAATATGTTTTATTGTGAAACAAACAAGAAATAAGAAAAAACTGAAAACGAGCTTGCATAACTATTCACCCTCCCAACGTCAATACTTTGTAGAGACACCTTTTGCGGCAATTACAGCTGCAAGTCTCTTGGGGTATGTCTCTATAAGCTAGCCACTGGGATTTTTGCCCATTCTTCAAGGCAAAATTGCTCTATCTCCTTCAAGTTGGATGGGTTCCGCTGGTGTACAGCAATCTTTAAGTCATACCACAGATTCTCAAATGGATTAAGGTCTGAGCTTTGACTAGGCTATTCCAAGACATTTAAATGTTTCCCCTTAAACCACTCAAGTGTTGCTTTAGCAGTACGCTTAGGGTCATTGTCCTGCTGGAAGGTGAACCTCCGTCCCAGTCTCAAATCTCTGGAAGACTGAAACAGGTTTCTCTCAAGAACTTCCCTGTATTTAGCACCATCCATCATTCCTTCCATTCTGGCCAGTTTCCCAGTCCCTGCCAATGAAAAAAATACCCACAGCATGAGGCTACCACCACCATGCTTCACTGTGATGGATGGTGTTCTCGGGGTGACGAGAGGTGTTGGGTTTGCTCCAGACATAGCGTTTTCCTTGATGGCCAAAAATATCAATTTTAGACTCATCTGACCAGAGTACCTTCTTCCATATGTTTGGGGAGTCTCCCACATGCCCTTTGGCGAACACCAAATGTGTTTGCTTATTTTTTTCTTTAAGCAATGGCTTTTCTCTGGCCAGTCTTCCGTATAGCCCAGCTTTGTGGAGTGTACGGCTTAAAGTGGTCCTATGGACAGATACTCCAATCTCCGCTGTGGAGCTTTGCAGATCCTTCAGGGTTATCTTTGGTCTCTTTGTTGCCTCTCTGATTAATGCCCTCCTTGCTTGGTCCGTGAGTTTTGGTGGGCGGCCCTCTCATGACTGGTTTGTTGTGGTGCCATAATCTTTAAAAAAATATATTATGGATTTAATGGTGCTCTGTGGGATGTTCAAAGTTTCTGAAAAGTTTTTTATAACCCAACCCTGATCTGTACTTCTCCACAACTTATTCCCTGTCCTGTTTGGAGAGCTCCTTGGTCTTCATGGTGCCGCTTGCTTGGTTGTGCCCCTTGCTTAGTCGTGTTGCAGACTCTGGGGCCTTTCAGAACAGGTGTATATATACTGAGATCATGTGACAGATCATGTGACACTTAGATTGCACACAGGTGGACTTTATTTAACTAATTTTGTGACTTCTGAAGGTAATTGGTTGCACCAGATCTTATTTACAGGCTTCATAGCAAAGGGGATGAATACATATGCAAGCACCACTTTTACATTTGACATTTTTTTGAATTCTTTGAAACAAGTTATTTTTTTCATTTCACTTCACCAATTTGGACTATTTTGTGTATGTCCATGACATGAAACCCAAATATAATTCCACTTAAATTACAGGTTGTAATGCAACAAAATAGGAAAAACGCCAAGAAGAATGAATACTTTTGCAAGGCACTGTATTCTACATGGAACTGTTACACTTGAAAGTTATTAAAACACTTTATTTTGGAATATCTACATACGTTTCTCTTGAGGAATTGGTCAGTAGCCCACAGAGTGCTATGAAAAGAGTGCCATCCTCCTGCATCTCACATCCGCCTGTAGTTATTGAACTCTGCCTGCTGGACCCATGGGTTGAGGAAAACTCTTTCATATTCAGGATGGAGTGGCATGCACTCCATCCCTCCTGCCACCTATCTATAACCTGTAATACACTACATAGATGGAAGGGACTTCGTCACCCATTGGAGACAAAACCTTACCCAGAGACCTGTGCATGTCAGTGTGTTAGACAGCAAAATCCTTAGATGTGGCCAAATAGACAAATAGTTCTGGTTAGACAGCTGAAGATGTACTCTACACACAACTCATTTTTATTTGCTAGGTAAGTGTAGGCATACTGTCTTTATAAGCACATCAATATGATATTTACAGTATAACATGTTTTGACTTTGTAAGACGAACACACTCATCGATTTTTTGTTGATGAATGTTTGTGCAATGTCCACACGTATCATACACCTGTTGTAGGGATATCAGTAGTGGACATAAAGAAAGACGAGATGAGACAAAACTGGCCAGTACTAGAATATTGTGTTGTAGACAGCTGAGCTTACTCAAGACCGGACATTCAACTCGCAGTTGATATCGTTTCCACAGTAACATGTATTTGCATGTTGAAACTAAATTGCAAGGTACTTTTTGTAGCATGGTGTTGTAGAACGACTGTCTTATGGAACACATTCCAGACATTGGCTCTTGCTATCTTGCCATAACTGATTTGATTGAGAAATATCAGTTAGATAGGCTAGCCAGCTGCAGCTATCACCAAGCTATGCTAGCTAGCTGCTGCCAGCTTGGCTAAACACAAGGTCAGCGCAGACTTTAGCCCACCCTTAGAACTGAACTTAGAACTGAGCTAGTGGTTATGACTATGAGATACATTGCGTTTGTATACCATTATTTTGATGAGATGGTATTTAGAAGCTGTTTATAATGTGCCAATAAAATGAGGAGAAAGTCACAACACCAGACACGGAGTTGCTTTGGCAACGTTATCACCCATTATTTGTCTTTCTCGGTAAATAAATCCACAGCTACGTTGTTTCCACAGAAGCCGCCTTGGAAAACACAGTGACAAATAGTCTGGTCGTAAAGATACATTACTGATCAACACGAGGCCTGGCTTGTTTGCTTCGTGTCTGACTGTCAGTCCTCCCCATTTCAGTCCTGCAGACCTTGGAGAGAGACTGATGCACGCACGGGTGTGGGGGAGTCTGGGAGACTTCCTTGTTCCCTTCATGAAGGTTTTGGCTGGAAGCTGGAGCTCAGTGTAGATCCCTGGGGGTTTAGGGTCAGGGAGGCTGACCACCTCAGAAACCACAAACACTTTGACTAAGCTCCCTGGGTGGGTGGATGGTAGGGATGACGGGGGTGGAGGAAAGGGGAGATCCTCCACACCACAAGTTTGGGCATGTTTCGGCGTAACTGAGACACTGTGGAGGAATTGACTTGGACATTGTGTTTTGTGGAGGAAAAGTTTTTCCCCAGCGATAACACCCAGCTATCTAGCTTCCCCAAAGCTTCCTATAACCTCCTTTTAAAAAATATTGCTGCCTTTGACAAATACAAGAATGATAACTCAGAAAACTATACAGAGGAAGTATGTACAGTGTGTTTGTTTCTCTACTGGCCATGGCTAATATGAAGTAAATTAATCTGATTCTTGATATGCCACACCTGTCAGGTGGATGGATTATCTTGGCAAAGGAGAAATGCTCACTAACAGGTTGGCATTACTCACTCGGGCTCAGGAATAGTCCATTGGCACCTCTTTACAACATACAAGACACACATACAGTATGCTGCACACAGCACCAAATACATTATCAATGATGATTAGGTGAATTCCAGGTCAGATAGTATTTTGACCATTGACCAATCAAATGTGACCAACCTGATTCAAGTGTCCTCCATTACTCTGAAGCAGGACTGGTGTCTGGCCACTGCCTCAGCCTTCTGTAACAGCTCCAGGTATGGTAGGGGGGTTCCCGCCACACTGCTGAACAATAAATACACCAGGTTCTGTACATAGCCTGTGAATGAAATAAAATAACATCACTTAATAAACATATAGCGAGCAAATATGACTATTGGGCAACTACTCATGCACTTTTGAGTGGGGGCATTGCCATATTGTTGTCCTTCATTCATCCAGGTGATTCTATTTTTTGGTCCACCGCCTGTACCTTTTTAGTACACAGTAGAGAGGGAGATTTGAAACTGTCTTCAAATAGGCTTTAGGAAGACAAGTTGAACTAATTAACAAGAATAGCAGGACAGCGAATGGAATCAGCTTTCAGATAATTATATTCAAGTTGATTCAAGTTATCATGATTGACGTCTATGATTCGTTGATTAGTTGAATCAGGCGTGAACTGGTTGGCAAGAACAAAAGCCTAAGTCCACATTGATCTCTGTGGATGCGATTGGACACACCCCTTTGATGAGTGCTACTTTCATGATGAATAGTAATGATCCATTTATTTTAATAACTTTAGGGAGATTAACATAATCACATTTTACATAAGAAATGTCAGATTGTACGTTTTGAACATTTGGAAATGAATTAAAATGGAATATTTAAGAGGCTTATTTAGAACACCCATGGGTTTAAAAGGTACATTTGGTACCCATTAAGCCCAGACTGCACTTTTCACATATTTGATCAAATATTTGTATGTCTTATTAAAGTGAAATTGTAAGTAGTCATACAAATGTACATGAGAGATTAATCTTTCATTTTGTCCCCACTTTTACAAAAAAAAATGTGGGCAGTATAGGTTAGAAATGTTTAAACTTGGATGTTGGTGGGTTTAATAGGTACACTAACCCTAAGTAATCCATACCCAACCCTCCAGTAAGTCGTTACGAACTCACTTACAAAACTCAGTTTTGGACGAGATTGACTTTATGACCAATATTATCCTATTTACACTTTGTAGTTCATTTTGACACTAGAATACATGTTTCTGACTCATATCGATGCCACATAAGTAATTTTCAAAAGAAGAAGTTGGCTTTCAAGGACAGTTGACCTTTATTTAGTACAATCCCTTGATGTCCTATTGTGTTGTCAAGCCTGAATCCAATCCAAGCCAAGGTCATAGTAAATGGCACTAATGGTGCTTGCTACCGGAGATCATCACTACAAACAGCAGGAATCTATGTACAAAGGCAGCTCAGAATTGAGTGTCAAAGGGAGCATTAAGTAAGTCACATAGAACAAAATAACAACAAAAAACAGAGCTGAACTGGAACATGGAGCATTTAGCCCCCTACGGTGCTCCCTTCCAAGAAATCAGGCGTAGCCAACCTTGCTAACAGTGTGTGAGGCTGAGGCAGGCTACCCCTCTGGGCAGCTACAGATGAGATCTCATAGAGATAGGCCACGAGTTAGTCCAGGTGTTCTCACTCCTACCTGAGATGAGCTTTTTGCTAGCTGGCTGGAAGCTACACATCCTTACATGTGAATAATCACCCTGGACAAAGCAGGCTATTACTCAGCAGGAACTAGTTGTACAGAGGCAACCTATTACTTTTTGTCCAGAAACAACCGATACCCCCCACCTAATACACCCTAGGCACTGGTGTGAAAGGAGTATATATGTATGATCAATATGGTACGGGGGCGGGGTTAGCGATCAGAGGTTGAGCTACAACCATATCGCTAACTGTTCAACCAATTAAACATGTACATAAAGTGCCTAGGGAGGAGGTAGTAGGGTCTAGGGGTGTTTCTGGACCAGGCCCACATGCCTTTTCCTGAAGACTTCCTTCCATGTGGTGTTGAGATGAACAGCTGTTAAGCTGGGAGCGGTGTGATACATCACAGATAGATATGCTTTTATGGTGAGCTGTCAACACCCCCATCGCACCTTATTACTGGGAAAGTAATAAGAGAGATTGGTGCACTAATAACTTAGCACATGACACTGTTACAATTTATTGTTCACTTTAGTCTAAAGCAAGAAGTATGGTTTAAATCATGAAGTAAACCAGGAACTTCTCCATTAACATAAAAAACGTTATTTTTGTATTATTGTTCAAGGGAGACCAGGCCAAGAAGGCAGTTCCAACATAAAAGACAAATAATAAAAGAGTCCTAACATGCATTAAAACAGATACCCGCCCACCATTCCATTAAATAAGTAGCTAAGATTAAAAGAAAAACGTTGGAAATGGAACCCCATTGTTTTAATTAAACAATTAAGCAAGGTTATACAGAACTCGTTTAGAAAGAAAATAACAAATGTCTGCTCCTCTGTGATGTCGAGAACTTTCAAACAAAGTACTTCTCCGAGAGTTCCAATTAATTGATGAAAGAAATCATTTTCCCTCTCTCTTTCATGACCATTTGAATCCTCTCCAGAAGTGTTGGTAATGAGCTTTTAATGGTTGTCTGTTGGTTCAGACAAAGAGAAACAGTCAGCCTAGTCCTGCTGGGTGGTAGATAGACAGGAGACATTCTCTCTCTCCAGCCAGGTAAAGCCACACTGGATCAATTACTGAACAGAAGACCTACAACCACACTGTATCACAGCACTGTCTATCTGTCAGCCTGTCTGTCTGGCAGAGGTTAATCTCTTTCAAAAGCCCTATGTCTGACTACTAAGGATGGCACAAAAAGCTCGGGGGTCTAAAGCTTCGCCGGATGAGAGACCGATTTGAACAAGATTACGTATCAAATGACCTCCCACTGTTTCCTCAAACTACACCTATAGCCTTCTGTGTGAATGTTGTTTTATGTGTTGTCTCTCTATATCTCTTGGAGCCATTAACTCTATAGGGCAGTGATCTGCAGTGAGGTTGGTGGCTGGGTAGGCACTGGCTATTGTCAAAAGCCAGATTTACTGACAAATAAACCTTGCTGAAGCTCAAGTTCAAAATATAACAGATAGCTCCAACAACCAGAGTGACAAAAATTTCACCAAATGTAAATACCAATGTAGCCAAGATACACAAGCGATTGCCTCCGATGGTGGCATATTTGATATCATCCGACAAAATGGCGCAATGCTCAACTCAGCCATAGACCGATGTAGCATCCACAGTTACAACTGATAGGTGGCACTAAAATACCAACATATGGACACATTTCATCCAAATAATTCACAACGCTAACTCCATAGCCTTTCACAATGGATTTATAATTCTTCCAATACACTGCAAACACAAACACACACACATAATAGTATTATTATTTTAAATATTATTACACACACATACTGTATACAGTACCAGTCAAAAGTTTGGACACACCTTCTCATTCAAGTTTTTTTTTTCATTTTTACTATTTTTATTTTCTACATTGTAGAATAATAGTGAAGACTTTAAAACTATGAAATAACACATATGGAATCAAAAAAGTGTTAAACAAATCAAAATATATTTTAGATTTTAGATTCTTCAAAGTTGCCACCCTTTGCTCTGATGACAGCTTTGCACAATCTTGGCATTCTCTCAACCAGCTTCACCTGAAATGCTTTTCCAACAGTCTTGAAGGAGTTCCCACATATGCTGAGCACTTGTTGGCTGCTTTTCCTTCACTCTTCCGGTCCAACTCATCCCAAACCATCTCAATTGGGTTGAGGTTGGGGGATTGTGGATGCCAGGTCATTTGATGCAACACTCCATCACTCTCCTTCTTGGTAAAATAGCCCTTACACAGCCTGGAGGTCAGTGTCCTGTTGAAAAACAAATAATAGTCCCACTAAGTGCAAACCAGATGGGATGGCGTATCGCTGCAGAATGCTGTGGTAGCCATGCTGGTTAACTGTGCCTTGAATTCTATATAAATCACTGACAGTGTCACCAGCAAAGCACCCTCACACCATCAAACCTCCTCCTTCAAGCTTCACGGTGGGAACCACACATGCAGAGATCATCCGTTCACCTACTCCGTGTCTCACAAAGACATGGCAGTTGGAACCAAAAATCTCAAATTTGAATTAATCAGACCAAAGGACAGATTTCCTCAAGTCTAATGTCCATTGCTTGTGTTTCTTGGCCCAAGCAAGTCTCTTCTTTATTATTGGTGTCTTTTAGTAGTGATTTCTTTGCAGCATTTCGACCATGAAGGCCTGATTCACGCAGTCTCCTCTGAACAGTTTATGTTGAGATGTGTCTGTTACTTGAACTCTGTGAAGCATTTACTTGGGCTGAATCTGAGGTGCAGTTAACTCTAATGAACTTGTCCTCTGCAGCAGAGGTAACTCTGGGTCTTCCTTTCCTGTGCCGGTTCTCATGAGAGCCAGTTTCATCATAGATCTTGATGCTTTTTGCGACTGCATTTGAAGAAACTTTTATAGTTCTTGACATTTTCCGCATTGACTGACCTTCATGGACTATCATTTCTCTTTGCTTATTTGAGCTGTTCTTGCCATAATATGGACTTGGTATTTTACCCAATAGGGCTATCTTCTGTATACCAGCCCTTGCACAGTCACAACACAACTGATTGGCTCAAACGCATTAAGAAGGAAATAAATTCCACAAATTAACTTTTAACAAGGCACACCTGTTTCTTGAAATGCATTCCAGATGATTACCTCATGAAGCTAGTTAAGATAATGCCAAATGAGTGCAAAGCTGTCGTCAAGGCAAAAATATAGATAATGGCGAAAATGAGGAAATAAGCTACAAAGGAAAATCTTTTATAAAGGTATCTGAGGCCATGGCCAGGATTCAGCACTGCTGAATTGACAGTGCCTTGGGGGCCACACATATGATAGCCTACAGGTTAACTCCGTGGTGCTGAATGGAACAGCAGCACTCTTCTCATGTTCAGTAGCCTAACCTTCAAAAAAATGCAATTTAAGGCCCACCTTTACTACTTTTAGTAGTCCATCAGTGTGAACCTCTCAGTGACAGCCTTGTAGAAATCTTCTTTATAATTTTTTTTAGCTCAGTTGACATGAGGGCCAAGCATGTCGCAGCTGTTCTTCCCCAACACTCCCAATACATAATCCGCCAAGGCCACAGGACATTTGTCATCGCTCACATCATCCCCAAAGCTCCTCCTTGACTTTTGCTTTTAGCCACAGCAAAGTCTAAGATATCTGGTGTTTGTACCATATGTGGCCTCATCTACGCCTAATGCAACAAATGTGTCTGTATTAATCTCATCGTAAATGTCCTTTCGAATCACATCACTGACTGCTTCAATCAAACCTGTATTCTGTTTGATGTACCTTAAGTGTCTTTTTCAGCAAAAGTATACAGTAACTCCACATAGTTGCCACGATTACATGAGCTTGTACTCTCATCATTACCGCGAAATGCTAACTCTTGTCTCCCTACGTAGCATGTTGCTCTAATACGATCCTTCAAAATCTCACAGTTTTCCTTTACCTTCAGCATTGCCATTGTGGATGGTCACTAGTTTTTGCTGCTAGTTTAGCGGCAGATCGATCCGTTTGTTCGCCGAAAGCTGACCGTGTCCATTAACAGTGACTGAGGTCAGACACGGCACGCGCTTCAACAATTTGAATGGATGAGGACATTGTGGAAAAAGGCATACCCTGGTGCCTTTCCTGATGTTTTGATGCAGCTGTACCAAATTCTGGGATTTTGAGCATAAAAAACACCCAATTGCTTTTTTTTTTTTTTTTACATCATGACATTTTTTATTTGGCTTTACATAACAGCTTTTTATATTAGATTATCACACGATAAGCACTGCCAACCCTGCCTACCCCGACTGCACATCACTGCTATAGGGTGTTTCACCTCGATTTTATGTGATCCATATCGTTCAGTTGGCTTTTAATCCAGATCAGGCAATCATAGTTTTACTGACCACTAGCTGTGCCTAATGGTGCCTATCTTATGAACTTCCATGTTTCACATGGTTCTGTAATGAAAGAAAAGAAAGAAAGGAGGATGGATGGATGGATGGATGGAAAGACGACAGCAGGGAGGAGAGAAAGGAATATGGATTATGTTATATATACAAGGTATAATGAACGAGGGATGAGGAAGGAACAGAGGAGGCTCCATTAAGTTCACGGTGTTTAAAATACCCGGTGTATGTGGCGTGAAGCCAGAGACCAAGCATCCTATGTTTTCCATGCATTATAACACTATGAGGCAGTACTGATGCAGGATCAGAGGTTAAGTCCATAGGCGACCTAGATCTAAAGCTTTTATGTACTGTAATGACATCCACATTCAACCAGCCATCCCGGGATGCCAATAACCCATTTCATCTGAAATAATAAAAACACACACACACCATATAATGTAGCTCTGTAGCAAAGCTTTAAGAGGGTGCTTCATATTGATTTCAGAAGGGTATCCACCGATTTCAGTATCCATGCTGCATATAAAATGGGGTACGAATGATCACTGGCCTGGAAGTGAAATCCCGAGGTCGGTATAACTGTAGCCGAGCAACTAAACAGCATCTAGTTTCACCATACCCGTTTTAGTGCTCTGGTCTAGAAATCGTCTTCCAAAAGATTTATTGCTTGCTTTACCTTTACAACTGTGTCTTCAGCTGCAAATCAGCTAGTTCTGCCAGTGGAATAATCCACTTGCTAAGGCGCTGTCAAAGCAGAAGATTAAATGAAAGGTGCAGTCATTAAAAAGAAGAGAAGCTCTGGGCTCCCGCCCAATTAACATTTAACCTGAAAACGATCTACTGCAGGGGAAATAAAGAGGGAGAAATTAGAGAGGAATATCTTCTCAGTCTACTTGAAGCCCTCGGCGGGTCAAATCCTCCCTCTCTTCAGATCTTCATTTAAAGACGTTTGAGGATTAATCATACCTGGTCAAAGGAATCAACACGGATATGGAGTGAGTAGGTATGTGTGTATGTGGGGGGGCACAATATAAATCCAATTCAAGTAGACAATTATTCCAGTGTCAGTACTATGACAAAGCATACGGCCAATGCAACCATATACAGGTGATAGGAATCAAGGCTTTCACCAGATAGAAAGCATATCATAGGTCTATATTTCCAGCACAGGATAGCAGGTTGGACCAGACAGAGAGAGGCCCCAGTCCCATGAGCCTAAATCCATCTGAACAGCATGGCCAGTCTCAGCGCTGGCTGTCAATCACAGGTGCAGCCCAGTGCATCAGCAGGCTGACTTTGTGAGTACCGTTGTACCCAGGGATAATTTACTGTTGTCCCCATTACAAAGTTTAGAGACCGCCGCTTATGGACTCATGGAAACTCGTTTGCCTAAACATTGACAGGAAATCTTTACTAAAAGCACATACTGGAAAACTTTGCCTTCTCTGAAATGCCAAGAGCATAAGTAATGAACACGGGCAACAGAGTCCATGCCACTCCGGCCTTTGATCAAAAACTAATGAATATTACAAAAAATGCCAAAGCAACCGCATGCCTAATTGCTGCATATAATGAGAAACTGGGGTGTACATTATTTTAAAACTACAGGCTAATTGGCTGAGTCTGGACTTTAAGCGCGGTGAACTCAACTCTAAAATAAATGCTGAGTAACCCATAGAGAACACAGTTGAAAATGACAAACGACAGAAAAGAGCATTATATAAAATATGACTTAATGTCATGCCTGGATTTCCTTTATAAAGCCAGTATAGTACTTCTTTAGCTAACTATAATCCGTCTCCCTCTGTGCATAGTAAGCATGCCAACAGAGCTAAACCTGGACATCTAATTTGCCAATGGGATTTCCAGGGTCATTTGTCCTCCCATCGGACAAGGAGATAAGATCAGCAACAATGGGCTGAGAGGTGAGATGAGTGTGAGTGAGTGAGACAGAGAGAGAGAGAGAGAGAGAGAAAGAGAGAGAGAGAGAGAGAGAGAGAGAGAGAGAGAGAGAGAGAGAGAGAGAGAGAGAGAGAGAGAGAGAGAGAGAGAGAGAGAGGAAGTGAGAGAGAGAGTTTCTCATGCCTTCAATTGAAATTGAAATTGGGCGAGAGAGAGAGAGAGATTCTATCCAGGGAGTGAGGGGGAGAGAGAGAAGTGGCAAGACAGAGTAAGAGAGATGGAGATAGAGGGAGAGAGAGAGATGGAGATAGAGGGAGAGAGAGAGATGGAGATAGAGGGAGAGAGAGGAAGAGAGATGGAGATAGAGATAGAGGGTGGGAGGGAGGGAGAGAGGTGGTGAGGGGAGGAAGAGATGGAGATAGTGAGGGGAAGAGAGAGAGGTGGCGAGGGAGAGGAAGAGAGATGGAGATAGAAAGCGAGAGGAAGGAAGGAAGGGGAAAAGGATAGAGAGAGAGAGGGAGAGAGAGAGGGAGAGAGAGAGGGGAAAAGGGTGAGAGTATGAGAGAGTCCTTTCTACTCCTCTAGTTTAGCCAGGGAGGGACATCCGGAGATCTCTTTTACAGGGAGTTATACTGACATAAAGACCTGTATGTACTGTTCTTGTATTGTTATTGTCATGCTACTGTACATAATGAGCCCCATTCTACCTACATGTACATATTACCTCAATTATCTCGACTAACCTTTTCCCCGGCACATTGACTCTGTGCCGGTACCCCCTTTATATAGCCTCGCTACTGTTGTTTTACTGCTGCTCGTTAATTATTTGTTGTTTTTATTTTTATTTCTTACTTATCTATTTTTTACCCAACACTTATTTTTCTTAAAACTGCATTGTTGGTTAAGGGCTTGTAAGTAAGCATTTCACTGTAAGGTCTACACCTGTTGTATTCGGCGCATGTGACAAATAACATTTGATTTGATTGGATTCTTGTTTTCAACAAGAGGGTTTCGTTCACACCTTGTAAGTTGTAGGATATCTGGGGAAATGCATGCTGCCCCTTGCAACAAGTCCCTTGAGAAATTACACCAATTGCCATTCGGAAAAGGAATTCAGTGACCTACAGCACAGTAAAGTGAAATGAACTTGCGCAGTGTTCGTCACTAGACCATGGCATATTTCCTCCCAACCGAGCATTTCATATTATTCTGAATGTAAATGGAATGCATTCATTTGTGGTGTCCGTCACTCATTTCATATGATATGTGACGAATTACAATTTGTATTATATGTTCCGTATTTGCGAAATGTACAATATGTAAGGAATTTATAAAACGTATGATATGTTACGAATTCTAGCTAGGTGGCTAATATTAGCAAGGCTAGGGGTTAGGGGTTAGGGTTGAGGTTAGTGTTAAGTTTATCAGTTAGGTTAATGGGTTATGGTTAAAGTTGGGGTTAGGGGAAGGGTTAGCTAACATGCTAAGTAGTTGCAAAGTAGCTAAAAAGTAGTAAGTAATTGAAAAGTTATACGCTCACCCATCCACCCCAACCAACCACCGTACTTTAAGCCTTCAGTAACCATCTGTCTTATGTAACCATACCAAACGTAACATATCATATTCATTTGAGTGTCCAGGATTTCCCTTTACTAGATTATTATGGACAAAAGAGCTCGATTATTTTTATTTGTCAAATGGCAGCCAAGCATCTATGATCATGTCACCAGAATATGACCCTCAATGTTCACTGGAAAGGAGCGTCCCTTTGAACTTTCACCACCCTGTGAAGTTCATCATCTTATTTTGTCCGTAGCCTAATCCGCATGCTTTCCTGATGAGTCCTAATGGGAGGACCACACAACACACAACTGATTATTTCAATATTTACGCATAGAAGCGTTTCCACCTACATTTCTCGCATTAATTAATTTTACAGACACAAGAGATCCCACCTTGTCTAGCGCATTTTGTTTTGTTGACATTTGGCCTGTCAGAAGAATTTATCCGACTCGTAATTTACTAGGAGAAAAAGGTTGGATTGAAACCTGGTTACTGTCAAAGTTAAGAAAGTTGATAAGAAGACTACCTAAACAATTTAAAATGTACTAACCAATTTAATTAGTTTAGAATAATGTATGTACATAAAAACAATCCCCCCAAAAAATCTACCTGCAGTAGAGCATGCTGGGAAATATGATAACGGTGGGCTGTTTTACTCTCCAAAGGTTATTAACACCAACACTGGAGGTTCTTTTACACCACTGAGTGTTAACTTCACTCTTACAGAGTGAATTTAACTCCTGAATCAACACAAACAATGCTATCAATTTGCTTTAGTCACTGTCTGCCTGGTGTAACACCTGGTTGTGTATTGATTTATAGCCCTACAGATGGGGAGGAAGGGAGGGCTTGTTAACTGTTGGCGCAAGCAGAGACGATAAGCCTCACGCTCGTCACATAAACGAAGAGGCTGAGGCCCACGCATATATCGATCCTATTTAGCATGCCTGCCTGTTATTGTATTGTTGCTTCGGCGCTAGTACTCTATGTACTCTGTGTACCGCAGCTAACCACCAGCTAACCACTACTGTAGACTGAAGGACAGAGAGAGAGAGAGACAGAGAGAGAGAGAGAGAGAGAGAGAGAGAGAGAGAGAGAGAGAGAGAGAGAGAGAGAGAGAGAGAGAGAGAGAGACAGAGTGACAGAGAGAGAGCCAGAGTGACAGAGAGAGAGCCAGAGTGACAGAGAGAGAGCCAGAGTGACAGAGAGAGAGAGAGAGCCAGAGTGACAGAGAGAGAGAGAGAGAGAGAGCCAGAGTGACAGAGAGACATAGAAACAGAGAGACAGAGAGAGAGAGACATAGAAACAGAGAGACAGAGAGAGAGAGAGACATAGAAACAGAGAGACAGAGAGAGAGAGAGACATAGAAACAGAGAGACAGAGAGAGAGAGAGACATAGAAACAGAGAGACAGAGAGAGAGAGACATAGAAACAGAGAGACAGAGAGACAGAGAGACAGATAGAAACAGAGAGAGACAGAGAGAGAGAGAGAGAGAGAGAGAGAGAGAGAGAGAGAGAGAGAGAGAGAGAGAGAGAGAGAGACAGAGAGAGAGAGAGCCAGAGTGACAGAGCCAGAGCCAGAGTGACAGAGCCAGAGCCAGAGTGACAGAGAGAGAGCCAGAGTGACAGAGAGAGAGCCAGAGTGACAGAGAGAGAGAGAGAGAGAGTGACAGAGAGAGAGAGAGAGCCAGAGTGACAGAGAGAGAGAGAGACATAGAAACAGAGAGACAGAGAGAGAGAGAGACATAGAAACAGAGAGACAGAGAGAGAGAGAGACATAGAAACAGAGAGACAGAGAGAGAGAGAGACATAGAAACAGAGAGACAGAGAGAGAGAGAGACATAGAAACAGAGAGACAGAGAGACAGATAGAAACAGAGAGAGACAGATAGAAACAGAGAGACAGAGAGAGACAGATAGAAACAGAGAGACAGAGAGAGACAGATAGAAACAGAGAGACAGAGACAGAGAGAGATTGTACTGCATGTAATTATCGACAGTGGGTGTTGTGTGGGAGAGGAGTTTGTGTTTGTTGGAGGTTAGTGTGTTGCAGGAAAGTGTATGTGTGTGCGTGTGTGTGTACGTGTGTGCGTGCGTGTGTGTGCGTGCACGTGTACATTGTTATCAGATCAATGGTGGGCTTTTTTCATCAACAGATAAAGTTTCAAGGAAATCTCAGAGCTGCTCCACCATAGAAGGCTGGGGAATGAAAGGACACAATGTTCCTGTACTGTATGTGTCTCTCCATAGTTGCCTACCAAAACACAAGCAAAGGCAAAACACAGCCTCTTCGTCATGTGTTATTCATTCACAGCATTAGACATATTTCTGCTGGTAAATTCTATCTATGCCTTTGAGAAGGGAAAGTGTGAATGCATGTGCTACAGTATATTAAGGGTAAGATCAATTTGACCTGCTCAGACAAGAGGTCAGATCTCCAGGCTCTCAGGGTCAACTTGCCATGACTTGAGGCCAAAGAGATTGGCCCCTATCACATGGTTGAGTTCATGGGGTTGGAAAGCACGTTGATAGCCAGTCTGAACGGATCAGCGGGAGAAATGAATAAACACATAGTGCCACAGTGGATCATGTACTCTCAGCTGCTCTTCATTTAGCTATGCCACCTCTCGCAGCTAGCTTTTAGAGAATCCACCACGCTCCTAATGTGTGGTGTTCTCAGGAACACAGAGAGAGTGGGACAAAACTAGACAGTCTCTGGCTCTCCCTCTCTCTTCCTCTCTCCTTTCTCTCACACGCTCTCTCTCTCACTAAACTAAGTACAGTAGCTCGTCACTCAAATAGAGGTGAGATGTGAAAAAAAAAGAAGGAACATTTGTATTTTGGATTACATATCACCAATCAATCAAGAGACATCAATTTGAATTAGTCAAACGTATAATTTGAGTTTTTATAATGTTTTATTCTGACACACACTGTGTACCCATACACTGTGTACAAAACATTAAGGACACCTGCTCTTTCCGTGACATAGACTGACCAGGTGAATCCAGGTAAAAGCTACGATCCCTTATTGATGTCACTAAATTCACTTCAATCAGCGTAGTTGAAGGGGAGGAGACAGGTTAAAAAAAGATTTTAAGCCTTGAGCCAATTGAGACATGGATTGGCCTTTGAACGGGGTATGGTGGTAGGTGCCAGGCGCACCGGTTTGAGTGTGTCAAGAACTGCAACGCTGCTGTGTTTTTCACGCTCAACAGTTTCCCGTGTGTATCAAGAATGGTCCACCACCCAAAAGGACATCCAGCAAACTTGACACAACTGAATCAACACGGGCCAGCATCCCTGTGGGACGCTTTCGACACCTTGTAGCGTCCATGCCCCGACGAATTGAGGCTGTTTTTAGGGCAAAAGAGGGGGGTGCAACTCAGTATTAGGAAGGTATCTTTAATGTTCTGTACATTCAGTGTAGATCAGTGGAGGCTGCTGAGGGGAGAACGGCTCATAATAATGGCTGGAACGGAGTAAGTGGTTTGACATGGTTTGATACCATTCCGTTCACTCTATTCCATCCACTGCACTGTTATGAGCCATCCTCCCCTCAGCAGCCTACACTGTTGTAGATTGTATCAAACAAACAGTACTTGCTGTAGCTCTCACCAAAATTCATTGAGTGGAGTAGTTACCATGAATACACCAAGCACCGTTGTGCAACTCCCCTCCTAACTGCTATGTGAAAGCTACAAGTCCAAAGTAGCTGTCCTCTCGCACAAGACAAGACCAGACGTTTACTTGGTTTGCCTTTTTGTTTGACCTAGTTTCTCCTCTTCACCCAAACACAAAGAAAGAGAGAACAAGAGATTTGTTTTCACACAGTGTTGAAGAGCCCATCTAAGAGAGAGGGAAGAGAGAAGGGAGGTCAGTGACAGGGGCGCTGAGGCAGGACTGACAGTGGGGATCTGCAATGAGGCTTGACAGCCATTTAAACTGTTGAGCAGTCTGACCGCGGGCCCTAGTGCCCCGCTGAGTTTAGTTATCATACAATTGAGTATAGCTACCGCTCGTTCCACACACACACGCGCTCGGGAAAGAACACTTGCACGCACGCTCACACACACAGAGAGGATGAGGGGGACAGCACGAAGATTAACAGTCCATAAAATGTTTTTGTGAAACATGGGAATGCACAAATACATTTTTTGTTTGCATAGGAATTTTTGCCACATGTCCTACAGTAAAACCCACTGATTATTTGTACAGTAATCTGACGAAGAACACTTCCTGCTAAAACTCCACTTTGTGTAATAGGATAGCTGCAGTAGTAGCAGCAGCAGAAGCTGTTGGCTGTCACAGGGACAACAAAGGGAGGAAGGTCATGCTCTATAATGTCATCTGTCAGCCTGCCATAACACAGCGGCACGCCATGCAGGTGAGCGTTTTTTTCGTCATGAATCTTGTTCTGGAAACAGCTCTGCCGTGGTCACAAGCTAGAACGGCCACAAAGTCATCAAATCTGATTTTATACCTAACCCTCACCTTAACCACACTGATAACCATAATACCTAACCCTAAACTTAAATTAAGACCAAAAATCTTTAAATGTTTTTTATTTTTACAATATATCCCATTTTGTCCAATTGCTCAGTTCTGCCTCCAGGACAAGACGCGTGACAGTAAACGTCAACCAGCGCCAGCCACTGGCACCTCGGCTGGAAACTAATTAGCTGGGAGCGACATTAAAGGAATTGAATGATAACCAGCTTTTAATCCCGCTGCGAATAAAATAAATACATCTCCCCCATATTATATCGTCCAGTTTTTTTGACTATGAAGGAAAGTGTTATTCTTCGATGTGATAAATGATGCAATATAATTAGTGATGCAACACGTGTTTACAAGATAAAGATGTCCTCTTCTTCTTTGATGTTTGACAGAAATCTTCCCTATGTGTAGGAGGTGGGCTGTACTGTATGCGGAAGGTTTCTAGATGTTTGCGTTTCGCTTTACCTTTTTCATTTTTACACAGTAACGGGGAACCACTGAGGACCTCAATGGCTGAAGTCCTTCCTGGTCTTCTATTCAGGCAAATGTATACATATTCAGTTTGTATTCAGGTATTCAGAAGTGTGAACTCTATTGCCAATCAATGAGATAAACTGATCAATTAAGTGGAGAGATCACGGAGAGTACGGTAGCCCCTCAAAGACTTCAGTGGGCCACTTTTTGCTATAAAGTGCCTTTTTAAAATGATTGCATTTTCTTGAGAAGTCTCTCTAATTGTTCTTGGAGATTTGGCTTTTTTTGTTCTGTACTCCTCTAAAATATTCCCACTGAGGCACTTAGCATAATTACTGATCATTTATTCTCAGCACTAATCAGGCCGAGTGTTTTCTCTGTCTTCTCAAATAATAACACAAGAGAGCAGAGCGCTTGAAAACACTAAGTGAGAGTTCAACAACCCACGCTGTTTACCCAAGTTGACTCTCAAACGTTTCATTTCCAGCAGTCTACTCTGTGTAATGAAATTTGGTCTAATTTGACCATTTGCCTAAATGGAAAGAAAACTACAGTCAGCATGACTTTATTTCTCGAACTCTGCTAGATTTTTTGACAAGCTCAAAGAGAAAGACAGAGGGCGGAGGGAGAGGGATAAATTGTCTTTATTCTTTTGGAACTTTGTGAGCGTAATGTTTACTGTTCATTTTTATTGTTTATTTCAGTTTTGTATATTTTCTACTTCACTTGCTTTGGCAATGTTAACATATGTTTCCCATTCCAATAAAGCGCCTTGAATTTAATTGATAAGGAGGAGGAAGGCCTCGCATAAGGTGAGCAACAGCGACAAACATGACATGAGCATACAATCAAATGAACGTGCTGCATGTCAACCATATCTTCTCCAATCATCAGACTGTTTAAAACAAGACCATCTCATCCCCCCACCACAGCCATATGATTTGCCACTCCATAAAGATAAATACTCTGTAGAGATAGCCACAGAGGCTCTCCTCTCCTCTCTATTTGAGTGCAATATATCAGAGCTGCAGGTGACCTCTAAAGTGGCAAGCAGCAGCAGTATAGTATACAGCAGTGGAGGCTGCTGAGGGGACAACGGCTCATAATAATGGCTGGAACGGAGCGAATGGAATGGCATCAAACACATGGAAACCATGTGTTTAATGTATTTGATACCATTCCACTGATTCCGCTCCAGCCATTACCACAAGCCCGTCCTCCTCAGTTAAGGTGCCACCAACATCCTGTGGTACACAGTGCCTAGTTAAAGTCTACACACCCCATGCACAGTGTTCACATTTTTGCTGCCTTAAAATTACATCTAAAAAGGGATTCAAATAGATCTACTAATATACACAACCTACTCCACATTTTCAAAGTGAAATAAAAAAAATCTAAAATATTACAAAATGAATTACGAAAAAAATACAAATTGAAGATTGTCTACTGTATGTCTTCACACCCAATAGTTAATACTTGGTGGAAGCACATTTGGCAGACATTACAGCTGTGAATAATTTCAAATAAGATTCTACCCACATTGCACAACTCTTAGGGCAACATACACATACACATCCATTGTTTTTCTCAAAATTGCTCAAGCTCAGTACATTTGGTTGGGAATCCTTGATGGACAGCAATATTCAAACCTTGTCTCTGATTTTAAACCTTGTCTCTGATTTTAAACCCCTCTGTATTTTCAAGTATTGTGGTGGCAGCATCATGTTATGGGTATGCTTGTCATATATACTGTATATATATGCAGTCTATCCCACCTCCCAGCTGCCCACTCCACCCACTGTTTTGCACATAATGATCTGTACTAAACCCCAGAGAGAATCTGCACCTCAGGGTCTCCACATATTTAGAGACGCCTCTCTCACCTGGACCCCTCTGTATGTCTCTCTCTCTCTCTCTCTCTCTCTCTCTCTCTCTCTCTCTCTCTCTCTCTCTCTATATATATATATATATATCTTCCTTCCTCTTCCTCCACCACCCACCGTCTCTTTTTCTCTCCTCCCTGCGTGTGAGGCCTGTGGTCTGGCCGTGGTCTGGCCGTCCCCCACACCTCTCCTCCTGCCAACACTCCTGTGTGTGACTGATCTGTGGCTACAACCAGGTCTCAGAGCATTTCATATGATTCTGTACGTAAATCCGATCCACTCTATTTAGTATGACATGTTACAAATTTGTATGGTATGTATTAATTTTATTTGTATTAATGTCCATCACCCATTTCGCATGATATGTTATAAATTACAATTCGTATTGTATGTTACGAATTTGCAAAATGTACAATATGTAAGGAATTTTCAAACTGTACTATATGTTACGAATTTGCAAGACGTACAATATGTTACAAATTTGATAACTGTACTATATGTTGTGAATTTGCTAAACTTATGATATGTTATGAATTCTAGCTAGGTGGCTAACTTTAGCTAGCTGGCTAACCTTAGCTAGGCCGGAGTTAGGGTAAAGGTTACGGTTAAGTTTAGGAGTTAGGTTAAAGTGTTAAGGTTAGGGGAAGGGTTAGCTAAAAGGGTTAAGGTTAGGGTTAGGGGAATGGTTAGATAACATGCTAAGTAGTTGCAAAGTAGCTAAAAAGTTATAAGTAGTTGAAAAGTTGCTAAAATGATGACGTTGCCCATGATAAGTTTCGAACTCACAACCTTTGGGTTGCTAGACTTTCGCATTAAACGTTCACCCATCCACCCTACTTTTGTTTTTGACTTAAGTAACCATCTGTCTTAAGTAACCATACCAAACGTAAAATATCATACTAATTTTAGTGTCACGGATTTACTTTTACTATGTTATGTTAAGTTTATGAGACCAGGCTGATGGCCAAGGAGCCCGGCAGAAACAACACACATCACACAGAGCCCCAGCAGACAGTTCATCTTCATTCTGGCCAATTTCCTCAATCACCACAGTGAGGGTCACTAATGCCATTTGTGGCAGAATCCCTCTTCCTCTCCCTCCTCATGTTGTTCCATCCTTCTATTTCATCCCTCCATCTCGATCACACTGTCAAGTGAGGATCTCACCCACAAATCGCTTACAAAGTTGTCCCCCCAAGGCACGCCATGCAAACTCATGCACTCTAAAGGCACACACTCACACACACAGACACACACTCAAACCATGACAGACAAAGGCCACACAAGACAAACACACGCTATTGACTGGTGACAATGGCAATAATCACCTACACTAATCCATTTAGTGCCTTTGTTGTTTGGCTCTTTTGTGGTAGAGGATTGAGCTGAATCAAGCTGAGGTTTCAAACGTGCTCAATTCTTACCGGAGCAGAAAAATGTGTTAGTGTCAGAAACTGAATCCTTGTTAAACTAAGATCATCTAGAGAGGGATTGATCAGAGGAACTGTATATCACTACAAAATGAGAGGTAGATGGAGTGAGAGAGGGGTTGGTGTGGGCCAAACCACCACTGTGACCCTAGGCAGTCTGGGGGGATTATTAAATAAAATGTACCCTTGAAATCAAACCATGTGCCTGTGTCACTGTGGATTCAGATAAACAATCTAAACCCAAACACACCCAGTAGACACTGTACATACTCCCAAACTAGTTGAGTGTTGAAGGATACAGGGAAGAGAAAAAAATTCAAGTTCATTAATATGCACAGCGATGAATAAATACACAGCACAGCTACCACTCACACTCTAGTCAGCCAGGTCACTCTAGTCAGCCAGGTCACTCGCTCTCGCCACCTTGCTGCCCTCGTGTACTCAGTGTACGTTATGGAAGCATGGTCAATAGAGTACCACCGGCTTTGTATCCATCAACAAATAACTATGCAAATACAAATCAATAGCAAAGCTACAGGAAATCACTGGTTCACCAATTAAAGCATAGTGCAGAGCAGGATCACAGCATAAAGGTCGTGTTCGCTGCATTCAAATGGTGACAAGTCCCATGTGTTTGTAGAGTGGTAAAGGAATAGATTTGCACAACTTCAGTTAATTCTTTAGTAACCAAATGTTTATTATAATCAGTAATAGCATGGTTATTAGATCTCTTCAAAGCTTTTAACTCCATTGGCACTTGACATCCTACATTATGACACAGAGAACATTAACGTGATTCAGTAGGCTAGGCGCGATACTAGCTGTGGTTGATTTACAGGAGATGTGTTTCATCTTCTGTATGTAGACATTTAACTTGTTGTAAGGATTGACGCTGGTTGACGAGAAGCAGGTACAGGGAGTGAACATTTAATTAACAATGGAATGGAACAGGACAGGGCAGCATCTGGACATGAACACATAATGACATTAATGCTGACACAGGGAACACACTGAGGAGCAGACAGAAATAGGGAAGGCAATCAACAAAGTGAAGGAGTCCAGGTGAGCGCTGATGCACGTAGTGATGGTGACAGGTGTACGTAATGAAGGGCAGCCTGGCACTCTTGAGCGCCGGACAAGCTGGCTGAGGCGTAGAAGCCCGACGAGCCAGCTGAGGCGTTGAAGCCCGACGAGCCGGCAGAGGTGTAGGAGCCTGGCAAGCAGGCTGAGGCATGGGAGGCTGAGGCATGGGAGCCTGACGATGCGACTGAGGCGTGAAAGCCTGACGATCCCGCTGAGGCATGGGAGCATGAACCAGCTGAGGCGTGGGAGCCTGATGGGCCAGCTGAAGCATGACGTGGGGTGAGCACCTGATGTTCCGGCTGAGGCATAGGAGCCCGACAAGCCGATTGAGGCATGATGTGGGATGGGAGCCTGCCGACTCAACCGGGGCAAGGAAACCTCTCGAGCCAGCTAAGGCGTGAAAGCCCTACGAGCCAGCTGAGGCACCCCGGTTCCATCGGTGGCGGCACCCGGACCCGATGTCACCAACAAAACAAAAAACCTCCCTGACGCTTTGTATGGTGGTGTCAGCATTCTGTAAGGATCATTGCTGGTAGACAAAAAGCAGGTACAGGGAGTGACCATTTAATTAACAAGGACATGGAACAGACCAGGACAGCGTCTGGACATGAACACATAACAACATTAATGCTGACACAGGGAACACACTGAGGAGCAGACAGAAATAGGGACGGCAATCAACAAAGTGAAGGAGTCCAGGTGAGTCCAATGAGCGCTGATGCGCGTAATGATGGTGACAGGTGTGCGTAATGAAGGGCAGCCTGGCGCCCTCGAGCACCAGAGATGGAAAGCGGGAGCAGGGGGTGACACTTGTTGCCCTAGCAACAGAATGAAAAATGGCCACCAATGCCTCGATAGCTGAGTGCTGCAATACCAAGACCGATGAGAGGGCTGTTATGACAGAGAGACTGCAATGACAAATCGTCTACTTAGGTCTGGCCACATCCATAAACCTGAACTGCCATTTTCTTTTTTAATGGAACTGTAAAAAAGGATAAATGTGTCCGTAAAATGTTCCCTGTTCTAGAAATAACGGTAATGGTAAATGTTTTAAAAGTGAATGGGAAATGGTGGTTATTTGCTTCAGTGACGAATAATTTTGACTGAGGATTGAAAGGAATGTTTAGGTCGAGCTCATAGAAGTTTTAGTGAATATGAAACATGATGTACTTTTACACCTAGCATCTGGTGCTGAGGTGACCTGCTGCCGCATGTCTCCATCATCCGTTTCTCACCATCGATTATGCACAAACAACGAGGTGTTACTGTACCTGTGACATTCCATATTTCACACCTCTGAACGCATTCCCACTTCCAGTATCACCCTTCGGTGGGAACAAAATTAGAGCTTAGGAGGATAGAATACTATTATGTGATGCATGTACTGTGATCTTTATTTAGATGGTTCTTCACGACCTGCGTGCAGTCTATATACTAGTCAATGGTTCAATGGTTTCTATTCAATCCATTGGATGAAATAAAACACTATAATATCACATGAAATATGTGTATCTCAACGGGACTGTCATTCTAAAGGTTCTTAAACACCTAGAAGAAAGTCAGCAACAGACAGGGTTGGGAACGTTTCAAAGACAGGAATGATATGTAAGATACCAGGAGCCTGTGAAGCCAAAGATTGAAAGAGGGGTCTGATATGCTGAGTCCCGGTACGTGTGAGACAGAGGAGACAGAGGTCTCAGTGATGGGACACCAGGAGAGACCTGGTCCTCCCTTCAGCATTAATCATAGTTAAGCCTGGGCAGGTGCTCTGGCTTGGGGGCTCTGGGTCTGGGACCGCCCTTAGCACAATGAGTGAGAGAGAGAGAGAGAGAGAGAGAGAGAGAGAGAGAGAGAGAGAGAGAGAGAGAGAGAGAGAAGGGGAAGAAAAACGTAGAGGAAATAGTGGTCAGGGGAAGTGTGTGTGTGTGTTTGAACGAGAGAGAGAGAGAGAGAGATTGCAAGTGTAGAGAGAAAAAAAGAACAAAAGGGAGCCAGATCAAGAGTGTATATACCTGTACTTTGAGAGAGAGAAATAAGGAGTTTGAGGTGTGTGTGTGGTGGGGCCTACTGATCTGGCCCCTGTGCGGCAGGTCATATTTAATGGCTTTAATGAACAGACCCACCACTGACATGTCCCTGCTCTCGAGGAGAGATATATAATAATGTCTGCATAATAACTGTCCTACATCAGTGTTCACTCATTGTAGTACTGTACAGTCCACCCTCTCCCCTCCTTCCTCCCTCACTTCCGTGGAGGAGGAGAGGAATAACGATAGCACAAAGCGCGCTGACCATCTCCCAGGGGAGCTCGCTGTGGAATAGAGCCATTATGGTGAAATGAGTTTCAGATCTCAAGGCCAAACGGGGCCATGCTTAAGTAAAGAATCTCCACTTTTCACTTTCAAAAGCCAGGCGCCTACATTAGCATTGAAAACAAACCACTGAGCTTACACACATACTGACGGGTAGACGCTTACACACACACACACTCTCAGGCTCTCTTTCGCTCTCTCAAGTTTCAAGTTTCATGTTTTATTTGTCACCTGCAGTACAGTGAAACGCTTAATTTGCAAGCCCTACCCAACAGTGAAGTATTCAATATCAAAACATTATAACTAATAACAAACAAACAACAACATGAGAATTAATAAATAAGAAAAAAAAAGAATGTAAGCTATATACAGGGTCAGTGCCAGTACCAAATGTACAATGTGCAGGGATACTGGAGCGTTTGAGGTGGATATGTACATGTAGGCAGGGATTAGGAGTAAGTGATGGAAGCAGGATAAACAGTCATAATAATAACAATAGTAAACAGTACGGAAGCAGCATACATTAAGTGGTGGGTGGTTGGGTGTGTGCGTGGTGGTGAGTGTGTGTACGTAAGTATACATCTCATCAATAATCACACACATACACACAGTGTTCAAGGATCCACTCTGCTGCAGACGATCAGGCCCAAAATAGGAGCCCAGGTGTTTTTGGAGAAGAGCTACGCGACTAAATTACCATAGGTTATATATACAGCCGCCACAATTATACACGGGACAAACATAGCGGTTGGATAGAAGCATTTGGAATAATAAAATGCTCCCATGAGGATAATGACATAGCAACGATTTCACTCCTTCCTGATCACTACCATGACCTACTGCCGTTGAGTGGTGACGGTTTTGTTGCATTTTAAATAAGGAGATAAGGTGTATAATTTATAGTTATATTTCTCAAGATATCTTCAAAAACAGTGCAAACTTACAGTTAAACTGTACAACAGCAAAGCTCCCGCTATTACTCATGCAGACAAAACAGAGCAAGTCACCACCAATTTAAACTGGAGTAGCATGCATTTATTCCAACATGGGTCCTCGTAAAATAATAATCCATTGCCGGGACTAATGCATTGTCTTGGGACTAGATGGCCAATTCATTTCTACATGATACAGTTTAGTAATTTAGCAGCATATACTCCATTACAATTTCTGTATCTATAGTCCATTAGTGTATAAGGTCATCTATAGAACCAGATATGGTCAAACTCTGCCGCATATCTCTTCTCAGATTTATTGTTCATAAAGACATGTGCCTAGTTCATCTCTACCTTTGACCACGAGTAGCCACTGGAAGGACATTGGAGGCTGACTTTCGAGATTGTTTCCAAAGGGTGGAGGTAAAAGACGTGCTCTTTATTCTCTTTCAGTCGGGGATGATCTAAACCCAGGACAGCATCGCTCATCAGAACAGAGAAATAAGCCTATTTATATCCTACAGCCTTCCTCCCTCCTCTGTGACCCATGGGGTTCAGCTGTTTCTCCTTGAACAAGGAGGATGATGGACTTTAGTAGAATTCCATCAAATTCCATAGGAGCCATCCTGACTCTGGGTGACTTAGACTCTCCTGACTTAGCCTCCAAACGTTCCCTCTCGATTCTCTCTCTTTTCCCTCCCTCTTCTCTAACAGCAGCAGGGGGGCAAGGTACAGGTATCTGTGAGGATGAAATGGGAGAGAAATGGGAAGTGCCTAGGAATGGGAAGTGCCCAACCCACTTACACAACCCAGTCAGAATTCTTTAGAAGGTAAAACGCATCCCATCCAACACAGTCAAACCACACCATTAAGTGAGCATAAGCCTCTACGCTGTTCACTGAATGATGCACAGTGTGTGCATGACCTAGCAACTGACAACAAGCACTTCAAATGATATGAAATATGAAATAATACCTGTGGGCTTGGTACAGCCAACTGAGGCTACATCATAGCCTAGCAACACTCCATTGTTATATTCAAACGGCTTTGCTTCAATAGCTGTATATTCCCTATACCCATTGCGCCTTTATTTTCCCTCCTTCCCTGCGGGTTTTTGTTCTTCTGGACTTGAATCATAGTGGAGATTTAGTACTCTATGGATGTGAAGAGGCAGTGTTGTCCCTGGTGTGCTTTTCTTTTGTAGAGCTTCCACAATGTAAGGGTCTTAAAGTGGCCGAGGATATGGGAGACTATCCATCATATAGGGAGAACATTCCTCTGAACCCACAAGGGTCATTGCCAATATGTGGAGTGCGTGTGTGTGTGTGTGTGTGTGTGTGTGTGTGTGTGTGTGTGTGTGTGTGTGTGTGTGTGTGTGTGTGTGTGTGTTGCTGTGTGGATTAACCAAATGGGGTTCAACCACATGTTCTCATTTCTTAAAACATGGCCTGACAACAAAGTTTGAATGGGATTTCAGAGAAACTGGCCAACCTGTGAATGAGTAAGAAACTGATTAAATTTGCTTACTTAAACTCTTTTGGTAAAACTATTGCTCAAAATATACTATTGTATATCTCATGCTCTGTGACATAGAAATCTTGCACAGCACAGAATTGTCACTAGCTCTCCCAGATTAAATGTGTGGTTTAAGTGCTATACCTTATGCCAGTCACCTGACGAGGTACCGCTCTGTTGTGACACATGCTTATACCTGTCACTTGTTATTGCTAGCTCAGGCACAGCTCACCTCGAGCCTATATTTGTCCATACCGTGCGGTTCCACCAACACACACATTCATATGGAACCCAATATGCAGTGGCAGACAGCCGGCTACAGTAAACGCAAGGGGGAAGGTATTTAAAGTGACACAACGTAAAGCTTTATTTGAAATACAATGGGACGTGACTATCTACAAATTGCCAGAGAATAGCGCTCCATGAAGACTCGGAACTCAACCAGAAATGGAAACACAATAGAAAGCAACGTGAATGTTGTTTGGTAGTGACTGAGAATGTTTGAAGGCTGGCCTAGACTGGAGAATGATGGGACACAGGCAGCTTGAGGGCTGGTGATCTGTCTTCTTCACCGCCGGTATATAAATACCTGAAATCTGACTGGAGGTGAGCCTCCGGCCACTGCTGCCTAACCACCTACAGAGTGTGCAACCACAGACAGAGAGGGAAAACATAAGCGAGCATGCACACATGCACCGTGTACACACACACACACACACACACACACACACACACACACACACACACACACACACACACACACACACACACACACACACCAGTGGAGGTCAATGCCATTTAAGATGAGGATAACACTTTTTCTTTCATGAGCATGGCCTTATTTCTATTACAGCATATTGATGACTCTCATTCATATTCCATTCACCCAGTTCAATGTAACAGCGATAGGTTTAGGCTACTACATGATATTCACATTTTCCCTATACCCCTCATGAGGCTGCTACAACCTAGCCTATGAACGTACAACTTAAGTGCACACAGTGTGTCACTGTCTGTCCATGTGTCTGTCCATGCTTTCAGTACTAGATTAATTCTCTGATCCTTTGATTGGGTGGACAACATGTCAGTTCATGCTGCAAGTGTTCTGATAGGCTGGAGGATGTCCTCCGGAAGTTGTCATAATTACTGTGTAAGTCTATGGAAGGAGGTGAGCACCATGAGTCAATGTACCCAGAGGAGGACGGAAGCTAGCTGTCCTCCGGCTACACCACGGTGTTACCCTACAGAGTGCTGTTGAGGCTACTGTAGACCTTTGTCACGATCTTCAATAGTGACGGACCAAGACGCAGCAATGCTTCCAGTATACATATTTTATTTAACGACGTAACTGGGAAAATAATAAACAAAACGACGAGCGTAACACCGGCGTGGCTTAAAAGTGCACACACCAACAATACATACTATTACAAACAATGACCCACAAAACCCCATTGACAACCACAAACATATATATGGTTCCCAATTAGAGGTAACGACAAACAGCTGCCTCTAATTGGGAACCATTTCCCCAACATAGAAATACAAAACCTAGAACACAAAACCCTCCTAAACAAAAGACAAACTAAATACCAGCCTGCTAACCCAGGCCTGGACGTGACAACCTTCTTTGTAAAATGTGTGTTTTAATCAATTATTTGGTGACGTGATTATATTTACAATAATTTTATAAAAAAATTATAACTTTTTTTAATGTTTTACAATTTACATTTTTATGAAATTCACTGGGAGGATGGTCTTCCCCTTCCTCCTCTGAGAAGCCTCCACTGACACACACACACACACACATAGTTTATCTAAAACTTTGAAATACATTTTTCAGGGCAAACATTTCAAACACTGAAAATTGACTGATCAAGTAATTGAACACAATTGTCTGTCTTTGAGTCCTCTCCACGGAGATCACTCTAAAAGTCTCTCAGCCACATGAAATACTCAGAACAAACCCTCCAGTGAAAGTAAATTTTTGCAAACTGAATTTGTTCACTCTAGTCCAATGTTTGCACCAGTTATTTTAGATTATGATCATTTTAAAAAGTATTATTTGGAGATGAATTAAGAGAATGAATGACATTCAAGTGAATATGTTTCATATATCAAGCTTTTGGTCTTTTACGATGTTCCTGTCTGAAAACAACAGGAACAAATGCTTAGTAAATCACGCCCTTGGTCATTATGAATCCACATTGGGAATTCTAGAATTTATGAGGCTAATTCTCAGCCTCTCCTTACTTGTTCTTGCCACAAGAGAAGGACATAATTTACCTGTTTAAGTTAGGCAATAGTATTACCACTCCAGACAAGATCTGACGGGAAAAACTGAAAAGCAGGTTGAAAATTATCATTTTTCTCTTAATTAGGAAAGCCACATTGTGCACAGCTAGATAGCTAGCCAACAGTATACTGTACAGTGGGTGCCAGTTTTCCGAAAGAGAAGTCAACCTTGTATCCACAGTATGAGTGCCTATCATTTTCCAGAAAAACACTAATAGAGTGAAAAGCAGAAAAACACACAAACTCGCTAGTTTAGTACTAAATGCAGACAACAGACAAGCTTCTAATGAGTGTTCAGCTAGCTAGCCGGCTAATATATTAGCGCCCGCCAGCTGAGAGCGAAGCTAATAGTTAGTTAGGCCTAACTTGCTCAAAGTAGCAAAATTGACATTTCTCAACCAAACATGATAAATGCCAATGCTATTGGACGGACTAAACAGCTGTAAGCATTTTCCCACACTTCTCAGTCAAACATTATATCAAATGCCAAAGACAGTGGTTGGAGAAAAGGACATAGCTTCAGGAAGTGTGCTTCAGGAGGTGTCTAATCTTAGCAAAGCCCTTCTCTTTTTTAAGGGATTACAGTGTTGACTGTGCACACATGCATGTTAATGTGTGAGCTCTTCATATCAAACCACCAGGGTCCTCTGGCCAACCATCACACGCACAAGCACCTGCACACACACGCACACACACACACACAGACTAAATCAACATGTCTGTGGCTGGAGGGACAGTGTTGCTGTGTGCCACTGAGGATAGGATATGGGGCTCAACATGGTGCACTTCTGCATGGAGATAAGCCTAATCACTTCAGACATGTGGCGGGGCGGCCGCTGAACAAACTCTGGCCGAGGAGAAATACTGACCAGTGGAGTTTTACAGAAGTGGGATAAGTCGAACGTTATGTCAATAGCTCTGTTGGTTATTTTGAACACAAATAGCTGTAAGAAGTTTGAGCTGTGTATAGCTGTTAGGATGCCACTGATGTGTGGGTTGCTGTCCAAGGTCCTGATATTGTTTAGATTAAATTCCATTTCAAACATGAATAAATGTTCTGAGTATAGTTGTTGGAATATACTGCTGATGTCTATGCACAGCTGTCCAAGGTCCTGATGCAATCTATCCTACCTTTGTGGTATACTGTATAAAGTATGTGCCTTATTCTGATACATTGGTGAGGACTAACTTCTGTATACAAAGAAAGCACTGTTATGTGTTAATGTATGATCAATTCTATTGAACCTGGCCCCTTTTCTATCCTGAAAACCACATTCCTGGACAATGCATCTACATCAATGTATTCTGGAAGCAACTACATTAAGACATAGATTAGACTTTTTTATCTGAAGGTTTCTGAATATTTACTTTCAGCGTGGCCTCAATGTGTCAAATGTGTAGCTAACCTGGCTGCTATGTCTGCGAATCAGTGCCTGTTATACCGAGCAGTGAGGATACATTCTATGTTACAGTAGTTACCTTCTAACAGTATTTGCTCTGACAGACATGCCAAATTGCTGTTTGATGTTTCATTCCTTAGATTTGTATTCCTATAATTAAATGCTACACCGGCCTATCCTCCTCTACCGTGTTAAAACCACCCCTAGGCATGTTTGGCATGTTGACAGACATGGCATATCACGGATAAAACTGGTGTGAACTAGAAATATTACCCAAAGATCACTGAACTAACTTCCATGTATGCCACAGATATACAGTGTTGTCCGAAATTATTGACACCCTTGATAAAGATGGGCAATAATGACTGTATAAAATAAATAATTAAAATACTGAGCTATATTGACTGCTCAAAAACATGGGGAATAAGGATCATACTCCCAAGACATGCTAACCTCACCATTACCAATAACAGGTGAGGTTATCAGGTCTTGGGCGTATGATCGTTGACCCTCTGAAACGTTCTCACTCACCATTATTCACGATTCCTTCAGAATGATCCATAATCATGTTAGCAGACACATTATTGTAGGAGTGTTTAGAGCATATTATTTTCTTATTTACAACAAAAGTTACTCCAAAATGTATCATTCTATTGGCCACAAACTAATCTGAAACCTAACCAAAATGGACTGCAAATGCAAAAGTGTGATGTAGTCACTGCGTGCTAAGTTTGTGGGACCAAATACTAAACTTTTGACTACTTTATTCATAAAAATCTTTAAACCAAATCTTTTTCTCTGAACAATTGTATTAGTATAACTGTTTATAATTTCCCCATTATTTTGGGCATACAATATAGCTCAGTACTTGAATTATTTATTTTATACAGTCGTTCATTTCAAACCCCACTGCATATCTCCGCACAGTAAATCAATCAAAAGACCCCACCTTCACCTTTTGTTTCAGGCTGAGAGAGCTGATCTGTAATGTGTTAGCAGTGGACGTTCATTCAGGTACTAAATATTTCATCAGCAATAACCACTGGGCTGATTGATGTGCATCTCATGGAGACATGGGGTGGGCACATCCAATTCCCTCAAGAATTAGAGGGACGTAAGTTAAAATCCCACTTAAAGTGAGGACACTTGCTTAATTTCACACATTAATGCTGGTCTTGTCTCAGCTCAGCCCATTGACTGACTCATAACCCCACAGTGTTTAAAAGAGGAGGCGGTTGGATTGTGAATGCAAGAAGAGAAGAAGGGCAAACCTCTCATGGGGCAATTTAATTAGTACAATCATGGAGATAGAGATTTACTGGAAATTAGTTCTGGAGCTCCGTATCCACCATGTATGAGAAGTAGCAATGCTGCAGGATCTAAAGAACTGAAGGACCCACTTCCACCCCGCCATGATCCCCTTTAATAAGCATGGTTTGTTCTGCCCAAGGCGGGGCGGGGATCCGGGTTTCACCAGTCGCCCCTCTCTCTCAGGCGGAAGAACAAAACAACCTCAGGTTCTCCCTTCCTGTCGTTCCGTTGGTATTTTCAGAAGCTGCTAGCTGGGCCCTTTGCCCCTCGTCCTTTATCTTATGAATAAAATATACAGCAACATGAGCAATAAATCCTGGCCAAAAACATATTAATAACGCATTTACATTCAGCTACGACTTGGCCCTCCCCTATTGTGCTTTCGGCAATTAACACTCTAAATTAACACTTTTGAAGAATAAGCGCAATTCGCCGCAAAACGACCAGGGAATACAATGACGGCAGTCGCACAGTAACACCTAGCAATCAATATTTATGATGTGCCCTTTGGAAGCCGGCAGGTTTTCTGAACGGGAGAAAGTGATTGGGTGTAATGTTTCACACTGAGTGGTAATTGGTGGAGCACTAGAGGTGTGTTATGGGAATTCTAAAAGGTCAAGGTTCAAACCCATAACTTCTTGCCCTCTGTCTGAGTAAATTAAGACAGAAACAGCAACATAAACGCTCAAAAGCCTGGATAGACTGTGGTAACCATAGAGCAATGTACTATGGAAATATATACATTTCAAGGGAAGTGTATTGTACTGTAAAGAAATCAAATCAAATCGTATTGGTCACATACACGTGTTTAGCAGATGTTATTGCGGGACTAGCGAAACGCTTGTGCTTCTAGCTCTGACAGTGCAGTAATATCTAACAAATTACACAACATATACCCATAACACACAAATCTAAGCAGGAATGAATTAAGACTATATAAACTAGGCAAAAAAAGAAACGTCCCTTTTTCAGGACCCTGTCTTTCAAAGATAATTCGAAAAAATCCAAATAATTTCACAGATCTTCATTGTAAAGGGTTTAAACACTGTTTCCCATGCTTGTTCAATTAACCAGAAACAATTATAGAATATACACCTGTGTAACAGTCGTTAATACAGACGGTAGGCAATTAAGGTCACAGTTATGAAAACTTAGGACACTAAAGAGGCCTTTCTACTGACTCTGAAAAACACCAAAAGAAAGATGCCCAGGGTCCCTGCTTATCTGCATGAACGTGCCTTAGGCATGCTGCAAGGAGGCATGAGGACTGCAGATGTGGCCAGGGCAATAAATTGCAATGTTCGTACTGTGAGACGCCTAAGACAGCACTACAGGGAGACAGGACGGACAGCTGATCGTCCTCGTAGTGGCAGACCACGTGTAACAACACCTGCACAGGATCGGTACATCCGAACATCACACCTGTGGGACAGGATGGCAACAACAACTGCCCGAGTTACAGCAGGAACGCACAATCCCTCCATTAGTGCTCAGACTGTCCGCAACAGGCTGAGAGAGGCTGGACTGAGGGCTTGTAGGCCTGTTGTAAGGCAGGTCCTCACCAGACATCACCGGCAACAACATCACCTATGGGCACAAACCCACCGCCGCTGGACCAGACAGGACTGGCAAAAAGTGCTCTTCACTGACAAGTCGCGGTTTTGTCTCACCAGGGGTGATGTTCGGATTCGGGTTTATCGTCGAAGGAATGAGCGTTACACCGAGGCCTGTACTCTGGAGCGGGATCGATTTGGAGGTGGAGGGTCGGTCATGGTCTGGGGCGGTGTGTCACAGCATCATCGGATTGAGCTTGTTGTCATTGCAGACAATCTCAACGCTGTGCGGTACAGGGAAGACATCCTCCTCCCTCATGTGGTACACTTCATGCAGGCTCATCTTGACATGACCCTCCAGCATGACAATGCCACCAGCCATACTGCTCGTTCTGTGCATGATTTCCTGCAAGACAGGAATGTCAGTGTTCTGCCATGGCCAGCAAAGAGCCCGGATCTCAATCCCATTGAGCACGTCTGGGACCTGTTGGATCGGAGGGTGAGGGCTAGGGCCATTCCCCCCAGAAATCTCAGGAAAATTGCAGGTGCCTTGGTGGAAGAGTTGGGTAACATCTCACAGCAAGAACTGGCAAATCTGGTGCAGTCTATGAGGAGATGCACAGCAGTACTTAATGCAGCTGGTGGCCACACTAGATACTGCTGTTACTTTTGACCAGATACTGCTGTTACTTTTGTCCCTTTGTTCAGGGACACATTATTCAATTTCTGTTAGTCACATGTCTGTGGAACTTGTTCAGTTTATGTCTCAGTTGTTGAATCTTGTTATGTTCATACAAATATTTACACATGTAAAGTTTTCTGAAAATTAACAGTGAGAGGACGTTTCTTATTTTTCTGAGTTTACATATGGACAAGAGGTGTCAGAGCGGAACGGACTAAGATACAGTAGAATAGTATAGAAAAAATATATATACATATGAGACTAGTAATGCAAGATATATAAACATTATTAAGTGAATGAGATACCGTAGAATAGTATAGAAACAGTATATACACATGAGATGAGTTATGCTCTTTCTAATTCTCTCTTTTTTTCTCTTTCTTTCTTTCTCTCTCTCGGAGGACCTGAGCCTTAGGACCATTCCTCAGGACTTCCTGGCCTGATGACTCCTTGCTGTCCCAGTCCACCTGGCCGTGCTGCTGCTCCAGTTTCAACTGTTCTGCCTGCGGCTATGGAACCCTGACCTGTTCACCAGGCATGCTACCTGTCCCAGAACTGCTGTTTTCAACTCTCTAGAGTCAGCAGGAGCGGTAGAGATACTATGAATGATCCGCTATGAAAAGCCAACTGACATTTACTCTTGAGGTGCTGACCTGTTGCACCCTCGACAACCACTGTGCTTATTATTATTTGACCCTGCTGGTCATCTATGAACATTTTAAAATCTTGGCCATGTTCTGTTATAATCTTCACCCGGCACAGCCAGAAGAGGACAGGCCACCCGTCACAGCCTGGTTCCTCTCTAGGTTTCTTCCTAGGTTCTGGCCTTTCTAAGGAGTTTTTCCTAACCACCGTGTTTTTACACCTGCATTGCTTGCTGTTTGGGGTTTTAGGCTGTACAGCACTCTGTGACATCAGCTGATGTAAGACGAAATACGTTTGATTTGTAAACATTAAGTGACTTAGATACCTTAGAATAGTATAGAATACAGTATATACATATGAGATGAGTAATGCAAGATATGTAAACATGATTAAGTGACTAGTGTTCCATTCCTTAAAGTGGCCAGTGATACCTAGTCTATGCCTATAGGCAGCAGCCTCTAATGTGCTAGTGATGGCTGTTTAACAATCTGATGGCTTTGAGATATAGAAGCTGTTTTTCAGTCTCTCGGTCCCAGCTGTGATGCACCTGTACTGACTTCGCCTTTTGAATGATAGCAAGGTGAACAGGCAGTGGCTCGGGTGGTTGATGTCCTTGATGATCTTTCTGGCCTTCCTGTGACATCAGGTGCTGTAGGTTGTCCTGGAGGGCAGGTAGTTTGCCCCCCGGTAATGCTTTTGGCAGACCGCACTACCCTCTGGAGAGCCTTGCAGTTGCGGGCGGTGCAGTTGCCGTACCAGGCGGTGATACAGCCCGACAGGATGCTTTCAATTGTGCATCTGTAAAACATTGTGAGGGTTTTAGGTGACAAGCCACATTTCTTCAGCCTCCTGATGTCGAAGTGGCTCTGTTGCGCCTTCTTCACCACACTGTCTGTGTGGGTGGTCCATTTCAGTTTGTCAGTGATGTGTACACCAAGGAACTTGAAGCTTTCCACCTACTCCACTGCGGTCCCGTCGATGTAGATAGGGGGGTGCACCCTCTGCTGTTTCCTGAAGTCCACGATCATCTCCTTTGTTTTGTTGATGTTGAGTGAGAGGTTGTTTTCCAGGCACCACACTCCCAGAGCCCTCACCTCTGGGAGTGTGGTAATCAAGCCTACTACTGTTGTGTCGTCTGCAAACTTGATGATTGAGTTGGAGGTGTGCATGGCCATAGTACAGGAGGGGGGGCTGAGCACACACCCTTGTGGGACACCAGTGTTGAAGATCAGCGGAGTGGAGGACCGTAAGAAAGTTCAGGACCCAGTTGCACAGGGCGGGGTTCAGACCCAGGGCCTCAAGCTTAATGAGGAGCTTGGAGGGTACTATGGTGTTGAATGCTGAGCTATAGTCAATAAACAACATTCTTACATAGGTATTCCTCTTGTCCAGATGGGATAGGGCAGTGTGCAGTGTGATGGCGATTGCATCGTCTGTGGATCTATTGGGGCGGTACACAAATTGAAGTGGGTCTAGGGTGGCATGTAAGGTAGAGGTGATATGATCCTTGACTAGTCTCTCAAAGCCCTTCGTGATGACAGAGGTGAGTGCTACGGGGTGACAGTCATTTAGTTCAGTTACCTTTGCCTTCTTGGGTACAGGAACATTGGTGGCCATCTTGAAGCATGTGGGGACAGCAGACTGGTATAGGGAGAGATTGAATTTGCCCGTAAACACACCTGCCAGCTGGTCTGCGGACGCTCTGAGGACACGGCTATGGATGCCGCCTGGACCGGCAGCCTTGCGAGGGTTAACACGTTTAAATGTTTTACTCGCGTCGGCCACGAAGAAGGAGAGCCCACAGTCCTTGGTAGCGGGCCCCATTGAAGGCACTGTGTTATCCTCAAAGCGTGCAAAGAATGTGTTTAGCCTGTCCGGAGCAAGACGTCGGTCTCTGCGACGTGGCTGGTTTTCCTTTTGTAGTCCGTGATTGTCTGTAGTCCCTGCCACATGTCTCTCGTGTCTGAGCTGTTGAATTGAGACTCCACTTTATCTCTCCACTGTATTCTGCCATATTAGCAGTCGCCTTGCCATTGTTAAATGCGGTGGTTCGCGCTTTCAGTTTCGCACGAATGCTACCATCTATCCACGTTTCTGGTTAGGGTGGGTTTTAAAAGCCACAGTGGGTACTACATCTCCTATACACTTCCTTATGAACTCAGTCACCGTATCCGTGTATGCGTCTAGATTATTTTTGCACGCTACCTGGAACATATCCCAGTTCTCGCGTTCAAAACAATCCTGAAGCGTGGATTCCCATTGGTCAGACCAGCGTTTCGAGAGTATGAAACACGGGCACTTCCTGTTTGAGTTTCTGCCTATAGGACTGGAGGAGCAAGATAGCGTCATGGTCAGATTTGCCGAAAGGAGGGCGGGGGAGGGCCTTGTAAGCATCCCGGAAGTTTGAATAGCAATGTCGAGAATCTTAGTAGCACGAGTAGGACAGTCAATATGTTGGTAGAATTTCGTCAGCCTAGTCCTGAGATTTGCGTTGTTAAAATCCCCAGCTACAATAAATGCAGCCTCAGGATATGTGGTTTCCAGTTTGCATAAAGTCCAGTGAAGTTCTTTGAGGGCCGTCAAGGTTTTGGCTTGCGGTGGGATGTAAACGGCCGTAGCGATGACGGAGGAGAATTGTCTTGTGAGATAATATGGTCGGCATTTAATTGTGAGGTACTCTAGGTCGGGTGAACAAAATGACTTGAGTTCCTGTTTGTTCCTAGAATTACACCATGTTAATCATGAACACCCCCCCGCCCTTCTGCTTCCCAGAGAGATATTTATTTCTGTCTGCACGATGTACTAAGAGTCCTGCTGGCTTTACTGACTGCGACAGAGATCCCAAGAGAAACATGTTTCCGTGAAACAAAGTATGTTACAGGCCCTGATATCTCTCTGGAAAGAAATCCTTTCTCATCAACTTTATTATCCAAAGACTGAACATTAGCGAGTAATATACTCGGAAGCAGTGGGGGGTGTGTGCGCCTCCTAAGTCGAACCAGCAGGCCGCCTCGAGTGCCTCTCCTCTCCTGTTTTGGGTTGGTCTCTGGAATAGGTTCAATTGCTCTGGGGAGAGTGAACACAGGATCTGCTCCAGGGAAGTCATATTCCTGGTCGTAATGCTGGTAGTTCTGGTGAGTTACCATCGCTCTAATATCCAATAGTTCTTCCCGGCTGTATTTAATGACACAAAACATTTCCTGAGCTAATAATGTAAAAAATAGAACGTAAAAAAACTAAATACTGCAAAGTTTTCTAAGAGCTAGTTGCGATACTGCCATCTCCGTCGGCGCCATATTCTTTAGATATATAACACCAAAAAATATTGTTATTTAGTCAGCCATAAAAATGAGGGAGAATCATCATGTGTATTGCAATCTAAATGAGAGGGATGAGAGACCCAAAGGCTAATATTATGTACATAATACATGGAGAAGATCCCTCTCAGTACGTCTTGTATGGCAATGGTCAGTAAGTGGTAGACTGTCGCAGCGTGGAATTCATTTTCTAGCTCAATAATAGGTAAACCTTGCATTTAACCTTGTATTGAACTGGCACAGTGGGAACCTGTACAAGTACCACTACCATATACATGCACTCACAAGGTATTTAATAGCTAGTATCTACAGTGGAATTTAAAAAATCTGTCAACTTTAGTTAACACCTAGCGTATCCCATTAGGTGTACGACTACAAGCCCATCATGTGATCTATAATCACTCAAGTCAGATGTCAATGCTTTCTTTCACCGATACCTGATTGTGCAAACTGATCATGTAGGTGAGAAGTATACTGAATATTATGATTTGCACATACATATTTCAGCACCAAAAAAGTCATCAATATTACATTTTCTGCTCCGGCGCAAATTAATAGATAAAATGGCAGAGAGATTTAACAGAACATTAGGGATTCATAAACAAATTTTGTCCACTCACATCATGAACACCCTACAATAGAATGCACACATAATTTAAGTTGCTGTATGCCTCATAATTATTAATGTATGAGTGTGAATAAATATGAATTAAGATCTATAAAATATTTAGCATATGGGCTAGGCCCTACTCATTGTGCATAGCTGACGTAAGACTCTACAGTACAGTAATGAATAGGAAGTATGAACCAGGAGCATCCTAGACGGTGGGTTTAGTTTGGGGAAAATGTCTCCCACCTGGGACCAATTTTCCCAATCTGCCCAGTCAGGAACCTGTTTATTACCAGTAGCTGAGGGAACAATACTCTGGATCCAGCCATGGCTCATTTGGAGCCTTCCCTCCTCCCCCTCTATCCTGCTGCCACACCATACCGCTCTGCTTGCGTCCCAGAATGCATTGCATGTCTGGAAAGCAGAGATTGGTGGCTCAGAAGTCTCTCAAAGCTGCCTAAAACCTTTTCTGTCATGTTTCCGAGGCCGAGAATAAGCCAAACGCCTCAGTTTTAGTTTCGCTTAGCGTGACGTCGTAGCTCAGCAGTGTTGGCATTAGAAGGAGGAGGGAGGAAGCAGCGGAAAAACTTAGAGTTAGAGCATGTCCATTACACATCAACTAATGAGTCTCAGGCTATGACAGGCTTCTTTTACACTCATTACATTTCTAAAGGAAAAAAGGGAATTCAAGGAACAACTTTTACTCGACGCTCAATGTTTTTTAGTAGCTTTTAGGATGTGCAAAAGCATGGCTTTTAATATTGCCTTTTTTTGCTGTCATTGCATACTAGAAAATATGCCTGTCATTCCATATCAGAATAATGTATGTGGTATAATGTATTTGGTAAAAGCTATGGGAAACGGAAGGAGCCATGCTAAGTGAGAGGCTTATGTGACGTCACTGTATTAATTCATATGGTAAAAACATGCAGCAAACAATAGAGCACTGCGGAAAATGACATATCACTTCCCATTTCTGCCGGCATTTATTCTTATCCGGTGGAATAGAGTCTATATGATATACTGTATATCCATCAGATTGGAAATGATGCTTTTCGGAAATCAGTTTTCAGGCAGCAAGCAGATGAGGGTGCTCACAGCAGCATAAAAGCATGACAAAAACACAAAAAAAGAGCATTGAGCAAATCCCATATGGAGACGGATGGAAGAGACCAATGACAGTACGCTTTTCTGCTTTTCTCTATCAAACATGGGCAGGGGGAAACATGAAAAAATGAAGAAGGGTTTTCTGTACATAAAATATTACTCTATAGACACATAGTTCCCTTGAACTATTTGCTTTCAAAAATGAATATCAATTATGTGTGGGAATTACGCGTCTCCAGAAGTATACAAACATCACATTTGAAATTGAAATGCCAGATAAGACTCCTTCACACAGAAAATCCAGGGAGGAAACAAGCTTTTCATTTTTGGAGGAAATCCCTGGTGTTTATAACTGTCAATACAGATCCAATTCATGTTGTTGGTGTATTAATTATTGGCAAAGTCACCCGGATTTAGATTGGATCCTCATGGCAAGTGGGTGTGTTGAATATTTAATATTTAAATGGGTTTTCTGATACAACATGTTTCTCGACACGGGTGTGCTGATGACGTGCATAGAAGTTACTGGGTCACGGACAGACAAATATCAATAAGAAATGGCGTCGACAGCGTTGTTGTAGGAGGAATTTTCATGTCAAATTAAACAGAAAAACATCTCTTCAAGCCTTTCAACTTGAATCTCAAATTCCATGCTGAGATGCAAGTGCATTTCAAATGAGCAAGTGAGCAAAGTGTGTACATAACAAAATGTGTACATGTGCCTACACACATGTGTGTGTGTGTATGCGTATGTGTGCGTGTTTGTGCATCCCTGTGTACGTTTGAATATGTGATCCTTGTGTCTCTCTAGCCATAAATCCACTTCTCAAGCAGCAAACAAGAGGGAGATAAATACTAGCCACAGTCCATATTGGCTGTTGTTGGTTTGGGTTGTTTTCACCTCTGCCAAATGAATGCAATTGTGTTGAATAGTGAGCTGGCGAGAAACACATACAAATCGGATAGATTAGTATTCGCCTGCAGCGCCCAGCACACTTTGTCAGGCAGAGCTCTCTAATGGGGGATGAATGTCCTGGTTCTCTGACCTGCACATCGCTGCCTAGTGCCTAGCCTACACATCACCCTGCAGGGAGACACTGCCATCTTTGGGCTATAATGGATGAGGTGAGGAGTATAGCTCATAGTTCACTGACACTTTACTATAGGTCACTTATATATGCAATGCATTAATCAATTCTTTATAACAGGATTATGAGAGATTATAACATCCGTCATAGGCTGTCATTATCATTATGAACAACATGTACTTCTAAATAAATATGCAGAGCAACATGTCAGTTGTAATGTTGAATGCTGATAGACTTCTTGGCCCAACACAGTTTAGGAAATAGAAAAATGCCAAAATACCAAAACATAATTTTGCCACCCAGTATATTAATGTTCTGCTGCCAAGGTTCAGCACACCAAAGAGAAACACAATATACCGCATTTTATACTTCTGAAAGCAGTGAGAGCTTGGGAACTGTCAGTTCATTAGTGTTTATCTATTTAAAAAGAACTAACCAGATGTGTGAGTGCTGAGTACTGCTGGGTAGGGGTTCTACATGGGACTACAGAGTCTATTTCTTACAAAGCAGACACATTTGGCTCTACACAGGGCTTCTAAACAAAGAGTGTAAGTGTAGAGACAGTCTGCCAGAGTGAGACAGTCTGCCACAGTGAGACAGTCCGCCACAGTGAGACAGAGTTGGCCACAGTGAGACAGAGTCGGCCACAGTGAGACAGAGTCGGCCACAGTGAAATAGAGTCTGCCACAGTGAGACAGACTGTCGCAGTTTGACAGTTATGCTAATGATAACCTGGTAGAAGATCAAAGCCACACTGCATTGTGCCACTGTGTCAAACAGCCAGGACTGACTGTCACTGCATCAAGACTCAATAGGTTGTTCTAAAGAATGAAGGATTTTAGGTTAACATTTGCAACCAGACCCCCCCAGAAAGCCATCTAATTTCTTGGAATACACATACACTTTACCTTTTTCTGATTGTTTTCCACTTCAGTTTGATACATGAGAGTGTTTCGTGGCATGGCAGAGTAACAAAGCAGATCCTACTTGTGTTGAAACCATTGTAGTGTAAGAGGAAAGACAGCGAGAGCTTCTGTTCTCCGGGGCCTCTGATCTGAGCGGCACGACTAAACAAATTAAATTAAACCGTCTGCCTCACGTGCAGAAGAGGAAATCAGCATATTGACAGGAAATACAAACGTGGAGTAAGATCTAGTACACACTATTCCCTTTTATGTCATGTGTAAAACACAGAGAGAAATATGATTCACTGTCTACTGTCTTCTTGGAGATTTCTTACTTCATTTCTGAGAAAGGTGAACATTGTTTATGGAAGCATAAGTATATGTGTAGGTACTATTCATTCAGCCGTGTGCAATGATTGTGTGGGTGTGTGTGTTTTGCATGACTGATTGTGAGTTTGCTTGTAGCATGTGTCTGTTTACATACAGTGTGTGCGTGTTTGTGTGCGATTCCGCTAGAGCATGTGTCTGCATGTGTGTCAGTCTGTTCCTTGACCCAGCGCTCATCCCCAACTGAACTACCCATAGCTCGATACATGTCAGCCCAGGGGCTTTGTGTGTGTGTGTATGTTTGTGTCCATCCTCTACGGGGGACTGGAGGAAGGCTTCATTTGAGGAGACAGATGTGAGGAGACAGCTAGGGTGGTCACACACACCCTGAGGCTCAACAGGGCCACAGGCCAACACACAGACTCTCTCAGGATGGGGAGTCAGAATCCTTGTACTTGGAATGGCTCGCACGGATAAGACACTCCGTCCAAATGAATCACTTCTTCCACTCAAGCCATCGTTATAGTTCCTCCTTCCACATATTATATTTGCCAAGTATCAGGTAGAAAGGAACCAGAGCACATCCCCTGTGTCTTACCCGTCTCACCACAGTCCCCTTGAGATAGTCTCCTGTACACAGACCCAGAACATTGGGTCTCAGTGTGCAAAGCAAAACAGACACTATACACATACAGTCACTTCAAGTTAAAGAGAATCTCTATGGTCACTACACACATCCTAAGGGCCGCTCGCAGTCATTAATGCAGAGAGGGAAACTAGAAGTCAGGGACCCTAGTACTTTAAATGTGCTGCACAATTTGTGATAGACAAATCCTCCTGCAGCTGGTAGGCGGACAGTCAGTTTCCCTCCCGATAGGGTCCTAGCTAGTGGTACAGCTCTTATCTCCAGAGACTGGGCCACTAGAAAATGCTAATCAAATCTCCATGTTTCTCTCGTTCTCTCTCTCCGTTGCTTTAGTTTCCTCTCTCGCTCTCTCTTTCTCGCTCTCTCTCGTTCTCTCTTTCATTCTCCCTTCTCTTTCGCCATCTTTGGCTGAGGTAGTTTGGCTATTTCAGATACACTCACTGGATGTGTAACTTCCTCGACTGTGCGGTCAAGCTTGATAGAGTTTGGAGGGCCTTTCTTAAAAAAAAAACAGCAGCCTTGATTGAGCACAGCTTAACAAGTGTCTCTTCTGACATAGTGGCGAACGGCAGACTTTTTTGTTTTGGGTAAAAGGACGAAGAACAAACAAAGTGAAAAGGAAAACCGTGGGGGTTCATTTGCTCTTTGGAGGTATTTCCGACACGAACAATGTATTTGTTGTGAAACACTGCAGGGCTGTGATTTTCCAAAACAATATCGCAACAGGAGTTGAAGTAACACCTATCAGTCACTCACACCATGGTGGCGACAGCAATATTTTCTCTTCTCCTTTCCCATAGATGACACGAGAGGAGGGAAATGCCATGTAAGTCTCTCTCAACCCTTCCCCTCCTTTCCCTTGCCATCTCTCTTTTTCTCCATCCATCCCTCTCTCTTTATCTCCCTCCCTCAATCTCCTTCTCTCTCTCACAAATACACACACTCTATCACCCCCCTTCCATCCATCGCCATCTATTCTCTCACCATCCCACCCTCTTTTTCTCTCACCATCCCACCCTCTCTTTCTCTCTCCATCCCATCCTCTCTTTCTCATCATCTCATGCGGGTCTGAGGATCAATGTGAGACCTAGGCAGGCCTATTTTTGGGCTGCTACTAGGCTCCCCAGTGGGCTTTACTCTGTCTGTCTGAGGAGAGTGAGCGATGGAGTCATCCTGAAGGAGAGGAGAGGACTGCTAGAGCCTCACACACAGAGACAGGCGGCCAGCGCAGAGAACACAGACAAACACACAGGGAGAGACTAAACAACAACACATAAATGGGTCACGACAACATCTAATGGCCATCAGGAAGGACAGATCCAAGCATTAGTGACATTCAACTACTGACTCTAACACATAGGATAGAAAATAGGATAACACATATGATAGAAAATAGAATCTCTCTACTTTGAGTAATTGGGAACATCAGGTTCTGTTAGGCTTTCCTCTGGACATGTTCTATAGCAACATGCAGTGACACGAGTCCTTTCCTTCCAGCTGCACTGTGCAAATATGAATAGGAAGCTGGATGCATTCACTTATAGGGACACATTGTGAAGGATGGATAGGGAAGGGGAGAAAGATAAAGACACAACACAATGCTCCACGCTTCAGGACACAACACTGACAACTATAGTCTAGAGGACGAACTGTTCACTCACTCTTTTTCTCCTTCTCGCTTTATCCATTTATTTATATCTGTAAGACTGTGAAAGAGTGCACCGGAGGGGATGGCTGCCGTTTTATTGGCTCTTAACCAACCGTGCTATTTCGCATTGTTTGTATCTTATTTTGTACATAATGTCGCTGCTACTGTCTCTTATGACCGAAAAGAGCTTCTGGACGTCAGAATGGCGATTACTCACCTCGAATTGGATGAATCATTTTTCTTTAATGAGTCAGACGGGAAGGATATACTCCAAACACCCGAACAGGTCCTCATCCCCGTCATTCGCTGGAGAAAGAAACTGAGATTTTGCGGAAAGAGATTGGGGTGCCTTGTGAGGATCAGGCGACGAGTGGCTAATCTGCCTTTGCCATCCGTACTGTTAGCCAACGTTCAATCGCTGGAAAATAAATGGGACGAACTGAAAGCACGAATATCCTACCAACGGGGCAATAAAAACTGTAATATCCTATGTTTCACCAAGTCGTGGCTGAACGACGACATTAATAACATACAGCTGGCGGGTTATACACTATATCGGCAGAATAGAACAGCAGCCTCTGGTAAGACACGGTGCATATAATTGTAAACAACAGCCGGTGCACTATATCTAAGGAAGTCTCAAGGTTTATCTCATGATAAGCTGTAGACCACAATATCTACCTAGAGAGTTTTCATCTGTATTTTTCGTAGCTGTCTACATACCACCACAAACCGATTCTGGCACTAAAACCATACGCAATGAGCTGTATACCGCCATAAGCAAACAGGAAAATGCTCATTCAGAGGCGGCCGGGGACATTAATGCAGGGAAACTTAAATCAGTTTTATTAAATCAGCATGTTAAATGTGCAACCAGAGGGAAAAAAAACTCTAGACCACTCTAGACCACCTACTCCACACACAGAGATGTGTACAAAGCTCTCCTTCGCCCTCCATTTGGCAAATCTGACCACAATTCTATCCTCCTGATGCCTGCTTACAAGCAAATATTTAACTTGTTAGGGAGTGGCAGCTGAGGGGTCGGTTTTGGAGAGCTTGGCGTGCCCAAAGTAAAATGCCTCCCATTCAGGCCCAGAAAATAGGATATGCAGATATTTGGTACCATTGGATAGGAAACACTGAATTTTCCAAAACTGTTAACCATTTGTGAGTAAAACAGAACGCATCTGTGAGTAAAACAGAACGCATATAGCAGGCGAAAGCCCGAGGAATTTCTGTCCTGGAAAAAGTGATTTTGACACATTGCTCATTTGGGCACCCCTCCCTCATGAAAATGACCATATAAGGGCATATGAATGCAGTACCCATCGCTTCCTTTAGATGTCAACAGTCTCGAGACAGTGTATTTTTTTTCATTTTGGATGAATAAGACCAGAGAAGAAGAGCAAACAAGGAAGTCACTCTTTCATGTAAACAGAATGGAACGCGCGCTCCCGAGAAGTCACGCAGTGTCTTTTTTACCGTCGTTATCGATCAGTTTATATTCCCGGTTGACTTATAATAGTAAATATACGTAAAAGTGTTCCTAAGGATACATTTAAAACTATGTTTGATTGTTCTTGGACAAGTTTATAGGTATAAGATGAACGAGTTCGCGTCACGTTTCAATGGAGTAGTGGAAGCTGTCGTTTCTGATTATAACGTGCAAACCAAATGGAGGATTTATGGATAAAATACATTACTTTTTCTAACAAAAGAACCATGGATTGTCTTCGTTGGACACTTAGGATGACCTCAGCAGAAGTTCTTCAACAGGTAATTGATTTGTTTTTGCTGTGAAATGTGTTATGTGTGTGCCATGATGGCTAATCGATTCATGGCTATGGGAAAAATATGTGAGGTGCTACCCTCAAACAATCAAATGTGCTGCTTTCGCCGTAAAGCCTTTTGAAATCTGACAACGCTGTGATATTGCCAAGAAACAGAGCTTTTGATGAGTATGGAACACTTGTATATTGGTGGATTTTTAATAATTCAACTTTTGGATTTTGAATTTGGCGCCTTACATTTTACCTGGTAGTGTCGGGAGCAGCCCGCTAGCGCCCCAGTGATCCCTGAGAAGTTAAGCAGGAAGCACCAGTGAAAAAAGTGGTCAGATGAAGCAGATGTTGAACTACAGGACTGTTTTGCTAACACAGACTGGAATATGGTCTGTGATTCTTCCGATGGCATTGATGAGTACACCACATCATTGACTGGCTTCATCAATAAGTGCATCGATGACGTCGTCCAAACAGTGACTGTACGTTCATACCCCAACCAGAATCCTACCAGATGAGCTAAATAACTTCTATGCTCGCTTTGAGGCAAGTAACACTGAAACATGCATGAGAGCATCAGCTGTTCCGGACGACTGTGTGATCACGCTCTTCGCAGCCGATGTGAGTAAGACCTTTAAACAGGTCAACATTCACAAAGCCGCAGGGCCAGACGGATTACCAGGACGTGTACTCCAAGCATGCGCTGACCAACTGGCAGGTGTCTTCACTGACATTTTCAACCTCTCCCTGTCTGAGTCTGTAATACCAACATGTTTCAAGCAGACCACCATAGTCCCTGTGCCCAAGAACACTAAGGTAACCTGCCTAAATGACTACCGACCTGTAGCACTCACATCTGTAGACATGAAATGCTTTGAAAGGCTGGTCATGGCTCACATCACACCATTATCCCAGAAACCCTAGACCCACCTTAATTTGCATACTTTCACACCTGGAAAAAAGGAACACCTGTGTGAGAATGCTATTCATTGACTACAGCTTAGCGTTCAACACCATAGTGCCCTCAAAGCTCATCAATAAGATAAGGACCCTGGGACTAAACATCTCCCTCTGCAACTGGATCCTGGACTTCCTGACTTCCAAGTGGTAAGGGTAGGTAACAACACATCCGCCACACTGATCCTCAACACTGGGGCCCCTCAGGGGCATGCTCAGTCCCCTCCTGTACTCCCTGTTCACTCATGACTGCACGGCCAGGCATGACTCCAACACCATCATTAAGTTTGCAGATGACACAACAGTGGTAGGCCTGATCACCGACAACGATGAGAGAGGACCTGACGGGTTGCATCACTGCCTGTTATGGCAACTGCTCGGCCTCCGACCGCAAGGCACCACAGAGGGTAGTGCGTACGGCCCAGTACATCACCAGGGCCAAGATTTATGCCATCCAGGACCTCTATACCAGGCGGTGTCAGAGGAAGACCCTAATAACGTTCAAAGACTCCAGCCACGCTTCTCCTATAGGGAGGAGGTCAGAGACCTGACCATGTGGTGCAAGGACACCAACCTCTCCCTCAACAAGATCAAGACAAAGGAGATGATCGTGGACTACAGGAAAAGGAGGACCAAGCAGGCCCCTATTCTCCTCGACGGGTCTGTAGTGGAGCAGGTTGAGAGCTTCAAGTTCCTTGGCGTTCACATCACCAACAAACTAACATGGTCCAAGCACACCAAGACAGTCATGAAGAGGGCACAACAAAACCTATTCTCCCTCAGGACAATGAAAAGATTTGGCATGTGTCCTCAGATCCTCAAAAGGTTCTACAGCTGCACCATCGAGAGCATCCTGACGGGTTGCATCACTGCCTGTTATGGCAACTGCTCGGCCTCCGACCGCAAGGCACCACAGAGGGTAGTGCGTACGGCCCAGTACATCACCAGGGCCAAGATTTATGCCATCCAGGACCTCTACACCAGGCGGTGTCAGAGGAAGACCCTAATAACGTTCAAAGACTCCAGCCACTCTTCTCTCTGCTACCACACGGCAAGCGGTACCTCAATTACCTCGACCGCACATCTGTACTGGGTACCTCCTGTATACTATTGTTATTTACTGCTGCTCTTTAATGATTTGTTATTCATATCTCTTACTTTTTGGGGGGTATTTTCTTAAAATTGCGTTGTTGGTTAAGGGCTTGTAAGTAAGAAGAAGAAGAAGAAGAAGTTTTATTTATATAGCGCCTTTCCATAGCTCAAGGTCGCTTTACATTGCACATTACAATACATTCAGAACACACACACATACATCGCAGTCACATAGGATACACACTACCCAAAATGCATGTCAAACAGATATGTTTTCAACTGGATCTTGAATGCATTCACGGATGAGGTATTGCGTAGTGTAAGAGGTAGTGAATTCCATAATTTAGGAGCATTAACACCAAATGACCTCCCACCTACAGTGGACAACCGGAAACGAGGGACGGTCAACAAACCAAGTTCAGCTGATCTAAGGGACCGAGCAGGGCGGTAAGGATAGAGTAAGTCAGAGAGATATTGGGGAGCAAGACCATTTAATGCTTTAAAAGTTAGAAGCAATACCTTAAAGTGGATACATGATGCCACAGGTAGCCAGTGAAGGTCATGAAGCAGAGGAGTGATGTGAGCAGAGCGCCTAGTGGAGGTGAGAACTCTTGCTGCTGAGTTTTGAACATACTGTAATCTTGCAATAAGTTTTTGGGAAGACCAAGAAGTAAGGCATTGCAATAGTCCAAGCGTGAAGTGATTAATGCATGAATTAGAGTTTCAGCATCAGCTAAAGTGAGAGAAGATCGGAGACGAGCAATATTACGAAGATGGAAAAAAGAGTTTTTAACAAGAGAAGAAATGTGAGAGCCAAAAGATAGAGTTGAATCGAATAAGACACCAAGGTTACGAATCAATGACGAAGGCTTAACGTGGATTCCATCAACATCAAAGAACTGATCAATCCTTTTGGCTGAGGCAGCAGGACCAATCAATAATATCTCAGTTTTATTATCATTCAGTTTAAGGAAATTCAGGGACATCCATTTCTTGATGTCCCTGATACATTCAGTGAGTGAGTCAGGCAAAGATAACCTATCAGAGCTGGTGGTGAGGTAGATTTGAATATCATCAGCATAGCAATGGAACTGAAGTCCGTGCCTGCGTATGATATCACCGAGTGGATATATGTAGATGATGAATAATAGTGGGCCAAGAACCGAACCTTGAGGGACACCCTGTGTAAGTGAAGCAGTGGCAGATCTAAACCCTTGTATAGTGATATAATACTTTCTGTCGCTAATGTAGGAGATGAGCCAAGAAAGAGCAGAGCCAGTGATACCAATGTCAGAAAGCCTAGAGATAAGTATTTCATGGCAGACTGTGTCAAAAGCAGCGCTTAAATCAAGAAGCATCAGGATGTTTATCAGCCCTGCATCCATGGACAAAGAATGTCGTTAACCACCCGGAGAAGAGCAGTTTCAGTGCTATGAGCTGGGCGAAATCCAGACTGAAAAGGTTCAAAAAGACCGTTTATATCCAAATGTGATCGCAATTGCGAAGCAACAACCCTTTCAAGGACTTTGCTTAAGAATGGTAAGTTGGATATTGGTCTGTAATTTTCCATGTTTAGGTGGTCTAGGCCTGATTTTTTTAAGAATGGGCGTCACCGCAGCCATTTTTAAATCTGCTGGAACCACGCCGGACGCCAAACTACAGTTAATCATATGTGTTATGAAGGGTGCAACCTCAGGGACACACAACTTAAGCAAAACAGTAGGTGTAGGATCAAGTTGGCAGGATGTGGAATTTGACTTCACAATTAGATCACTTATAGCAGTTGGAGTAGTTAGAGTGAAAGCAGAGAGAGTTTGTAGAATGAGTAAAATCAGCTATTATTAAGTGAACATTTGAGTCACTTGGATGATGAGTGTTTTTGGCGATGGATGCAGTGATTGACTTTAATTTGTCCGAGAAAAATTGTAAAAAGCTATTTACAAGCCCCACAGAACCCGACATAACATGTTGTGGTGAATTTGTGAGTTTGCTAACCATTGCAAAGAGTGATTTGGGCCTGCACTTTGAATTTCTAATGGTAGAGGTGAAATAAGAGGATCTTGCATCGTTAAGGGCTGTACGGTACTTAAGCAAGTGTTCTTTAAAAGCCAAAGAGTGGACAACAAGTCCAGTTTTCCTGTATAGTCTTTCTAGGCGGCGACCCTCGGTTTTTATAAGTAAGCATTTCACTGTAACTGTGAAAATGTCTCTGTCTCTCTCTCTGTCTTTCATGCCCACCTGTCTCTCTTTCTGTTGCTCTTTCTTCCTCTTCTCTTTCTCAATCTTTCTCCCTCCCTCCCTCTCATGCCCATGGCTCTCTCTCTGTCTGTTTCACCCTTCCTTTCATCCTCTATCCAGAAAGCACCACGACCTCAGAAACTGAGCAGATTTTACTTAGACTACTGAAAGGCAAGTAGATTTCACACCTCTCTCTGCGCATAGACACACAATCACTTACAAATGTACACTCTTACCTTGTGACTTCTGAAACCTTTTAATACCACAAAGAGAGGCAGTAGAAGACAGCACCATTTAACAGTGACAGTGACTTTTTTCACTCTACAGTGTATGTTTTTAAGCATTCACCAACTGTCAATGGAAAATTGAATTCTATTATTAAACCTTTTTCATTTGTTTAACCCGTTAAAAACATTTTATTGTTATTCGAATCATTGTCACATAGTCCAATTGTTTCATGTCTTTCATGTCAAAGTAAGGTGATTAGTAATTATTATGTTCGCTGATTCAATGCCTGTAGATTCATCCTATTACAACACGGTTACCAAGCTCCAAAACATCAGACCACAATGTGGTCTACCTCAGGCCAACCTACTGTCGGCTCCTGGAGAGGGAGAAACCCACAGTTAAAACTGTCCAGATCTGGAACGACAACAGTATCACTTGTCTCCAGGGGTGTTTTGACTGTACTATGCGGGAGGTATTTGAGGACAGCAGCTCTGATCTTGATGAACTCGCAGATGTTGTTTCAGACTATGTAAACTTCTGTGTTGAGTCAGTTGTGCCTACTAAAACCTGTAGAATCTTCCCTAACAATAAGCCTTGGGTATCAAAACATCTAAAATCACTACTTAATAGGAAGAAGGCAGTTTATGCTGAGGGTGATAGACAGGCTTTAAGAGATGTACAACGTGAGATCAAAAGACAGATACTGGTGGACAAGGAGGCATACAAGCAACGGGTGGAGAGGACCCTCTCCTCAGGAAACGCAAGGGTGGCCTGGCAAGGGATTAAATCCATGGCTAGTGCCCCCCACATAGGCAGGGGAAAACCCAGTGCTGACCTTGGGAGACATGAGGGCCAGAACATGGCTAATGAACTGAATGTTTTCTTCTCAAGATTTGAATCAGACAACTTTGTGTTGGAAGTAAAACAAATGGAAGCATCATTGCAAATGTTTGAGAGGGTTGTTGTTAAACAGTCTGATGTTTTAAAGTTGTTCAGGGGATGTAACGCATACAAAAGCCCAGGCCCAGACAAAATAAGTGGACATGTGTTAAAGCACTGTGCTGAACAATTGGCTGGTGTTTTAACAGACATTTTCCAATCCTCACTCGACCAGCAACACGTGCCAGTATTGTGGAAAAACTCAATAATTATACCAATTCCTAAAGCATCTAATCCCTCTGTGCTGAATGACTGCCGCCCTGTTGCCTTGACATCCTTAGTAATGAAATGCCTTGAGAAAATTGTGAAAAGTCATATTCTGTGTCACCCAGAAGCTTCTCAACCCATTTCAGTTTGCCTATCAGCCTAGCAGAGGAGTTGGTGATGCCATTCTTACCCTCCTTAACATGGTCTATAGACATCTAGAGGGTGCCAAATCCCATGTCAGGGTTCTGTTTGTTGACTTTTCTTCTGCCTTCAAGCACAGAGACTCATTCGGGTCTTCTCCTTAGATGGGGAGCTGGTTTTGTGGCTGTTGGACTTCCTGAGCCAACGCTCACAGCGAGTCAAAATAGGTCTCCACGTGTCAGACATACGCAATACCAACACAGGCTCTCCTCAGGGATGTGTTTTGTCTCCACTCCTGTACATCTTGTACACCAATAGTTGTACTAGTTCCCATCCTGACAGACACCTTGTTAAGTTCGCTGATGACACTGCCTTGATCAGCCTGTTGCATGATGACGAGGAACATCATGGCCCGGTCCTAGATTACTTTGTAGAGTGGTGTGAGGAATCACACTTGGTCCTCAATACCAACAAGACCAAAGAGATGTGCATAGACTTGAAGCGGAAGCGTACAACACCTACCTACCAACACCTACAGGAAGCGTACAACACCTACCTCTGCAACATCTATCAGAGGTCAGAACATTGTAAAGGAATACAAATATCTGGGTGTCCTCTTGGACAATAAGCTTCAGTGGAGTAAATGTACAGACCTGATCTACAAAAAGAGCCAACAGAGACTGTACTTTCTCAAAAAGCTGGGATCTTTTAATGTAGACTGTACTATACTGACCCTGTTTTACAAATCTTTCATTGAGAGTATTTTAACTTCTTGTATTGTTTGTTGGTTTGGCAATGCCACTGTCAGCCAGAGAAATATGATGAGAAGGATTATCACCACAGCAAGCAAGGTACTTGGAGTCAAACAGACAGGCCTGGATGAGATCTTTAAGGTCAGGGCCCTCCGTGAGGCTCATAAAATCATTTTAGACCCAAGTCACCCCCTGTACCCGGACTTTGAACTACTCCCCTCTGGGCGCAGGTATAGGGCACCCCTCAGCAGGAAAAACAGAACTAGACAATCAGATGTGATATCCCTCCTAAATAGCTCGGGCTAATGTTCCTATCTTTTTATTATTATTATTACTTATTTATTATTGGTATGTAACTGTTATGAATGTTGTATTGTCAATTTGTTTTGTATTTAAACGCCACTTTAAATGTGTACATGACACTGCAACAAAATCTCCCCATGGGGACAATAAAGTCAGTAAGTAAAACAGAGTCATTCCCATGACAGGTTATTGTCTTTAACTCACAAAATATGTTAATTAGGGTCCAGCCATTAAAACCAATTGATAGTCAGTGAGGAAATTCCTTTCTTTTCCAGCCACCAATTTCAGCCAGAAGAGAGATAAAGAAGTTCATTCTTCCTCGATTACATATCTTAATTGAGTTAAAGCTACCTTAGATATGAATGCAAGCATCTCCATCCAACCTCAATTTGTACCCAAGGGGTTCCTCTTTTTCCCTTGTTTGCTTTCCAAATAGCACCCTATTCCGTATATTGTGCACTTTCTTTGACCAGATTCCTATGGTCCCTGGTCAAAAGTAGCTACTATTTAGGGAATAGAGTGTGATTTGGGAAATACCCTTGTCTAAACCAATTAGAACAAACAGCCAGCCTTTGAGATGGGGTCACGGTATTCTCCAGTTGGTCTGAAGTGTGAGCAGAAAACAAGATGCCTCCAGATTGTGGTGTGAATGTTATTAAAAAGAGCATATTCTCTTTAATCACTGGCTGCTCCTCTGGGCAAACCCATTTATATAAATGAGACAGTGATCTGAATCTTAACGCTTCTGCCGTACATTTTGCATACAAGTAAGAGGAGGATGGTGGCGGTAGTTCACAAGTTTGAACACCAGTACAGAGACCCTTACTGTAGATCAGTGCTCTCCAGCGCTGTTCCTGGAGAGCTACCGTCCTGTAGGTTTTCACTCCAACCCTAATCTAGCGCACCTGATTCTAATAATTATCTGGTTGATAAGCTGAATCATGTTAGTTACAACTGGAGTTGAAAGGAAAACCTACAGGAGGGTAGCTCTCCGGGAACAGGGTGAGGGAACCCTGCTGTAGATAAATACAAAAGTCAGATGCATAAAACAAATATTCGTAGGTCATGCTCAATAAAGATCAATGTGACATATACAGGTAACTGCCAAAATCAAGGAAAGGGGGATACCTATTCAGTTGTACAACTGAAACGTGTCTTTCACATTTAACCCAACCCCTCTGAATCAGAGAGGTGAAGGGGTCTGTCTTAATCGACATCATCGGTGCCCGGGGAGCAGTTGTTGGGGGTTAACTGCCTTGCTCGGGGGGCAGAACGACAGATTTTTATCTTGTCGCCTCAAGGATTCGATCCAGCAATCTTTCAGTTACTGGCCGAACGCTCCTACCTGCCAGGCTACCTGCCGCAAGGAAACACGAACATACAGTGCACTCCGTAATTATTGGGACAGTGACACATTCTTTGTTGTTTTGGCTCTGTACTCCAGCACTTTGGATTTGAAATTATACAATGACTATGCGGTTAAAGTACAGACTGTCAGCTCTAATTTGAGGATATTTTCATTCATATCGGGTGAACCGTTTCTAAATTAAAGCACCTTCTGTACATAGTACCCCCATGTTAGGGGACAAAACGTATTCAGACAAAAATTTTTATAATGTTACGGTCCCAGTTATTACGGAGGGCACTGTAACGTGTCTTAATTAGGGGTTTGACCACCACGAGCCAGAACAGCTTCAATGCACCTTGGCATAGATTCTAAAGCTGTCTGGACCTCATTTGGAGGGATGCGACACCATTCTTAATTGGAAATTCCATAATTTGGTGTTTTGTTGATGGTGGTGGAAAACGCTATATCAGGTACCGCTCCAGAAACTCAATTGGGTTGAGATCTGGTGACTGAGACGGCCATGATATATGATTTATGTCGTTGTCATGCTCATCAAACCATTCAGTGACCACTCGTGCCCTGTGAATGAAGGCACTGTCATTCTATGGGGGCATTGCCATGGTAGCCAAAACAATGGCCTGCCCAGCATTGTTATACATGACCCTAAGCATGATGGGATGTTAATTGCTTAATTAACTCAAGAACTACACATGTGTGGAAGCACCGGATTTCAATATACTTTGTATCCCTCATTTACTCTGGCATCACTCTATCAATTCTCATTCTCTTGGGCTGTGAGGAGCTGGTAGAGGTTACACACACAAACACATATGGATGCACACACATACTTCCAAGAAATATTCTAGACTGACAAGTCATTGATTCATTCTGATCGCACCCAATACAAACAGACAGAAAAACTATGACAGACAACCCAATCAAAACAGACAGAAAAACAATGACAGTCAGCCCAATCAAAACAGACAGAAAAACAATGACAGTCAGCCCAATCAAAACAGACAGAAAAACAATGACAGACAACCCAATCAAAACAGACAGAAAAACAATGACAGACAGCCCAATCAAAACAGACAGAAAAACAATGACAGACAACCCAATCAAAACAGACAGAAAAACAATGACAGACAACCCAATCAAAACAGACAGAAAAACAATGACAGACAATCAAAACAGACAGAAAAACAATGACAGACAGCCCAATCAAAACACTCTCTGATGTTAGCTCAAAATCTATATTTCATTGAAAAGGGAACTGAACAGAAGGAAAGAAGCAACACTAAAAACATTAAACGTCTCCCGCAGCAGGATATGGTGGCATGATATAACATTTCTTCTTTGAGAATCAAATTTGAGAGAAAAATGAGTGAAGCACTTGAGGACCCGCTGTCAGCCACATGCGTTCCAGATACATACAGGCTGTACAGGCACGCACACACACACACACACACACACACACACACACACACACACACACACACACACACACACACACACACACACACACACACACACACACACACACACACACACACACACACACACACACACACACACACACACACACACACACACACACACACACACACACACACACACACACACAGAGACTGTACAGGCACCACTGGTTCTAAGCTGACTGCATGCTACTTTAAGTGTGATGCCTTTCTCTTGAAACAGACATATTAAATCTCTAAACTAGAGAAGATGATAGGGGGAAATGGGAGGGAGTGAGAGAGAACGGGGTGAGGAGGGAGAGAGAGGGTTGGAAGAGGAGAGAGGAGACCGACAGAGAGAGAGAAGAGCAGATGAAGAGAGGGATAGAGATAGAGAGGAGAGGAAGAGACAGATAGAGAAGGAACAGTAAGTATAACACTAGATGCATAACACTGGATTTATAACAATGTACATAGCCATAATATGACACTTGAAATGTGTCTATTCCTTTGAAACTTGTGAGTGTAATGTTTACTGTTCATTTTTGATGGTTTTTTTCACTTTTGTTTATCTATTTCACTTGTTTTGGCAATGTAAACATATGTTTCCCATGCCAAAAAAGCCCTTTGAATTGAATTGAGAGAGAGTGGAGTATAATTTACTTCATTAGGATCCCCATTAGCTACTGCACATGCATTAGCTACTCTTCCTGGGGTCCACATAAAACGTACACATACATTATACGTACAGTTGAAGTCGGATGTTTACATACACTTAGGTTGGAGTCATTAAAACTCATTTTTCAACCACTCCACAAATGTCTTGTTAACAAACTATAGTTTGGCAAGTCGGTTAGGAAATCTTCTTTGTGCATGACACAAGTAGTTTTTCCAACAATTGTTTACAGACAGATTATTTCACTTATAACTCACTGTATCACAATTCCAGTGGGTCAGAAGTTTACATACACTAAGTTGACTGTGCCTTTAAACAGCTTGGAAAAAAGTTATGGCTTTAGAAGCTTCTGATAGGCTAATTGACATCATTTGAGTCAAGGAGGTGTACCTGTGGATGTATTTCAAGGCCTACCTTCAAACTCAGTGCCTCTTTGCTTGACATCATGGGAAAATCAAAAGAAATCAGCCAAGACCTCCACAAGTCTGGTTCATCCTTGGGAACAATTTCCAAACGCCTGACGGTACCACGTTCATCTGTACAAACAATGCAAGTATAAACACCATGGGACCACGCAGCCATCACACCACTCAGGAAGGAGACGCGTTCTGTCTGTACTTTGGAGCGAAAAGTGCAAATAAATCCCAGAACAACAGCAAAGGACCTTGTGAAGATGCTGGAGGAAACAGGTACAAAAGTATCTATATCCACAGTAAAACAAGTCCTATATCGACATAACCTGAAAGACCACTCAGCAAGGAAGAAGACACTGCTCCAAAACTGCCATGTAAAAGCCAGACTACGGTTTGCAACTGCACATGGGGACAAAGATTGTACTTTTGGAGAAATGTCCTCTGATCTGATGAAACAAAAATAGAACTGTTTGGCCATAATGACCATCGTTATGTTTGGAGGAAAAAGGGGGAGACTTGCAAGCCCGAAGAACACCATCCCAACCGTGAAGCACGGGGGTAGTTACAAGGCAGTTAACCCACTGTTCCCCGGGCGCCGAAGACGTGGATGTCGATTAAGGCAGCCCCCCGCACCTCTCTGATTCAGAGGGGTTGGGTTAAATGCGGAAGACACATTTCAGTTGAAGGCATTCGGTTGTACAACTGACTAATAATGGCGACTTTGACTTTAGCAGCATCATGTTGTGGGGGTGCTTTGCTGCAGGAGGGACTGGTGCACTTCACAAAATAGATGGCATCATGAGGACGGAAAATTATGTGGATATATTGACAAATATATAAAATTGTATTTGTCACGTGCCCCGAATACAACAGGTGCAGACCTTACAGTGAAATGCTTACTTACAGGCTCTAACCAATAGTGCAAAAAAGGTATTAGGTGAACAATAGGTAAGTAAAGAAATAAAAACACCAGTAAAAAGACAGTGAAAAATAACAGTAGAGAGGCTATAAAAGTAACGAGGCTACATACAGACACCGGTTAGTCAGGCTGATTGAGGTAGTATGTACATGTAGATATGGTTAAAGTGACTATGCATATATGAAGAACAGAGAGTAGCAGTAGCGTAAAAGAGGGGTTGGCAGAGGAGGAGGGGGGCACAGGAACCATGCCAAGTCTTTTTTGTTTCCTGAGGGAGAATAAGCTTTGTTGTTCCCTCTTCACGACTGTCTTGGTGTGTTTGGACCATTCTAGTTTGTTGGTGATGTGGACACCAAGGAACTTGAAGCTCTCAACCTGCTCCACTACAGACCCGTCAATGAGAATAGGGGCCTGCTCGGTCCTCCTTTTCCTGTAGTCCACAATCATCTCCTTAGTCTTGGTTACGTTGAGGGATAGGTTGTTATTCTGGCACCACCCGGCCAGGTCTCTGACCTCCTCCTATAGGCTGTCTCGTCGTTGTCTGTGATCAGGCCTACCAATGTTGTGTCGTCTGCAAACTTAATGATGGTGTTGGAGTCGTGCCTGGCCATGCAGTCGTGGGTGAACAGGGAGTACAGGAGGGGACTGAGCACCACCCCTGGGGAGCTCCAGTGTTGAGAATCAGCATGGCAGATGTGTTGCTAGTCCAGGATTCAGTTGCAGAGGGAGGTGTTTAGTCCCGGAATCCTTAGCTTAGTGATGAGCTTTGAGGGTACTATAGTGTTAAACGCTGAGCTGTAGTCAATGAATAGAATTCTCACATAAGTGTTCCTTTTGTCCAGGTGGGAAAGAGCAGTGTGGAGTGCAATAGAGATTGCATCATCTGTGGACCTGTTTGGGCGGTATGCAAATTGGAGTGGGTCTAGGGTTTCTGGGATAATGGTGTTGATGTGAGCCATTACCACCCTTTCAAAGCACTTCATGGCTGTGGACGTGAGTGCTACGGGTCTGTAGTCATTTAGGCAGGTTGCCTTTGTGTTCTTGGGCAAAGGAACTATGGTGGTCTGCTTGAAACATGTTGGTATTACAGACTCAATCAGGGACATGTTGAAAATGTCAGTGAAGACACCTGCCAGTTGGTCAGCACATGCCCGGAGCACATGTCCTGGTAATCCGTCTGGCCCCACAGCCCTGTGTATGTTGACCTGTTTAAAGGTCTTACTCACATTGGCTACGGAGAGCGTTATCACACAGTCGTCCGGAACAGCTGATGCTCTCATGCATGCCTCAGTGTAGGCTCGTGTCACTGGGCAGCTTGCGGCTGTGCTTCCCTTTGTAGTCTGTAATAGTTTGCAAGCCCTGCCACATAAGACGAGCGTCGGAGCCAGTGTAGTATGATTCAATCTTAGCCCTGTGTTGACGCTTTGCCTGTTTGATGGTTCGTCGCAGGGCATAGCAGGATTTCTTGTAAGCTCGCACCTTGAAAGCGGTAGCTCTACCCTTTAGCTCAGTGCGAATGTTGCCTGTGATCCATGGCTTCTGGTTGGGGTATGTACGTACAGTCACTGTGGGGACGACGTCCTCAATCCACTTATTGATAAAGCCAGTGACTGATGTGGTGTACTCCTTAATGCCATCGGAAAAATCCTGGAACATGTTCCAGTCTGTGATAGCAAAACAGTCCTGTAGTCATCTGACCACTTTTTATAGACCGAGTCACTGGTGCTTCCTGCTTTAATTTTTGCTTGTAAGCAGGAATCTGGAGGATAGAGTTGTGGTCGGATTTACCAAATGGAGGGCGAGGGAGAGACATCAGTCAGGAAGTTAAAGCTTGGTCGCAAATGGGTCTTCCAAATGGACAATGACCCCAAGCATACTTCCAAAGTAGTGTCAAAATGGCTTAAAGACATCAAAGGCAAGGTATTGGAGTGGCCATCACAAAGCCCTGACCTCAATCCTATAGAAAATTTGTGGGCAGAACTGAAAAAGCATGTGCAAGCAAGGAGGCCTACAAACCTGACTCAGTTACACCAGCTCTGTGGAAGGCTACCCGAAACGTTTGACCCAAGTTAAACAATTTAAAGGCAATGCTACCAAATATACGAATTGAGTGTATGTAAACTTCTGACTCACTGGGAATGTGATGAAAGAAATAAAAGCTGAAATAAATCAATCTTTCTACTATTATTCTGACATTTCACATTCTTCAAATAAAGTGGTGATCCTTACTGACCTAAGACAGGGTATTTTTACTAGAATTAAATGTCAGGAATTGTGAAAAACTGAATTGAAATGTATTTGGCTAAGGTGTATGTAAACTTCTGACTTCAACTGTATAAAGGAAAGACACCAAGAGACAAAATATTCATACAGTAAATACACTACCGTTCAAAAGATTGTTTTTCAAATAAAACATTTTTGTCCATTAAAATAACATCAAATTGATCAGAAATACAGTGTAGACATTGTTAATGTTGTAAATGACTATTGCAACTGGAAACGGCTGATTTTCTATGGAATATCTACATAGGTGTACAGAGGCCCATTATCAGCAACCACCACTCCTGTGTTCCAATGGCACGTTGTGTTAGCTAATAGAAGTTTATCATTTTAAAAGGCTAATTGGTCATTAGAAAACCCTTTTGCAATTTTGCAAGCCATATCTCAGACTGACCAATAAAAATAAAAGATGAAGATGGGCAAAAAAACACAGACACTGGACAGAGGAAGATTGGAAAAAAGTGTTATGGACAGAAGTTTGAGGTATTCGGATCACAAAGAAGAACATTCAGGAGATGCAGAAAAACTCAAATGAAATACCTTTTCACACGTGAACTACCACCTGCGCCTGACTCTTTTCCACAACTACCACGAACATTACATCCAAACTATGCAATAACTATTTAGGGAAGAAGCAGTCAGCTGGTATTCTGTCTATAATGGAGTGGCCAGCACAGTCACCGGATCTCAACCCTATTGAGCTGTTGTGGGAACAGCTTGACCGTATGGTACGAAGTGCCCATCTAGCCAATCCAACTTGTGGGAGGTGCTTCAGGAAGCATAGGGTGAAATCTCTTCAGATTACCTCAACAAATTGACAACTAGAATGTTAAAGGTCTGCAAGGCTGTAATTACTGCAAATTGAGGATTCTTTGACGCAAGCAAAGTTTGAAGGACACAATTATTATTTCAATTAAAAATCATTATTTATATTCTTGTCAACGTCTTGACTATATTTCCTATTCATTTTGCAACTCATTTCATGTATGTTTTCATGCTTTTCATTTCTAAGAGAGAGAGAGAGAGAGAGAGAGAGAAAGTGAGGAATAGAGAGAATAGAACAGAGAAAGAAATAGGATATGAAGAGATAGATATATAGAGAGTAGAGCGGGGAGATGGAGATGAAGGGAGAGAGAGCATGAGAGAGAGAGATTTATTCTGCTGTTTCAACTGGTTTTCTCCATCCCCTCTCTCTTTCATATCGCACACACTTTTCTTGACTTTATCCCTATGCAATATATATCACAGTTGTTACATTTGAAGGGGCACTACTGTCGGTTGAAGAGCTACAGTATCTAGGTTGAGCCATTCCCTTGATGAATGCAGTCAAAATTAACATTTTAAAGGTTATATTATCCATGGAGATAGATACCTTAAGCAGGCCATATGTTAGTTTGTCTTTCGGGGGATTCACAATTCAAGTCCTGTTTTTGTGTAGCACATTGGGATTTGTGAACTTATTCCTCAGCCTGAAGGGATGTGTGAAACTTACTCCTCAGCCTGAACTGTCGCCACTTGCGCTTCAAATTGTTAACTTTTCGGTGGCATTGACTGGTAAGACTCTTCGGGAGGGTGGTCATGTATACTAGCAAGGCAGAGATCCTGGGTTTGAGCCTCAGTGTGAGCCGAATCAGGTGGAAGTGGTACTTGCTAAGCAAGCAATGTGATATGATTTACACCGCTTAAAAGGCTATTGAGCCCCACAGTGGAGGTGTTATAATACCCATAAAACCTAGCGGTCAAACAGGGAACTGGATCCAATAATTTTTCCACCATTCATTTTTCCCATAGGTGATTTTAGAAACCCTTAAAATAAGGGCTGTGTTTCATGTAGGCTTACCCTGGCGTGATGTTTTGATAACTATGTAAATCTCTCTCAGACAAGGTGACTTTTATCAATCTATTCGGCTCTATTTATTCTCAGTTTCGAAAATGCTAATTAGCATTAAAATAGAAATCATGCAAGCCTACAAATCCCTGCAAATCCCCGTCATATCTAGTTGTGTCAATTTAAAACTTGCACAAGACTGTTCACAGAATTGTCAATTTAAAGAAATGCAGCCAATTTACTCATCACTATATTTAGCTAGCATTATATAGTTAATCCAGAAATTCTTACCTTTGCCTCGATTTGGCAGTCTCGTCCAGATCATCATGGCATTTGTAGTTCTTTATGATGCCACATTAGCTGCTAATTAGCATTCTATTTTGGGAGGGTAAATACAGGCGAATAAATTGATAAAGGTCACCTTGTCCTAGAGAGATTTACACGGTTATCAAAACGTCACGCCAGGGTAAGCCTACACGAAACACAGCCCTTATTTTAAGTGTTTCTAAAATCCCTTATGGGAAAAATGAATGGTTGGAAAACGATTGGAACCATTTCCCTGTTTTGACCGCTAGCTTTTATTGGTATTATGAATCATACTCTATGGATGAGTCAATGTAAGAGGAGACATAGTTTAAGGTTCTGGGGATAATCCCATCTAACTATAGAGTGAGATTAAGAGAAAATTCGGAAAATGGACAGTAAGACTTAAAACGTAATGACGTGTCTTTCAACGTCAAAAAGTCAAAGTCACCATTATTAGTCAGTTGTACAACCAAATGCCTTCAACCGAAATGTTTCTTCCGCATTTAACCCAACCCTCTGAATCAGAGAGGTGCGGGGCTGCCTTAAATCGACATCCACGCCTTCGCCCGGGAACAGTGGGTTAACTGCCTTGTTCAGGAGCAGAACGACAGATTTTTTTCCTTGTCAGCTTGGGGATTCGAACTTGCAACCCTCCGGTTACAAGTCCAACGCTCTAACCACTAGGCTACCTGCCGCCCAAAGTCTACCATGACCAGGGATTTCTGTATAGCCTGGCAATCTAACACAGATTTCTTCCTCAGGGGTTGTCGATAATGCATGTTCAAAAGATCCTGCATTGGCCGGGAATCGAACACGGGCCTCCCGCGTGGCAGGCGAGAATTCTACCACTGAACAACCAATGCCTTACATGATGACGTTACAGTCTAGGTGAGGAGCCGGCGTTGGTGTAAGGCAGAGAAACCGCTGGAAGGGGGCCAAATAATGAAAAAGCTTTGCAACTCCTCACGCCTCACTCACATCTGATTGCCTATTATTGCCTTTTCGTTTTCCAACAGATCAATTCAGGCGATATCATGAACAAAGCTGGGGCTCCAACAGATGCAGCGACTGGCCAAATCTAACACAATTATGCTTTGTCACAGAAGCCGTCATCATAAAGCCAGAGCCTTGGAAGAAGAGAAGAGAAAATAATTTAAAAAAACATTGTTCCATGCCACTTCTATTAGAATTTGAGATCAGCCTCCTGAGTCGCGCGGCAGTCTAAGGCACCACATCGCATTGCTTGAGGTGTGTCGTGGAAATTCAGTACTGAGAGAGACTTGGTCTTGGTAATTTCTTCAAACAATCATCTTTATTTAATATCGATTAATTATTGCAATAATGAGACCATCAGCCCACCAGTCTTGACTGACTGTTAGCCTTTACAGACGTTGCACAGTTTTTATATAGCTGACACCAGATTGCTTAGTCAGTCACTTCTAACCTTCCCATAAGCCACCTTGGTTATCTACACAGGATGGTATTTTACTTAGCTTCCCAGATGCCAGGAGGATGAGACAATGAGGCATTGTTCTTAACTCTTCTAGGCTCTCGAGTCACACACACCACATCTTGTCTATAGAATGCTAGCTTATAGGTTTTTATCACCAACACAAATCAATTGTCAGCTTCAAGCTATCTCTAGTAGAACCTATGTCCTCAACACCCAGACTAGCGGCAGAGTGCTAGAGTGGAGCCCATAAAACACAGCATTAGCAGGACAGAAATATCTTACTGTTCGTTAAGTAAATAATTGTTACATAGCCAACAAATAAGGTGAATAAAAAAAATCCCTCACAGGCGTCACTACAGACCCAGGTTCGACCCCAGGCTGTGTCACACCCGGCCGTGACCGGGTGTCCCATAGGGCGGTGCACAATTGGCCCAGCATCGTCCAGGTTAGGGAAGGATTTGTCCGGGGGGGGCTTTACTTGGCACATCGCGCTCTAGCAACTCCTTGTGGCAAGCCAGAGCCTGCAGGATGACTTCGGTCGTCAGTTGAACAATGTTTCCTCCGACACATTGGTGCAGCTGGCTTCCGGATTAAGCGGGTGGGTGTTAAGGAGCATGATTTGGTGGGTCATGTTTCGATGGACGCATGACTCGACCTTCGCCTTTCCCGAGCCCGTTGGGGAGTTGCAGTGATGAGACAAGATCGTAATTGGATATCATGAAGTAGGGGAGAAAAAGGGGGTAAAATACACAAAAAATGAACTGGAGATCAAACGCAGACAGGGCAACTTTTATTCTCATCCAGGGCCAGGCAGGGATGCCAGGAGGAGTGGATAGTGAATAAAGGGCCTGTTCGGTTCGCAGTCAATGTCACCTCTCCTGTACCCTGACTTATACCTGCTGTGTTAGATACTGGGCCCAGGATTCAGTGTAGTCTGCCCTAGGGTCCTATCCTGCTTTAAGAACACTATGAGAGGGATGCCCCAGGCTGGTGTGTGTGTTCTAACTGTACATACTGTAGTTTCATACTGCATTACAGTATTTATCTCTCATTCATCGTTCCCTCTCTGTCTTTTCCTCCCTTCTTCCTTCCTCTTTCCTCCTGCAGCGGTTACATGTGGATAACTAGACCGGAGGCATCACAGGTACTTGAACAGATGAGCTTCTGAGAGTGAGACTGGTCCCGAAGGCTCTCGCTTGAGAATGGATTCCTCTACACGCCTGCACATGCCTGCACACGCACACATATACACACACACCTCCATTGGCTCTGACTCAACCCCACCCGCGGGGATCATGCTATGCATTGTGGGATGAGAAGCAGTTTGCCACTGGGCCCAGACATCTTCTTTTATTGGCCTGCCATCATCACGATCAATTGTACTGCCGATCGTCCTCGCATGACTCTGTTTATTGTTGCGTGACAACTCCACTTCAGTGCATTACTGTAACTTCCTCTCTGATGGGAAATAGAAACGGTCCTGCAAACAAAAGAATACATAATTTCCTGGAATGTAGGCCTGGTTAGCGACACACCATAATCATATAGGACAGGGTTTCCCAAACTTGGTCCTAGGTCCCCCTCTGGGTACATGTTTTTTTTTCCCTAGTACTACACAGCTGATTAAAATAACCAACTCATCACCAAGCTTTGATTATTTGAATAGGCTGTGTAGTGCTAGGCCAAAAAACTAAATGTGCACCCAGGGAGGGCCCCAGAACCAAATTTGGGAAACCCTGATATAGGACATACAATCATACAATGGCCTGAAGGCGTATAAAACAACCCACGCTGTAGCAGCTCTAAACTATCATTACAGGTAGAATGATGCTGTTATTGTACAAACTTTATTTTTGTGGCAAAACAATTTGATTGTTAATGGTGTTAGAGTAATTATGATAATCAAATATGCTGTATTCTGATCAAATAGAAAGAGAAATAGAATCTATGCAACTTTCAATTATTATTGTTGGGGGGTTTTCTACCCCTTTTTCATGGTATCCAATTGGTGGTTACAGTCCTGTCCCATCGCTGCAACTCCCGTACGAACTCTGGAGAGGCGAAAGGATGAGGGCCACGCGTCCTCTGAAACACAACCCAGCCACACCGCACTGCTTCTCGACACAACGCTGGCTTAACCCGGAAGCCAGCCCACCAATGTGTTGGAGGAAGCACCGCACACCTGGCTACCGTGTCAGCGTACATTGCACCCGGCCCGCCACAGGAGTCGCTACTGCACAATGGGACAGGAACATCCCTGCCGGCCAAACCCTCCCCTAACCCAGACGACGTTGGGCCAATTGGCGCCGGTCGCGGCCGGCTGGGACAGAGCCTGGACTCGAACCAGGATCTCTACTGTCACAGCTAGCACTGCGATGCAGTGCCTTAGACCACCGCACCACTCGGGAGGCCCCTATGCTACTTTCTGACATTCTACGGTTCCCCTGAGGGTTTCAGTGGGTGTGTGCACGTGCGTGCGTTCCTGCTCATGTACAGTACAGGGAAGAAATCAAAAAGGTTCAATCATTGGCCCACTAATCCCTTTAGCATTTGACAAAGTCAATTTCCATGGAAACCCCTGTGCCCTGGCACCCGAAGCTTCCAATCGTTTAACAGGTCACATGACCTCACTCAATAGAACTGAAAGGTGAGGCCCACTATATTATGTAACTTAATTAGCTCAATGTTCCAGCCATGCTGAGAAACCAGGCTTTCTCAAATCAATGTGTCACTGTGCCCTATACTCCACAGGGTCCCGCAAAGTCCATCACTGTCCATTTGAACTTCGCTTTTTCATCTCGATCTACTGTTAACAGTGTGCTTCTGGGTTTTGGTTTGTACCTGTAGCAGGCTATCTGCTTATTGTTGCAACATTTGGACTGGAGCGAGATAGCAAGATTCATTTTAGTAAAGCGGAGTAGGGGGAAGGAGTTTTGATTCCAGAACATCCTCTGGTGCCGTCTTTCCTCCCTGACATTTAAGAAGCTGTTCTCTAAGCCAGCGAGACCCTGATAAAACCAGGGAGGGAGGGAGGGAGGGAGGGAGGGAGGGAAGGAAGGAGAGGAGAGGAGAGAGAAATGCAAAAGAGAGAGAGGCAAGAGAGAGAGATAGACAGAGAGAGCGAGAGAGAGGTTGCATACCCCTTTCTCTGACATTGCATGCTGAAGCTATGGCATCTATGATGATAGGTAGAATGACGACAGGTCCTGAGCTGTTCAGTCTATAGATCACATTACAAACTTGGCCAATGTGGCTATGCCATGGAAATATAATCTATTCATTGTATGTCTTTGCGCTATGCCATGTACCAATCACCTCAAACACATGAAGCCAAAAAATGTATTTCCACCAAAGGCAGGAAAGTAAACAAACTTCAGTGCAGCAACTAACCAGGGTTGTTCTTTATTTACCTCCTTGACTCCTCATAACACGATTAGGAGGCCAGAGCGAGGGAAGGAGGAGGAGATGAAGAGAGGGAGGGAGAGAGAGAGAATAGAGAAGGAGGAGGGAGGAAGAGAGAGGGATGCCCAAAAAATAGATCTGAGGTGAAAATTAATTTTCCATCAAAACACGCTAGCTGCCTCCACTGTAAATATTTCAGGGCCCACAGTTGGTGGGAATCAGTGTGAAAGGCAACTAGCAGCTGGTGCTTAGCAGGACCCTCCCTGCTGGTCTGGCCAGGCCGCCTAACACACACACACACACACACACACACACACACACACAGGTTGAATTTAACATTGTTTACACATGAAACTAGAACAAAGAAATACCATGATTTGCGGGATTTTCAAGAAATGTAATCCAGTGAAGGGTCCTTTGGAAGAAAGATTTTTGACATATATTGGACATTTGTATAGTATAATTGATCAATAATTACTTGAAGTTGGAATACTTTTGACATTTTGGCCTTACCCAGGCCTTCGAGTTGACTCAATGTTTCGTCTGTAGGTGCTACAAAGCAGAAATACATTTGTTATTGAAATCAAAAAACGACTCATATTACAGAGCAAGTGGTAAAGCTTCATATGACACCAACTTTTGCTTTGTAGCACCTACAGATGAAACACTTTGAGGTCTTTAATAATTTCTCAATTATGCTTTAAGATAGAAATGAATCAGGTTTCAGGTAAGACAAAACGCTGGTTGACTTGAACTAACAAGACGAACTGGCACAGACAGACAGAAAACACAGGTATAAATACCCAAGGGATAAGTGGGGACGATGGGTGACACCTGGAGGGGGGTGGAGACAAGCAGAAGGACAGGTGAAACAGATCAGGGAGTGACAAATGTCAAATATATGTCAACAATCCTTCCTCCAAAGGACCTTTCTATGGACTACATTTAGTGAAAATCCCCCCAAAATCGTGGTATTTTTTGTTCTAGTTTCATGAGGAATCACTCAAAGGTTGTTCAAAAGTCCAAGTAAATTCCTTCAGTCTAGAAAGCCAATGGGTTATGCCAAGCCTGCCAGGCTGCCACCATGGCTAATGTGCACTGCATGATATTCCAATCAGCTCATAAACCACCAAATGTGGAGCTGTAATCGACTGAGACAACTCAGAAAATCACATGAAGTATTTTCTCTAAAGCATTGCCATATGCTATCCAAGCAGAAAGACCTTGGGTTTAATCTCCAATACATTATACATTCACTCCACTATACCACACATCGAAATCCACACCACACACAGAGTGACATCAACTCCATTAAAACAGTAGACAAATACAACCACATCAGCATGCTACCCTGTGTTGGACAAACAAGGGGGAGCTGAGGCTTAGGAGTTCTTGGGGGGGACCTTATTGATCAGCTAGTCTGGGTGGCGGCCTGGAGCACTTGATCTAGCCTGATGAGAGCTTCATTAACACAGAATTACTGAAGATTCTGGTAACTTTGGTAAATTACCGGTTGGGTGGGTGGCTACCAGTAGCATCCCTATAATACATTGTACTAGAGTGCTACAATGTTACTGTGGTGTTTTCAAATCTTATTACTGCCTTATATGCAGTGCTTATTTTCTCCCCCCGCCCTCTCCCTCTCTCTCTCTCCCTCCCTCTCTATCTTGTTTAGTTTAGACCCATCAAAACAGGATAAAAAGTTAATAGAGAACCGTAGGGAGAAGAATGAGAAACAGTAGTCATGATTCCAACCACACACAATTTTATGACATGACCAGAAAAATCCATAGGAATGCTTTGTGAATACCCCCTGAGCCTTGTGGAGGACAAAATAATCACTCATGGAAAGCTCACTGAAGCCCTCAGCACAGTCAAGTCATTGTCACACTAAAATCAAACCATGTGTACCCAAGCAGTATATCACTCCCACCAGAGCCTTTCAAATATCCTGGTCCACAGCAGCCATCCCTCCCTACTCAAACAACACGGCCACTGCCACTACTGGTACATGTTCAATCAAAATGCAATATCAGAAGTGAGATGGAGTTGGAGAAACAGTGAACGTTTTTTTCATCTGCCTGCTGTTTTGATGACACACAGTTTGCTTGAGTTTATCCTGCCGTTGAAATATTGTTTTTCAAGCTTTCAGTCACTTCACTAAACCATTTAGTCCCTACTATAACTCGAACTCTAGTCTAAACCATTATCTTGTATTCAATGGTTGAGTGGTTTTACTTAATATCTTTTATAGTGTGGCTTTTGAAGTCATAAGACCTTACAGTGTCTGACAGCTCCTCCTGTAAATGATTGGTTAAGGTAATGAGTGTGTGACATTACAGCAGTGACTCTGTACTCTACACTTTATTAGTGTTTAGGTGGCGGTGCCGTATGCGTACCCTTGTAATCCCCAACTGGCTTCATCGGGCTCATGTATATTCATCTGCGCATCGCTGTGGCAAGGTCACCCAGGCAGAACTAAGGTGATCATCAGAGAAAGGAGGAGGAAGGGAGAGAGAGAGAGAGAGAGAGAGAGAGAGAGAGAGAGAGAGAGAGAGGGAGGAAGAGAGATAGAGAGCTAGAGCGAGTGAGAGAGAGAAAGAGAGATGTGTTTTGGGTTTTAACAGTGTTGAGCTCCAGATAAAGGGGTCCCTCTGGAGCTTCTCAGCAGCACAGGGGGGGTCAAGAGGGCCAGAGACGAGGTTCCGCTGTGGGTATTGGAGCAGGGTAAACAGGGCCTCTAGTCTGGTGACCTTGGACAATGAGTAAGTGAATAGGATGGGGAGTGAGATAATGAAAGCACAAGTTCAAGTGCCCGGTGGAGGGTGCTACACCTCTCACCATGCAGTCGTGATGAATATGGCGCATCCAGGGCTGTTATTTTCCTCTCTTTGAGTTCAGTGAAATTACCTCTGTACTATAATCTACCCCAAGCCACTTCTCTGTCTGTGTCGGTCCTCTGATAACAAATAGCAGTGTCTGAATAATACAACAAGACAGGGATGGCATAATACTATTTGTAGTGAACTGAAGACGTCAACACACCTCGACCCACACCTGGCTATTGAACTTTCACAAACGCTCAAGTCGACAACCATACAGGAAGGAAACTCAATGGCATGCTGAGAAACCAGCCCCAACCAGGACAGACGGAGGTAGTTAACAATGCCCTTCAACACGTGTCATTTTCCCAAGACAACCATTCCTTTGTGCTCTTTTTACTGGTAATTTACCAATCAATGTCTCTTTAATGTAGTCCTTGTGCTGTAGTAAGCACTGCACAGGACTCCCATTGGATTCCCATGATTGCTGATTCTGTATGATGTAATCTAAGACCTTCACGTGTTCTCCAGGACCAATGTATGGACTCTATAGCAGCGTATTGGTACTGTGCAATCATTATCGACAAGTACTGCCTTTATAAATGCACTGGCCATTTCAGAGAGGCTACTCCATGCACAAACATTAATTTATCTGGACGAGTAAGTCTCCAATTGATAATCCCCTCTCTCTTACACACACACACACACACACACACATCCTTAACAGCCTAACCCTTTGAAACTACCAGGTAAATCCCTACACAGTGGAGACAATACTCTTCCACTGAGAACAGCGCACACTAAAAATGTAACTTCACTCATTCTGGCATGAAAAAAAGAAAAGACCCTGAGCACTTGAAGCTGTCAGCTGTCAGGTAAATCCCCATAAGCCAGGAGCACAACAAAGTTGATATAGGAAATAAGACGGATAAAAAGAAGATCAATTATTCAGGTTCCTTTGAAAATTCCCTCCTCTCTGAAAAGCCGGATCTCAGTGCACCGTTGAGTTGCTCCAGCTTTTCTATTCCAGGGAGATTTAGCACAGAGAGAAAAACACCAAGGGCTTCTCTCGGGTTGTGTGTTATTCAAAATGTGCCTTAGGCAAGGTTAAATTAAAACCTGCCTTCCCTCGCTAATTCTTTTTTAGCACCTATGGAATACTTTTCAATGTCGGATGTTTAGCATCCAAATAACGAGGCTAAACTGTTCTGCTGAGTTAGACTACAGTTTGAATTATGTATTGTTAAAATGTATGGTGTTATGTTATAGTGATTGTTGGAAGCCACACTAGTTCACAACATTTATATCATTTGCAGTCATGCCTTCAAGCTATTAGCTCTGTTACAATGAAGCTATTTTCACTGAAACACAGGATGTCTAGTTTTTGCATCCGCAAAAAGTTGTGTTTTACATAATGATTAAACCCTTCCCCGAACCTGCTGAGACCGTCTTTCAGTCCATGAATGAAACGCAGCTTCCTTCCTGCTAGTGAAAGCTGAATGTGAGGATGATTGACAAGCCCATTGAGGGTAGGACTGACAACCCATTCTCCTGGGTTCCAGAACGGAGGCACGTTAATCGCTCCTCCGGTACCCCGATACGTGTTCTCTCTTCCGAGAAGTCTTCAGGATTAGAGGAAATTCATTTCTGACACGATTAACACTGTCAAATTACCAGCCTCAAACACAATTACTGTATTACTGCGTCTATCTGATCCGGTGAAGGGTACTCCTCTTGGCGGTGATGTGATGTTATGAAGAGTACCATCATCCAGGCTCACCCACTCACCCAGCAGACTAAAGAGGAGACATTCATTCGATGTGTTCAGTTTAAAGGAATATTTCCCCCGTGTGTGCACATTGTCTTATCTGATCACGCACCAGTTCCTCATAAACTATTACCACATCACCTTGAGCGCCCACAGTACGTGATTACCGTTGCATTGTGTGGGAATGAATTTGATGACACAAACGTGATCCTGAATCACGTAACGTAGAAGATCACCATAACTATTGAATAAACATTGCTGTGATTGCTCAACCTGTACCTGTATTACAGAAGTAATTATCACTGAATTGTTTTTAACGGGTTAGAGCTGGGAATGATTTAAAGGTATGCTTGAGAAAAATGTTTTTATTACATAGGGCAGTTTATTGAGCATGTAAATGTGTTACTGTAGGTGTAGATATGCATTACCTTAGATTTCTACACTCACTAAAACAGCATTTTTTTTAAACATTTATAACAATAATTTGCTGTTCCAACATTCAAAGCTGTAAATGTGTATTAGCTACATTTTGTTAAAAACACAATATTTACAATAATTGTAATACACAAAGGTACTATATTTGGCATACTTACAACAATCTCATCATTATATAATTTACAATTTCTCAAGTACTGATTAATGTGAATATTTGATCCTAAAAATTCACAACAAATTTAAAAGGAAATTAAACATACAAAAGTGAAACATATAAACCATACCCAAGTTAATTCTTAAATCGGTTGTACTGAATTAAGTGGTCAATATTTATGCCATTTTTCTAATTTTAATTACAAAAACAGTGTCGTCTTCTCTTCATAAAACACTGACAGGAAACCACCTGACATGACGACTGCCTAGATACCGTAGAACAGGAGAAGAGGACTCGATACCAGTACACTCTGTCCACCACGTATGTCAAACAGAGAGAACACCTTTAACTCACTCGGCTGTACTGTACAAGCGTGACTATACAATAATTAGTTGAAAAGGTTTTCTAGAAAGATTCTCAAACAGAACGGCAGCCCTCGTGTGAGTACGAGTTGCTGGCAGATAGCGGGCATCTTTTCTACCAAACATACTGCACTTCAAATGCCCATTGTGGTCGCCAGGATAACAACTCAAGAGTTCGAGTGAGTCGTTGGTAATGTAACCACTGTTAACGCAGATTCAATCTCATTTGTGCTAATATCATATTCCCATTCCTTACTTTAACAGTTGTCATTCTTATACCCCCACAATGACTTTTCATTTAACCTCTTCCAGCTAGGGTCCCATTTTCCGAATTTTCGCCTGTCTGACGTGCCCAAAGTTAAATGCCTACCACTCATGGCCAGAAACTAGGATATTTACATATTTAGTACTATTGGATAGGAAACACTCTGAAGTTTATAAAACCATTAAGATATAGTCTGTGGCTATTCCAGAACAGATTTAGCAGGCAAAAACCAGAGAAATTTCTGTCCGGAATTTATTTTTCTTTGGCTCTCCTCTCATTTTGAAGCCCATGTAATATTTTTTCTATGGGGAATAGGACCGAGGTTGCAGTACTTATGGCTTCCACTAGATGTCAACAGTCTCTGGAAAGGGTATGGAGGAAAAAGCTCTGACCAGATCCTTAGAGAGAGAGAATTACTACGGGTAGGGAAAATAGGTAAACAGACGCGTGCACGCTCACGAGAACGGAACGCGCCAGCGACCAACTTTCTTTTCGCCTTTTAACGCTTTCACTTACCGTTCTTGTAAAATATGATCGCTATTATTCATAAAAGAATACATAAGGATGCATTATTAATGATATTTGATTTGTTTGTGAAAAGATGAGAGGTATAATTTGAACGCGATCCCTTCACTGTAAAACGGGCGAGTAGACTGACAATGCTTGGTGGAGTAGCTGAACGTAACGTGCCAAAAACAACGGATATTTATGGATATAATTATTTACTTTTTCTAACAAAAGAACCATGGATTATCTTGTTTGGACACTTGGGAAGACCTCAGAAGAAGTTATTTGAAAGGTAAGCGATTTATATTAGCTGTGATATGGATATTTTGAGAACCGAGCTGGATATGAATTTATGCTAATGTGGAAAATATGTGAGGTACTAGCCTCAAACAATCAAATGTAGTGCTTTCGCCGTAAAGCCTTTTTAAAATCTGACAACGCAGTGATATTGCCAAGAAGCAGAGCTTTTGATGGCTATGCAACACTATGCAACACTTGTATATCGAAGTTAAATATTACGAATATGTATTACTTAATATGTATTTTGAATTTGGCGCGTTATGTTTGCTCTGAAAACGATCCCGCTAAAGGGATCGGCGCGCTAAGAGGTTAAATAACTGGATTTGTCTCAAAGTCTGTTGTTTTCAATGTGGGCTGGTACAAACTCAGCTTGTCTAGTCAATGGAGTGTTTCCAGTTTCCAGGTTCAGGATTCTAGTTTGTCGTTACAGCATACATACAGTACATCTTCCTTTGGCACAATACTTGGTAAACCCCAAAGATCCACCACCACATACATACTACACTTCATGCAGGAGGGTTAGGGTGTGTCCACATCTCAGGGTGTGTCCACATCCCTTCTGACGGCAATGGCCTCCAATTAATTAGAACGACATACCATTTACTAGAGCTATAGCCTTCAATTTAGTGGCACATGTCAGATACAAGAACTATGGATTCTTGGAAACATGTGCATTGGTCTAAGAAAGGGGATTTCAAAGATGGAAGGAGCTTTTTATGTCTTAGAGTAGAGCTTGAAGAAAGGTCAAGAGATCGATTCAATATCATGAAAGGGGTGGATTTCTGAGTAACTTGTTACGACTACAATTCTCTATTTCTAATGGGAAAGGGATGTTCTATTACTGACCAAGAATAAAAACGAGGCATCGATTTTAGCTATACAGCACTTTTCAAATGGTCATGACAATGAACAAAAATATCAAATAAGTAAATCTTTGCTTCCTGTTCCGGTACCATTTTAGATGTATGTGAACACACCCTCAGCTACTACCATCAACTGAAATGCATGTGCATGAGACCTCTAGCACATTTTATCCATATAGAAAAGTACAGTGTACTTCAAAAACGTGCAAGACTCATGGATAAAAGACTCTGTTTCCAATATTTAAGGCAAAACACTTCTTATATATAACCAATATATACATATATTGGGACTATTACATCTATCAAAAATCTAAAAATCAACGCCTAAGTCCGTTGTCTTCATTTTCCTTCTGATAAACGTGGCAATTTACCGCGTGGAACCTACTGTACTGGAGCTAAAAGTGCGGAATGACAATATCAGTCAATGCAAAGCCTGTCGATAAAATATCTTCACAATGAGACTCATGAGTCTTGAGTCTGTCTTGGGCAGAGCCTGGGATTACCAAACTGAAGAGAAGACAATGTAAAAAGTGCAAAACGCGCCAGTGGTGTCACCCATCACCCCCCCTGGGGTTGTAGGTCCTCACCCAGTCTATAGCTGGGAGACCTTCCTGGGGAGAGGTCTGGGTCTGGGGACATGGGGCACCCCGTCGGCCCTGCGAGGGTCCGATGCTGGGACCAGCTTCATGCTGCTAGTGCGTAGCTGGTGGGGCTTGGGTGGCAGGGCCGGGGGGTCCACACTGGGAGGGATGGAGAGACTGTGGGGCAGGTGAACCGGCCTACGAGGGTTGGAGCGCTCGTACACGCTGTAGGGCGGCGGCGTCTTGTTCTCGCGGCGGATGAGCTCGTCCGAGCCCGAGGAGACCGAGTTGGGCATGGTGGGCCCCTGGTGGGCGGGGTGGTCTCCAGTGGTTGCCTCAGTGCCCGACGCCTCGGACACACTGCAGCGACTCATGGAGGAGATGCCGCTGCTGTAGCTACCGGAGAGGACGGGCGAGTTGGACACCAGTCCAGCTGACTGGCACTCAGTGGGTGAGGGCGTGAAGGGCGGCAATGAACTCTGCGGAGAGACAGAAACAGAGAGACAATCATAAACACAACAGAAACAGAGAACCAATCCGAGGACCAAACAGAAATGGATAGCTTATCAGAGAACCAATCAGAAACGGAGAACCAACCACAGCCAATAACTCCAAAAGAGAGGGTATCTCCTTAAGACCGCACACGTGTGCTTCACAGCCTAATGAGGTATAGCATAAAGGAACAATAAAGCCTATGAAGCGTAATGTTAAGACACCAGACAGATTGACAGTGCCACAGTGCTTTTTCCACCTCATCATACGTCAGCGTGCACTGAGACGGAGAAACACAATATCCGGCAGTTTCAGCGTGAGGAATCCAATACGTTGTCAAAACGTTTTCTGAGAAATTACATGGAAATACTGTTATATCTTGTTACCCTTAATTGGATTTAGTGGAGAGGACAATTGATCTGTTATTTTTGCTACAGTTTGTCATGCTGAGACGCAGCAAATTCATGTTTCTGTCTGACAATTCGAAATATTCATGTAGCTTCTCTCAACAAGACTGAAGCTAAATGCTCGTTGCTATGTTAATATTCCCCACATATCTCAAGGGCCTAGAGCGCTGAGCTGCCTCTCACAGCACAATCAAAGAAGACCCCTCAGCAAACCTCCAACGGGCCCCATTATCACACACACACACACACACACACACTGTATTTTATTTTCTAACAAAAAATAAGACTTTCTCAGTGCTGGTTTGTAAAAGCCTGTTAAAATGTCACTCCTAAACTGCCTTGTCACATGCAGGCTGGTGCTAGATAATAAATTGCTCATTAGCAGAGTTATCTGACAGGCGAAAGCCAATGTGGATGAGAACAAGAGACGACATTGAGGGGGGAAGATAATTCAATTGTGGTTCAATACTGCCTGACAACCCACAGAGAAACCATATAGCACACAGACATTCAAAGCACTGTCAGAACACTCATCAGCATTAGTAGGAGAACAGAAAGAGATGCCTCCTCAGTGGACTAATCCATTGAGGAGGCCAAAGGAATGTCACAGTCCATCATCAAGACGTGATACTGAAATTGTATATGGTTATAGTATGTAAAAATAATGGAGCAACACTAATATACACTACCGTTCAAAAGTTTGGGGTCACTTAGAAATGTCCTTGTTTGTTTAAAGAAAAGCACATTTTTTGTCCATTAAAATAACATCACTTTGATCAGAAATACAGTGTAGACATTGTTAATGTTGTAAATGAGCAGCTACAAATGACTATTATAGCTGGAAACGGCTGATTTTCGATGGAATTTCTAGAGGCGTACAGAGGCCCATTATCAGCAACCATCACTCCTGTGTTCCAATCCAAGTTTAACATTTTAAAAGGATCATTTTTCATTAGAAAATCCTTTTGAAATGATGTTGTTCTGATTAAAGTAGCAATAAAATTGGGCTTCTTTAGACTAGTTCAGTATCTGGAGCATCAGCATTTGTGGGTTCGATTACAGGCTAAAAATGGCCAGAAACAAAGACTTTCTTCTGAAACTCGTCAGTCTATTCTTGTTCTGAGAAATGAAGGTATTTTCTATGCAAAAAATTGCCAAGCAACTGAAGATCTCGTACAACGCTCTGTACTACTCCCTTCACAGAACAGTGCAAACTGGCTCTAATCAGAATAGAAAGAGGAGTGGGAGGCCCCGGTGCACAACTGAGCAAAAGGACAAGTACATTAGAGTGTTTAGTTTGAGAAACAGACGCCTCACAAGTCCTCAACTGGCAGCTTCATTAAATAGTAAATGCAAAACACCTGTCTCAACGTCAACAGTGAAGAGGCGACTCCGGGATTCTGGCCTTCTAGGCAGCATGTTAAACTTGGATTAGCTAACACAACGTGCTATTGGAACACAGGAGTGATGGTTGCTGATAATGGGCCTCTGTACGCCTATGTAGATATTCCAGTCATTTACAACATTAACAATGTCTACACTGTATTTCTGATCAATTTGATGTTAAAGCTTGCTCCTTTACCCTCCTTCTGGAGCTCCAGTAGTTTCCACAACTAAGTCAAATGTCTTCCACACATCTGACTTCCCCTTTCCCTCCTGAACAACCAGCAAACATTTGCGCGTTTCGAGTTTATTTTTCATGTCTTCGGTATCCATTTTGCTGTCACGTACTGTGCTTGGAGTTTGTTATAACCAACTTATTGATGTGATTATGATATGCTATAGGTCAGGCCCTATTCAGCATGGGCAGCTCAATAAACACTTGCTGTGCTGTGGTGCCTTTTCATGGCAGTAGGGAGGAGAGAGAGACAACATAGACCAGTCACACGGGCACTCGCTGTCATTTTTTTTTTAACACAGTCATTTGTGTGTCTTAATTATTTAATCAAACTTCAACACTTGAAGCATCAGACAAGCTCAGTGTATATGTAGTTCATTTTATTCAAACACATAGGGTGTGTCTGTCTATATATGGAAAAATCTTGTTTTGTGGTCGGGGACAGCCCTAGCATACACTATACATACAAAAGCATGTGGACACCCCTTCAAATTAGTGGATTCAGCTATTTCAGCCACACCCGTTGCTGACAGGTGTATAACATTTAACAGACAGCCATGCAATCTCCATAGACAAACGTTGGCAGAAGAATGGCCTTACTGAAGAGCTCAGTGACTTTCAACGTGGCCCCGTCATAGGACACCACCTTTCCAACAAGTCAGTTTGTCAAATTTATGCCCTGCTAGAGTTGGCCCGGTCAACTGTAAGTGCTGTTATTGTGAAGTGGAAACTTCTAGGACCAACAACGGAACAGCTGTGAAGTGGTAGGCCACACAAGCTCACAGAACGGGACCATCGAGTGCTGAAGCGCGTAGCGCATACAAATCGTCTGTCCTCTGTTGCAACCCTCACCACCAAGTCCCAAACTGCCTCTGGAAGAAACATCAGCAAAATAACTTTTCGTTGGGAGCTTCATAAAATGGGTTTCCATGGCTGAGCAGCACATAGAAGCCTAAGATCACCATGCACAATGCCAAGCGTCGGTTGGAGTGGTGTAAAGCTTAACGCTATTGGACTGGAGTGATGAATCACGCTTCACCATCTGGCAGTCCAACGAATCTGGGCTCCCTTGGCCTCAACACAGCTCCCATGGCCTCAACCCTCAACAGCATATCTTCACTAGCAGTCAGTCCACAACCCATAAAAGATTCTAGGAAAGGTACGGGTGAGTTGTTTAATACTAGGTTCAGGGATATATAATGGAGAGGCTCTTCTCTGGGTACATGAGAGGGGGAGCCTTAGGGTAGTTATGGTGTTAAGAATGAATAAACATTCAGGAGAGAAGACCAGACTGGAATGCCACACTTTAACCTGTTGCCTTGAACGCAGCTCCCTAGCAACTTATCAAGCATCAGCTGCAACTCATTGCTAATCAGACTCCTCTCTGTTCCGCAGTGCATGTCGTGTGGTGTTACTAGCCTTTTGAAGTCTTGCATTGCTCCTTCTCTACCTTCTATCTAGTATATTTTAGGTTCTTCCAAGGATCTCCTAGGAGTGATTGCCATCACCACAGCAGCCTATCTACCAAGGCCTGGCGATGATGTCCTGAGACTGAACAGAGTCCACCCCCTGGATCCTTCATCTGGTCCATTCTCATTCACCTCCTGAATCCTAATTCTAACATCCATTCCACTTCCTCAATAAATATTTTTAACCCATTTTAATGCCTGGTACTTAAACTTGTGAAAGTGTGTGTGTGTGTGTGTGTGTGTGTGTGTGTGTGTGTGTGTGTGTGTGTGTGTGTGTGTGTGTGTGTGTGGTTTAGTGGTGAGCAGGATGCTATACTGAGAGAATTCCTTCAGGGCCCTGGACTCAGCTCAGTTCTGTTTAGCTGGGCTGGCCATTGTACTGCCAACCCGGATCAGTGTCATCTGTCACAGCCCAGTAACCACAGACTCACAGACAGACGCACGCATGCACAAATACACCACGTACCACATGCAAGCATGCATGTATGTACGCAAACCCGCACACATTCAGACAAGCATGCACGGAAACAGGATCAAATGAGTCATCTACTGCTGGAATGAAGGACTCGGGGTTCTGATCCCATGCTGTCCTCCTGACCCTATTTGTAGTGTACTGTACACTCAGATCAGCAGCATCAGAAACCACTAGAGGACACAAATGCAATCACACACACACCAACCTTTTGTGGAGATCTGGACGTTGGGACAGGGGACTGCGACCTCACGGTCTTCCCTGAAGAGCCTGTTAACAGTCAACCAGAGAGAAACAGAGAAAGAAAGAAAAGATGTTTAACTCCTGCCACCATTTTGGACCAGTCGACTTGATGACACTGGAGAGAGTCCTCCACAGCTGAGGACTTCAGTAGGTTTGGGCATCTATGAATCAAATAATCGCACAGCCGCGAGTCCTTAGCCAGCACTAAGCTGTTTATACATCCAACAGCTGCTCTTTGGAGGGCAAAACACTCAATTCAACGCAACAACAGGGGGAAAAAGTCAGCTCTAGTGAATCACAAAATAAATATATAACTAAAAAAATATAATAACATAAGTCTAAGTTTACTGGAAGTGTCAGGCTCAGGGCTTGAAAAGTGGGAGTTTGGGAGTTATGTGCACTGCATGTGTGTATGTGTGTGTGTGTGTATGTGTGCACTGTGTGTGTATGTTCGTGTGTGTGTGTGTGTGTGTGTGTGTATGTGTGCACTGCATGTGTGTGTTTGCGTGTGTGTAGGCTTGCTGTTTGGGGATTTAATGAGCCCCTGAAGCACTATAGAGATTAAAGTGGATGGAGATGGTATGAGAAGGCTCATCTATACAATCTTATAGTATAGTTGAGTCTAACTGGTTATAGTTATTATATATAGTTTGGATTATAGAGTAGCAGGCGGCATAGCAGAGGAAAAATATGCCCTCTAGTCTGGTTTTCCCCTCAGATAAAAGACATTCATGAAGTATTCACAGCTGTATGACGTGAGCTTGACTATCGGGATTCAACTGCAATCATCAAAGTCAATCATATAGATTGTTTTATGATTTTCCTCCTGGACCAAAGCTTGTCAGACAATTATTGTTCATCATAAAATAAAATTACAGTTTTATTTTTTTATTTAACCTTTATTTAACTAGGCAAGTCAGTTATTTACAATAAGTAGAAGGAATAAATAGCTTGGGTACTGGACTATTTGTGTACTCAACAGTGCTAGATGGTTGCCTTTGACAGGATAATAACAAGTTGGCTAGAGCACAAACAGACAGGCACCCAGGCTAGAATACAGAACATTATTATACAGTATGTATACATCATGTGAAGAAGAGGTTATTTTTAGAAGCAGAGAGTTGACAGCGTAACAACGAGCCCTGTAAAGAGAGCAGCTGAGTTTATAGCAGAGAGTTGACAGCGTAACAACGAGCCCTGTAAAGAGAGCAGCTGAGTTTATAGCAGAGAGTTGACAGCGTGACAACGAGCCCTGTAAAGAGAGCAGCTGAGTTTATAGCAGAGAGTTGACAGCGTGACAACGAGCCCTGTAAGAGAGCAGGTGGAAGCACCAGGTGTCAAAATATGGGGGAAAGGATTAGTGCCATTACTCATTGGTCGAGTGTTCTGATTGGTTTACCTGAGTATGGTGGCCTAGGAGGAACAGGGGGACAGAGCAACTTTCCCACAGTGTCAGAGAACTGTGTGTTGTTCACCTCTTTTACACTGTCTAGACTCCAGCTACTGAAGGTGGCTCTCACTATGTTGGTGTACAAACATATAGACAGACATGCATCAATCACTGCTCATTGGGTTTACAACACAACACAACATATCACAACACATCAGACGATGTAGACTAGAATCTAGATCTGTATTAGAATGTAATCATAGTGAATAACAGGACATTTGATAACATTAGAGGTAGGGATTTGTATCTGTTGTTGTAACTGATGATTTATGACAGAGTTACTACATTTCAAGATTTTCTTAGCCTAAATATAAAGCATGGTCAGATGGAGATTTGACAGACTGTACCTTTACATTAGTGGGGGTGGCAGATAGCCTAGCAGTTAAGAGCGTTGGGCCAGTGACCGAAAGGTCGCTAGTTTGAATTCCCGAGCCGACAAGGTGAAAAATCAGTGAATGTGCCCTTGAGCAAGGGTGTATGCCCTTGAATGGCAGACCTTCGGTATCACACTCTCAGAGAGAGTGTGATATGCAAAAAACACATTTCCAATTAATACACACTTATGTGTGAAATAGGACAAACACAAGCACCCACCAAATGGTGAATTATTATTATTAACAATCGCCCACGCCTCAATCTTCTTATGTACTGAATATCATGCAACTGCCAAGTTCTAGTCTATCTTCAACCCTCGCTGTGCTGTTTAGAATGCAGTGAGAGAAATCCCACTGTAAATAACACTTCCCTGTTCTCTCCTGGTAATACGAAGGTGCTCTTTCTGTGTTCAGTTCATTCTTCCACAAACTGGTGTTAAAGAGCAGGTTTGCCTGGTTTGCGCATTTCCACTTGAGCTGAATGAATACACCTTAAAGTGGCACCGACATGATTTCTTTTTACAGGTATATTAATTTTCCACATATTTTTTATATTTTCTATAAAATACTAATTTCATGAGTTAATTTTCCCTGAACCCTGAAGTTCACAGAAAGCAATCAAACTGCTGAGATTTTTTAATTACACAAGGGCCCTTCCAAACTAGATTTGAAATGCCGCCCCACTGGAATATGTAAAAATATAAATCGCTTATATATCAAACAAAATATACAAAACAGGCATCTGTGGATAAAAAACTGACACACATATGCATTTATACATATGGATAACCTTCCGAAAAGGTGTTCCCTTGGGGAATAAACGTGTTTTCACACGTTCTGATATTAATAAATAAAAAGCATCAATTTAAGGTGTGTCCCCCAAATGGAACCCTATTCCCTATAAAGTGCTCTACTTTCGACCAGAGCCCCATGGGCCTTGGTCAAAAGTAGTGCACTATATAAGGAATAGCGTGCCATTTGGGATTCCTCGCATGTCTGTTGTTGACTGTGAATACTGATGGAGCTGAGAAGGAATAGACCTCATGGGGAGAGGCTGTCATTGAAGCAGATGTCTCCTCTCCAGACATAGTCTGTCACACTCTCACCGGTCAGTCTGTCAACTACACTCATGTCCGGACAGATGACCACAGCTATGATCTATTTGACTGACTGGAGGATGAGAAGCGACTGTTTAGCAGCACGCTAGTGTCTTGGTACGACACATAGCCAAGGATACTTTGGTGATATAATGATTTTGGGCTTATATACTCATTTACTGTAAAGAGAGATAGAGACAATGACTGAGTTGACAAACAAGACAATGAGACATGTTTTACCTTTGTCTGGTGCAGAAAGGTTAGGATCACTTCGGGGTAGTGTGGTGTCACCTATTTGATGAGGGGTCGCCCTCTAGAAAAAGCAAACAAGACAGCAGAATACTGAAGCTACAATATCCATAAAGGAGAGTAAGATATTTTGACTTATGTGGAGTTCAGGTTTACAACCTTAACTTAGAGAAATCCATACTATGAGTGACATTTCATGCTTGCTGAAGAGCTCTTTTGGTTCAAACTGCAGAGATCTTAATTAAGGTATTATAACTGTACTTGTCTGAGTATTGATTTGTTTGTGTGTGTTCACCTGTGCAGGGTCTAGGGGATTGGGGTAGATGGCACTGACGGGTCTCTCCCTGGAAGAGAGGCAGGAGTTCTCTCTGGAATGCTTGTGTTTGTCCTGCAGCTGGGGAGAACCTGGAGGGAGAGGTGAAGAGAGAGGAGAGATGTAGATGTAGATATGATTGACGACAGCTAGTCTTCCTGGGGTCCAACACATAACGAAAAATACTTTAAAATGTACATACATTTTAAAACATTAAAGACATTACAGTCTTACATACATACATACAGTACCAGTCAAAAGTTTAGACACACCTACTCATTCAAGGGTTTTTCTTTATTTTTACTATTTTATACATTGTAGAATAATAGTGGAGACATCAAAACTATGGAATCATGTAACCAAAAAAGTGTTAAACAAAACAAAATATATTTTATATTTGAGATTCTTCAAAGTAGCCACCCTTTGCACACTCTTGGCATTCTCTTAACCAGCTTCACCTGGAATGCTTTTCCAACAGTCTTGAAGGAGTACCCACATGCTGAGCACTTGTTGGCTGCTTTTCCTTTACTCTGCGGTCCAACTCATCATGAACCATCTCAATTGGGTTGAGATCAGGTTTCTTTGCAGCAATTTGACCATGAAGGCCTGATTCACATTGTCTCCTCTGAACAGTTGATGTTGAGATGTGTCTGTTACTTGAACTCTGAGAAGCATTTATTTGGGCTGAAATCTGAGGTGCAGTTAACTCTAATGAACTTATCCTCTGCAGCAGAGGTAACTCTGGGTCTTCCTTTCCTGTGGCAGTCCTCATGAGAGCAAGTTTCGTCATAGCGCTTGATGGTTTTTGCGACTGCACTTGAAGAAACTTTCAAAGTTCTTGACATTTTCCGCATTGACTGAACTTCATGTCTTAAAGTAATGATTGTTTCTCTTTGCTTATTTTAGGTGTTCTTGACATAATATGGACTTGGTATTTTACCAAATAAGGCTATCTTCTGTAGCCCTAATGTCACAACACAACTGATTGGCTCAAACGCATTAAGAAGGAAAGAAAACCACAAATTAACTTTTAACAAGGCACACCTGTTAATTGAAATGCATTCCAGGTGACTACCTCATGAAGCTGGTTGAGAGAATGACAAGAGTGTGCAAAGCAGTCATCAAGGCAAAGGGTGGCTACTTTGAAGAATCTCAATTATAAAATATATTTTGATTTGTTTAACACTTTTTTGGTTACTACATGATTCCATATGTGTTAATTCATAGTTTTGATGTATTCACTATTATTCCACAATGTAGCAAATAATAAAAATAAAGAAAACCCTGGAATGAGTAGGTGTGTCCAAAATTTTGACTGGTACTGTACATTACTACATATTATAGAACGACCAATAATCGTCTGAGCCGATATACGGGGCCGATGTTGGCCTTTTCTAGTCTATCGGCTATCGACCCTTCTCTATCGGCTTTTCTGATAGTCCCTCTACATAGCAAAGCTGCTGCTATGACAGCCGCCATTCACTGCCTGAGCCACGAGCACTGCACAATGCCGAAGCAAATCAGCAGCAGCAAGCTAGCTCATTCTCCAACAGAAAGTTGCAGTATTGGGAAATGGATGAATTGACACCAAATTCAAAATGACCAAAATCAAACTCCTGTTGCAAATATTAGTTTAGTTAATTCACTAATAATTAGGCTAGTGTTGATGTGCCCGGACACGCATGCAATAGGCAAGTTAGCTAAGCAGATAGCTATGTGACCTGTTAGCAAAGATTACAATAACTAACCCTTTCAGCTGTGGTGTTAGCTAGCTAGCTATATTAGCTACTATGCTAGTTAGCTGGCTAGATAAACATGGTGCTAAGATATCAGATAGGAGCAAATGGCAGAGAGGAAGAGTGAGGCTCAACTCGTGGAATATCTCCCTCCCTCCAGCAGGTGGCATTTTATTTGTTGTTTTGCCCACCAAGCAAGGAAGCTTTTGTATGGAGGAATGTGGTCAACAACAAAAATGTATGGCTTTTTTGCTATGTAAGGTTTATTTGATCTAATATATGTTTTGTAATGCTTAAGTTGTTGCGAGTGTACTGATATATGTAGGATAGATGACATCCTGGCAACAACTTCATACAGTATCTGAGATATCGTGCGATGGCTATGCATATTCATGGCATGAGGCTAGTAAGCATAGCATCTCTCTCCATTGAATACACGTGGTTGATGTCATCAACACTCATTGAATATTCAAAAAAAGATGACAATAATGAGATGTATCCACCAATCCAAAGAAAGGATAGGCAGGAGTTACATTCCACCGTGCCGCTATGTGGACAATGATTGTAAGGGCGGAGTGACATGTATCTTGTCAGTATATCCATAATCTTTGCTAATAGCCGATGTAGCTAGCTAACATTAGCTGGTTATCATTTTGAACATGTACCATTTTCAGCAACTAGCCATCTGACTTGCGGTGTAACGTTAGTTATTTATTGGTGTGCTAATCTGACCAGCGATAATCGCAAACTGTCGGATTAATAGTCGATTGTCGTAATAGGAAAAGGAGGAAGTGTTTTAAAATGCCTAATGGACAGACTTGAGTCAGACATATCATGCATCATCGTTTCATCTTTTTTCCTACCCTCACTCTCCTTGTTAGATATTATGCACATTTATGGCTTGGTAGCAAATTACATTGCCATTGAGCTAGTTCTCATTGTATCAGTAAACAGCTCTAAGTGATATGAGTGACGGAGAGAGATGCAAGGAGATGTGAAAAGGAGGTGAGTTACAGCCTCGCTCTATCCAATCGTAGCAGTAGGAAGTTACAATATACATATGCTTTAACTAGGTTAACTAGATCAGATAGGGGAGAGGCGTTATGTTATTTGTTTTATTGGCGAGAGAGAGACAGAGAGAGAGACAGAGTGAGGAAGAGGAGGGGGAGTGTGAGAATAGGTGTTAAACCAATGATGACACAAAAAAAACACAAGTGCAAAAGGTGGTCTTGTTAGACAAGCGATACACACAAATAAACGAGCATAGAAGCTGGCAGTCAACAACCATCGACCAACCAACAGCTCCCTGTTCCACATCCTCCGCCCTGGCTGTTTCCACCTCACTAACCTCAGCACATAAAAGAGCTGCCCTGCTGGGCTGGCTGTCAGATTGTGGTGGCGCCAGACACTCATTCCAGGGATAATGTGTACACAGACGACGCATGCACACGTGCGGGGCAGCAGGTAGCCTAGTGGTTAGAGCGTTGGACAAGTAACCGAAAGGTTGCAAGATCGAATCCCCGAGCTGACAAGGTGAAAAGCTGTCGTTCTGCCTCTGAACAAGGCCGTTAACCCACTGTTCCTAGGCTGTCATTGAAAATAAGAATTTGTTCATAACTGACTTGCCTAGTTAAATAAACACCTTACAGGCAGTAGTGACTACAGCTCTTCACTGGCTGCCCATAGATCCTTTTCCATTATACGGCAATTAGCTTTAGAACGGACATCATTCGGGAAGAAGATTACCATCTTACAGGCAGTTCAGTTTGCTGTACTTCTCTAAACACTTTATGGTCCTGACAGTGGCTTTATAGGGGTCCTTCTGGTTGCACAGGAGCTGCCAAGGGGAGTGTATAGGCATCCATAAATGTCTCCATATATTCTTATGTTTATGATCTGCAGGCAGAAACACATGAGTGTCTGAGCGAGGGGAGATAAGAGGCTGGAGGAGCAATTAGAATCCTCTAAAGAACCTCCTAACCTGGCTGGCTGTGGTACCAAGCTTCTTATAGGGCTTAGAAACATTCTCTATGATTCACAGGTGTAATCAGCAACGCACCCTCTCAAGATGTGATTTGTATCTCCATTGCATCTCTCTCTCCTTCTCCCATGTCTGCATTAATGCATACATTTTTCAATCCAACAGTGCTTTTGTTTTTACCAATCTAACTACATAACGACAAAATGGTAATCATTTTATTTCTCTCCTTCTTGCTCTTTCTTTCTGTCTACTTTCATCTATTTTGTTGTTTGGTTTATTTGGATAGGGACAAGTACAAACACATTGAACAAACAATCGTCCGATGGGTGGTTCTATGTTACGCAGATGTTCAACAACCGTCCCTAGAATGGCTTTTATGGAAAACAAAAGGAAAGAAAGTCATGCATAATCAATTAAAATCACATTGAATCACATATCAGTACATTATCACAATTACATGCACAAAGCAAATGTCATATTGCGGTAGCAGAATTTGGAGTATGAGCCAAACCAGCTTATGGCTTTGTCTGAGAAATTGAACTTGTGGAGTTTGGAAATCAGTACACTGTGATGAACTATGTCAAATGACTTTTTCATGTCATGGAAGACCGCTCCGACCACATTTCCCTCATCCAGTGATTTCTTGATGTCCTCCAGTAGGACACCGTTTTCTGTTTCAGTGAAGTATTTTGGTCTGAATACAGATTGTTCCGAGTGCAAGTACTGATACTATTTCAGATATCATATGAGCTGTGAGAGAGAGAGGATATTTTCTCCCAATGTTTTTCTTTCAGTCATATTTATTTTCAGTTTTGCAGAAGAAAATTTCCTGTATGTCTGCAAAGTCCTCGCAGTGTAAAAGGAAATGCAGCTCTGTCTCGACCTCTCTTTGAGGGCAGAGTGTGCACAGCCTGTCCTCTCTGGGTAGCCAGATCTGCCTGTGACAGCCGGTCTCTATGGCCAGGCTGTGTTCATTGAGTCTGTGTTTTTCTCCGTCACGGTGGCCAGATAGTTTGCCACCAAGCACTGTGTTGAAGGCCAAAAAGAATTCAAGTGTGTTTTGGGTTATTGTGGTGTCTTTCCAATAGGTGATATATTATTATTTTATCTTTGTTCCTCATTGGGTTCATCCCCCCACCGCTCTCTCTCTCTCACTTTCTTTCTCTCTCCCTCTCTTACTCCATCTCTCTTTCTCTCTGCTAGTCTTACCTCTGGCGCTGGACGGAGCAGAACTGGTCACGTTGGGAGAGGCAGAATGATTGGAGCTGAGGCTTGAGGTAGATGGGCTGGGCTGTAGGGACAAACAACTACATCAACAACATCACTGACAAGTTAAGAATTATAGACAGCCAGGATCGTGTGGGGGAGTGGAATTATCCAAATCTAGTTTAGATCAGTGCCTTTCTCAAGTGAGCTTTTGCCCACACAAAAAAAAAGGAATTCACTCGGAAAATTGAGGTTGCGGGTAAATTCAATTGGAATTGTACCTGCATGTTGAAGACTTCGTCAGAGCTCTCCGACTGCCCTGTGATGTTGCTCACTTCATTGGAGGCCTGAGATGACAGCGATGACGACGAGTAGCGGTTGACAGCCGGGTAAGTGAGGGGACTGATCACAAACATAACACACACATTGAGAGAGAGAAATAGAGAGAGAGAAAGAGAGAGAAAGAATTAGAGAGAGAAAGAGAGAGAAAGAGAGAGAAATAAACAGAGAGAGAAAAAGAAAAAGAGAGAGAGAGAGAGAGAGAGAGAGAGAGAGAGAGAGAGAGAGAGAGAGAGAGAGAGAGAGAGAGAGAAAATAGTGAGTTTCTTTCAGAAGGTGGTTGAGCATTCATCTGACATAATACCATATCGTTCTGATAAAAAAGCACAATATTTGGGTTTAAAAAAAAAAAATTAGCAAGCTGTTCGATTTAAGAGGACAGTAAAAATTCAATGAGAGAAATGCCAGTGACAGATTGAGGTTGGATGTGCGTGTGTATATATCCTCTCTGGGCTGTGTATGTCTATGCCTCATTACGCTCGAGAAGAGGTAGGATGAAGGTAGGATGTCACAGGTAGAGAATGGCAGGGTCACTGAGCACACACACACAATTTGTCCACCAGCCTGGCAGCACACACACAGAGAGCTCACTGCAGGTGCCAGTCTGCCCACCTACTCCCATATGGTGCCATACCAGGAAGTGAGATAGAGGGGGGAGGATGTAGACAGAAAGGGAAAAGAGAAGTGAAGATGGAGAGGGAGTGAAAAGAGGAAGAGACAGAAGAAGAAAAGGGAGAAGGCGAGAGGAAGAGGGGAAAATAGATAAAGCGAGACGAGGACAGTGTTTCTCACCTGCGTCTGGCCACCACGCGAGCGCCATCTGGGCTGATGATGTTGGGGACTGAGTTCCTGCATGAACTACGCGGGCTGCCGTTGGTGAAGTGCACGGGGCTGGCGCGCACATACGCTGGAAACTCCTGGGGTGGGGATTAGAGAGAAGGGCAAACGGAAGGAGAGAGAGAAAGAGGGAGGAGAAACCTGTGATTAGCATATTGTTTATGCTAGCATGAGTTATGGTTGTGCTAATGCAGGCTTGATGAAGGTTCATCTGAGGATTAGAGATTGTGCTCCTGTTGAGTGGCCTTCACTAACCTGGATCCCCAGACTAGACTTCATCACATGGAACTGGTCCACCAGCTTCTTGTGTAGAGGTCTCATGTCCTGAGGAACAAACTTCTCATGGACAGCCAGGCCATACTCCAGGATGTGAGCCTGGAGGAGAGAGTCGGAGACGGTGCATTTTGTTTGTTAACGTTAATCTCTTCTAGATTAAATATCATCACAAAAGCTAAGCAGTTCTCCTAATAAAGTAGGGCCTGACCTGTTCGAACATGAGTTCCCTTAGTCGTCCAATCTTCTCCCCGTCCTCAGGGTGATTCACGATGTAGTCTTTCACAAAGAACGCCTACGTGAACACAATTCATTGTATGTTTTGAATTTGTTTGATTTCATCAGTTTACTTCATTGCGTCACCATGTTTCCCCCCTGTATGCATGTCTATATCTATCTGTCTGTCTCTCTCTCTATATGTCTTTTTGTGGGCAAAAGACAAAAATGAAGAAATAATATTTATAATGTAAACATGCTTTGCATAATTATGAGTGGGTCTGTTGCATTATTCCCTGCTGTTGATATTACAACCCTTGAGATGAGTGCAGATTAGAGTCAAAGCTTTTAATCTGCATCACAATAAAAACATATATATAAAAAAAAAACATCAGAAAATAAATGAACAACAACAACTCAAAATCTCTTTTAGAATCTTCAGTGGAAAGAGAGCAAAGGGGGAAGAGTCGCCACAAAGGAGAAAGCAGGGTTTGGTCTCCCTCACAAGGACTTTGTGGCAGGCTATCTCCAAAGAGACAGAGAGAGATATGGGAGAGGGGGAGGGAGGAGGGACTCAAAAGACTCAAAGGGGAGAGGAGCTCACTGCTTACGTCAAAGTCCCCTCCCAAACAGGCATGGTCCTATCTGTGTCTACCATCTGAGCGTGAGAGGCAACCTCTACCATGACGCTAGCTAAACAATAACACACACAATTACCACCATGAGAACATTGTAACAGCGCTAGCTTGGCTACAGTAGCTGGCTCATCTCCCGATCGTTATCCCCAACACAAAAGACAGCTTTACGACCCCTGCTGTGACGTTGTGAACGCCACGGTCGCTTTGACCGAAATAACTGGCGTGAAAGATAGTCCAAAGCCACAGAAAAAGGGACTTATTCCGTCTTAGTGAACTATAGCGCGGCTGTATGAATAAAACGGCCTGAAATCCATAGCCGAGGGTGGAAAAATAACCAATATTTGCATCAAATTATACTTTTCTCGGGGTGCTGGTTGGACTTGAGATTGGAGGAGAAACGCCAAGTGTCAAGTGACATTGTGAATCATTATAAAACCTCAATTAAAGATGAAATGCTGGCAATAAATAGATATTAAATCAGGCTGGATTCTCCTTCAGGGCTGGGACTATAACCATGAGCAATAAATGGAAATATGAATGCTGATATCTGCTTCATTTATGGCTGAACAAATTGGCATAAAAGTCAATTGCGTTATCCTAATAAAGGAACTGATTAATGGTGTATTGTGTGTAATATTCCTCAAGACAACTCCATACATTAACATCAGGGAGAATTAGGCATACAAAATGTGTACGTATTACGTTCTCATTGTCTTTATGGACAGTATATATCATCATTATATCCCTCTATGGTACACACTTTAAATTAGAAATATGTTTATAAAATGTATGCATTGTATATCATGATATATACATGAAACCTACTGGATCTAAACAGTCACATCATGACGTCTATAGAGTCAGCAGCATTGTATATCATCATATCCTTCATACCATGAGCTTCATACAAAGCTTTGGAAGATCAAGCAGCAACATGTGGGCGTTGTGCAACACAACCGTAGCTAGCCTAGCTATTCGCTCCCAGGTCAAACTCATTTCCTATAGCATCCTCATCTCTAGCATCATCTCATCATCTCCGCCACCAGTTTAATAGAGGTGAGAGGTAGTGGCGGTCATGAGGAGAGCAGACCCCTGCTAACTTGGCCCTCTTAAGCCTTCGCTGCAAACTCAACGCGGCTAGCTGTAGTGATAATGTGAAGTTGCTATGCAACCGAGAGCCACTGTACAGTACACACAGTTAGCTGGCTGACGCCGGAGGTCTCCTTGAAAAGGAGTGATTCTAGCTCGGACGCTATAGCACTACGTTATGGATTTGGAAAGAAAAGAAAGGGTTAATTTAACTCTTAATTTACAGAGTACAGAGATTCAGGACTTTAACTACTGTATGTATTTTTTAAGTATTTATTTCAATGTAATGTGTGATTAATATGCCCTTGAATGTGTCTGAAGGAACTCCTTCTCCTGTCTGTCTGTCGCTGTCTCTCTCTGTCTGTCGCTGCCTGTCTCTGTCTGTCGCTGCCTGTCTCTGTCTGTCGCTGCCTGTCTCTGTCTGTCGCTGCCTGTCTCTGTCTGTCGCTCTGTGTCGCTGTGTGTCCGTCTGTAAGTCTGTCTGTTTCTGTCTGCCTCTCTGTCTCCGTCTGTCTCTCCGTCTCCATCTGTCTGTATCGGCCTATCTGCCTGTCTATTGCTATCTGTCTGTCTGTTGCTATCTGTCGGTCGCTGTATGTCAGTCTGTTGCTATCTGTCTGTCGCTGTATGTCAGTCTGTTGCTATCTGTCTGTCGCTGTATGTCAGTCTTTTGCCCTCTAGTGGTGTGGGGGCTGTGCTTCGGCAGAGTGGGTGGGGTTATATCCTGGTATCGTCAGACGGGGCCACAGTGTCTCCCTACCCCTTCTGTCTCAGCCCCCAGTATTTATGCTGCAGTAGTTTATGTGTCGGGGGGCTAGGGTCCGTCTGTTATATCTGGAGTATTTCTTCTCTTATCTGGTGTCCTGTGTGAATTTAAGTATGCTCTCTCTAATTATCTCTCTCTCTCTTTCTTTTTTTCTCTCTCTCTCTCTCTCGGAGGACCTGAGCATTAAGACCATTCCTCAAGGCCTACCTGGCCTGATGACTCCTTGATGTCCCGAGTCCACCTGGCCGTGCTGCTTCTCCAGTTTCAACTGTTCTGCCTGTTTTATGAACATTTTAAAATCTTGTCCATGTTCTGTTATAATCTGCACCCGGCACAGCCAGAAGAGGACTGGCCACCCCTCACAGCCTGGTTCCTCTCTAGGTGTCTTCCTAGGTTTTGGCCTTTCTAGGGAGTTTTTCCTAGCCACCGTGCTTTTACACCTGCATTGCTTGCTGTTTGGGGTTTTAGGCTGGGTTTCTGTACAGCACTCTGTGACATCAGCTGATGTAAGAAGGGCTTTATAAATAAATATGATTTGCTATCTGTCTGCCGCCGTCTGTCTGTCTGTCGATGCCGGGATGTCTGTTGCTGTATGTCTGTTGCTGCCTGTTGCTGTATGTCTGTTGCTGCCTGTTGCTGTCTGCCTGACAGTCTGTATATGCATGGCTGTCTGTATCTGTCTGTCTGTCTGTCTGTGCCTCTGCCTGTCTGCCTCTGCCTGTCTGCCTCTGCCTCTGTCTGTCTGTCTGTCTCTGCCTCTGTCTGTCTGTCTGTCTCTGCCTCTGTCTCTGTCTGTCTGTCTCTGCCTCTGTCTGTCTGTCTCTGCCTCTGTCTGTCTGTCTCTGCCTCTGTCTGTCTGTGCCTCTGTCTGTCTGTCTGTCTGTCTGTCTGTCTCTGCCTCTGCCTCTGTCTGTCTGTCTCTGCCTCTGTCTGTCTCTGCCTCTGCCTGTCTGCCTCTGTCTGTCAGTCTCTGCCTCTGTCTGTCTGTCGGTCTCTCTCTCTGTCTGTCTGTCTTTGTCTCTGTCTCTGTCTGTCTCCGTCTGTCAGTCTCCGTCTGTCAGTCTCTGTCTGTCAGTCTCTGTCTGTCAGTCTCTGTCTGTCAGTCTCTGTCTATCTTTGTATGTATCCATCTGTCTGTTGCTGTCTGTCTCTGTCTGTCTGTTGCTGTCTGGCTCTGTCAGCCTGTCTGTTCCTGTCTGTCTCTGTCAGTCTGTGTCAATATGTCACTGTCTGTAAGCCAGTGACATCATCATTGCCCTCTGACCTCTTGGTAGCGTGCGAGCCCCCCGTTGACGGCGGCGTCGATGACCCCGTTGAGGCACATGGTGAGGGGGTTGATGTTCTGCATCTGTCTGCTCTGGCACTGGGCGATCAGCGTCCGCAACTGCAGGTTCTTGTTCTCAATCACCTCGATGGCATTCTCCAACGGGCTCACTTCCACCTAGAGGAGGAAAACACAGGGTGATAAGGTATTAGTATATATACAGACATATGCATACCTCTATGAAGAGATACAACACACACAAAACACACACACACAGACAGAATATGTATAAGTAGAGACAAGACACACAAAATAAGGCAGGCCACAAACACAATGTTTTTTCTCACACAAAAACTCTCAAACACACACAAAAACAAAATAGTGATTCACCGATATTACATTTTTGGATGATACTGATATTTTCCTTGCCCAAAAAAACGATACCGATAACCGATATTACAATTTTTAGTGGCCTTTTAAGCATTCTAGTACAGTTAAATAGTTGACATTTGACATGTCAAATAAGCTTGCTGACCAATCAGGACCTGAATATGACTGCATGTCACATAATAATTTAACGCGTTCATAATTTTTTTACGTAATTATTACACATTGATTACACCATCACTCGTATTTCATGTGTGACAACAATTCATCGATACGTATGCTATGATGCTGGTTAAGTTGTCACGCGCACCTACAGTGCTGGTCATTAAAAAAAAGCCTGCTCATGGATGCAAACAATGTTCTTCCCCAAAAACATTGCAAAACGGCATAATCTGTTTCAGTAGCTATAGTTAGCTAGCTAGCTAACTATATAGCTATGTGTCATCTAAAATAACCCTAATTTATAAGACCGTTATTATTTGATTAGTGGTCAGACCCATCTATGTGAAGCTAGCCACAATAAGGATTAGCCACAATAGTGGACTTTGCAGTTAGCCTTCAAAATAAAAGTATGGCAAAATTCTACTATTTGTATTCATTTGCATCACTGCCAATGACATACTTTTATTTTGAAGGCAAACCGCAAATTCCACTATTGTGCCTAATCCTTATTGTGGCTAGCTTCACAACACATAACCCGGTCCGGTGAAGCCTCACTAGCCAGATGAAGCTAGCTGGCTGCTTATAACGTTAGTTTTGGGCAACAGGGTTAAGTAGCTGGCTAGCTATTTATTTTCATGAACTGAAGTTCAATTTCAATAGGCGAACAACAAGTGGCAACCTAGCTAATACTTATTCACAAGGATTCCTAAATCATTGCTAAGAATAATGAAAATGACTGCAGTTTTTACTGGTCATTGTTTTCAGGCTGGTTGTATTGGTGCTAGCTAGGTACCAAGCTAAAGCTAGCTACCAAAGAAGTTGTGGTCGAACAAATTATGCTTTATTACCAACGCGGTATTGTAAGCACATCGTTCATGGCCGGTGTTTGCTTGTTTGCTGACTTTTTTGTACAGCTTTGAAAGAGCTACTGCATCTTTTTTGACACGCAAAGACCCAAACGGCATTCCATTGTATGTATGTCGTGAAGCTAATAGCAGTGACACTATTACCGTGTAACTCCGGTAGGGCAACATCGTAAAAATAGTGCACTTGGTAGTGTTAACTGGTGCTCGACCAGTCAGGGAAAGCCAACATCACCCACGACAGAGAACCGTTGATTGTCAAGGACAATGAATTTCATTATCTTGGCTTTACTGGATTTTGCCTTTGCATTGTCTCGCTGAAATTTCAAATGACTGCTTGACTTGTTGACTGCTCGATCCACACAGCAGACATTGTGGGCTAGTTTAGGAATGCTGTGTTGCACGTACAGCGCAAAATTTTACATGCGTCATTACGTCATGTACCTTCGTTATATATGCATGTCAGCTTTGGTGTGCACGTCAGCTTTGACATCGGTTTTGCACATCGGGTGTTAAAGGGACATTTCACAATCATTGGAAACACTTATCTTCCCATTTCTTTTTTACTACAAAACATAGAAATGCACAAAGCTCGGTTGGGCTCTCTGCAACGTTAGAACATAGCAGGGTCAGCATTGAGCAATGTGTTGTGAATGGGGTTATATGAGGAGGTTATTGGAGGAGTGTAAGAGACTCACCAGTTCTCTCTTCTCCACCTCGAACCATCTGGAGATTCCTGGCAGGCTCTGGACCAGGGTTAGTGTAGTCCTCTCCACCCACAAGCTCTGAAAACACACACACACACAAGCACACGCATGGACATGTGCAGGCAGGCAGGAAGGCACACACACACTTCATGTTAATGCTGGCACTCTGCAAACACATTCACCCACACATCTGAGTAGCACAGAACATTGCTTTTCTCTCCTGTCAATATATGTTGTGTAGGCACTGGTTTATATAATGTCCAAATAGTACACATACTCATGGATACAGAGTTCTCATAGCAACAGTCTACACTGATCTACAAATAATGCAATGTCACTTAATTAAATGAATTAAAACTTGAGATTCTTATATATTCCAGTAATACCTTTCCTTTAATCCACAAGGAGTTTAGAAACCAAATTGCATTTTCTGTCCATCATTTTACGAGATCATATCAACACAGAACTGATTCATGCTACTTAATATTTCCATATTAAATGTAAAATCTACTTGGCCTGAACAGTTTATCTCAAGCACTAACTAGACCCCAAAAAGACAGCTTGGAAACCTAACCCTCAGGACGATATGATATGATGATGATATCCAATTCATAAACCTGACAAAATGAGGTTAACGAATGGAGATTGAGTGAGCGTGGGTGGGTGGAGTCTGGAGAGACGATATTTAGACTGAGCTCCATGTCTCAGCCTCTCCTAGCCCCGGAGTCTAATTAGTAGGACTATGAATTAAACAACACCTGTATACAGAGATTAAGACCATGAGCCACCCACACAACCACTCAATAAACAAGAGAGTGGAGAGAGGGAGGACGAGAGATTGGGAGAGAGGGAGGGAAAGTGAGTAAGGAGAGGGATGTGAGGTAAACATCAAATGAGGACACTAACAAGTCCAGAAAGCTGAGAAAAGATGACGTGACGAGCAAAACAGATAGGCAAAAAAGAGAGAGAAACAGAAAGGCACAGAGGAGAGTTTTTGTGTGCACAAACACTGCGTGTCTCCCACCTTGAACTCGTTCTCTTTGTCCTTGGTGCCCTTGTGAAACGGCCTGTCGTATCTGAACCTCCAGATGTGGTTGACCTTATAGAAGCTCTTGATGTTGTCAGGCACTCCGTCTCTCTGCAGCACGTCCTGACTCTCTGGGATGGGGCTCACCGCATAGATCTGTAGGTCTGGGCCAGCACGTCAAGGATATGACTGATCGACAAAGATGCCTACAATAGGTCGGGCAAACACACATACACACATGAACGCAAGCATACGCACACACACTTTCCTCGCCCTCCCCCTCTCTTTCCTTGGTTCCACAGGTCTATCCATCCAATTCCTGTGTTAATACACCCTTCCCGCTAATCACATCATGTAGCCATATATCTGAACAGAGGTGTGGACTCGAGTCACATGACTTGGACTCGAGTCAGACTCAAGTCACAAATTTGATTACTTTTTCGACTTTGACTTTAACACCAATGACTCGTGACTTGATACCCTCCCCAACCTGACTAGATACCCTCCCCAACCTGACTTGATACCCTCCCCAAACTGACTGGATACCCTCCCCAAGCTGACTTGATACCCTCCCCAAACTGACTTGATACCCTCCCCAAAATGACTTGATACTCTCCCCAACCTGACTTGATATCCTCCCCAACCTGGCTTGATACCCTCCCCAACCTGACTTGATACCGTCCCCAAACTGACTTGATACCCTCCCCAAACTGACTTGATACCCTCCCCAACCTGACTTGATATCCTCCCCAACCTGGCTTGATACCCTCCCCAAGCTGACTTGATACCCTCCCCAAACTGACTTGATAACCTCCCCAAAACTGACTTGATACCCTCCCCAAAACTGACTTGATACCCTCCCCAAACTGACTTGATACCCTCCCATACCTGACTTGATACCCTCCCCAAACTGACTTGATACCCTCCCCAAACTGACTTGATACCCTCCCCAACCTGACTAGATACCCTCCCCAACCTGACTAGATACCCTCCCCAACCTGACTAGATACCCTCCCCAACCTGACTTGATACCCTCCCCAACCTGACTTGATACCCTCCCCAAACTGACTTGATACCCTCCCCAACCTGACTTGATATCCTCCCCAACCTGACTTGATACTCTCCCATACCTGACTTGATACCCTCCCCAAAACTGACTTGATACCCTCCCCAAACTGACTTGATACCCTCCCATACCTGACTTGATACCCTCCCAAAACTGACTTGATACCCTCCCCAAACTGACTAGATACTCTCCCCAACCTGACTTGATACCCTCCCCAAACTGACTAGATACCCTCCCCAACCTGACTTGATACCCTCCCCAAACTGACTTGATACCCTCCCCAACCTGACTTGATATCCTCCCCAACCTGACTTGATACCCTCCCACACCTGACTTGATACCCTCCCATACCTGACTTGATACCCTCCCCAAAACTGACTTGATACCCTCCCCAAAACTGACTTGATACCCTCCCCAAACTGACTTGATACCCTCCCCAAACTGACTTGATACCCTCCCCAAACTGACTTGATACCCTCCCCAACCTGACTAGATACCCTCCCCAACCTGACTAGATACCCTCCCCAACCTGACTTGATACCCTCCCCAAACTAACTAGATACCCTCCCCAACCTGACTTGATATCCTCCCCAACCTGACTTGATACCCTCCCCAACCTGACTTGATACCCTCCCCAACCTGACTTGATACCCTCCCCAACCTGACTTGATACCCTCCCCAAAACTGACTTGATACCCTCCCCAAAACTGACTTGATACCCTCCCCAAAACTGACTTGATACCCTCCCCAACCTGACTTGATACCCTCCCCAAAACTGACTTAATACCCTCCCAAAACTGACTTGACATCCTCCCCAACCTGACTTGATACCCTCCCCAACCTGACTTGATACCCTCCCCAACCTGACTAGATACCCTCCCCAAACTGACTTGACATCCTCCCCAACCTAACTTGATACCCTCCCCAACCTGACTAGATACCCTCCCCAACCTGACTTGGAACCCTCCCCAACCTGACTAGATACCCTCCCCAAACTGACTTGACATCCTCCCCAACCTGACTTGATACCCTCCCCAACCTGACTTGATACCCTCCCCAACCTGACTTGATACCCTCCCCAACCTGACTTTATACCCTCCCCAACCTGACTTGATACCCTCCCCAACCTGACTAGATACCCTCCCCAACCTGACTTGATATCCTCCCCAAACTGACTTGACATCCTCCCCAACCTGACTAGATACCCTCCCCAACCTGACTTGATACCCTCCCCAAACTGACATGATACCCGCCCCAAAATGACTTGATACCCTCCCCCAACTGACTTGATACCCTCCCCAAACTGACTTGATACCCTCCCCAAACTGACTTGGTACCCTCCCCAAACTGACTTGATACCCTCCCCAACCTGACTAGATACCCTCCCCAACCTGACTTGATACCCTACCCAAACTGACTTGATACCCTCCCCAAACTGACTTGATACCCTCCCCAACCTGACTTGATACCCTCACCAACCTGACTAGATACCCTCCCCAAACTGACTTGACATCCTCCCCAACCTGACTTGACATCCTCCCCAACCTGACTTGACATCCTCCCCAACCTGACTTCATACCCTCCCCAACCTGACTTGATACCCTCCCCAACCTGACTAGATACCCTCCCCAACCTGACTTGATACCCTCCCCAACCTGACTAGATACCCTCCCCAAACTGACTTGACATCCTCCCCAACCTGACTTGATACCCTCCCCAACCTGACTTGATACCCTCCCCAACCTGACTAGATACCCTCCCCAACCTGACTAGATACCCTCCCCAAACTGACTTGACATCCTCCCCAACCTGACTAGATACCCTCCCCAACCTGACTTGATACCCTCCCCAAACTGACTTGATACCTGCCCCAAAATGACTTGATACCCTCCCCAAACTGACTTGATACCCTCCCATACCTGACTTGATACCCTCCCCAAACTGACTTGGTACCCTCCCCAAACTGACTTGATACCCTCCCCAACCTGACTAGATACCCTCCCCAACCTGACTTGATACCCTCCCCAAACTGACTTGATACCCTCCCCAAACTGACTTGATACCCTCCCCAACCTGATTTGATATCCTCCCCAACCTGACTTGATACCCTCCCCAACCTGACTTTATACCCTCCCATACCTGACTTGATACCCTCCCCAAAACTGACTTAATACCCTCCCCAAACTGACTTGATACCCTCCCATACCTGACTTTGATACCCTCCCCAAACTGACTTGATACTCTCCCCAAACTGACTTGATACCCTCCCCAACCTGACTAGATACCCTCCCCAACCTGACTTGATACCCTCCCCAAAACTGACTTGATACCCTCCCCAAACTGACTTGATACCCTCCCATACCTGACTTGATATCCTCCCCAAACTGACTTGATACCCTCCCCAACCTGACTTGATACCCTCCCAAACCTGACTAGATACCCTCCCCAACCTGACTTGATACCCTCCCCAATCTGACTTGATACCCTCCCCAAACTGACTTGATACCCTCCCCAAACTGACTTGATACCCTCCCCAAACTGACTTGATACCCTCCCCAACCTGACTAGATACCCTCCCCAAACTGACTTGACATCCTCCCCAACCTGACTTGACATCCTCCCCAACCTGACTTGATACCCTCCCCAACCTGACTAGATACCCTCCCCAAACTGACTTGATACCCTCCCCAACCTGAGTTGATATCCTCCCCAACCTGACTTGATACCCTCCCCAACCTGACTTGATACCCTCCCCAAAACTGACTTGATACCCTCCACCAAAACTGACTTGATACCCTCCCCAAAACTGACTTGATACCCTCCCCAAACTGACTTGATACCCTCCCCAAACTGACTTGATACCCTCCCCAAACTGACTTGATACCCTCTCAACCTGACTTGATATCCTCCCCAACTTGACTTGATATCCTCCCCAACCTGACTTGATACCCTCCCCAAACTGACTTGATACCCTCCCCAACCTGACTAGATACCCTCCCCAACCTGACTAGATACCCTCCCCAACCTGACTAGATACCCTCCCCAACCTGACTTGATACCCTTCCCAACCTAACTTGATACCCTCCCCAACCTGACTTGACATCCTCCCCAACCTGACTAGATACCTTCCCCAACCTGACTGGATACCATCCCCAAACTGACTTGACATCTTCCCCAACCTTACTTGATATCCTCCCCAACCTGACTTGATACCCTCCCCAACCTGACTTGATACCCTCCCATACCTGACTTGATACGCTCCCCAAAACTGACTTGATACCCTCCCCAAACTGACTTGATACCCTCCCCAACCTGACTAGATACCCTCCCCAACCTGACTAGATACCCTCCCCAACCTGACTAGATACCCTCCCCAACCTGACTTGATACCCTCCCCAAACTGACTAGACACCCTCCCCAACCTGACTAGATACCCTCCCCAACCTGACAAGATACCCTCCCCAACCTGACTAGATACCCTCCCCAACCTGACTTGATACCCTCCCCAACCTGACTTGATACCCTCCCCAACCTGACTTGATATCCTCCCCAACCTGACTTGATACCCTCCCCAAACTGACTTGATACCCTCCCCAAACTGACTTGATACCCTCCCCAAACTGACTTGATACCCTCCCCAACCTGACTAGATACCCTCCCCAAACTGACTTGATACCCTCCCCAACCTGACTAGATACCCTCCCCAACCTGACTTGATACCCTCCCCAAACTGACTTGAAACCCTCCCCAACCTGACTAGATACCCTCCCCAACCTGACTTGATACCCTCCCCAACCTGACTTGAAACCCTCCCCAACCTGACTTGATACCCTATCCAACCTGACATCCTCCCCAACCTGACTTGATACCCTCCCCAACCTGACTAGATACCCTCCCCAACCTGACTAGATACCCTCCCCAACCTGACTTGATATCCTCCCCAACCTGACTTGATATCCTCCCCAACCTGACTTGATACCCTCCCCAACCTGACTTGATACCCTCCCCAAAACTGACTTGATACCCTCCCCAAACTGACTTGATACCCTCCCCAAACTGACTTGATACCCTCCCCAACCTGACTAGATACCCTCCCCAACCTGACTAGATACCCTCCCCAACCTGACTTGATACCCTCCCCAACCTGACTTGATACCCTCCCCAACCTGACTTGATACCCTCCCCAACCTGACTTGATACCCTCCCCAACCTGACTTGATACCCTCCCCAACCTGACTAGATACCCTCCCCAACCTGACTTGATACCCTCCCCAACCTGACTAGATACCCTCCCCAACCTGACTAGATACCCTCCCCAAACTGACTTGATACCCTCCCCAAACTGACTTGATACCCTCCCCAAACTGACTTGATACCCTCCCCAACCTGACTTGATATCCTCCCCAACCTGACTTGATACCCTCCCCAACCTGACTTGATACCCTCCCCAAAACTGACTTGATACCCTCCCCAACCTGACTTGATACCCTCCCCAAACTGACTTGATACCCTCCCCAAACTGACTTGATACCCTCCCAAACTGACTTGATACCCTCCCCAACCTGACTTGATATCCTCCCCAACCTGACTTGATACCCTCCCCAACCTGACTTGATACCCTCCCCAAAACTGACTTGATACCCTCCCCAAAACTGACTTGATACCCTCCCCAAACTGACTTGATACCCTCCCCAAACTGACTTGATACCCTCCCAGAACTGACTTGATACCCTCTCAACCTGACTTGATATCCTCCCCAACTTGACTTGATATCCTCCCCAACCTGACTTGATACCCTCCCCAAACTGACTTGGTACCCTCCCCAACCTGACTAGATACCCTCCCCAACCTGACTAGATACCCTCCCCAACCTGACTAGATACCCTCCCCAACCTGACTGGATACCATCCCCAAACTGACTTGACATCTTCCCCAACCTTACTTGATATCCTCCCCAACCTGACTTGATACCCTCCCCAACCTGACTTGATACCCTCCCATACCTGACTTGATACGCTCCCCAAAACTGACTTGATACCCTCCCCAAACTGACTTGATACCCTCCCATACCTGACTTGATACCCACCCCAAACTGACTTGATACCCTCCCCAACCTGACTAGATACCCTCCCCAACCTGACTTGATACCCTCCCCAACCTGACTTGATACCCTCCCCAACCTGACTTGATACCCTCCCCAACCTGACTTGATACCCTCCCCAACCTGACTTGATACCCTCCCCAAACTGACTTGATACCCTCCCCAAAGTGACTTGATACCCTCCCCAACCTGACTTGATACCCTCCCCAACCTGACTAGATACCCTCCCCAACCTGACATCCTCCCCAACCTGACATCCTCCCCAACCTGACTTGATACCCTCCCCAACCTGACTAGATACCCTCCCCAAACTGACTTGATACCCTCCCCAAACTGACTTGATACCCTCCCCAAACTGACTTGATACCCTCCCCAAACTGACTTGATATCCTCCCCAACCTGACTTGATACCCTCCCCAAACTGACTTGATACCCTCCCATACCTGACTTGATACCCTCCCCAACCTGACTTGATACCCTCCCCAACCTGACTTGATACCCTCCCCAAACTGACTTGATACCCTCCCCAACATGACTTGATATCCTCCCCAACCTGACTTGATACCCTCCCATACCTGACTTGATACCCTCCCATACCTGACTTGATACCCTCCCCAACCTGACTTGATACCCTCCCCAAACTGACTTGATACCCTCCCCAACCTGATTTGATATCCTCCCTAAGCCCAAATATAAAACATTATGCTATTAAAAAAAGTGTGCAGCGCATCAACTCTTCATTTAATGGATTACAGTTTGAATCGGACAGCAGCCAATCAAATTGTGCCAGCTGAGAAAAAGTTGTGCGTGGCAGTGCAGAGGAATGTCGGCGGGTGAATTCAGACGGAGCCCTTGGAAAGATGATACCAACAATTATTCTTTTCGGAAATAAAGACAACGCTGTATCAACAAAAAACGGATTGCAACTTGCAAAACATTCGGGAAGACAATTACAGACGGAGGCACAACATTTTCCAACCCTGTTTGACATTCGAAGCTGCACAAAGAACGGTAAGTCGTGGCTAATATAGCCAACAGCTATATATTGTATTACTTTACTAGTGTAGCATGTAGGCTAACGTAACGTTAAATCAATGAGCCTCCACACAGTCAGTCAGTGCGGGAACGTGATCATTGCACCCAAGATTGAGCTACAACTGGCTAGGCTAGTTGGATAGTCCAAATCCTGCCTGTCGTTCCTAAAACAAGGTTGGGCGATTGTGTACAAGCCTACATCGCCCGATTGCACCCCATAGCGATCCTTGATAGTCGATCACAATGGGGGGGGGGTCTTTGTCATGGCTACCAATGTATTTCCATGGAAATATAAAGTTTATTTGGAAAGTAATAAATATATAGATATTTTTAAAAGCATTCATGATTTGCGTAAATGTAATATACTAAATATTACTCTTGTTAAAAATATGAAATGGTATTACATTTGGTGAAGAGCACGTGTAGCACATACATCTCCTCCACATCTACCATTCCATTGTTTAATTGCTATATTGTAATTACTTCGCCACTATGGCCTATTTATTGCCCTACCTCCCTTATCTTACCTCATTTGCACACACTTTTTCTATTGTATTATTGACTGTATGTTTGTTTTACTCCATGTGCAACTCTGTGTTGTTGTATGTGTCGAACTGCTTTGCTTTATCTTGGCCAGGTCGCAGTTGCAAATGAGCCTACCTGGTTAAATAAAGGTAAAGTAAAAAAGAGCACATTATGACTTGTTTAGGACTCGAAACTCAAAGCTAAAGACTTGAGACTTGACTCGGACTTGCCTGTCTTGACTTGGGACTTGAGTGCTAAGACTTACTTGTGACTTGTAAAACAATGACTTGGTCCCACCTCTGTATCTGAATCTCCACCCCACACTATATCACAATACATACCCATTGGCAGCCAGAATGGCCTGTGTCAGCGTAGTGGAGGGAGAGCTCATCAGCCCATAGATATGAATAGGGATGGGCATGGGTCCAGGAGCCTCAATGATTAACGACACATGGGGATAACAAAGCTGTATGCTAATGCTGTTTGAGGGGCCTTGTCTGCTCTAATTGCACTCGGAGAAAAGTCACACACAGAATAGACGACACACACGCCCGCACACGCATATAGAGAAAATGCATGTATACACATCCACACACACACACACACTCAGAGAGAGAGAGCGGCTCCTTCCAAACAGCTGCCCCATCAATCACTAGCGGAAAAGGAGGAGGAGGAGGAGGATCATTAAGATGGCCGCCGCATCCTACAGACACCTTGTGCATTTTTATCAAGGGATCGATCCCGATCCTCACTAAGTACTCATGTATGTATTTACAGCATGGCTAGAGATCTGTCTCAGGACCAAGATGGAGGGAGTCATACCTTTGGTTTACTCCTCTATAAATCGACATGCTGTCATGCAGTGGAAACCTGTATGCAGCGGAAGAAAACTAGGGTCCTAAGAGTTTCCTGGTTAGGTTAGGAAACACTCCTAATATGACTCGTATTGATATCCTTATTCATAAGGAATAATCAGTCTGGTATAATATGCCATTGATATTATTTAGGCTTACTAGACATGTGGGATGCAGCTCACCACTGTGTGTGTGTGTGTGTGTGTGTGTGTGTTTGGTTTTTCTATCCTTGTGGGGACCAGAAGTCCTCACAAGGATAGTAAAACAAGGAACATTGACAAGTGGAGACATTTTGCCGGTCCCCACAAGGAAAAGGGCTATTTTAGGAAAGGGGTTAAGTTTAGGCGTTTAGGTTATGGTTCAGGTTAGGTTAACCCATCATCCTCGTACCCGTATACGGGTTGAAAATGGCAGATTTGGTCACTGATAAGTGCCTAAATTGAAACACAGTGGCTGTACAGTAATATATGCTATACATGACATCAGAGCACTGAATGGGTTTTGACTGACAGACGTTCTGAACTTGAGCACCACGCGCGACATGAAATTGCCCCAAACACTCCTGCTAATTAGGCAACTTTTGCAAATGTTTTGGTTGTCTGAGTGAGAGAATTGCAGTAAATTAGGAGGACTCGGTGTATTTTTAAAGATGAGTCGTTGAGGATTATAATAAATAAAGCTTTAAATGTCATACAAGCAAGCCAAAGACCTGTGAGTCCATATAATAAAACTCATTAAATATACAGTGTTTGATGTACAGTTCCAAGATGACATGTTATACCCTGGGTTGTCCTGAACAGAACGAGACGATGTTTGTTGTATTGTGAAGAAAATTTGCCGCGGACCTTGCTATCTGAATGCACTCACGAGTACGTTCTATACGCACCAAAATGACTATCTACTTCTCTGAATTGCCTGGTAAAAGCGAATCATGTTGGCAATAGAACAAGCTTTCAAATGATGGCCGGGGATGGATGGTGGGGATGCAGGGCTGTGTTCCAATTAAAACAACTACAAGTGTGCTTGTTCTGGTTCATCAACGGCACAGCTAGGAGAGCTCAAAAAAGCACCTTATAGTTGAAGACTCTTCTTTGAGTCATAAATGAGCATTGAAATGACTTAGGAACTGTACACACTGGAGAGGTGTGTGGTCACTTGGAGACACCAGTTTGACCTCTCACTCAAACCCTTGTAATTGTTTTGTCTTATGTTGCACCTACCCCAAGAATATTCTTATCGTGTTACTGAATGTATCCAGAGTATTTTCAGACTCCGTAACAAATGAGAAAGAAAAGTACAGTAAATGTCAAATGCACATCAAATCAACAATGTAACGTTTGGATTCAGTCTTGTGTCAGGTGAAGTGTTGTGTCCTCACCTTTAGTCTAATAATTATTCTCATAATCTCCAAACTGTTCCTGTTTCATTTCTACCATGGTTATACATATGTTTTCCATATTTCTTCTGTAAGAAACATTTCAATTTAGCCCTATCCATATAGGCCAATTCCCACGAATGTAAAGGGTTAGGTTTAAGGTTAGGGAAAAAAATATTTTTTTATGGGAATCAATTGTTTGGTCCCCACAAGGATAGTAAAACAAACTAGTGTGTGTGTGTTTGTGCAGTGTATGTTGTCTATGTCAATAGCTCAATAAAGGATACACTGAGCCTCGGCCTGGTAGATGGTCTGGTCAGGCTGGTTGACGTGCTGCATGGCGATGGCGTGGGGGAACTCATTCAACATGCGCTGCTGGAAGGCTTCCAGCCTCTCGTAGTCATGGCCACGGCACACAAACTCCTTATTCTGCAGACGAGGCAGAGAGCATCAGAGGCAGAACAGAGACGGCACAGGGGTTAACATGACATCTAGTGGACAGTTACAGTATCTGCAACAGTTACAGTATCTAGAGGTCAAATCTTCTAATAACATAATTTCATTTGTAAATCTAATGAACACATACTAACAATTTATATGAGGCTGCTTTGTGTTATGTTGGTTATGAATGCATAGTTCCAAGTCCTTTTGAGGAACCCAAGAGACAATATACTTCATTAGGAACTTGCTAAGTGCAGATGGAAATTGGAGAACAAACCCCTTTATGATCAGCTCTATGGCCTCTAAAATCTACTTTCATTAACAAAACCAGTGGTAAAACAGAGCGGTACCCTCAAGAAGAAGGGGAACTTCTTGCCATAGAAGCCGACCCTGAAGAACTCTGGCTCCAGCCTCTGCTGGTCCATGATCTTATCGTACAGCGATGCCTCCATCATCTGTCAACAGCAAACGTTGGGTTACAACACCCTATTAGGTTATGTCATAACCGGTTAGGGATCAGTCAGTGTGAAGACATAAACTAACTCACCCTCATCTTGCTGAGGTTCCTGTAGTCGTAGTAAGACTCGTATTGGTCCGCCAGCTCTCTGCACAGAATGATCCCGTTTTCCCAACACTGAAGAAACAAACACATTATCACATAAACAATGGTCACATCTCAATAGGAATGTGTTTGCGCCTTTTCATCTCTGTCACAATAGCAGGATAAGGATGAAAGGAAAGGAAGCCTCTTTAGAATATTGAGATGCTGACAAAACATGGAAAATGGCCTGCGGAAAAGACTGACTGCAGCATGAGTTTTGACCACTGGGTGGCGGTAGTGTACTAACAATAACCGTGCCAACTGCCAGGGCAGACCTGCCGTCACAATGCAGGTGCAGCACCCAGGCAACACGCTAATGAAATGAAAGATTTCCTTTCCTGCTGCGTTTTAATCCCAAGGCAGCGACAGCTAGCAGATGGCTTTGGTCGTGAATTCACAGGGAAATTGGGCAAAGAATAATGGGGGAGGACATTTTGAATGATTCAGCAGAGGAATAATGTCATGGGAGATGCTGAACAGAGCATTCAAATAAGATTGCCTTTTTATTATGACACTGTCCCAGGGTAGTTGTTAATGGAGAGAGAGCGTGGGGACGGGTGAACAAGTGTGAGAGAGAGAGAGAGAGAATGAAAGAGAGAACGAGAGACAGTAAGAATGAACAAGAGATAAAGAATGAACGAGTGAGATGGAGACAAAGAGAGTGAAAGAAAGGGCTAGAGAGAGAGAGAGAGAGATCCCACCTTCCCCCTGTCAAAGTTCTGTACAATGGTCAGATGGAGGTACTCTTTCCTCTGCCACTCGCTCTGCATGGGGTAGTTGAGGAACTCTCTGAGGGGCCTATCGGACCACTCCAACAGCTCGTCGTACAACAGAAGAGTGTAGGAGGCCTCTGCACAACACACACAACACCACATAGTCATGGTTATGCCAAACCCTTGAGCCCACGAACAGCCCCACTCACAGCCCACACACTTAAACACACAACATTCACGGCTTAATTTCCAGGCCATGTTTTACAGTGTACCTGTGTAATTCTGTGCTTTCAGGTGCAGTTCGTACAGCTTGTGTATGTAGCGGATGTACATCTCCTCCTTGTTCAACTCAGTTTTGTAGAAATTCTAGAGACGGGCAACGAGGGGGAGACAGAGACAGAGACACAGAGAGAGAGAGAGAGAGAGCAAAGTGCACTAACGTTCATCAACCACTGAATAGGAACGAACTCCGTGCTATCAGCCCACATGAACAGGTGCTTTCAGGCTCAAGTGCTTCGGTCCGTTATATAAGATAAACCTGCAGGACTGAAAGACACCACGCACAAAATAAATCCCCCAGGTTGGCATGGTAACAAAGACAACACAGAACATGATGTATTGTATGAGGGGGCTGTGAACTATTTGAGCCCTGGTCTAAAAAGCATGATCATCACACGCAACTTTATCATCACTGGGAATGGAACAGAAACACAGCTTTGGTCCTGCTCACCTAACACAATAGTTCAAAAGGCTAGCAACAAATAAATGGGGTTTCTATGGTGACAGGAGAGCAGTGACTGAATCGCCTCAAGGGCCACAGACAGAGAGAGACTGCAACTGACCAGCAGACTGACGGTGCAGCCAATCTTCTTCCCGTCCACCTCCCCCAGCTTCATGCAGTCCCTGTAGTCCAGCAGCCTCTCCATCAGACGCGTGACGGTGGCGATCAGAGAGATTCCACTCTCCCTCCACGTCTCCCTCTCAATCTTCTTCAACAGGCTGGAATAGCGAGAGAGAGAGAAAGGGAGCGCGAGAGAGAGAGAGGGACGAGAGAGAGAGAAAGGGAGCGCGAGAGAGAGAGGGACGAGAGAGAGAGAGAGAGAGAAAGGGAGCGCGAGAGAGAGAGGGACGAGAGAGAGAGAAATAGGCATAGAAGAAAGAAGAGAGCAAGAAAAAGAGAGAGAGTAGTCAGAGAAAAATACATAAAAAGAGGAGAGAAATAAACTCTTAAACCTGCTGTCAATCATGCTGTCCCGTATCCCACCAGTAAAGGACATCCCTAACCGAAGGACAACACACTGTGTGTAGAGTATTGGAGGGTCTTACCTAGGGTACGGACCAAACAGAGGGATTCTACTCCGGGAAAGCAATGGCAAAACAAATGAATATTAATAGATTAATAATATCAGCACACACTCACACAAGTTAGTTCAGGGTTAGTGATGTCAGTCAGGTAGATAAGGAAGCGGAATGAAACAAAAAGACTTGTGTACAGCTCCCATGTTATGGATAAACTTGACCGATATATTGAAATAAGCTGTATCCAGACCACACATGTAAAATACTGTGGTGGTGGGGGAAGAGCAATGTGGTGACACCAAGCTGTGCAGTGTTCCACACGTGCACTGATTGTGGACAAGGCAGTGACACATCATACGGATGTAGGACTATCCATATGGTAAATGAATGTTGCCTTATGCTGAGCTCTAACCTAACGTCGAAACTTGTTTATAAACTAGTTACAGAGCTCATAAACTAGTTATAACGCTCATATAAAAGCCATAAAGCGTATACGTCTCAAAGACAGCTGGTGGAACATTCATAAATGGCCCCGTTGATGTCGGACAAAAAGCGGGACTATGATGTACGGGCTTGCAGTGAGATAGGGAGAGAATTGCACGAACACTGCACAGACCAACAACAAAAAAACACTGATACACACACACACACACACACAAGCACTACAGCACCAAGCATGCAAGGTGAAGGGACCAACCTGAGCACACGGACAAGGAGATCTCAGAGAGAAGGCGTGAAAGAGTATGGATATGAGAGGAGGTGCTTGTCTGGAGTACACAAAACACTTCCTTTTCCCACCCTCCCCTCCCCACGTACATCCTTCCATCCCGCCGCGAGTCCTCGTAGCATGCTCAATACCACATACAGACAAACTGATTCTGGGAATGGCGTTTACAGTATGGCGTGGCTGTATGCGTGTTCCCTCTGACTCACATGCTGTTGAAGAGCTCTCTGTACGTCTCGTCCCCTTTGCCTTCTGACATCAGACTGTCCAGTTTGTCGATCAGCTTGGCCTCCACCTGACGAGAGAACAGATTGTTTATGTAATCAATCTATATCAATACACGGATGCCACCGTTGCGCACAGTCGGTCTGGTCTTGGTGGAACTGCAATATCCGTAAAATGCCACCAGGAGGTGCTAGTGCTGGTCCCAGTCAGTCCAGTACCAGAGCTAAATGAGCTGCATTTATACAGACGGCTCTGTCAATTACCTGTTTGAAGTTTCCGCTCCTCCTCTGCTCCCAGTCCATCATGTCATGGAAGATAGGGATCATGACGTTCCTCAGGTCAGGCTGGGGAACCAGGGTCACCTCCAGGAACGGACCTATCATCGCCGGGATGAAGTTCAACTTGTGCTCACCTGGAGAGAGAGTGAGAGAGAGATGGAGAGAGAGATCAACTACGTTCCTCTGAGAGACGAGCAAGAATCCAACAACGTGATACAGAAAGAGAATGTGACTGTATCGTACCTAAGTTCTGCCACATGCTGAAGATCTCACAACCCATCATCACCCTCATGTCCCCATACCTGTACAACGAGATAACGCCAGACAGCGCGAGGTCAGAACAGCGCCGAACCCAGGATGTGAAGAAAGTTAGTGAGTGTGCATGTAGAGACGAGACTTACTTCTCCAGTACCCTCTTCCTCTTGGATGGAGAGAAGGACTCCAGTTGAAGACAGGGCTGGTTTATGAAGATGACGGACAGATAGAAGTACGAGTCCCACACCTAGGGAAGACACATTAAAACCCATTAGAGCAAGTCAATAACAGGTCGACTACATGCGTTTTCATGTTGTTTTTTAACAAAGAAAGACAAAGTGGATGTTAGCAGCTCTTACCTTGTAGTCAAACTTCTCATTGAGGAAGTTCTTCCTCAGAGCATCAGAGAGGTACAGGACTGTTGTTATGATGACACTGAGAGGGGGAGTGGCGAGAAAGAAAGAGAGTGTGGATAATAAGATTATGTTGATAAACCAGACTATAAACAGGTGTCAGCTAATGATGAGTAACTATGGAGGGACACCATTTTGAATGTAATATGTGAATGTAATATGTGACTGTAATATGTGACTGTAATACGTGAATGTAATACCTGAATGTAATACGTGAATGTAATATGTGAATGTAATATGTGAATGTAATACGTGAATGTAATACGTGAATGTAATACGTGAATATAATATGTGAATGTAATATGTGAGCTACTGCAAGGGGGACAACTGGTCTTACTTGTTGGTGACCAACCGCATGACAGTCCAATCTTTCGGGAACATCTCTGGCCGAATCAGAATGCGGAAAACGGTGAAAATCTGCAAGAGGAAGTCCTGAAAAACAGAAAAAGGAGCACACTACATTTACTTTGTTTAACAGCAATTGGCATTCAGCACATCACCAAACTCTGAATGTAAAGTAATGTATTCAGAGTAGGAGTGCATTGATGATATCCATAGTGTGCATTTATGGTATTCCTTCCTATTACCGTGAACTTAGTGACCCCATTTCTTCCTTTCAACATCTCTCCATCCCACCGCTTCCTCAACCCCTGGCATAACCGTTCCTCATTCCACACACACACACACACACACACACTCCTGCTACTGACCTTGACACATAAGCTGAGTCATCAGTCAGATTCTGCTGAGTGGTGTGTGTGTGTGTAGCCTTACCCTCAGGTCATCTTTGCTGCTGAAGGCCTGCAGGAGCTGCTGGTAATGTTTATCACTCATCTGTCTGAGGAGAGCCAGCAGGCACGCTACAAACTCCCCTGTGGAGGGAGAGAGAGAGAAACAAGAGCAACAGCTTTTAAAATCTGAGACATTGGCCACATATACTAGATCTAACAGCGAGAGATGGAAGACCATGTATTTCCATGGAAGACCTGTAAATACTACAGTCAGAACAGGCTGGGAGAGAAATGAAGTGGTTATTTTCTACTCTTTTAGGTGGTTTGACATTTCACCAAATGTCAAATGGAAATGTAAGAGAATGGTTTTCTCTAAACTCGGCTGTGGTTAAGAGCAGGACAGAAGTACGGCTCTTTTTGAGCACAATTGCAGTTTCAATCATTGACCTTAAAACCTCATGCTATATTTAGAATGACTAGCAGTTAGATACACACACACACACACACACACACACACACTAACCGTGATGTCCTGGAACTGCAGTCTCATATTGGTCCCGACTGGTTGTGGTCTGTTAGTGATCTCAAGTATGGTCCTCATCAGGACAACCAGCAGACCGTCCACTATCAGATCCACCTCCTCAGAAACCACCGGCTCCTCGGGACATACACAAGTTCACATTAAGTTTCACACAGGTACATATGGTACATAATTATGCCTGAAGTGTGCATGTGTACACACACATTACCCATAAAGACAGTATGCAAACACAGGTGACACAAAAAGACAGACCACTAGCCAATACTAGCCAAACCAGTCAAACAAATTGGACACACATTAGAGATAGTGTGTGATCCACATTGCCACCCTGCTCGTTGAGCCACAGCAACAGAGCAACAGCAGAGGGAAACTCAGGCCAAGGCAGAGAGAGTCCATTCCCCCTCTCATCCTGACAGGAGAAGAGAGCCCCATGTTGGACAGACAAAGTGATAATGAGAGAGAGTGTCAGGCTGGCACACTGGCTGCTCCTGCTGTCACTTCATCTTAGCCATGTTCACATCCCTGGCTGTCAGAGCTGTGTGTGTGTGTGTGTGTGTGTGTGACTATCTGCTTCTCAGCCAAACAGGCCAGCACCGTGTCAAGGTCAGGATGAGTCTAACACGCTCACAGGGACAAACTGCCACATCCACACTGTTTCATTGATGGATTCCAATTGGATTGGATTGTTTACTTGTTCTGGCACCTATCTGTTTACTTCATTACTTGATCAATGAACCAGATTGATTGGAGTCTATTGTCAGTCGGGCAGGTTTTGCTAGTGTATTTCATCACGCCACGCAAACAAACAAAGCTTTATTGAGATCACAATACACATTGTTGTTATCAAATAAGGGAACAATAACATTTTGGAGCAATGCCTACAGTGCCTTGCAAAAGTATTCATCCCCCTTGGCGTTTTTCCTATTTTGTTGCATTACAACCTGAAATTTAAATTGAGTGAAATGAAACAAATTCTAAAAAATAAAAAACTGAAAAGTGGTGCGTGCATATGTATTCACCCCCTTTGCTATGAAGCCCCTAAACAAGATCTGATGCAACCAATTACCTTCAGAAGTCACGTATTTTGTTAAATATAGTCCACCTGTGTGCAATCTAAGTGTCACATGATCTGTCACATGATCTCAGTATGTATACATCTGTTCTGAAAGGCCCCAGAGTCTGCAACAGCAAGGGGCACCACCAAGCAAGCGGCACCATGAAGACCAAAGAGCTCTCCAAACAGGTCAGGGACAAAGTACAGATCAGGGTTGGGTTATAAAAAAATATCAAAAACTTTGAAAATCCCACGGAGCACCATTAAATCCATTATTAAAAAATTAAAAGAATATGGCACCACAACACACCTGCAAAGAGAGGGCCGCCCACCAAAACTCACAGACCAGGCAAGGAAGGCATTAATCAGAGAGGCAACAAAGAGACCAAAGATAACCCTGAAGGAGCTGCAAAGCTCCACAGCGGAGATTGGAGTATCTGTCCATAGGAACACTTTAAGCCATACACTCCACAGAGCTGGGCTTAATGGAAGGGTGGACAGAAAAAAGCCATTGCTAAAAGAAAAAAATAAGCAAACATGTTTGGTGTTCGCCAAAAGGCATGTGGGAGACTCCCCAAACATATGGAAGAAGGTACTCTGGTCAGATGAGACTAAAATTGAGGGACTGGGAAACTGGTCAGAATTGGAGGAATGATGGATGCCACTAAATACAGGAAAATTCTTGAGGGGAAACCTGTTTCAGTCTTCCAGAGATTTGAGACTGGGACGGAGGTTCACCTTCCAGCAGGACAATGACCCTAAGCATACTGCTAAAGCAACAGTCGAGTGGTTTAAGGGGAAACATTTCAATGTCTTGGAATGGCCTAGTCAAAGGCCAGACCTCAATCCAATTGAGAATCTTTGGTATGACTTAAAGGCTGCTGTACACCAGCAGAACCCATCCAACTTGAAGGAGCTGGAACAGTTTTGCCTTGAAGAATGGCCAAAAATCCCAGTGGCTAGATGCGCAAAGCTTATAGAGACATACCCCAAGAGACTTGCAGCTGTAATTGCTGCAAAAGGTGGCTCTACAAAGTATTGACTTTGTGGGGTGAATAGTTATGCATGCTCAAGTTTTCAGTTTTTTTTTGTCTTATTTCTTGTTTGTTTCACAATAAAATATATTTTGCATCTTCAAAGTGGTAGGCATGTTGTGTAAATCAAATGATACAAATCCCACAAAAAATCTATTTTAATTCCAGTTTGTAAGGCAACAAAATAGGAAAAATGCCAAAGGGGGGTGAATACTTTCACAAGCCACTGTATTAACTGTGAGGTAATCTCGATTAACCCAGAACCTCAAATCTTGCGCACTTTGTAGTCTGTCCATGATTAACTGTGAGGTGGCAGCCTAAAGGACTACACCACCCATGGTGCTCTGCTGTAGCTGTACTCACAGTGGTGACAGAGTCATCCTTCCTGATTAGAGAGAGCATGCTGGTGAGGATATGGGCACACATCACCAGGTCTCTCTGCTCCTGCATGTGGGCCTGCAACAGACGCAACACCACCGGGAGCAGGATACACCTCGACTCTGGAATACACACAAGTACACGAAAATGCACACACACACTCACACGGACACAAAAATACTAGCATGCATGTCCTGCTCAAACACCTGTTTTTCTCCCTCTCTTGGGTGTGATTTTAACCCCCAGCCCGCCCTCTGAGCAAGCAGCTAATAAAATGTTACCACAGCTATTTGTGTGAGTATATAATTATCATTAACTACAATTAACTGGCAAGTGTGCCTGTGTAGGTATGTAATTACTAGCAAATGTGTATAATCATGTGTGTGCGATATGTGTGTTTGTGTGTGTGCTCGTACATAACCCCCAAATGTTTGCTTGTGAGTGTTGCTTAAGTTATTCAATATTGTGTGCGTGCGTTCCTACCTGGGTTGGTGTACAGCTCGCTCTCCACGGTCTTGGCGATACAATGCAGCTTGACGGCTTCCAGAGGGCACTCAGCGTGAGCGGTGGCGGGCAGGCTGCCCAGCGTCTCCCTGACGAAGCCTGCCACCTCCCTCACCGTGAAGATCTTCAGCAGCTCCTCGTACACCGCAGGGAACGTCCGCAGGAACACCGCCTGGGAATACACAGACATAAACAGACACTGTATAAATATAGATATCTAGCAGTATGTAGTACAAGCTTCTACTTACAGTTAACACATAAGCTATTGTATACTGTACAGCATGTGCCTTATGAGAAAATGTTACTGAAACCATACAGTCTAGGTCTAGGACCCCATCACACTTATCTAGCAGAGGCTTTTACCTAAAGTGATCTACAGTTATAGTAACAAATAGGCTACTGTATATTCAGTAAATGTGGCCCATGAGAAATCAAACCAATCAAAACCAATGCTTCAACCGATACAGTCTAAGACCCGGCTTGTACAGAAACACAATTCCACTACAGTATAATATAAGTTATATCTTGATATTCCTTATATCTAACCTACAGTGCCTTCAGAAATTATTCATACCCCTGGACTTAATCCACATTGTGTTTTTTTATAGCTCTCCAGATAGCATATGAACATGTTATAAGTAATGGCAAAATGTGTAGAATTGCAGGAAATTAGCTTTAACGGTCAACGTTGAGCACGAAAAACAGTCCAACTCCTTCTCAATTTTCAAACATAAATGGGATGTGCCTTTGGTGGTTCATCGATGTGTTATTCTGGTCATGAGCTCTGCAACCGACATAGCTAGTTTGTTAGCTAAGCTAGACACTGTAGCTAGCCAGTAACTCCTCCAGTATGTGTTGACGTCATTTCACAGGTTTTGTTTTTGGAACGGAAGCTGTAGAGATTGAAAAGAAATGTTACTTCTGTAGCCAAATATCTTATTCATAATTTGTTTTTTGTTTTTAAGAATTAAAAGTACCAGGTATGATGGTGCATTGATAGGTTATACAGTTTAAAACCGTTACTTTTGCATTTTTCCCCATAGTCTACCTTTAAAAGTAACTGTCCAGTGTTTCCAGATTTCTATGAAATCTGGACCTACAATTAATTACAATATGAGTGAAATAGTTTTCCTTCCAGGAAAAAGGTAGTTAAGTATGTTTAAAAAAAGCAGCTTTTGGAATGGTGTGGGCGTACCTCAACAACAGAATGGTGTGGGCATATACCAGTCATTAAAAATATTCAAGCGAGTAGACCGCTGATTGGCCAGCTCATCCTCCTGATTGGCCAGCTCTTCCTCTATAAGGAAAGATCAAGCATTTTTTAAATGGTCTGTTTGAGATGGGGGTTTTGAAGTGTTTGGCTACAAATACAAGTATATGATGAGTCAACAACATTATTTAGGTATGAGTTGACAGAATATTAACTTTTAAAAGTGAGATTTTCACTGGAAAATTACTTTAAGACTGCAACATTTTCTCTCAGCCTCATAGCAACATGTGTAGAGTAGCATGAGATGAGCTTTAAAAATATATGTTTTTTCTCTCTGCCCCATGACAAATGTGTAGAATTGAAGATAATTAGATATAAAACTGCAAAATAAATCTCATCCTCATGGTAAAATGTGACGATTAGCATGAGATGAGCTATAAAATATTTTTTTTCTCTCTGCCCCATGGCAAAATGTGTATAATTGAAGGAAATTATCTTTAAAACTGCAACATTTCCTTCCACTTATCCTTCCATTCATACTGTGTTTTCATAATACCCCTCATATACCCCTTAAGAGAGGCATAACACGTCATGTCAAATTGTGCATATATAGATTTTCATGTCACAAAGATCCCAGTCTATCTACACCACACTTTCAACCTTGACACATAGAGAGCTGCTCGCGAACTAATGTACTGGGCTGGAATTTAAATGTATGTTCATCTCTAATCCCAATCCACTGGCCTTCATGGAGAGTTTGCCATGTGGGCACCACTCATTAATGCCTGCAACACACCTAATCCAGGTGGTGCCATCAACAGCAGCACAGTGTAATACAGGATGAGGGGAAGGGGGGAAGGCGCCAGATTAACATGGATTAGGAGTGGCCTGACCTGCATTCTCTTATAGCCATTGTTCTGTTCTGTTGCAGATCAAGACTACAATAGATCAGCGATCAGCCATTTCTTTATTGGATTGTGCCAAGAGTGCATTCTGTTACTGTGCACTGTTTCTGTTCTGACAGAGAGCCTCTGTTCCTAGTTCAAATGATTTCCCAGAGGCACTGGAAGAGAGGAAAGGTGGAGCAGCATGATGACACCAGGGTGAAATAACAACACACACAAGGTGAAAATAACAGCGCATTGTGTGGTAAGGATCTCCAGCAGAGAGTGAGAGCCAGAGTGAATGGTCACTCACGCAACAGGGTGAACAACAGACTGACGGGCCAGGTCATTATCAGCTGGGTTCATTAGGGTGGGCTGCTGTGGGTGTTTACACAGCTAAGTGTGCAGCAAACACACACACACACACACACAGACAGACAACACACACACGTACACACACAGCCCAGTGGTTTATATCCTAGTGTGCAACCTTGAATTAGACCCACACATTATCTGTGGACGGCACAAGGGTGAGACAGGCTGGAAGCCAACAGAGAGCCACAGGGGAGAGATGATTATTAAAGAGAGCAGACACACACGCACACACACATAAATCATGTATTACTGTAGATTAGGATCTAGATTATTTGGGGGAAGGGGGTCTCTGGGGTATAATAAGCACATCAGCAAACACACACACTCATACTACTGTGTGTCTGTACAAACAAAGACATCAGCTGAAGAAAGAGGCCCGCAGACACGTGAAGACACACACGCTACACTGTGTGTAATTCAGATTATTTGTGGGTGTGTTTAGCAGCTTTGTTTTAGTCTTCCTGGAGAGCAGTTCAGCCTGGTTTTGTGCTGTGCAGCCCCCCAAGACAAAGCATGAAATATGAATTACCAAGTATCTCCAGGGCTTTATATCAGCATGAAATTCCATTAAAAGCATTTTCTTACAAATCAAACTGAATTAAGTGGGATTGCTTGAAATATAAAACACGCGCACACACACGCACACGCACACGCACAGCTGTTATTGCCCATGGCATATAAAGCAAGACAGGCCAGGATGCAATGTTGATAACCTCAGTGCTCTCTATCAATCATGTGGGGCATGTTTCATGTCTGCACTGCGTCAAGCCACTGTGTCAGTGTCATGTGCACACACACACACACACACACCTGTGTCTGCGTGACAGGGCTGGTGATCTTGTTCTCCTGGGACAGGAAGAAGCGGATGGACATGAAGAGCTCATGGACGCAGCAGCGGAACTCCTCCTCGCTCTGACCCCCCGTGGCGAGGGCGAAGAGACGCCGGGACTGGATGATGTACTTAAAGATGTATTCAGTGGCCTGGGGGGGAACATAAAGTAACACACAGCTACTCACTGACAACATCACTCATCCACCATATTGCTAGACAACACTGGTATTAAAACATAATGGGAAAACATATTAGCGTCGTTCATGTGGGTCCCTGCAATTATGTGTGCTACTAGGCCATTAAAAGTAATGTGTTATGGAAATGTTGAACACCCACTAGTGTTTCCACTTTTTGAAATTGCATGCAGCAACAATATGAGAGAAAGGGGCGAAAAGAGTGTTCAGGAGCACACACTCACCTTGAGGACCTGCTGAATGTGATCCTGGTGCTCGGCATCTATGACACGATCCACGTACCACTTCAGTACTTTGATCAGGTCCCTGTGAAAAACACACATCTAGCATCAACTACTGAACTCGACCTTTCTCTGCAATCACAATGCATTTCCGCCAACAATCCAAGCATCCCCCGACCTATTCCAGAGACACAACACACAAAGAATGCCTTGGTGTAGCATGAGTAAACGCATGTAAAATCTTTGTGTTAAAAATGTATGGCAATGGTGTTCATAATCAAACAATGTCTAGGGCTGAACAACCCTCGATTGTGTTCTGTTTATACGACAAAAGAAACAGAACACAAGGGTTGGTTTATAAAATGTCTGTGTGTGGCTGTGCAATGGTGTGATAACAACACTTTAAAATTCACACTGTGTACTGTATTGACATTAACGGCCAGGTTTGAGAGAGCACACACTTACAGATAATTGAACAAAATCATAAGAGACATTATGAGTACAAGCAAAGGGAAAATGGTGGAGAGAGCGAATAGTCGTACAGTAATTTCTACAGAATGAGCGTTTGTTTTCGCCTGATTTTCTGTGATTGCATGTTGATTGGTTTTCCCTTGGGTACATAGTGTACTGAAGAGACAGCCATCATTTGTTGGACATAATCAGCTAATAAAGTGTACAATGTTATTTCTGGGACTGAATAGATACACTACATGACCAAAAGTATGTGGACACCTGCTCGGCATACATCTCATTCCAAAATCATGGGCATTAATATGGAGATGGTCCCCCCTTTGTTGCTATAACAGCCTTCCACAAGATGTTGGAACATTGCTGCAGAGATTTGCTTCCATTCAGCCACAAGAGCATTAGTGAGGTTGGGCAATGATGTTGGACGATTAGGCCTGGCTCGCAGTCGCCGTTCCAATTCATCCCAAAGGTGTTCGATGGGGTTGAGGTCTATACCGATCTCCGACAAACCATTTCTGTATGGACCTCGCTTTGTGCACAGGGGCATTGTCATGCTGAAACAGGAAAGGGCCTTCCCCAAACTGTTGCCACAAAGTTGGAAGCGCAGAATCGTCTATAATGTCATTGTATGTTGCAGAGCTAAGATTTCCCTTCACTGAAATTAAGGGGCCTAGCCGGTAGGTAGCATTCTCCTGGCATCCGCCAAACCCAGATTTGTCCGTCGGACTGCGATATGGTGAAGCGTGAGTCCACTGCTCCAGAATCCAATGGCAGTGAGCTTTACACCACTCCAGCTGACGCTTGGAATTGCGCATGGTGATCTTAGGCTTGTGTGCGCCTGCTCGTCCATGGAAACCCATTTCATGAAGCTCCCGACGAACAGTTGCTTCCAGAGGCAGTTAGGAACTCGGTAGTGAGTGTGACAACAGAGGACAGACGATTTTTATGTGCTACACGCTTCACCACTCAGCGGGCCCATTCTGCGGCTGAGGCATTGTTGCTCCTAGATGTTTCCACGTCACAATAACAGCACTTACAGTTCACCGGGTCAGCTCTAGCAGGGCAGAAATTTGACAAACTGACTAGTTGGAAAGGTCCTATGACGGTGCCACATTGAAAGCCACTGAGCTCTTCAGTAAGGACATTCTACTGCCAATGTTTGTCTATGGCGATTGCATGGCTTAGTGCTCGATTTTATACACCTGTCAGCAACAGGTGTGCCTGAAATAGCCGAATCCACTAATTTGAAGGGGTGTCCACATACTTTTGTATATATAATGTACATACAGTTTTATATTCTACTGAAATCACTGAACAACTCAACTAAACCACCGTAGACTATGATTCCAGAGGAAGGCAAAACTCTTTCTCTAAATGAGTTTATTGAGTTTATTTTAGGTAAGCGAGAGGTGAGAGCTGTTAGCTGTGAGCCTGGCAGGAGAGGGGTGTTAGTGAGAAACGAGCAGTGTGAGAGCTTAGCAGGTAGTGAGGGCAGAACAGTGTGAGCGCATCACATTGTGAGTTTGAAGCGACAGCACAGCGCATGAGGAACAGCGAGTGGATGTGAGCTATCGAGGACACATGGTCCTAATTATAATTAGGAGGGCGCCACAGGTGACTCATTCACACCACCGAAACACCTTTGCCGCCCACCATTATCACCAGGTAGTATACCATAAGTCTTACCACAGGACAACCACAAAACGACCATAATACACCCTAGGGGGAGAAAGAGAGAAACATACCTGTAAGACAAGGCTCCGGCAAAATGACTCTCGATGTAGGTGTCCATGACGGGTTTGAAATGCTGGAACTTGCTGTCCTGTAGCAGATTAATAATGTGGACCTGAAAGAATAAAGGAAATAATCCAGTCACATACCGCTTTATGCTTTCCACAAAATGCAACGCTCTTTATTTAGCCAAACAACAAACAACCTATTTATTCAACCTAACCTCCTATGTGGCACAAACTGGCCTAGTTGTACAGATTCAGCTCACATGATTGCCTCACATGATCAAGGAGAAGAGAGCAGAGATGAGTGGGTGTGTGTGGTGTGTGCGTGCGTGCGTGATTGACTGAACCAAGTCAACTGCAAGCAGATCAATCCCTCAGCTCTACATTAGAGCGATGCAGCATGACTGGACTGGGGTTGATCAGCGGAGGCTGTGAAGCGTTACAGTATTAAGCACATCCATCGGCTCAAGTTTCCAGTGTGTGTTTGTCTGTGTCTACCATGCATCATTGCACTTTTTCTCTCTGACCGCAGTTTCCCACTACTGGGCACAGGCCTTATTCTCTAATGAGGCTTGGTCTACTTCCCAACACATGCGCACGCACACACACACAATTAGTTCTGCCGTCATGTTCTGCCGTAGAATCAACCAACGATTAGCTGTCAGGGAGGGAGAAAACAATGTGCTAGGAAATAGAAGACCACAGAAGCAGTAGCCACTTACCAGGCAGTCAAACACCTTCAGCCCATACCTCTGGGAACTCTCGTCCAAGATCCCAAAGAGTGTATCAAGTGTGTCCTGTAAAAACTGGTGAGGGAGAGATAGAGTGATAGATATACATACGAGTGAATATCTATGAGATCATGTGGATGGAAAATCACATGATACATCTATAAAACACATCTAGAATACTTATTCAAGTAAAACACAAAAAAAGGCCAATCTAAACAAGATAGAGGGCCCGGGGAGGGGCAGTACCTTGACTATCTCAGAGCCATCGATCTCTTTCAGCTTTGACAGGCTGTCATTGATCCTCTCTGGGTGGGCTCTCCACTTTAGCAGGTCTAACATGTCACCTACAGAGACACATGAGAAACAACCACCGTTACATCATGGACAACCTCAGTTAGCTCATAAACATGTAGTGAGAGACTGTCTACTCTTGATTCCTAGACCTAGACACACACACACACACACAGATGTAGGATCTTAATTTGAGCCAGTTTGCTACAGCAAAAATAAAATAATCCTGCAGCAAAAATGTTTACTTTCAAATACACTCCAAGTTTACAATTCTCAGCAACAAAAGTGATCAAATTAAGACTCTACATCTGCACAGTAGCCTGGGTTTCTGCATAATGGCAACTTGCTGTTGTCTTGTCAAACAATATCATGCCAAGGCAATGAAGAAGCGTTATTGATCTTTCCATCACAATTTGGGAAATCCAGAACATGTCTGTCCAGGCAATATGAGGGCGTGTGGTTTAAGCGCTATAATGTAATTACTGAAGTTCCTTCTGGAAAAAACAACGTTGTTCTATTCTATTTAAAGGATAAAATAAGACAACACATTTACATTCAAACAATCCACAAATTCAAAATAATGATGACATCTTATAATGTAGCGAGCTTCAAACACAAAGCAATTTTCCCGGTGTTAAATTCCCCAGACAATATTAATAAAATATCTAGGTTGAAGAGTAAAGGACTCAGTCTCAGTCTTCAACTGCACTTCTGAAGATGTCTGCAACGTACCAGTCTGTATGTGAGGAAGTACCTGTATTCTGTATGTGAGGAAGTACCTGTATTCTGTATGTGAGGAAGTACCTGTATTTCTGGATGTGAGGACTACCTGTATTTCTGGAGGTGAAGAAGTACCTGTATTTCTGGATGTGAGGACTACCTGTATTTCTGGATGTGAGGAAGTACCTGTATTTCTGGAGGTGAAGAAGTACCTGTATTTCTGGATGTGAGGACTACCTGTATTTCTGGATGTGAGGAAGTACCTGTATTTCTGGATGTGAGGAAGTACCTGTATTTCTGGATGTGAGGAAGTACCTGTATTTCTGGATGTGAGGACTACCTGTATTTCTGGATGTGAGGAAGTACCTGTATTTCTGGATGTGAGGACTACCTGTATTTCTGGATGTGAGGAAGTACCTGTATTTCTGGATGTGAGGAAGTACCTGTATTTCTGGATGTGAGGACTACCTGTATTTCTGGATGTGAGGAAGTACCTGTATTTCTGGATGTGAGGACTACCTGTATTTCTGAATGTGAAGAAGTACCTGTATTTCTGGATGTGAGGAAGTACCTGTATTTCTGGATGTGAGGAAGTACCTGTATTTCTGGATGTGAGGACTACCTGTATTTCTGGATGTGAGGAAGTACCTGTATTTCTGGATGTGAGGAAGTACCTGTATTTCTGGATGTGAGGACTACCTGTATTTCTGGAGGTGAAGAAGTACCTGTATTTCTGGATGTGAGGAAGTACCTGTATTTCTGGATGTGAGGAAGTACCTGTATTTCTGGATGTGAGGAAGTACCTGTATTTCTGGATGTGAGGACTACCTGTATTTCTGGATGTGAAGAAGTACCTGTATTTCTGGATGTGAGGAAGTACCTGTATTTCTGGATGTGAGGAAGTACCTGTATTTCTGGGTGTGAGGACTACCTGTATTTCTGGATGTGAGGAAGTACCTGTATTTCTGGATGTGAGGACTACCTGTATTTCTGGATGTGAAGAAGTACCTGTATTTCTGGATGTGAGGACTACCTGTATTTCTGGATGTGAGGAAGTACCTGTATTTCTGGATGTGAGGAAGTACCTGTATTTCTGGATGTGAGGACTATCTGTATTTCTGGATGTGAGGAAGTACCTGTATTTCTGGATGTGAGGACTACCTGTATTTCTGGATGTGAGGAAGTACCTGTATTTCTGGATGTGAGGACTACCTGTATTTCTGGATGTGAGGAAGTACCTGTATTTCTGGATGTGAGGACTACCTGTATTTCTGGATGTGAGGAAGTACCTGTATTTCTGGATGTGAAGAAGTACCTGTATTTCTGGATGTTAAGAAGTACCTGTATTTCTGGATGTGAGGACTACCTGTATTTCTGGATGTGAGGAAGTACCTGTATTTCTGGATGTGAGGACTACCTGTATTTCTGGATTTGAGGAAGTACCTGTATTTCTGGATGTGAGGAAGTACCTGCATTTCTGGATGTGAGGAAGTACCTGTATTTCTGGATGTGAGGAAGTACCTGTATTTCTGGATGTGAAGAAGTACCTGTATTTCTGGATGTGAGGAAGTACCTGTATTTCTGGATGTGAGGAAGTACCTGTATTTCTGGATGTGAGGAAGTACCTGTATTTCTGGATGTGAGGAAGTACCTGTATTTCTGGATGTGAGGAAGTACCTGTATTTCTGGATGTGAAGAAGTACCTGTATTTCTGGATGTGAGGAAGTACCTGTATTTCTGGATGTGAGGAAGTACCTGTATTTTTGGATGTGAGGAAGTACCTGTATTTCTGGATGTGAGGAAGTACCTGTATTTCTGGATGTGAGGAAGTACCTGTATTTCTGGATGTGAGGAAGTACCTGTATTTCTGGATGTGAGGACTACCTGTATTTCTGGAGGTGAAGAAGTACCTGTATTTCTGGATGTGAGGACTACCTGTATTTCTGGATGTGAAGACGTACCTGTATTTCTGGATGTGAGGAAGTACCTGTATTTCTGGATGTGAAGAAGTACCTGTATTTCTGGATGTGAGGACTACCTGTATTTCTGGAGGTGAAGAAGTACCTGTATTTCTGGATGTGAGGACTACCTGTATTTCTGGATGTGAAGACGTACCTGTATTTGTGGATGTGAGGAAGTACCTGTATTTCTGGATGTGAGGAAGTACCTGTATTTCTGGATGTGAGGAAGTACCTGTATTTCTGGATGTGAGGAAGTACCTGTATTTCTGGATGTGAGGACTACCTGTATTTCTGGAGGTGAAGAAGTACCTGTATTTCTGGATGTGAGGACTACCTGTATTTCTGGATGTGAAGACGTACCTGTATTTCTGGATGTGAGGAAGTACCTGTATTTCTGGATGTGAAGAAGTACCTGTATTTCTGGATGTGAGGACTACCTGTATTTCTGGAGGTGAAGAAGTACCTGTATTTCTGGATGTGAGGACTACCTGTATTTCTGGATGTGAAGACGTACCTGTATTTGTGGATGTGAGGAAGTACCTGTATTTCTGGATGTGAGGAAGTACCTGTATTTCTGGATGTGAAGACTACCTGTATTTCTGGATGTGAGGACTACCTGTATTTCTGGATGTGAGGAAGTACCTGTATTTCTGGATGTGAGGAAGTACCTGTATTTCTGGATGTGAGGAAGTACCTGTATTTCCCCAGACAATAAACTAGATATATTCCTTGCACAATGTCTCAACTCACTTTGTGCAGCTTACGTTTCAGAATATTTACACTGAGTGGTAGACTGTTTTGAGAATTCAGCAATACTACAGTAATATTCAAGACAAGACAACGACTTCGGACGAGTCAGAAACAGAAACAGACCGATTATCCACTATCCAGACTGAAGGATACACTTTACACTAGTAAGTGATCTGTCGCTGGATAATAGATCCATAGAAAGTTGGAGCAGGCCTACTATGGTGTAGGAAAGGTGTCGGTCTACTGGTTCGGGTGTAGATCTACCGTGCAGATGCATGCTCTAATACTTTGACTTCCACCCTTACCATTCTGTGTGAGTTTAGTAGAGCAGAGGAAGGAGGTGATCCAAAATGATTCCTTGGTGCCTTTCACAGCCTGGTTGTTGCCGGGCAGATTGGCTTTGGAGAAGGGCAGCTTGAGGTAACGGCTAGAGTCCTGGAGGTTAGCATTTTCCTCACACTGAAAAGAGCAGAGATACAGTACTGAGTTAGTGCCACTACAGGAGACTGGAGAAAAAGGCTACAGTATTAAGGTATTTGGTTCGTTACTTAACTGCATTCTCAAACATTAAGGAGTTTGATACACTACAATATACTGCTTCCATACAGCTAGGAAAATGCAGTTTGGGGAATTTAACGTATTATTATATTCACTACAGTAGCTTTGTTTCAATTAAACATTGCAAAGGAATGGGGACCCTATACATTTTCCAATTCTCAACAATTTTAGCCATGCTTTCTAATGTATCAGCACAGATTGAAAAGTATTTTGAAACTAGTGTTTAAATATGTTCTGAGTAACAGTTCAGGTAGGCTATTCCCACTGATGCTTACACGTGGTTAGTGCGGAGTACCTATTCCCTATCTTGTAGATGAGGAACTAGGCCATGCCAATTTCTTTCAGCTTTTGTCCTGACTTCTCTGACAGTAAGTGGATTTTTAACACCAATGGAAAACAACACAAGAATATTCTTAAGCGGCGTCAAATGCAATTCCCTTAAAACCCTACAGAGAACCGGCTGTATCAAAAGGGGAGACACATGTAAGCACTTCAAAGTGCAAGGCTCCAAAAGCAGCTGTATTTATAGTGAATTATAGCACTTTACACACATGTCAAGGCAGCTAAAACTGTGCAAAACGGTTAGACTATCCCTTTTTGTTTGCTGACAGATTAGACTACAGACTGCATCTGAAGCCAGGCCAAGGTGTTTTTCATCTCTATGTTTCTCCTGTGTTAGGGGAAATGATCTATTAGCAGTGGGAGTCTTCTTAATGAGGTGGTGAGCAGGACTAGGAAAGGGCAGCAGAGAGCAAAGCCCAGAACCACAAGGAGGGAGAGGCTGCTTGATTGCATAATGGTTCTCCCACTGTCTCGACACCTCTGTGCTCTCCCTGTCTGTCTGTCGGTCTGTCCAACTACGATGGGTCGAGACCAGGTATTCCCAAACTGGGGTACGCATACCCCCAGGGGTAAGCGCAATCGGGGTTACGCCAAATAAAAATGTGATTCATTTTTTTCTTCACATTTTCAAATAGTCAATTTATATTTTCTCGCCTGAGTAGCCTCGTTTCACTGCCAAAAATAAAAATTAAACCATCTAGTGTTCAGCGAAATAACAACACAATGTCAAATACAGGTAGCCTAGTCAAATAATGAACATCCAATCACATTGACCATTACTCTACCGTGGGAATTCCACTAACGGTCCCGTATGTAGCCAAACGTAGCTGCTGCTCATGTTGGTATCTGTACTGATGGTGTAAAAGCCATGACAGGGAGACATAGTGGAGTGGTAACGCATGTGGAAGCAGTTGCTCCCGATCGGTACACTGCAGCATCCACCGAGAGGCTCTTGCTGCCAAGAGGCTCTTGCTGCACTATGCAATGATATGGGCAGCGACCATGTAACACTTTTACAACATACAGAAGTGCACTGGTTATCAAGGGGCAAAGTATTGACATGTTTTTTTTAATTGAGACGAGCTTAAAGCGTTTCTTTACTGACCATAATTTTCACTTGTCTGACCGATTGCATGATGACGAGTTTCTCACACGACTGGCCTATCTGGGTGATGTTTTTTCTCACCTGAATGATCTGAATCTAGGATTACAGGGACTCTCCGCAAATATATTAAATGTGCAGGACAAAATTGAGGCTATGATTAAGAAGTTGGAGCTCTTCTCTGTCTACATTAACAAGGACAACACACAGGCTTTTACCATCATTGTATGAATTTTGTGTGCAAATGAACTCAAGCTTACGGACAATGTTAAATGTGATATAGCGAAGCACCTGTGTGAGCTGGGTGCGCAATTACGCAGGTACTTTCCCGAAAGGGATAACACACACAACTGGATTCGTTATCCCTTTCATGCCCTGCCTCCAGTCCACTTAACGATATCTGAACAAGAGAGCCTCGTAAAAATTGCAACAAGCGGTTCTGTAAAAATTTAATCAGAAGCCACTGCCAGATTTCTGGATTGAGCTGCGCTCAGAGTATCCTGCCTTGGCAAATCATGCTGTTAAGACACTGATGCCCTTTGCAACCACGTACCTATGTGAGAGTGGATACTCGGCCCTCACTAGCATGAAAAGGAAATACAGGCACACACTGTGTGTGGAAAATGATTTAAGACTGAGACTCCAATACAACCCAACATTGCAGAGTTATGTGCATCCTTTCAAAAACACCCTTCTCATTAACCTGTGGTGAGTTATTCACAATTTTCAATTAACAAATAAGGTTTTATATGTAAGATTGTTAAATAAAGAGCAAAATGATTGATTGTTATTATATTATTATTTGTGCCCTGGTCCTATAAGAGCTCTTTGTCACTTCCCACGAGCCGGGTTGTGACAAAAACTCACACTCATTCTTATGTTTAATAAATATATTGTATAGTGTGTGTGTGGCAGGCTTACAATGACGTCCCCCCCCCAAAAATTGAGAGTGCGCTGACCCTGGTGCTAGAGGGGGTATGCAGTTGGAGGTTGAATGATTGAAGGGGTACGGGGACTATAAAAAGTTTGGGAACCACTGGTCTAGACAACCTATAACCTGTCTGTCTCTCTACAGTACCTTGGATTATATTGTCTCTCTTTCAGGCTATTTCCACTTTACCCCTGCCTGTGTCTCATTCTCTGTCTCTGAAGAGTCCAGACTATCCACACCCTGTGCATGCACTCTTACCCTGCCTTTCTTTTTATAAAACTCACAGACCATCTACAGTGCTCCGTACCCCTTCCTGTCGCTCTCTTAACCCACAGCCTCAGTGCTAACTAGCCCTGCCCGTCTCGCAGAACAGCTCCTTGCTAGCCTGCAGCAAACTATTGTGTGCTCTGAACCTCTGGCTCCGCAGCTTATGCTCCTGAGCCCTGTCGATCTCAACCTACAATTACCCAGAGCTACACCCCAAAACAGGCAACAGGCCCCATAGCGCAGAGCAGTGTTTAATTGGCTATGCCTGAGGGTTGGTTTAGCTGCTGTTTGCTTTGGACAGGCCATGTGTTAAGTGGAGAGCTTACTGGGGTAGTAATGAAAACAAGCTGGGATGGCAAGCGCCTGTTTATGACAGAGTATAAGCTGGAAAAGTATCAACGGGAAATAGCAGTGTGAGCATGTGCGCCCATGTGTATTTGGGCATGTGTGAGGACAGAAAATACCCACAGACACAGCCATAGACTGCCACACGCACACGCACACGCACACACACACACACACACACCTCCGCCCATGTCTCATGGTTAGTGGACATTACATAAACAGATATTACTCATCATCCTGCTAGCCTACTCATTGCTGAAGCATCTGACCCACCTAGCCACCGCTCTGGAGCCGAGCAGCCACAATCAATCACAATAATGGGACTGCATTATTACAGTGCTTTTTCTCAAGGTCTCAAAGAGCTTTACATTAAACAGTATGGATTGACTCATCCGCCACTAACGTGGAACGCCTACCTAAGTGACGACTATCATGGTGGACAGGTGAGAAATTATTGTATATGTGTGTGTGTGTGTGTGTGTGTGTGTGTGTGTGTGTGTACAGTAGGACTCCAGTACCTTATGAATGATGAGCTCGTGGGTGCCGTCCGGCAGTGTCCGTCCGTCCTCCTGCATCAGATGAACGAAGGAGTAGCCAAACAGCTTCTTCTCCCCTTTGTCTTTCGCTGTGGAACACCGCACACATCCAACGTCACTATCCGCTAAACACACTATCGCTGCTACTCTCTGCTACTCTACGATCAGAAAGCTACGCAATATAGAGTGCAAGACGGACACATCATATGTGGCTGGTGGCACCTTAATTGGGGAGGATACCATTCCATTCATTCCATTCCAGACATTATTCTGAGCCATCCTGCCCTCACCAGTCTCCTGTGTTATGCATCCATTCAACCGGAAAGTTCTATTGCTGTGTTTAGAGCCTTGGAGGAAGTAAGGGAAAATGGCGCTTTTATTAAGGTAGCAGGTTTAAAAACAACACCTACGAGTGTCAGAGCAAGGAGTGGACATCACATGAGAATTGTTCCTCAGTGTTGTGGGAGAGGGTGACATAATGAGACTCGCTCAACTAAAGGAAAGAAAGAGGATTATGAGGAGATTCTGAGACACAGGCCCTTTTTGCATTGATGAAAGGGGGGGGGCAGAGAATAGACTAATTACTGTAATGTAAAGCTGTGAAATGCGCACGTCTCGACCACTACCTTAGGAGGTAGCGCGCAACATTCATCTGACAGTTGCCCCACCTCCAAGCAGGGCAGTCTCGTTGAGCCTAACACTCCTACAGTAAACATCGTAACAGCTGGGCAATGTTTTTGAAACAGCTGAAATATATAGACATATCCGTATATTTGAAACTTGTTTTACTGAGTTAACTTAAATTTCAGTAACAGCCTATTTCATTTTGAAATTGTTGTCTAAGCTTTAAGAAGCAAAAAAAATGGTCAACTGTGCCTGGCTGGAGTCACGTTAAACAACTTCCCAGTGAATTACGTTTTCAGTTGCAATTTGATGATTTACATGATATTGATAAAATTTAAGCCTGGTTTGTTCTAATCTTGTAAGGTAGTATATTCATATGGGAGGGCTAGCCCTTCATTTTTATATGCTAACATTATGAAGACATGTTGTTAGCTTTAGCTAGCTAGCCCGCTAGCAGAAACTGCTTTTGTCTTGAAGCTAAAATATAATGAGTGTACGGGAGATAATTTTATCTATTTATGATTGTCTGCACATGCTTGTGAATTGTTGCATTAGTCAAGAGTGTAATGTGGTTTGGTTGCATTATTCAAGAGTGTAATATTGTTAAGATGAAAAGTTTCTTGCATACCCTTACGAAAAAAGATTGCAGTCAGAGTGCAGTATAACTGCAGTTATTCTGCAATTACTGCGGCCAAAATTCCACAGTTGGCTGAAGTTACTGCACTTTACTGCTGTTTCAAACTGAAATGTTTTTTTTATAAGGGTAGTGGAATAGTTTGTTGTTAACATGCTTACTGGCTAGTGGCTATACTATAGGCTAACGTAACTGGGATATTTACAGTACATTTTAAGCTGCAGCACAAGAATCTCTGTTGCCAAGCCCCCGAACTCTCTCTCGGCAACAACAATGGCCCAAAGGCTAGCAAAAGGCGTATAGCGGAGTCACACTGTACTGTACAGTGGCACCCTCCCTGCATACTTCATAAGCTTACAAAATCATGATCGTCCGATGCTAATGTCAATTGAAAGGTTTACGTACATATTATGTCAATTGAAATCACATTGTGGTGCCTCTGCTGCAACTGACCTCTGACCCCTGACCTCTGACCCAACTGACCTTACAGCTTCTGCCCACACAGTGTTGCTAATTTAGCGACTTTGCCGCTATATTTTATAGAGTTTTCAGACCCCTTCACACAGGCAGAGAAGCACAGGGGGGGGTGCTGTGACATCGTCACGGCAACGCCAAAACGTCATCTAGAAACTTCTAGCGACAAATCAAGGAGCAAATAGCGGTTATCACATAAATATTTGGGAACACTGGCCCTACAGTCTCAACAGATACAGTGGGGCAAAAAAGTATTTAGTCAGCCACCAATTGTGCAAGTTCTCCAACTTAAAAAGATGAGAGAGGCCTGTAATTTTCATCATAGGTACACTTCAACTATGACAGACGAAATGAGAAAAAGAAATCCAGAAAATCACATTGTAGGATTTTTAATTTATTTATTTGCAAATTATGGTGGAAAATAAGTATTTGGTCAATAACAAAAGTTTATCTCAATACTTTGTTATATACCCTTTGTTGGCAATGACAGAGGTCAAACGTTTTCTGTAAGTCTTCACAAGGTTTTCACACACTGTTGCTGGTATTTTGGCCCATTCCTCCATGCAGATCTCCTTTAGAGCAGTGATGTTTTGGGGATGTCGCTGGGCAACACGGACTTTCAACTCCCTCCAAAGATTTTCTATGGGGTTGAGATCTGGAGACTGGCTAGGCCACTCCAGGACCTTGAAATGCTTCTACGGCCACTCCTTCATTGCCCGGGCGGTGTGTTTGGGATCATTGTCATGCTGAAAGAGCCACGTTTCATCTTCAATGCCCTTGCTGATGGAAGGAGGTTTTCACTCAAAATCTCACGATACATGGCCCCATTCATTCTTTCCTTTACACGGATCAGTCAGTCCTGGTCCCTTTGCAGAAAAACAGCCCCAAGGCATGATGTTTCCACCCCCATGCTTCACAGTAGGTATGGTGTTCTTTGGATGCAACTCAGCATTCTTTGTCCTCCAAACATGACGAGTTGAGTTTTTACCAAAAAGTTCTATTTTGGTTTCATCTGACCATATGACATTCTCCCCAATCCTCATCTGGATCATCCAAATGCTCTCTAGCAAACTTCAGACGGGCCTGAACATGTACTGGCTTAAGCAGGGGGACACGTCCTGGCACTGCAGGATTTGAGTCCCTGGCGGCGTAGTGTGTTACTGATGGTAGGCTTTGTTACTTTGGTCCCAGCTCTCTGCAGGTCATTCACTAGGTCCCCGTGTGGTTCTGGGATTTTTGCTCACCGTTCTTGTGATAATTTTGACCCCACGGGTGAGATCTTGCGTGGAGCCCCAGATCGAGGAAGATTATCAGTGGTCTTGTATGTCTTCCATTTCCTAATAATTGCTCCCACAGTTGATTTCTTCAAACCAAGCTGCTTACCTATTGCAGATTCAGTCTTCCCAACCTGGTGCAGGTCTACAATTTTGTTTCTGGTGTCCTTTGACAGCTCTTTGGTCTTGGCCATAGTGGAGTTTGGAGTGTGACTGTTTGAGGTTGTGGACAGGTGTCTTTTATACTGATAACAAGTTCAAACAGGTGCCATTAATACAGGTAACGTGTGGAGGACAGAGGAGCCTCTTAAAGAAGAAGTTACAGGTCTGTGAGAGCCAGAAATCGTGCTTGTTTGTATGTGACCAAATACTTATTTTCCACCATAATTTGCAAATAAATTCATTAAAAATCCTACAATGTGATTTTCTGGATTTTTTTTCCTCATTTTGTCTGTCATAGTTGAAGTGTACCTATGATGAAAATTACAGGCCTCTCTCATCTTTTTAAGTGAGAGAACTTGCACAATTGGTGGCTGACTAAATACTTTTTTGCCCCACTGTAGCTGTTACCATAGAAACAAAGTAGAACCTCTAAAACTGCAATCACTGGCGCCGCCACCAAATGTAAGATATTAATTAGCGTTAGATGTGTGTGAGATACGGTAGGTGGCGGCGGTGTGGGTAAAGTTGTTGTGTGTTGTAATGTTTTTTTACTTGTGCTTCAGTTGTGTATGTCATCTATTCTCTTGGCAGGCTAGCCTCGACAGTGGGCTTAAAGAACACCTAATAAACAGCAAACACTCAACAACCATAATATCACTGGCTGTGCTGCCCAAATTAAAAGTTCCTTTAGAGAGATACAGTCCCCTCTGGCTACTTTCCCAATCAGTAGTAATAACCCAATATCAACTGTATAGGCCTCCACGCTCTACAGAGCCATCGACACTTTGTGTGAGAGAGTCTGCTATCCCCAAATAACACATAAGAGGAGTCATGACTGGCTGGTTATTAGTCTAAAAATACAAAACATGTATATAGTAATATTGGAATCAACACACACACGCACACAGGCAGATACACGCACAGAAACACACGCAGAGACACAGACAAAGAAATAGAAAAACACACACACACATGCATCCCTCTTACCCCCCACACAGAGTAGTGGTGGAGTAGTGTCTTACTGGAGCAGTGTCTGAACTCAAAGCGGACGTGCGAGCCCCTGAACCTGTCCACAGGGATGGGTAGTTTGATCTGCTCTGCCCAGCGGGGACTGTTGTTGTGGTAGAGCACAAAGGAGTGGTACTCATCCCCACCAGGCTCCCCTGAACCAGCCGCTACATAACTCTGAAGGAGAGAGAGAAGAGGAGAGAGGTAGAGAGGAAGGGAGGTAAAGAGGGGGGAGAGAAAGACGGGGAGGATAGGGATAGGGGGGAGAGGAAAGAGGAGGGGTAGATAAGAGAGGGCAGAGGAGAGAGTGGGGAGAGAGCAGTGGTAATAGGTAGTGGAGATGAAAGCAAGAGATGGAGAGAGGAGGAGGGAGATTGCAGGACACACACACTGTTTACTGGACCTGTGACGCACAGCACTCTCAGTCTCTCGCTCTGTCTGATTTAGTGACAGGGTTGCATGCAGAGGGAGCGCTCTAGCAGCAGCAGAATCAAATCTATTTTCTGCATATGGCAGCAGCATCCTGTCTGATCAGGAAACCACAGTGTTTTACAGAGTAAACTAGTACCCTACCAATGACCAACCACATGTGCCAAAACCCATCCTCATCTCACATCTTGCTGAGGCAGATAGATAAATCACACAACCAATACACACCAGATGTACCCATGTAGGCCTTCAACATTAGACAACATTAGCCTCGTTCAGTCCGATCGAACCAGGTTACAGCAATACAACTACGAAAATTGAAAGCACAATCATGGCTGTAATATGAAAAACCATAAGGAATGTATCATCTTACCTTCATGACTTGGCCTTCGATGTCCAGCACATAGACCGTGATCTCCACGTTCCTGGCCACGCTCTTCCCTCCTTTCTCAAACTCCCCTTTCTCCAGCGTCATGTAAAGGTCATTCCTCATCTCTCCTGCAGGAGGGTGAACAGAGTGGTTCCAATAACAAGAAAGAATGTTGCACTCTGTATACAGGTAAACCTAACCAACGTTTCCTTATTTTTACTGGTTGAAATAACAGACATACTCATCTAGTGTTTGATTGATTATATTTTAATGTATAAAAATATTAGTCATTTGCTTCATTCTATAGCTAGAGGATTCCTGATATTTCCAGGAGTGAGAAGTATACAACAGTCTTTGTCTGTTGTGGTCTAGTATTTCTTGCTAGCTAGGGCCATCTACTTGAAGTGCTGCCTGCTTAGTGTGTGGACTGTTGACTGCTCATAGCTTGCAGATTATTGTCGACACATCAACCAGGATCAAGGGGCAGGTCAATGGCTGGGCAATTTGTTACTTGTTTTGGTAATCAGTGGCTGTATTGGAGGGGGAGTGGTTTCACCTCTCCTAGGTTTCACCTCTCCTATCAGCAATTAGTACAGGGAGGCATATTCTCCACCTCTGCTAGACAATTAGCAATTATTGTTAACTCTTCAGTCTCCCCTGGTTTCTTAGCAGCAGCTGACCGTTGACGAAACAAAGACGGTTCTGCCGAGGTGTTCGAGGAAGGCTCCACACCACTCTCTCGCTTGAGTATCTTACCTAGTTGTTTACAGATTATCCCATTTGTACTCCATTTTGTAGCTTTGTCAACTGTGTGTGTTTTCTATACCTGTTCGCACCTCTCCCTGTAGACTTTACAGACGCTCCCCACCCCTTGGCTGCAACCCTTCTAATTTAGTGTACCCTGCGCGCACACCCCATGTGGAATTCCGGGTCTCTGGCAGCGTTTTGAACTGCCAATCATCTCAGCTTATGCTGCCCTTCAGTCCCTTGACTTTTTGGCCCTGACAGAGACATGGATCACCCCAGTGAACACTGCTACTCCAGCTGCTCTTTCTTCATCTGACTGTTTTCTCATAGTCCGAGAGCATCTGGTCGTCGCTGTGGTGGCACAGGCCTACTAATTTATCCTAAGTGGAATGTTCTCTTTTCTCCCTCTCTCACCTGTTCATCTCCTCATTTGAATTCCATTCTGTCACTCAAGCTTAACATTATTGTCACCAGGTGCCCTTGGCGAATTCCTCAATGAGATTGACATCTTGATAAGCTCATTTCCTGACGATGGCTCACCACTCTTCGTACTTGGCAACTTCAACCTCCCAACATCTACCTTCGATTCATTTTCACCTCACCCTTTCTCAATCCCCTCCAACTCACAAGGCAGGCAATATGCTTGACCTCATCTTTACTAGAGGCTGTTCGCATACTAATTTCCCTGCAACCCCTCTCCAGGTCTCCGATCACTACTTTGCTTCCTTTTCCGTCTCCCTTTCCTCCAACCCTAACCGCTCAGCCCCTACCCAGATGCTCATGCGCCGTCACAATCTTTGCTCGCTCTCTCACGTCTCTCTCCTCTTCTATCCTATATTCTCTAGCCATTCTGCTAAATCCTTCTCCCTCCTGTCTCCTGATTATGCCTCTTCAACCCTACTCTCCTCCCTTTCCGCATCCTATGACTCTCACTGTTCCCTTTCCTTACCTCCCGGTCGGGTCGGCCCTCCCCTCCTCTGTGGCTGAGTGATTCTTTGCGCGCTTACAGAAAAGGGCTACGGGCAGCTGAGCAAAAATGTTGGAAAATTTAACTTCCGAAGGACCTATCATCCTTTCACTCCCTCCTATCTACCTTATCTTCCTATGTATTCCTCTAAGTGGCTAAAGTCACTTTAAAATGTCAAGCTTCTGCCTCTAACTCCTTTCCACCTTCTCCTCCCTCCTAAATCCTCCATCCCCCTTCCTCCTCCCTCTCTGCGGACTAAAAAGGTTGACTACATCCCCTACTCATTCACTCAGCCTATAGAGTCCGCTGGTCTCACGCACACAGAACTACCCTACGCCTTGAACTCTTTCTCCCCTCTCTCTCCAGATGATATCCTGCGACTAGTGAGGTCTGGCCACACGACAACCAGCCCACTCGACCCCTCCTCCCTTCCCCAAACCATCTCTGGAGACCTTCTTCCATTCCTCACTTCCCTCATCAACTCATCCCTGACCACTGGCTGCGTCCCCTCTGACTACAAAATGGCCTGAGTTGCTCCCCTCCTCAAACACTCGACTCATCTGACATCAAAAACTATAGACCTGTATCCCTTTTTCTGTTTTCAGAGCGTGCCGACTCTGATCAACTTTCTCATTATCTCTCTCAAAACGATCTTCTTGATCCTAACCAGTCAGGCTTCAAGATGGGTCACTCAACCGAGACTGCGCTTCTCTGTGTCGCGGAGGCTCTCCACACTGCCAAAGCTGACTCTCTCTCCTCTGTTCTCATCCTCCTAAATCTATCTGCTGCCTTTGCTGCCTTTCTCTATACACCAAGTCACTTAGCTCCATCATATCAACCTCAACAAGAAGGAACTGCTCTTCCTCCCGGGGAAGGCCTACCCGCTCAAAGACCTCTCCATTTGACAACTCCAGTGTCGCCCTCCCAGAGCGCAAAGAACCTTGGCGTGACTCTGGGCAACACCCTGTCGTTCTCTGCAAACATCAAAGCAGTACACTCTGTTCTGCCACCTCAGGTCTCTTGGACCTCCCACCCCTACGGGATGGCAGCTCCCCCTCAGCCCAGACCAAGCTATTTTCTGTCCTGGCACTGCAATGGTAGAACCAGCTTCCCCCTGGAGCTAGGACAGCAGAGTCCCTGTCCATCTTCCGAATACATCTGAAAACCTACCTCTTCAAACAGTATCTTAATCCCTGAGTGACGAGGAGGATGATTTAAGTATATGGATGTTAGTATAAATGCACGTTCAGTGGTCATTTACATTTATGATATACACAAATGTTAGAGTTAAATGTCAGTACAGAGTTAAATAAGATAGATAAAGACTTTTCTTCTTATCAGCAAAGAGCAGAACAAGGCATTGACACATCACACTGTCAGCAAGGATAGGGTGACCTCCTCACCCCAGTGACAGACATGGAAGTGACAGGGCCTGACACAGGGTACAGATCTGTTTTTCAGGGCAGATGAGTCTGAGGGTTCTGAATCTGTACATTTCACAAAAACATCCCAAAGGCTGGCAAAAGGTGTATAGCGGCACGCTCCCTGCATACTTCATGAGCTTACAATAACATGTAAAATAACAAAAATAAATCAATGTGCTGGTTGTTTTCACTTGCGCCTGCTTTTTCAGACATGTTTCTGTTGCACTTTCAGGCGTGTGTGGGGCTTAGGAAGTAGAATGGATGTACGGTCACAGTACGACATTACGGCTAAGCAACTATAGCATTAAAGATGGCAGGTGCTTCCTGCAGTATGACTCAGACGGGTGACATGGATGCCACGTGGCTACACACACACACACACAGTCATCTAGTGATTGTGTGACACATTCATGTGCTATTCTATCACCCGGTACCCGGACCACAAGGTGTGACAGTTAAACCAGACGCTCTTTATTTACTTTGTGAGATAAGGAGAATTACATCCCACTTACATTCTGAGCTGGTGGGAAGTATTAGTATTTTGTTGCTGTACATAACTGAACTATATGAGCCAGTGAGAAGTGTTTGACCTGTACTGAGATAAGTGTACACACACACACAGACATTCAAGAGTAGCTAGTAGCTGCCTCATGAAAACAGCCTCCTGAGGAGGTCTGTCTAACTTCACCGCCTAGAGAATAATTACAGGAAAAGACACATGTATACACTCAAGGCAGCCTTTGAAGGGCAGTCTTGGGAAGGAAATAGCCGAGTAGTATTTTATTTTATTTTATAAATAGAGTTTTTGGAGAAGTAGCACAATGTAGCAAGGCAACATCTGCACGAGAGAAGACAGGTCCGTACCCACTTCAGAGAATAGTTAGCCACAGAATAGAAGTGAACAGGAAGTTGTCTTCTTCCAGCCCCTGTGTGTGTGTGTGTGTGTGTGTGTGTGTGTGTGCGCGCATCTCTATCTAATGGCATCCAGGGTCCAACTCAACCCAGAGAGATCGACTCTCACACACACACACACGCAGCCTGGAGAGGCTGACAGAGAGCGGCGCAGCCTGACTATAATCCTTTGCCTACAGGAGCGTACACACACTAAAATCCCTAGCCCAGGGGCACAGTGAAAGTGGGAGCAGACTCTGACAAAGACCGTGAATATAAATCTTGAGCTACTGTAGAAGACAAAACACTAGGGGGGACACAGCGAATGGTTCCTCTTTTCATGTTTCTTTTTATGTGAATGGACGTTCACATGGATTGTTTTCTTCTTTCAAACAATGGCTTTATGTTTGTTTTGCAAGTAAGTTTTACTGTACACTTTACTATGTACTGCCATTCATGCCAATACACACTCACCGGACAGTTTATTAGGTCATCTAGTACCGGGTTGAACCCCCATTTTCTTCCAGAACAAACCCCACTTTGCCTGGCATTCAAATGTTGCTCAAATGTTATCACGGGACCTAACGTGTGCCAGGAAAAGTTGCTGTCAACGAGCTGTTTATGCCCACAGGACTGCCGCTGACTGGATGTTTTTTGTTTGTCGCACCATTCTCGGTAAACCCTAGACACTGTCGTGTGTGAAAATCCCAGGAGGGGGGCCGATTCTGAGATACTGGATGTGGCGCGCCTTGCACCGACGACCATACAACGCTCAAAGCAGCTTAGGCCACTCGTTTTGCCCATTCTAACGTTCAATCAAACAGTAACTGAATGCCTTGATGCCTGACGTTGTTATGTTTTGACCAAAGAAGAGGCTAGCTGTGTGGGTGGTTTCTTACCTGGCATGATGATGTCAGAGAAGCCCAGTTTTTTGGTGATGGAGACTCCTCTGGTGAACAACACCATGTACTCTCTCCTCAGCTGTTCAATGTCCCCATGTAGCAACTGGAGAGATACAGCCAGGCCTGGGAACAGAAGAAGCCCACACAAATGTTTATAATTAAAGTGATGCATCTTGAATACTTGACATATAGTAAGATGTGACTCACGTGCGCGCACGCACGAGCACACACACACACCATGAGTCAGTCTTCGGTATGCTTTAAGAAGAAATAATAAGAGAAAGCATCGGTGTCGTATTCATCTAATATATTGGATAACATCCAATATATGTGAAATGTTAGACTGTGGCCTTGGAATAAAACCCCTGCTTCTATTTGGGGTATTTATAATTTTCATATCATTACATATCTCCTTGATGCCATGCTAGATATTGCTCCGGTTTTCAGGGAAGTGAAAATGTATTTTTTGGTCAACCAGACCATTGATCCAGTCATTCTGGAATGTTTCAGGTCACTATATTCTCGAATTTAGAAACTGGTACATATTTAGCCGGCCTGCTAAAAGGAGAAGCTACAGCACTTTGTGGCCCAAGATGGCAAGGGTTTAATTCCCCCAAACTACAATATCCACACACACACACACATATAGATGCACGCACGCACATTCCTCGAACAGATTCGCCTGAATACAGAGACAGCGGTCTCGTAACGACACTGAAATCCTTCCACAGCAACGCTATGTTTTTACATGGCACAGTCGAGGCTTGATCAATAGTGAGAGAAGAGAAACCCATTAAGTTTGGGGGGAGATTCCACAGTGCTTGGGGCATGTCCGCCTTGCCCTCCCTTTCATGTGGATGAAGCCCATGGCACAGCCTCACAGCCACTCCAGGGCCACAATTAGGCAACCCCTGCTTCATTACTAGTCTACACAGTAACACACAGAGTATTCAGGGCTGCCAGCCTGCCTGCCACCTCTTTGACAAACTCTCCCCTCTGTCCTCCTCACTGGTTTTTCACCAACTTAACACAAGGAGCAAAGGGAGCAACAGGATAGAACATTTCTGCTGTTCAACAACAACACACAGCCTTGTGTTGTTTCTGTCCGTTGTGGAGCATCATTCTCTGTCACTTTTGCTGACTCCGTACCCTCTCTCTCCATATTCTCTCCATCTCTCTATTCCTGCTTATTCTTTCTCTCTCTTCTCACTCTCTCTCCTCCTCTCTCTAGGATTATTCAAACCAATATAATTTCCCACATTCCTCTGCTTCAGATTTTCTCATATTTTCTTCATTCGTCTCTCCTTATTAATTGGCTAGGACCTAGCTAATATCTCTCTCCATGGCTGGTTTTGGTTGGTAGTTGGAAGCTCTACACAGCGAGCCCCGCTACGCAGCACAGCACTGCACACCACCGCTCATTTTAATTGTTCCCCTGACAACCAGACTAATGAATTTAAGGCCTTTAATTATGCAAGTTATTCCACCGTCTCCTGCATCAATGATTTATAAGGGCAGGACCTGTGGAGAAGAAAGAGGATGAGCTCAGTCACCTGGCTGCAGGGCTGAGAGGCTCAACTGATTGTCTTTTTGTGCAGTAGTATAGTGGCCTGCTGCAATACAGCAGAATGTGTAAGGGGCTGGAGTTGATATTGAAATAAAGCGGATCCTTACTGTACAGTAGAAATGGTGGATGGCTTTAAATACACATAATTAGTGGGGAAACAAGTGTTCTTAGTTAAGTAAATCCAAGTGAAATGTAATGTGGTTTGTTCTGCAGAAATCCACATTTCTACCTCTTCAGAATGACTAATCTGCTTTTATGCATAACGTGCTGTTACTAAAAAAGGTTTTCACATGCAGGGCTTCCACGGAACTACTCAATACACTGTAATTATGTCAAAGTTTCATGCAGAATCATAATTAATGAATGAGCCAAACTGATCTGACATAATTCATCATCAACTGTTGTATCAATCCATATTGCATTCATTATCCTTCAGATGAAACGCACACAGCTTTACTGTAATGTAGTTTGAACTGTCCCCGTTTCATTTTTTCAGTGGCTGTGAAACAGAAAAGGGGAAGCTTGATCCAGTATGATCGATGGTACAATCTGGAAGGTATTCGATGGAAAGCGCCTGAGCATCTGATAAACACAACTTAACAGGCCAGGGTCAGAAAAATGTGCATTTTAAAATAATTCCATTACAGAGGACACATCAACTCTACTTCAATCATGTGATGGGATGTGATGTGATGCGATGTGTGTGTGGGGGGGAGAAATGGGGAGAATGGGTGAGTTGATGAGCAAGAGGACGCGAACGATGCATAATTATGTAAACACCAATTGTGAATGAAGAACAGGGCAGACCATTCTATTGTTTCGATCCATTCTAATTATAGGCCTAATCTTAAAATGGCATGTTACCTATATCAGTTCACTGAATCAAAGCCTTATCAGTCAACACTGGCCTACTTGGATTAGGCTACACAGTGAGAGTGTGCGTAATTGTACATGCTGAATGGCTTTCAATATCTGGGAAAATATCCATATTGGGCAGCAGGCACGAGTGTCTGAGAATGTGGTGATGAGGCTTGTTACACCTTATGTTGGCAAGGGAAGCAAAGTCCCCATGGACAATCACTTCACTTCACTTTAATTGGCGAACAAGTTGCTTGCAAAGAAAACAAGTCTGGCCGGCACCATGAACAAAGTGAGCCAGGAGCTCCCTCCCTCTGAGCAAAAATAATGCACCTGCACAACTGTTGTGGTACAACAGTGTGGAAGCATGACAAGACACAATACAGAGAAAACAGGACCAAACAAAAGGTATGTCAAAGTGTGTCGAGCTATTGAAAGTAAAAAAAAAAATAGTGTCAACTGTTAGGACAAGGGATAACAGCTAAATTAAATCCAACGGAGGCCATTGCGTGATGATGCACACAAACACGAGCGGACAATAATTGATTATTTTTGACTGCTGTCATATCTACACTTATATTCAATGCTGTTATAGCTTTTTTTTGCTGAGTTTCACTATTTATCAAGGCCACTTGGCGCTTATAATGATGTTAAGGCTAAGTTTTCACCATTTGACTGCGCGTCTTTTGACCATGTGTCTTGGTGGTTGGGTTATTTTGATTTTGCCCATATGAAAAAAAGCTACTACCATGTTCCAACGCATATGCTTTCTGTTTCATCGTTGTAACAACAGCATTCCACGAATAAAATTGATTTAACCCTTGAATTTGTTCATTTTTTATTCTTTTTTTTTTACATATAGCTTACAGTAACATCAACCAATGAAAATACTATTGTGTTAGTTGAAATAAAACACTAATCATATTCTAATATCACCCAAGGCCTTCATAAACACAACCAAATGATTATTTTTGCGATAGCATATATGAAATATAATAATTACACTGTTAGAATGTTGCAAGCTCTTCAGCTTGATCTGGGTCCTTCGAGGCCCAGCAGTTCTAGTGTTAACCTGTCTCCTCCCTTTCATCTAAACTTATTGAAGTGGATTTAACAAGTGACATGAATAAGGGATCATAGCTTTCACCTGGATTCACCTATGTCATGGAAAGAGAAGCACTCAGTGTAGAAACGCCATGATAAGTGCGGTGCAGCAGGTAGCCTGGTGGTTTAGAGCGTTGGGCCAGTAACCAAAAGGTTGCTGGGTTGACTCCCGAGCCTGAAGGTGGGAAAATCTGCCGTTCTTTTCTAGCCCCCAACAATAAGGAGTGGACGTTGATTATGGCAGTATCGTCGGACGAGGCCACAGTGTATCCCGACCCCTCGTGTCTCAGCCTCCAGTATTTATGCTGCAGTAGTTTATGTGTCGGGGGGCTAGGGTCAGTCTGTTATATCTGGAGTATTTATCCTGTCTTATCCGGTGTCCTGTGTGAATTTAAGTATGCTCTCTCTAATTCTCTCTCTTTTTCTCTCTTTCTTTCACTTTTTCTCTCTTTCTTTCTCTCTTGCTCTCTCTCAGAGGACCTGAACCCTAGGACCATGCCTCAGGACTACCTGGCCTGATGACTCCTTGCTGTCCCCAGTCCACCTGGTCGTGCTGCTGCTCCAGTTTCAACTGTTCTGCCTGTGGCTATGGAACCCTAACCTTGTTCACCGGACATACTACCTGTCGTGTTTCAGACCTGCTGTTTTCAACTCTCTAGAGACAGCAGGAGCGGTAGAGATACTCTGAATGATCGGCTATGAAAAGCCAACTGACATTTACTCCTGAGTTGCTGACCTGTTGCACCCTCTACAACCACAGTGATTATTATTATTTCTATGAACATTTGAACATCTTGGTCATGTTCTGTTATAATCTCCATCCGGCACAGCCAGAAGAGGACTGGCCACCCCTCATAGCCTGGTTCCTATCTACAATTCTTCCTAGGTTCTGGCCTTTCTAGGGAGTTTTTCCTAGCCACCGTGCTTCTACACCTGCATTGCTTGCTATTTGGGGTTTTAGGCTGGGTTTCTGTACAGCACTTTGTGACATCAGCTGATGTAAGAAGGGCTTTATAAATAAATTTGATTGATTGATATGCATGTCTTATCTGATATTGACAACAACAACAACAACATTACAGATTAATAGATACTACTGCAATATGCATCTGACATAAGGATTATAACATTATCATATAGAACTTATTAATTCAACTCCATCGAGTCAGAGAGAGTGCAGTAAATGGTTGATTAATGTTTATCTCTGTAAGGATCTTGTTCTCCTACTTAGCATCATTCCCCAGTTCACTTTTGTCTGGGAATTCATTTGAATTTCTCGCTTATCAATTCAACTGAGCAAGTAACATCTTAATTTATTCCAAAGCCAATCTTTCATTTGGGATTTTAACTGGCGCCGGGCTATTAGGGCTGACCGCATTTAGTAGTTTTGTTTGATCGAAAGGCTGTTGGTCGACCACAATGTCTTTACTCGAGCAGTAGCAAAAAATATATATATCATTGTGCACAAGACACCTGTCTGATTGGCGCCTGTCTGAGTGGACTAATCCATTGTGGAGGCCGTTGGGATGGCACAGTCCATCAGTCTAAGACATGGTACTGAAATTGTATATGGTTATATTATGTAAGAACAATGGTGCTACACAAATAAAAATGCAATTATTTAAATAATATAAATAATTAATTATCAGAACCCCTCTGTCCGGGGTTCCCTAGACCATGTTTCTATGTGCATAATAGCATATTGGGGTTCTATGTGCATAACCAGCATATTGGTGTTGGAGAACAATGCGGCGGGGGCAGCAGCGGAGTTAGGAGACGAGAAAACTGCCCTTGCCTTAATTGTCTAAGAAAAGTGAGGAGAGAGGAAACGCCAAATTAATTAAGTCTATAATCAATAGCCAAACTGTTAAATGGGCCTGGCTTTATAAATCATCCATATATATCTACAGAAATAAGACAGATCCTGCTTCTGTTGCCTGTTTGAGTGTTTGTTTAGTAGTCCAGCAATCACGTCGAATAAACAATTTCACAAATGTGTCTTTGCTATGCTGTAATAAAGGCGTTACACTTTTTTTTCATTAGAACAGTCTCTCTGGTATTATCTATCATTTTATTTAGTGTTGTTTACACTGTTCCAAATTGTCCGAAAATTTTTATTTCTAATAATAAAACCCCTCCTTTTTCCTTGATCTCCTTCTTACTGTTAGTATTACTATTATTATTAGTATCATCATTATAATAAGTAATGTCGTTATCATTAGTAGGCTTGGTATAGCAGCCTTGTATAACCACCATCGAGCTGTAGGCCTAAGAGCGCGCCCTGCTTAGTCTTAATACCATAACTTACTTAGGCCTATATTTCAATATCTATCTATATCTATCAATATCTATCTATCTACTGTGTCTATCAATCAATCCTTCATTCGTTCATGCCATCACACAGCAGACGAGATATCCATGCTTTGAAATGCAATCAAGCATTTTAGTTTTAAAATCAAATAAAGCTACCACTGAATAATTAGCGTAAACAATAAATAGGCCTAAACCATTCCATTTCAGAAATTGCATTCACGAATAAACTAAATTAGACAGTTTTTAGTCTATAAAAGCGTTTACAAAAAAAAGGTTACAGACTCTCTGGTACACTTATCACTTATTTAGTGTTGTTTGCATTGTTCCAAACAGTCAGGAAAAAAAAGTATATTGTAATCTAACAGAACCTGTTTAGCACACATAATATCCATGCAGCGCTTGCTCCGCTCCATACCTTATTTATCTCCAGTATTTTCCACAACTAGTCAAATTTATTCCAAACATTCCCTCGTTTAGAGTTTATTTGTCAGTCCCCTGCATCCATATTGCTGTCACATGTGTTACGGTGTTCAGAGTTTGTTATAACCAACTTATTGATGCGATTATGATATGCTATAGGTCAGGCCCTACTGGTCACGCGCATGCGATGCTTACATGTGTCATGTAAATAAAAGCAAGGGTTGAGGGACTAGGGAATGGCTTTCCTAAACAAATGAGGGATTTCGGTAAAACAGAACTTTTCAGTCAGAAATGGCTGTAATTATGTTGCAGATCCAGCAACACGGACAGCGCGATACACACTGTTGATGTTCTGTGGTGGTCGTTGCAGCAGGGAGGAGAGAGAGACAACGGGTGCTAGTCACACAGTCACTCGTTGTCTTTTGTCTAACACAGCGCAGCAAGTCTGAGCCCGGCCCGGCACAATCAAATCAACTGCGGTCGGACTCCCTCTAGTCATTTGTGTGTCTTAATTATTTAATCAAACAGTTCGCTTAAAGCATCAGACAAGCTCAATGCATATAGTTGATTTGATTAAAACACACAGGATGTGTCTTATATGGAAGAATACACGTTTAAAAATGTCAGAACAGACGACTAACTATCGTTATTGTTATTAACTCTCAGATGCAGGCGTCATGTCAATTCGCAGTGGATAGTGCAGGATGCTAAATGACTTTGTGTCAGTCATCGTAATTACCGTGTTGCTGCTGCTCCCTCCACTACCAGATTATCAAATTCCCTGAGTTGTGACTGCACCTCACGCAATTACTGCTGGTCTTTTGAGGCGCTGAGGCTGAAATAGGAGCAGACTTGCAGATCTGTCTCTGAGATAGACTCTGTTTATGGAGATCCAAATCCTATAATCCTTCCCAGTGTTTTCTATGTGGAGAGAACACAGGCCAGTTAGCTCCTAATCTTATTGTTGTAAACAAGCTATATAAGAATAAGGCGAGGTAGTTATTGAAATTAACCATTGATGACGCACACGCACGTACGCATGCATGCACAGACAAATATACACGCACGCAATATAATTTAGGCCTATTCGAGAAGAGATTCATACATATCTTTAACCGCCCTCCATCTACTTTCTTTCCATCCGATTTGCAATTTCCTCTCACAGCCTAAACCTAATGTTCTCCTCATATCCACCAACCTGTTGCTAGGGAGAACTGCAGTCAGTTCGTTTCATATGGAGGGGATTGCTATTTATATCAGTTCAATGCATATTGAGCTGTGCAGGCTTCCCTGAGCAAAGAGGTACCAACCCAGCTACAGTGGAACTCTACAGCAGAGAGCTAATCGGCTTCCCATTAAACTCCCATCCATCGCATCGCGTGTATTTTCAGTTCGCAGAATTCTAGAGGTATAATATCTTCGCTAGTTGCGAGGTGAGAAGTACAATGGGAGGTTGTTCCTTACCCGTGTTGGAACCCGATAGGTTGTATCTGGAGTTCACCTTTCTGATGATGTTCTCGTGGATTTGATACCACTCGCTTTCCGTGGTACATCTGGAACACAAAGGCCAAACATGGTGTGTCATGCATGATTTGGGTCAACAAGACAACATTAGTCCAATAACATTCCACAACTTTATAATATAAATCCAATGAAGCACAGAGGTAGAGAAGCGTCACTTCTCTGGGCTAAATACTATAGGCCTATTGTCCACCCATTTCAGCTCCTATGTAGGTCAAACCATTACAGTGTTCATAACGGATTTTTCAATCCCCCTTGGGCATGTATCTAGAGTGCTGTAATAGTACCCGTGTGTGTGTGTCTGTGTGTCTGTGTAAGCTGGTCAACACTGTTGCACCACAATCCGTCCACTGTGAAAGCTGAACAATGTATCTGCTACATTATTTCATTGTCTGTGAGAGGGTACTGAAGTGTATTGTGGGTTGTGACGTCTGTGTAAAATGCACTTTCGATATGATGGAAAGTGACTCACGCGTAAACCTTCAGTAGGTGGTCGTCTTTAGAGTCTGCCGTGAGGAGGTCTGCGATACTGACCACAGCACAGCCGAAGGGCCGTCTGTACTGGATACTACACAGGTTCTTCTTCTCCCCAGCGCCCATCCGCCCTGCAACCAACACAACGACAACACAGTCAATGTTTGTACATCAGTGCTCTGTAGTTACTATATTAGAGAGTGTTACCACTTAACTATAATTACTGCAATACTATAATACTATGGCATTACTGTGCTAGAGCTGTGTTCATTTTTTTTATGTACGCAATATAAATGTAGTGTTTGACTAATTAAGGGGAAAAGAACACTGGGAACGTACCAATTCTCATAATGTGAACAACAATGTAGACGTCTTTTCTGAGATCGCTGCTCCCCAAATCCTGAAGAGAAATAAACACATCCATTTTTTATCAAAGGGTGATGGTAGTACAATACCAATACAATAACAGACAAAGCATCATGTGCAGAACTACTACTACTTCTATAACCCCCTAGAGTGCATAGAAGACACAGTGAAGTTCAGCACTCACCACAAAGAGGGTGCATTGTCTCTCTGTCTTCTCTGGCGACTTGGGCACTCCGTTCTTATTCAGTCTGACAAAGAACCTCTCACTGGAGGAGGAGAAAAGAGAGAAAATAGGAAAGACGAGGGGAAGAGAGGTTATTCATTGTCATGCCATAAATAAAATACATGTTGGGGATGACAGAGGAGGGGAGTTGGCTAAAACAACAAACTAGCTACTAGATCAGTACAAGCAGATGTAGTGTACTAGTAGTGTACTACAGTACAAGCAGATGTAGTGTACTAGTAGTGTACTAGAGTACGAGCAGATGTAGTGTACTACAGTACACGCAGATGTAGTGTACTAGTAGTGTACTACAGTACAAGCAGATGTAGTGTACTAGTAGTGTACTACAGTACAGGCAGATGTAGTGTACTAGTAGTGTACTACAGTACAAGCAGATGTAGTGTACTAGTAGTGTACTACAGTACAGGCAGATGTAGTGTACTACAGTACAGGCAGATGTAGTGTACTAGTAGTGTACTAGAGTACAAGCATATGTAGTGTACTAGTAGTGTACTAGAGTACCAGCAGCTTCATTAAATAGTACCCGCAAAACACCAGTCTCAACGTCAACAGTGAAGAGGTGATTCCGGGATGCTGGCCTTCTAGGCAGAGTTCCTCTGTCCAGTGTCTTGTGTTATTTTGCCCATCTTAATCTTTTCTTTTTATTGGCCAGTCTGAGATATGGCTTTTTCTTTTACAACTCCGCCTAGAAGGCCAGCATCCCGGAGTCGCCTCTTCACTCTTGATGTTGAGACTGGTGTTTTGCGGGTACTATTTAATGAAGCTGCCAGTTGAGGACTTGTGAGGCGTCTGTTTCTCAAACTAGACACTCTAATGTACTTGTCCTCTTGCTCAGTTGTGCACCGGGGCTTCCCACTCCTCTTTCTATTCTGGTCAGAGACAGTTTGCACTGTTCTGTGAAGGGAGTAGTACACAGCATTGTACGAGATCTTCAGTTTCTTGGCAATTTCTCGCATGGAATAGCCTTCATTTCTCAGAACAAGAATAGACTGATGAGTTTCAGAAGAAAGTTCTTTGTTTCTGGCCATTTTGAGCCTGTAATCGAACCCACAAATGCTGACACTCCAGTCTAAAGAAGGCCAGTTTTATTGCTTCTTTAATCAAGACAACAGTTTTCAGCTGTGCTAACATAATTGCAAAAGCGTTTTCGAATGACCAATTAGCCTTTTAAAATTATAAACTTGAATTAGCTAACACAACGTGCCATTGGAACACAGGAGTGATGGTTGCTGATAATGGGCCTCTGTACGCCTATGTAGATATTCCATAAGAAATCATTCGTTTCCAGCTACAATAGTCATTTACAACATTAACTATGTCTACACTGTATTTCTGATCAATGTGTTGTTATTTTAAATGGACAAAAAATTAGCTTTTCTTTCAAAAGCAAGGACATTTCTAAGTGACCCCAAACTTTTGAACAGTAGTGTACATAGCATAGCTTATTATACATATTGCGTTTATACAAATTCCCCAAAAATCTACAAAATGTGCATTTAACCAACTGCATCATAACAGAACTGACCTCAGATGCTCCCATGCTGAAAGGATAGGGAAGAGAGTGACTGTCAGACAGAGGACACACACACACCATCCCCTGCCGTACTTGTCCCATCCCGCTGCCAACGGCCAGCTAATCCTGTTAGGTGACTTTCACAGCCCTCAGATAAGCAGAGAGAGAGCCTTGTAATGCTGGGACAGCAAGCCAACTCCAACCTCGCTGCTACAGCTATAGCCTTACATGGGCCATTAGCTAGCTAGCCTGTTCATTCAGCAAGCCAACCAGGAGATTGACAGATTCCTATGCATTAAGCATGGGGAGTCACACACGCGCGCGCACTCACACCCACCCACTCCAATCTCTAATTAACACTACATTGTTGAAACCTCATCCTCCAATTACCAGCCGCTCCAGTGCATACAGGTCCCTGAGCCCCACGACATACACACAGCTGCAAGGCTGCTGATCAGTTTGTTTCAGATCACTAGCAGGTCCCTAGTGGGACCATATCACTGCCTATCAGCAGATTCATTTCAATATAATGAATGGCTTCGACCCTCCCTCCCTCCCTCTCATCACATAGTCACTCTGCAGTGCTCAGAGAATTTATTTTTTCCTCCCCTGGTATTGATGATTGCATTAGGAAAGAGAACCAGACATGAGTGTGAGCCAGAATGACCTGGCTGGTGTTGAAGACTGGGTAAATGAACCATGCCATACAGAGTCTCAGGGGGGAATAGGAGACGGGATGTCACTCCACAATGGACCGTCTGAATCAGTCTGAGGGACCATCGTATAGCCACACAATACGGCCCACACACTCACACGCAGACACAAACAGAGTGAAGCACTGTGGGAGTGTGTCTCATAGAGGACCCAGACCAGACGCGGATGTAGGTATAGGCGACATGGGCTGCCGGCCACAGCCCAGAATTTGTTTGGAATGGTGACATTTGTGCAATCGGTTTTCTATCGCTCATTTGCACGTCACGTCAATGATATCATGTCACCATGTGGGACTGTGAGTCAATTAACCTTGTCGGAGTGGTCGCCCTGATTCTAGTTTGGGAGCTAGGCAGGCTACTGCCTGGGAAGGTCTCCCACTCAGATGTATGAGATGGGGAGGGGGCTGGGGGTAGGTTGATCTCAGGTCTCCCCACTGGAAGCCCGAGGTAGGGGGGGGGCGGGGGAATCTATCAAATAGCGCAGCTCTAACTTTGTATAGTACTAATACAAATTAGTAAAATCAGTCACACTACGAAATGTTACCAAATTAACCACAGTTCATTCATAATACTGTGAATATATAGTTTCACAGACATTTTGTTAAATTTTTTTGTGGTTTGTGGCAAATCTTTAAGAATAATATAAAACCAATCTGCACACCACAAAGGTGAATTGGTTTAGTATGGACTCTTGGTTGACAGTGTTGGGGGATGGTTAATGTATTGATGCTCGAGTGCCAAATCAACACAAATTTGTTTCTATTTGTCTTTGTTACATATTTTTGATATTTATGAGTCTTACTTTTGTATATATTTTTATATTTATATAGTTTTAAATGTTATGATTATTTATTTGTGTTGTTCCAAATGTCTGAATAAAAATGACCGTTAGTGCTGAATGGTGCTATATTATTTTTGTGGGGGGCTGAAGGGGGTTCGCCCAGGAGCCATACAAGCTAGAACCGCCACTGACCCAGACACATTGAAAAAAAGTATTGTTACCAATTCCAAGCATACCAATCAACATCCAAGATATCACTGAATGTGTCCCCACTACACCATCTGTGACAGTTCTCATTAGACTGCTGTTGTTTTACTGGCTGCTCTAACAATAGATGTTTGTGTAGACAGCAGCTAGTGCCCCATCTCCACTCATCCATCTATCCCTAGTCTTGTTAAAGCTGACCACAGCGTGGAAGAGGAGAGGGAACCCATGAGTTTCTATGACAGCTGAGAGACAGGGGCTTGAGTGAATGTTGACAGAACTGCTCAGTAGAGAGAGAGAGAGTGGTGTCTGGATGGCTTGTCAGTGTCATCCACTCTTCAGAGGGGTTGTAGTTGTGAACGTGTGTGTGTGTGTGTGTGTGTGTGTGTGTGTGTGTGTGTGTGTGTGTGTGTGTGTGTGCGCCTGCATCCATGCTAGAGTTATTAAATATAACACAGATGCCATGTCTGACTCTGAATAAGGGCTTCTGCTGAGTTGGTGGAGCTGGCATGGTTTCTCTTTCCTCTAGCTGTGGTTGAGAAAGAGCAGGTCGGACCCCCATCTGGCTCCAGTCAAACCCCGAACCAACACAGCACACCATAAGGACTAATTAACTGGCTGTCAGCCAGGTAGAGAAAGCTTTGGAAAACAGCCAAAAAACAGAGTATACGTCCCAAATGGCACCCTAATTCCCTATATAGTGCACTACTTTTGACCAAAGCCCTATGTCAAAAGTAGCGGGTGCCATTTGGGATGCAGCCAGATTCCCCTTCAAGACAACATAGGTGGAAGTAAGATAAAACTCAGCGGGCACTCAGAGCTTCCAGACAATGGAGGAACAATGGAGGAACACTGGGCAGACAGCTGAACAGCCCCCCCGACCCAGCCAGAGAGAGAGAGAAAAAGAGAGAGGGGGAGAAAGTAATTAGTTAAGACGAGATAAGATAAAGTGCTGCTTGTATAGAGAGAAACTAATTCATATAATGTGACAGTTGTCTGGGATAAGTTGGACGCGTTGTGATTCTCATGTCTCTGGGCTAGAAGATGCACAATTCCATCAAGTCTATATCAAGGTGAGAATCATGTAAATGATATAGTCTTTCAAACGATTCTGACTATGTTTTGTGGGGTTACATTTATATTTGTCAAGCAACTGAGCGACAGCTATGATATAGTGCTAAGCACACTTACTTCTTAATAAGAGAACAATCTTATAGGTAGTGTGCTTAAAATACATTTCAAACGGCACGGCATTACAATTGAGGACCAATTACCTGGCACAGGTACTTAGTGGCAAGCTTTTTGAAAGAAAGCGCGCGAGAGAGAGCGAGAGCGAGTGAGAGAGAGAGCGAGCAAGAGAGCGAGGGAGAGCTGGTTGGAGCGAAAATTAAGATAATACTGTTAAAGCTAATTATACACTCTGCGACAAAGTTGCTTGCTGGGAAAGTGAACAAAAATTGCCTTCATTATCATGGACTTCAGAGCTGTGAGTTAGAGAGCCAAGAGAACAGACTTAAATAGGCCCCTTTTTAATGTGAGTCCCACTGGCACTCTGTGCAGGTAGGTATTTTATTCAGAACCTGCTCTAATTCCCCTGTGCACACCCTCGACGTTCAGGCAGACAAAGCACGCCATCAACACAGCCTTGTGCAGAGAAGGTGAAAAATATACGTTCTCTCATGTGATATTAGTCACAGCAACACTCACAAGGGGAAGAAGTGTAGCGACTAACTATAGGATGAAAAGCTTCCGGGAGGATGAAAGACAACAGAGCAACATCCATTGACAGTTATCAAGGCCAACAGACTCTACAATGAATTCTAGGACTTCAGTCTATCGATGCCTATTGTCACGTCCAGGCCAGAGTTTAGGCTGGCGTGTGTTTGTTTCATTTTGGTGTACGGTTAGTTTGGTTCTAGTTTGTCTATTTCTATGTTGGGGTAATGGTTCCCAATTAGAGGCAGCTGTGTGTCGTTGTCTCTAATTGGGAACCATATATATGGTTGGGGTTTTCTATAGTATTTTGTGGGTTATTGTTTGTACATAGCTTGGTTAGTTCACATGTTATGTTCAGCGTCACGATCTTCGTTACGTTTGTTTTGTTACTTTTGTCCCAGTTACGTTGTTAAATAAACATGTATACTGGATACCTCGCTGCGCCTTGGTCTGTCCCTTCCGAGGATCGTGACAGAATAACCCACCACAAAAAGACCAAGCGGTGAGAGACCCGGGAGTTCAGGACTTGGGAGGAAGAACTGGAGGATGATGGACCCTGGGATCAGAGAGAAGTTTATTGGAACTCGCCTGGCTAGGAAGCCCGAAAGGCAGCCCCCAAAAACTTTTGGGGGGGGGCACACGAGGAGGTTGGCCGGTTCAGGAGGGACTCCTGAGCCAACTCCTCGTGCTCTCTGGAGGGAGCGTCGGCGGGAGCGTCGCACTGGTAAGACGCCGTGCTATGCAGTTTTGCGCACGGTGTCCCCAGTGCGCGTTCACAGCCCGGTGCGAGAGATTCCAGCGCCACCCATCTGTCAGGGGAGGGTGAGTGTGCAGCCTGGAAGAGTGGTGCCGGCTCAGCGCTCCTGGTCTCCGGTGCGCCTCCTTGGACCAGGATATCCTGCACCGGTTCTGCGTACTGTGTCTCCGGTGCGTGTCCACAGCCCTGTGCGAGAGATTCCAGCTCCACTCATCTGTCAGGCTACGGTGAGTGTGCTACCTGGTAGAGTGGTGCCGGCTCTGCGCGCTAGGTCGCCAGTACACCTTCTGGGACCGAGATATCCTGCACCGGTTCTGCGTGTGGGGTCTCCGGTTCGCATCCACAGCCCAGCACGTCCTGTTCCGGCTCCGCGCACCAGGCCCCCTGTGCGCTTAGAGAGTCCAGCACGTCCAGTCCCTGTTCCACGCTCCAGGATCCCTGTGCCCGTCGTGGACCCAGCACGTCCTGTCCCTGTTCCACGGTCCAGGATCCCTGTTCTACACTCCAGGATTCCTGTGCCCGTCGTGGACCCAGCACGTCCTGTCCCTGCTCCCCGCGCCAGAGTGCCAGTGCGCTTAATGAGCCCAGTACGGCCGGTTCCTGCTCCCCGCACCAGAGTGCCAGTGCGCGTAATGAGCCCAGTACGGCCGGTTCCTGCTCCCCACACCAGAGTGCCAGTGCGCGTAATGAGCCCAGTACGGCCGGTTCCTGCTCCCCGCACCGGAGTGCCAGTGCACTTAATGAGCCCAGTACGGCCGGTTCCTGCTCCCCGCACCAGAAGGCAAGTGCGCGTCCCCTGTCTGGGACCTCCAGAGAAGGTCCCCTTGTCCGGGACCTCCAGAGAAGGTCCCCTTGTCCGGGACCTCCAGAGAAGGTCCCCTTGTCCGGGACCTCCAGAGAAGGTCCCCAGTCCGGGGCCGCCAGTGAGGGTCCCCAGTCCGGGGCCGCCAGTGAGGGTCCCCAGTCCGGGACCGCCAGTGAGGGTCCCCAGTCCGGGCCGCCAGTGAGGGTCCCCAGTCCGGGGCCGCCAGTGAGGGTCCCCAGTCCGGAGCCGCCAGTGAGGGTCCCCAGTCCGGAGCCGCCAGTGAGGGTCCCCAGTCCGGGACCGCCAGAGAGGGTCCCCAGTCCGGGACCGCCAGTGAGGGTCCCCAGTCCGGAGCCGCCAGAGAGGGTCCCCAGTCCAGGACCGCCAGTGAGGGTCCCCAGTCCGGGACCGCCAGTGAGGGTCCCCAGTCCGGAGCCGCCAGAGAGGGTCCCCAGTCCAGGACCGCCAGTGAGGGTCCCCAGTCCGGCTAATTGCCCAGGGCCTCCGCCACCTGGGACCAAAAGACCCACCCGAAGACCCCCCATGGACTGTTGGCACGGTCGGAGTCCGCGCCTTTGGGGGGAGGTACTGTCACGTCCAGGCCAGAGTTTAGGCCGGCGTGTGTTTGTTTCATTTTGGTGTAGGGTTATTTTGGTTCTAGTTTGTCTATTTCTATGTTGGGGTAATGGTTCCTAATTAGAGGCAGCTGTGTGTCGTTGTCTCTAATTGGGAACCATATATATGGTTGGGGTTTTCTATAGTATTTTGTGGGTTATTGTTTGTACATAGCTTGGTTAGTTCACATGTTATGTTCAGCGTCACGATCTTCGCATGCTCGCTTTTGTTACTTTTGTCCCAGTTACGTTGTTAAATAAACATGTATACTGGATACCTCGCTGCGCCTTGGTCTGTCCCTTCCGAGGATCGTGACACCTATGAAAAACTGTGTATTAATAATAGTTGACTAGATACACTTGGCTTCTCGTCTCTGTTGCACATGCTGAAACGTTCATCCCATCACCATCAGCCTAGTTTCTATCATGTTAGCCACCAGGGTACAGACGTCTGACACTGTTGTGCAGAAAGAGAACGCTTAAGCCTCTATTCTCACACTTCCTGATGAATGGTGAATGGATTCGTTCTGATGAATGGATTCATTTGCAGGTTGAAATGGAGTTTCTTCCCTTTGACTCACGACACACTCAACTCTTCAGAGGAAACAGTGACGTTAATTCACACAGCATTCTCACCAACGGGCCACTATGAGTGTGTGTGCGTGTGTATGTGTACGTGTGTGTGTGTGTCTGTGGGCGCATGCACACATGCGTGGATCTATCCAAGTGCGTGTGTGTGGTGTTCCTTCACACGTAATCACCCGTGTGCCTCCCTCTACCACCAGCAATGGTCAACCGCAAACAAACCCAGTGACGTGGCTTTGAGACAGACTTGTGTTTACAGCCAGATGAATGGAACATGGCCTTACCCACTTCAACTATGCCACCAGTTAATGGCTCATTGTGACGCAGCATTACAGTCCGGGAGGATTAGATACACGTGTGGTAGCCTCAATGGAGGTCAAGGGAAAAACAAAACCGATAGACTGGTTGCTAGACGCCAGAACTGGTTCAAATGTAATTCCATTGTTAGTTGCAAAGACCCCCAACACAAGGTCAGAGGTCAGTCAATCCTGTTCACTTCAAAACAACACCATGAGACCCTACTTACCCTACCTACTGAAATATATAATGCAATACAATAAAACACAACACAAATGTGTTCATCCCTTTGAATTTGATTTGGGGCAGCAGCCAGCGGATGCAAGACACACATACTAGAATTTACACTTTGAGCACACACTTTAAAATCAACAACATTTCGACAGTAGCACATCACTGAGAATGCATGCCCAATACAGTGTTTCATTCTAAGTAGTATACCCATGTTAATATCAGATCATACAGTCACAGTGGTTGCAACGTTTGTTTTACCTGAGTGGCCGGTTCTCCTTGCCGTCGTAGATGTGAAAGAACACCTCCAGCTCCTCTCCCAGGTTGGAGCTCATCAGACTCTTCACGTGGACAAAGAGGTGGTGCATGCTGGCCGGGACCGGAGTCTCCTTCTTACGGTGACGGTGCTCCATCTGTAGTGTGGGACAAACAGGATCAGAGATAATCTGGCTAGTGCAAACACCAGTCTAGTCTAGTGGTGCTTTATCGTCAGAAGGGTCAGAAATGTCCAAACCCTGATTGTCATCAACTGGTTCCAACACAGGTCTAGTGGTTGTTTATTATCTGAACTAGGGATGTCATAAAGACAGCAAGCTAACGCTCTGTAATGTGTGCACACAGGATTAGACATGTCAAAACCCTGATGGTCATCGACTGGTGCAAACACGGGTATTTCGTTATAGCATCTAGACACAGCCTTAACGTTGGTTCTGCGTGCAGAGATTATCCCATGAACACAATTGAATCACTTTCCCTTTTTCAATTAACTGATTTATTCAGCGTTGGATCTTCCTAGAAAAAAATGTAATGATCTAATTTGACTTGAATTAAACACTTCAAAGTGGACCTACAGTAGCTCTGTGAGACTAAACGGCAGCAGTGGCTTTTTAAGCTGTTCTGTCTACTCTGGTGTTTGCCTTTCATTTCAGTTGAGGAAAGCGCTGGTTGAGTAGAGCAGGTAAAGGGAACGAGGTAATTTCAGATTTATGCTGCATTTTCACCCTTTCGCTCCAAATCCCATTAAAGGGGCAATCAGCAGTTGCAACATCCATTTTCTGGACGAATAAATGATTGATTTGGACCCATTGATTCTTGAAGAATATAACTTAGAAATGCCAGAGGAGCTTAGCTTAACTGTCACACCCCATCAGAACACTTATTTTTGTAAACATGGTTAAAACTATAATTTTGATATCACAGATGGTCGGTACCTCCATCCATAGATAATTTCTCCCGACCCATCCCTCAACTTTTTACCAAAACAGTGGCGGGGAAAATGCTTTTTTATTGTTTCAACTGCTGATTGGCCCTGTAAGTCTATGGAAAAACTGTGGAAAAGCTATGCATATTATTTTCCCAGAAATGTGTTAAGTATTCCGTTTAATTCCAGAGGCTGCACGTTCACAGCACGCTTCCTTAATAGTCACCCAAATCTAATTTGGTTCAGTTAATATGCTGCCCTCTTTGTAGAAAAAAAAAAACACACACACGCATGAGGAAATGCACACACACACACACACACACGCCATTTACACCTTTATAGGAAGAATGTCACAACACAGAGTGCTTCAAAGGAATTATATTTCTTCCATTTGCGCGCACACAGCACAATCAGCCATGTCAAACTGGGATAGAATGAACAGTAGCACAATGTACCCACAGCATCAAGCCTTATGCGCTCTTAAGCACTGTATAATAATGTATTAATTCAACCAGATCTACAGTATATATCTACATTATTATCTGACACAGCAGTGTGTGGAGTATTACTGTAAATGGCGAATCAGGGTCTGTATTCATCAAGGGTCCAGCCGAAACAGTTTGGAAGAGTGTGTGCATAGATTATGACGACATTTTGTGACGTTTTGGTTTGTTTTTTGGGTTGTTCGGTCACACAAAATGTTGTCTTGAGGCAAGCTGAAGTCGGTTGCCAAAGTCTTCGCCCCTTCGTCGGTGATTGGTCAACAGTAGGGATTCTTCAGTAAAGTCTTTGATGTCATTCAACGGGAGACGACTAGTTTTCATAAACATTTTTCCATTGAGAAATGCTGCACCAAACATCTTAGTTTGATGTAAAATTGCTCGACCAAGCTCTCAGCAAAAACGTAAAATGAATGGCAGATTTCTTGAGTTACCATCTGACTATTTTGAGGAAGTGTATACTGGCTACGGTATCTCAAAATGGTCAAAGAGTACTATTCCCGCTTTTTTCTTGTTTTTCAAGCGAATGTCTGTTAAGGGAGTATGCGAGCACACTCGTTCGGTTCACCTAGCCGACTTCAGCTACCCGCCAGCCAGACTGAAGCATGCTGACGCCTTAATACAGATTATTCCCAGCTCACTGCACAAGTTTGCATAAATTGAGGTCAGAAAAAGAATGAGCTCTCATCTTCCTTAGTCATTGTCTGTGTTGGTGCCCAGTACAAGGACAAAAGCACTGGTGGCAAACAACTAAACATAGAGCCAGGACCCAGTCCAAGTCTTCCATGCACCGACCCACCCACTCACTCACTCACTCCACCAGATGGTTGCTATAGTCCCTGCCAAAGCCTGCCTGCCCTGCATTCATCTTCACTTTTCTTTCAGGGAGAGGACTAAGAGGTGGAGGAGAGGAAGATGTTGGGATAAAGGAGGAGAAGAGAGATGGGGGCACCAGCAGGCATTGAGACGTTAGGGTTTCTGCAGCTCACGTAACAGGGTTAATCTCCCAGTTTAGTTTTGTCTGGAATTAATAGGCTTACGTGACAAATGTTAGAATTTCATTAGCAGGTTTCTTCTCTGTCTCAACTATACAGTACGTTAAGCAACCGAGGGGAAACAATGTGTTATGTGACTGTTTCTGCCTCACTTAATACAGGAGGGGAACTAGTGTAGTGTAGTATTGTAACTCAAGCGTTCAAACCGTTCGATTAGTGTTCATAATATATATAATAATTATGCCATTTAGCAGATACTTTAATCCAAAGTGACTTACAGTCATGCATGCATACAGTTTTTACATATGGGTGGTTTTTGGAATCGAACTCCAGCTGCTACAGAGGACCAGGTTCCAGGTGTAATATTTTCTAGTAAGTAGCGTGAAACAGAAACGAGTATTGTAACAGTCTAAATGTCCCTGGGCTTTAGAGAGAGAGCGTTAAATACTGCCTACTGAGATTCTTAAGAGATCACATAATCAAGACTACAGTATATAAGGATCCTTCCATTAAGCCTTTATCACATACAACGTGTGGCAAAGGATAATCTGAAAATAAAATATCCTAGACCAGTACGGCTCAGGTCGGCACAATAGTGTGAAACAGGTTACTCTCTCCATGCCATCTCCATGTGTGCTAGTGCTAACTGGAGACAGTATGTTGACCTAGGTAAACCTGAACTAGTCATCACCACTGTTCAGTATGACAGGGAATCGAACCAAGCGTCATGCTCCACCAAGAATTCTTAAAGAAATCATCTATCCGAACACTCTGATGCAAATCATTTGTGCTTTGTTGGCCAAGTGCACCTTAGTTTCTTTCTCTAAAACTCCTGTAAAAAGAGGAACGGTACTGTTGTTCATCTGAAGTGCTTTTTCTGAGTGGTATGAACCAAAATTACGCTTTGGTCGTTCACCGTATTCTATTAAATTTGTGTCTGAAATCAAATAAATAATTTGACAGATCAATATCAGTTTCTGAATTGGATGAACGCTTCTAAATTGCTTTCAATGTAGCAGCAGCAGCCTATCAGAAGAGCTGGAGGTGTGGCTTATTGGGGGGGTGACTTTGTTTGTTCTTTTGGCCACCCGTGAGCGTGAATGTCATTCCAGGTAATATGTTCTTCTTTTATGATTATATGTTCACTGCCAGCACTGAATCTTAAAGAAATTGGAGGATATTTGAAGGAAATCTGATCAAAGTATGAAAAATTACTGTTGCTTTTACATTGATAAAGTTTTATCATAAAGTTACTGCCCCCCTCCTGTTGATTCATTATTAAGGGGACAAGGTGAAATTTTTTATTTTATTTAACCTTTATTTAACTAGGCAGGTCAAATAAGAACAAAATCTTATTTACAATGGCCTACCTTGGACGACACTAGGCCAATTGTGCACCGCCCTATGGTTCTCCCAATAACAGCCGGATGTCATGTGATGCAGCCTGGATTTGAACCAGTGACACCTCTTGCACTGAGATGCAGTGTCTTAGACCACTGCGCCACTTGGGAGCCAATTTTAATACACCAATGGTAACATGATATTCTCTTACCTAAGGCGTGTTTGCAGATGGGCATGGTTTATATAGCTAGATAGCTATTCTACTAGCTACTCTAATGTTTACTGTAGGGTGTTAGCAAAGGCGTTTCAAAGAGCTGCCACTCAAGGTGAGCTCATGAATGTAAGCTCCTCCTGGTAGTTAGCCATGAGAGGAAAAGGTACTTTTCAGAATGACTGTACAGGATTTTTAAATATAATCTGCGTCAGTATTGTGATATTAAAGAGCTGGTCACAATATTGTAACCAGTTAATGTGAACGTCTTATGTAAAGAAAGTGTTTGGAGTCATTATTTAATGTTATGCAACCAACTTAATATTTTGATTAACAGGAAATGTATTTAAGTCCTTGTAACCTAATTGAAGAAAATGTGGATAGGTAAAATATATATACACACAAACTACTGTTCAAAAGTTTGGGGTTCACTTAGAAATGTCCTTGTTTTTGAAAGAAAAGCACATTTTCTGTCCATTAAAATAACATCACATTGATCAGAAATACGGTGTAGACATTGTTAATGTTGTAAATGACTATTGTAGCTGGAAACTGATGTTTTTTTATGGAATATCTACATATGCGTGCAGAAGCCCATTATCAGAAATCATTAACTCCTGTGTTCCAATGGCACTTTGTGTTAGCTAATCCAAGTTTATCATTTTAAAAGGCTAATTGATCATTAGATAACCCTTTTGCAATTATGCTAGCACAGCTGAAAACGGTTGTTCTGATTAAAGAAGCAATAAAACTGGCCTTCTTCAGACTAGTTGAGTATCTGGAGCATCAGCATTTGTGGGTTCGATTACAGGCTCAAAATGGCTTTAAAACATAGAACTTTCTTCTGAAACTCGTCAGTCTATTCTTGTTCTGAGAAATGAAGGCTATTCCATGTGAGAAATTGCCAAGAAACTAAAGATCTCGTACAACGCTGTGTACTACTCCCTTCACAGTACAGCACAAACTGTCTCTAACCAGAATAGGAAGAGGAGTGGGAGGCCGCGGTGCACAACTGAGCAAGAGGACAAGTAAATTGGAGTGTCTAGTTTGAGAAACAGATGCCTCAGAAGTCCTCAACTGGCAGCTTCACTAAATAGTACCCACAAAACACCAGTCTCAACATCAACAGTGAAGAGGTGACTCCAGTATGCTGGCCTTCTAGGCCATAATTGACATAAGTGCAAAAAAACTATCACCTAAAACCCAGAAACTTTTACAGATGCACAATTGAGAGCAGCCTGTCTGGCTGTATCATCGCCTGGAACGGCAACTACACCACCCACAACCGCAGGGCTCTCCAGACTGTGGTGCGGTCTGCACAACGCATCACCGGTGGCAAACTACCTGCCATCCAGGACACCGACAGCAACCGATGTCACAAGAAGGCCAAAAAGGACATCAAATCCCAGAGCCACTGCCTGTTCACCCCACTATCATCCAGAAGGCGAGGTCAGTACAGGTGCATCAAAGCAGGGATCGAGAGACTAAAAAACTGCTTCTATCTCAAGGCCATCAGACTGTTAAATAACCTTCACTAGCACAGAGAGGCTGCTGCCTACATACAGACTCGAAATCATTGGCCACTTTAATAAATGGAACACTTGTCAGTTTAACAATGCCACTTTAATAATGTTTACATATCTTGCATTACTCATCTCATATGTATATACTGTATTATGTACCATCTATTGTATCTTAGTCTATGCCGCTCTGACATCCATATATTTATATATTCTTAATTCCATTCCTTTACTTAGATTTGTGTGTATTAGGTATTTGTTGTGAAATTGTTCTATATTACTTGTTAGCTATTTCTGCACTGTTGGAACTAGAAGCACAAGCATTTCGCTACAGCCGCAATAACATCTGCTCAACACGTGTATGTGACAAATACAATTTGATTTGAACAAATTATGTTTTTAAATGTTTTAAACCTAACACATTTACTTGTAACCAGTGGCGCAATTTTTTTTAGGTTGATCCAAATACAATTATTTTTACAGTGCACATCTATAGTAACTGTAGGGCTTGGTGGATGGACTCAGAAAGAAGAGATCTCCTCATCTCCTTGTACATACACAAGGTTAATCCTCCAATACACTCCATCCGCAACTAGGGCTGTGGCGGTCATGTCATTTTGTCTGCCGGTTATTGTCAGGCAAAAGACTGCCGGTCTCACGGTAATTGACCGGTAATTAACATAAACACGTTTAGCATCTCCAGGCCTCCACGCACACAGGCTGCTGGTGGAACATCTACAGTAAAACAATATAATAAATTAATTTAATAGACACCATCACAATACATCCATTATTTATTTTAGGCAGGTCTAGAGAAACATTATGATATGAAGAAAATGAATTCAGAAGAATAGAATATGTTGGCCTACTGTATGTTATCTGACTATCGTTCATGTCATAGGCTGTAGGCTTGTTCATTTAGCTGACAAGACAAGCTTATAAGTCCTGTGCCATTATTTTATATTATATGATTTTATAGTAAGAAGATTATAATTGAACTTAGCTGAATAACATAGAAAGGATATTTTTCCCATTCCGAAGCGAGTGTAAATATGAAGTGGCTATGTTGAGCGTAAAAGTGATCATTTGAAACAGGTCCTAAATGCTAGATTTAGAGGTACTTGACAACTTTAATTGTGAATGATACAAACCTTAGAATGCCTAAGAAATCAAAAAATATATGGGCTGCATGATGTGACTATCAGCTGTTGACGTTTTGAGAAAGTAGCAACAAAAGCACTCTGTTCCTTACCTCAGACCGCACATTGTTCTCTCCAGCTCTAATCAAGTGGTCATTATTTCATCCATCAGACTATTCTCAATTTAATCTTGTTTTTACTAATATGGAAAATTTGTTTAGATTTAGTCAGGAAAAGAGGAAAAAGTTTGTATGCACTCCAATAGCTAATGGAAGCCACATTCCCGCTGGTTTGTAATCATGTTGGGTAGGCTACTGTGGTTATTTCACTGCACAACAGGTGATATTCCGTCTAAACTCTGTATGCCATGGCCTCTCCAACCCTGTTCCTGCAGCTACCCAGTGCTTAATTTGGGAAATCAAGTGAAATCTGTTCGGGAACATAGATAGTAACATGTTTTCCCAAAAAACATACAAAACATGTGGACACCAGCTCATCAAACATCTCATTCCAAAACTTTGGGCATTATAACAGCCTCCACTCTTCTGGGAAGGCTTTCCACTAGATGTTGGAACATTGCTGCAGGGACTTGCTTCCATTCAGCCACAAGAAAATTTGGGAAGTTGGGCACTGATGTTGAGCGATTAGGCCTGGCTTGCAGTCGGCTTTCCAATTCATCCCAAAGGTGTTCGTTGGGGTTGAGGTCAGGGCTCTGTGCAGGCCAGTCAAGTTCTTCCACAGCAATCTCTTTCAGTATGGACCTCGCTTTGAGCACAGGGGTTTTGTCATGCTGAAACAGGACAGGGCCTTCCACAAATTGTTTCCACAAAGTTGGAAGTACAGAATTGTCTAGAATGTCATTGTGTGGCGTTGAGATTTCCCTTCCCTGGAACTAAGGAGCCATGAAAAAGAGCCCCAGACCATAATTCCTCCTCCACCAAACTTTACAGTTGGCAGGGAGCATTCTCCTGGCATCTGCCAAAACCAGATTAGTCCGTCGGACTGCCAGAGAATGTGTTTCCACTGCTCCAGAGTCCAAGCTTAACACCACTCCAGCCGACGCTTGGCATTGCGCATGGTGATCTAAGGCTTGTGTGCAGTTGCTCGGCCATGGAAAACCATTTGGCCATGGAAACCCATGACGCTCCCGGCGAACAGTTATTGTGCTGACGTTGCTTCCAGAGGCAGTTTGGAACTCGGTAGTGAGTGTTGCAACCGAGGACACACAATTTTTACGCGCTACTTGCTTCAGCACTCGGCGGTACCGTTCTGTAAGCTTGTGAGGCCTACCACATCGCGGCTGAGCCGTTGTTGCTCTTAGATGTTTCAACTTTGCAATAACAGCACTTACAGTTGACCGAGGCAGCTCTAGCAGGGCAGACATTTTACGAACTTACTTGTTGGAAAGGTGGCATCCTATGATGGTGCAACGTTGAACATCACTGTAATATTTGTCTATGGAGATTGCATGGTTGTGTGCTCGATTTTATACACCTGTCAGCACGGGTGTGGCTGAAATAGCCAAATCCACTAATTTGAAGAGGTGTCCACATACTTTTGTATTTCATTAAACTGTTGACAGCTCCTCTCTCTGGGCACTGAAGAAAGGAGAGGAGATGGAAACGCAGTGGTGAGATGTTCTGTAGCTTAAGGTAATGCATCAGCCTATTAATTATGAAAATATAAAAAGCACCCCATTACTAGGCTATTCAAAATCAAATACAAATTCATTACAATGTAGGCTAACTGAATATGTTTAATTTAAGCTAGACCAATTATGTACCAAAGATATCTTAAATCAGTTTTTAAAAATGTTTTTCTGCCTTCTGTAATGTGCAGGTAGGCTGTTGTATAACAGAACAATCATTATTTTATTTTATTTCCATTTTCTTTTTGTCTCTGGCTTGGGCTCATATATAGGCCTATGCGTATGCATAATTCTCTAATATGCATATGGGTGTTTTCAAATTAATCATCACTTTAGAAAGCGCTGTCCAACGACCATGTTTTCCACTCAGTTTCAACCTGCTGTTGAACTTTTCTTCAAATTTATCATCACAGTGAGGTGAGTTTTAAAAGCACATACTGTTTTCATGTGTTTGATGTGATTTTCAAAAACCATTTGCATTGATGTCAGAGTGGTTAGGGACAATAGAGTCCTGAGTACCAGGCCATTAGGACCTTATGAATAGCGAGTTGGGTACTACTAACACATGTCCAGAGTGCATAAGAAGAGGTTACCCTGACTCAACGGTCACATAGAACTTGACTGCAGTCCTGACTCAGTCGCGGTAATGCAGTAACCGCAACAGCCCTATCTGCAACTCAATAAAGCCACACAATGCGGAGGGGCACAAATAAAGATCTGCCTTTGTCACCAAACAAATTAAACGGGTTCTCTGCTGCTGTTGTCATGATGATGGTGATGTTATTATTGTTTTGCATCCATGACGACAACAGTAATTGTTTAGTTCTTCCCCCTTTGAAACTTCCGTCTCAGTTACTAAGGAATTACGGTAATTTTCCACATCCTACACGCTGTAATGGACATGCATTAGGCTTTTATTTCTCTCATCCCTCACTCCCCTCTTTCTCATCCCCCTGTACCTTCTTTGTTTATCAAAAAGGATTAAGTGCCTCAATTACATCGTGTGGGAAAAGAAAAGCCATCTCACGCCAGGATAGGAGCATCAGGCAGGGGGTGTGGTTGCTATGGTTACGGGGTGGGAGACGGAAAAGGGGGGTTGGGGGTTGTGGAGGAAAGCACTGCCTGGGGAGGAGAGGGAGGAAGGGAAAGACGAAGGGAGACTTACAGGATGTACCTTTATTCAGCCTTAAAGAGTCAAATACACCCATGAATTACAGACGAGAATACTTCCACACACTCAGCAGTCACAAGGGCTAGCTATGTGGCTGATGCTAGAGAAAGGTATAGTGAACAGTGGATTGATGAGGATAGTGATGGGTTTTGACTTCTAAACTTGAAAATATGAAGTATCCTTATTCACGTCACTGAGAGAGGGGAATGTAGAACGTTTACATTCTGTCAGAACGTGTTATTGTTAGACATCATGGAGTGAGGAATCTGGGCAGAGGTCAGGTCAGATGAAGTGAGGAAGAACAGATATCACTAAAGTTCTGTCTAGCAACAGAGGTGTATTGGATGTTTAGATGTGTAAGGAGGAGACTCAGCAGAGGAGGAAGGGTTAAGGGTGCTGGTGGAAACGTGTCCGTCAGCTCAGCTGTCTGACCCTTTGGGTGAATAAACTTGGTTTGAGCTTTACTAATCGTCCGTGACTTTTTACTCGGTTCATTTAGAACCTAACAATAGTGAGTGGGGAATACAGAGTAACAACAGAACAGTGTTCAGACAATTGCACCTGGTTTTGGGAATATAACTCACCAGTTTGAAGAGTTCTGTGACGCTGATCTCGTCTGGGTCCACCATGCTGAACTCCCTGCGGGGTACCAGGTCCAAACTCAGCTGTCTGGAACACACACACACCACAGGACAGTGCATCAAACCATTCAGACAGGACACACTTGACAGAACTGCAAGTCTGCTATGTCTCACAGGGACATAGAGGTGTAGATTGGTACCCAGACACACTCTCCAATCTCCCAAGGATAGGTAAGTCTTTCAAAGCATGGGATGGTATAAGACAAGGAGAGGCAGGGGGATCCATCTGTTGTCTGTCCACAACCAACAGCAAGGGATTGACGGGTGTCGTTTTATCCCTTCTGCCCGGGAGATAGAGACGCAGTGGAAAGTGTTTGTGTGTGTCTGTTTGATAAAAATGAAAAGTGTGTGTGTCTGTTTGAATGTGTTTGAAGGGGAACGGAACTGATTGAGCACAGCATGTGCCTGGGGAGGGAGTGTGACATTCAAAGACAGAGGGACTGGGAACTGGGATGCAGGAATGCTTCTCTCTCTCCGCTACTCACTCGTTTCCCCAGTCCAACCTGGCAGTGATGTGCTGTTTGACGTCTTTCATGCGGTCGTTGGTGAGGTGACCAACCAGCACCTGTCTCCTCAGGTCCAGGATCTCATTCATTACGTGCCACAACCGATGGAACAGATCCCCCTCATTCTTCTACACACACAGAGAGAGAGAGAGAGAGAGAGAGAGAGAGAGAGAGAGAGAGAGAGAGAGAGAGAGAGAGAGAGAGAGAGAGAGAGAGAGAGAGAGAGAGAGAGAGAGAGAGAGAGAGAGAGAGAGAGAGAGAGAGAGAGAGAAAATAAATTGGGTCCAGAAAGTCAGCCTTCCATAAAAGGTAATGCATCACAAAACAAACACATATAATTTATTAGGGACACAAACACAAGCAATGTTACTAATTAATGAGCAGAAAAAAAGCTTCCACTGTTTGCTGCACGGGAAACACCTGAGGCAAAATGTATTGCCCACGAGTTGAAAGGTATTCCCAGGTTTATTCTCCTCTCTGCAGGAGGTGTGTGCTACACATGGGAACATGCACATACATGCGTGCGTGTGCGTGCGTGCATGCATGTGTGTATGTGTAAATTCATGCAAGTCTGTGCGAATTCCTGCATGCATTCCTACATGTGTGTGTTGAACACTCTTTACCACGTAGAGCCGTTTCCACATGGCCCCCCAGTCTCTCAGGGTGGACGTCATCTCAGTGATAACGGAGTCCTCTGTGGGGATGACAGTCTCAAACTGCCTGTGGGTCAGAGAGAGAGAGAGAAGGAGACAAGGACATCAAATTACAACAGTATACACCCACACCCACACCCAGATAATAATGCTGTCATTATGAGAGGCTGGTAGAAGAAGCACTCAACCTCTGTTCTGTTATTATGACGTTAATCTAATGTTTATCTAATGTTTCCTTTCCACAGAAATGACATAAACCTCCCTCACCTTACAGACTGGCTGATCTAATAAGGCTGTTTGCCTTCTCAGAGACAGACACACACACACACACACACACGCACACTGAAACAGGCACACACGGAAACAGGCACCCACGGAAACAGGCACCCACGGAAACAGGCACCCACGGAAACAGGCACCCACGGAAACAGGCACCCACGGAAACAGGCACCCACGGAAACAGGCACCCACGGAAACAGGCACCCACACGGAAACAGGCACCCACACGGAAACAGACACACACACGGAAACAGACACACACAATACATTCATTACTTACCCTTTGTTCTTGATATGGGCGTTCTTCAAGTGAATGTAACTGCATGGGAAAATACCCTGGGGGAGAGAATAAACAAACTAATGAATGGTGAATGTCATTCTAACTGTATCATTAAACGGCACTACCATTTAACACATTCTGTTAGCGAGTGTAAATTATGCGTATAATCAATACAAATGAATGTGTGTAAGTGTGTGTGTATGTGTCAACTTGACATTATTAAACTATGAGCCTCTCCCTATTGACCTGCTCGCTGCACAGCCCCCAGATCAAAGCAGAGAGCTGATATTTCTGAATCTGAAAACAGCAGCTGCACACTGACAGCCTCAATAACACACAAGTCTCACCCACCTTGGCATTTGGATTCTTATGGACGAACCCCCTGTACCAGCCTGAGGAGACAAAAAAAAAAATCACATTTTCATCGTGTCACCGTGACTTTCAGATGCACTATCTTTCCTTCTATCAAATTGTGTGTGTGTGTCCACTGAATTAATAGATAGCAGTCCTATTATGATTCTGTAGATTGGCTCTTCTACGCTCTCAGTTAAAATGTCAACCACCAAATAATCAATTTCATTCCATCGCTACAGCATCTGATATGGGAGTGGAGAGTAGGAGAGAAAGAGCTGTCTGGTTAAGTAATGTCTGCCTATCATTGCCAAACAAATGACCGGGGTTGTGTCTCAAATGGCACCCTAGTCCCTATAGTGCACTATAGGAGGCCCCGGGTTACTGAGGCATCGCCCCTTCAGCTCCGACCACACCAGTCGTAGAGCTGCCGAGCTGTAAAACGAACGGCCAGCTGGAACACTTTATCACGGGAGGCAGTATCTGTCACTGCACTGTTTACTGCAGCCTCCCAGGCACGGTGTTACAGTATTTGTTGTGGCCACCGGCCAGGCTGATGAGCCAGGGGGGTGTCAGTAGCACCAGGGGTGTAAGTAGTACTACTAACCTAAGGTCATAATGTGCTACTCAGTCCAACACCTGTCTGTGACAGTGCTCGAGGTGAGAGTGTTAGAGATAAGGTGAGAGGGAGCCTCACTGCTGTGGTCTTGCCTCCTGAAGGACCTCCGCTAGGCATTTTCTTTTACAACTCTTTCTAGTTTTTGCTTGGCCAGAATGTCAGAGACGAAGAGGTCGCATGTTACCTATCACACCGCAGTAGTAACTTGACGGCAGTACCAGCACTGGCAGAAGCCCTTTTAATAGTAACTTATCTCCTCTCTAGTACAGAATAGGTAGACCTTCTTGTCAACACCCTGTCTTGCCTTTGAGTGGTGGGGACTGGTACATATTTTATTTCTTCCCTTCCTCCTGCTCATCCAACATCTCATTCCAAAATCATGGGCATTAATATGGAGTTTGTCCTCCCCCCTTTGCTGCTATAACAGCCTCCACTCTTCTGGGAAGGCTTTCCACTAGACGTTGGAACATTGCTGCAGGGACTTGCTTCCATTCAGCCACAAACGCATTAGTGAGGTCGGACACTGATGTTGTGTGATTAGTACTGGCTCGCAGTCAGAGTTCCAATTCATCCTAAACGCGTTCGATGGGGTTGAGGTCATGGCTCTGTGCAGGCCAGTCAAGTTCTTCTCGACAAACCATTTCTATATGAAACTCGCTTTGTGCACGGGGGTATTGTCATGCTGAAAAAGGAAAGGGACTTCCCCAAACTGTTGCCACAAAGTTGGAAGCACAGAATTGTTTAGAATGTCACTGTATGCTTTAGCATTCAGATTTCCCTTCACTGGAACTAAGGGGCCTAGCCTGAACCATAAAAAACAGCCCCAAACCATTATTCCTCCTCCATCAAACTTTACAGTTGGCACTATGCATTGGGGCAGGTAACATTCTCCTGGCATCCGCCAAACCCAGATTCATTCGTCGGACTGACAGATATCTAAGCGTGATTCAGAGAACGCGTTTCCACTGCTCCAGAGTTAAAGGTGGCCAAGCTTCACACTACTCCAGCCGACTCTTGGCATTGCGCATGGTGATCTTAGGCTTGTGTGCGGCTGCTCGGCCATGGAAACCCATTTCATGAAGCTCCCGACGAACAGCTCTTGTGCTGATGTTGCTTCCAGAGGCAGTTTGGAACAATGGTAGTGAGTGTTGCAACCGAGGACAGACAATTTTTACGCGCTACACGCTTCACCACTCGGCGGGCCCATTCTGTGAGCTTGGTCCTATACGTTTCTACTTCACAATACCAGCACTTACAGTTGGCCAGGGCAGCTCTAACAGGGCAGAAATTTGATGAACTGACTTGTTGGAAAGGTGGCCTCCTATGACGGTGCCACATTGAAAGTCACTGAGCTCTTCAGTAAGGCCATTCTACTGGCAATGTTTTCCTATGGAGAATGCATGGCTGTGTGCTTGAATGCATGGCTGTGTGTCAGATAATTTCCTTGGGTGAGTTTGGAATGCATCATCAGCTATCTCAGACGGATCTGTCATCTGTCTGTCTGGCCTTGAGCAACAACAGGAAGTGAGATTGTGCCACGCTGAGAAGGGAGGAAGGTTGCGTCAATGCTGTGTAAGTTAGCTGGGTGGAAATAGGAATGTGTGACGGGTGCCTGCTCTGCTCGGTCTGAAACTATGTCAAAAATTAACCTTGGCGTGTGAGTGTGCGCGCCTCTGCCTTGACCTTGAGGCTCACACACTCCTTCGCAATACACCAGCAAGCAGGGACACACACACTGGCAAGCAAGCACACACACTCCTTAGCATGTACACACACACGCACGCAAGCAAGCACACACAAGCTCTCAGTCTCTTTGTGTCTAAGGCAAGCAAACACACACACACACACTCTGAGCTCAGGAAGCAAAGTCTTCCCCCTCTCGCGGCACAGGAAACAATAGCAAACTGAGAGCCTCCACAATCTCCTCAAATACAAAAAAAAAAAAAGTATATTAACATTTCATGTGCAACACAACACTCCTGGAGGGACAGACTGGGGAAGGAAGCGTGGCCCAACCTCAAAGGTTGACTACAGCCCCAGTAGCGGTAGCAGCCCATCTGTGAGTCTGTGAAGCTCGAAGGGGGGTTCATGGTTTATATGGGTGTGAAATGAGTAGAGGTTATCAGTTACCTTCACATTTCTCCAGGAGCTGCACCGTGTCCCCAATCTCCAATGGCAAGCCATGCTGGACCGTCCCTCGGAAACTGGCCAGCACTGAAACACAATATAAGATACACACTTTAATACCTGTGTGTATTTGTATGTGTGTAAGTAGGTAACACACACCAAATCAACACACACACACACACAATAAAAAGTAAAAGTAACACAGTAAAAAATGTCATAAATCACTCTCTTTTCATGTCACTAGAATTGAATCCGAGCACAACTCTTGACTTTGAGGTTGTGCTGTGATTTGTTTCTAGTGTTCTCTGGGCAGAGAGAAAGAGAGAAGAGAATAGCCTGCTGACTGCTGGTAGATTGAGTAAGCCCCTGGGTGTCAGGCTGAACTAGAGGGAAAATAAGCTGGGAATATAATGTCATCCTGGGTCTTTCTGCTAGGAGCGCTCCTGTAGAGGAGGGAGGCAACACCCGAGGAGGCTTAGAGTAGGACTCTCATTGATAAGAAGCACTGTCAGTTAGAGATAGAGAGCGAGAAAGAAAGAAAAACGCAAGAGAGGGAGCAAACAAGCGAGCAAGAGAGAGAAAGAGAGAAAGAGAGTAACATCTCAGTCGATCAGCACAGAGCACTTTGCTCTGACAGCGTCTAATAGCTGGGTTAGTAGTGAGGAGTGTCGGGCAGATGCCATTCTCTGTGGTTCTGACAAACAGGACATGGTAACAGCACTCAGAGAATTCTCCAAGCTGCCACACACTGACACACTCGAGGGGGAAACTAATAGGGTTAGTACTACAACATGGAAATGAGGAAGAGTCAAGTGCCTCCCGAGTGGTGCCGTGCCACGAGAGATTCTGGGTTCGAGTCCAGGCTCTGTCGCAGCCGGCCGCGACTGGGAGACCCATGTGGCGGCGCACAATTGGCCCAGCGTCGTCCGGGTTAGGGGAGGGTTTGGCCGGCAGGAATGTCCTTGTCCCATCGTGCACTAGTGACTCCTGTGGCGGGCCTGGCGCAGTGCACGCTGACACGGTCGCCAGGTGTACGGTGTTTCCTCTGACCCATTGGTGCGGCTGGCTTCCGGGTTAAGTGGGCATAGTGTCAAGAAGCAGTGTGGCTTGGTTGGTTTTGTTTGGGAGGACGCACGGCTCTCGATCTTCGCCTCTCCCGAGTCCGTACGGAAGTTGCAGCGATAAGACAAGACTGTAACTACCAATTGGATACCACGAAATTGGGGGTGGGGGGGTTGGGGGGTGAAGGAAATGAGGAAGACTCAAGTCAGGCAAGGGTTTGGGGAGGGTTTGATAGACCTGAATCACTTCCTGGTAAACCATTCCCCAGCTGTTGTCTGCCTGCTAACTGCCATGGCTCTTTTCCAGAGATGTTGGCACTTGTAAGGAGTTCACTCAGCGAGGAATAGCTTTTTTATTTTCTCTCCAGGGGAGTGGAAGAAGTGCTGCCTTAAAAGCAGGAGAGCGAGGGCAGCGCGCACACACACACAAACACACACACAGGAACGAAAGAAAGGGACAGAGAGAAGAGATCGAGCGCAAACGGAAGCCCACAGCCTGGCACCTACACACACACCACAGCGTAATGAAAAAGATGAACTGGGGCATAAAAAAGCTTCCCACACAAATATAGCAAAACCACAGACACACTGATATGATATGTGTACATGAACACACACACACACTGCAGTGGCCTAATAGCCTCAGAGTGATGAACCTGTCACACAGGGACAGGGCCCATGTTTCCAGTCGGCTTGGTCTGAGGCAGAAGTTCAGTCACGACAAGCTGTGCTCTGCTCTGCTGTGACACACATCTACTCGTGGGCAAACGGCTGTTCCTATTTCTGACCAAGCAGCCTCGTTCATGCTGAACTAACTTAGACATTACGTAAAGACTGCTGGAAACTGAAAAAAAGACACACAGGAATTCAGGAACTGGGATAAAAGTCACTAACTTAAATAAAAGTATTGGACAGAAGTATGACTGAGATCCATGAATTTATATGACAATATCTCCTTCAGACTTGAGATGTAAAGACTAATGTCCAAACGGGAAGTAGGTAACTACGCTCCATTCGTGAGCCAAAGTGGAGACTTAGTCGCACTGACGTCCAGTAATCTACCCACGTGCGACTGCGATTCTCACCTTGCCCTAATCCTAAAGCAGTCCCCCAATGCCAGAGAGAAGACTGACTGTGTACTGTGTGCTCAGTATTCTGCCCTGGGTGGATGGGGAAAGGCAGGCAGATCAGTACAAAGAGTGTTTGTGTGAATTAGGCTTACATGTGCTTTAGGCTGCCATTTGGAGTCTAGGCCTGTCAAGTGATCCTACAGTTGGTTTGTCGGTCTCCCTCTAAGCTCCTCATAGGAACATGATGCAGACCACTGGTTCAGACATGCTTTGGTGTAATTTGTTGAGTTGTGTTCAAAGGCACTGGGTTTCACAGGTTGTACTGAATTTATCAAGCAATACCAGGTTTACCGCTAGCTAGGTATGTGTTCAAACCACGCAAGATGTAAAAGGTAAGTAGCTACCGATTGAGTGTGGCAGGCATAACAACAATGTTTGAAAGGATACATTAAAAGAATATTAAACAGTTGGGTTTCATATACCAGACAGAATATTCAGAGAAGACAACGAAACATACATAGCCGGTTCTTAGTACAGAGAGTATCCAGTGGTTAAAAAAGTACCCAATTGTCATACTTGAGTAAAAGTAAAGATACCTTCATAGAATATTACTCAAGTAAAAGTAAAAGTCACCAGTAAAATACTACTTGAGTAAAAGCCTAAAAGTATTTGGTTTTAAATATACTTAAGTATCAAAAGTAAATGTGATTGCTAAAATATAATAAGTATTGAAAGTAAAAGTAAAAATAATTTTAAATTCTCTATTACGCAAACCAGATGGGACCATTTTCTTGTTTTTTTAATTTACGGATAGCCAGGGGCACACTCCAACACTCAGGCATAATTTACAAACGATGCATTTGTGTTTAGTAAGTCCGCCAGATCAGAGGCAATAGGGTTGACCAGGGATGTTCTCTTGATAAGTGCATGAATTGGATCATTTTCCTGTCCTGAATGCATTCAAAATGTAACGAGTACTTTTGGGTGTCAGAGAAAATGTATGGAGTAAAAAATACATTATTTTATTTTGGAATGTAATTAAGTAAAAGTTGTCCAAAATATAAATAGTAAAGTACAGATACCCCAAAAAACGACTTAAGTAGTAGTTTAAAGTATTTTTCCTTAAGTACTTTACACCACTGAGAGTATCTGCCAAAAGAACTAGAAAAACAACCTGCAGTTGACTCCAACCGGACGAGCAAATTGATTTCAAAAGGCTCCATAAAAGTGCATTTAACAGCCCGGCCTCACCCCCTTTCTCTCTGATTTGTGTTCCGACAACGAATCACACTCGTAATCCACTCCTCCGTCATCAATTATTCAACACATCATTAATATGCTAATTCGTCGCCACAGACACGGGTGGTCCATTGACCCTGCTGCCAGAAATGAGCCAGCATGCATTTTGCATTATTCAGATGTGTAGTTGTTGAATTCCTACTCCAATCCACACATACTGGAATCTAATGTAATGTAATCAGGTTAATAAATAATGGAGAGAACGGGACCGCATTTGAGTTGCAGGAAGTTGCAAAACAATTAATCAGCAGTAAGTGATATTCAAAATGGAAACTGACATCCCTCGCTTTTCCCCTGTTCTTATCCATCCCTCTCCTCTCCTCATTTTTCTATTACTTCGCTATGTGTAAGGCTGCGAGTAGAGGACGGTTAAGTTCTGCTTTATTTATACTCTGGCGTCTGCAGAATTTACATCTCAAACCACAGCCATCTGCTTGGGTTTGACTTCATAACCATGAAACGGTTGGGTTTCATAATGGGAACTCTGCTGTCAGAGTTAGAATATCCAAAGTCCCTATAGAATCGGTGATTTATTCAAAGTTCTGAACAGATCCTTAATGTTCTCTGGCATATGGCTGGTAGTTGGTACAGGCATGCCATTGTGGCTTCGACACGGGTAGAGAAAAATAATTATGTCTGCCGTACAGTGGAGCCCTAATCGAAACAAAGACAGCATCTGTCTGTCCAAGTCTAAGACCGTCTTTATATTGCTTTGCTGTGTAATTTTCTGGACTCGACCGTGGCCAAAATACTCTATTCTAGCTATGCGAATAAACATGACAGAGTAACCCAGCATTAACCACGTTGTATGAATGGGTCCCAACCCATTATATCCCAGTTCCAGGGAAACATTACGGTTGGACATTCTTTTCAATGCGGAGAACAGATGCGCCTTTAAATACCCACTCCTAACATACTTTTCCACTGTGTTATTGACTCAAGGCAATGACTCAGCCCCCGTGGTTAAGTACACATGCCTACAGCCCTCAGACCCCTCCAAACACACTAAGCAGCTTAAGTGCAGAGAAATGTATGTGTGGGCATGAGTGTGTGTATACGCGCACCACAGTCCAGTGAGACACCGCACGAAGCATTGGGCCAAGCCTGGTCATCTGACAGTGCGCTGTAAAACTGAGACAGGGATTAAAGAAGTGCCGATGCGCTTCAGCGCTCTGCTCTCTCTCTCTCACACAAAGGTGATCTCCTGGGGATGAGCTTCGACCTGGAAGAGGCCGCTATGCATTTTAAAGCAGGAGGAATCAACAGGGGCTGACAGCGTGAGAGGAGGCAGCAGACGCCTGCCTCACAGCATAGAGTATATGCACACACACACGCCTCACAGCAAACAAACACACACACGCCTGCCTCGCAGCATACAGACGATACGGCCGTGAAGCGAGAAGACCCACATTGCGCCACGACGCGTCAGCTACAGAGATATATATAGGCGCTCTCTATCTGTGCTAGAGAGGGAATGACAGGCCAGCAAACGCTAAACTGGCGAAATCGCTCACGAGGAACGGCTTTCATTTCACCTTTACCATTTCCAGGTGTCCTTTCGATGCCTTTGTATGTCGAGATAACGTCGATACGCAGGCACGGGGGAACAAGCGCTCACTGGCAACAATAGCCTTCCCTCGAATCACAACACCTCACAATGAGCTTTCGTAAAATATATGTGTGTAGCTTCTATGAGGTGGCAAGGGCACGCACGGAATATAAATAAATAAAACCAATGTAATTACTACAAATAACTGTGAGCAAAAGAACATCATAACGGGATGCATAACGTTCGATGAATAGAAATGTAAGCCACGCAATAGACTTCCTCCTACAAATGCCAATGCAAGTAAATCATGCAAGACCTCACAAAGAGTAAAATATAAATTCTGCTTGTTTGGTGCTTTGTTCGCTCTGGTCTGAATGTATTCATAAAATGCAAGGTTGTGAGCTTGTACGGTGCCCCGGAGAGCAGTGTGCTCTTAGAGGTGCTAATTGTGTGCGTGTGTGTGTTTGTCTACATGTGCATGCTAACGTGTGTGTGTGTGTCCGCCACCTTTCAGCGGCATCCTGTGAGACCATTTTCGAGCCCCTTATATTTCTGCTCATTAAAAGGGAAGTCTGAGAGGAACTGGGTGTTCTGCTGTGGCTGCTTTGGCATGCTGATCTCTCCTAGTGGGTGATTAGCACTAAATAAAGCCTCTCGTAAAGAAAGAGCTCCCCTGGCACTGAGAAACGCGTCTAGGCCTGAACGGCATCGCATAAATCGCACTTTACGCAATGCACTGTCAGCCTAAAACATTAAACAGTGTGTTTACCGCGTATGGTATGCGGCATCTTGACAAGGAAGATGACACACAAACACGCACTCAATCTCTGCAATAAACCACATAGCCTGATTGTAATCAGCAGAGTAGCGAGTGATTTATTCAGATCATAAATGAAAATAGAGTAAAACAAAATAAAAAAAATAACGGATTGTTTAACATCTGCATGACGTCATGGCAAACATAAACAGTAATGGCAGTGTAATATCTCACATTTCTTGACCAGATCAGAGGTCCCATATTGCTGAAATAAAGCCGTGAAAACAGTGAAATTGTGACAGCCTGCCTAATGACTAAGCCAGGCAGAGGAAAATCATACATGACTCAGATTAAAGTAGAATATAGGTCAGGACGAGTCCAATGCAAAGCAATCCCACTTCACCTCATTCTCAGTGTCAGGCCTAATCGGCCTGCCTACTGCCTCTCTCTGCAGACTGGCTGGAGTGTGGAGGGCGGGGGCATTGTATGTGTGTGTACTGTTTGTGTGTGTGTGTGGGGAGGCATTGAGTTCTCTGTGTTCTCTCTCATTGACTGTGTATGTTGACACTGAAAAGTGATGGTGTCGATATGGTAACGAAGTACTGCATGTCAACGGGGCAGCAAACTGACAACACACAGATGCCTACGTCTCCTCACATCCAGCTGAGAGGAGACGACAGAGGGAGAGGGGGGAGGAGAGAAAGACAAGGATATAGAGCAACAGATGAAGAGGAGAGAAAAAAAAGGGGATGGGTGAGGATAATTCGAGTGAGAGAGAGGAAAAAGAGGCCTGTATTCTCAGGTAGCGTGTTTTTCTGTGGGAGGGAGGGTAGCGGCAGTGTAGAGGTTATATGAAGCGTGCTGAGTATCTTTGTTCACCACATCCCTCCATCCTTCTATCTGGGGAGAGGGGAGGAGTGAGTGACCACCTACTCCACCCGCACTTCAAGTCAAATTACATCCATTACCTGCTCTTCCCACGGCACGTGTATGAACACACACTTGCGGCCGAACACACACATTATGTGCACACGGGTTATCAAATGAACAGGCTTTTGAGTGTAAATACCTAGCAGTCAGAGAGGAAAATAAAAGCAGACACAAGTGAGCAAGGGGCCATTGACTGGGCATGTGACGAACTGTCCCCACTATCCCCCCTCCCCCTCTCTCTTTCCCTAAACCCCATTGTCTGAGTGACAGAGTAACAGAGATGACAGCTGCCTTGTTTAGCTGTCACCACAACTGCTTCCAGGAATGGGGACATCTCAGTCTCAGCCTCAGCCAAGAAATCACGGCTAGGAGAAAATAAATATCCCACACACTTGTAATCAAACATTTTTTTTTGTTAATAAAAAAAGAGATATCCTGCCTGTGAGTAATCATTGTGGAGCGCTGCCTTTTGAGGATGAGGAAAGTCTTCGTAAGAGAGTGTGAGTTGATGTCAGAAGTCTCAATGTAGCAGGTAGGCGTCAGGCGCAGGACAACGGAGATGAGTAATCACGTAGATTTACTCAAAATACAAAACTACCAAAATTGGCAGTACAAATACAAGCTCCCATAAACAAGAACCTCTAACATAGAATAAACACGCACAAAACCATGGGGGGAAACAGAGGGTTTAAATAAGGAACATGTAATTATGGGATAGAAACCAGGTGTGTATAACAAAGACAAAAAAACATCGAAAATGAAAAGTAGATCGGCGGTAGCTAGAAGACCGGTGACGTCGCCCGCCGAACGCCGCCCGAACAAGGAGAGGGACCGACCTCGGCGGAAGTCGTGACAGTTGACCTTTGAAGTTACATTTTCCCTTTGTGACTTTAAGAAATGTCACAATGACTTTAAGCCTTTTCCTCTTCACTTTGTTTTACTTAAAATGTTTGAGGGAAGTCAGCCAGGATTTGGTCAACCCCATTTAGTCGACTAGTTTGTTTGGTCGATAGGCTATTGTGGAGCAGTCGCAAATATATATATTTTTTTATGGCACACGAGACACACTAATCCATTGCGGAGGCTGCAGGGATGGCACAGTCCATCACTCTAAGACATATGTCCAACTGAAATTTGATATGGTTATATTATGTAAGAACAATGGTGCAACATTTTATAACAAATGTGCTTTCCCGAATTGTATGGATTATTACTATTAACATATAATGCCAAACATCCCCTTTCCTTAAACTGAGTATTCACTTGATTTTTTTGCAGACGGCACGTGTAAATTAGTCTAATTGTAGATTAAGACTTGCTTACCAGTACATACGCTAACTACTAGATACTCATATTAGACCTACTTAAGACAAAATTAAAGAAAAGGTCTGCAGTCTGGCAGCATTTCATTGTAGTAAAGGATGACGGCAAAAAAGTGGAATGCAAAGTGCCAATATTACAGAATAACCCGGTATGGCACAAACTAGGTATGAAGGTGTGACAATCTGGATACCGACCAAGCCTACTTAAAGCATCAGACAAGCTCAGAGCATATAGTTAATTTTATTAAAACAAATAAGGTGTGTCTATATATGTTACCTTTATTTAACTAGCCAAGTCAGTTAAGAACAAATTATGGAGAAATACACTTTTTTTTTTTTCAACCAATCGATTGCTCAAAAGACCAGACGGCTCTCAGTCGACCAGGATTTCTTTCAGTCGGGGACAGCCCTAAAGCAGACAGACAGTAGGCTACTAGGTAGTCCATGGATCTTAGAGCAGACACACAAACAGCATCCAGCTCAAGCCCCTGTCTGTACAGCCAGACACCAGTGGGGTTACAACTAACAAGGGAGTGTAGAGAGGGAGAAGAGGATGAAGAGAGAGGGAAAGGAGGAGAGAAGTGCCTGTCAGACCTCATGCATATCATTCTACTCTCTCCCCCATTTTTCGTCTGGTATCAGTCTAATATAAAGTGATTCACTAGCACTCGACTCTCATCTCCAAACATAAAAGCCCTGGACTGAACCAGGGGTGAAGTAAATGGGAGAGCTAACCACACATGAGAGGACTGATGTTAATGGTCAGGATGGGATATATGCTGTGAGGAGTGTGTGTGTGTGTGTGTGAGCATATGCATGCGAGTGTGTGAATATTGTGTGGAGACCGCGTGTCTGGGGAGAATAGAGTGGTTTTTCAATGACTATTTAATAGTACTTTCACTATTTCTCTCCTTAGGGAAGACGAAACACAATTTCTGAAGAGCTGTATCTTTTCTCCCACTTTAGTCTAGACTGTCTACACTACAGCCGTCTCATTCCCTACGATGCAGACAATATCTGTGTGGAAGCTATGTCCTCAACTGAAGTGGTATGATATAATTTTGTTAATATGGATTATTATAACACTATCACACTGTGCTCATCACTTCTGCTAAAGAATATGAAAATATTTCTACCCCAAATTGTCCCACACAGGGTGGAGTTAGGGGATTGCCTAACATATTTCAATCCGCACTGAGCCATGAAGACCATATGGTTGTCTTTTGTGAATCTGCTGGATTGTTGCATGACAGTACCCTCTGAAATATTGTCAGGCAGTTACGTTGTTCATTACATATAAACAGATGCACACCGATTAGCCATTTTGAAAAGCCCTGACAACAGCACGCAAGCAACACCACTTCAGGATGAGAAAAACACACAATAACACCACAGCTTTGTGTGCGTGTGTGTACAGTAGTGTAGTGTGTGTGTGTGTTCACGGCACTAGCAGTATCACAGCAAGTCAAAGCTGGCTGGTGTCCTCCCCCCTGGGCCCCCAGGACCACATCACTGCCTCATCTGTTTAGCACCCTCAGCCCTATGGTTCATAGAGGGAGGGAGTCTGGATGAGGGAGAGGCCAGAGCGAGGGAGGAAGAGACAGAGGGGCAAGAGGAGAGGAAGAGAGGGAGATAGAGGGAGTAGAACAGAGGGAGGGATTAATAAATGGATGGAGGGAGAGAGAGACGAAGGGATAAAGGGAGGCAGAGCAGATCAGAGCACAGAGCGAGGGAGACAGAGGAGATGGATTGAATTCTCAGGACAAAATGGAGCTGGAGCCCGGAGGTTTGGATTCCCTTTAAGCTATAGCCATTTGCATCTCTTTATCACGTCGATAAAAAGAGCTTTCAATAAAGATCAGACTAACTTGTCACTTTGAATGGCTGTGGTAATGGGTCAAGGATATATAGCCCCTACTGCACCTCAGCTAGCCCCAGTGAACATGTATTCTGTATAGGAAGCAGGGAGGGAAGTGGTATCAACACAGTCACACACAGTCACACACACACACACACACACACACACACACGATTAAAGCTCTGGAGGGGTAAAGGATGAATCAGGCATTTCTCTCTAAGAATCAACATCACCATCATCAGCCGACAGACAATGTCTATTGGTTTAATCATTATCGAGTGCTTATTTAGACAATTCGGCCTCAATAGAAGTGAACTAGTGCAAACGAAGCATCACAGTGCAGTGAGTGTACGAGTAGAGTATTGAGCATTATGAGAGCAGTGAGTGTATGAAATGCTCTGGTCACTGCAGAGCTACAGAAGGAAGAGCGCACAGTGGGAGAACCGGACACACGCCTGGTCTTCAGATGTGCGTTAGGGTTCAGTGCACACAAGCACAAGCACGCACACACACACACGGACAGACGGTGCTCGGCTCAGAGCACAGCCAGGGCAGAGGAAGTCCCTACAAAGGAGACAGTAGCCAGAGTATACACGCAGGCACCACACACACACTCAAGACCCAGATGGCATGTGCTACACAAACAAGCCAGTGGAGCATAACTTATTATCAATTTATCTAGCCAGCCTCTGACTACAATATCCCAATCTGTGATTTAGATTCAGCACAAGAAGCAAGTGAAGCAACATCCCAAGCTTACAACAATATGAGAACAGGCCCAGAAACCACCATGCTAACCGTATAAAGACACTCAGTCATCCAGGGTCATGAGATATTTCATCCATACAAATCAAGCCTGGGGCCAGACACAGGCAAGCAGAATAACCAGTGGTGGAGGCTGGAGAGAGAGATACAATATTGTAGGAATCAGTCGATGGTTGGATGTTTGACAGAAAAAGAGGAGGGGAGATAGAGAAGATGGGGGGGGCAGAGGAGGTAAAAGATAGCATGGTTGTCAGAGTGGAAAGAGAGAAGGGGGGAGAAAGAGAGAATGATTGGCAGGGTAGAAAGAGAGGAGGTTGAGAAGAGGAGGGGGAGAAAGAGGATGAATGGCAGGGCAGAAAGTAGCCTTTATGTGGAAGACATAAGAAAGGGGCAGGTGAACACATTAGTAATGTGAGAGGGGTGGGTCAGGCGCGTGTCGTACAACAGGCTGGTTAGCTTGCAGTGGTCTGGATGAGCTGGATGGGATAGGGTATTGATTTTGATGTGTCCATTTTGTTTAAATGTATGCTACTGTTGTTTTAGGCTTATAAGGCCCTATGTAAAAAGGGAAGGTCTCAATTCAGTTTGTACACTTGTTTACATGGATATGATTCTTAACTTCTTAGGAAGCAGCTCCCGAGGTGACGGTTTTGTCTGGCGTGCCCAAAGTAAAAGGCCTGCCACTCAGGCCCAGAAACTAGGATATGCACATAATTAGTACTATTGGATAGGAAACACTCCGAAGTTTCTAAGAGTGTTAAAATATTGTCTGTGAGTATAACAGAACTGATATAGCAGGCGAAAACCCGAGGAATTTCTGTCCTGGAAAAAGTGTTTTTGACACATTGCCTCATTTTGAACGCCTCCCTATTGAAAACAGCTATATATGGGAGTAATATTGCAGTACCTATTGCTTCCACTGGATGTCAACAGTCTCTAGACAGTGTTTGGTGATGTTAGGTTGCTCTGGATGGTAATAGAATAAGAATTTCGAACTAGTCATCGGATGTAAACAGAAGAGGAAGCGCGTTCACGGCTCAAGGGCTGTGGTTTTTCCTTTCCTATCGTCCAGTTTATAATCCGGTTTAAATATTATAGTAAATATACATAAAAGTGTTCTTAAGGATATATTATCAATGATGTTTGATTGTTCCTGCCACCATATGATCTAAACTTGGAACAGATAGGGGCATTACTGGGCATGAACAAGCAAGAACTCAGATCAAAAGATGATAGGTGGCATGAGAGAAAGAAGGAGTGACTGCATTTACATATGGGCTGTACTCATATACTGTAAGGGTATAAATTAGAGTTGTGTGATCAATGGGATTAGCTGTTTCCCGGGTCAGCTCGACTTTTAATTACTCTGAATTAAAAGTCTTATTGAATTCACAAGTTTCTTGTATGAGTGTCATATTTTGAAGATAATTTTTTCCACGACAGTTCTTGGACAAGTGTATAGGTATAATGTGAACGCATTCTCTTCACGATTCAATGGGCGACTCAACGGTGGATTTTATGATCATAAAGCGCCAACCAAACAGAGATTTATGGATATAATAAATGACTTTTTCTAACAAAAGAAGCATGGATTGTCTTCGTTGGACACTTGGGAAGCCCTCAGCAGAAGTTCTTCGAAAGGTAAGGGATTTTATATTAGCGATTTTATGCGTTTTTTGAGACCCGTGTTGGGTTATGGATTTATGTTAATGCATAAATATTAGAGGTGCTACCCTCAAACAATCAAATGTTGTGCTTTCACCGTAAAGCCTTTTTGAAATCTGACAATGCTGTGATATTGCCAAGAATCAGAGCTTTTGATGACTATGCAACACTTGTATATGCAACACTAGCGCCCCACCACTCCGTAAGTAGTTAATAAAACAAGCCATTACACTTAGTTATTATCATGGCATTTAATTATCATTATTCAGGTTATTACTTATAAATATTAATCTACAAATTAAGAAATGCCAGGTTGGAGAGGATCTATCGCATTTTCGTATTGACACAACATTAGTGGATGACGGAGTCAAAATAAAGATACAGTTGAAGTCGGAAGTTTACAAACACTTAGGTTGTAGTCAATAAAACTAGTTTTTCAACCACTCCACAAATTTCTTGTTAACAAACTATAGTTTGGGCAAGTCGGTTAGGACATCTACTTTGTGCATGACACAAGTCATTTTTCCAACAATTGTTTACGGACAGATTATTTCACTTATAATTGACTGTATCACAATTCCAGTGGGTCAAAAGTTTACATACACTAAGTTGACTGTGCCTTTAAACAGCTTGGAAAATTCCAGAAAATTATGTCATGGCTTTAGAAGCTTCTGATAGGCTAATTGACATCATTTGAATAAATTGGAGGTCTGGTTCATCCTTGGGAGCAATTTCCAAACGCCTGAATGTACCACGTTCATCTGTACAAACAATAGTACCCAAGTATAAACACCATGGGACAATGCAGCCGTCATACCGCTCAGGAAGGAAACGCATTCGGTCTCCTAGAGATGAACGTACTGTGGTGCGAAAAGTGCAAATCAATCCCAGAACAACAGCAAAGGACCTTGTGAAGATGCTGGAGGAAACAGGAACAAAAGTATCTATATCCACAGTAAAACAAGTCCTAAATCAACATAACCTGAAAGGCCGCTCAGCAAGGAAGAAGCCACTGCTCCAAAACCGCCATAAAAAAGCCAGACTACGGTTTGCAATTGCACATGGGGACAAAGATCGTACTTTTTGGAGAAATGTCCTCTGGTCTGATGAAACAAAAGTAGAACTGTTTGGCCATTATGACCAACGTTATGTTTGGAGGAAAAAGGGGGAGGCTTGCAAGAACACCATCCCAACCGTGAAGCACGGGGGTGGCAGCATCATGTTGTGGGGGTGCTTTCACAAAATAGATGCCATCATGAGGACGGAAAATTATGTGGATATATTGAAGCAACATCTCAAGACATCAGTCAGGATGTTAAAGCTTGGTCACAAATGGGTCTTCCAAATGGACAATGACCCCAAGAATACTTCCAAAGATGTGGCAAAATGGCTTAAGGACAACAAAGTCAAGGTATTGGAGTGGCCATCACAAAGCCTTGACCTCAATCCTATCAAACATTTGTGGGCAGAACTGAAAAAGCGTGTGCGAGCAAGGAGGCCTACAAACCTGACTCAGTTACACCAGCTCTGTCAGGAGGAATGGGCCAAAATTCACCCAACTTATTGTGGGAAGCTTGTGGAAGGTTACCCAAAACATCTGACCCAAGTTAAACAATTTAAAGGCAATGCTACCTAATACTAATTGAGTGTATGTAAACTTCTGACCCACTGGGAATGTGATGAAAGAAATAAAAGCTGAAATAAATAATTATTTCTTTTATTATTCTGACATTTCACATTCATAAAATAAAGTGGTGATCCTAACTGACCTAAGACAGGGAATTGTTACAAGGATTAAATGTCAGGAATTGTGAAAAACTGAGATTTAAAGGTATTTGGCTAAGGTGTATGAAATCTTCAGACTTAAACTGTATATTCCTCCCTTGACCTTGTCTGTTGGCCTTTCTGCAAATAAAAACATTAAATACAGATCCTATTTCGACACACCAATCCATTCACATGAAGTCCGATGTTTTATTCTCAAAATGTCCTGAAATATTGGCATAATGTCACAAACCCTGCTTCTGTGGTAATTCGATGGCAGTGGCATATGTTCTTCAAAGAGAAGACGCCGTAATGAGAGAAATAATGTAGCCTAAGCTACTGAAAAAATGCCTTTTACTATATTAAATCATGACAGGAGCCTTTAATTCTTATTAAAGAGATGGAGTCCAGACATGCTACTTTAGGAGTCTGAATGGGTATATAGGCCTATAGAGAGAATCAGCGAACTCACACACGCACACCCCCATAAAAGGACCCGTCAATCAAAGCCGCCAGCGAATGTCAGACACAAGAGCAAATATTTATCCTTTCCTTAAAAGGGGAGAGAGATAGTAAGGAATGGACAATCGCATAGCTATCATTAAAATATAAACAAATACACTCAACATGTCCATAGCCTATTTATCAGCGTTGATTAGTGTATAAATTAAGAAAAGATTCAGTATCAAATTCTACCATGCCAGGTTTGAGAGGTTTGGCGCATTGTCCATATCAAACTAAAGTTGGAAAGAGGAGGAGATGTAGACAGTTTAATAGACAGACTAAGTTAGCAAAACAATTGCTTATCATCCTTAGTAAATACTCCCACTATTAAGTAAAGTTTATCTACATGAAAATAAAGTTAATAAAAGATAATGTAGGCCTATTTAAATGGTTGACTGTTATTTTATTTTTATGACGGTCTTCATTCATAACCGTTAGTTACACGGTTATTCATGTGTGCCTATTTCAATTACATCAAAACACAATAATGTGAAAAGGCATTTTGAAAATATAATGTTTACTCAGAAATGATGTACCTACAATACATCTGTACTGTATTTGGGTCAAGCAGGATTGAGAGTGTGTGGTGTACAGTTCCACAGCAGCCTATAACATTACATCACCCAACATGCTGTCAGAGACGTTCCAGTACCCCCAGCTATCACAATCTGAAACCTCTGGTTATAGGAGTGCCAACGCTGTTCGTTTGTTTTAGCATTAAGCCATTCATCCCGTCAGAATGGAGCGCGAGCCATGGCCCGTGAGCACAGTGGCACTAACACAACACAATTTTGCAATGTCTGCATCCCAAATGACATCCTATTCCCTATACAGTCCACTACTTTTAGTAGGGCACTATAAGGGGAATAGGGCACTATTTAGGACACATACCAGAACCACAAGCGCTGGAATAGCTAATCATCAATTTACAATAGAGCAGTGGGAGGAGAAGTGAAGGATAACAATGTTTAATGGACTGAGAGAATGCTGTTGTTGTCTTACATTACGAATATGTCTGTGTGTGGTGTCTTGAGAGCTAGTCCACTGCAGAGCCTATACAATATGGTGACAGTGAGAAAAGAAAAGTGAAAATGAGTTGTGTCATCCAAACCAAAACCCCTCATATGAATTCATGTAATTTTCTTGTCACATTTAACATTCCCTCTCCCCTCCCCTTCCCCGCCTGCCAGAAGATGTTACCAAGCGACCAAACGAGTCCATGCTGCTGTAGTGTTCCATTTTTTCCCTAGTGGAAAATGTGTTCCTCCTCAATAGCTCAGGGACGAGGTTGTGGAGAGGCCCTTTAAGCCTTAGGCATGCCAGAGTCAGCTACGCCATTTGCTTGAATTTACAGCCCACTGACACCCGAACACACTCTGAGGTGTGGTGTGGACATGAGCCTTGGCCTACAGTAGATAAGTTATGGGAATGGGATTCGAGACACATGGTCATCATGTACAGACCAAGTACAGGTTCTCAGGTTACAATGGACTATTGTTGAACAAAATAATATTCAACAAAGTATCAGAGAGAAACAGTGAAAGGGCTAAAGTAAACTACATTACGGTCAAGCTTGATTCCCAACAGTATGGCCCTCTGTGTTGGGAGCTTGTGCACGTGGTTTAGCATTCCTCTGAGGCTAAGGGCTTCAGCTGTCTGAGTTATTTTGCCGCCCGCTGCTGCCGGCGCATGCCGTTGGTGGATCATGACGGATTATTCAGGGGTTGGGGAACTGTGCAAGAGAGCCACGACAGAACCGCGAAGACCGCCATTGGCTCAGTATGAGAGTTCCTTCAGGAATGGAACTCAATTTGTCAAAGCCAGCCGTGGAGACAGGAGGCATAGCCAGTAGCCACAGAGGGGTGGGGAGGAGTGAGGACAGGAGAACACAGCACAGCCAAGAGAGTGCATTCTCCAGCTACCTCACAACATAGTCATGATTAACTGCTACTCAGCTGTCATATGAGTTCATCTCTCAAGGCTCTGCTTTGAGTTGCGGTGAAACAGCTACTTCACACAACTGCTGCTATTACCTTTATCTTGCTAATTACAGTCCAGCCAGAGCCTATCACGCTTTAAACTAATACTGGGCTTCTCATTTGGTTCCATAACGACTCAAGTTTATAGCTCGTCCCGTCAAACCCGAAATGAATGAGTTTTTAAATTCTTGTACTTTACTTGCAGATTAAAATTGGGTGGAAAAACAGTTATGCCTGAGTAGACCCAGTCAGGCTTCATTTCCTCAGTTGGACGATTTAGATGCAGCAGCTATCCTGCTCCTGTCGTGAGTCAAAGTGGTTAAGCTCTGCTAATTTATTCATGCCGACCGGGGTCCACACAGCCAGGCAAAATCAATAGAGGAAAGTAAGTGAGGTTGAAAAAAAATCTGTGCCCCAGTTTCCACCCTGAATTGGGTCAGCGGCAGCCATTTACACCCTCAAACTGCCTGTAATTAAACAAAACTAGTTAAAAGCTTTGTAGAAGGCTGAGGATGTGGAGGTGTTGGGGGAAATGGAATGGAAGGAAAAGGGGAGGTTGGTTGGTGTGATTAATTTAATCTTTGTTTTACTCCCCTCACCGTCCCTCAGTACGAGGTGCATAAGAGCGTATAACAAAAACTAAAAGGTGCATAATTTGTGCATGTGAGTCGTTCCATCTTTACAGCTCCCTGGGGGCCATGGATGGATGGGTTGGTATAAAAGCTTTTATGAGCTCCTCAGTGTTCCTCAAAGCCAAACAGGCACAACCCTCATGCCAACGCAGTGCCTGGCTAATTTGTCAGTCGATCCCTTGATATTGATGATACGGGACTAAGCTGCAAAATGTATCCACATAGGACAAGGCCTTCTTGATGATCAGTCTCTCTGTATCTCAACACACTCAAATATGTGCAACACAACACAAGCCCCTCATCCACAGATCCAGCTGGGGATGAAACCCAACACTGGGCTACAGATGGCTCAGACTGTGCACCCCCCCCTCTCTGTAATCCTCTCAGTCTTGCAGGTAGGATCCAGCCTGGCAGGGTGACAGGCTGCTGTGTGGCCTATTGTCAGAGCTGTGCTACACTGACTGGGCTTGGGATGGGGGATCCATTCAGGGGAAGCCTCTGCACTTCTCTGCTGCTGTCCTGTTGATAGGATAGGCCTATTTCTTGGTGGCACTGGTGGTGTGAGTGGAGGGAGGCAGTAGCCTTCACACTGCATTAGGGCCAACATCAAAGAGGATCATGGCGCGTCTCCAGGTGAAAACCAACCAGGAGAGATTTAAACACCACCGCAGGTGCTGATTATGAGGATGTCTGGAGTGGAGTGGGGACATTCCTTAGGTAAATTGATGAATAAATAAAAGAATGGCCTGGATTCAGATTCATATAAATCCAATCATCAGGCTTTTATCCTGGCCTCTGACTTCAGTATTAACCAAAAAGATTCATACTGTTTATTACTGTATCTTCTGAAGAGGGTCCATAGAAAAACAATTACACTGTTACCATGTAAATACCAGGTAATACCATGTTCTCTCGGTGCGTGGGAGAGAAAATATCTGCAGAGTTCTAAAGGTACTCGCCTTTAGAACTCAGAGCGGTCTGAGGCACTGAATCTCAGTGCTTGAGGTGTCACTACAGACCCTGGTTCGATTCCAGGATGTACCACAACCGGCCGTGATTGGGAGTCCCATTGGGCGGGGCACAATTGGCCCAGCGTCGTCCGGGATAGGGTTTGGCTGGGGTAGGCCGTCATTGTAAATAAGAATTTGTTCTTAACTGACTTGCTTAGTTAAAAAAAGGTGAAATAAAAAATAATTAAACCATGATTGGCTGAGATAATGAGTGGGCTGGACATGCCTAGAGAGGAGTTTGGATTGGTCTGGCATATAGAAGGTTTCTGTCTATTTGAGCTGGTCAGTCTGTGTTGGCAATCCTGTCGAACACTACTTTTTTTTAAAAGTATTGTGTAGTGGAGCTGCATAAGTGTTGCTCTCCACTTTCTGGAGGATCAAATTTTGAAAATCAGTATGATAGCTAAAGAGATGGAGAAAACACTTGTCTCCGGATTACATCTCCAAACTAAGGGGCAACCGTGGCATGGAGTCCCTGACATCCTGCATGTTGATGTATACAGGTAAGATAGCTAGCTACATTTTCAGATATTACACGTTTCTATATTTGACAGAAAGTGGTTTCATTTCACACTAAAGTGTACTGTTAACTAGCTAGATAACGTTATCATTTGTATCCCGGAGCTGTTTGCTTTGCTAGCTAACATTGAACCTGGTTGGTTAGCTCCCGGCATATTCATGCAGCGTAGTAACGACATGATTTGGGACCATGTTCAATGTTGTTTAACTAGCAAACATTAGCTGGCTGGCTCATGTGATCTTACACATTGTTTACCTAGCTACATTCGTTGTTTACCTTGCTAGCTAGCTAGCTACAGTACATATCTTAACTTCACAAGCTCCAGCAGCAAAGGTGACTGTTTTGGAGAGCCTGGCGTGCCCAAAGTAAAATGCCTCCCATTTAGGCCCAGAAAATGGGATATGCATATATTTAGTACCATTGGATAGGAAACACTCTGAATTTTCCAAAACTGTTAACCATTTGTCTGTGGGTCAATCAGAACGCATTTGGCAGGCAAAACCCTGAGGAATCTCTGTCCTGAAAAAAAGTCATTTTGACACATTGCTCATTTTTGAGCCCCTCCCTATCCAAAATGACCATATATAGGCATGTTAACGCAGTGCACGTCGCTTCCTTATGATGTCATCAACCACGAGACGGTGTTTTACTCCATCTTGGGGAATTTCGCCATTGATAAACAGCTTGGAACGAGACCACGTTATGAAAACTCTTCAGAGTGCGGCGTGCATGAGACGGCGCGCTGTGCCTTATTTATCGCTTTTAGCGTGCTCAGTTTATATTCGGCTGATTTATAATTGTACATATACGTAAAAGGGTTCCTAAGGATACATTTAAAACTATGTTTGATTGTTTTTGGACAAGTTTATAGGTATAATTTTAACGAGGCGGCGCCGAGTTTCAAAGGAGTAATGGAGGCTGTCGCTTTCTGATTATAAGCATGAACCAAATGGAGGATTTATGGATAAAAGACGTTACTTTTTCTAACAAAAGAACCATGGATTGTCTTCGTTGGACACTTAGGAAGACCTCAGCAGAAGTTCTTCAACAGGTAATTACTTTGTTTTCGCTGTGAAATGTGTTATGTGTGTGCCATGATTGCTAATCGATAAATGGCTATTGGAAAATATGTGAGGTGCTAGCCTCAAACAAATGAATGTGCTGCTTTAGCCGTAAAGCCTATTTGAAATCTGACAACACTGTGATATTGCCTAGAAACAGAGCTTTTGATGAGTATGGAACACTTGTATATAGCTGGATGTTTAATAATTCAATTTTCGGATTTTAAATCTGGCGCTACAGGTTTGCGCTAGTAGTGTCGGGATGATCCCGCTAGCGACCCACTGGTATTTGAGTCGTTTTAAGCTAAAGTGTACAACACCCATTGAATATGGCCGGTATCAGTAAATGTCTGCAAAAAAAGCATAATTAAAATGTTGCCAGCAGTCTGGTTATGCTGTTTTCATGTTATCCAGATGTAAACAACTCATCGGCCAGAGCTGAGTGGGGCTAAAGCTTAAGAGGGTGTGAACAATGCTGAATGGGTGTAGACAAAGAAGAGCTCTTCACTAAATACCAAAACATTCAAAGGCCATTTTCTCAAAAGTGAGTTTACAAGTTAATCAACTTTCAAAGCAGAATTACTTCCACATTGTTCCTCAAAAATGCAGTGTATGATATACCAGTTTGTAGCTCTGAGTCTCTACTTTAATCCAATGTAAAAAACACAATTTTAAATGTTGCTATGTAAGACTGAATCCAGGTGGTGAGTCACATTTTATTGACTTATTCAAGATGACAATAAAATTTGAAGATGAAAAATACACATTTTGGCATCTGCCATGAAATGGGAGAATTTTATTCAGACTATACAGTGTTAATGCTCTCTGATTATCCAAGCCAGTGCTGTTTTTTTAGTGTAGGTTCAAGCATGGGAACCAACCATATTCTCATTCTCTTCAAACCTCCTATGGCCTATCCACTGATACACACAGAAAGGTGGCTGTATAGAGGCTAAGTGTTTTCCAGTGTTGTGCATACAGTATCTCTTCTCTCTCCTGTTGCATTGACTCTATGGCCCAAGGTCTCCATCTGTCATCACATGAACAGTTTGCATTCACGTCCCACACAAAGGCTCTCACAGCGGGACAGCCACAGTCCTTCCCAGCCCACTCACCCACACAAAGGGTATACATTACACAGACTTTTGCTGAACGGCACTTCGCTGCAGACACTTAGGACTAAATGTTCACCCCTGAGGGGAAGTGAAGGAGTAAAATAAAGGGACCAGGTGGAGACGAAAAGGAAAGAGAGAGAGAGGAAAGGAGTTGTGGGGTTAAGGGCTTGGCGGAAAAGCAGGCCACTCCACTAGCAGCCATCCCACTGCAGTTGGTTTCAGTGGCCAAGAGACACCAGCACTAGGAATTCACCCAGTCTGAGGTTCGTTTGAACTGGAATGTAGCATGTCTGAGAGATATGCAATATCATAACAGGCCGGACTGTGGCAGGTTCTTCTTGGTGTAGTTACCTTGAGAAAAAAAAGTGTCATGTTAGATTCTTCATCAGATATGCACGGTACCGAGATGTGAACTAGACTACACCCTCGCTCCACATACTGTATGAACTTGACATGCCAGACCAGAGGCAACTCAGTACAGTATTTACTAATACCGGAGGCCAGACAGGGATGTCAGTCTGGGTTAGCCACTGCTGAATAAGTTACTTCTTACTCAATTTAAACCATAAAAAAAATTATTCAGCAATCAACTTCAATCCACTCTTGCTTTGTAATTAATAGGTCATGGTTGTGTAACACAAAGACTGTTAAATGACAAGGATACAAAAGCTGCCTAATGAATAAATCGAAGGAATCCTCACAGCCAGTAAAAAGACCAGAAAACAAAGGGGCATCCCAGAATGCTTTGCAATGTCAACCTTTGGTGTTGATGCTGAAAGAATGCAAAAAAGGCCCCCATTCAATCAATGATGAGAAGTAGGAGGAAGGAGAAAGAGAAGATGCAGCGTCCCCAGACAAACAACTTGAGAGAGAACCGGGTTATTATTATTCAGGAGAAGCCTAACAGAATTCTGGTTTCCGCCTTAATGGATTAAAGGCTTTCTGTTTAGTTGGATAAACATTCAGACAGAAAAAAGCTCAAAAAGACAGGTTAAGTAGGAGACTAAGTGGAGCGGGTAACAGTCGGAGGTATAGTCAACTCAATAAATTAAACACAGGCTCTTTTAGGCAAAACCACCCAGCAACAATATCAATAATTTTCGCGATGGTAAAACGTTTTCAGTTTAAACTTAAATGACTAAAACCAGACAAAGTATTTAGAAAAGAGAGCAATTTAGATAATAGTATTTAGAAAATAGAGCAATACATTTTTTTATAAGATCATCTTTGAGAACTAACAATCCCCAAAATAAAAACTAGGCAGTCGGAGAGAATCTGAAATTCCCAAAATGGCATGGAACACCCATTGAGGATTGGAGGAACCTGGCGCAGACGGAGATGACAGCCGACTACCTCTTACAAAACTTTACGCTATTTAGTTTTTTTATGTATCATTTTTTACATTATTAGCTCAGGAAATGTTTTGTGTCATTAAATACAGCAGCGGTAACTTACCAGAACTAACAGCATTACGACCAGGAATACGACTTCCCCGAAGCAGATCCTTTGTTCGCTCTCCCCAGGGCAATTAAACTGATTCCAGAGGCCGACTCAAAACATTGCCGGCGGAGGAGACGCAGTCAGAGCGGCCTGCTGGTTTGACTCAGGAGGCGTGCACACAACCCATCGCTTCCGAATATATTACTTGCTAATGTTCAGTCTTTGGATAACTCAGGGCAAGGATTTCTTTCCAGAAAGACATTAGGGCCTGTAACATACTTTGTTTCACGGAAACATGGCTCTTTGGCTATTCTGTCGAAATCGCATGAAACTGAAAGCGCGAACCACCGCATTTAACCATGGCATGGTGACTGGGAATACGGCAGAATATAAAAAGTGTAGTTATTCACTCCGCAAGGCAATTAAACAGGCAAAACGTCAGTATAGAGACAAGGTGGAGTCGCAATTCAACGGCTCGGACACGAGACGTATGTGGCAGGGTGTACAGACAACCACAGACTACAAACGGAAAACCAGCCCCGTCGCGGACACCGACTTCTTGCTCCGGACAAGCTAAACACCTTCTTCGCCCGCTTCGAGGATAACACAGCGCCTCCGATGCGACCAGTTACCAAGGACTGTGGGCTCTCCTTCTCCGTGGCCGACGTGAGTAAAACATTTAAACGTGTTAACCCTCGCAAGGCTGCCGGCCCAGACGGCATCCCTAGCCGCGTCCTCATAGCATGCGCAGACCAGACGGCTGGTGTGTTTATGGGCATACTCAATCTCTCCCTATCCCAGTCTGCTGTCCCCACATGCTTCAAGATGGCCACCATTGTTCCTGTCCCCAAGAAAGAAAAGGTACCTGAACTAAATGTCTACTGCCCTGTAGCACTTACCTCTGTCATCATGAAGTGCTTTGAGAGACTAGTCAAGGGTCATATCACCTCTACCTTACCTGACACCCTAGACCCACTTCAATTTGCTTATCTTCCCAATAGATCAACAGACGATGCAATTGCCATCACTAGGCACACTGCCCTATCCCATCTGGACAAGAGGAATACCTATATAAGAATGCTGTTTATTGACTATAGCTCAGCATTCAACACCATTGTACCCCCCAAGCTCATCATTAGGCTCGAGGCCCTGGGTCTGAAGCCCGCCCCGTGCAACTGGACTTCCTGTCAGGTTGCCCCCCATAAGAGGGCATGCTCAGCCCACTTCTTTACTCCCGGTTCACCCATGACTGCGTGGCCAAGCACGCCTCAAACTCAATCATCAACAGTAGTAGGCTTGATTACCAACAATGACGAGACAGCCTACAGGGAGGAGGTGTTGCAGGAAGCTTTCTTTAAAAATTGAAAATATTCTCTCTGTCCCATATCAATATGTGTAGAATTGCAGGAAATCTGCTTCAAAACAGTGACATATCTCTGTGGCCAAGAGGAGGGCCTCTAAAACCACGCCCCCTCCTCCCTCCCCAGAACTTTGCCACCGCTGCTGAAAGAGATCCTAGGGGATCCTGGTTCAGGTACAAAGCTGTTCTTCGCTGTGTAAGATTTTCGATAAAGCTCTATATTCCATAAGGAAATTGTCAATAGGCTTACATTTCTAGTGTTCAATCCTACTGAAAACAGTTCAACTGTTATTTAAGGAGAACGAAGCCATTTCATCCAGCGCACCATGATAAAATGAATTGCAATTGGTCTAAATACCCACTAAGCTTTTAACTGGGTGAAAAACAGCCATGGACCAACAGTGAATGACAATAAAACCCCTTTGAAAGTCAAACTAACATTAAGTTAAACTGGCTTGTCTGTGGATGTGCAAGACAGGATATAAAGGACCTGAGGGAGAGCGTGCGTGTTCTTTGTGGTTGTGTGTGTGAGAGTGTGTGTTGAGCCAGACCCTGAACCAGGCAGGGCAAGGAAACAGAGATCACACAGACTTACAGGTAAGATGATGGCTTACAGCAGCCAAGGTCAAACCGTCATCTGCCCAGCCGCATCGAGCTGATTCATGTAGTGTGTGTGTGTGGAAGCGTGCGTTCCTCCGTGTGGAGGTTGCGTGCGTCCCGTGTGTGTGAGTGTGTGTGCATGCAAGTGACGTGAATGGAAAACTAACACAGTTCAGTATGTGCAGCGTGAATTGATCTAACCGACGGAACTGTAGCACCTCACTAGCAGCTCAGGTGGTATCAAGTCAAACACTGGCAGCCAAATATATTTATTCATACTGTGCGTGCAACAGAGAGAGGGAAGAGTGTTAAATAAGCAGGGTAAAATAATAGTTGTGATGCTAAGAGAGAGAGAGACACATCATTATCACTCACATGAAAGACCGTGATGAGAGCTGGGCAAGCAGAACAGCCTAGAGTGAAATCATACCACGAGGATGGATCATACTTCCTGCTTTTCCGAGCCAGAACAGCATTCAAACATCACCCTTCAACAACACAGATAAAACCGGAGCCAAGGACATGGAGAGCCAGGAAAACATTAAAGCCATCTGGCCTGATACATTGTACTTTACCAACACAACCCAGAAAGAGAGAGATTGTGCGTCGGCAAATGGTATCCTAGGGGACCCGTAGGGTTCTGGTCAAAAGTAGTGCACTACATAGGGAATAGGGTGTCATTTAATTGGGACACAGACAGAGACAGTGTTCTATACGCATTGATTACAACCAAACTGTGGTGGTAGTGATCTCTATCTCTTTTATATAGATGAACACCTACATGAATTGTGGCCAGGCACCAGCTCAGTGGTGGGGTTCTGTACTCAACGGAAGCCTTTGTGTGTCTTGTGATAGCAGCAGAAACATGCTCCGTGCCCAGATCATCCATATTCATTTGGGGAGCCGAATGGGGAGACGGGGACATACTGTAGGTAAATGCATAGAGATAGTGGGAGAGGTAGACACTACACAGAGAGCCAGTGAGGTTTCACTACTTTACCATCCTCAGTCGCGCTGTCTGTTTCTCTGCCCTAGAGAGACCACTGCCACCACAACAACACTACGGAAGTGTCTGGGGAGGAGGAAGAATGGACAAACAGAAGGAGTGAAAGAGACAAAAGAGAGGGAGAGAAATAGACAAATGGGAAGAGAGTAGATAAAAAAGACAGATGGAAAGACGGATACGGAGAGCGGTGGGTAAAGAGAGAAAATAACAAAGAGAGAGACAGAGACAGAGAGAACCACCAGACAGACAGATCAACAGACAGAGAGAGAAAGAGAAAAGGGAGACAGACAGATGGAATGAAAGAGCGAGAGAGAGAGATCGGGATAAGATGATATGGGGGAGAGTAACCTCCAATCTCTGCAAACAGCCCACTCCCTGCCCACTCCCTGACACTGACATGTTTCATGCCTGCCAATCGGAGAGAGCCTTCTCGATGACCTCGAACACAAACAGGATCATCACTGCATAGAAAGGCCTGCTTCAACCTTAGTACAACCAACCACAACCACCCATTTTATTAGGCATTCATAATATGTAATAGCAAACCGCTAACACCTCTAACACAAGCATCAATTTATTATAAAAGCATTAATAATGCATGAATAACATACCTCTTATTGTTCCTTTTAATAACTGGGGACAAGAGGCTGTCAGACGGTGACTGGTGTGTTGTGTGGGTCACACAGTTTCAATGGCTGCTGCGTCCCAAATGGTACCATATTCCCTTTATAGTGCACATAGGGCTCTAGTCAAAAGTATTGCACTTTAAAGGGAATAGGGTGCCATTTGAGACACACGCCAATGTACAGAGCCCGTGATCAATACAGCAAGACTGAGATTACACAGCCAATGGACACCATATAACTCAACACCTCTGGAAATGCATTTTTTTATGGAATCCGTTTTTTTTGCCCCTTTAAAATGAGCATGTGCACAAAAACTCAACGCATCAATAGTTCCTTTTACACATCAATCACAATGATTGTCATCTATGAATATAGCATTCATTTCTGAAAACGCTGGTGACAGGCTGTCATTTCTTCCACCCCCACCTCCACTGTCGCAGTGTTGATGAGCACGAACTGTGAATTCATAATAGAACACACCCCATTAACCTCTTACTGGGTTCACAGATTGGTATCAGGGAAACCATGTGACCATACAATAGATAGACCTCTGGAATAGGAAGGCTACTTCATTACAATGTAACTAAAGTAGGATTTATATTAGTATGGTTTGAATATAGGGTCCATTTCAATAAGTAGGCCCTATAGGCCTGAAAGGAATACATTAAATCAGGGGAAGCAATTTCTACAGAACAATGAATAGGTTAATATCATCCCATTTTTAAAACATTGGCTTTTAAAAATATCTATTAAATATATATATAGTGTAATTTTAATGTACATTAAGAAATACATTAATAGGACATACATGAATGTACTATGTACAGTATATAGCCATAGTGATGCCCTCCCAGTCCAGTTGTTACCAGGAGACAGCATCGCTAGCTACCTCCAAACTGCCCTGCCTTCAGCTGACTGTTCTGTGGGGAAAAGCAGGCTGGGATTCATACTGGAGGTGACATGTGAGCTGCGATCCAGTCCACTCATTGGCCCGGCTGCAGCCGCCTAGCCTCAGCTGCATCCTTCCACAAAAACATATGCCGCCAATTAGACAGTGGTGATGTTACCGAATCCAACGGGACACACACATTACATTGTATTCATATCAAAAGGCTGCCTCGCCACAGGGGGTGAAAAGGTAAACATAGCAGTTTTTTTTCTGTGTGTCTTTATATAATAAATGGGATAGAATGATGTTTCTTATATTTTCAATTGAAAGTAAATAGAGCTGCAGTAATGGGACACACAAACAGGCTAAATGCAGCATTTTTCAATCCAGTCTAGTATTCACCAACCATGTTAAATTGAAAGGTGTTGTGCATGATTGCCACTGTAAATAAACACAAACAATCTTTGTTGGAGCCGAGGCATAAAAAAATACATGGCTCGTTGCCCCTGTCTACCTATAACACCAGCTAGGCTAACATGTCAAAAGTTTAACTCTCTCTTTCCCTCCCTTTCCCCATCCCTCTCTCTTCCTTCTTTTCCCCCCTCTCTCTCGCTATCCCTCTCCCTGATCCCACTGTGCCTGTCTAATTCACCAGGGAGCTCCAATATTGACTAGGGCAACTCCCTCCAGCGATCATCATCCCTAAATGATTGCCTGTGTCGGCCCGGCCGCGGCTTGTAGATGAAGCCTAATGGATGAAGACAGCAGAGGGGAGCGGATGAAGAAGCAATTACAAGCTCGGGTGACGTTGTGGGGCCACGCCTCCCTGTGCCCCGGGGCGGTGTTCATTAAGGAGGCAGGGGGGTGTAATATAATGAAGGAATGGGACCACAGGCCCCCTGCCAAACAACCTGCTAATCCCACGGGGGTGGGGGGTGTTGGGTACGGTGGCCACGTCCAACAATAAGGCCTCCTGACACACGTCGCCAGGCAGGGCCCGCCATCCACCCCTCGGCCCAGTGACATCCCCCCAGAGGGGCAGGCGACAGCAGCCATGGGAGAAGGACAGCCCCAGGCCTGACACAGACCCCCCACTACATAGCAGGCCTCAAACTCCTCCAGTCTACTACATGCATTGCTCAAGGGCCAGGGCCATTCAAGGGCAGCACTTCACTACACAACCGCTCCATTCTGTTTTTCTACCATTCACTTGAGGGTGTTTATATGTTGAGGATTATTTATGTGTTTCCATAGGCTGCTGTGGGTAAACATTGAGATTACAAAAGTAAATACTAGGCTGTGGTTATATGCTAAATATAAAGTACTTTGTTTGAATGCTCGCTGGAAAATTATATTCAACACACACACTCACACACACACAAGATCTAACGCAGCTCATTAAATTATGATGAGCAATGACATGCTTGATTGGCTGCAATATCAGTCTTAACAAGGAGAGAAAGGCCCCTTCTCTTCCTGTTAATCATCATTTAAGACTATTTGCAGCAAATACAATCTCCCAAAACAGAGGCAATGTTCTCTCTCCAAGGCTGTGAAGCTACATTGTAAGCTGTTGTGTGTTTAATTGATGATGGATAATCCACTGAGAATTCCAGTATTCCAGTGTTCAAAAGGAACCAGATGCAGTGGATTTTCCAAAGGTGGCAATTCCAGTGAAAATATTCCCCACATTCAGTCCTACCATTCCATCCGTCTACCATCCTTTCTCAATGTACACATTTTAATTCAAATTCCTACCTCATGTTTAACTGAAATACATTCCAATCCTCTTTGATATGAAAATCTCTCCTCTTGGCAGAACGCAACTCCACCATAGACTCAATGTCCATTAGGAATCCGATTTTACAGCTCCCCTGCTTATGGTTACACACCTGTAATCACTTAAATGGTGTACTAATAGGAGTCTTAATGCTGCACTGCCTTCCTCTACTGGACTCTATTCATATTTCATCAATGGTAGATAGATAGATGGCTGTCCTCCTCCTTGGCTCTCCTACCATGCATAAGGCAAAACAGCATCAAAGCCCAATACCTCCCAATTAAAAGCTGGAATTCTAATTTCACTCCGTGGCAAGAGATCAAATGGTTCGCACCAAGGATCCAAGAATCTCAACCCATTTTGGGAAGCCAGCCCTTGTTTAAAGGGGGTAAGATGTTCACTGAAAGGACCTCAAGGATATCACATTTGCAGTGCATACTATATGAATCCTATTCAAATACAGTAGGCTACTATATCAATACTACTGGTACATCAAAGACATAATGGACATCCATACATCTTGAGACTAAAGACCCTGGGGTGAAAGGGTTAAAACCAGGGTTTTGAAGACAGCTGTTTCACTGAAACATGAATATTCTCAAATAACATTCTGTGTTGAACTTCAGGGAGTGGTCATGATCAATGATGATCACAGAGGGTAATTAGCTGTTTGACCTTATATAGCTATTGAATAGCAACGTGTTCCACGTGTTAGGATCATTTTGAATCAAGGGAATGTCTGCATTCTATTTTTTTTCATTCACAAAACAATTAACCTAAACTATGGTGACTAAGACTTTAAAGATGCAAGAAAACATCCTCAAAAGCCTAAATGTATGTTCACCTCAACAATCTGTTTCAGTAAAAGGCCACAACTCTTCAATGGAATGAGCACCCTGTGTGCCGATAGGCAGAAGGAATTTATAAACAAGAGACTGAGTCTTGATGAAGAAAACACATGGTCTTCTCTAAACTCCAGATTTCTCCACTTAACCTATTTAGCACCCAAACAACCAAAGATCAACTACAGTACTTCTATACAAGGCTATATCTTCATCCATTAAACATCTCTCTACATCATTAACATATATCCAAATGTAATTTGCTGTATGTTGTATTTGCACTCTTTGTCCATTTTCAAATAATGTGTACATAACCTTAACCTGAGCTACAAAACATTTACAAATCACTACATTTACTCAACGTTGTGTTGTTGTTTCTTTGTCCACTTAAAAACAACAGTGGGCTTATGACCGGAGTTGCACAAGAAGGAAACCGTCTTTCTTCTCCAGAATCACCACCATCATAGGGAGGAAGTCCCCTACTACCCAACCACAGGCTCTAAATCTGAGCTAATTAAAAGAGTCTTATTGCTCTTATTGAAAATAGGATCAAGACTGCTTAATCCACTTAAAGCCTCACTTTCAATTTTTAAGACAATGAAGGCATTTAAGCATTGAGACTAAATTGAATGTTATACAACCCTCCTCCCACCTGTCTCCATGGACTGAACTTAGAAAGAGGTTGAAATTGTGAAATGTAATAATGTATCAAACTGCAAGCTCTGGGTTCTAACTTGAGTCTTTAAATTATACAGTACCAAAGCTTCTTAGCTCAGTTGTGACAGGGAGGGAAGAAAAACATGCACACACCAGGGGGAAAATAGCAGGGCCAGTTAGTGACCAAAAACTAATTGGAACAGATACAGGGCAGAGGCCAGTTTCTGGTTCAGTGAATCACTGTTTTCCAACGATTTCAGGTCAAGACAAGGTAGGCCTTCGGCACCTAGAGGTGTGACTGATAGGCCTACATAACACAATATGGTAATATCTCTGCAATGATGAGATTTCAAGCAGTTAGGGGCTGGATTCGGCATCCCAAACATGCACTCCTTCAACCAATAAAAATGCTTTGCGACACTATTTTTGGTCCATTGGGGGAACGCATCTCAATAGGATGTTTTGACAGAATGTGGGCGCACGGTGAATATCCCCCACTTCGATTAGATATTATAGAACTATTTTTTAAGCCCATAGCATATCTTTCACTCGCATTGTGTTTGCTTCACTTCAACGTTTTATCTGTGGCTATGACACCCATGCCGCTCAGAACAATGCACACTAGGAGGACAGATTCACTCCCTATTTTCACTGAGAGAGACGAGATAAACAAGGTTGAAGGTTCAGTGGAATTTCTGAATACCAAAAACACTGTTCCATTCGAACGTTCTTTTTTTTAAATGTATCGACACTTTATTTTATTTTCGATGAGGAGTAAACACAGTACACACATATAAAGTGCTAAATAAATGCTTTGCACAGAGTATGGTATTTTGTTTGCTTCCATTCATTTATCAGACACAATGTAACAACAACCAACAAAGCGATTGAGCGCGGACAGAGTGCAAAGAGATGCACTTATCACGGAGGTTCCATTGCCCGGAGTCATGCGTGGTGCGTTCATTTTTATAGCTGTAAAACCATAATGTATTCATAGCCTATAGCCTACAAATGCATGGAAAGAGCAAAGACTCGTGAAATGCGTGGAGGTGGTGGTGCCTATGAAATAAACACGCGTTAGTAACCGTTAGTAGGCTACATGATAAAAGACAGTGGTCGTTGTTATGTTGATACTGTGTAACAAAATGAAACAGCAGCATATTCTCTTTTAGATTGAAACTAATTACATGTTTTTTAGTAAACGAGAGCGCCGCATTTTTAAAACATATAACCAATAAACTTACCGACGCCGTATTTCTCGTGTTCTGTAGGTATCCACATATTTACGATTGGTACATTAAAGTAATTTGTGAGAACAGCAGCTCAATGCAGATATTTCGTGCTGTATAACGCATTCTAGGCTATTGAATTCCTTTCCTCCGCTCTGAAGTCATTGTTCAGATTGCAGGAGAGAGAGCGGCTACTGTATCTTCATAGTGGATTGAGACGGAGAAGGAGCTTTGCATTGTGGGGCTTGTAGTAAAACCAAATGACGTAAACAAACCGAGAGAAAAAAAGGACTCAGAGTCCCACAAAGCCATAATGAATACATGGATAAAATAGAGTACCACAGTATGAGTCATAATACCTATAAAACCTAGCAGTCAAACAGGGAAATGTTTCCAATCGTTTTTCCACCATTCATTTTTCCCATAGGGGATTTTAGGGTGAGCTCGTAAATTCCCTCTGGAGCCCTCTCGCAGAATAACAAAAAAGCGTAATTAAATTGTAGCCAGCAGCACAGTTACAGTCACCAATGCTCTGGATAACATGAAAACAGCCTAACCAGCTCTGCTAGTCCGAGAAAATGGTCAGAGTGAGCTGTTCTGACATTTATGTCTGGAAGTAGCTAGCAAGCTAGCCGACTTTAGCCAGTTAGCTTGGGTGCTTGACTGCCATTGTGAGGTCAGAACGCTAGGATCAGCGAAACGCTCTGAATTGACAATCTGACCACGCTCTGAGCGCTCTCTGGCACTCCAGAGTGAATTTACGAATGCACCCTTAGAAAAACTTAAAATGAGGGCTGTGTTTCCTGTAAGCTTACGTTTTGATAACCGTGCAAATCTCACTTGGACAAGGTGACTTTTATGAAATATATTTACCTGTATTTACCCCCAAAATGACATGCTAATTAGCTGCTAATGTGGCTATCATAAAGAACTACAAATGTCATGATGTTCTGGATGAAACTTCCGAATCGAGTCAAAGGTAAGAATCTCTTCATTAAGCTAAATGTAGTAAACAAATTTATTGTTATGGACAATTCTGTGAAATGTCTTGTGCAAGTTTTAAATTGACACAGTACCTGTTTGTAAATGTGTTAGCTAGAGATGACATGCAGGAGCTAGCAGGGATTTGTATTTTTGCATGATGTCTACTGTGATGCTAATTGCATTTTGAATCTGAGAGTAAAAAGAGCCAAATATATTGATTAAAGTCACCTTGTCCGAGGGAGATTTACATACAGCCTTTTAGTTGAGTTTTTCTAAAATCCCCTAAGGAAAAAAATTTATGGTGGAACAACGATTGGAACCATTTCCCTGTTTGACCGCTAGGTTTCATGGGTATTATGCACCTCCACTGTGGGGCTCTATGAATACATACATGAACACTTTTCTATTCTTGAGTCATGGATAACTGCCTTGTCATTGGATTGGTAGATGTGAGCCTGATGCAGTAGGCTAGTTAGATTTATGCCAGACAGGCAGACAGTCTGAGTGAGAGAGAGTGAGAGAGAGAAATACTTTTTACACATAGCCATTAACGCCAATATGAAATTGTAGGCCTTGTCAAAGTGTTGCCTACCATGTCTCATGGTCAATGGAGATGATAGGTAGACCTATAGGCTCCCGAGTGGCGCAGCGGTCTAAGTTACTGCATCTCAGTGCTCGAGGCGTCACTACAAACCTGGTTTGATTCCAAACTGTACCACAACCGTCTGTGATTGGGAGTCCCATGGGGCGGCACACAATTGGCCCAGCGTTGTCCGGGTTAGGGCTTGGCTGGGATAGGCCGTCGTTATAAATAAGAATTTGTTCTTAACTGACTTGCCTACTTAAATAAATAAAGAACAGATTAAATAATATTATGAATCTACAATTTATGTTCTTAAAGGGATACTTCGGGATTTTGGCTCTAGTTCCCCAGAGTCCTGAACTTGTGGATACCATTTTAATGTCTCTGAGTGCAGTTAACCCTTGGCAACATTGGCCTGGGAGGCTCACAGGGATATTGGTATCCACAGTACTCCAACAATTATCAAATTTGTCAACTCAATACTTCTTGTATTCCCCAATATATATATATATATATATATATTTTTTTTACATAAATGCACTATAATTTAAGCTTTAAAACTGCTAGGTTTTATCTCTGCCTCATGGCAAAATGTGTAGAATTGTAGGAAATGTGCCTTAAAATGTTATTTCCCAGGGCCCAAGACTTGGTTCGTCCTGACATGCACTGCCAAAGTCACTCCTTGTATGCTATTTTTTGTTTTAGCTCACTCACTTGTGTTCTGATTATGAGGGGGTCCCAAAAGTTTGAGAACCCCTGGTCTAAGGATGGCCTAACCATACCATTACATATAGAAGAAAAATAAATACTTAAGTAAATCATAGAATCTCTATGGGTCTAAAAATATGACAGTGGTATTGCTAAGCTAAGGTATTGCTGTTTCAGATTCAGAAGTTGCGCATTGACCACAGATGGTGTATATGTTGGCTGACATAACCTATATTTCACATGCCAGTCATGGAAGGGAAGGCTGTAGCAGGCCATGCATTCGAGTCCTTTTACAGATCTTCTGCTGCTAGGGTGAGCACAAAAATGTGTGTTGAGGACTGCAAGACACTCCAGTATACAGCCAAGAGTTCAAGGCACCGTTGGGTGTGTAGCTCACATAATGCCTGCAATTAACTAAATCAATCTGTATGATCTTAAAGCGCTCTCCTCCTAATCTCACCCAGTTTTCCTCCTTCCTTCCAACCCTGTGTTTCAGTTCAGTTCAGAGGCAGTGCCTCCCCTTTCAAATAGCCTCTAATAGTAATTCCAGCGGTGAGCTGCGTAGTGCTTCTCTTTGCAACTACAACCATAGATGCTGTTTATTAAACAACTGCCCAGAGGCTTTCTCACTCATCCTCTGTTCTACAGTGAAGCTGTGGGCTGTGGGTTGGTTGGTTGGTTGCCCCATGTGGACCTAGCTTCTCACACACTCTCCCCACTGCTGTAAATACAAGTGTGTTTAGCACCCAAAAAAAATGAAATGGGTGGTTGAGCTAGCTGGCTGGGTTTAGACTACAGTCGTTCACCCTACACCCCATCGTGGTATCTGCCATGTCTCGATGGAGGATGGAGAGATGGGCTCTCGGAAAACTCCCTCCCTGTCAAGAAAAGAGATCTGAGCGGGTAGTGCTCTTTCATTAAGTGTAGGAAACTTAAGTCTAGTCGGTTCCCGTATGTAGTTCCATCACACCTCTCGGGTCAGCCAGGGAGAAGTAAAAACATGAATACAAATTAGTGAAGACATTTAGAAGTTGTTGACTATTTATTTATAACAGGTGATTTACAAATGATTAATAATGCCTTTGGTATTTTTCAGCAAATGCATTATACTGTATATAATGCATCTCTGGTTTTATCAAAGCATCAAGTCTCACAAGGACATAGTATGACCTCTACCCTGAGTATCCCATGTGACTGAGTAAGCCAATGCTCTTTGAAGAGGAGAGATGGAGAGACTACAGGGGGATAAAGGAGAGAGATGGATAGAACACCACCACAGGGATAGGAATGGTAAAGAAAAATATGGATCAACAGAGGAATACAACAGAGAAGCGAAGATGGACAGAGAGAGTAAAAAGGATGAAGAGAACACCAACAAAGAGAAAGATCAGTCAGGTTACAGTGTTTTCCACTGATCACGCGGTTGTGTGGATTATAACCGAGATGACACTGCAGGCTCACAGTGTCCTAGACCCAGCTTGGTGCCATATGGTCCCTGGAAAGACACAGTTACATAGTTTGAATAGTTAACGTAGGATGAGAGAGAGAGAGAGAGAGAGAGAGAGAGAGAGAGAGAGAGAGAGAGAGAGAGAGAGAGAGAGAGAGAGAGAGAGAGAGAGAGAGAGAGAGAGAGAGAGAGAGAGAGAGAGAGAGAGAGAGAGAGAGAGGATGTCTGAGGCTGAACCACACTAGACACACTAACCCAGATAGAACCCTGAAATATCACTCAGCGCTTCGTTTCTGCCAATCACCCACCATCGCTTTTCATCTAGAATTCATAAAACAAGAAGAGCTATTTGCTCAGTCTGAGAGGAGAGAAGAATGAACAGGAGAGGAGAGGGGAAGGATGGGTAGGAAAAGAAAGAGGTGAAGACAACTGTTTTCCTACTATTCTAGAATTCTACTCTATTCTACTCTATTTTTCATACTATTATACTATTACTTTCATACTTCTATTCACTATTTCCACAGAGACCATACCATTTGTACTCTACCGTGAGTTTGTGGAGTCAGGCTATGGCCAGTGACACAATTAAATGGCACCAAACCTTTCACGTCTCCTTCTCTCCCCGGGAGTGTCCTTCTCATGTCCTTCCCTTTCTCCTAGAGAATTCCTTCAGGCATCATACCAGTCACCTTGCTTGATAATTCAGCAAAATCAAGCTGCTCAGTGTTGATTGACTTTGTCGTTGCTGGCTTGTTGAGTTAAGTAATAGTACATCTGGTAATCACAAGAGACTAGTACTGCATCTGTATTACAGCACTTCTGCCTTTCATTTTATCATGCTGTGTTGGTCTGCCAAGGCGATCATACTGTATGCCCTACTGTAACAGACTAACAGTTGGCAATTTCCTTTTTCCGACCACAGGATAGAAATGTCTAAATATATCTCAGAAAAGAGCACATTTATGATTTATGCTGTGCATGTTGAGAGCTTGGGACTTTAAGGTTATATCTGCAAAAAGATGATTCTGAGATAATTGGCTTTAGTGTTCCCGAACCCTCATTGGTTTGAATAGTGTCAGCAATTTCTATCTTGTATTCTTTTTGACTAAACAACATGAATTTGGAGTACTATATAGGTAGAGAGAATTGAACAGAAAAATGCTACGCCAATAGCTACATTTTGACAAAAGTGCAGATATAACCTTATAGTCCCACGCCCTCGATGTAGCTCTCTGACCTTTCTAAGCAACATGAAAACAGCTCCACAGTAAAAGGGTTAAATGTAGGCTATACCTATTTTAGTGCTGAAGGATTTTCATGAAGAACTTTCATCTGAAAATGATGGCCTTAATTTTGGCCTTAATTGTACTGACTGTATTACTGTACCTAGACAGCACATTACATTACAGTATTGGCACAAATAGCCTATAAGGATTAGCCAGTCTGCTCTGTAGAAGTAATGCCTGCTTAAACCATAATCCACCAGAAAATACCCATTAATACAGTGCCTTCAGAAGGTATTCACACCACTTGGCTTTTTCCACATTTTGTTGTATTACAGCCAGATTTTTACATTTAGATATTTTGTCACTGTCCTACACACAATACCCCATAATGTCAAAGTTTTTTTTATATATATATTTACAAATTAAATACAAAAGTAAACCTGAAATGTATTGAGTCAATAAGTATTCAACCCCTTTGTTATGGCAAGCCTAAACAAGTTCAGGATTACAAATCTGCTTAACAAGTCACATAACACGTTGCATGGACTCACTCTGTGTGCAATAATATATATTTTCATGACTATCTCATCTCTGTACCCCACACATACAATTATCTGTAAGGTCCCTCAATCGAGCAGTGAATTTCAAACCAACCACAAACTCCAGGGAGGTTTTCCAATGCCTTGCAAAAAGAAGGATACCTATTGGTAGATGGGTAAAAAAAGCAGACATTTAAAACTGAGGATGGATCAACATTGTAGTTACACCACAATACTAACCTAATTGACAGAGTGAAAAGAAGGAAGCTGGTACAGAATAAAATATTACAAAACATGCATCCTGTTTGCAACAAGGGGCGGTAAAGTAGTCCTGCAAAAAATGTGGGAAAGCAACTAACTTTTTGTCCTGAATACAAAGTGTTTTGTTTGGGGCAAATCTAATACAACACATTACTGAGTACCACTCTCTATATTTGCAAGCATAGTGGAGGCTGCATCATGTTATGGGTATGCTTGTAATCGTTAAGGACTGGGGAGTTTCAGGATAAAAATTAAACGGAATGGAGCTAAAAACAGGCAAAATCCTGGAGGAAAACCTGGTTCATTCTGCTTTCCACCAGACACTGGGAGATGAATTCACCCTTCAGCAGGACAATAACCTAAAAGGTCAAATCTACAGTGTAGTTTTTTACGAAGAAGACAGTGAAATACCTGCAAATGGTTTTCTAGCAATGATCAACAACCAAGTTCACAGAGCTTGAAGAATTTTGAAAGATAATAGGCTAATTTTGCACAATCCAGGTGTGGAAAGCTCTTAGAGACTTACCCAAGAAAGACTCACAGCTGTAATCGCTGCCAAGGTGCTCCTTCATAGTATTGACACAGTATTGATACTGTAAAAATTTGCTGCAGCATGTTTTCACTTTGTCATTATTGTCACGTTGGTATGAAGGGATCGGGAGACAAGCGCAGGAATGCGTAATATGGGTTTTTATTTGCCGACATTACAGCGTGCCGTGTAAAGTCACGGGGACGAAAAAGAAACAAACACGTGTACAAAAAAACAGGGTTGAAACCCAAAACAAAATAGCAAGGAGTACCTGAAATAAATACAGACGCGCACAATGATCAAAACACAGGACGAGGCCCGGAATCATGTGCGCAATCCAACATGGCACGAAAGCCAAAACACACAGCACAGGTACTCACATGCACCAACGGACATAGAACAATAATCGACAGCCCAATGGAGAACCAAAGGGCACATATATACAAACACGAAATGATTGCCAATTGGGGCCGGGTGTGCGCAATGAGAGTTCCGGGAGGGAACCGTGACAATTATGGGGTATTGTGTATAGATAGGTGAGAGAGAAAAAATCCCGGCTGTAACACGACACGATGTGCATTAAGTCAAGGAGGAAGACTACTTTCTGAAGGCACTGTATGTCTTCATATAGGATTTTTTTCCCATATGGGTACACACATCACAATGCTATCCAGACCTAGGCTGCATCTGAAATGGCACCCTATTCCCTTTATAGTGCACTACTTTTGACCTGAACCCTATGGGAAATAGGGTGCCATTTCGGATGCAGCCCTACTGTATCCCCCCCTTCATTTACCAACTGGATCGTAGAAGCCAACACATATCTGAGATTAGACTACACCACAGTTTGTAATTGAATCAGGTAGTGTAAAAGCATGTGTGAGTGTGAGATAAGCCTACAGCCAGTCAACATTTCTGCCCATCACATTTATACGCACGCAATCAGAGATATTGACAACAGGAGAGTGTGCCTCTACAGATCTGCAGATGTCAGCCTCAGTCTCTTTTCTCCCCTCTGATGCAGCCTACACTTCAGAACATCTCCTGTATGTAAAAATATCGCTTCCACATCTCCCGCCTTGAGATGGTAAACGTCAACATGGAATACACCAAGGATGTTTCCCCTTTTTTTCCATTGACTTAATATGTAAAAGAGAGAGTATTCAAAAGGAAACATGATTCGGTTTTTGGTGGTGGAAATGAATTTTGTCACATGAATTCCCGGCATCCTGTCTGAATCAAACGACTGAAAATGCAGGTGTTTCTTGTCTTATCTCGTTCACACGTTTCTCTGATACACTGGAACCGTTTACCATCAAAACCCTGTAGTTGTGAGTGAGCAGAGGAGAGGAGAGATCCAGATCCAATTATTTTCCCCTTTGCGCTAACACGTTTCCAGCTGCCGCACCGGAGCTTGGCTTTACGGCTGAGCTGAGGCGCATTACGCTGTGTGTGTGTGTGTGTGTGCACACGTGTTTGTGAGTCTGTGTCTGTGTGTGCTTGTAATCCTGTCTGCAGCGACAAATTCTCCTGTCACTGCCACGAAGCTTCCCTGGGCAGCCTATAACACAGAGATTAGCACTGGAATGCGTTCACTGTCCCTCTCTACTCACTCCCACTGCATCCCATTACCCACATACAAGTGGATAGAGTCTCTGAGCCTATAAGATGCTCATAGTCAATGTGTGAGCACTGAACAGTCTGACTAAATGGCTTCAGAGAATCTCCAGGAGTAGCCTACACAGGCCTGTCTATCTCTATGTAGTTCGGCCAACCTGGAGTTTTGATATAGTACAGTGCGTTTGGTGCGGAAAACCAATCAACAGTTCAGTGAAAAAGGTAGGTTCGCACGCAAAGTAGACCCCATGAAAATGCATGTTAAACTTTTTCTCTGAGACTGGATTGTTGGTTGTCTGGTTTACCAGATTGACAGCATCAGTGTGAGTCCCTAGCTCGGCAGGCTGTGGTTATGACTGTGTGTCTGTGACTAAGAGCTGCTGTCATATCGAGCCTCATATCTCCCCTGCTGTCATAGGCTCAGTGGGAGAAATATCAATGCGCATCAGAAATAGCACTCTATTCACTATGTAGTGCACTACTTTTCACCCTGTTCACTACATAGGGAATAGGGTGCAATTTTGGATGCTTCTATGTAGGTGCAGAGCCACCTGGAGCACCATGCCCACCTGCAGTCTCCAGTCCTCTTTCTCACACACACACACACACACACACACACACACACACACACACACACACACACACTTGCTGAGCCAGATGGCTGTCGTAAAAACACTCACTACTGGTTCTGTCTGTTCTGTCTGTAAGAGAGTTGAAAGTATTCCCAGGCCCAGTCAACCTGACCCCTCCACACCCAGCCAGCCCAGCCACACACAGATACGCAAAAACATACACACATACACACACAGAGACATACAGACGCTGAAAGACTGACACGCATGCACACATTCACGCAGACACACGCACACCCCAGAGAAACTACTGTAATTGCTATCCGTAGACAGTGAACTTAGTCATATCTGTGCATTTGAGGCTGGTGATACACAGCAGAATCATAATGTTTTTTGGTCATTTGGGGGGACGGAGAAATGATCTCACTGACTGGTGCTTAGTGGGTGTTGGTGTGAAAAACTGTACTACAGAGTAAAGCTCTGACTAAACACCTACACACACAAAAAAAACGAAGGGTTGAAAACAACCCAATTTGGGTAACTATTTGACAGAACACAATTAGGTCACAAACAACCCATTATTTTCTTTAAGTTGGTTTGTTGATGCTGGGTTATTGAGCTATGATCCACCGGGTCAGAGCAGAAGACTAGGGGATGTGGCTTTCAGATAGTTATTTTTGGTCACACGTGAGAGTAAATGTAATTCTGCTTAATCCGATCTGTTGTATTGTCAACACATGTTAAGGTTGAGCACTGACACTTTTGTAACTTTAATAAGGCGTACACAAGAGTACAAGTTCCTTCAATGCATTTACATATCCCAATGTTGGGATATTAACCACTTTGTTATAATATTTAAATAAGTGTGATAAATGTTGTATTAAAATATGTAATCTTCTAAAATATTGAAGGAAAATATAAATTTGCAGTGTACAAACTTAACATGATGAACATGGAGGACATTTACTCTCATGGGTGGCTAAATATAACTATCTGAAAGCTAAGCCCCCAGTAGGCCACCCCTTTGAATTATCAAAACATGGGTTAATTTAACCATTAGTTGGGCTTTTATTCACTTTCATGCTGGGTTGACCCAGCAGATGGGTCTTTTTTATGTTTTCAAGGTTCAAGGTTCAAGTTTTAATGTCAAGTATATGCACAAGTAAAGTGAAATGCCTTTCTTGCTAGCTCTAAACCTAATAAGGCAGTAATCAATAACAATGTAATACTAAAAATAACACAACGTAGAACAAAAAACACACAAGAAATATAAATAAGAAGAACGAAAGTAAGTAAGCATACTACAGTATCTACAGGATCAGTCAGTTCCAGTATCATATTTACAATGTTCATGTCAGGACCAGGTCGTGAACTCCGGTCTCCGGTGTGAGAACCAGTCACCTATCGAACTGAGCCACAGGTAGTTGGCAGAACTCAGAAGATGAGGCAGACACAGCCGTAACAGAGATGGTGTATTTTAATAAAGACAAAAAATGAAAGTACTTCAGGGAAGAAGTAATCCACAATGACAAAGGGTAAATCCACAAGGAAAGGAGGAACAGCAAAAATAGTCCCAAAAGAATAATCCAAAAAATAAACGACTCCTGGCAAAAAGGTAATCCACAAAGACAAAAGGTAAATCCACCAGTGAAGAAGAAACAGCAAAATTAGTCCCAAAAGAATAATCAAAAAATAAACGTTTACCCAAAACAAAGTTCCACCCGAGAGTCCAAACTGGAGCAACCAAAATATACACAGCGTAGCTGAGGCAAGGTGCTAACATATAAACACAGAGCAAAGAACTAAGGGAAACTAAGGGTTTAAATACATACAGGAGAAACGAGGCACAGGTGCAATTAATAACTGGAAACAAGGGGAAAAGAAAAGAAAGGATCAGACAAAAAGAACACAATGGGAGCCTCTAGTGGTCAAAACCCAGAAACCACCCGGCCAAACGTTGACAGTTCAGGGATACTGGCCGTGATACGAGGTAGATATGTATAGGGGTAAGGTGACTAGGCATCAGGATATAATAAACAGAGTAGCAGCAGCGTTTATGATGATTGTATGTGAGTGGATGTGTGTGTTGAGTCAGTATAGTTAATAATGGCGCCGGAGGGGATGGCTGCCGTTTTACGTGCTCCTTACCAACTGTGCTATTTTGTTCGTTTATTTGCGTTGTTTGTAACTTATTTTTTTAACTTATTTTGTACATAATGTTGCTGCTCAGGTCTCTTATGACCGGAAATAACTTCTTGACATCAGAACAGCGATTATTCACCTCGAACTAGACAAGGATTTGTTCTTTAATGAGTCTGACGCAAAGGATATACTGCTTTCTCGGGAACGGGCCCAAATCCTCGTCATTTGCGGGAAGAAAAGATGGAGAAAAAGGGGGTGGAGGTCGGGCTGCCTTCTGAGAATTCATAGGCGAGTGAGTAAATCCTATTAGCCAACGTGCCATCATTGGATAACAAATTGGATGAGCTCCGATCAAGGATATCCTGCCAAAGGGACATTAAAAATTTTAATATCTTATGCTTCACTGAGTTGTGGCTGAAAGACGACATGGATAACATACAGCTGCCGGGGTTTTCGGTCCATCGGCAAGATAGAACAGCTGCCTCCGGTAAGACAAGGGGTGGTGGTCTGTGTCTGTTTGTAAATAACAGCTGGTGCATGAAATCTAATATTAAGGAAGTCTTGAGGTTTTGCTCGCCTGAGGTAGAGTATCTCATGATAAGCTGTAGACCACACTATTTACCAAGAGAGTTTTCATTAATATTAGCTGTCTATTTACCACCACAAACCGATGCTGGCACTAAGACGGCACTCAGCGAGCTGTATAAGGCCATAAGCAAACAGGAAAATGCTCATACAGAGGCAGCACTCCTAGTGGCCGGGGACTTTAATGCAGGGAAACTTAAATCCGTTATACCTCATTTCTACCAGCATGTTAATGTGCAACCAGAGGAAAAACAACTCTAGACCACCGTTACTCCACACACAGAGATGTGTACAAAGCTCTCCCTCTGTCTCCATTTGGCAAATCTGACCATAACTCTATTCTCCTGATTCCTGCTTACAATAAAAAACTAAAGCAGGAAGTACCAGTGACTCGCTCAGTAAGGAAGTGGTCAGAGGACGCAGATGCTAAGCTACAGGACTGTTTTGCTAGCACAGACTGGAATATGTTCCAGGATTCTTCCGATGACATTGAGGAGTACACCAGTTCTAAAGCTGCACCATCGGGAGCATCCTAACTGGTTGAATCACTGCCTGGTATGGCAAATGCACGGCCTCTGACCGCAAGGCACTACAGGGGGTAGTGCGTATGGCCCAGTACATCACTGGGGCCAAGCTTCCTACCATCCAGGACCTCTAAATAAGGTGGTGTCAGAGGAAGGCCCAAAAAATTGCCAAGGACTCCAGCCACCCTAGTCATAGACTGTACTCTCTGCTACCGCACAGAATGCAGTACCGGAGTGCCAAGTCTAGGTCAAAAAGGCTTCTTAACAGCTTCTACCCCAAAGCCATAAGACTCTTGAACAGTTAATCAAATGGCTACCCAGACTATTTGCATTGTCGTCGCCCCCCCATTTTTACACTGCTGCTACTCTCTGTTTATTATCCATGCATAGTCACTTTACCTCTACCTACATGTACATATTACCTCGACTAACCGGTGCCCCCGCACCTCGCTACTGTTATTTTATTGTTGCTTCTTAATTATTTGTTATATTTCTATTATAATTTTAAACAGCATTGTTGGTTAAGGGCTTGTCAGTAAGCATTTCACTGTAAGGTCTACGCCTGTTGTATTCGGCGCATGTGACAAATACAATTTGATTTATAAAGGTATGTACATATTTTGTGTGTGTGTGTGAGCAAATTATGGATTGAGTGTTTGTGTATGTGTTGGAGTGTGAGTGTGCATAGACAGTGCAAAAATAAAAATACATCCACTTAATTTCCCTTCAATATTTGTGCACACTACTGTACATATTTAAATGTGATTTCAATTAATAGCATTACTATAAAAATGTCATAACAAAGTGGTAACTATCCCAACATGGGGATACGCATAGGCGCATGAGGAACTAAACTTGTGTAAGCCTAATTAAACTACAAAAGTGTCAGTGCTCAATCTTAACGTGTGTTGATGAGACAATAGAACAGATGAACCGGAATGACATTTACTTTTCCGGGTGGCCAAAAATAACTATTCTGAAAGCTCCTACTAAGCCAAACCTCCTGTCTTCTGATCTGACCCGGTGGATCATAGCTCATAAACCCAACTACAGTAAGTGACCCAACATGTGTTCTGTCCACTATTTACCCAGCGCTGGGTTGTTTTTAACCCAGCATTTTTTAGAGTGTACACTGGCTTATCTAGACACAGAGATAGTGGTGGTTACACTGGTAGTTGTTAACACAGAGCAAACAAACACATAATTTCTGTCTCTCTTATACAAGCCTTGATCCATAGATGTGCTGTGGCATGGTATAATTTGTGTGTGTGTGTGTGTGTGTGTGTATGTGTGTGTGTGTGTGTGTGTGTGTGTGTGTGTGTGTGTGTGTGTGTGTGTGTGTGTGAGAGAGAGAGAGAGATTAGTGTGTGTATACATGGACTAATGCACTAAATACATGTTGCTCACACAATTAATTGTATCATGAAACACCTAGTGTATCATAGCAGATGCATGCACTGTCCTTGGCCTGAGGAGTTGCATCACATTCATACTGATATAATCAGATTTAAGTATACCGATAGTAAAAGTCAGAGAAACAACATATCACGTCAATGTTGCATTGTGATCCAAATATACAACCGTATTCACACCCCTAAGTCAATAGTTTTGTAGAAGCACCTTTGGCAGTGATTACAGCTGTGAGTCTTTCTGGGTAAGTCCCTAAGAGCTTTCCACACCTGGATTGTGCAACATTTGCCCATTATTATTTTCAAAATCTTTAAGCTCTGTCAAATTGGTTGTTGATCATTGCTAGACAACGATTTGCATGTCTTGCCATAGATTTTCAAGCAGATTTAAGTTAAAACTGTAACTCGCACACTCAGGAACATTCACTGTCTTCTTCGTATGCAACTCTAGTCTGGATTTTCCCTTGTGTTTAGGTTATTGTCCTGCTGAAAGGTGAATTAATCTCCCAGTGTCTGGTGGAAAGCAGACTGAAGCAGGTTTTCCTCCAGGATTTAGGCTGTGCTTAGCTCCATTCCGTTTTTTTTTTTATCTGTCAATCAGGTTAGTATTGTGGAGTGACTACAATGTTGTTGATCCATCCTCAGTTTTCTCCTATCCCAGCCATTAAACTCTGTAACTGTTCTAAAGTCACCTTTGACCTCATGGTGAAATCCCTGGGTTTCCTTCTTCTCCGGAAGGACGCCTATATCTATTTAGGGACTGGGTATATTGATACGGTTACATCTGCGCCTGCCACGCCCTCTACTGCTCATCCTGTCTCCATAACCTGCCGCCACTCCCCCAATGCTTTCTCCCTCTTTCTCTGTGTGTGTGATTGTGTGGGCAGAGACAGGTGTGCTGGAGGCAGCCCAGAGTTCCTCCCCTCTGCCCCGTGAGCTGATTGTTGCGGCGCCCGAGTGTAATGATGACAACCTTGGAGCTTGCAAAGCCTATTTGGTACAATGTTCCCTAGTGTACAAGCAACAGCCCCATGCTTATGCTAGCGAACGGACCAAGATTTCCTTCCTGATCGGCAGCCTCCGTGGAGCATCGCTTTCCTGGGCCACGGCTATGTGGGAGAGACAGTCCCCCATCTGCTCTTCCTACTCCAGCTTCACAAAGGAGATGAGGAGAGTCTTCGACCACCCTGTCTGCGGTAAGGATGCCGCTAAGTGACTCCTGTCCCTCTGTCAAGGCTCCCAGAGTGTCACTGAGGTGGCGATCGAGTTTCGCACCCTCACCAATGAGAGCAGCTGGAATGAGGAGGCCCTTCAGGGAGCATTCCAGCAAACTCTCACTGAGACCATCAATGATGAGTTGGTGTCCAGGGATGAGCCTGATGGACTCAAGGAGCTCATCTCTCTCGCCATCCGCATCGACAACCGTCTCCATGAGCGTTGGAGGAAGAGGGCAGGTAGGGTTGCATGCCCCATCACTACATCTGCTTCTTTGCTTGGTTCTCCTTCTCCGACTGCTTCCCTTTCCGTCTCTTCCAGAACCTGAACCCATGCAGCTCGGCCGGGCCCGTCTCTCCTCTGAGGAGAGGCAGCGGCGAATCAGCACTAGGAGTTGTCTATACTGTGGCCAGGTTGGTCCCTTTGTCTCCACATGTTCCCTGCGGCCAGCAAAAGGAGGTGGCTCGGCAGTTGTGGGGGGTATACTGTTGAGCCAAATTGACGGTTCTTCTCCCCCAGACCCTTGCTAGATGGAACCCTTGTGTGGCAGAGTCAGGTTTTTCCTCTGCCTGCCCTCATAGACTTGGGTGCTGACAAGAGTTTCCTGGACCGAGGTGTCGTTATCCAGTTGGGCCTGGACACTGTTCCACTCGATTCACCCCTCGATGCCAACGCTCTCAACGGACAGCTCCTCGCCCGTGTCTGGGAGAACTGTCCCTGATTCTCTCTGGGAATCACCAGGAAAGGGTCAATCTCCACATAATCGACTGCCCTCACTCTCCCATGGTCCTTGGCCATCCTTGGTTAAAGCTGCACAATCCACAGATCGACTGGACTACCAGAAAGGTAACCACTTGGAGTTAATTTTGTTACTCAAATTGTATTCGTTCTGCCCTTGCCCCTGCTTTGTCTGTGCCCCAGTCCATTCCAGAACCTCCGGACCTGTCATCAGTCCCTCTCGAGTATCACAATCTTGCTCCTTTGTCCAGCAAGCACCATGCCCTGTCGCTTCCGCCTCATCGGCCATACGACTGCACCATTGACCTCCAGCCTGGAGCTCCTCTCCCAAGTAGCCGGTTGTATAACCTCTCTCGTCCCGAGAAGGAGGCCATGAAAGGGTACATCCAGGATTCCCTGGCTGCAGGACATATCAGGCCTTCTTCCTCTCCGGTAGGTGCTGTTTTTTTCTTTGGAAAGAAAAATGGGTAGCTGAGGCCTTGCATAGACTTCCGTGGGCTGAATAACATCACTGTGAAGAACAAGTATCCCTTGCCACTCATCAGTTCTGCTTTCACCCCCCTCCACGGTGCCACGGTGCTCACCAAACTCACCCTCCAGAATGCCTACCACCTTGTCTGAATCAGAGAGGGGGACGAGTGGAAAACGGCATTCAACACACCACTTGGACACTTTGAGTATTTGGTCATGCCTTTTGGTCTCACTAACGCCACTGCTGTTTTCCAGAGCCTAGTCAATGATGTACTCAGGGATGTGATTGGACGCTTCGTTTTTGTCTATGTGGATGATTTTTTATAAGGACTCTGAGGCCCACCAGCAACACGTTTGCCAAGTTCTCCAACAGCTGTTGGAGAATAAGCTTTTTGTTAAAGCTGAGAATTGTGAGTTCCATGCTTCCTCTGAGTCTTTCCTGGGTTGTATTATTGCACAGGGACGGTTATGTATGAATCCCGCCAAGGTCAGGGCAGTCACAGAGTGGCCTGCGTCCTCAAACCTGAAGCAGCTACAGCATTTCCTGGGGGTTGCACATTTGTTACAGACGTTTCATCTGCAACTACAGCAGAATGGCAGCACCTCTCACAACTCTCACCTCCACCTCCACCTCCACACCGTTCCACTGGACCCCTGAGGCAGAGGCAGCTTTCCTGGAACTCAAGCGTCGCTTCACTGCCACGCCGATCCTCACACAGCCAGATCCAGAACTACAGTTTATCGTGGAGGTGGATGCCTCCGACACCGGGTTAGGTGCAGTTCTGTCTCAACGTTCCTGCTCTTCAGAAGCTCCACCCACGTGCATTCTTTTCCCATAAGCCCTCACCTGCAGAGAGAAGTTTTGACATCGGTAACCGGGAACTCCTGGCAGTGAAGCTAGCTCTTGAGGAATGGTGTCACTGGCTGGAGGGTTCTATTCTCCCCTTCATCGTGTGGACGGACCACAAAAACCTGTCCTACATCCAGACCGCCAAGAATTCCCAGCAAGCCAGGTGGGCATTGTTCTTTGGGAGATTTAACTTCACACTCACTTATCGCCCCGGTTCTAGGAATACCAAGCCTGACACCCTCTTCCGCCAGTTCACCGCCGAAAACATTGGTTACGAGCCAGATACCATTGTGCCATCCACCTGCATCGTTGCCGCCGTCTCCTGGGAGATCGAGTCCCGAATTTGCCAAGCTCAGCAGAACCAGCCTGACCCAGGTAACGGTCCTAGAAATGCTCTGTTTGTTCCAGATTCAGTTTGCTCTGATGTTCTTCAGTGGGCCCATTCTACTTACCTCACCTGTCACCCGGGTATGAACCAGACCCTCGCCTTCCTGCATCAGCGCTTTTGGTGCTCCACCATGGAGAGAGATGTCCGGGAGTTTGTCTCAGCCTGCTCAGTCTGTGCCCAGAATAATACCTCCACTAAACCTACTTATAGTCTGCTTCCCTCTTCCCATACCCAGTCACCCCTGGTCACACATAGCTCTGGACTTCGTCACTGGCCTTCCCCCATCTAACGGTAACTCAGTCATCCTCACCATAATTGATAGATTTTCCCCAGAGACGGTCCCCAGTCCGGTGCCTCCAGAGACGGTCCCCAGTCCGGAGCCTCCAGAGACGGTCCCCAGTCCGGAGCCTCCAGAGACGGTCCCCAGTCCGGAGCCTCCAGAGACGGTCCCCAGTCCGGAGCCTCCAGAGACGGTCCGGAGCCTCCAGAGACGGTCCAGAGAGTGGCTCACTTCATTCCCCTCTCCAAGCTTCCGTCCTCCAGGGAGACTGCAGACCTGCTGGTGTCCCATGTGTTTCGTCTGCATGGCAATCCTACTGACATCGTTTCTGACAGGGGACCCCAGTTTACATCCCAGGTATGGAGATCCTTCTGTTCAGCACTGGGTATCAATGTCAGTCTTTCATCTGGATATCATCCCCAGACCAACGACCAGACTGAACGGGCTAACCAGGAGATGGAGACTGCCCTACGCTGCGTGACTTCGGCTAACTGTTCCTCCTGGAGTGCTCTGCTACCCTGGGTGGAATATGCCCACAACACCCTCACCAACGCCTCATCAGGTATGTCACCCTTTGAGTGTGCTCTGGGTTATCAACCCCACTTCTTCCCCGCCCAAGAGGTTGAGGTGGCAGTTCCCTCAGTCCATGACCTTATGCACCATTGTCATCGCACCTGGAGGAAGGCCCTGGCTGCCCTTCTTCGTGCCTCCGCCAGGACCCAGTCCCAAGCCAACCGTCGCCATGCCTCAGCTCCTGTCTACACTCCAGGCCAAAAGGTATGGCTCTTATCGAAGGATCTGCCATTGAAGGTGGCTTCTTAGAAACTTTCCTCCCGATTCATTGGTCCCTTTGAAATTGATTGCGTCATTAACCCCTCTGCTGTGCACCTGAAACTCCCAGCCTCTCTCAAGATCCACCCTACCTTCCATGTATCCCTGATCAAACCTGTCAGTTCCAGTCCTCTGTCTCCTCCTGCAGCAGCTCCTCCACTCCTTTGGCTCATCGATGATCATCCTGCCTATACAGTCTGGCAGCTTCTGGGTATGCGCCGTCGGGGTCGCGGCTGGCAGTACTTGGTGGACTGGGAAGGTTACGGGCCTGAGGAGCGCTGCTGAGTTCCCCGCCGTCATATTCTGGACCCCTCCCTCTTACTTGCTTTCTATACCTCTCACCCAGATATGCCTGGTCTGGCACCGGGTGGCACCCATAGAGGGGGGTACTGTTACATATGCGTCTGCCACGCCCTCTACTGCTCATCTTGTGTCTCCCTACTCTCTCCTTTATCTGTGTGTGTGTGTGTGTGATTGTGTGGGTGGAGACAAGTGTGCTGGAGGCAGAGCAGATCCCCACCAGCTGCAACCTGTTCCTTAATCAAAACCTCTATATATACTCAGCCCTGCCACTTCCACGCTGCCAGATCAAGTCTGCTCAGTCAGTCTGCATTTTTAGCCATTTGTTCCTGCATAGATCCTGTTTTCGTGTTGTACCTGTTTTCCCTTGCGCCTGTTTTCCCTTGCCTGACGCTGTTTTCCTCTCCGCTACAGTTCTGTACAGTTATGACTCTGGTCCCTGTCTCCAGTCCCCCGTCTAGTCAGTCCTGCTAACCTGTCCTGGACCACCCACTCTACTGTTTCCTTGGATTCCTCTCTGGACCTGCTTACCTAGCCCCAACTCCCCTTACTCCAACCTCAGCCTCAGCACCTGGCTCCCTGCAATCCGCCCAAGCTTTGCCTGGCCTGCACCCCATTTTCCCCCGTTTTTCAATAAATACCTTGGTTACCTTATCCCAGTCTCCTTGTCTGAGTCTGCTCTTGGGTTCACCTGCTCCGCGTAACAGATACACCATCCAAAGTATAATTAATAACTTCACCATGCTCAAAGGCATATTCAATATCTGCCTTTTCTTTTTTTACCCATCTACCAATAGGTGTCCTTTGCGAGGCATTCGAAAACCTCTCTGTTTGAAATTCACTGCTCGACTGAGGGACCTTACAGATAATTGTATGTTAGGGGGACAGAGATGAGATAGTCATTGAAAAATCATGTTAAACGCTATTATTGCACACAGAGTGAGTCTCATGCAACGTATTATGTGACTTGTTGACAGTGGTGGAAAAAGTACCCAATTGTCGTACTTGAGTAAAAAATTCTAAAAGTATTTGGTTTTAAACATACTTAAGTATCAGAAGTAAATGAAATTGCTAAAAAAAAGTATAAATAATTTCAAATTCCTTATATTAAGCAAACCAGATGGCACCAATTTCTTGTTTTTTACTTATTTACAGACAGCCAATAACAAAGGGTTTGCCGTAACAAAGGGTTTGAATACTTACTGACTCCAGACTTCCGAAAAACGTAATTCCACTTTGGCATTATTGGTTATTGTGTGTAGGTCAGTGACAAAAATATCTCAATTTAATCCAATTTAAATCCAGGCGGTAACACAACAAAATGTGAAAAAAATCAAGGGGTGTAAATACTTTCTGAAGGCACTGTACATCATGCCGATATATCAAGGAGATTAAATGTATGCAACACAAATTAATATGAATGCCTTGTATTGCAGTGACATTCAAGTAAACAAACACCAACAATCTCCATTCTCTATAAGCCATACTCCATCAAAATTTACACCATATATCAGGATGATGCAATGTACTGTATGAGACTGAGTGAAATTAATATTAATGTGCTGTCTATGTTTGCACAGCACTCCGCTGTATGTTATCAGAGGAAGCAGCTCATAGGTTTAGTGTGTTTAAGCTGTAACCACAAGAGATGACTGACGATGGGGAGAAACATGTCAACAGATTTATAAATCAACACGGGGGATGAGATACCCTGTATTTATGTGACTGCAATATCAAAGCAGAACCCCTCACATACCATTGAATGTACCATACACACAGTGCATATACAGTACAGTGCATACAAAAAGTATACAATACAACCTGTACATACAGTGCCTTCGGAAAGTATTCAGACCCCTTAGCTTTTTCATATTTTTTTTACATTACAGCCTTACTCTAAAATTGCTTAAATAATATGTTTTCCTCATCAACCAACACACAATACACCATAATGACAAAGCAAAAACAGGCTTTCAGAAATGTTTGCAAAAAATAAATAACAAACAGAAATAACTTATTTACATAAGTATTCGGACTCTTTGCTACAGTATGAGACTCAAAATTTAACTCCGGTGCATTCTGTTTCCATTGATCATCCTTGAGAGGTTTCTACTACTTGATTGAAGTCCACCTGTGGTAAATTCAATTGATTGGACATGATTTGAAAAGGCACACACCTGTCTATATAAGGTCCCACAGTTGACAGTGCATGTCAGAGCAAAAACCAAGCCATGAGTTCAAAGGAATTGTCCGTAGAGCTCCGTGACAGGTTTGTGTCGAGGCACAAATCTGGGGAAGGGTACCAAAACATTTCTGCAGTATTGACGGTCCCCAAGAACACAGTGGCCTCCATCATTCTTAAATAAAATAAGTTTGCAACCACCAAGACTCTTTTTAGAGCTGACAGCCCGGTCAAACTGAGCAATCAGCAGAGAAGGGCCTTGGTCAGGGAGGTGAGAGAACTCCAGAGAGCTCCAGAGTTCCTCTGTGGAGAAGGGAGAAGCTTCCAGAAGGACAACCATCTCTGCAGCACTCCACCAATCAGGCCTTTATGGTAGAGTGGCCAGACGGAAGCCATTCCTCAGTAAAAGGCACATGACAGCCCGCTTGGAGTTTGCCAAAAGGAACCTAAAGACTCTCAGACCATGAGAAACAAGATTCTCTGGTCTGATGAAATCAAGATTGAACTCATTGGCCTGAATGCCAAGCGTCACGTCTGGAGGAAACCTGCCACCATCTCTACAGTGAAGCATGGTGGTGACAGCATCTTGCTGTGGGGATGTTTTTCAGCGGCAAGGACTGGGAGATGGGAAAGATGAACGGAGCAAAGTACAAAGACATCATTGATGAAAACCTGCTCCAGAGCGCTCAGGACCTCGAAGATTCACCTTCCAACAGGGCAACGACCCTAAGCACACAGGCAAGACAATGCAGGAGTGGCTTCGGGACATGTCCCTGAATGTCCTTGAGTGGCCCAACCAGAGCCCGGACTTGAACCCGATCAAACATCTCTGGAGAGGCCTGAAAATAGCTGTGCAGCAACGCTTCCCATCCAACCTGACAGAGCTTGAGAGGATCTGCAGAGATAAATGGGAGAAACTCCCCAAATACAGTGGCTTGCGGAAGTATTCACCCCCCTATTTTTTCTATTTTGTTGCCTTACAATCTGGAATTAAAATAGATTTCGGGGGGGGGTTGTATCATTTGATTTACACAACATGCCTACCATTTTGAAAATGCAAAATATTTTTTTTATTGTGAAACAAACAAGAAATATAACAAAAAAACTGAACTTGAGTGTGCATAACTATTCACCCCCCCAAAGTCAATACTTTCTAAAGCCACCTTTTGCAGCAATTACAGCTGCAAGTCTCTTGGGGTATGTCTCTATAAGCTTGGCACATCTAGCCACTGGGAGTTTTGGCCATTCTTCAAGGCAAAACTGCTCCAGCTCTTTCAAGTTGGATGGGTTCCGCTGGTGTACAGCAATCGTTAAGTCATACCACAGATTCCCAATTTGATTGAAGTCTGGGCTTTGACTAGGCCATTCCAAGACAATTAAATGTTTCCCCTTACACCACTCAAGTGTTGCTTTAGCAGTATGCTTAGGGTCATTATCCTGCTGGAAGGTGAACCTCCGTCCCAGTCTCAAATCTCTGGAAGAATGAAACAGGTTTCCCTCAAGAATTTCTCCGTATTTACCGCCATCCATCATTTCTTCAATTCTGACCAGTTTCCCAGTCCCTGACAATGGAAAAACATCCCCATAGCATGATGCTGCCACCACCATGCTTCACTGTGGGGATGGTGTTCTCGGGGTGATGGGAGGTGTTGGGTTTGCTCCAGACATAGTGTTTTCCTTGATGGCCAAAAAGCTAAATTTTTGTCTCATCTGACTAGAGTACCTTCTTCCATATGGTTGGGGAGTCTCCCACATGCCTTTTGGCAAACACCAAACGTGCTTGCTTATTATTTTCTTTAAGCAATGGCTTTTTTCTGGCCACTCTTCCGTGAAGCCCAGCTCTGTGGAGTGTACGGCTTAAAGTGGTCCTGTGGACAGATACTCCAATCTCCGCTGTAGAGCTTTTCAGTTCCTTCAGGGTTACAGTGGGGCAAAAAAGTATTTAGTCAGCCACCAATTGTGCAAGTTCTCCAACTTAAAAAGATGAGAGAGGCCTGTAATTTTCATCATAGGTACACTTCAACTATGACAGACGAAATGAGAAAAAGAAATCCAGAAAATCACATTGTAGGATTTTTAATTTATTTATTTGCAAATTATGGTGGAAAATAAGTATTTGGTCAATAACAAAAGTTTATCTCAATACTTTGTTATATACCCTTTGTTGGCAATGACAGAGGTCAAACGTTTTCTGTAAGTCTTCACAAGGTTTTCACACACTGTTGCTGGTATTTTGGCCCATTCCTCCATGCAGATCTCCTCTAGAGCAGTGATGTTTTGGGGCTGTCGCTGGGCAACACAGACTTTCAACTCCCTCCAAAGATTTTCTATGGGGTTGAGATCTGGAGACTGGCTAGGCCACTCCAGGACCTTGAAATGCTTCTTACGAAGCCACTCCTTCGTTGTTCGGGCAGTGTGTTTGGGATCATTGTCATGCTGAAAGACCCAGCCACGTTTCATCTTCAATGCCCTTGCTGATGGAAGGAGGTTTTCACTCAAAATCTCACGATACATGGCCCCATTCATTCTTTCCTTTACACGGATCAGTCGTCCTGGTCCCTTTGCAGAAAAACAGCCCCAAAGCATGATGTTTCCACCCCATGCTTCACAGTAGGTATGGTGTTCTTTGGATGCAACTCAGCATTCTTTGTCCTCCAAACACGACGAGTTGAGTTTTTACCAAAAAGTTCTATTTTGGTTTCATCTGACCATATGACATTCTCCCAATCCTCATCTGGATCATCCAAATGCTCTCTAGCAAACTTCAGACGGGCCTGAACATGTACTGGCTTAAGCAGGGGGACACGTCTGGCACTGCAGGATTTGAGTCCCTGGCGGCGTAGTGTGCTACTGATGGTAGGCTTTGTTACTTTGGTCCCAGCTCTCTGCAGGTCATTCACTAGGTCCCCGTGTGGTTCTGGGATTTTTGCTCACCGTTCTTGTGATCATTTTGACCCCACGGGTGAGATCTTGCGTGGAGCCCCAGATCGAGGAAGATTATCAGTGGTCTTGTATGTCTTCCATTTCCTAATAATTGCTCCCACAGTTGATTTCTTCAAACCAAGCTGCTTACCTATTGCAGATTCAGTCTTCCCAACCTGGTGCAGGTCTACAATTTTGTTTCTGGTGTCCTTTGACAGCTCTTTGGTCTTGGCCATTGTGGAGTTTGGAGTGTGACTGTTTGAGGTTGTGGACAGGCGTCTTTTATACTGATAACAAGTTCAAACAGGTGCCATTAATACAGGTAACGAGTGGAGGACAGAGGAGCCTCTTAAAGAAGAAGTTACAGGTCTGTGAGAGCCAAAAATCTTGCTTGTTTGTATGTGACCAAATACTTATTTTCCACCATAATTTGCAAATAAATTACAATGTGATTTTCTGGATTTTTTTTTCCTCATTTTGTCTGTCATAGTTGAAGTGTACCTATGATGAAAATTACAGGCCTCTCTCATCTTTTTAAGTGAGAGAACTTGCACAATTGGTGGCTGACTAAATACTTTTTTTGCCCCACTGTATCTTTGGTCTCTTTGTTGCCTCTCTGATTAATGCCCTCCTTGCCTGGTCCGTTTTGGTGGGCGGCCCTCTCTTGGCAGGTTTGTTGTGGTGCCATATTCTTAAAATGTTATAATAATGGTTTTAATGATGTTCAAAGTTTAGGATATGTTTTATAACCCAACCCTGATCTGTTCTCCACAACTTTGTCCCTGGCCTGTTTTGAGAGGTCCTTGGTCTTCATAGTGCCGCTTGCTTGGGGGTGGTGCCTCTTGCTTAGTGGTGTTGCAGACTCTGGAGCCTTTCAAAACAGGTGTATATATACTGAGATCATGTGACAGATAATGTGACACTTAGATTGCACACAGGTGGACTTTATTTAACTAATAATGTGACTTCTGAAGGTAATTGGTTGCACCAGATATTATTTAGGAGCTTCATAGCAAAGGAGGTGAATACAGATGCACCCACCACTTTTCAGTTTTACTTTTGCTTTTGTAATTTTTTTTTATTTTTTTATTTCACTTCACCAATTTGGATTATTTTGTGTATGTCCATTACATGAAATCCAAATAAAAATCCATTTAAATTGCAGGTTGTAATGTAAGAAAATAGGGAAAACGCCAAGGGGGGTGAATACTTTTGCAAGACACTGTACAGGTGTACCAAGCTTGTAGCATCATACCCAGGAAGACTCAAGGCTTTAATCGCTGGCAAAGGGTCTGAATACTTACGTAAATGTGATATTTTTATTTTTAATACATTTGCAAAATTAAAACCTATTTTTGCTTTCTCATTATGGGATTTTGTGTGTAAATTAAAGAGGGGAAAAAACGATTTAATCCATTTTAGAATAAGGCTGTAACATAACAAAATAAGGAAAAGGTCCGGGGGTCTGAATACTTTATGAATGCACTGTACATACATGCATAGGCCTAAAGGAAAAAGATACACATACAAAGATAGGTCTATAATATACTGTACCAGTCAAAAGTTTGGACACAACTACTAATTCAAGGGTTTATCTTTATTTTTTACTATTTTCTACATTGTAGCATAATAGTGAAGACATCAAACTATGAAATAACACATATGGAATCATATAGTAACCAAAAAAGTGTTAAACTAATCAAAATATATTTTATATTTGAGATTCCTAAAAGTAGCCACCCTTTGCCTTGATGACAGCTTTGCACACTCTTAGCATTATCTCAACCATTCATGAGGAATGCTTTTCAAACACACTTGAAGGAGTTCCCACAGATGCTGAGCACTTGTTGGCTGCTTTTACTGCACTCTTCCGGTCCAACTCATCTCAAACCATCTCAATTGGGTTTAGGTTGGGTGATTGTGGAGGCCAAGTCATCTGATGCAGCACTCCATCACTCTCATTCTTGGTCAAATAGCCTTTACACAGCCTGGAGGTGTGTTTGGGGTAATTGTCCTGTTGAAACAAATGATAGTCCCACTAAGCGCAAACCAGATGGGATGGCATAACCCTGCATAATGCTGTGGTAGCCATGCTGGTTAAGTGTGACTTGAATTCTAAATAAATCACTGACAGTGTCCCCAGCAAAGCACCCACACAACATCACAACTCCTCCTCCATGCTTCAAGGTGGGAACCACACATGCAGAGTTTGTCCATTCATCTACTCTGCAGCTCACAAAGACACTGCGGTTGGAACCAGAAATCTCAAATTTGGACTCATCAGACCAAAGGACAGATTTCCACGAGTCTAATGTCCATTGCTTGTGTTTCTTGGCACAAGCAAGTCTCTTCTTATTATTGGTGTCCTTTAGTAGTGGTTTCTTTGCAACAATTTGACCATGAGATTCCCGAGTGGTGCAGCGGTCTAAGGCACTGCATCTCAGTGCTAGAGGTGTCACTACAGACACCCTGGTTTGAATCCAGGCTGTATCACAACCAGCTGTGATTGGGAGGTCCATAGAGTGGTGCACAATTGGCCCAGCGTCGTCCTGGTTTGGCCAGTGTAGGCCATCATTGTAAATAACAATTTGTTCTTAACTGACTTGCCTGGTTAAATAAAAAATGAATGCCTGATTCACGTAGTCTCCTCTGAACAGTTGATGTTGAGATGTGTCTGTTACTTGAAGTCTGTGAGCATTTATTTGGGCTGCAATTTCTGAGGCTGGTAACTCTACTGAACTTATCCTCTGCAGCAGAGGTAACTCTGGGTCTTCACTTCCTGTGGCGGTCCTCATGAGAGCAAGTTTCATCATAGTGCTTGATGGTTTTTGCTACTGCACTTGAAGAAACTTTCAAAGTTCTCGAGATTTTCCGGTTTGACTGACCTTCATGTCTTAAAGTAATGATGGACTGTCATTTTTCTTTGCTTATTTGAGCTGTTCTTGCCATATTCTACAATGTAGAAAATAGTAAAAATAAGCCACATTCTATCTGCGATATTGAAGTGGATCTACCCCCCCTCCCCCCCATTCCCCCCCAAAATAAATTAAGATAGTGTCACGATCTTCATGCGGGACAGACCAAGGTGCAGCGAGGCATCCAGTATACATGTTTATTTAACGAACGAAACACACGTAACTGGGCAAAATAACAAACAGACGAAACGAAGATCGTAACATATAACATAGACTGACAACACGAACAAAGCTATGTCTAAACAATAACCCACAAACCTAAATGAAAACCCCAAACATATATATGGTTCCCAATTAGAGACAACGACACACAGCTGCCTCTAATTGGGAACCATTACCCCAACATAGAAATAGAACACCTAGAACTCAAAAACCCTACACCAAAAACGAAACCTAAACACGCCAGCCTAAAACTCTGGCCTGGACGTGACAGTACCCCCCCCAAAGGCGCGGACTCCGACCGCGCCACCCAAAAGTCCATGGGGGGGTCTTCGGGTGGGTCTTTTGATCCCAGGTGGCGGCTCCGGTGCTGGCCATGCTGGTACGAAGTCACGCACCGGAGGCCCTGGGCCATTTGCAGGACTGGGGACCCTCACTGGCGGCCCCGGACAGGGGACCCTCACTGGCGGCCCCGGACAGGGGACCCTCACTGGCGGCCCCGGACAGGGGACCCTCACTGGCGGCCCCGGACAGGGGACCCTCACTGGCGGCTCCGGACTGGGGACCCTCACTGGCGGACCTGGACAGGGGAAGCATACTGGCGGACCTGGACAGGGGAAGCACACTGGCCCTCTGGTGCGGGGAGCAGGAACCGGCCGTACTGGGCTCATAACGCGCACACTGGTGCGGGAGCAGGAACCGGCCGTACTGGGCTCATAACGCACACTCTGGTGCGGGGAGCAGGAACCGGCCGCATTGGGCTCATAACGCCGCACTCTGGTGCGGGAGCAGGAACCGGCCGTACTGGGCTCACGACGGGCACAGGGATCCTGGAGCGTGGAGCAGGGACAGGACGTGCTGAGTCCACGACCGGCACAGGGATCCTGGAGCGTAGAACAGGAATCCTGGAACGTGGAACAGAACGTGCTGGGTCCACGATGGCCACAGGAATCCTGGATCGTGGAGCAGGGACAGGACGTGCTGAGTCCACGACGGGCACAGGGATCCTGGAGCGCGGAACCAGAACAGCACGTACTGGGCTGTGGATGTGAACCGGAGACCCCACACGCAGAACCGGTGCAGGATATCTAGGTCCCAGAAGGTGTACTGGAGACCTAGCACGCAGAGCCGGCACCACTCTCCCAGGTAACACACTCACCCTCCCCTGACAGATGAGTGGCGCTGGAATCTCACGCACCGGGCTCTAGACACGCACCGGAGATACTGCACGCAGAACCGGTGCAGGATATCCTGGTCCAAGGAGGCGCACCGGAGACCAGGAGCGCTGAGCCGGGCACCACCCTTCCAGGCTGCACACTCACCCTCCCCTGACAGATGAGTGGAGCTGGAATCTCTAGCACCGGCCTATGAACGGGCACTGGAGGCACCGTGCGCAAAACTGCATAGCACGGCGTCTTACCAGTGCGACGCTCTCCCCAACGCTCTCTCCACAAAGCACGAGGAGTTGGCTCAGGTGTCCCTCCTGAACCGGCCAAACTCCCTGTGTGCCCCCCCCAAAAAAGTTTTTTGGGCCTGCCTTTCAGGCTTCCGTGCCAGGCGAGGTCTAATAAACTCCCCTCTCTCCGGATCCCATGCTCCGTATAGCTTCTCACACCTGCGCCGCTCCGCCGCCGCTGCTTCCAGCTCCTCTCTTGGCCGACGATACTTTCCAGGCTGGGCCCAGGGTCCGTCCCTAAATAATTCCTCCTCCCAGGTCCAGTACTCCCGGGTCTCTCGCTGCTTGGTCTTTATTTGGTGGGTTATTCTGTCACGATCTTCATGCGGGACAGACCAAGGCGCAGCGAGGCATCCAGTATACATGTTTATTTAACGAACGAAACACACGTAACTGGGCAAAATAACAAACAGACGAAACAGACGAAACGAAGATCGTAACGTATAACATAGACTGACAACACGAACAAAGCTATGTCTAAACAATAACCCACAAACCTAAATGAAAACCCCAAACATATATATGGTTCCCAATTAGAGACAACGACACACAGCTGCCTCTAATTGGGAACCATTACCCCAACATAGAAATAGAACACCTAGAACTCAAAAACCCTACACCAAAAACGAAACCTAAACACGCCAGCCTAAAACTCTGGGCTGGACGTGACAGATAGGTCTACAACAGTACACAAATACAGAACACACAGTCAATATGCCTACTGTACATACACAGGGAATGAACGATACATACTACAATACATAAATCATGTGTGTAACTTTCTTCCTTTGTAACGTAAATTGTGGTGAAAGTTGAAGTCGGGGCTCATTACACCCAGGGCAGTACAGTGTGAAACATATTCAGCCTGCTGTGTCTGTTGTCTGTAGCAGCCGAAGGCCAGTGAAGCGCAGATCAAAGCTGGGGTAGAGATGGGATCATGGATAGTGATGGCAGTATCGGAATAACCTGCAGACTGGGAGCATTGGCCATGGAGGACTGGCTATCCCACAATGCCTCTGTATGCTACGCACATACACACACTCATGCACACTCACACACAAACACAGATGTACGTCTGCACACACACTGACACAAACATATGGAGAGGTACACACACACACACACACACATAGCACATCCCATGCCATCCCTACCACATCAAAAACCCTCCTCAAATGTCAGACTTCCACATCAAACAGACTGGGCTACATTACCAAATGTCTAGTCTGTCAGATGACTAGATATGATATATACATTCCCTCTTCACTTGACAGTCTCATCTTGTCCACATAAACTTTTATACAGTGCTACAAGCCCTTGTGATCTTTTTAGTGCATGTTTTAGATACAGTCTTGGCACTGAGGTATTATTGATCGAAGTGGACGGCTGCTTCAGTAAAGGAGATATCAGCATGCGTGTTTATCACCCAAGGTATTCTGCTGTCAGTGGATGCTTTCATAACCAACAAAACCCCACATACTGTACACACACACACACACACACCTCATTCAGTGATGGTTAGAAAATAGATTGAGCTCAACAAGCCCTGGCGGAGAATCGGTGTAGGCGAGTGAGCTCGGCTTAATTTGTTTCCCTCTCACAAAGTTGCTTAGTGTTTATATAACAATGTTGCTCCATCTGCTCCTTGGAGTGGAAAATTGTGGCCCTTCTTTGACATAAACAGAAATGATATGGTTTTATTGCCACCGGTGGGCCTGGGAAGATTTCCACCCATACAGTGTCTTCAGAAAATAAATACACCCCTTGACTTTTTCCACATTTAGTTGTTTTACAGCCTGAATTTAAAATGGATTATATTAAGATTTTGTGTCACTGGCTTACATACAATACTCTATAATGTCAAAGTGAAACGATGTTCTTTGAAAGTTTTACAAATGAATTAAAAATGAAAAGCTGAAATGTCTTGATTTAATAAGTATCCAACCACTTTGTTATGGCAATAATTGTTTTTCTTCACAAGTCACATAATAAGTTGCATGGACTCGTGCAATAATGACTCTCATAATGAGGTACCCCACACGTACAATTATCTGTAAGGTCCCTTAGTCAAGCAGTGAATTTCAAACACAGATTCAAACATAAAGATCAGGGAGGTTTTCCAATGCCTAGCAAAGAAGGGGTATACATAAAAAAAGCAGACATTGAATATCCATTTGACCGTGGTGAAGTTATTAATTATACTTTGGATGGTGTATCAATACACCCAGTCACTACAAAGATACAGGCGTCCTTCCCAACTCAGTTGCCGTAGAGGAAGGAAACTGTTTAGGGATTTCACCACGAGGCCATTGGTGACTTTAAAACAGTCTCAGAGTTTAATGGCTGTGATAGGAGAAAACTGAGGATGGATCAACAACATTGTATTTACTCCACAATACTAACCTAATTGACAGACTGAAAAGAAAGAAGCCTGTGCAGAATCCAAATATTTGAAAACATGCATCCTGTTTGCAATAAGGCACTAAAGTAAAACTGCAAAAACTGTGGCAAAGAAATAACTTTATGTCTTGAATACAAAAGCATTATGTTTGCGGAAAATTCAACACAACACATCACTGAGTACCACTCTTCTTATTTTCAAGCATGATGATGGGTACGATAAAAGTAAATGGAATAGAACCAAGCACAGGTAGATTTATAGAGGAAAACCTGTTTCAGTCTGTTTCCAACAGACGCTGGGAGACAAATTCACCTTTCAGAAATACAATAAACTTGAACACAAGGCCAAATATACACTGGAGTTGCTTACCAAGATGACATTGAATGTTCCTGAGTGGCCTAGTTACAGTTTTGACTTAAATCGGCTTGAAACTGTATGGCAAGGCTTGAAATGGCTGTCTAGCAATTTGACAACCAATTTAACAGACCTTGAAGAAGTTGAAAAATAATAATGTGCAAATTTTGTATAATCCAGGTGTGCAAAGCTCTTAGAGACTTTCCCAGAAAGACTCACAGCTCTAATCGCTGCCAAAGGTGATTCTAACATGTATTGACTCGGGGGGTTTAATATTTATCTAATCAAGATGCTGTGTATTAGTGTTTTATTTTTACAACATTTTATGTAAAAAAAAAAAATGGTGTCGATCGTTGACGAAAAATGCAAATTAAATCGATTTTAATCCCACTTTGTAATACAACAAAATGTGGAAAAAGTCAAGGATTCTGAATACTTTCTGAAGGCATAGTACATCCTATACAACTCTTTCTATTCTCCTCTCTCTCTCTCTCTCTCTCTCTCTCTCTCTCTCTCTCTCTCTCTCTCTCTCTCTCTCTCTCTCTCTCTCTCTCTCTCTCTCAATAGGATACTGCCTTCTACCATAGACCAGACCATAAAGAGGGCCTAGTAATATAGTGATACAGCTCAATTTATCTTTTTCCTCCAACTGTCATTCCAGTGCCATAACCTTTAAGAGCCCTTTGGGCTTAATGTCTTACATCAGACAGTTCTATTTCTGCTTTGGCACTGCCTTGTGCTGAGGCAGAACTCTTATAATTCTGTTAGAATTCCCTATCACTGTACTGTGCAGTAATTCCACTGTTGCACTAAGAAAATGTAATGCAGAAGATTTGATAGTGTTTTGAATTATTTCCAGATGATTTATGCATAAAGGTAGTTAAGGCAGTTGGGAGTACCTCATGTGCTATTTTATGTTATACATTTTATTTATAGAAGTCATAATAATTTCAAGGTCAGTCAGGAGAAATTGGCGCTGCTTTACGATTTCGCATCCGATGTATCACCTCACGTTGCCTCTATGATGTTGTTTGTTAATGTGAACTTCAATACTTATATCTCCCTCACAGCCTCCGGTCTTTCAATGCCTGGCCAGTTTAATGTTGTTTGCAAGGTTGTGTCGTATTATATCTCTAGACTCCAGTCTTTTCTATACGTTGTTTAATCTAGATGTTGGTCACATCACAGACTAGTAAAGTGAATCGTCAGAGTTTTACCTCTGAGAGGTGTAGGAGGGGGAGGGGCTTAAATCATAAAGTCATCTGGAATCCTCAGACAGAAAGAGAATGTGAACGCTGAATTATAGATGAAGTGGTGGTGGGGGGATGATGTGTTTGGATGAAGGAAGAAACAGGTGGAATCCCAGTTTTACCATAAAAACATCCTTAAACATAATCAGTTTAGGCATTTAGTAAACACTTTTGTCCAGAGTGATTTACAGGAGCAATTATGGTTAAGTGCCTTGCTCAAGGGCACATCGATTTTTCACCTAGTTGGCTCGGGGATTCGAACCAGCTACTTTTTGGTTACTGGCCCAAAGCTCTTAACCTGCCAAACTATCATCTTGTATTAGCGATAATTAGCAATAATGTTTCCAATTGGTGTTTCATTGATAGTAATAGGCTAGTCTCTTCAAACCTTACTCCTCTCGCTACATTATTGATGTGTGATAAACATTGAGAGAGTCATAGAGGGGTCATTGGGCTGCCGTTGTCAATCGATCTCTTTGTATTTGTTTTAGGATTATACATTGAGTCAGAGACTACTGGTAGTGAGGCCGGACACACACACACCCACACACGCACGCACACACACACACACACACACAGCTGCAGTAGCAGGAAGAGGGACTCCCTGTAACATTGTGTTAGTGTCAGGAGAAGACTACAGGATCAATGAGAACAGGAAGACAAAAAGCCTCCAGGGAAGCCCTGCGGACACTGTGCCAGCCCTCCCATGTGTGTGTCACAGGTGGCTGGTTGCGCCTTGAATGGGGGAGGATGGACTCATAGTAATGGCTGGTTTTAGTAGTAATGACATGTTTTCCATGTGTTTGATGCAATTCCATTTACTCCATTCCAGCCATTATTATGAGCCGTCCTCCTCTCAGCAGCCTCCTGTGGTGTGTGTGTGTCCTTCAGACCAAACCAGCCAGGTAGAAAGCAGACAAAGCCCTCTCAGCGTGGCAGTTTTATCCCCCAACACAACAGCAACAGGTTACCTCATAACAAGTACCATACAGGTGCTCAGCCAACAACAGGTTACCTCATAACAAGTACCATACTTGTGCTCAGTCAACAACACAAGTTTTTTGTTGTTGTACGTGTTACTGTATGAGCTGTAGTCTTATCATGTCTGCTGAGGCTGGTTCTAACTTAGTCAGGTCACGATACAAAAAAAATCATTCTGGAACCGCCCAGAATTGATCTATTATTCTTTAAACCAAAACCAATCCCACCATGACAAAAAAAGGAATACATTTGAGTCAGTAAATGCATACTGGTAGTAGGGTTGAGAGAGAAATTGCATTGTCAATTTTCAATAAGCTAAATGCTGAAAGTATTCCTATCTGGTCTTGTTCTGTGCTCTAAGCTCCTTCCCTGAATAATGGAATTACCTAAGTGATAATCCACATTTCTAAAACAGGAGGAAAGAAACATCAGAGACTGCAGCCAATATGAGGGGCATACAGGTAGGACACACACACACACTTACACACACACTTACACACACACACACACACACACACACACACACACACACACACACACACACACACACACACACACACACACACACACACACACGTTAGCCTTCTAAAACCAGACTAGAGCTGACCCAGAACATTTGGTGATGACCTGTGGTGTCTGCCAGCTGCTACAGTACAGTATGTGGATCACCCCTCCCTGGTGCGTCTGCACCAGAAGGAGTAGGGAGGGAGTAGGGAGTACTGGAACTCAGGGGAGTGGCCCAGCTCCCTGGTTCTACCCGACCTGGTACCCCAGATCTGCCCATCTCTCCCCAGGCCGGGGCCTCTCTCTCTGGGTCAGGAAACCAGGCAGACTGGAACAGAGAGGGAGAAACAAAGGGGGAGCCATCAACCTTTCCTCCGATCCACCAGGTCCTGTTTTTTAACCTCTCCTTTCCGTTCTTTATGTAGGTCTTATTTAGATTACAGAGAGCTGTGGGGAAACAGCTCCAGTAGAGCACAGGGAGAGAGCACACAGTGGTATTAATTCACACTCAGCTGTAGCTGTGTGTTTGACTGCCAGACTCATTTAAATACTGCTCACAGCTATTTCTCTCTCTTTCTTTCTATTGTTCTCTCTCTCTCTCTCTCTCTCTCTCTCTCTCTCTCTCTCTCTCTCTCTCTCTCTCTCTCTCTCTCTCTCTCTCTCTCTCTCTCTCACCATATCTCTCATTCTCATTCTCGCTTCTCCTTCTCGTTCTCTCACTCCTCCTCCTCCCACTTTGTTTCCCTTCCCCCATTCCCCAGAGCGAGGGGTGAGTTTGGGGTACACAATGCAGCACAGACTTGTTTGTCTTTGTTTGTGTCCTCTGGCGATACAGATAGTGAATAGTGAAGAGGAGAGGTGAAGAGTTCCTCTCTGCATCTCTATGGAGAAACACACTCCACTCCTTCAGGTTTAATCATAGGCTAGTGAAAGAATGAATTCACTTCTATTGATTAACTCTACAAATACACTGACACTCAGCAGATCATCCACCTAGGAAGGGCACCTTTAGCAAGAGCATATCATCTCCCCTGAAAGTCACTCATCATTGCTGGCTAGTGGCTACACATATGTGGCTCAATTCACCCCCTCCTCCATCAAGTGTGTCAATAATATATTCTGTAGATTGCTGTATATGTAGCTTGTGGGTGGAGGGGTATTGGGGGGCTTAGTGAATGAGGAGTGAATCACCCAGATAGGAGAGAACACAGATGGTGAGGAGAAGCAGGGAAGCAGGCAGCAGCTGGGTTTGGAGCACAAGCCTGGTTCCCTGGGTGCCATCTCTGCTCTGCGGAGGAGGAGCCAGGAGGGCTTCTCCCTCTCCCTCTCCCTCTCCCTCTCCCTCTCCCTCTGTTGCTCCCCACTTCTCTCTCCCTCCCCCGCTTTCTAGTTCTCTCTCTCTCTCTCTCTCTCTCTCTCTCGCTCCTCTGCTACTCCCCCTTCTATCGCCCTCTCCTGTAATCACACACATGGCAGCTACTCCATAGAGCAGGATTCTCCAACTGATGGCCTGCTGGCCGAATTTGGCCCGCGAGTGATTTTATTGGCCCCTCCCACGTTTTTTTTCCCTTCACTGGAACTAAGGGGCCTAGCCCAAACCATGAATAACAGCCCCAGACCATAATTCCTCCTCCACCAAACTTTACAATTGGCACTACGCATTGGGGCAGATAGCGTTTTTCTGGCATCCGCCAAACCCAGATTTGTCCGTCGGACTGCCAGATGGTGAAGAGTGATTCATCGCTCCACTGCTCTAGAGTCCAATGGTGGCGAGATTTACACCACTCCAGCCAATGCTTGTTATTGCGTATGGGGATCTTAGGCTTGTGTGCAGCTGCTCGGCCATGGAAACCCATTTGCTTCCAGAGGCAGTTTGGAACTCGGTAGTGAGTGTGGCAACTGAGGACAGACGATTTTCAGTACTCGCCGGTCCCGTTCTGTGAGCTTGTGTGGCCTACCACTTTGAGCTGTTATTGTTCCAAGACAATTCAACTTCGCAATAACAAGACCTACAGTTGACCGGGGCAGCTCTGGCAGGGCAGAAATTTGACGAACTGACTTGTTGGAAAGGTGGCATCCTATGATGGTGCCATGCATGGCTGTGTGCTCGATTTTGTACACCTGTCAGGGGTTTGGCTGAATCTACTTATTTGAAGGGGTGTCCACATACTTTTGTATATATAGCGTAATCTGTTCCAAAGTATTCCCACGTATAATAGGGAGATACAGTTGAAGTCGGATGTTTACAAACACTTGCTTGCTAGCTAGCCAACTACGGCTAACTTACTGTCACGTGAAACAGTGCAGCCAGAATAACAGCAAAGTAGCTGCATTTGCATTTGTTTAAGCTGTTTTCTAGTGACATTTATTTGGATACATCCATAACAATGAGCTAATGGCTGGCCTTGAAATGGTGCTCTCTCGTCAGGACACTTGTTCAGAGGAGCTAACCAACAACACAGCTAACAATCACTTCAAACTGAAAGTGGAAAGACAGCAAACTAAACTAGCAGGACCTCTACTTTGTGCATGGCACAAGTCATTTTTCCAACAATTGTTTACAAACAGATTATTTCACTTATAACTCACTGTAACACAATTCCAGTGGGTCAAAAGTTTACATACACTAAGTTGACTGTGCCTTTAAACAGCTTGGAAAACTCCAGAAAATGATGTCATGGCTTTAGAAACTTCTGATAGGCTAATTGACATCATTTGAGTTAATTGGAGGTGTACCTGTGGATGTATTTCAAGGCCTACCTTCAAACTCAGTGCCTCTTTGCTTGACATCATGGGAAAATCTAAAGAAATCAGCCAAGACCTCAGAAAAAAAATGGTAGACCTCCACAAGGCTGGTTCATCCTTGGGAGCAATTTCCAAACGCCTGAAGGTACCACGTTCGTCTGTACAAACAATAGTACTCAAGTACAAACACCATGGGACCACGCAGCCGTCATACCGCTCAGGAAGGAGACGCGTTCTGTCTCCTAGAGATTAACGTACTTTGGTTGCGAAAAGTGCAAAACAATCCCAGAACAACAGCAAAGGACCTTGTAAAGATGCTGGAGGAAACAGGTACAAAAGTATCTACATCCACAGTAAAACGAGTCCTATATCAACGTAACATGAAAGGCCGCTCAGCAAGAAAGAAGCCACTGCTCCAAAACCGCCAGAAGAGAATAAACTGTTTTGCCATAATGACCATCGTTATGTTAGAAGGAAAAAGGGGGAGGCTTGCAAGCCGAAGAACACCATCTCAACCGTAAAGCTCGGGGGTGGCAGCATCATGTTGTGCGAGTGCTTTGCTGCAGGAGGGAATGGTGCACTTCACAAAATAGATGGCATCATGAGGACGGAAAATTATGTGGATATATTGAAGCAACATCTCAAGACATCAGTCAGGAAGTTAAAACTTGGTCGCAAATGGGTCTTCCAAATGGACAATGACCCCAAGCATACTTCCAAAGTTGTGGCAAAATGGCTTAAGGACAACAAAGTCAAGGTATTGAAGTGGCCATCACAAAGCCTTGACCTCAATCCTATTGAAAATTTGTGGGCATAACTGAAAAAGTGTGTGCGAGCAAGGAGGCCTACAAACCTGACTCAGTTACACCAGCTCTGTCAGGAGGAATGGGCCAAAATTCACCTAACTTATTGTGGGAAGCTTGTGGAAGGCTACCCGAAATGATTGACCCAAGTTTAACAATTTAAAGGCAATGGTACCTAATACTAATTGAGTGTATGTAAACTTCTGACCCACAGTGAATGTGATGAAAGAAATAAAAGCTGAAATAAATCAATCTCTCTACTACTACTCTGACATTTCACATTCTTAAAATAAAGTGGTGATCCTAACTGACCTAAAACATGGAATTTTTACTAGGATTAATTGTCAGGAATTGTGAAAACTGAGTTTAAATGTATTTGGCTAAGGTGTAAGTAAACTTCTGACTTCAACTGTATATGTGATTGTCTGCAAATGTAAGCAAGGTTTGACATTATTATGTTTTAGTTAATTATTATCAATGTTTACTGTCTACAAATTATTTGTTTATTTTAGGTTTTGGCCCACTGACCATCCACTCATGAAAGAAATCGGCCAATGGCTGAATCTAGTAGATGTTCCCTGCCATAGTTAGGGATTTGCGGGATGCTGGGAGACTGGTGTTTGTCCCAGGCTGGGTGTCATCTCTCTGAAGGAATAAGCCTCTCTGCAGGTTCACCAGAGCCATTCTCTATGCGTGATGATGGTATCAGATCACACACAGCACACAGATGGGGCTGATGATCAACAAAAAAAGAATCCGTAAAATCATGTAAACACATACAGTGTTAGTGATGCCTCAAAGTGTCAAGGGATTGTAGTTTAGGATAGAGACAGACCACCATTTAACTGATCAATAGAAACATTATTCAGGATGTCAATGATAAGCAATGTTGATGAGTGATAATAGCTATCGTAGTCAATAGTGATAAAGACATGAGCTGATCATGTTACCAATAATAAAGAGGGATTCAAAGCGTTGTATTACTGTGAATTATGAAGAGGGAACTAGTATGATTTCCTTCTCTCTTACACAGATCATTGTGGTTCTAATAGACCTCATCAGAACCAGAGTCTTTCTATATGGCTAAAGGGGTTGCTAGGCAACTCACAGCGCCAGGCAACCCACAGTCTGTAACCTTTTGTGCCCAGAAAACAACATCAGACTACACCTTAGAGGTGTCTGGATCAAATCACTTATATCACCACCTATTCCTTCTCTTTTACCAGTCTCCCTTCAGTGAGAAAAGTTGACTGTGTTTATTGAACCATGTGTGTGACATACATGGGAAGTAGTGATATGAAGAACAGAAACTTGTCACAGCATGGAGTTCCCCTAGGTTCCTGAGTGGCATGTGCAAGTCCCTGACCGCATGTCTTTCTCTTCCAGAGAAGGCAGGGGGAACACGACCGAGAAGTGGTCTCATCCGGCCAACGATGACGGTCTGACTGTGTGATCACACTCTCCGTAGCCAGTGTGAGCAAGACCTTTAAACAGGTCAACATTCACAAAGTCGCGGAGCCAGACGGATTACCAGGACGTGAACTCAAAGCATTTGCGGACCAACTGACAAGTGTCTTCACTGACATTTTCAACCTCTCCCTGACTGAGTCTATAATACCTACATGTTTCAAACAGATCACCATAGTCCCTGTGCCCAAGAAAGCGAAGGTAACCTGCCTGAATGATTACTGCCCCGTAGCACTCACGTCGGTAGCCATGAAGTGGGTTGAAAGACTGGTCATTGCTCACATCAACACCATCATGCCAGAAACGCAAGACCCACTCCAATTCGCATACCTCCCCAACAGATCCACAGATGGAGCAATCTCAATTGCACTCCACACTGCCCTTTCCCACCTGGACAAAAACAACACCTATGTGAGAATGCTGTTCATTGACTACAGCTCAGCGTTCAACACCATAGTGCCCACTAAGCTAAGGACACAGGGACTAAACACCTCCCTCTGCAACTGGATCCTGGACTTCCTGATAGGCTGCCCCCGGGTGGTAAGGGTGGGCAACAACACATCTGCCACGCTGATCCTCAACACTGGGGCCCCTCAGGGGTGCGTGCTCAGTCCCTCCTGTACTCCCTGTTCACCCACGACTGCGTGGCCAAGCACGACTCCAACACCATCATTAAGTTTGTTGACGACACAACAGTGGTAGGCCTGATCACCGACAATGATGAGACAGCCTATAGGGAGGAGGTCAGAGACCTGGTAGTGTGGTGCCAGGACGACAACCTCTCTCTCAATGTGTGCAAGACAAAGGAGCTGATCGTGGACTATAGGAAAAGGAGAGCTAAAAAAGGTCCCCATTAACATCAACGGGACTGAAGTGGAGCGGGTTGAGAATTTCAAATTCCTTGGTGGGCGCATCACCAACAAACGATCCTGGTCCAAACACACCAAGACAGTTGTGAAGAGGGCACGACAACACCTTTTCCCCCTCAAGAGACTGAAAAGATTTGTCATATTATTGTTATGTTGATTTATTGTTTTACTTTTTGATTGATTTGATTTTTTTTTTACTTTAGTTTAATTAGGAAATATTTCATGAACTCTATTTCTTGAACTGCATTGTTGGTTAAGGGCTTGTAAGTAAGCATTTCACGGTAAAGTCTACACCTGTTGTACGCGGCCCATGTGACAAATGCAATTTGATTTGATTTGACCACTATGAGTCAGAACTGTAACTTTGAAGCAGAAATAAAAAAAACATCTTGTCCATTTTTTTCTCCTCTAATGACCGGCCTATGTTTTCCGGTCCTGTCTACTGACCGTTGTCTTAATTTAACATGAGTGATACACTGCAAGAGCTCCTCACATATCAGAACTATCAGAGCTATGTCTGCTGCTACCATCACCGGATACATTAACTGACGATATTGAGCCTATTTATCCTAGCTTAAGGGAGAGGGAGCCTTGGGAATATGAACATTAGGGAAACAACGGACCTGCTATCAGAGAGAGAAATCGCCTCGGACATGCTGACAATTAGTTAACGGGCGATGACTGAGATTCTGTGGAGTGCAGAGGGAGGGATGTGTGGAGGGAGGGAGAGACGGTGGTGGTGATGATGGAGGGCTGTGGAGTACAGAGAGAGGGATGGATGGAGGGAGGGATGGAGAGATGGAGGGAGGAAGTAATAGAGGGATGATGGTGGCGATGATGGAGGGCTGTGCTTTTAGGGAAATCTACAGTCTTTCATCTAGGTCTCTCCCTCTAGATCTCTGCTTCAACTGACTGACGAATCTACAACCATCTACAGTCACATACATCAATTTTATAGACACTAAATATCCTCTGTTGTACTAAATATGGACATACAAAGCTTAGAATACATGTATGAGCGTGTACAGTACAGCTGCTTCGTGTTAAAGGGATACTTTGGAATTTTGCCAATGAAGCCCTTTATCTACTTCCCCAGAGTCAGATGAACTAGCGTTAGCGCAATGACTGGAAGTCTATGGGTATCTGCTAGCATGCAAAAAATCCCGAAGTATCCCTTTAATGGAAAACTATTTCCTAACCCAAGGGTAGAAAAATACAATGTTCCTATTTTCTCCATGTGTTGTGTTAACTGTGTTTCAATGGCCTAGTGTTTTCACTGTGTGCTGTTCTTAACAGACATCTATTATGCTGCGATTACAGCAGTGATTTCCCCTCAGCATTACTGTGAAGCTGGATTGGGAAGTGTAACAATACCCCCACTGTCTCCATTAGAAATGTATTATTTAAAGATGTCTCGGGCCAAGCTTTAAAAAAAAAAGTGACACAGAGTGCCCTGGCTCTATATCTCACTACAGGTGCGTGAGACATGGACCATATGGAGTGGATTGGAGACAGAGGGCCCTTATAGATTTATGTCATATGAACTCTCAGAAGCACACACACCCCACACATGCCTGCACGCACACATATCCACTGTTTGAATGCTGTTGTATTGTTGCTGTTGCCAGTGTCTTTTGTCTGTGTTGTTCGTTTTGTCTTACATTGTCTATTTTTTTATTTATAATCCCAGCACCCCCCGTCCCCACAGGAGGCCTTGTGTCTTTTGCCAGGCCGTTATTGTAAATAAGAATTTGTTCTTTGTTGACTTGCCAGGTAAAAACATTTTTTTACATATATATTTATAAAGTCTCTCCTGGTTTGACAAGATATACAGAGATTTGGTGAGAGAATGCAGTCCTGTCAGGGTTGAGAAGGATGTGTGGCTGTGTGTATAAACAACCATCTCTGGTATAACCCAACTGTTGTCCAAATGATTACGTCACTGTGGCATACCCACAGAGAACTGGTGGAGCAATTCTAATCAAGAGGCATGATAGTATTTTTTTTCGAGTGAAGATTTCTCATGTAAAAAATAAAATTGGGTTGGAAATACACTTCATCCCTGTTTCACATGCCTCCAGTCTGGTTAAGATGTAGCCCGGGCATGGTGGATGAGATTTGTGCGTGTTTCTAAGCCCTGAGGGGAACTAATAAAAACTTGTGGATCAATCATCTCCCTTATGAGTTTAGGAAGGATTCTGAGAGGAAGGGAGAGGTTTAGAAAAAGGAATCAAGGGGTTGGTAGAGATGGAATAGAGAGTGAAGAGAGAGAAGGGCTAGAGACAGGACGATGTGCAGTTTCAGTCAGACATCAGCAGTCACGCAACCCATCGGAGCAAAGTTATCAAGGCCTTGGGGCAAGATGTCTACTGCAGATTAGATTTAACAGACAGTGGCCCATTCACAGAGACATTAAGGCACTGATGCTGTAATAAACTCTAATATCTACTTTCTGCTTTTGCTATTGGTAAATAATTGGTTTGAGTGTAGAATTGCCATTGTGTAACGTCTGCTTCCAACTCACACTCTCATGCACGTAGATCCCCTAAACGCAGCTCACCTTCCAGCCCACTTTCCAGATCACACTCTCAAACACATAGATCCCTCGCACGCAGCGCACTCTCCAGATCCCAATCACCCGAATTCTGATCATCTGTTCACACACCTGTATGTCATTATCACACACTATTTAGTTCAGTTCTTTGCACCCCATCACTGTGAGGTATTGTTTGTTTTTGACACACTTCTATTCGGAGCGCTGATTTTCCCGCAATTTACTCCTCCCGTGTATGTGTTACTCACTAACGACGCCTTTTGCCTATTCCCTGCCTGTACCTTAGCCTATCGGATTTCCTGTTATCATCAACCTATTTCCTGATCTCTCGGACAACGTTACTAGCCTTTTCCCTGCCTGTACTGTTGCCCTTTTTGGACCCCCTGTGTATGACCTTCTGCTTGCCTCTGGACCCAGCTACCTGCCTCCTCCTGTTTATGACCTTCTGCCTGCCCCTGGACCCAGCAACCTGCCTCCTCCCGTGGTCCTTTACATTAAACACCTGCTGCGCCCTGCGCTTGAAACCAGCTCTCTGTCTCCCTCGTGTTCATTACACATTGCTGTTGTCCGTGACTTGAACTAGTGTTACTGACAAATCCTAACTCCGTATCAATGTTTGTAATGATGGGTCTGGTGTAGAAATCTGATCGTCTCTAAGAGGAATCAAAGTATATATATATATATATATATATATATATATATATATTTATATGACTCTTTATTTACTGAGATAAACAGTTAGGGTAAACAGTTAGGGTACAAAATACCTTAATTTCACATCTATTGGTTTAGTTTTTAAAATATTTTCAAGTCAGTATTTCTTGCTGCACAGGGCACTTAGAAGGCATGCACTCTCTTAAGTTTGAAGTTTGGCTGCCTTCTAAATTAACCTATTGATAGTAGCAGGTCTGAACTTGTTTAAAATACACTTGTGCCGACGTTTTTCGTTTTAGCCCGCTGTGTGGGGAGGAGGAGGTTTGAGGAAGTGGAACTCATTGAGCCTGTCCACAGTTCAGCCCTCCATTGATTCCATGCCCAGGAAATAGTTGTCTATGGAAAGAAACCTGGAAAATGGGCACATAAAAATCAAAATAACTTCACAGATCTTCATTGTAAAGGGTTTTAACACTGTTTCCCATGCTTGTTCAATGAACCATAAACAATTAATGAACATGCACCTGTGGAACAGTCGTTAAGACACTAACAGCTTACAGACGGTAGTTAATTAAGGTCACAGTTCTGAAAACTTAGGACACTAAAGAGGCCTTTCTACTGACTCTGAAAAACACAAAAAAAAGATGCCCAGGGTCCCTGCTCATCTGCGTGAACGTGCCTTAGGCATGCTGCAAGGAGGCATGTGGACTGCAGATGTGGCCAGGGCAATAAATTGCAATAAAAGCGCTACAGGGAGACAGGACGGACAGCTGATCGTCCTCGCAGTGGCATACCACATGTGACAACATACGGGACAATTGCAGGACAGGTACAGGATGGCAACAACTGCCCGAGTTACACCAGGAACGCACAATCCCTCCATCTGTGCTCAGACTGTCTGCAATAGGCTGAGAGAGGCTGGACTGAGGGCTTGTAAGCCTGTTGTAAGGCAGGTCCTCACCAGACATCACCGGCAACAACATTGCCTATGGGCACAAACCCACCGCCGCTGGACCAGACAGGACTGGCAAAAAGTGCTCTTCTCTGACAAGTCGCAGTTTTGTCTCACTAGGGGGGATGGTCGGATTCGTGTTTATCGTCGAAGGAATGAGCGTTACACCGAGGCCTGTACTCTGGAGCGGGATTGATTTGGAGGTGGAGGGTCCGTCATGGTCTAGGACGGTGTGTCACAGCATCATCGGACTGAGCTTGTTGTCATTGCAGGCAATCTCAACGCTATGCGTTACAGGGAAGACATCCTCCTCCCTCATGTGGTACCCTTCCTGCAGGCTCATCCTGACATGACCCTCCAGCATGACAATGCCACCAGCCATACTGCTCGTTCTGTGTGTGATTTCCTGCAAGACAGGAATGTCATTGTTCTGCCATGGCCAGCGAAGAGCCCGGATCGCAATCCCATTGAGCACGTCTGGGACCTGTTGGATCGGAGGGTGAGGGCTAGGGCCATTCCCCCCAAAAATGTCCGGGAACTTGCAGGTGCCTTGGTGGAAGAGTGGGGTAACATCTCACAGCAAGAACTAGCAAATCTGGTGCAGTCCATGAGGAGGAGATGCACTGCAGTACTTAATCTGTTACAGAGCACATTTGTATGTTTTTCATCAACCACATGTAGGACAGGCTCTAAAGCATCTTAACAAATACTCTTCAGGAGGTCAAAGAGGGCTGCCTATATGAGATAGTTTCTTTGCATGTCTCTTATGTATTAGACAGGTCTCTTGAACTGTCAAATACATGTTTAATCTTAATAATTTCACCTGCATTGAAAGACAAATGACCTGTACATAAAACAACATTGAGCTACACGAGCTCTAGGCCCAATTCCTCACTGAGTTCATAGGACATAATGTCGTACGTAGTGAGTCCTGGCCCAGGTCCATCTGTAGTGGAGATAGATAGTGGATCTTAGTGTCAGAGGAACAGCGTGACAGCAGGTTAGGAAAATGGCAGCTGCCTCTGGAGTCCACTGATGCCCATCAGTAAGGAGGAATGCACAGGTGAGAGAGAGTAGTGCCATCACCCTGCACCCATCTGACACCTAATGAGCTGCTAAATGTCCTTTTAATCTACTAAATCTCATGGCCAGATGACAATGACTTTATGCTATTACCACTGTAGCGTATGGAGTCCATATGGAGCTCTAGGGCTGGATTTCAACCAATTGCGGATAGTCGGTTTCCTGAAGAGTGTCAAATTTGGAAGTGCAGGAATATCACTGTCTTCAATGGAGAGCATTCCGGGCTCTGATCTCATACATTTTACGTACTAAACACTGTATTAAACCTTTAAAATTGTAGGACTAGTATGCCATATGATATTTTGTACAGTACATCAATGCGTCAAATAATGGAAAACAGATCCCTTTCCCAGTGTTTAATATGACGATGTCTCGACAGAATCATTCAGCACATAACTAATGGAAGAGCTACAGTGCTTTAAGAAAGTATTCACACCTCTTGACTTTTTCCACTTTGTTGTGTTACAGCCTGGATTTAAAACTGATTAAATTGAGATTTTGTGTCACTGGCCTACACACAATACCCATAATGTTAAAGTGGAATTCTGTTTTTAGAAATGTTTACAAGTTAATTAAAAATGAAAAGCTTATATGTCTGGAGTCACTAAGTATTCAACTCCTTTGTTATGTTAAGCCTAAATAAGTTCAGGAGTAAACGCTTGCTTAACAAGTCACATCATATGTTGCATGGACTCACTCTGTGTGCAATAATAGTGTTTAACATGACTACCTCATCTCTGTACGCCACACATACAATTTTTCGTAAGTTCCCTCAGTCGAGCAGTGAATGTCAAAAACAGATTCAACCACAAAGACCAGGGAGGTTTTCCAATGCCTCGCAAAGAAGGTCACCTATTGGTAGATTACACATTTTAAAAAAGCAGATATTGAATATCCCTTTGAGCATGGTGAAGTTATTAATTACACTTTGAATGGTGTATCAATACACCCAGTCACTACAAAGATACAAGCGTCCTTCCTAACTCAGCTGCCGAAGAGGAAGGAAACCGCTCAGGGATTTCACCATGAGGCCAATGGTGACTTTAAAACAGTTACAGAGATTAATGGCTGCGATAGGAAAAAACTGAGGATGGATCAACAACATTGTAGTTACTCCACAATACTAACCTAAATGACAGAGTGAAAAGAAAGAAGCCTGTACAGAATAAAAAGTATTCCAAAACATACATCCTGTTTGCAATATGGCACTAAAGTAACACTGCAAGAGAATTGGCAAAGAAATAACTTTATGTCCTGAATACAAAGTGTTATGTTTGGGGCAAATCCAACACAACACATCACTTTGTACAACTCTTTATGTTTTTAATCATGGTGGTAGCTGCATCATGTTATGGGTATGCTTGTCATCGGCAAGGACTAGGGAGTTTTTTTAGGACAAAAATAAACATAAAATCCTAGAGGAAAACCTGGTTCAGTTTGCTTTCCAACAGACACTGGGAGACAAATTCACCTTTCAACAGGACAATAACCTAAAACACAAGGCCGAATATACTCTGGAGTTGCTGACCAAGATGACAGTGAATGTTCCTGGGTGGCCGAGTTACAGTTGACTTAAATTGTCTTTAAAATCTATGGCAAGACTTGAAAATGGCTGTCTAGCAACAATCAGCAACCAATTTGACAGAACTTGAAGAATTTGTAAAATATAATAATATTGTACAATCCTGGTGCACAAAGCTCTTAGAGACTTACCCAGAAAGACTCACAGCTATAATTGCTGCCCAAGGTGATTCTAACATGTATTGACTCAGGGGTGTGAATACTCATATATATTTTATATTTCTGTATTTCATTTTCAATAAATTTGCAAAAATTCTAAAAACCTGTTTTCAAAATGTCATTATGAGGTATTGTGTAGATGGGTGAGAGAAAAAAATCTATTTAATACATTTTGAATTCGGGCTGTAGCACAACAAAATGTTGAATAAGTCAAGTGGTATGAATACTCCCAGAAGGCACTTTGTGGCCTTGTGTGAGTCTGATGGGGTTTAAAGTGAGGAGATGAAAGGGTAGAGCAGAGTTGGGTGCCCAGGCCCCCGCTCTCCCTCTTTCTTTTGATCAATTAAAATCCCTGTTAAGCATCTCCAGGGATACATGGGCCAAGGCCTGTGAATACCAAGGCATCAGAGGAGACATCTCCTTTATTCTCTCTGTCTCTCCCTTCCACCTCCCTCTCTCTCGTTCTCCACTCGGCAGCACACATGAAAAGGTTAATGAATCGAGAGTGAAGTCTCTCTGCCTGTAGACAGTGTATTGAAGAGCGATGGAGAGAGGATAGGTCATAGTAAAGGCAATGTAAGGAACGGGTTGTTAGTCTACTCTACTGTTACGAAATGCCACTTCTAATCAATCATCTAATCCATTTTGCTTCTCCGTCATTGTGTTATGGTGAACATACTGAATTAATAATAATTTAAAAGAGCTTTCATGATATTTCTCCTTCCTGCCGTATGTAGCCTATCTGAAAGTGAAGCAGATGATTTAGAGGCCATATCATCCCTTCTGTTTACTGTAAAGTTGGAGCTATTGCGTATGTGCAATACACAAAAGGGACAACAGAACAGAGCAGTCCAGAACAAAACAAGTGTGATAACAACCGATCAGATGCTTTGAAACATCCACCTCTTCTATGATTTTGATAGTAAATATTCCATTGATCCAAACGTAAAACACGACCCAACCCTCCAACCCCCCCCAAACCTCACAGCCCAGTATATCGCTCCAGGCCCTGTGATATGAATTATTAAATACAGTAGCGTTTGCATGTTTAATGAATATTCAGACCTTTTTTACTCTCTCGCCGTCCGTCCCACCCACTGTCATCATCTGCATTCATGTGGCATGGAGGTGGGAGGTTGGTGAGGCTGGCATCCGTTGACAGGAGGACGTGACTGGCACACTGATACCTTGACTGGCACACTAAGACCACTGTTCTGTCCTGGCCCTCCACACTGCTTTACCGGCAGGTGATCACACACAGGGGCTGGCCAGGTAAGAGAAGACAGACATCGGGTACTGGGGAGAGAGGGATGTAGGAAATGAGAGCAAGAGAGAGTAGCAGCTATCAAGTGCAACGTTGGAACAAAGCAATAAAGTTGCATTTAAAAAATATTATATTCTACAGTAAAATGGTCAAAACATCCCTAAAGCACACTTCACAAGTTTATAATTATACACACCTGTCAAGAAAATCAATTCGATGACTCCCCCTGATTTGTGCTGTTCTATTTTGGTAATTTACCAGACGCTCTTATCCAGAGCGATTAGGGTTAAGCGCCTTGCTCACTGACAGATTTTTCTCTTAATCAGCTTGGGGATTCAAAAAAGCAACCTTTCAGTCACTGGCCCACCGCTCCTGACAGCTATGCTACCTGCCCTGGTTCATGTATTTCATTCTCTTCGGCTTGCTTTGCGTGTCCCAAGTCCATTAAATGTCTCTAAAGCACAGCACACAGCACAATATTCAACACAGTTCACTGTTTCAATAAATTATGAATCATATTCAGATCCCTTGGAATTTCAATTGCAGGTGCATCTTGGATGAGTGTGATTTTAATATTGGAGCAAGGCTCCCCCTAGTGTTAAAAGCCCCTTTAAATCATGTGAGAATTAAACAGTAGATTAGATCAAATCAAATGTTATTTGTCACAAATTCGCCCCAAATACAATGCTTCCTTACAAGCAGAGTTAAAAAGTAAGAAAAGATGAGCAAACAAATAACAAAATTAAATAGTAACACGGTAAAATATACGAGGAGTACCGCTACGGAGTCAATGTGCAGGGGTACGAGGTAGTTGAGGTAGTTGAGGTAATATGTACATGTAGGTAGGGGTAAAAGCGACTAGGGAATCAGGATCGATAAGTAACAAGAGTAGCAGCAGCGTATGTGAAGAGTGTGATAGGGTGTCTATGTGTGTGTGTGTTTTGTGTGTGTGACCGTATGCAGTGTGTGTGCGTGTGTGTATGTGTGTGTGTTGGAGTGTCAGTGTAGTATGTGTGAGTGTGTGGGTAGAGCCCAGTGAATGTGCATTGAGCCAGAGCAAGAATGTCAGTGCAAATAAAACAACATAGGTACACACACACACACACACACATCAATTTAATGCATAATAAGACATGTTGTCATCACTACTGCTCAGTGCCTTATTTCAACTAGAGTAATTCATCTATTTGTCTGCTATTACTGAGGCGTCACCCTCACCTTTTCGCTCCTTGTCTCCAGGGGCTGTTTGTACCAGTACGCTCCCATTTCCTGGGTGTCAATCACAGTACAACTCTGGTCAAGTACACAAGGGACCTACCTCACCTACCTCACCTCCATCATACTACAACCCTTGGAGGGACAGTAATAATCAAATCACTCAAGGCCTGCACATAGCCTCTCTGTCCATTGAGTGCTAGGAGGAATCTATCATTCATTCAAATAACTTATATATGTTGCACATAGACTCGACATTCCCATAGAGAGAATATGCATTACTGTACGTGGGATGGACATGATATCTATAGTTATCATGCCATCTAATGGTACATTTGAGTATGACTGCTGGAACATGTATTTACTCCCATTCCACTCCAATCCAGCATGTGGCCGGATTGCACAAACCCAATAAACCTTTGCTGTCATCTAGTGGACATACTGCTCTATTGCCCTCAGCTATGTTAAGGCTATTGTGGTCCATGTTTGCTGTGTTCTAGTGTACTATAAAATAGATGACTCTCCTATTCTTAGCACTTTGCCCAGTCATATTCAAGGTTAGAACTACCTTTCTAGGGGTTCTTATGCTTCTAGCCTTGATTTGCATTGTTGATAACATATCTACAGTATTTCACTTTTTAACGTGTATAGTACAGCTTAATAGGTGCAGTGCAATGAATTCTGTAACCACTCCCTCTTCAAATCAGGGTTGATTGGAAAAAGCTGTTCAAAAGAGGACATCATATTATCCTATCTTTGTACTCCCTGACGAAGGCCATTCAGCGGAAACGCGTCAGAGTGGTTTCCATTGAACATGCCATACAAATAAAGGCATTTTAATGAATTATATGAAGAAGTGCCTTGGTCCTCGTTTCTTCTTCGAAAACATACAAACAGTTAAAACGGACAAAAGCTATGACACTGCAACAAGATGTTTCAATGAAAACTTTAATCTTCTTCTAAAACGATACGATAATTCAGATGTTACAATTGTACACACCGGCATGCTTTCTATGCCTCTCCAATGTCGTTTTATTTCCCAAAATGATTTGCAGAACATTTAACAACAGTGATTTTGGATGAAAACCTTTTAAGTCCTGTTGGAAGATATCTGTGGGAGAAGAGTGTTTTTGGTTTGAGGTCAGATTATTTCAGAAGGTCCTTGTAATATCTGCAACGTCTTTGTTACTGTAACATCGAAAGACTCAATATGGCACTAACCAATCCCTGTGGGAAAACGGGATTGAGAGAAATCAGTGTAAACTGAAAAGAAGCTACAGAAATCTAGAAGTAGTAGTCCCCAGTATGGCCTCCATGTCTGTATGGGCCTTATCAATGCCCTGTAGTACTGGGTATTACTGGGTTATAAGAGGGTAAATGTCAGACCTAGGTCCAATACGTTAAATACTTGAGGTGCACTTAATTTAGCTTGACTAGCATGCAGGTTGGGTGGGGTTTGCACTTTTGCTACTATTCTATTGGTTCCATTGTACCAGACAAGCAAAGCACACCTCCAGTATTTGACACAGACACAGGTCTGAATCTATATAATCACAGGCTATCTAACAGGCACACTGCGGAGACTAACTGACTACGGATAAGGTCTCTCAGTAGACTGAATATGCAGCATTCCAACTACGTTTTCCACCTATTATATTCTCTAAGGGTATTCCCTAGGGTATTCCCTAGGGTTAGGGGCAGGCTGCCTTGATATTCAACCACACTAGTGTTCAAATTCATCTTCACAGACACTATGAAGGTTGGGAGACTTAGAGACTCTCCTCACAGGCCCTCGTTACTGTGACCTCACTGTGACATCACGTCAATGACCAATCAAAACACAGGAAACGTTGTCAGAGGCAGCACTATATGACTTTTAGAGAATACAAAATAAACAACAACATTCAAGTAATCCCATGGTCTGAAAAATACAAAAGCAAAAGTAGAACCATTAAACATTTCAAACCTTACCCATATACTTAGGTATAAAACTATTCAAATCTTAATAATTATAATAATAATAATGCCAGTTTGTGATGCCATTATTATGTAATAGCAACTTCCAAGGAGGTAAGAAAAATGGCATGCACAACAATGTTGAATAATAAGGAACACAAAATAATACAAAATCATATGCAATCTATTCATAATAATCATAAATAATGGATGTTTGTCTCATAGAGATAGATAGAGGACACATCTTTGCATCTGTGCCATAATGGCATATGTGACTGCATGGGCATCTCCATTTTAGAGTAGTCAATTTTCTTCTCAATTTGTATTTGAAAAAAAGCGAAAAGCTAGTATTGGTGATTTTACCACCAACTGCAGTTCTAGAATCCTGAACAAAATCTTGTGTATCATTTATTTATTGTGGCCACTAGATGGCAGTAATATATCTTAAAGCCATTTGCAAACCATAGGCAACCCAATTTGAAGAAGTGGAAGACAATGCTCGGATCATTGGCTGAAAGTCCCAACCCATAGGAATCCCCACCCAGTTGACTAAAAGAAAATGGTTGAAAACTTAATGGAAATTTCCATGCTAAAACAGGTTATATTCATTTAGATTCCTCTATCTATCTCTATGGTTTATCGCGCCTAGCACAACCAGGCAGGGTAGTGGGGGATGGAGGGAGGCAGAACAACATAAAAACATTTAAATTTCCCAGGTCATATTCGACCACTGGTAGACGCTGAATAAATAAAACAAGGTCAAGTACTAAAATACATCTGTCTTGGTTTTCAGAACAGTCATCTTAACACATTACAGCTGTTTTTACAATACCTAACAGTGGGTTTAGTGTTTAAATCATATAAAGTCAACCAAACTAAACCCACCCCTCTGAGGTGTCCACAATAACAGAAACACAACCACACACACACACACCAGCACGGTAAGAAATTGCACATTCAACACTCCTTGGTGCCATAAAGGACTGTTAAAACATTAATGTAATGTAAACATAAATAGAGAAATGCACAAATGTCATTCATTCATATTGCATTGAATATGGCTCAGATTCTTTTTTTAACTACTCTCTCTCAACCAGCCCCCCACACACACACACTCTCTCCCTCTGTCTCTCCATCACACAAACACACACATGCACACACAAGTCTAAAAGAACTGAACACACAAACTCACACACACAGTCTGTAGGTGTGTACATGCTGCTCTGGTAGAGCTCTAGGTTGGGTGTGTAATGGGTCCCCAGGGTTGAATGGTGTATCTGCCCGTCTCTCTTTTCGTTGTCTGCCTAGCTGTCAGTCCACTCATCTCAGTCCCACACTGGCCTGCAGGGGGGGGGGGGGGGGTTGTGGAGGCTTAGAATTGGGTGTCTACAAGTCTAGCAGTGTTGTTTGGATAGCAGTTGTGGTATCCTGGTGTAGCAGTGGTAGTAGTATGGAGGGTGCTGGGTGCTGTCCCTGCCTCACAGTGCTGAGTGTCGTTGGCACACGTCTGAATGATTCACAAAGGCCTTCTGGGAAATACATGAATTGAAATGATGTACGCTGTTTAACCGTGGTTGAACCTCGTTGGTACAGTATGTAAGGCTGCAGCGCCGCCGCACTGAGAGGGTCTGTGTGTCTGTGAACCCTCACCTCTGATCCCTGACCCCTGACCCCTAACCCCCTGAACCCAGACCGTGGCATTCAGTGAACAACAGGCAACTCCATACCACAACACTCCCATACGTTTACAATCAATCAATAAATAAATAAAACCAATAATAAATTATGATTTCGATGAAACATTTTCCTGTGCAGGATAGAACAGTAATGCTGATGATGGAGTCTAAAGCGCGTCAGGCTGCTCCTGTCTGTCCATCCGTCTGTCCATCCCTCAGTCAATCTATGGAGGTGAAGGGGGCTTACCTCTCTCCTCCATCTCTCATCCGTCTCTCTCTCTCTCTCTCTCTCTCTCTCTCTCTCTCTCTCTCTCTCTCTCTCTCTCTCTCTCTCTCTCTCTCTCTCTCTCTCTCCATCTCTCATCCGTCTCTCTCTCTCTCTCTCTCTCTCTCTCTCTCTCTCTCTCTCTCTCTCTCTCTCTCTCTCTCTCTCTCTCTCTCTCTCTCTCTCTCATCCGTCTCTCTCTCTCATCCGTCTCTCTCTCTCATCCGTCTCTCTCTCTCTCTCTCTCTCTCATCCGTCTCTCTCTCTCATCCGTCTCTCTCTCTCTCTCTCTCTCATCCTCTCTCTCTCTCATCCGTCTCTCTCTCTCATCCGTCTCTCTCTCTCTCTCTCATCCGTCTCTCTCTCTCTCTCTCTCTCATCAGTCTCTCTCTCATCAGTCTCTCTCGCTCTCTCTCATCCGTCTCTCTCTCTCCCGTCTCTCTCTCTCTCTCTCATCCGTCTCTCTCCCGTCTCTCTCTCTCTCTCTCTCTCTCTCTCTCTCTCTCTCTCTCTCTCTCTCTCTCTCTCTCTCTCTCTCTCTCTCTCTCTCTCTCTCTCACACAGCAGTCTCCAGATCTTCGTGGGAGACAGTGGTAGGGAGCTGTTTGCTGGTCAGGTAGGAGGCCAGTTCTTGGTCCCCCGCGTCACGAGCTTGCTCCACCGGGGTCTTACCCTGTGAACACACACAGACACACACGTGTGTGGTTACTTACACTCCATTGAACAAACTCTCTCTTATGTGTGAGCTTGCCTTGTGTGTGCAAGTGTGTGTGTGTTTGTGCAGTGCGGTACAAGTGTGTGTGTGTGTGTGTACTGTGTGTGTGTGTGTGTGTGTGTGTGTACTCTGTGTGTGTGTGTTCTAACCTTGAAGTTGGTCTTGATGAGGGAAGCTCCAGAGTCCATGAGAAGACGACACACAGCGTGATGCTTCCGAGAGGCCGCTTTGTGCAAGGCAGTATCTCCTCTGAAAACACACACACACACACGAGCACACACTTCACGCAAGCTACAGGCTGCCTGATCAGTTTGAGGTATAGCAACGTTACTTTAGGCACAGAAACAAGGCATTCTTCAATGTTAGACCCCCATAAGACAGTGGGTGACTCACGTTTCTCTGTTGGTTAAATCCAGGAGCACCTTTGACCCTAAAAGAAAATAAACAGATCAAACATTTTAGTACACATCAGAGGTTTGACAGATGCAGTAAGAAGCAACACACACACACTCACCGTGCTCCAGGATGAAACGGACCACTTCGGTGTGTCCGTGCTGAGAGGCCAGGTGTAGTGCACTACAACCATTAGAATCCCTCACCAGGAGGCTGGTCCCTCGAAAGAAGCTGCCCGACAACTGAAAGAGAGACAGAAAGAACACAGTATTGAGAGAAACATACGTAATCGACTTCAGTAGTGCATCTTACATCGGGAATGGCATTGAGCTATTTCTAGTAAGACAGTCAGATGTTTGCTAGGGAAAAGGTGGAGGTATCTAACCGTAGTCAGGTCCCCGGAGGTGGCAGCCCTCAGCAGTTCTAAAGAACACACACACACACACCACTTAGACAATGTTATAGGGTTACGCGTGAGTTAACAGGAATCATTCCCACTCTAAGGCAGGGTTTGTATCGAGGAACAACATGGGTTTAGAAATGTCACTCTTTCAAAAGACGTAAAATATCCCACCTTGTTCCTCAGACGTCAGAGGGCTCCTGTACCAGAGAGACAAACAGATGAAAGGACTGCAACTCTCAACATGAAATAGCGCTAGAGCGGTGTGTACACGCATGCGGTTACACATCTGTGTATGTGAGTGTGTATGTGTCTCTCTCGCTCCCTCTTTCTCCGTCTCTCACCCAGAGTTGGGCTCCACCACCAGGTCAGGCATGCCTGTGGCCTGTCCCCCCGCTAGTCCATCGTGGTCCAGGATAAACACCTCTTCCTGGCAGATTTCTGTCACATAGTGCAGGTGCTCCTGGGCCTTGTCTATACGGTAGAAGCGGTCCGCAGACGTAGCTGGGGAAAGGACACTTTGTTTAGAGAGATGGTGTGAAAGGAGAGAATTGTTTACAGTCACACAGTCGATGTCTTACAGTCACACAGTTACAGTGAGGGAAAAAAAGTATTTGATCCCCTGCTGATTTTGTACGTGTGCCCACTCACAAAGAAATGATCAGTCTATAATTTTAATGGTAGGTTTATTTGAACAGTGAGAGACAGAATAACAACAAAAAAAATCCAGAAAAAAACACATGTGAAAAATGTTATAAATTGATTTGCATTTTAATGAGGGAAATAAGTATTTGACCCCTCTGCAAAACATGACTTAGTACTTGGTGGCAAAACCCTTGTTAAAATTATAGACTGATCATTTCTTTGTCAGTGGGCAAACATACAAAATCAGCAGGGGATCAAATACTTTTTTCCCTCACTGTATACCGTGTTACCAAACCTCACGTAGAGACTTTAGAGTCCCACTTTACATAAGGAATAACGGATGGAGATATGTGTATATATAAGTAAGGCTAAAGCTCTGGCACATTTACAGAAATGCTGATTCATGTTTTGACCCCCGTTTTGACCCTAGGTGAGTGATGCCGCCTGACTGATGTCACTCACAGTCCAGGAAGCTCCAGTTGGGGGACAGTCTATGGGCGGAGCCAGGTCGCGGTAGACCTCGACACTCATCCTACAGAAAGGAGAGGGAAGGGTTCAATAACGACTCACTGATAACATAGTCAGACATAATAGATGGAAAGGTAGACAGACAGGAACCTGGTAATGCACTCGGTGGCCAGCAGATGGAGCCTGATGAAGATCCTGTTAGAAACAGGAAACCCAGCAGTGTTTCAGAAAATAGAACAATCATCAAAGCCAAATCATAATGGTGAATGTGCGTGTACGTGTGTGTATGCAAGTGTGTCACGTGTCTGTGTGTGTTCTCACCTCCTGTAGCCTGTCTATGTAGAGTCTGCAGGTCTCCAGGTCACAGTCCCCTCTCACCACCACAATCCCCACGGCGATCGCTGCAACACACACACACACACACACACACACACACAGACAGACATACACTTTATTAACATATTTTCTGGATGCAGGACACACACATGGAGATTAGAGGCTGCTGCCTATACATAGACTTGAAATCGATGTTCACTTTAATAATGTTAACATATTTTGTATTACTCATCTTATATGTATATACTATTCTATTCTACTCTACTGTACCTTAGTCTATGCAGCTCTGACATTGCTCGTCCATCTATTTATATATTCTTAATTCCATTTACTTTATTTAGATTTGTGTGTATTGTGTGTATTGTGTGTATTGTTGTGAAATTGTTAGATATTACTTGATAGATATTACTGCACGTGTATGTGACCAATAACACTTGATTTGATTTGATGGACGCTTCAACAAAGACACCCAGACACACACACTCACAGATGTCTCGGAGTCGTTCTTTGTCGAACTGTAGTCTGTCGTAGTCCTGCAGACTGATACGGTTGACTCTGAGGCGCAGGCGCTCGGGGACAGCATGGGGGCTGGAGGAACACACGCACGCGCACGTTGAAACGTCTCAATCAACATTACGTATTTCTTTATTCCATTTGATTCTGTTCAGCACCGGAAACGAATAGGATGTGTGTATTTTTCTTTTTTCATTGATTGCGATCTAGCAATGCCAGGATAGAGTACACTGTGCTACATGTACTGTAGCCACAACAGCACAGAGCAGGACAGGGTGGACTCCCACAGAGACAGACACTAGGAGACGGGCACATCGACAGGTTCGAAGGGTTCAGCATGCAGCAGCGACCTTGAACTTTAGACGTTAGACCCACTTGCTGTGCGCGGTACTCGCCACACGAGCGCAAACACAAAACAAATAACATAACTTCTCTTTTTCCTCACTCTGCTTCTCTCCGTCTTTCTCTCTCTCAGACACTCTCTCAAACGCGCGCGCGCACACACAGGGTTCGAGTACTTACACCGAGAAGGAGTCGGGGGGAGCAGAAAGGCGACGCAGGTCTGCTGCACACACTTTCTGAATACTGCAGTCGTGCACGCACACACAACAGGGCAGGGCGAGTGCGGGGAAACAGGCACAGGCCCAGAGGGGAGGCAGGTAAATATCAAGGAAAGAGAGAGGGACAGAGGAGTAGACGTGAAGGTGAGAATTGAGGTGAGGAAAGAAAAGACGAAAAAGACAGCAGAGGATGAAGACATGGATGACAGACTAGAGTAGTATTGCAGAACACTAAGGCAACAACAAGGCACAGCTTTAGTTACTATAGCTGAGTAGAACCACACTGAGTAAAGAGCAACACACACACACACACAATGGCAGCTAGATACACACACAGGCATTAGTGCGGTTGGGACGATCTGCTAACAGGTGGTAGTAAGTCGGAGCAGATGGTTAGAGGAGAAACTAACAGTGTGAAGGGGAATATAACGAGACAAAGCCCTGAATAAGACCAAGAAACTGAACTGTGGGTGTGTGTGTGTACTGCAGAAGTGGGTTAACACCTTTACAGATGTCACACTGAGGCAGCGCCTAGTCTGACCCTGTTTCTCCTTGGTGCACGCTTCTTTCCAACAGAATGCAGCCACAGCATCAAAAACTAGCACTGGTTTTCATAATTGGTCTAAACGTACACTTAGACCCATTCATAGTGTCCATTCTGTAGCCCTGGGGAGCTATGTGACTCACTCACTAGGGCAGGACTCTGAGGTCTTTACCCTTCTGTACACCGCTGGCCTAGTTCCACAGGAAGAAGGATGTGTGTGTGATTCACTGAGTCAGCTCGGGGATTCGAACCAGCGACCGCTCGGTTATTGGTCTTAACCGCTAGGCTACCTGCCAGTCCTCCAGCCATTCTCTTTAGAGAGTGTGTGTGTGATTCACTCGTTGAGTGAGGTCTTGATCCCTAGAGCTATATTGGCCTATATCCTTGGTGTGCATGTGTGTGTGCGTGTGTGACTCACTCATTGAGCAGGGGTACTGAGGTGCGTCTCTTGCTCTTCTGTACCATGTTGGCCTGGTTGCGTAGGGAGATGCGGAGGGTTGAGGGGGCCAAGCGACACGGCTCTCCATCCACCTACACACAGACACACAGACACACACACACACACTGCATATCAAATACATTCTGACTGGTGGTTGTATCTCTGTAGCATGGGCCTGTGTTGTATCTCTGTAGCATTGGCCTGTGTTGTATCTCTGCAACATGGGCCTGTTATACACAGTTTATTAGGTACACCCATCTAGTACCGGGTTGGACCCCCCTTTGCCTCCAGAACAGCCTGAATTCTTTGGGGCATTCTACAAGGTGTCGGAAATGTTCCACAGGGATGTAGGTCCATGCTGACATCACGTAGTTGCTGCAGATTGGACATCGGTACATTCATGCTGCGATCAGATCATTCTATCTCATCCCAAAGATGCTCTATTGGGTTGAGGTCTGGGGACGGCGCAGGCCACTCAAGTAAACTGAACTCGCAGTCATGTTCCAGGCAATGTTTTTCCATTCCTCAATTGTCCAGTGTTGCTGATCGCGTGCCCACTGGAGCCGTTTCTTCTTGTTTTTAGCTGATAGGAATGGAACGTGGTGTGGTCTTCCGCTGCAATAGCCCATCCATGACAAGGATTGACGCGTTGTGCCTTCCAAGATGCCGTTCTGCACACACAAGTTCTGTGCTGTTATTTGTCTGTTTGTGGCCCTCCTGTTAGCGTGCACGATTCTCACCATTCTCCTTCGACCTCTCTCATCAACAAGCTGTTTTCGCCATCAGGACTAGTGCTGACTGGATGTTTTTTGTTTGTCGCACCATTCTCGGTAAACCCTAGACACCGTCGTGCGTGAAAAGCCCAGCAGGGTGGCCGATTCTGAGATACTGGATCCAGCGTGCCTGGCACCGACGATCATACCACGCTCAAAGTAGCTTAGGTCACTCGTTTTTCCCTTTCTAACGTTCAATCGAACAGTAACCGAATGCCTCAATGCCTGTCTGCATGCTTTATATAGCAAGTCACGGCCACGTGACTTAAAGTACTATCTGTAGGAGCGATCCATTTTCATAAACGGGGTGGTGTACATAATAAACTGGCCATTGAGTGTGTATGTGTAGCATGCACTGTAAACCCCAATGGGTTGTCATTGCTAAAAACCTTTGAGGAAACCGGTTGCACTTCATTTATCTGAGTAAAGTTCCCTAAAGTGATTTTCTAGTCATTACTCAAACCGATAGAGTCACTGCGACCCTAGAGGGTCCAGATTTGAGTTTGGAAGAAAAAAATGTAACACTCTTACTAAGCCACGCCTCCAATATAATTTCCCAGTGTGCCTTGCCTTTTCGAGGGAGTTGTACCACCCATGACTGTATTTGTTAGTGACAGAGGCATGGTTGTTGAATTTGTTCATTTTTGGTCCTAAATTATTGGATTTGTTTAGAAAAATTTATGATGTTTATCTGTAGCAGAAGATTAATCAATCACTCACTCAATATACATGCAAAAACACAGATATTAAAAAGCGTTTTTTTTTTTTACCTGCATTAGAAAATGTTATTATAACTTAAAAATGTGTTGTTGTGACTTCTCATTTAGTTTTGAGTCATACCACACAAACATTTTAGGTAATAATGGCTTTTCATTTATTTTGAGTTCATCTTACTAGAAGTAGAAGTATTTGAGTTAAAAATGCCTTCATTTTCTAATTCCATGAATTCCATTGATTCCTATGGAGGACTGTTCCTTCTGGGGAGAGCCAATATGGCCGACCGGTGGCTTCAAAGCCTCTCACTGGCCAATAAATAGTATCAGCAATCCAGGGTTTATATACATCATTGGTTGTATCGCTAGTGTGGGCCTGTGTTGTTTCCATTTAGTGTTGGCCTGTGTGATATCTCACCTGTACAGCGATGGTCTTAAAGGTGGTCAGAGTCACCTCTCTACACTGGTGCAGCCTCTCACCATGACCTCCTACCTGCAGTGCCGCCTAGGGGACAGGAAGGGGAATTACACCATTTTGTATAGAGTCACACACTCTCTCACACACCCGTGCACTCACAAACAAACACACTTTCTCTCTCTCTCACACACACACACACGCACACACGCACTCTAAAACAAACACTCTCTCACACACACACACATGTGCACACTGAAACACACTCACAAGGGAGGACATGGTGAAGCCGATGACTTCGATACAGCCGTCGTCATGGCGCTGAGGCTCAAAGTCCCGGTGGTCTCCTGTGTTCCCCCACGGCATGGTGCCTGCACAGTACCTACACGCGCACACACACACACACACACACATACACACACACTTTTTAAAACACACATAATCCTCAAACACTCCATCACAAAAAAACACAGTATGGTACATGCATAAAACTATGGGTATGTTATGGACAGACAACAGATCGATCAACACCTGGGTGGATTGAATAGCTACCTGGGAATGTTTAAGAAGACGATGCACTGGAACTTCTGTTCCTGGATCTTAGGAGTGAGATCCGTCCCGTCACACTGGTAAAGAGAAAAAGAGGTTCATGGAATCCAGTAAATGAATGTAGAGAGACTCTAGTTCCTGAGCCAGGGACCTGTCCAGTGGCAGGTTTATTATCAGGCTGTCAGGGCCCTCTAACCCAAACTGTCAGCCAGTGACACTGTGTGTGTGTGTGAGAGAGAGAGACACACACCACCACTCTGACAGCCTGGTTTGAGCAGATCCTTGTGTGTGTGTGTGCGCGTGCGTGTTTGTGTGTGCGTGAGACACTCACCACCACTCTGACGTGTTTAGACAAATCCCTGGAGCTCCTCTGGAGGAAGTCAGAGAATGCAGCCTGACAGGAAGCAGAGACAACACATTACATTCTATATACACCTTTCTCCCTCTCTCTACACCGCTCTCTCTCTCTATTCCCTCCCTCCTCTCTACCCTCCCTCTACATCCCTCTCCTCATCCCTTTCCCTCCTCGCCCCATTCAGTAATGTGGTGTTAAGTCTGTCAGGTACTCACCCCTGCATAGAACATCTTGTTGCGGAAGCGGCTGTTGAATTTCTCAGGGTTGGCTTCTGCAGGGAGGTACAACAGTTAGAGTCTGTGTCCTACTGTAGTCAGACAGCTAAAGGAACAATGCTTCTAGTCCTGAAAGACAGTTCTGCTCACCTCTGGATTCGTGGAACTCCAGTGTGACGTGGGCATCGAAGCCCAGGCTGAAGTAGTTGTTGAACACATTCAGTGGGAGCTGGAGACATACAGAGAGATGTGAAAAAGAGGGGAGCACACAAAAGAGGAACAAAATCAGTTTAAATAAGGTTGAACTATGCTTTCACTCACCGTCCATATCACTCAGACCATGAGACAGCCGTACCACTGACCCCTCCCTTGACCATTCACCCCTCCCATGACCCCTAGCCTCTGACCCCAGACAGACCTTCTGTGTGCCCTCCTCCGGCTGGGCGGGGCTTCTCTCCACCTGAAGGTTCCATCGGTCTAGCTGCACCACAGAGCCGTCCTCCACCTGACACAGTACCTTGGACACCGGCTCGTCTGTATAACCCTACACAGAGAGAGACAGGTTATAACCCTACACAGAGAGAGACAGGTTATAACACTACACATAGTGAGACAGGTTATAACCCTACACAGAGAGAGACAGGTTATAACCCTACACAGAGAGAGACAGGTTATAACACTACACAGAGAAAAACAGGTTATAACCCTACACAGAAAGAGACAGGTTATAACACTACACAGAGCAACACAGATTATAACCCTACACAGAGAGTGACAGGTTACAACCCTACACAGAGAGAGACAGGTTATAACCCTACACATTAAGATACAGGTTATAACCCAACACAGAGAGAGACAGGTTATAACCCTACACAGAGAGAGACAGGTTATAACCCTACACAGAGAGTGACATGTTATAATCCTACACAAAGAGAGACATGCTGTAACCCTACACAGAGAGAGACATGTTGTAACCCTACACAGAGAAAGACAGGTTATAATCCTACACATAAAGAGACCGATTATAACCCTACAGAGAGAGAGACAAGTTATAACCCTACACAGAGAGAGACATGTTGTAACCCTACACAGAGAGTGACAGGTTATAACCCTACACAGAGAGAGACAAGGTTATAACCCTACACAGAGAGCAACAGGTTATAACCCTACACAGAGAAAGACAGGTTTTACTCCTACACATAAAGAGACAGGTTATAACCCTACACAGAGAGTGACAAGTTATAACCCTACACAGAGAGAGACAGGTTATAACCCAACACAGAGAGAAATGTTATAATCCTACACATAGAGAGACATGTTGTAACCCTACACAGAGAGAGACAGATAATAATCCTACACAAATAGAGAGACAGGTTATAGCCCTACATAGAGAGAGAGAGAGGTTATAACCCTACACAGAGAGAGACAGGTTATAACACTACACAGAGTGAGACAGGTTATAACCCTACACAGAGAGAGACAGGTTATAACCCTACACAGAGAGAGACAGGTTATAACACTACACAGAGAAAAACAGGTTATAACCCTACACAGAAAGAGACAGGTTATAACACTACACAGAGCAACACAGATTATAACCTTACACAGAGAGTGACAGGTTACAACCCTACACAGAGAGAGACAGGTTATAACCCTACACATTAAGAGACAGGTTATAACCCAACACAGAGAGAAATGTTATAATCCTACACAGAGAGAGACAGGTTATAACCCTACACAGAGAGTGGCATGTTATAATCCTACACAAAGAGAGACATGCTGTAACCCTACACAGAGAGAGACAGGTTATAACCCTACACAGGGAGAGACATGTTATAACTATACACAAAGAGAGACAAGTTATAACCTTGCACAGAGAGAGACAGGTAATAATCCTACACAAAGAGAGAGACAGGTTATAGCCCTACATAGAGAGAGAGGTTATAACACTACACAGAGAGAGACAGGTTATAACCCTACACAGAGAGAGACAGGTTATAACACTACACAGAGCAACACAGATTATAACCCTACACAGAGAGTGACAGGTTACAACCCTACACAGAGAGAGACAGGTTATAACCCTACACATTAAGATACAGGTTATAACCCAACACAGAGAGAGACAGGTTATAACCCTACACAGAGAGAGACAGGTTATAATCCTACACATAAAGAGACTGATTATAACCCTACACAGAGAGCAACAGGTTATAACCCTACACAGAGAGAGACAGGTTGTAACCCTACACAGAGAGTGACAGGTTATAACCCTACACAGAGTGAGACAGGTTATAACCCTACACAGAGAGCAACAGGTTATAACCCTACACAGAGAGAGACAGGTTATAACACTACACAGAGTGAGACAGGTTATAACCCTACACAGAGAGAGACAGGTTATAACCCTACACAGAGAGAGACAGGTTATAACCCTACACAGAAAGAGACAGGTTATAACACTACACAGAGCAACACAGATTATAACCCTACACAGAGAGTGACAGGTTACAACCCTACACAGAGAGAGACAGGTTATAACCCTACACAGAGAGAGACAGGTTATAACCCTACACAGAAAGAGACAGGTTCTAACACTACACAGAGCAACACAGATTATAACCCTACACAGAGAGTGACAGGTTACAACCCTACACAGAGAGAGACAGGTTATAACCCTACACATTAAGAGACAGGTTATAACCCAACACAGAGAGAGACAGGTTATAACCCTACACAGAGAGTGACATGTTATAATCCTACACAAAGAGAGACATGCTGTAACCCTACACAGAGAGAGACATGTTGTAACCCTACACAGAGAAAGACAGGTTATAATCCTACACATAAAGAGACCGATTATAACCCTACACAGAGAGCAACAGGTTATAACCCTACACAGAGAGAGACATGTTGTAACCCTACACAGAGAGTGACAGGTTATAACCCTACACAGAGAGAGACAGGTTATAACCCTACACAGAGAGCAACAGGTTATAACACTACACAGAGAAAGACAGGTTTTACTCCTACACATAAAGAGACAGGTTATAACCCTACACAGAGAGTGACAGGTTATAACCCTACACAGAGAGAGACAGGTTATAGCCCTACATAGAGAGAGAGAGGTTATAACCCTACACAGAGAGAGACAAGTTATAACACTACACAGAGAGAGACAGGTTATAACACTACACAGAGTGAGACAGGTTATAACCCTACACAGAGAGAGACAGGTTATAACCCTACACAGAGAGAGACAGGTTATAACACTACACAGAGAAAAACAGGTTATAACCCTACACAGAAAGAGACAGGTTATAACACTACACAGAGCAACACAGATTATAACCCTACACAGAGAGTGACAGGTTACAACCCTACACAGAGAGAGACAGGTTATAACCCAACACAGAGAGAGACAGGTTATAACCCTACACAGAGAGAGACAGGTTATAACCCTACACAGAGAGTGGCATGTTATAATCCTACACAAGGAGAGACATGCTGTAACCCTACACAGAGAGAGACAGGTTATAACCCTACACAGGGAGAGACATGTTATAACTATACACAAAGAGAGACAAGTTATAACCTTGCACAGAGAGAGACAGGTAATAATCCTACACAAAGAGAGAGACAGGTTATAGCCCTACATAGAGAGAGAGAGGTTATAACCCTACACAGAGAGAGACAGGTTATAACACTACACAGAGAGAGACAGGTTATAACCCTACACAGAGAGAGACAGGTTATAACACTACACAGAGCAACACAGATTATAACCCTACACAGAGAGTGACAGGTTACAACCCTACACAGAGAGAGACAGGTTATAACCCTACAAATTAAGATACAGGTTATAACCAAACACAGAGAGAGACAGGTTATAACCCTACACAGAGAGAGACAGGTTATAACACTACACAGAGAAAAACAGGTTATAACCCTACACAGAAAGAGACAGGTTATAACACTACACAGAGCAACACAGATTATAACCCTACACAGAGAGTGACAGGTTACAACCCTACACAGAGAGAGACAGGTTATAACCCTACACATTAAGATACAGGTTATAACCCAACACAGAGAGAGACAGGTTATAACCCTACACAGAGAGAGACAGGTTATAACCCTACACAGAGAGTGACATGTTATAATCCTACACAAAGAGAGACATGCTGTAACCCTACACAGAGAGAGACATGTTGTAACCCTACACAGAGAAAGACAGGTTATAATCCTACACATAAAGAGACCAATTATAACCCTACAGAGAGAGAGACAAGTTATAACCCTACACAGAGAGAGACATGTTGTAACCCTACACAGAGAGTGACAGGTTATAACCGTACACAGAGAGAGACAGGTTATAACCCTACACAGAGAGCAACAGGTTATAACCCTACACAGAGAAAGACAGGTTTTACTCCTACACATAAAGAGACAGGTTATAACCCTACACAGAGAGTGACAAGTTATAACCCTACACAGAGAGAGACAGGTTATAACCCAACACAGAGAGAAATGTTATAATCCTACACAAAGAGAGACATGTTGTAACCCTACACAGAGAGAGACAGATAATAATCCTACACAAATAGAGACAGGTTATAGCCCTACATAGAGAGAGAGAGAGGTTATAACCCTACACAGAGAGAGACAGGTTATAACACTACACAGAGTGAGACAGGTTATAACCCTACACAGAGAGAGACAGGTTATAACCCTACACAGAGAGAGACAGGTTATAACACTACACAGAGAAAAACAGGTTATAACCCTACACAGAAAGAGACAGGTTATAACACTACACAGAGCAACACAGATTATAACCTTACACAGAGAGTGACAGGTTACAACCCTACACAGAGAGAGACAGGTTATAACCCTACACATTAAAAGACAGGTTATAACCCAACACAGAGAGAAATGTTATAATCCTACACAGAGAGAGACAGGTTATAACCCTACACAGAGAGTGGCATGTTATAATCCTACACAAAGAGAGACATGCTGTAACCCTACACAGAGAGAGACAGGTTATAACCCTACACAGGGAGAGACATGTTATAACTATACACAAAGAGAGACAAGTTATAACCTTGCACAGAGAGAGACAGGTAATAATCCTACACAAAGAGAGAGAAAGGTTATAGCCCTACATAGAGAGAGAGGTTATAACACTACACAGAGAGAGACAGGTTATAACCCTACACAGAGAGAGACAGGTTATAACACTACACAGAGCAACACAGATTATAACCCTACACAGAGAGTGACAGGTTACAACCCTACACAGAGAGAGACAGGTTATAACCCTACACATTAAGATACAGGTTATAACCCAACACAGAGAGAGACAGGTTATAACCCTACACAGAGAGAGACAGGTTATAATCCTACACATAAAGAGACTGATTATAACCCTACACAGAGAGCAACAGGTTATAACCCTACACAGAGAGAGACAGGTTGTAACCCTACACAGAGAGTGACAGGTTATAACCCTACACAGAGTGAGACAGGTTATAACCCTACACAGAGAGCAACAGGTTATAACCCTACACAGAGAGAGACAGGTTATAACACTACACAGAGTGAGACAGGTTATAACCCTACACAGAGAGAGACAGGTTATAACCCTACACAGAGAGAGACAGGTTATAACCCTACACAGAGAGAGACAGGTTATAACCCTACACAGAAAGAGACAGGTTATAACACTACACAGAGCAACACAGATTATAACCCTACACAGAGAGTGACAGGTTACAACCCTACACAGAGAGAGACAGGTTATAACCCTACACAGAGAGAGACAGGTTATAACCCTACACAGAAAGAGACAGGTTCTAACACTACACAGAGCAACACAGATTATAACCCTACACAGAGAGTGACAGGTTACAACCCTACACAGAGAGAGACAGGTTATAACCCTACACATTAAGAGACAGGTTATAACCCAACACAGAGAGAGACAGGTTATAACCCTACACAGAGAGTGACATGTTATAATCCTACACAAAGAGAGACATGCTTTAACCCTACACAGAGAGAGACATGTTGTAACCCTACACAGAGAAAGACAGGTTATAATCCTACACATAAAGAGACCGATTATAACCCTACACAGAGAGCAACAGGTTATAACCCTACACAGAGAGAGACATGTTGTAACCCTACACAGAGAGTGACAGGTTATAACCCTACACAGAGAGAGACAGGTTATAACCCTACACAGAGAGCAACAGGTTATAACACTACACAGAGAAAGACAGGTTTTACTCCTACACATAAAGAGACAGGTTATAACCCTACACAGAGAGTGACAGGTTATAACCCTACACAGAGAGAGACAGGTTATATCCCTACATAGAGAGAGAGAGGTTATAACCCTACACAGAGAGAGACAAGTTATAACACTACACAGAGAGAGACAGGTTATAACACTACACAGAGTGAGACAGGTTATAACCCTACACAGAGAGAGACAGGTTATAACCCTACACAGAGAGAGACAGGTTATAACACTACACAGAGAAAAACAGGTTATAACCCTACACAGAAAGAGACAGGTTATAACACTACACAGAGCAACACAGATTATAACCCTACACAGAGAGTGACAGGTTACAACCCTACACAGAGAGAGACAGGTTATAACCCAACACAGAGAGAGACAGGTTATAACCCTACACAGAGAGAGACAGGTTATAACCCTACACAGAGAGTGGCATGTTATAATCCTACACAAGGAGAGACATGCTGTAACCCTACACAGAGAGAGACAGGTTATAACCCTACACAGGGAGAGACATGTTATAACTATACACAAAGAGAGACAAGTTATAACCTTGCACAGAGAGAGACAGGTAATAATCCTACACAAAGAGAGAGACAGGTTATAGCCCTACATAGAGAGAGAGAGGTTATAACCCTACACAGAGAGAGACAGGTTATAACACTACACAGAGAGAGACAGGTTATAACCCTACACAGAGAGAGACAGGTTATAACACTACACAGAGCAACACAGATTATAACCCTACACAGAGAGTGACAGGTTACAACCCTACACAGAGAGAGACAGGTTATAACCCTACAAATTAAGATACAGGTTATAACCAAACACAGAGAGAGACAGGTTATAACCCTACACAGAGAGAGACAGGTTATAACCCTACACAGAGAGTGACATGTTATAATCCTACACAAAGAGAGACATGCTGTAACCCTACACAGAGAGAGACATGTTGTAACCCTACACAGAGAAAGACAGGTTATAATCCTACACATAAAGAGACCGATTATAACCCTACACAGAGAGCAACAGGTTATAACCCTACACAGAGAGAGACATGTTGTAACCCTACACAGAGAGTGACAGGTTATAACCCTACACAGAGAGAGACAGGTTATAACCCTACACAGAGAGCAACAGGTTATAACACTACACAGAGAAAGACAGGTTTTACTCCTACACATAAAGAGACAGGTTATAACCCTACACAGAGAGTGACAGGTTATAACCCTACACAGAGAGAGACAGGTTATAACCCAACACAGAGAGAGACAGATAATAATCCTACACAGAGACAGGTTATAACCCTACACAGGGAGAGACATGTTATAACTATACACAAAGAGAGACAAGTTATAACCTTGCACAGAGAGAGACTGGTAATAATCCTACACAAAGAGAGAGACAGGTTATAGCCCTACATAGAGAGAGAGAGAAAAGTTATAACACTACATAGAGAGAGAGATATGTTACTTCAGGTAAACTCAGCTAATTTCAATTCCTTTAAACTGAAGCCTGAGACAAGTGGAATGGGAATACAACAATAATAGCAATTCAAGTGTTAGAAAGAGAACGAGAGTGACATATCCAGGACACTGAGGTCAGACTGTTTACCGCCTACACAGTCAGTGGACACACACATGCACAGACGCACACATGCATGTGCACACAAGTACATGTACACACGTGCACACACACACACACACACACACACACACACACACACACACACACACACACACACACACACACACACGTGCCAACACAGCCGAGGCATCACATACAGTATTCAATAGCCATGTACATTAACACACAATAAAACCCTAACAAATGTGCTGCAGTGGATTCTTCTCTTGTTATTACTGTAATAAGCAAATGTTCAAATCAAATTTTATTTGTCACATGCTACGTAAACAACAGGTGTACCCTAACAGTGGAATGCTTACTTACAGGTCCTTTTCCAACAATGCAGAGTTTAAGATACAGAAAAAAATATCAAATAATAATAGAAATAGTGACACAAGGAATAAATACACAGTGAATAACAAATAACTACAACGACAAAAAGTAACATGCTAAATACAGGGAGTACCAGTACTGAGTCAATGTGCAGGGCTATGACGTCACTGAGGTAGTATGTACATATAGGTAGGGGTGAAGTGACTAGGCAACAGGATAGATAATATACTGAGCTGTGGCAGCAGCGTATGTGAAGCAGTAGCAGCAGCGTACGTGGTGAGTGTGAAAGTGTGTGTGTGAAAGTGTGTGTGGCATCAGTGTAAATGTGTGTGCATGTTATGTGTGTGTGGGCGTACGTAGTTGATATGTGTGTGTAAGTACAGTCGGAAGTTTACATACACTTAGGTTGGAATCATTAAAACTCGTTTTTCAACCACTCCACAAATTTCTTGTTAACAAACTATAGTTTTGGCAAGTCGGTTAGGACATCTACTTTGTGCATGACCGAAGTCATTTTTCCAACAACTGTTTACAGACAGATTATTTCACTTATAATTCACTGTATCACAATTCCAGTGGGTCAGAAGTTTACATACACTAAGTTGACTGTGCCTTTAAACAGCTTGGAAAATTCCAGAAAATGATGTAATGGCTTTATAAGCTTCTGATAGACTAATTTACATCATTTGAGTCAAGTGTACCTGTAGATATATTTCAAAGCCTACCTTCAAACTCAGTGCCTCTTTGCTTGACATCATGGGAAAATCTAAAGAAATTAGCCAAGAAAGGAGACGCATTCTGTCTCCTAGAGATGAACGTACTGTGGTGCGAAAAGTGCAAATCAATCCCAGAACAATAGCAAAGGACCTTGTGAAGATGCTGAAGGAAACAGGTACAAAAGTATCTATATCCACAGTAAAACAAGTCCTATATTGACATAACCTGAAAGGCCGCTCAGCAAGGAAGAAGCCACTGCTCCAAAACCGCCATAAAAAAGCCAGACTGCGGTTTGCAACTGCACATGGGGACAAAGATCGTACTTTTTTGGAGAAATGTCCTCTGGTCTGATGAAACATAAATAGAACTGTTAGGCCATAATGACCATCATTATGTTTGGAGGAAAAAGGGGGAGGCTTGCAAGCCGAAGAACACCATCTCAACAGTGAAGCACGGGGACGGCAGCATCATGTTGCGGGGGTGCTTTGCTGCAAGAGGGACTGGTGCACTTCACAAAATAGATGGCATCATGAGGACGGAAAATTATGTGGATATATTGATGCAACATCTCAAGACATCAGTCAGGAAGTTAAAGCTTGGTGGCAAACGGGTCTTCCAAATGGACAATGACCCCAAGCAAGTTGTGGCAAAATAGCTTAAGGACAACAAAGTCAAGGTATTGGAGTGGACATCACAAAGCCTTGACCTCAATCATATTGAAAATTTGACTCAGTTACACTAGCTCTTTCAGGAGGAATGGGCCAAAATTCAACCAACTTATTGTGGGAAGCTTGTGGAAGGCCACCCGAAAAGTTTGACCCAAGTTAAACAATTTAAAGGCAATGCTACCAAATACTAATTGAGTGTATGTAAACTTCTGACTCACTGGGAACGTGATGAAAGAAATAACAGCTGAAATAAATCATTCTCTCTACTATTATTCTGACATTTCACATTCTTAAAATAAAGTGGTGATCCTAACTGACCTAAGACAGGAAATTTTTACTAGGATTAAATGTCAGGAATTATGAAAAACTGAGTTTAAATGTATTTGGCTAAGGTGTATGTAAACTTCTGACTTCAACTGTATGTGTGAGTGTGTGGGTTAGTTAAAAAAAGGGTAAATACTGGTAGTCTGGGTGGCCATTTGATTAGCTATTTAGCAGTCTTGTTCAGCAGTCTTATGGCTTGGGGGTAAAAGCTGTTCAGGGTCCTGTTAGTTCCAGACTTGGTACACTGGTACCGCTTGCCATGAAGTAGCAGAGAGAACAGTCTATGGCTGGGGTAGCTTGGAGTCTTTGGGAATTGTTTGGGCCTTCCTCTGACACCGCCTGGTATACAGGTCGGGTCCCAGTGAGCTCGACTACATGGCCGTACTCACCACCCTCTGTAGCGCCTTGCGGGCGGATGCCTTGCAGTTGCCGTACCAAGCAGTGATGCAGCCAGTCAAGATGCTCTCAGTGGTGCAGCTGTCAAACTTTTAGAGGACCTGAGCAACCGGAGGTTGTAGCGGGATAACTTGTAAGTGTCCGGATTAGTGTCCCGCCCGTTGAAAGCGGCAGCTCTAGACTTTAGACGTCCTTTCAGACAAACAATCTCTCCCTCATACTCTCTCTCCCTCATACTCTCTCTCCCTCATACTCTCTCTCCCTCATACTCTCTCTCCCTCGTCTCTTTTCTCTTCTCCTCTAAGCATCTGAATGTTATTTCCATGCAGATTTGATGTTGTTGTCTGTAATGAATTATAATCACTGCTAATAATCCTTGATATACACATCCCTCCTCTCCTCCCAAGAGCCTGGAAGTGTCCCCCCCCCCATGTGTGGTTCAGAGAGAACTCATTTATATTTTCGGCTACGCTCATTATAGCCACTGCTAATTAGCCTTAGTGCACACACTCACACACACAAACATCTTTGCACTGATTCAGGCAATTTGTGTCAGAGAAAGTAACACTCACCAACAGGATACACACGCATGCACGCACACACACACAAAGAGAGAGAGAGAGAGCGAGAGAGAGAGAGAGCGAGAGAGAGAGAGCGAGAGAGAGAGAGCGCCGAAGACTGTCTCACGTCACATACACACACACGCTTAGCTTCTGTGTCAGCGAACGTGCTGATGACAGCAGCACTCTCACCAACAGGACACGCACACATACACACACGCACACACACACACACACACAGTGGCGCTGTGGCAGGTGCAGGAGAACCGGGGGAAGAGGGCTGTATGCTGATAATACCAGAACAGACAGACAGAGCAGCAGTCCAAAAGGACACAGACTCAAAGAGAACAGGACAATATCTGCAATAAACCCCACTAATTACTGCTGCAGTAAACATTAGTTATTTCAGTAAGACAAGAGTCCACTATGCTTACTGTGCTATAGTTAGTAAGAGGACTACGTCGGGTCAGAGTCAGACAGGGAAATGTATACAGTACACACGTAATGAGACACACACATGCATCGAGGACACAAGGGCATTCATTACTTAACTTCATTTTTAAGCCCACATTTTATTCAAATTATTTATAAAAAGATCTGTCAGCGGTATTTTGCAGAGGGGGCACACCGACTGGACCAGCCAAAGAGTACCCCGACCCCCTATTCTCCCTAGTAAGTGGTTCCTTCTAAGGTGCGCCACGGAGCAAAGATACGCTAGGCAGGATGCTAGGTACTCTAGCGCATGCAGACAGTATCGTCATTGGAGGAGAGAAGAGTGTAGACTCACAAGCACAGTGTTTGATTTGAGCTGCTGGCGATGGGCAGGACTCACAGGAGGTATGTTTGTAAATTCATTTGATCAAGCTATGTATGAATAAATACAATTAAAAATGTTTTGTTCTTTCTCTGTAATACTAGCCACCTAGCAATTTTATGAAGTAGGCTTTAGCTAGCCAGCTAGATAGTAATGAGGTTGGGAGACTGGGAACCTAACTGTCAAGGCATTTCAGGCTACCAATCAAGTTAGAGTAGCTTGTCTGACTATCTTAGCTGGCATGCCTGCTGGCAAGGTTGTTAGACTTACAATATGAAAATGTCTTATGACACTATATACCAGTGTGACAGTGGTACTAAACTCCTAAGGCACAAATGTTCATTCAGTAAAATGACATTTGAACAGGTACAGTGAGGGAAAAAAGTATTTGATCCCCTGCTGATTTTGTACGTTTGCCCACTGACAAAGAAATGATCAGTCTATAATTTTAATGGTAGGTTTATTTGAACAGTGAGAGACAGAATAACAACAAAAACATCCAGAAAAACGCATGTGAAAAATGTTATAAATGGAATTACATTTTAATGAGGGAAATAAGTATTTGACCCCCTCTCAATCAGAAAGATTTCTGGATCCCAGGTGTCTTTTATACAGGTAACGAGCTGATTATGAGCACACTCTTAAAGGGAGTGCTCCTTATCTCAGCTTGTTACCTATATAAAAGACACCTGTCCTCAGAAGCAATCAATCAATCAGATTCCAAACTCTCCACCATTGCCAAGACCAAAGAGCTCTCCAAGGATGTCAGGGACAAGATTGTAGACCTACACAAGGCTGGAATGGGCTACAAGACCATCGCCAAGCAGCTTGGTGAGAAGGTGACAACAGTTGGTGGGATTATTTGCAAATGGAAGAAACACAAAAAAACTGTCAATCTCCCTCGGCTTGGGGCTCCATGCAAGATCTCACCTTGTGGAGTTGCAATGATCATGAGAATGGTGAGGAATCAGCCCAGAACTACATGGGAGGATCTTGTCAATGATCTCAAGGCAGCTGGGACCATAGTCACCAAGAAAACAATTGGTAACACACTACGCCGTGAAGGACTGAAATCCTGCAGCGCCCGCAAAGTCCCCCTGCTCAAGAAAGCACATATACATGCCCGTCTGAAGTTTGCCAATGAACATCTGAATGATTCAGAGGACAACTGGGTGAAAGTGTTGTGGTCAGATGAGACCAAAATGGAGCTCTTTGGCATCAACTCAACTCGCTGTGTTTGGAGGAGGAGGAATGCTGCCTATGACCCCAAGAACATCATGCCCACCGTCAAACATGGAGGTGGAAACATTATGCTTTGGGGGTGTTTTTCTGCTAAGGGGACAGGACAACTTCACCGCATCAAAGGGACGATGGACGGGGCCATGTACCGTCAAATCCTGGATGAGAACCTCCTTACCTCAGCCAGGGCATTGAAAATGGGTTGTGGATGGGTATTCCAGCATGACAATGACCCAAAACACACGGCCAAGGCAACAAAGGAGTGGCTCAATAAGAAGCACATTAAGGTCCTGGAGTGGCCTAGCCAGTCTCCAGACCTTAATCCCATAGAAAATCTGTGGAGGGAGCTGAAGGTTCGAGTTGCCAAACGTCAGCCTCGAAACCTTAATGACTTGGAGAAGATCTGCAAAGAGGAGTGGGACAAAATCCCTCCTGAGATGTGTGCTAACCTGGTGGCCAACTGCAAGAAACGTCTGACCTCTGTGATTGCCAACAAGGGTTTTGCCACCAAGTACTAAGTAATGTTTTGCAGAGGGGTCAAATACTTATTTCCCTCATTAAAATGCAAATAAATGTATAACATTTTTCACATGAGTTTTTCTGGATTTTTTTGTTGTTATTCTGTCTCTCACTGTTCAAAGAAACCTACCATTAAAATTATAGACTGATCATTTCTTTGTCAGTTGGCAAACGTACAAAATCAGCAGGGGATCAAATACTTTTTTCCCTCACTGTAAAGAGGTATGATTAGATTACCTATGCAGAAACATATACATACTGTATTTTTTTGCATAGAATTAGGCGTAATGATTATTGCTCTAGGTTGCAGGGAAAAGGTGTTTCAGGTGTTTGCAAAGTACAACATTCCAGCCAACACCCCCTCCATCCTCATGTTCCTTGTGCCCCTTCTAAAATAATGGGTGGATGACACCCCTGTGTGGGCGCACACCAGCGCACACATGCCGCAAACAAACACACACGCACAACCACACACAAAGGGCAGCTTACCCCTCCCCAGTTGAGGGTCCTGGCAAGGTCATTTCCTGTCCCCAGAGGAAGTACAGCTACAGGCGGATGGGGGGTCATTCCTAACTCATCCAGAGCAGACAGGATCCACCCCACCTAAAGTGAGAGAGAGAGAGAGAGAGAGAGAGAGAGAGAGAGAGAGAGAGAGAGAGAGAGATGGGGGCTCTGTTAATGAAATTCATTAATGCTGTGAATAATGTACAGGGTCCTGAGACGTGTTCATACATGTTGACTATGTCTGCGTGTGTTGCCACCAGGGGGAGCTGTGCTCACACACAGTAACACGTTTGCAATGTCTATCATCAAGCACCCTCAAACTCAACTCTGGACCTCGAAGCCAGTTCCATTGCTTTTTTTCATTGTTCCCCTCTAATCAGTGACTGACATACAGAGCCATTGCTGCTACAGACAGACAGACAGACAGACAGACAGACAGACAGGCAGGCAGGCAAGCAGACTGAGACTAACATTAGTAATAGCAGTTGAATTGAAGTAAAACAGTAATAACATGTTAATTCTCTCACCGTCCCGTCTCCTCCACAGGCCAGGATACGCAGGTTTGGCACTTTCCTGTACAACTCCAACCTGGGAGACATGACATACAGAGGTTAGGGTGTAGGAAATTGTGTATAGGGTGTAGTGCGTGGTATATAGGGTGTAGCATGCAGGGTGTAGTACTCACGCCTCTCTGAGCCCTCCCTGGGAGAGATCAAACACCTGGCGAGGGTTCAGGATCCACATAAACATCTGCAGCACCTTAGTACCCTGAGACACGGAGAGAGAGAAGGATGTTCGGGTCAGGGATGACGGTAGCCAGGGGTTTGTGGGCCAGCAGTTAGGGTTATAGGTCAGGAATCATAGGCTAACTTACCTGGTTTCCTCCACTCTTGGGGTTGACAAAGACCAGAACAGGTTTCATCAGAGGGGAGGGAAGGGCCTTCAGCATGAACGGACGCCACTTTGACTCCTAATGGGAGCACAAGATATTAGCAAGAGTCTACCCCTTGTCAGCAAATAGAACACGTTTGTACACACACCCCACAGAGGGACAGAGAACAGTCCTCACGTCAGTTCCTTTCTTACTGGTCCTTCTTTTAAACGACGTGCGTTTTTTCCTCCTTGTAGAGTTTTTGAACGAGCTCTGTGAGAGGGGAGCGAGAGAGAAACGCATTAAGGCATGTTCCACAGATAAACCCTGAAGCACACACAACACACACACACAGCGCTGTCTAGCTGCTGGTGTATGCTGATGTCAGTTGAAGTTGACAGTAATAAGAAGAGACTAAAGACTCTAAAAGGAGTGCGTCAAGGAGTGCGTCAAGGAGTGCGTAAAAGAGTCTGTAAAGGAGTGCGTAAAGGAGTCTGTAAAGGAGTCTGTAAAGGAGTGTGTAAAGGACTGCGTAAAGGAGTGCGTAAAGGAGTCTGTAAAGGAGTGTGTGCCCAAGCATGTGGGTCTCCTCCAATCCTGGCTGTTTGGCTGTGATGTGACGTGAAGGCTGCCTGTTGGACTGTGTGTGTGCTCTAGGGTTAAGCTGTAGTTGAGCTACGTGCGTGTGTGAATCTGTGTCAGTGTTTGTGTGTGTGTGTTGTGTTCTCACCTGTGGCTTCCTGACTTTTATGATCCAGGAGGGGGGGACGATGACTCCGGCGTGAGCCCCCAGAGAACAGGGCTCCTCAATCTGATGTAGCTGGAAACACGTCACCTTGTTATGGAACTGAGGGGAGGAGGAGAGGAGAGAGGGGAGAGAGGGGGTTAGGGGTCTGTAGGTACCGCTACTAACTCATACAGACACTCTAATAGAGAAGAACACACACACACATAGCCCTAATACACACACACACACACAAACACACAGAGAAACACACAAGACACTACTCACAGCTTGTTTGCACCAGGAGCAGCTGATGGCCACAATCTCTTTACTGTGGAAGAACTTCTGCTGGAAGCTCTACAGGACACACAGGAGGAATCATGTTATTCATTCAGATATACACAATATACAGGATGCATATTCTCAAGGTGCACAGTAGGTGTGTGTCTTACCTTCCCACACTGTCTGCATTTCCCCTCTTGGCGGCGCCGGTGCACCCAGTGATGCCTCAACATATTCTGCAGAAGACAGGGAGGAGGGAGAGGGAAGGAAAGAGAGCAGTCAGAGACTTGACATATACAGTAGTTCTCACACACACACACACACCCACACACACATATCAGAGACACACCATCATCAGATGCTGACTCACATCTCTGAGGCAGCGAGAGCCTCCTTCTCTAAACGTTGGTTTACAGCGGAAGTTAATCTGAGAGAGAAGGAGAGGGTGGGTGCGATGAGAGACGCTAAGGATGGAGCGTCAGGTGTGCTTTATCACATTGACTTGTTGAAAGGGAGAATTGCAATGGGTGTGCGTGTTACCTTGTCGAGCTGCTCAATGCAGGCGGTGTGGACCACGATCTTACACGCTGCACACTTCCTCCTGGGGGCAGACTTCTTAAAAGAGAGGACACACACACACACACCAGAGAAAGCAATGAGACTCACGTAGACACACATACACACACAGAGACAAACGGATAAATCTGCCAGCTCGGACCAAGTCACAATAAAGTAGTTGTCTACGCTTGAAAAAAACATCAAACACGTTTTAAGCCCATTATGTGTTAGAGAGGAACTCGACATAGAGAGAGAAAGAGATTTATTTATTGTTTATTTCACTTTTGTTCATTATCTATTTCACTTGCTTTGGCAAGAAAGAGAGAGAGGCGGGGGGAGTGAGAAAGAGAGAGAGAGATGGGAAACTAGAGAGAGATTACATGTTGGCCTGCTCTTACCAGCCTCTCTTTATCCTATTCAGACTAATGACAGTGTTTGCGGCCTCTCCACTAAGAGATATTAAAGGCCCAATGCAGCCGTTTTCATATCAATATCAGATCATTTCTGGGTAAAAATTAAGTACCTCACTAACCCTGTTTGCATCCAACCATTTCATGCTATGAATTACCTGACGCATGAAAAAAGTCACGACCGGGCTGATGGAAACATGAAATGCCAGTACAATTTTATAAATGCCGATAATTTGTTCGTTCGACACGGTGGGTACCTTTTTGTGCCGGTAAAATGTATTATGCGAGAAATGGTGGTGGAACCGCCTTTATGCGCAAATATTGACATATTAACCATCATATCGAAGTAGGAGTCACTCGAAGGCATGGTGTGTGGTCCTCCCACTACGACTCGGGAAAGCATGCGGTTTATTAGGCTACAGATGAAATAAGTCATGATGAACGTCACAGGGTGGTGAATAGGCAAGGTGATGAGCTTGATGCTCCTTTCCAATAAATATCCAGGGTCTTATTCTGGTGACATGATGATCGATGTTTGGCTGCTGTTTGACAAAAACAAATAATATCGCTTTTATCCATAATCTCATAATACACGGTAGGTAACCTACCCACACTGTATCTGTGAGCTGTTGGCCAGAGAGCATGAGTCAAGTCCAGAGTGGGCACATTTTCTATAGAACGCAGCCGTTTTTTGTAACCAAACCATCAGTAGATTTGAAAATGTGATGGAAACCCATTTAACTTGTATTTTTATTTGGGTACATGAGAATTTAACATTATTTGTATGTACACTACGTCATCGCGCACAGCCTTTAATCAGCAAAAAGTCTGTCTGATGGAAACACATCTCTGGTAGGAAAATGCGCATATTGTTTTACGCCGACTTTAGAATATTCGCATAAAACTCTGTCCCAAATTGAACGGAATTAGATTTTTTTACTAAAAGCAACATCTTATGCAAGACTTTTGTTGAGAGGGGAAAATGGACAATTAGTTTTTATTGACAGAGAGGTTAGGAACTCTCTTTGTTATTTGTCTGTTAACCAATTTACTGCATGGTGATGTCACCATGGAAAGCCGAAACTCCCGCCCATGCAAACCTGCTGACTAGAAGGTCCTGTGGAGATAGTTTCTTGTTGAAAAAACAATCAGGAAATAACACTGATAAAAAAAAATCACCCTTTGATCCCCTGCTGATTTTGTACGTTTGCCCACTGACAAAGAAATGATCAGTCTATAATTTTAATGGTAGGTTTATTTGAGGTTGAATGTTTGAAGGGGTACAGGACTACAAAAAGTTTGGGAACCACTGCGATAGTGCATTCGCTTTGACATTACCTGCAATAGTACCTCTAACATTACCTTTTAAAGGCCCTGTGTAGTCAAAATTCAGTTTTGCCTGTGTTTTATATCATTATTGTACAAAAACTGATGAAACAAAAATGTACAGTGAGGGAAAAAAGTATTTGATCCCCTGCTGATTTTGTACGTTTGCCAACTGACAAAGAAATGATCAGTCTATAATTTTAATGGTAGGTTTCTTTGAACAGTGAGAGACAGAATAACAACAAAAAAATCCAGAAAAACTCATGTGAAAATTTTTATAAATTGATTTGCATTTTAATGAGGGAAATAAGTATTTGACCCCTCTGCAAAACATTACTTAGTACTTGGTGGCAAAACCCTTGTTGGCAATCACAGAGGTCAGACGTTTCTTGCAGTTGGCCACCAGGTTAGCACACATCTCAGGAGGGATTTTGTCCCACTCCTCTTTGCAGATCTTCTCCAAGTCATTAAGGTTTCGAGGCTGACGTTTGGCAACTCGAACCTTCAGCTCCCTCCACAGATTTTCTATGGGATTAAGGTCTGGAGACTGGCTAGGCCACTCCAGGACCTTAATGTGCTTCTTATTGAGCCACTCCTTTGTTGCCTTGGCCGTGTGTTTTGGGTCATTGTCATGCTGGAATACCCATCCACAACCCATTTTCAATGCCCTGGCTGAGGGAAGGAGGTTCTCACCCAAGATTTGACTGTACATGGCCCCGTCCATCGTCCCTTTGATGCGGTGAAGTTGTCCTGTCCCCTTAGCAGAAAAACACCCCCAAAGCATAATGTTTCCACCTCCATGTTTGACGGTGGGCATGATGTTCTTGGGGTCATAGGCAGCATTCCTCCTCCTCCAAACACGGCGAGTTGCGTTGATGCCAAAGAGCTCCATTTTGGTCTCATCTGACCACAACACTTTCACCCAGTTGTCCTCTGAATCATTCAGATGTTCATTGGCAAACTTCAGACGGGCATGTATATGTGCTTTCTTGAGCAGGGGACCTTGCGATGGCGCTGCAGGATTTCAGTCCTTCTCGGCGTAGTGTGTTACCAATTGTTTTCTTGGTGACTATGGTCCCAGCTGCCTTGAGATCATTGACAAGATCCTCCCGTGTAGTTCTGGGCTGATTCCTCACCGTTCTCATGATCATTGCAACTCCATGAGGTGAGATCATGCATGGGGCCCCAGGCCGAGGGAGATTGACAGTTCTTTTGTGTTTCTTCCATTTGCGAATAATCTCACCAACTGTTGTCACCTTCTCACCAAGCTGCTTGGCGATGGTCTTGTAGCCCATTCCAGCCTTGTGTAGGTCTACAATCTTGTCCCTGACATCCTTGGAGAGCTCTTTGGTCTTGGCCATGGTGGAGAGTTTGGAATCTGATTGATTGATTGCTTCTGTGGACAGGTGTCTTTTATACAGGTAACAAACTGAGATTAGGAGCACTCCCTTTAAGAGTGTGCTCCTAATCTCAGCTCGTTACCTGTATGAAAGACACCTGGGAGCCAGAAATCTTTCTGATTGAGAGGGGGTCAAATACTTATTTCCCTCATTAAAATGCAAATCAATTTATAACATTTTTCACATGCGTTTTTCTGGATTTTTTTGTTGTTATTCTGTCTCTCACTGTTCAAATACAGCTACCATTAAAATTATAGACTGATCATTTCTTTGTCAGTGGGCAAACGTACAAAATCAGCAGGGGATCAAATACTTTTTTCCCTCACTGTACATTTTTGTTTCATCAGCTGTTGTACAATAATTATATAAAACACAGGCTAAACTGAATTTTGACTACACAGGGCCTTTAAAAGGTAATGTTAGAGGTACTATTGCAGGTAATGTCAAAGCGAATGCACTATAGCAGTGGTTCCCAAACTTTTTGTAGTCCTGTACCCCTTCAAACATTCAACCTCCAGCTGCACCAGGGTCAGTGCACTCTCAAATGTTGTTTTTTGCCATCATTGTAAGCCTGCCACACACACACTATACGATACATTTATTAAACATAAGAATGAGTTTGAGTTTTTGTCACAACCCGGCTCGTGGGAAGTGACAAAGAGCTCTTATAGGACCAGGGCACAAATAATAATATAATAATAACAATTTGGCTTTTTATTTAACCATCTTACATATAAAACCTTATTTGTTCATTGAAATGTCGGGTTGTATTGGAGAGTCTCAGTCTTAAATAATTTTCCACACCCAGTCTGTGCCTGTATTTAGTTTTCATGCTAGTGAGGGCCGAGAATCCACTCTCACATAGGTACGTGGTTGCAAAGGGCATCAGTGTCTTAACAGCTCAATTTGCCAAGGCAGGATACTCTGAGCGCAACCCTATCCAGAAATCTGGCAGTGGCTTCTGATTAAATACATTTTCACAGAACCGCTTGTTGCAATTTCAATGAGGCTCTCTTGTTCAGACATCAGAAAGTGGACTGGAGGCAGGGCATGAAAGGGATAACGAATCCAGTTGTTTGTCTCATCCTTTTCTGGAAAGGACCTGCGGAATTGCGTACCAAACTCACTCAGGTGCTTCGCTATATCACATTTGACATTGTCCGTAAGCTTGAGTTCATTTGCACACAAAAAATCATACAATGATGGAAAAACCTGTGTGTTGTCCTTGTTAATGCAGATAGAGAAGAGCTCCAACTTCTTAATCATAGCCTCAATTTTTTCCCCGCACATTGAATAGAGTTGTGGAGAGTCCCTGCAATCCTAGATTCAGATCATTCAAATGAGAAAAAACATCACCCAGATAGACCAGTCGTGTGAGAAACTCGTCATCATGCAGGCGGTCAGACAAGTGAAAATTATGGTCAGTAAAGAAAACTTGAAGCTCGTCTCTCAATTAAAAAAAAACATGTCAATACTTTGCCCCTTGATAACCAGCGCATTTCTGTATGTTGTAAAAGCATTACATGGTCGATGCCCATATCATTGCATAGTGCAGAAAATACACGAGAGTTCAGGGGCCTTCGGGAGCAACTGCTTGCACGAGCGTTGCCATTCCACAATGTCTCCCTGTCATGGCTTTTACACCATCAGTACAGATACCAACATCTGTACAGCAGCTACATTTGGCTACATACGGACCGTTAGTGGAAGAGTAACGGTTAATGTGATTGGATGTTCATTATTTGACTAGGCTACCTGTATTTGACATTGTGTTGTTATTTCGCTGAACACTAGATGGTTTACTGATTTTACTCTACTAACGCTCTCTGTGGCCCTCTAACACAATGTAAATAAATACGACTAATAAAACTTGACATTTGAATTAAAGACCTCAGCATAACACTGTTATCACCATTGCTCTCCTCACCCACTCTGGCTCTCTCTCGTCTGACCACTCTCTTTCTCTTTCTCCTTCATCACCCTCGATCACTCCTTCTCTACTCTGTCACCCCCCCGTCATCTCCTCCTCACCGCTCTCGCTCCCTCTACTTCTTCCTCTTTCCCTCACTCATCTCTCCACTTTCTGTCCTTTGTCCTTTCTGTCAGTCTACCCCCCTCCTCTCCTACTCTCTCTCTCTCTGTCTTTATCCCCTCTCTCTCTCAGTCTCCCCCTCTAGCCCCCTTTCTCTCTCTCTCTGTTTCTCTCTCTGTCTTTATCCCCATCTCTCTCTCAGTCTCTCTCTCCCCCTCTCTCTCTCTCCATGTACTCACTGCAGTCTTCAGTACACAGGTGTCTTCTCCCAGGTAGCACAGCTCTCCAGAACAACTGGTCTCCAGCCACAGGTGGTCCCCGTTCACAGCAGTCTCCTACACACACACGCACAGCAACACAAAATTCAGCGCACGCACACAAAGGAATATGTTAGACCTTCTCCCACATACCCGGGAGACAAGCAGTGTATGAGTGTTTAACGTGTCTAATTGTCCAATGGATTCCAGTGTGTGGGCGAGGGAAATATATCCTCCCCTACAGAGTGTGTGGAACAAACATAAAACTCACACAACAAAAACACACAGAAGCAGCACAACCACAATCACATTATTCGCTCTGTGCTGCATGATGTTGATACGTTAGCTCATTAACATTTAATGGAGGTGTGTGTGTGTGTGTGTGTGTGTGTGTGTGTGTGTGTGTGTGTGTGTGTGTGTGTGTGTGTGTGTGTGTGTGTGTGTGTGTGTGTGTGCGTGTGGATCATGCAGAGAGGGAAATGCCAGTAATGACGTTTAGGAAATCTCCTGCATGGAGGGACCTATTGCTCCCCAGGTATAGCCGGGTTGGATCCCTGGGTGTGCCCTTACAGAAAAACCACATGAATTTCACCTGATGATGTGTTTCACATGTGATCTTATGTGAAGTGAATGTGATAAAATGTGACAACACGTAAAAGCAACAAACTGCAAATTTCACGTTTATTTGTAAGAGAATGAAATGGTATGGGTTTTAAAGTAAGTGGTACGCCGTTCAGCTAAAATAGTGTTCAAATCTTTAATCAATGACAATATGATTACATTTGACATGATCACTTAGTACTGAATTTCCAATATTATCCCACCTGGGATTAGAACTCACAACCTCTGGATTTGGGATACACTGAGAGTTCTGTAGCAGTCCAATACACAGTCATTATCCTATAATACATCTCTGCACTTAGGAAAAGAGTGCCATCTGCACTGCTATGTTGATTCTCATCTAAAGACATGCTTCGGGACTTTGGTGACTAGTAAGTATTTTCTAAACCTCCCGCTGTGGGCTGGATGTGTCAATGTGTAGTTCATACATGCATCATCTATTACCAGATTTAATATCTTACCTCAATTAGCCACGAAATTCCTAATTTGAAAGCAACAGTTTTTCTGGAAACTGTGCTGCGCCATTCTCCCTCCATTTTCCCCCTAATGGACCAGAACCCGAGCAATTCGAGTTCAACCAATGGGCTTCAGCCTCTCGCCACATGAGCGACAGCTAGCAAAAGGCACATCATGAACCCATAGCAGAGCTAGAGAGAGAGAGAGCAATGACGTGACGCACATACTGTACGTGATGTAGTAGGCAATTTTCGGGGACCACTTTTGGCTCGTGAGTTCTACTTTCAGAACTACTGGCGAAAAAGTATGCAAAAGTACCGGAGAATCTCTTTAATCTGACTATTCTCTCATCATTGATTTAATTAACTTATTTCAGCAATTTGAGGGTTTTCTGTATAGTTGTCTAATGTTGGTGGGGCATAGTAATAGTTTCTCTCGAGTGTATTTTTAACAAAGCTGAGATTGAATATGAAGTTCAAAGTGTCGGAATACAGGTGAACTCAGTAATTGACGCAGACATGGTGGCGTAGCAAGTTGATCCTCATGCTGCGAACCAAGAGGTTGTGAGTTCAAATTCCAGGGAGGACGTGTTGAATTAAAAAGCCCTGTATAAACAACCAATGTAATCAAGTGGGTCAAATACGCACATTGGAAAAGTTGTTTGTTTGTACAGATTTTGGTTTGCAGGGCATCACCTGTGAAACCTCAGGTGAAAAATTCAATCCATCTGTGCAAGGTTAAGTGATCACGTGAAACATCATCACACGTGAAGTGTTCCAAAAACACATTGATTCACATGATTTCACATGTGAAATTCAACAAGGGAAATCATGTGGTTTTTCCGTAAAGGTGTGCCGTGTGTGTTTGTGTGTGTGACTCACTGTCCAGTCGACGGACGTGCGTATCTCCTTGGAAGGGCCGTTAGTGATGGGGGGCATGGGTTTGTGGACCGGGGCCAAGTGCTGGAGACCCGACCGTGAGATGGCTTTCCTGAAAAACACACACATTATTCAAGTATTAGTGTGATCCATCATATTTAATCTCTTGACCTGTAATCAGTGAAATGAAGGGATTCATTGAAGAGTACCATCTTTAATCAGTGATATGAAAGGACTCAGGTAATTGAAGAAAATATCGCCATGTTTCTTTTAGAGAGGATTACATGATGCTACTTTAGTACACTGACCCAGTAGCCCCGATACTCTGGGGAGATACGGAGAGAAAGAAAGAGAGGGGGACGGAGGGAGAGAGAGAAAACGTCTGTTCTCTCTGTCAGGGGTAGGATGAGTCAGCAGTGTTGAGAGCTGCTCCTGGCGTCCCTCTCCCTCAATATAACCTCCCCACAACCTCCACACAACCTCCTTAAAGCCTCCCCTACAACAACCCAAAACCTCCTCAAAGCGTCCCCACAACCTCCCTATAACCAACTTTGAGAGTGAAATCTCTGCTATCTGCTCACAGCAACATTTGTGTCCATAATGCATAATAGCACTGTAATATTGAGTATGTTCAGTATAATGTAATACAATATATATAACATTCAGATCCATCCTACAGAGTAGCTGTATATATTCCAATCTCCAGCCAGCCTGCTGTATCTGTAACAATCTAGGTGGGTTAAATAACAGGAACTACCCTATTCCACCTCACCTCTCTCTCATCTGTCCTATGCAGTATGCAACACACAGGGTGTAGGGCGAGCCCTGCGTGCCAACGTGAGTAAAACATTTAAATGTGTTAACCCTCGCAAGGCTGCTGGCCCAGATGGCATCCCTGGTCGTGTCCTCAGAGCATGCGCAGACCAGCTGGCTGGTGTGTTTACGGACATATTCAATCAGTCCCTATCCCAGTCTGCTGTTCCCACATGCTTCAAGAGGACACCATTGTTCCTGTTCCCAAGAAAGCTAAGGTAACTGAGCTAAATGACTATCGCCCCGTAGCATTCACTTCCGTCATCATGAAGTGCTTTGAGAGACTAGTCAAGGATCATATCACCTCCATCCTGCCAGACACCCTCGACCCACTCCAATTTGCTTACCGTCCCAATAGGTCCACAGGCAGACGCTTAATCGCAATCACACTGCATACTGCCCTAACCCATCTGGACAAGAGGAATACCTATGTAAGAATGCTGTTCATCGACTACAGCTCAGCATTTAACACCATACTACCATCCAAGCTCGTCATTAAGCTCGAGACCCTAGGTCTCGACCCAGCCCTGTGCAACTGGGTCCTGGACTTCCTGACGGGCCGGCCCCAGGTGGTGAGGGTAGGAAACAACATCTCCACCCTGCTGATCCTCAACAGTGGGGCCCCACAAGGGTGCGTTCTCAGCCCTCTCCTGTACTCCCTGTTTACCCATGACTGCGTGGCCAAGCACCGATCCAACTCAATCATCAAGTTTGCTGACGACACTACAGTGGTAGGCTTGATTAACAACAACGACGAGACGGCCTACAGGGAGGAGGTGAGGGCCCTCGGAGTGTGCTGTCAGGAAAATAACCTCTCACTCAACTTCAACAAAACAAAGGAGATGATCGTGGACTTCAGGAAACAGGAGAGGGAGCACCCCCTATCCACATCGACGGGACAGTAGTGGAGAAAGTGGAAAGTTTTAAGTTCCTCGGCGTACACATCACAGACAAACTGAAATGGTCCTCCCACACAGACAGCGTGGTGAAGAAGGCGCAACAGAGCCTCTTCAACCTCAGGAGGCTGAAGAAATTCGGCTTGTCACCAAAAACACTCACAAACTTCTACAGATGCACAATCGAGAGCATCCTGTCGGGCTGTATCACCGCCTGGTACGACAACTGCTCCGCCCACAACCGTAAGGCTCTCCAGAGGGTGGTGAGGACTGCACAATGCATCACCGGGGGTCAACTACCTGCCCTCCAGGACACCTACACCACCCGATGTCACAGGAAGGCCAAAAAGATCATCAAGGACAACAACCACCCGAGCCACTGCCTGTTCACCCCGCTATCATCCAGAAGGCGAGGTCAGTACAGGTGCATCAAAGCTGGGACCGAGAGACTGAAAAACAGCTTCTATCTCAAGGCCATCAGACTGTTAAACAGCCATCACTAACATTGAGTGGATGCTGCCAACATATTGACTTAAATCTCTAGCCACTTTAAATAATAGGAATTGGATGTAACAAATGTATCACTAGCGACTTTAAACAATTTTGTATATAATGTTTACATATCCGACATTACTCATATTAAATGTATACACTGTACTCTAAACCATCTACTGAATCTTGCCTATGCCGTTCGGCCATCGACTCAAATCTCTAGCCACTTTAATAATTATAATTGGATGAAATAAATGTATCACTAGCCACTTTAAACGATGCCATTTATATAATGTTTACATATCCTACATTACTCATCTCACATGTATATACTGTACTCTATACCATCTACTGCATCTTGCCTATGCCGGTTAGCCATTGCTCATCCATATATTTATATGTACATACTCGTATTCATTCCTTTACACTTGTGTGTATAAGGTAGTTGTTGTGAATTTGTTAGATTACTTGTTAGATACTACTTCATGGTCGGAACTAGAAGCACAAGCATTTCGCTACACTCGCATTAACATCTGCTAACCATGTGTATGTGACAAATAACATTTGATTTGATTTGATGTGTGTTTGGTTTGCTTTTTGTGAGAACAAGGATAGTAAAAAGTGAAGACATTTGGCTGGTCCCCACAAGGAAAAAGTATTTTTTTAGGCTTAGGGGTTAGGTTTAGGGTTACAAATAGGGTTAGTGTTAGAATTTGGGTTAGAGGTTAGGAGTTAGGATTAGGTTTAGTTTGAGAGTTTTGGGGATTAAGGTTAGGGTTACATGCTGACCACACCACTCGCGTCGCGTGCGCGAGCATTGCAAAATAAATGTACACATACATGTTATTCAATCATTGCACCCCCACTGCTGGCGCGCGCCAACGAGCGTCTGGTTTATAGAAGCAGATACCCACGTGCCATCTCCTCATTGGTTATACCCACGTGGGTGATTGAAAGACGAACGTCGTTGGTCGTCGTTGTGGTAACTATGAAAGCTAGATGGTAATCGCGATATAAAGACCAAAGAAGAAAAAGCCTGGAAGGAGAAACGATTCGGTTGACCGTTTTATGTGTGGATTAGTTGTCGGAGTAGACGACCTTGTGCATTTCAGGTAAAATAACAACTCAACGTTTACATCCCAGGACAAATTAGCTAGCGACAACAGCAAGCTAGCTAGCTAAATTGCCATAAATGTTTAACGCTTTTCGACTTGTCCCCAAATGAATATAATTGGTTCAGAGTTTGTTTTGATATTTCAACCTGCATGTCGTGATCGTGTTTGGTGTGGGGGGACAAAATCAATTTGCGCACAATGGCGCACGCGCGCATCCGGTTTTGGTGTGGTGTTAAGGCTAGGGTTAGGTTAAAGGTTTTGGTTAGGGTTAGGTTAAATGTTATGGTTAGGGTTAGGTTAAAAGTTAGGGTTTAGGGAAAATGGGATTGTGAATGGCAATCAATTGTTTGGTCCCCACAAGGATAGTACAAAAACGTGTGTGTGTAAGAGAGAGAGAGGGTGTGTGTGTGGATAGGTACGGTGGAAAGTGTGCCTAATTCCCCTGGCGCCGAAGACATGGAGGTCGATTAAGGCAGCCCCCCGCACCTCTCTGATTCAGAGGGGTTGGGTTAAATGCAGAACACACATTTCAGTTGAAGGCATTCAGTTGGACAACTGACTAGGCATCCCTCTTTCCCTTTCCCTAGCACCTGACACCCTGTTGAAAGTTTCAGACCTCATCTATAATTATCCACTGTGACAAAGACAGAGTCTGCTTACAGGGCTGTGTAACACGAGCCCCTGCACACACACACACGCACGCACGCACTCACAAACAATAGATGTACGTGGGTGACAACACGCGGCTGAATGCACGCCACTGAGGCCAGCACACACACACACACCACATTGACAGACACTACAGAAGTGGCATTAACGCACCAAAAATCTCCCGCATTAGCAGATACCAGTGATAACATAACACACACAGACACTCACACACCCATACTGTCCCAACACACTTAACCCCTGTTCTTATAGGATACCAGCGATAAAGCAACACACACACAAACTGCCCACACACGCTCATCAGTGTGTTTAGTGTTGAGTGATCTAGATTATACTAACCTGATTATAGCCGGACCTGATCTGACAGGATAGACTGACGGAGAGAGATATGGATGTGTGTGTGTGAGGGAGTGGGATAAAGAGAGAGAGAGTGTGTATAGCGAGAGCGATAGAGAGGGAGACATAGACCGTTGTCATTCACTACTATCAACACCTGATACCTCAGAGATCAGAGAGTAGCTATGTACTGTAGTGTGTTGGATGGCCAGACCACACACACACACACACAGACAGACAGAGACAGACAAACCACCGTTGCATTTCAACTGCATGCTTAGTAATCTACTAAGTACATAGCAGGATCAAGGTATTAGAGCCTGATTTGATGCCTTTGACGTTAGACTGGATGGATATACAATAATGGGGGCTCTACAGAGGAACGAGTCGGCTCAGGCACCTAACAGTCAACAGGGTAACAGATTAGAATATTCACTCCATGGTTGGGGTTCATTCAGTTCACTTTTCAGTTCAGTAAATCCAAGAAGTGAATTGAAATTAAACTAATACCTTAAATAATCCTCAGAGAAAACACTGGGCAAAATTCTGAATTAACCGAATTGAAAACTGAATTGATCCCAACTGGTGATTGACACTCCCTGATGTAGAAGTTAGTGGTTGCTGGTTTATCGCTCTCTCTCTCCCTCCCTCCCGCCCTCCCTCCCTCTCTCTCTGTCTCTCTCTACCTCTCTCTCCTCCTCTCTCTACCTCTCTCTACCTCATCTTCTTCTCTCCTTTGTCCTCCTTGCCTACTCCTCTTCTTTCTCCTCCTCCTCTTCTTCCTCCTCTTCCTTCTACAAGTCGTGGCAGCGGTGCCAGGCTGACACGGTTGCTATAGTAACCACCCAGTATGCACCAGTTGTCTCTGTGTAAAGATGTAATTATAGAGTAGAGACTTAGTGTCAGCATCATGGTCTGCACACACACACACGCACACACACACACACGCACACACGCACGCACGCACGCATGCAAACACACACACACACACTGAGGCACACATGCATGCACACACACCTGTATCCTCTGACTGTCAGGCTGCTACACAGGCGGACCAACCCCCAACTACACACCATTACAGTAAAGCTGAGGTCACCCTACAGTACCCGCTCACTGCCTCTACCAAGATAGCATCTCATATAAAAACAACTTCAATACAGGGCCTATTGACACACATACCCTAAGCCAGCGGTTTTGAACACTCTCCTCGGCACCCCCAGGCGTTTCACGATGTTGTTGTAGCCCTAAACTAGCTCACCTGACTCAAGAAGTCAAGGGCTTGATAATTAGTTGAATCAGGTGTGCTATCTCTGGAAAAACTCAAATACACGGGACGGCAGGGGTGTCCCGGAGGAGAGGTTTGAAAAGCCCTGCCCTAAGCGGCCGCGCACTCACCTGTATCCCAGCAGCCTGCGATACCAACGTACTCACCTGTAACCCAGCAGCCTGCGATACCAACGTACTCACCTGTAACCCAGCAGCCTGCGATACCAACGTACTCACCTGTAACCCAGCAGCCTGCGATACCAACGTACTTTCTTTTTTCTACCTCTCCTTTCATCCCCTCTGCTCCTCTGTCCTTTCCTCTCCATCATTCTTCCACAAATGCTCCTCTACTCCTCTCCGCCTGCTCCCCGCCCTGCACTTTTACAGACCTGCAACTAGTCTCCACTGATCTACAGGTACTGATGGAAACACATACTTGGTAACACACACACACACACTTACACTCACTCACCAGGTAATTGTTCTGATCATTGTGACGGGCAGCTGAGACCTGACACCAGTCACCTATACCGTGTGTGTGTGTGTGTGTGTGTGTGTGTGTGTGTGTGTGTGTAGTGTCAGATGGTCCGTGCCACTTAGCTACATCACCCCCCCCGACTTCCTCCGTCCCAGTCACCCCGAGGTCTATTCTGGGAACATTACGTCATTACGCCACCCTTACGACCCTGACCGTTGACCCACAACACACGACAGCTGTGAGTGAGCGCGCCGTCCAACGTTTTACGTGACGTCGAATCCACAACATCACTTTACACAGTGCGGATTACACAATTCCTTTTTCTGTTGTTTTTTTAAGACAGAATGAGAGTTTCTTCAAACCGTTTTTTTGTTACAGGAAACAGCAAAACGCACCGCCCCAAACACACATCACACACACACACAGACAGACACACAAATCCCCAAATGCACACAAACACATACATAGACAATGGCAGGAAAACTCAAAATAGTGTAGACCAAAAACACGAAGATCTTAATGACACGCATTAAGCACTCACAGACACACTGACCAGGGGTGGACGAGACTAGGGTTGAGGTTGTCATGGTAACCTCAAACTTCCTTCCCTCTGAGTTCATCTAAATACAGCTCTCTCTCTCTCTCTCTCTCTCTCTCTCTCTCTCTCTCTCTCTCTCTCTCTCTCTCTCTCTCTCTCTCTCTCTCTCTCTCTCTCTCTCTCTCTCTCTCTCTCTCTCTCTCTCTCTCTCTCTCTCTCTGTCTCTGTGTGAGTGGGTGTATGTGAGAGCAGCTGCAGTGAGAACAGAGCACAGCACACTATCAGCTCCTATTAGATCAACTCCTCTCCTCGCAGCACTGCTATGACACACACACACACCCCTACCAAAGCACTTTGAACACACACCCTGCTAGATCACACTGTGTATCATATACAGCACACACACTTAACTAAAATCCCTTCACCACTTCTTCAAAAACACAAAAGAGAGAAGAGGAGTGAGGAGAGGAGAAGAGAGGTGAGGAGAGGAGAAGAGAGGTATGGAGAGAGGAGAGAGGAGAGAAGAGAGGTATGGAGAGAGGAGAGAGGAGAGAAGAGAGGTATGGAGAGAGGAGAGAGGAGAGAAGAGAGGTATGGAGAGAGGAGAGAAGAGAGGTATTGAGAGAGGAGAGAAGAGAGGTATGGAGAGAGGAGAGAAGAGAGGTATGGAGAGTAGAGAGAAGAGAGGTATTGAGAGAGGAGAGAGGAGAAGAGAGGTATGGAGAGAGGAGAGAAGAGAGGTATGGAGAGAGGAGAGAAGAGAGGTATTGAGAGAGGAGAGAGGAGAAGAGAGGTATGGAGAGAGGAGAGAGGAGAGGTATGGAGAGAAGAGAGAGGGGAGAGGAGAGGTATGGAGAGAAGAGAGAGGAGAGGAGAGGTATGGAGAGAGGAGAGAGGAGAGGAGAAGAGAGGTATGGAGAGAAGAGAGGAGAGGTATGGATAGGGGGGAGAGGAGAGGAGAAGAGAGGTGTGGAGAAAGGAGAGAGGAGAGGAGAAGAGAGGTATGGAGAGAGGAGAGGAGAGGTATGGAGAGAGGAGAGGAGAAGAGAGGTATGGAGAGAGGAGAGGAGAGGTATGGAGAGAGGAGAGGAGAAAAGAGGTATGGAGAGAGGAGAGGAGAAGAGAGGTATGGAGAGAGGAGAGGAGAGGTATGGATAGGGGGGAGAGGAGAGGAGAAGAGAGGTGTGGAGAAAGGAGAGAGGAGAGGAGAAGAGAGGTATGGAGAGAGGAGAGGAGAGGTATGGAGAGAGGAGAGGAGAAGAGAGGTATGGAGAGAGGAGAGAGGAGAGGTATGGAGAGAGGAGAGAGGAGAGGAGAGGTATGGAGAGAGGAGAGGAGAAGAGAGGTATGGAGAGAGGAGAGAGGAGAGGAGAGGTATGGAGAGAGGAGAGGAGAAGAGAGGTATGGAGAGAGGAGAGGAGAGGTATGGAGAGAGGAGAGAGGAGAGGAGAGGTATGGGGAGAGGAGAGAGGAGAGAAGAGAGGTATGGAGAGAGGAGAGGAGAAGAGATGTATGGAGAGAGGAGCGAGGAGAGGAGAAGAGAGGTACGGAGAGAAGAGAGAGGAGAGGTATGGAGAAAGGAGAGGTATGGAGAGAGGATCGAGGAGAGGAGAAGAGAGGTATGGAGAGAGGAGAGGTCTGGAGAGAGGATAAATATGGAGAGACGAGAAGAGAGGTATGGAGAGAAGAGTGAGGAGAAGAGAGGTATGGAGAGAGGAGAGGTATGGAGAGAGGAGATGTCTGGAGAGAGGAGAGGTATGGAGAGAGGAGAGGTATGGAGAGAGGATCGAGGAGAGGAGAAGAGAGGTATGGAGAGAAGAGTGAGGAGAAGAGAGGTATGGAGAGAGGAGAGGTATGGAGAGAGGAGATGTATGGAGAGGCTTGCTTTGTCAGCACGATTCCCTGGCAGATAAAAGACAATCCCATCTTTGACTCTTTCCTTATTTCTGCTAAATGAAACTAGTGTACTGTTGGAGGGAGATAAGAAAGTGCTGAGTGGAGATGAGGAGGACAAGATGCTACTGAAACAGCAGACGCGTCCCCAATCTGTTTGTCTTCTTTAACCCTGTAATGTCTGAGGTTTTTATCATTGTAACACACACACAGACACATTTGCAAATACACACACTTGCAAACACGCATTCGCAAAGACACACACACATGTAATTGCATGGCTGCCTGGACAGTGGAGAGGGAGGCGTAGGTGTTGAAGAGAGAGGATAACCTATGTGTGTGTGTGTGTGTGTGTGTGTGTGTGTGTGTGTGTGTGTGTGTGTGTGTGTGTGTGTGTGTGTGTGTGTGTGTGTGTGTGTGTGTGTGTGTGTGTGTGTGTGTGTGTGTGTGTGTGTGTGTGTGTGCGTGCGTGCGTTAGAGCTCCATCCTGCCTGTGCAGACAGGAAGCCTGGGCCTTTCCCTCTGACCCCCTTCCCCTCCCATCCCTCTTCCTCCTCCCTCTTTCTATTTCTATCCCTCTCCCACCCCGCCTCTAACCACACACACACACACACACACACACACACACACTCAACAAACACACACAAACAGACACTCAAAAAACACACATACACTCACACACATTCCCCCTGCTCTCATCGCTCTTTCTCTCTCTCTCCCTCTGACAGGGAAAAATGATCATCTCTTTTCCCTGTTCCTGTCAGTTTGGCTTAACACAACCTGTCTCCTCTCCTCCCCTCTTATGCCTTCCTTTCTTTTTAATGTGTGTATGAAAGAGAGTTGAGAGTACCAGAGGAGTGGGGAGGGGGACAGTGGAGGGAGGGAGAGGAAGAGAGCAAAGAGAGGGAAAGGAGGAGAGCAGAGGGAGGTGTGTGTGTGTAATGGTGGTTCAAGCTGTCCTTCCCTTCACTCCTCTATTGGCCTACATTACTTTTCCTTAGGGAGAGAGAGAGAGAGAGAGAGAGAGAGAGAGAGAGAGAGAGAGAGAGAGAGAGAGAGAGAGAGAGAGAGAGAGGGGGTCAGTGGGTGGTTTGGCACTGCACTCCAACCTCCAAACAGAATCCAAGCGCTCGGGGGCTCAAGCTTCTCTCTTCTCTCATCCTTCTGGACGTTCTGCCTCCTTCCTGCTACGGAAGAAAAGAAGCAGCACATTCTTCCAGAAATCCTACCCTGCAACCCCCTTTCCTCTCAAAGAACGGCATATCTCTCTGTCGCTCCCTCTCCCTCTGTCTGTCTCTCTCTCTCTCTTTCAGTGTGTGTGTGGGTGTGCATGGGCATCAGTTCCAGGAATTGTGGGATGGAATGTGCCCACTCGTGGCAGAGGATCCTCTCTCCCTCTATTTCTCTCTCTCTGTTCTTCTCTCATTCTCCCGCGTTCTCTCTTTCACACAGGGTCGTGACACCTCAATAATTACCCAGTGTGTGTGTGTGTGTGTGTGTGTGTGTGCCTGCGTGGGTGTGTGCGTTTGTATCAGTGTGAGAGTAGGTGTGCGTATATGTACAGTGAGGGAAAAAAGTATTTGATCCCCTGATGATTTTGTACGTTTGCCCACTGACAAAGAAATGATCAGTCTATAATTTGAATGGTAGGTTTATTTGAACAGTGAGAGACAGAATAACAAAAAGAAAATCAATCCAGAAAAACGCATGTGAAAAATGTTATAAATTGATTTGAATTTTAATGAGGGAAATAAGTATTTGACCCCTCTGCAAAACATGACTTAGTACTTGGTGGCAAAACCCTTGTTGGCAATCTGTCACGCCCTGACCGGTAGGAGCCTGTTTATGTCTCTTTTTGGTTTGGTCAGGGTGTGATTTGGGGTGGGCATTCTATGTTCTAGTTTTTGTATTTCTTTGTTGGCCGAGTAGGGCTCTCAATCAGGGACAGCTGTCCTTCGTTGTCTCTGATTGGGAGCCATACTTTAGTAGCCCGTTTTCCCTCCTTTCCTTGTGGGAAGTTGACTCTGTTATTGTGTATGTGCTGTTGGTGCCACACCACTTGGTCGTCGTCTGTTGTTTTTGTTTGAGTGAGTTGACAAATAAATTATGTTTAACTCAACCCGGCACGCTGCGCCTTGGTCCGTCACTGAAGATCGTTACACAATCACAGAGGTCAGAGGTTTCTTGTCGTTGGCCACCAGGTTTGCACACATCTCAGGAGGAATTTTGTCCCACTCCTCTTTGCAGATCTTCTCCAAGTCATTAAGGTTTCGAGGCTGACGTTTGGCAACTCGAACCTTCATCTCCCTCCACAGATTTTCTATGGGATTAAGGTCTGGAGACTGGCTAGGCCACTCCAGGACCTTAATGTGCTTCTTCTTGAGCCACTCCTTTGTTGCTTTGGCCGTGTGTTTTGGGTCATTGTCATGCTGGAATACCCATCCACGGCACATTTTCAATGCCATGGCTGAGGGAAGGAGGTTCTCACCCAAGATTTGACGGTACATGGCTCCGTCCATCGTCCCTTTGATGCGGTGAAGTTGTCCTGTCCCCTTAGCAGAAAAACACCCCCAAAGCATAATGTTTCCACCTCCATCTTTGACGGTGGGCATGGTGTTCTTGGGGTCATAGGCAGCATTCCTCCTCCTCCAAACACAGCGAGTTGAGTTGATGCCAAAGAGCTCAATTTTGGTCTCATCTGACCACAACACTTTCACCCAGTTGTCCTCTGAATCATTCAGATGTTCATTGACAAACTTCAGACGGGCATGTATATGTGCTTTCTTGAGCAGGGGGACCTTGCGGGCGCTGCAGGATTTCAGTCCTTCACGGCGTAGTGTGTTACCAATTGTTTTCTTGGTGACTATGGTCCCAGCTGCCTTGATCATTGACAAGATCCTCCCATGTAGTTCTGGGCTGATTCCTCACCGTTCTCATGATCATTGCAACTCCACGAGGTGAGATCTTGCATGGAGCCCCAAGCCGAGGGAGACTGACAGTTCTTTTGTGTTTCTTCCATTTGCGAATAATCGCACCAACTGTTGTCACCTTCTCACCAAGCTGCTTGGCGATGGTCTTGTAGCCCATTCCAGCCTTGTGTAGGTCTACAATCTTGTCCCTGACATCCTTGGAGAGCTCTTTGGTCTTGGCCATGGTGGAGAGTTTGGAATCTGATTGATTGCTTCTGTGGACAGGTCTTTTATACAGGTAACAAACTGAGATTAGGAGCACTCCCTTTAAGAGTGTGCTCCTAATCTCAGCTCGTTACCTGTTTTAAAGACACCTGGGAGCCAGACATCTTTCTGATTGAGAGGGGGTCAAATACTTATTTCCCTCATTAAAACGCAAATCAATTTATAACATTTTTCACATGCGTTTTTCTGTTATTCTGTCTCTCACTGTTCAAATAAACCTACCATTAAAATGATAGACTGATCATTTCTTTGTCAGTGGGCAAATGTACAAAATCAGCAGGGGATCAAATACTTTTTTCCCTCACTGTACGTATGTGTGCGCGCATGTGTGAATGTGTCTGCGTGTACTGTGGGGGAAGTATCTGAAGCATACTGCTCTCCATGTGTTTGACCTTTCATCAGCTCAGACCGACCAGCAGAAGAAAAGGACTGAACCATCATATCAGAATATAATACCAGCATTTACCTCTTTCATTCAAAGTCACTTGTGTCAAAGGTGCAATCGGTAGCTTTACTTCTGGTACAAAACATTGACCCAAGTGGGACTGAAGGGAAAACTGTTAACTGATGCTGGAATATGGCTGGAATAATGTTGAAATAGGTTTAGCGTAAGGTTTAAAAAGGGTTTGCATTAATAATGTTCAAACAGGGTTCGAATGAGGTTGTAACAACATTGTATCACTGTTTAAACAAGAGTTAGGTTATAAGGTTATAATAAGGTTAGAGTTGAGTAGGAATATTGTTGGAACAGGATTAGACAGAGGTTAGGCTTGCTGCTGAAGGAGCGGTGTCTCCTGGCTTCTGTCTCCCTCTCATCTCCTCACTGGCTAATAGAATCAATGATTTACTAAATGAGGCTCTGCTACCCAGAGCAATCACACACCCACACACACACGACCTCTGACCACAGCTGGAGAGCAAGGGACGTTCTAGAATTACTGAGATCTCCAAACAACTGTTCTGTGTATTTTGTGTGTGTGTGTGTGTGTGTGTGTGTGTGTGTGTGTGTGTGTGTGTGTGTGTGTGTGTGTGTGCTGAGAAAACTCACAGTGAAGCTTACATGTATCAAGGCTATTGCAATTAAGTCCCACACCAGTCTGGATGCTAGAACCACAGCCAGGCATTTTATTCTGCTTTTGTGTGTTTGTGTGTGTGTTTTTTTGTGTGACTGGTAGGATTACAGAACACTGCTAGTCCCTCAGCACTCAGAGAGATGACTCTCCATTCAGAGCTAATGCCTCGCTTGCTCGCAGACACACACACACACTCACACACACGCTTTGCTCACACATAAACCCTGACACATTGGCACATCATGAACTAGGATGTGTATCACCTCCTTTCCTCTCTCTGCCTCCCTCTCTCCTTTCTCCTCTCCCTCTCTTTCTCTCTCCTTTCTCTCTCCTCTCCCTCTCTTTCTCTCTCCTCTCCCTCTCTTTCTCTCTCCTCTCCCTCTTTCTCCCTCCTCTCCCTCTCTTTCTCTCTCAGCCAGACGTGTGTCACAGTGATGGAGTCACTCTCAGCTCAGTGGGGCTGTCTGTGGCACTGCCAGATGGACTGGACAGCACAGGGAGAGAAGGGGGGGGTATTTGTCTAGGCAGAGAGCTCTGACAGAAAAACAGCAGGTTTAACATCCACTCTGGGGCCTAGTGAATCCTGTTGAAGCTTGGGGCTGTAGTAGGGCCCCTCAGCCTGGTCTGCAGGGCTGGTCTGCCTGGTGATGGGTGATGTGAGGGGGCTAGGAGCCAGGCAGCAGGAAAAGCCTCTTACAGCCAGACAGACCCCAAATAAGGAGAGACTGACTCCACGCAGCCTGAACATCCAATCCCCTTAATGCCTCATCACACTGCATTATGGGAGAAAAACACCAGCCGCCAGCCACCAGCCCCAACCTCAGCGCTGCCAGGAGACAGAGAGGCCTTTTAAAGGAACACACCCCATTCCTCTCTTCACCACACAGATTAAGACTGACGGTTACCTTTTTTTATCAGACACTGTTAGTGTGTCTGACCTGCCCCACAGACCTGCTCCCATCAAATAAAACACTGGCATGCACACACTCACCTCTCACACACACACACACACCCACACACACACCTCACACACATCTTAGTGTCAGACAGCCAGAACAGGGTATTACAACCCACAAAGAGGAGGAAAGGGAGGAGGATGTATCACACTACTAACGTCCTGGTGTGTGTGTGTGCGTGTGCGTGTGTGCGTACTGCGTGTGAGTACTGCGTGTGCGTGCGCTCTGCGCGTGTGTATGCATGCGAGCGATTCACAGACTCATGATTAAAACCCCTACACACACACACACACAGAACGCCCAACCATCTCACACACACAGCTCAAACACACACCGCTCCGATGCCTTCAGCACATTCACAGGCTGCCAAAACTCCAGCAACTCAGCAGCACTCCACCTCCTCGCACCAAACCAAAGCACAGAGAATGATCAACTCCTTCTCTCCCTTAGTAATCAAATGGTTCATATGAAGGGGTCATCGCCTGGGCCCTGACCTGTCTTGTCGTTTTGTCCATCCGTCTGGTTGCTCCCTGCCTGTTTTAGAAATACATGAGAAGTCACTGAATGAAGGGACAGAAGGGGAGAGAGAGAGAGAGAGAGAGAGAGAGAGAGAGAGAGAGAGAGAGAGAGAGAGAGAGAGAGAGAGAGAGAGAGAGAGAGAGAGAGAGAGAGAGAGAGAGAGAGAGAGAGAGAGAGAGAGAGAGAGAGAAAACGAGGGGGATCATTGAAACAGGCCAGATAGAAGCAGACAGTTGTAAGCCCTCTCTTCCTCTGCACTAGACAGTCAACGTTCAGTGTGTTATCATTATGTATTCATCTGTAGAAAACTATGGCGTCAGCAGCACGCTGTCTCTGCTGCACATGAATAAGTTAGCGAGGAAACGGAGGGGATGTACTTCCTCCCTGCTGTACAGCCCTCAGCTCAAAGAAGAGAGAGAGATGAGAGGGAGAGGGAGGGAGAGTCAGCCTTGAATAATGACAACATTCTGTCTTGTATTTCCCATAGACAACCACTACCAGGCCCAGGCTCCTCCGAAGGACATGCAACCACTACAAGGCCCAGGGTCTTCCCAAGGACATTCAACCACTACCAGGCCCAGTGCAAAGTTAAAGCTAGAATCATTAGTTGCTATATACATTTTTGGACTTCTAAATGAATGATATATACCCATTATTCTTGAAGAATATAACCTATAAATGCCTCATGAGCTTAGTTCAACTGTCATACCCCATTAGAACCCAAAGTATACGTTTGTAAACAACGTAAATGTAAACAAACACTGTATAACCTAAAACTACACATTTAAAATCATGGATGGTAAGTCCTTGCATCCATAACGATGCCTATGAATTTGAGAGTGGTTACATTTCTCCAGCACCACCCCTTCGTTTTTTAGCGACACAGGGGTCGTTTTTTAGCAACACAGGGGCGGGGAAAACGCTTTGTTATTGTTTCAGTTAAGGATAAGGTTTTGTCTCCTTAAAGTTGGTGGCAGCTCAGTTGACATACAGTATGAAGCTTTAGAGATACAGTAGCCCTAGATCAGCCTGTAGGCCATGTCCTCTCTCCTCCGTTCTCTCCTTCTTTTGAAGGTAATCAAGGAGAGGTGACGTGGACAGTGAGCGTGGGAAGCTCTTTCGCCATCAGGCAAATTACGCCTACAGGGGTGGATCCCAAAATAAATGTGTAAAGTTAGAAAAAATAAATGTAGTTAGTTGTGCAAGACATTTTATAAATACAAGGATAAGTAGCATATAGTTTTTAAATGTGTGCAGGCTTTTCTCCTCCGACATCTGATTCTAAAGGGGGTGTGGCAGATGTCAAAACTTTTCCGCGGTAGGACACACTTGTGCTTCCTCGCCAAAAGGAGGCTATCGAGGAGGGGAGGACCGTCTTCCGTTTGCCTTCTAACGAATTGACACACTCCTCGACCACTCGACCACTTATCCGTTTCCGGGGTCACGGAGGAGAGAGGACGAAGGAGAGAAAACTGTATTTTGCCCAAACAAGAAAAGGCCTATGACTCAAGAGTTTGTCAGGAACAGAAAGCCATTAATATGTATGTTGAACTGTTCATCGGTTTCAGTCGGGAAGGATGAGAAAATGTGTAATCTGAACAATTCTACAATTAGGACTCAGATCGGCTGTCTCTTTCTGAGGTCAAGTCCCAGGCTGAGGCGCTATACTCTCTCACTGTGATAACTGATTAAATCCCTACAGGCCTCCTGGAGAGTTTTACGCCAATATTTGAGTCTGGGTAATGGATGTTGTGGCCTTTTCATGGCAAACAGACCTGGCCCAATTCTGGACAGTATTAACAATAAATGGTAACTGGGCCAAACAGATGTGGGCCGGATTTGGGGCCGGAACAATTTTGCTGTCAGCGTCTGTCTGTTCTGGTCAGTTCAATGCTTCTTCCTTCAGTTACTGCAGGCAGGAACTGCGATCAGGGAACCATATCCAGAAAGCGGCTCAGAGTAGGGGTGCTGATCTAGGATCTGTCCATATAATCGCATTCATTACGATCTAAAAGGTCAAAATGATCCTAGATCAGCACTTCTACTCTGAGACACTTTGTGGATAAGGGCCCAGATCAGAGTGGATGTTATTTCATCTTGTCCTGTTTCTCTCTGGGTGGTTGTTCATCTTGTCTCTGTTGTTGGGTGTCCTGGTTGGGGATGAACTCCATCTCTAATTGGGAGATGGAAGTAAAAAACGATGTATCCCACATGAGAGAGAAAGGCTTTGAACATCTTCCTCTGGGAGATACCCCACATACAGCACAGACAACCACACACGCGAACGCATGCAAACACACACTTGCGCACACACACACACACATGCGCAAACACACTTGTGAACGCACATTCACTCACAGACCCACACACACTGCACTAATTTTCGATGGCGGATACATAAGTTAAAGAGAGTCAGATTCCGTGAGAATCAGTTGAAGGGTGTTGAGTGTATGAAAGGGTAATTGCACAGTATTTCCCATAAAGGGGCATGACACAATCATCTATTCACTCTCACACAAACACAGTGGTGTAAAGTACTTAAGTAAAAATACTTTAAAGTACTACATAAGTAGTTTTGGGGTATCTGCACTTCATTATACTTTCACTACATTCCTAAAGAAAATGATGTACTTTTTACTCCATACATTTTCCCTGACACCCAAAAGTACTCGTTACATTTTGAATGCTTAGCAGGACATGAAAATGGTCCAATTCACACACTTACCAAGAAAACATCTCTGGTCATCCCTACAGCATCTGATCTGGCGGACTCATTAAACACACATTCTTTGTTTGTAAATGATGTCTGAGTGTTGGAGTGTGCCCCTGGCTATCCGTATATAAATAAAAAAAACAAGAAAATGGTGCCATCTGCATGCTTAATATAAGGAATTGTTTTATTATGTATACTTTTACTTAAGTATATTTTAGCAATTACATTTGCTTGTGATACTTAAGTATATTTAAAACCAAATACTTTTAGACAAGTAGTATTTTACTGGGTGACTTTCACTTTTACTTGAGTAACTTTCTATTAAGGTCTTTACTGTTACTCAAGTATGACAATTGGGTACTTTTTCCACCACTGTGCACACACACATACTGTACACACACATACTGTACACACACATACTGTACACACACATACTGTACACACACATACTGTACACACACATACTGTACACACACATACTGTACACACACATACTGTACACACACATACTGTACACACACATACTGTACACACACATACTGTACACACACATACTGTACACACACATGCTGTACACACACATACTGTACACACACATACTGTACACACACATACTGTACACACACATGCTGGGTGTCTGAGCGCTGTTTATTTATGCGTAGCAGACATAGACGTCTCAGAATAGATGAAAGGGCCGAGAGCTTTCTGGGAACACAGTCCTGTGTGACCACTCACCCAGTGGGAGTCAGCTCAATGTGGTGATACAACGCACTAAGTACACTCTCTATATTATCTGTCTGTCTGTCTCAATCAATCAATCAAATATATTTGTTGACACTCACTCACACACATAGACACACAATTACACACACGGCCTGATTACCACAATACACACTCTCCAGCTGTGGTCTGCCCCCTGAGGGCAGTGTCACTATTACAGACTGGTGAAGGGGATACCTATTACAGGTCTGAAAGGAGTCATTGTTTTACACACACACACACACACACACACACACACACACACACACACACTTAGAGCCTTTGATGTTCAACAGTATCATTTCTCAGGTTTCTTTGAATCACACACATAGACCATGGTGAGCTTGGACTTCAGACAGACACAGAAGCTGCATGTAATCATGATGCATTCATTCACTATGGCTATTACAAACAAGAAGACAGACAGACAGACAGACAGACAGACAGACAGACAGACAGACAGACAGACAGACAGACAGACAGACAGACAGACAGACAGACTATAACATCTCTCCACTCAAACCAAACGACAAACAAATAATTAGGAGATATTGATTTGACCTCCAAAGAAGACCGTTTTCCAATACAAGAGGCAGACAGACAGACACACTACGCTATGCACGACCAGACACACACACACACACGCTCCATCTCTCACTATATCAGAACTTAAGCTATAGCCTCCTCTGGGTTTTGTTGGTCATTAGCCAATTCCACAACACCAGAAGCTGACATTCGAGAGAATAGCTTGCCCTACACACACGGCGTGAGAATACATACATCACGGCGACAGAACTATCTCACACACACACACACACTGCCTGCAAATCAATAAAGCGAACCCCCTCTCCCCTCCCCTCCCCCTTCCACACACGACAACACACAGACAAACGACACAGAAAATACAACAATGCGCATTCGCACACACACACACACTATGGACACTAGGTCAGAATGCCAGTGTGCTAAAGCCAACGCATGGTTCAGTCAGAGAGACATCGCCTACTGATAGTTATCACAATTTAATAATGTATTAGTCTACCATATTAGTAATAATACAGTATTTCAGAGGACCTTATGTCAGAAATATGTGCGCTATCAAATGCTCTCTCTCTGTGTGTGTTCGATTGTGTTTTTGTTCATGTTTGCAAATACAAACAACAGCCCAAGGGAATGTAAATGGGCAGAGAATTATCTAACGTTACAGTCCTCTAATCCTATCTTCCTCTCTGCTGTCTAAATCCTAGTTTTGATCCAAATAACGTGTAGCCCTTATTCCTGAAGGCTAGCCTTCTACCGTTGACTCACCTATACGAAGTCTGTTTCCTAAAAGCCAGACCCTTTAATTTCTCCTCCAGCGTCTCCACCTCCATCTCGACGAGGCTACTGAACGTATCGCTGCCCCCCATGGCCTCCTCTTCGCCGCAGCCGGACTCGCTGTCCTCCTCGGCAGCTTCCAGCGCCGTCAGCCGGCCGCTGAAGGTCCTGGGGGTGTGCTCCGCCTGGGACGGGCAGGGCTTGGCCAGGGGGTCCATGCTCATGCTGCGGCTGGCGCTGGACCCCCTCTCCCCGGCTACTCCGGGAGACAGAGACGGTCTACGGTGGGTATCGCTGGATGACAGTGTCCGTCCTTTTTATGGTCGCGGTTGTTGAAGGGACCCAAAGCGGCGGGGATCTGTGTTCGCCGCACGGTCAAGCACGCGCTGGTGATCGCGAACGGCTGGTGCGAGATGACCGTCTGGAAATGGCAGCACGAGCTGTGGCAGGAACAACAAACGTCAGCTCAACAGAAGCTCACGAGCTGTAGCAGGCAGCATCCATCTCCAGCCCCGACAAGGGCATTGTGGGATACTCCTGCTCCTCCTCACTCTGCTACAGCATCATCACCATGGTAAAAGTAGGGCAGAGCAGGGGCGGACTGGGACAAGAATTCGGCCCTGGCATTTTATCCACACCAGCCCACAGCACAGCCAACTAATTCCCCCCTGGTGTCACAGCCCATAATTTGGTCAGACAAAGTAATTCATAGTCCTTCATTAAGAAGTGCAATTTCCTCTAACACATCCCGTCAGGAATGCATGATTCAGTATATTTTAATCCAGTGATTGTCATGAATTTCGAGTTGACAAAAAAATATTTAACAATGGAAATACATATATTAAACTATAACATTTCGCTATAGGACTTTGAAATACTTGTATTATTTATAACACAGAAAGCAACTGCCCCTCCACAGTTTTCTTAATCTTTGCCTTACTAGTAATTTTACAATCACACAAGTTTGGTAGCCTATGCTGTTGGATGCACTTTCTAGCCATGGGCGTAGTTCATGCGGTGGTTACAATGTATCACGGATCAAACATTCTCATAAAAGGTCTGCGGCAAAACAGCGGGAGCAAATGAGGTTGGAACAGGGATAGACATCATTTTGATGATTGGATACAGCGTTTGATTATTGAAATATCTGCCTCAATTTCACTTCAGAGTTGCTTTTTTCTTTCTGAGGGCTAATCGGGGACAATTTAGCCCTCAGAAAGGGACCGCTCAGGGACCGCTCTAAAATCAGAGATTGTCCCCCGGAAATCAGGAACGTGTCACGACTTCCGCCGAAGTCGGTCCCTCTCCTTGTTCGGGCGGTTTTCGGCGGTCGACGTCACCGGCCTTCTAGCCATCGCCGATCCATTTTTCATGTTCCATTTGTTTTGTCTTTGTTTTACACACCTGGTTTCAATTCCCAAATTACATGTTCATTATTTAACCCTCTGTTTTTCCCATGTTTTTTGTGCGTGATTGTTTGTTGTTCTTTGTTTATTTACGGCTGGTTATTTCGCCCGTGTGTTATTGGGCACGTTGGATTTTTTAGCTTTTTTTCCGTATTTTTATTAAATACGTTGTTCACTCATCTCTGCTTTCCTGCGCCTGACTTTTACACCAGCTACATACACTGGCATTGACAGAACGACTGGTCACCCTAGTCAAAATAGGACACCAGAATTTCCTAATTTTTTCCAAAAGAGATTAATTACATACATCTTTATGTGCACTAACTCATATAATAGGATAATTAATTTAGGGTTCAAAACCTGAGGAAGTGAAAACACAAAACACATTAATTGGATAGCTAACTCTAAATTATATACACACTGCTGGTACCCAACAGTAAATTGAATGTACTACCCATGAGACCTACAGTCCTATGCCCTCGCAATATCCAGTGCGCATTTCGCCATATCAAAATAGTTATTGAGCTGAATACTGAGAGTTGATAAATAAAATTATACCTACAGAAAGCTGAGACCCTCCTCTCTTTGTCAGAGAGAAGGGAACAAAGCTTCCAAAGCTGTGCTTTTTCCGCAATTGCATTTTTCAATGTTATACAATCAGAACGCATGTCTTTCGAGCTGATGGGAGGATAAGAGAGGGGCTCGCTCATCACAGCAGCAGGCCCCAGCGAGGGCACAGACACAGGGGCAGGACAGAAACTTTCATCACAGGAATCATGAGGATAATACACTTTTTGACCAAATCATGGTTTTAGTCACCACACATTTGTTTTGAGTGAAGTGACAATGTAGAATGTGCTCTTTCTACATTTATAGGCACCCTTCCTGTTTTTTTACAATCCATGATCTTGGCCGCTGTATCAGCCAAACCCTTAATATAGATTAGTATACCGCTGGCCATGTCACCTTGCTCCTTGTTTTATTTTTATGTTTAAAAAATCATTTCTGCTGTCAATTTCAACCAGCCCACCCAACAACAAAAATGGTCCAGCCCATCTCGCATTTGCCATATCAGTTGCATCATTATAACCCACTATGGGAATGAATAGGGAAATGACTAAGTAGTTGAGGATTGGAAAGGATGATTTAGCTTTTATAGTCAATTTGACAAATTGCATCTGATTCTGTCAGGGAGTCTGTCTGTTTTTGTCTTTCTGTAAAACGCAGTTAGTATCCAACCTCCCTACCATGAGACTTTCATTCTAAGCAAATCACCCGATATGAACATCTTTGGCTTAGTACAATTAGGTTAATGTGATTTGAGGTAAAAAGAGAATAATCAAGGCTGACAGTTCTTTCACGGGCAGGGAGACAAGACAACATTTTACAAAATGCACACACAGAAATGTGCATAAATGCATGCACGGTCACACACACACCAGTTGCATTCATAGACCTGTCGTCCATAGGCAGAGCTGTCATTTGTTTGAACATTGGACTGTGGGTTAAAACAGCAATTCTCAACTGGCGAGTGTCTGATATATTTTTTTATACTCCAGTCTGAACTGAAACGACTAAAACCAGGTAGAAAGTGTGTAGAAATCAATAGAACTATTTCTCAAACCAGTGAACTTGACGTTCTTCATCAAGAATATGGGCAAAATGAAAAATGAGGGACTGTTGTTCCCTTGTCATATAATTAGTACATTTACTATCAATATAGTACTGTAAAAAAAATCCAGATTGCATTTTGGCAACAAATCCCCCAAAAAATCGGCATGTGAATATTGGATTGCGGCTGAGAAAATCTGGTTCTATGTGGGTCCCGAAGCAAAACCAGTGGAGAACCACTAGGTTAAAACATTTGAATAAGTTTGAATGGCTGGTGGCCAAACCTTTGGGATGGGCTTAGCACGACTTCTGACACTTATGTCATTATTGACTGACACAGGCTCACAGTGAGTGTGTGCATGCTTGCAGTCTCAAACACACAGTACATGACTTCAATTACACTTCAAAGCAGGACAATCTTACGCGGCAGTTGATGCTTTTACTACGGAAAATATTTATTTGTTTTCATCAAAAACCAAAAAGGACAGAACCCATAAAGACAAAGATAAGTCCTGTGGAGGCAAAAATGTGTCTACAGTTTATATACAATAAATAAGAATACAATGGACTCTTTGGAGACACAGTGCGAGTGGACTGACTGCAGGGTGCAGGCCAATGTAGAAGGCGCGTATGGTTCTATTCATCTGTGTGTATGTGTGAGAAAGTGCAGGTGGTACGGAGACTATGACCTAGCAGAAACCTCATAATGGTTCATTACATATCACAAGGCCACCGTGGTGTTTGCTCCAGCAAGAAAGTATCTTAGTTTAGGAAACAACACATTCCCTACACACATTATCTGGTATAACGTACTTTGTCATAATGCTGTATTATAAAGTTTGATTGTCTCAACATACAACCATCGATCAACATCAGTCACCATTGTTTTTACTGACCTCACATGTAGGCTGACAAATTGTTATTATTTATATTTACAAAATAGGATTTGCTACGAAGACCTTTGGCTTTTAATAGATACTCATGTTTAAGGACATAGTGTGATATTCTGAATCCATCCTGACAAAATCAATAGGAATCCAAAATGGAAAGAGAATATATCATTTGAGATACTAAGCCCCATTTCTGTGAAGACATCAGCAGAGTATTCAGAGAGCTCCAGGGCCCATTCTGAGAACACCACCATCACACGAAGGGGAATATCACCATAGAAATAAGGACAGAAATACCACTCACTCAAATATAACAGAGCATAATGGCTAGAGCAAAGGATGCCATAAAATATATCAAGAAAGTAACGCAAATAAAGGCAAAATAAAAAAAAGTATGAACACTAAAATATATCAGAAGGTGGTGTACTATTGGAATGGAATAAAAACACAATATAAAAGAACAACAACTACATTCGATAAAATAATAAAGATATCAAAAAAGATTCTATAAATACAGAGAGCCTCCGTCTCCTGCAGAGGGAAGGTCAAAGGTCAGGGGTGAGGGGTCAGAGGTAGACCCTATGACGTCTCGTTGACTGTCCTCTCCAGCTCTATGACTTTAGTGCTGTCGTTCACCCTCTGCTCCAGAGACCTGGCGCAGAAGAGGGACAAACAAATAAGAAACTACAGTACTACACTTTTACTGACATCAATACCCCAAAATTGTGTCAAAAACTGTTTTTCTGTCTCCAACAGTCTCTGATAACATCCTCTACCATAAGTGTGTGTGTGTGTGTGTGTGTGTTACCTGTGCAGGTCTAATAGCAGGGGTTTCTGTGGATTCGTATCACTGCTGTTGTTGAAAGGTGGGCGTGTCTCAGCACTGTGTGACTCTTCCCCTTTCTGCTGCTTTTTCTCAGAGCGCCACGCTGCCATGACGACCGTGGGCCTCTCCAATTGGTCAGGATAGTCCCCGCCCAGACCCAGAAAGTGTGTCTCGTCCAGCCCTCTCTCCTCATAGGACAGCAGGCTCCTGGACTTCACTGTGAAGGTTCATGGGTAAAAAAAAAAAAAAAATTATTAAACACCTATCTCATCACATCATGTCTTCTTAATCTTTTACATCTTTCTTTGTTGAAATGTCTTTTGGTTTTTAGGGACGGTATAATCCGATGATATGAAGTCTACTACTAACGCAATCCTACAACCCTAATGAAATGGTCTAACAGTCTAATGAAATGGATTACACATAAAACCTAACCCTACCAACAGTAAACCTTGCTCTGTACATTGCCTACATACAGATTGTTCTACTGTAGGGCGGACTGCCAGCAACACTAATACTGGGCTCTGTGGCAAACAGGCTGTGTGTGGGAGGGAGAAGAGCGGTAGGGGGAGCAAAGATCAATCATCATAAAATGGCTGCATTGCAGTTTAATCATGCTAATGATAGTCCCTCTGAATGGGAAATAATGACATTCAAGTGTACACTCTTCCAGGAGGCCACACCAAAACACTCCAGAAGGCGTGTATGACTGGTAGGATTACAGAACACTGCTAGTCCCTCAGCACTCAAGAGATTCAAAGCTAATGCCTCACTCGCACACACACTAAAAAGATCAGCATTAATCCATGAAACATGAATGTGTAATGTATGACTGACTGACTGACTGACTGTGTGTGTACAGTACCTGTAGCTGTGTAAGACTCCTGCATGGCCATGTCTCTGGAGAGGCCAGTCTCTGTGATGGAGGAGCAGGGACCCAGGCTGGAGTAGAAACTCCCTAGGAACACAGCGAAGCACAGCACCACTACCTAGACACACACCCCCGATATGTCATTAGGCTCCACAGTCGAGCACTTACATGAAAATGACAAGATATGCTGCCCACAACAGCTGACACACAGAGCATGCAGGAGTTATATAAAATTAAAAACAAAAGGTTATCCAATCAATATGAAACACAAATGCGCGTTCGCGCACGCACACACACCGACGCACACATACACACAGGGCTGAGCGTTGTGTTGGGGAGTCTCACCATGAGGCAGGAGGAGGTCTGGGTGCCAGTGACTTTGCAAGAGCGGGGAACCTTCCCTGCCACCACTGCCTGCAGAGAGTGCAGCTGTTGTATTAGAGTCCTAGGGAGAGGTGACGAGGGGAGAGAGGGGGAGAGGGGATGAGGGGGAGAGGGGAGAGAAAGGGGAGAAGGTAAAGATGGGGTCAGAGCTTAGTCATGGACACACACACACCCTGCCGAAGACAATACACACGCACGCATTCTCACACACACACACACACACACACACACACACATCTGAACAGAACAGCAGAGAATTATACAATCCACTGGACTAACATATGACTCCACTGACAATGTTACACGGTGTGTATTCGTGCACAAACACATGAAAACATAACAAAACATGGCGATCCGTTCGACTCAGTGAACTGTGTGATAATTTTACAAGGTTGGATTAATAACGTAGGAAAGGATGAAGCACGAAACATACCCCAGGGCACTATGTAATGTAGCTCTTACTTGTTGGTACACTCCAGATTCTCCACTTTCCTGCGCAGCTCACTGTTCTCATTGGAGCAGTTCTCCACCCTGTGGACAAAGGGGGGAATTACAAGATCAGTGACGGGTAGAATTAATAACTAGGAGAGACAATGCTTTGACAGAAGTTACTACTGTACGTGTGTAGAAGCACTTTTGAGTTTTATGAATTGTCATTGTCATAAAAAAAGTATTTATCTATAGCATTGATAATGACGCAAATTTATTACCAAAAAAATAGGGGGAAAAAACGCATTCCCAAAGCAATACATTTGATTTTTAGCTGAATGAGAACATCATGAAAGACTCACTTCTTCTCCAGGGCGTCCATGTACTCCTTCTTCTTTCTGCGGCTCTCTTGAGCAGAGATCTGAAAGAAAGGACGTTGAAATTACACCCCTGTTATGGCTAACGGAAGTATCACTTTAACGTATCACTCTGGCAGGTGTTATTACATGTCTGGCACAGGCAGAAATAGAAAGCCTTAAATATAAATGTATACACAGTGGGGTCTGAAATTATTGTCACCCTTGATAAAGACCAATAATGACTGTATAAAACAAATATATTTATAATCCTGAATGAGAATACAATGTCTCAGTATTTGAAAACAACATATACAGTCATTATTTCTGATCTTTATCAAGGGTGTCAATAATTTTGGATCCCACTGTATACAGCATATACTGGACAAAAATATGAACGCAACATGTAAAGTGTTGGTACCATGCTTCATTAGATGAAATAAAAGACACAAGAAATGTTACATACGCATAAAAAGCTTATTTATCTCAAATTCTGTGCACAAATTTGGTTACATCCCTTTTAGTGAGCATTTCTCCTTCGCCAGGTTAACCCATCCACCCGAGAGGTGTGGCATATCAAGAAGCTGATTAAACAGCATGATCAAAACACAGGTGCACATAAAAGACCACTCTAAAATGTGCAAGTTTTGAGAGAGTGTGCATTTGGCATGCTGACTGCAGGAATGTCCACCAGAGCTATTTCAAGAAAATGTAATGTTAATTTCTCTACCATAAGCCGCCTCCAACGTTACAACGTCATTTTATAGAATTTGGCAGTACGTCCAACCAGCCTCACGACCGCAGACCATGTGTAACCATGCCAGCCAAGGACCTCCACATACTGCTTTTTCACCTGCAGGATTATCTGAGACCAGCCACCCAGAGAGCTGATGAAACTGAGGAGTATTTCTGTCTGTATTAAAAGCCCTTTGTGGGGATGAACTCAGTCTGATTGGCTGGGCCTGGCTCCCCAGTGGGAAGGTCAGGCTCCCAAGTGGGTGGGCCTATGCCCTCCCAGGCCCATCCATGGCTGCGGCCCTGCCCAGTCATTTGAAATTAAGAATAGGGCCTAATTTATTCATTTCAATTGACAGATTTTCTTAAATGAACTCTAACTCAGTAAAATCATTGAAATTGTTGCATGTTGCGTGTATATTTATGTTCTTAACTATTGTTTGACATTTCAAATCAGAAATCGTAATCCAAAGTCCCACCTTGTTCTTGATCTTCCTGCGTATCTTCTTCAGGGCTTTCTCCTCCGCCTTGGACAGGGGCAGCTTGGTGGGAACAGGGTAACCCTCGGCAACCAGGGTTCTCCTCTCTTCCTCTGTCAGCAGGAGAGGGCCAGAGCCCTGCAACTTCTACAGGGGGAGGAGGAGGAGGGGGGGGCATCAGAGCCCATCAGATAAACTGACATACTGGATCTTATTTCTGTGACTTTCCTGTATCTGTTCTCTGAATAGTTCCGTCGCTCATTCCTTCCGTTTCATGAGGTTGTCACTGATCTGACCAGGTTGGATTGGTGAACGCAGTACGGTGATAACCTTGCATTAACTTATCCAATCGCTCTCAGATCAGTGATCACCTGAAGAAAGGTAGGAAGGATTCATATTATGCCAAAAGGGGCCCTGTATCTTTTCAGTGAATCCCTGGTCCCAGTCTGTGTTGTACTTACGTGTGGGGCGGTGAGAAGAGGGGAGTTGGAGAGGGAGGAGGGGGTACGCTGAGACACCTTGAGGCCGGCCTGGGAGGGCGCAGGGCCGAGGAGAGAGGAGGGGGTGGAGGGGCACTGGGGGGTGCTGGCGTGTACCGGGCTCTGACAGCCCTCTGAGTCACTGCCGTGGGAGGAGGGAGGGGTGGGTGGCATCTGCAGAGACTCCAGACCTTGTGAGGGGGAAACACACAGAAACAGGTTACACCCCTGCAAACATTCTCTAGAGATGATCAACACTAACATTTACACACTTTACACATTGGATTGTACTTAATGTCATCATCCTCCATCAGTGGCCAGAAGGGGCCCTCAGAGCAGCACACCACTGATCTGCCTGCATAGTAACTATACTGAAGAAAAATATAAACGCAACAACTGAGTTACAGTTCATATAAATAAATCAGTCAAAATGAAATACATTTCTTAGGTCCTAATCTATGGATTTCACATGACTGGGAATACAGATATGCATATGTTGGTCACAGATACCTTTAAAAAAAAAGTAGGGGCTTGGATCAGAAAACCAGTCAGTATCTGGTATGACCACCATTTGCCTCATGCAGCGCGACTCATCTCCTTCTCATAAAGTTGATCAGGCCGTTGATTGTGGCATGTTCTCCCACTCTTCTTCAATGGCTGTGCGAAGTTGCTGGATATTGGCAGGAACCGGAACACGCTGTCGTACCGGAAACCGGAACACGCTGCTCAATGAGTGACATGTCTGGTGAGTATGCAGGCCATGGAAGAACTGGGACATTTTCAACTTCCAGGAATTGTGTACAGATCCTTGCAACATGGGGCCGTGCATTATCATGCTGAAACATGAGGTGATGGTGGTGGATGAATGGCACGACAATGGGCCTCAGGATCTCATCACGGTATCTCTGTGCAATGAAACTGCCATCGAAAAAATGCAATTGTGTTCGTTGTCCGTAGCTTATGCCTGCACAAACCATAACCCCACCGCCACCATGGGGCACTCCGTTCACAACGTTGACATCAGCAAACCGCTCAACCTTTGATGTCATACACATTGGTCTGCAGTTGTGAGGCAGGTTGGACGTACTGCCAAATTCTCTAAAACAACGTTGGAGGCGGCTTATGGTAGAGAAATTAACATTCAGTTCTCTAGCAACAGCTCTGGTGGAAATTCCTGCAGTCAGCATGCCAATTGCACCTTCCCTCAAAACTTGAGACATCTGTAGCATTGTGTTTTGTGACAAAACTGCACATTGTAGAGTGGCTTTTTATTGTCCCCAGCACAAGGTGCACCTGTGTAATGATCATGCTGTTTAATCAGCTTCTTGATAATCCATCCACCTGACAGGTGTGGCATATCTTGCCAACGGTAAATGCTCACTAACAGGGATGTAAACAAATTTGTGCACAAAATTTGAGAGAAAAACGGTTTTTGTACGTATGGACATTTCTGGGATCTTTTATTTCAGCTCAAGAAACCAACACTTCACATGTTGCGTTTCTATTTTATTTATTTTTTAAAGAAGAAACCGCACACTGCTAAAACAAAACAAATATATTTTGTACATACCATATACATTGTCAAATACTTAAAGTGTGCTTGATTTATCTTCAAAATGTATATTCAAAATATATCCACCATGACTAAGTCGCTTTGGATAAAAGCGCCTGCTAAATGGCATATATTATATTATTTAATGAGGTGGAAAGAGGTAGCACAGTATTTGACACGTATACTTGACCCAGGTCTGGGGACTACATACAGAGAGGTTATGAGTAGTGTGGCAGTACGATATGGTGTGTGTCAGGTCTCACCTTTAGGAGACAAGTTGAGGAACTGGTCCACTTCATGAGGCTCCAGTTTGATCTGGATCTCACCAATCTCCTTCGCCTAGACAATCAGACAGCGGAAAGAGACATTACACGCCTGCATGCGTTTGTGTGTGTATTTGTGAGTGCATGTGGGCCTGGTCTGCATGTGACTCTAGACGTGTTCCTACCTTGCTGGTCTTGCCCTGTGTGGCGGTCTGTGGGTTGGGCTTGGGGGTTGGTGGGGCCGGGGCCTCAGTGATGTGGCCCTCAGGGGCCAGGGAGAGGGTTAGGGTGGGCAGCAGGGCTGGAGGGTCACACAGCAACACCTCCATCTGTTCCTCCTGCTCCATGGGCCAATCCTCACCATCTGATTCTAATAGAGAGTAAGAGACACGACACATCGGCATCAACACTGTCACTTACATTAGATACTGTACGTATTGTTTGTGTCTTGTGCGGCATTGAATATACATATCTCCACATATTTCTGTATTGCCACCCTCTTATTTTTATAGATACCGTAGATAGTCTACACATTACAATACGGCATGTAATCTACAACTGTCACTGAGGCCCAAAACCCTCCCTTCTTTCCTCACACAGTCCTCCCCCTCTCACCTGCATCACTCCCCTGCTCCCCAGGCAGATGTGAGACGGGCGACTGGGGCCGGGAGTCCCCACACAGGGAGTAGGAGTGCTCCGCCTGGATGTGGGGCGGCAGCGGGGAGGACGGGGTAAAATCCTCCCGCTCATCCATGGCCTCTCCTTCCCGGCCGGACAGGAAGGGGTCGCTCAGCAGCTGGCCCAGCAAAGCATCCTGGGAAAAGTCATCCAGGAGGTCTGTGAAGTGCTGTTAGAGGGGGGAGGGAGATATGGATGTTAATGATGAACTGACAAAAGACACAGAAGCACAGACTTGAGGCTAAGAGCACAGACAGACACAGACATGATACCATCTAGTCATCACACTATCTAGTTATTACACCATATACCATGTCATTATTATAGCATATACCTGTAGCGAGTCTGTAATTACTGCCTATAAAGCTCTTTAATGGCTATCAGCACTTGCCTTTGAGGAAAAGCCCCCCATGCCAGCAACAAACAGCCAATCATAGAGCTGTAAAATCCCCTCTCCTCCAGTGACAATAGAGGCCGATATCGCTCCCACCAATCAGAGCGGCCATATCTCATCCTCCCAGATGTTTTGAGTAAAGGCCAAGACTGGCAGCCATCTTCTCCACTTCTCCTCCATTCTTTCTTCCTTCCATCCCCCCATCCTGCCCTCAGAACATTCCCCCATGCACATTCCATCTTCCTTTCTTGACGTGACCTGAAAACTCATCTCTCATCACTGCTTGGGACAGGTTAGGACAGGCCTCTCAACCTCAGCCGTCCAATTTGTCTTCCCCTCTCTGCCCTCCGCTTTTTAGAGTCCCTACCCCTATGTCATCGTGAAGACCTTCGGGTCAAAGAAATGCACTCAATAAACGGAGGGAGCATTCAATGTCTGTGACAGTACTGTACCCTGCACTTGAAAGTCATTATCAGATGGGTGTATACTCTTTTTTAACTCTCTGCCTCTATACCTCTTTCTGCTTATGTACTTCTTTACCTCTATTTAACCTACCTAATAACGCCCATCAGCCGGCTGGAACAGTAATAATGGTCTGACTAGGTGATATTTCTGTAGCTAATAGCTACATCGAAACAGCTTGCATCAACAGAAGTTCATCTTGTCTTCTGTGAGCCAGCGGAGGACAGGGAATATAAAGTATATAACCTAACAAGAAAACCGTTGAATAGAATGTGTTTTGTTGTGATTTATAAAAGTAACGAGTCGCCTGTTCGCGAACACAAAAACGTGCTTTTGGTTGGTTTCACGCAAGGATGTACAGTATTAGCAGTATTGTGGTGTACAGCGCCTTCAGAAAGTATTCCGACCCCCTTGACTTTTTCCACTTTTTGTTACATTACAGCCTTATTCTAAAATGTATTAAATAAAAAACACACACAACACCCCATAACGACAAAGTGAATACAGGATTTTAGACATTTTTGCAAATGTATAAAAAAATGAAACCGAAATACCTTATTTACATAAGTATTCAGAACCTTTGCTATGAGACTTGAGCTCAGGTGCATCTATGTTTCCAGTGTTCATCCTTGAGATGTTTCTACAACTTGGTTGGAGTCCACATTCAGTAAATTCAATTGACTGGACATGATTTGGAAAGGCACAGTTGACAGTGCATGTAAGAGCAAAAACCAAACCATGAGGTCGAAGGCATTGTTCAAAGTGCTCCGAGACAAACCAAGATTGAACTTTTTGGCCTGAATGCCAAGCGTCACGTCTGGAGGAAGCCTGGCACCATCCCTACGGTGAAGCATGGTGGTGGCAGCATTATGCTGTGGGGATGTTTTTCAGCGGCAGGGACTGGGAGACAAGTGTGGATCGAGGCAAAGATGAACGGAGCAAAGTACAGAGAGATCCTTGATGAAAACCTGCTCCAGAGACTGGGGCGAAGGTTCACTATCCACTATCCAACCCTAAGCACACAGCCAAGACAATGCAGGAGTGACAAGTCTCTGAATGTCCTTGATTTGCCCATCCAGAGCCCGGACTTGAACCCAATCAAACACCTCTGGAGAGACCAGAAAATAGCTGTGCAGCAACGCTCCCCATCCAACCAGACAGAGCTTGAGAGGATATGCAGAGAAGAATGGGAGAAACTCCCTAAATACATGTGTGCCAAGCTTGTAGCGTCATACCCATTTTTCACCAAATTTAACCAGTGGTGGGATGACTAGGATCATTTCTGGTGTACAGAAATGCTCTTTCTGGTCTACAGAAATGCTTATTCTGGTCTACAATCTCTGTCACTGAGAAGGTCACCCATTTTTGACTCTGGATGGATTACATGTAACAGAGTTCTGTGTTCTGGACTTGTAATGAACTGCATTACAGATGTGGGGTCTTAATTTGAGCCAGTTTACTATAGTAGGAAAATAATCCTTCAGAAACAGGAAATGTGAATTATTATGTGGATTATAATTAATGGACATTCGGGGTTGATCGATTTTTTTGTAAGGGAAAATTAAGTCTTTAATTTTAAAGTGGAAATTACACACTTCAGAAGCCTTTTTAAACCTAAAACACACTACAAGTTTTGAATTTCCTGCACTCCTGGGAAGTTCTTGCAACAGGATGATCAAATTAAGACCCCACATCTGTAAGGGTCAGGGGACCTTAGTGTAGCCTATATCTCCATATACTCCCATCCTATACCCCCACTACTATATATCTCCATAGACATATAATGTGTGCGTGTGTCTGTATGTTTGCCTGCACGTATGTGTGTGTGTCAGAGAGTGGGATGATGTTGTACAGTAGGGAACAGTGTTACTGTAGAGCTGAGGAAAAGGGAGGAGGGAGGGAGTGATGTTTCAATGTGTTGCTCATTAACAAAGACCCACAGAGACAACAACCTCCTTCTGAAACAAAGGCCTTTTCACTCACAACAACTTCCACAGCTGTTTAGAAGGTTTAACAGCAGTCTTTAACTTCATGTTTAAAACTAATAAGAAGAACACCAGAGACATTTAAAGTATGCACGTTATTAAAGCGAATAGGTCTACAGATTTCACAGTAATGCTAAGAAGCATTACTCCATAGGATTTGGAGCCAACCGTTCAGGTTGTACTGCAGTGTGCTGGAAACCACTGTCAGCCAAACAGTTACGTTATTGTCCTGATTCCGCCCCAACTTCAGTTCCCTGGAAATACATGCATAACTAATAATCTTCACCTGCTCTAGACTAGAGTTCTGTCTCCGGGCAGAACTCACAAACCTGAGCCAATAGGAGTATTAGCCAGACAGGGCCGGTCTCGAAAAATGCTACCGCAGGGGATAGGAAGCATCTGGAAAATGCGTCTTGGTTGCATCTCAGAGATGAGGCAGAGAAAACACGTCATGGATATAATCTAGTTGGAAAACAGAGAGCAACATTCAGAGGAAAAGGGCGGAATGACAAATAGGAAAAAAGATGACAGCAGGCGGAAAAGGTGATGAACTCCCTGGAGAATGTGAAAGGAGTAAGGAGGAGAGGGAGACGGAGCGAGAAAGAAAGAAAGAAAAAAAGAAAAAGAGGGGGCACAAGGAGAGAGGGAGCGCAAGGAGAGAAGGGTAGAGATGGCAGGAAGCCAGGCATGTGGGTTCAATTACAGTCTGACTCAGGCCAAGACAGAGAAAGACAGAAAGACAGAGAGAGCGAGGGAGAGAAAACTGACCACTCGCCATTGGAATGTTCTTACCGCTCTTTTCCCACTTGTAACGTTTTCTACATGTCCAGCTGGAAGGGAACTCAATACAGATGCTAGTCTATCCAGTGGGCTACTCCAGTAGAGTCAGAGTGACCTCTTTAACAGACTCTACATGCTAAACATCCTGCTATATACCCTGTTATACCCTAGTAGTTTCCCTATATGGCTCTATATATTCTAAACCACCATAGGAAACACTCAGTCCTGTACACATGATTTAAATAGTACACAAACAACTCATATACACACATACTAATGTATGACTCCCAACTCTCCATAAGGAGCCAGAGTAGGAATTCAGATCCATTCAGGCATGCCTCTCTCCGATCCTCTAACAGGCCTGGTGTGTGTGTGTGTGTGTGTTTAGTTAGTATGTTTATATTAACTACTTAGGGAGTGGTGGGGCGCTAGCACTCCCGACACTACCCGGTGAAATGCAAGGCGCCAAATTCAAAATTCAAAAGTTGAATTATTAAACATTCATCAATATAAATTCATAAACCATCGCGGTTCACACAAAACACATTTCTCAGCGAAACAAATCCCTTACCTTTTGAAGAACTTCTGCTGAGGGCTTCCCAAGTGTCCAACGAAGACAATCCATGGTTCTTTTGTTAGAAAAAGTCATTTATTATATCCATAAATCTCTGTTTGGTTGGCGCATTATGTTCATAAAATACAGTGTCCACTCGCCCATTGAACCGTGAAGAGAACTCGTTCAACCTATACACTTGTCCAAGAACAATCAAACATCATCGATAATGTATCCTTAGGAACACTTTTATGTATATTTACTATAATATTTCAACCAGATTATAAACTGGACGATAGGAAAGGAAAAAACCACAGCGCGCGCGAGCCCGTGAACGCGCTTCCTCTTCTGTTTACATCTGGTGACCAGTTCGAAATTCTTCTTCTATTACCATCCAGAGCATTCTAACATCATCAAACACTGTCTAGAGACTGTTGACATCCAGTGGAAGCAATAGGTACTGCAATCTTACTCCTATATATATATATATAGCTGTTTTCAATAGGGAGGGGTTCAAAATGAGGCAATGTGTCAAAAACACTTTTTCCAGGACAGAAATTTCTCGGGTTTTCACCTGCTATATCCGTTCTGTTATACTCACAGACAATATTTTAACACTCTTAGAAACTTCAGTGTTTCCTATCCAATAGTACTAATTATGTGCACATCCTATTTTCTGGGCCTGAGTGGAAGGCATTTTACTTTGGGCACGCCAGACTCTCCAAAACCGTCACCTCGGGAGCCGCTCCCTAAGAAGTTAACACACACACAGAATGGGCCTTGTGTTAACTGTGTCTAAGAGAGAGGTAGACAGGGGTAGAGAGGGGGAAGGGGAGAGGTGAAAAGAGAGGAGAGAAGAGGGGGAGACAAGTTGGAAGAGAGGTGAGGTGAGAGAGGAGTGAAGGTTATAGAAGAGGTGATGTAAGAGGGTAAAGGAGAAAGGACTGCTGGCTACGTCACATCAAATCCCTAACCAACAGAAAATGTACAACCCTATCACTGGCGCTCACGTCTCCTAGCAACAGAACAGCCGTCCCCAGCGACTGTCACACAGGAAAATCTGGACCCTTACCAGGACAACCACACCCCTATCCATCATGTTTGTCCCTTGTCATCATGTGTTGTGTGACAGCTATGGTTTGGTAAGATGATGATGATGATGGACAAACTGTTGGGTGTTGACTAGCTTCACAAAAGGAGGAAGAAGAAGAGGAGAAGGGAGGAGAGGAATGGATCTCTGGCAGTCTTCTATGGTGTTGGAGGTCTCTAGGGAGAGGTTAAGACTGTAGAGGCCTACTGAACCTCTCGCTCTCTGTCATTACCTTGGCTATTCAGGGACATCAAATGGAGGAGGGGGCTGGGGCGGTTGGGTTGTGTGTGTGAGGCCTAGTCGTGCAGGGAGATGTGGGTCTTTTTTTTTAACCTTTATTTAACTAGGCAAGTCCTTTAAGAACAAATTCTTATTTTCAATGACGGCCTAGGAACAGTGGGTTAACTGCCTTGTTCAGGGGCAGAACGACAGATTTTTACCTTGTCAGCTCGGGGATTCGATCTTGAAACCTTTCGGTTACTAGTCCAACGCTCTAACCACTAGGCTACCTGCCGCCCCGATGTGGGTCATTGGGTTGGGCTAGGCGCCCTGATGGGAGAGAAGGCCTCTTCTTTGTCTCATGCCTGGCAGAGGGAGCTGGGGTGGGGGAAGGGTGAGGTAATGGGGAGAGGTGTTGTTAGGGGTGTTTGGGTGAGGGGCTGTAACCTGACTCTCTTGACTCCTTCTCCAGCTGGTAGACGGATGGTTTCTGCAGACACACACACACACAAACTAGGGCATACAGGGCTAATGTTGAAGTCGAGGGGGATGAGAAGGTGGTCTGTAATTTCTGACTCCCCAGGGCATTAAATGTGTGTGTGTTTGTTTGTTTGTGTGTGTTTAGTGTGTTTAGGCAAAGAGAGGAAGTTGGTCAAGCATGGGGGAAGGGGAGAGGCGGAATTGATGATGCAATACCTTCCCTTGAAAAACATCAACCAGATATGCACCGATAGAGGGAAGAAATTACTCTCGCACACACACACTGCCCACATGGGCACAAGGGTCATCTTCCTTGTATGTGTGCGCATGAGGCTGTACCTTGGCCTGGACTCTTCCTTGTGTACTGACTCACTGATAAATGACACACACACACACACACACACATTTGCTTTGGATGCCTGCAACCTAGTCATGTAGCATTAGTCATTGAATCATAGTCAGCACGTCCCCGCTCTAACAACTAAGACTGATGGTTCAGATAGCAGGAAGGACAGGGTGTCTTCAACAGATTATCAACTCAAAACAACAATGATAAAGACTGAGGCCCTGTTCTGAATGTTGTGGTTGGCTGATATTGGTGTTATTCCCAGCAGGGATGAACACACTCCAGGCCTTGAGCTCCAGCTGTATCTGGGGGTTATCAAGGCTGATGGCACGGCAGAGGCCCAGAAACAGGACTCAGACTGGGAGGCTGGTGGCGGGCTGGGACTGAAGGGACCAACTGAAGCCAGGGCTGTGTTCCTATCCTTTGGACCAATGCAATGCTACGATCCAATCCCATGGTCAGGCTCCAAAGAAACAGGATCCGGATAGAACATGTTTTAGATTTTTTTTACAGAACACTGAAGCTCATGCAGTATTCTTCACATTTTTAAAAGTTTGTGACGATTCATTTCAACCTAACACGACCGCTATGTGACCCAGTTACCCCCCTTTGGGCAGGGCGAAGGGTCAGGAGTCAGAATGACAGATGAGACCCGCTGATTGGATAGGATTAGGTGGAGGAGAGGGGGAAGCGTTTGTCTGTAATTCCAGTGATGTTTAACCAGTGTGATGTGTTGACTGTACACACACTGTGTTTCAGAAGATAATCACTAGAAGTAGTGTGAACTGAGAAGGGGAAACCACTGCATGATAAAGAACATGGTTTCCATGTGTTTGATACCATTCTATTCACTTCATGTCATCGTCCCCTCAACGCCTCCTGTGATTTACACCCTATTGCCCATATGGTGCACTACTTTTCAAAAGCAGTTCAATTTAATGGAAAAGTGTGTGTCATACGTGGTTAGGGAGGGGAGTTGGATTTGAAAAAGCCGACTAACAAGAAGCAAACAAAAAGTAGATGAAAGTGGTAAATATAGTGGTAAATATAGTGGTAAATATAGAATTTGCTGTTGTGGAATTTCAGATCATCTTAATGACTGACCGTTGAGCTCATGAGTTGAACATCCTCGGGGTCAAAGTTCAGACAGTGACTCACAGTGTTATCAGATTCACACACACCACTGACAGTCAGACTACAGCAGCAGGATCCGAGATGGAAATAGGGAGGGAGGGAAGGAGAGCGCGAGAAGAGGCTGGAAGATGACTAGTGTCTGGAAAACTCCATCTCCCTCTCTCTTTCTCTTCCTGTTTCCCATGGTTTCCTACCAAGCCAGCTTAATTGAGTCCAGAACGCACACACCCAGCTTCAGTGACATTGAACTTTTTCCAAGCCTGCTCTGACACAGTGACCGGCCATGCAGTCACTCTGCACCCACTGACGTCCTTCAACTGTTGATCAAGCGTTCTCTCTGTGTCGGTGTATTGGGTTTGGTTAAATGCAGTCACAGCCCCCTTCAGCATAAGGGCTTCCAGTGAAAGGCTTTACAAGCCTGCTGAGGGAAACAACTTGTTCAATCGTGCATTTATTAGGTTGTTCTGGAAGCACTCAATACGTGTCTCTCTGGATAACATCGTCTAATAGGAAAATGATGTCAATGTAAAAATGCAGGGAGAGAGAGGCATCAGAGAGGTGAATGAGGTGTGTTTAGACTATGGGCAGGAGGAGGCATGTTCCCCTTGACTGTCCCTTCCCCCACCCGGCCTCCAGGGAAGAGAGGAGGAAAAGGAGGGATAGAGGAGGAGGGATAGAGGAAGGAGTCGGTCGTAGGGTTAAAACGGGAGCGGGTGAGAGAGATGGAAGGGACGGAGGATATGGAAAAAAATGACTACTAAAACACATTAAAACTCCTGTGCCCTGACAAATGTCTGCTTCTATCCTAAACAGCTTGTTCTAAATTCAAATCAAATCAAATTGTATTGGTCACAAACACATGGTTAGCAGATGTTATTGCGAGTGTAGCGAAATGCTTGTGCTTCTAGATCCGACAGTGCAGCAATATCTAACAGATAATATCTAACAAGTCCACAACAAAACCTGAAACACACAATCTAGTATAGGAATGGGATAAGAATATATAAGTATAAAATATATGGATGAGAAGTGACAGAGTGGCTAAGAGGCAATAGATAGTAAAGAATAGATAGTGAAGGATACAGTATACATTATATACATATGAGATGAGTAATGCGAAATATGTAAACATTCTTAAAGTGGCATTATTAAAGTGACTGGTGTTCCATTTATTAAAGTGGCCAATGATATCAAGTCTGTAGGCAGGCAGCCACCTCTCTGTGCTAGTGGTGGCTGTTTAACAATCTGATGGCCTTGAGATAGAAGCTGTTTTTCAGTCTCTCGGTCCCAGCTCTGATGCACCTGTACTGACCTCGCCTTCTGGATGGAAGCGGGGTGAACAGGCAGAGGCTCGGGTGGTTATTGTCCTTTATGCCTTCCTGTGACATGGGGTGTTGTAGGTGTCATGGAGGGCAGGTAGTTTGCCCCAGGTGATGCGCTGTGCAGACTGCACCAGCCTCTGGCAGCCTTGCGGTTGTGGGTGGTGCAGTTGCCCTCACCACCTCCCTGTAGGCCGTCTCGTCGTTGTTGGTAATCAAGCCTACTACTGTAGTGTCGTCTGCAAACTTGATGATTGAGTTGGAGGTGTGCATGACCACGCAGTCATGGGTGAACAGGGATTACAGGAGGGGGCTGAGAACGCACCCCAGTGTTGAGGATCAGCGGAGTGGAGATGTTGTTTCCTACCCTCACCACCTGGGGTCTCAAGCTTAATGATGAGTTTGGAGGGTACTATGGGGTTAAATGCTGAACTGTAGTCAATGAACAGCATTCTTACATAGGTATTCTTGTCCAGATGGGATAGGGCAGTGTGCAGTGCGATGGCATCGTCTGTGGAGCTATTGGGGAGGTAAGAAAATTGAAGTGGGTCTAGGGTGACAGGTAGGGTGGAGGTGATATGAACAATGACTAGTCTCTCAAAGCACTTCATGATGACGGAAGTGAGTGCTAAGGGGCGATAGTCATTTAGCTCAGTTACCTTAGCTTTCTTGGGAACAGGAACAATGGTGGCCATCTTGAAGCATGTGGAGACAGCAGACTGAGATAGGGAGAGATTGAATATGCCCATAAACACACCAGCCAGCTGGTCTGCGCATGCTCTGGGGACGCGGCTAGGGATACCGTCTGGGCCGGCAGCCTTGCGAGGGTTAACACGTTTAAAATTTTTACTCACGCCGGCCACGGAGAAGGAGAGCCCACAGTCTTTGGTAGCGGGCCCCGTCGGTGGCACTGAAATTCTTCAGTGAATGTAGGGCTACACAGAAATCAGTGGCAAGACGACACAAAGAGCAGGGAAATACGCGTACAGAGTCATGCTGTAGAACTATGATTACTAGGCCAAACTATATCCTTACTAGGCTACGGTAGATTTGGCTCCTCTCCCTTTTTAGGACTGGGACACCATGCCCTACTCTAAAGAGAAACATAGCCAACACCCAGTACACCACCCACACACACACAGAGAGAGAGAGAGACAGAGAGAGAGAGAGACAGGCACAGAGAGACAGAGAGAGAGAGACACAGAGAGACAGAGAGAGAGAGACACAGAGAGAGACAGAGAGACACACAGAGAGACAGAGAGAGAGAGACACAGAGAGAGACAGAGAGACACACAGAGAGACACACAGAGAGAGAGAGATACAGAGAGAGAAAGAGACACACAAACACACACACACACACACACACACACACAAAGAAACACAACCAGTTAACAGCTAACCAGGGCCTCAAGCAAGGGAAAGAAAGGGCGAGTGTAAATGTAGCTGTGCTGTAGAGCGTGGAAGCTAAGCTAGCTGCTGTGGGTTAGAAGTAATGACCCCTCTCACACACACTAATTACAACCTTACAGTAACTATGAATGTCTGGCTTCAGAACAGGAGAAAAGCTAAATGGAGTATGGAGGAAGACTTCACAGTGGAAGGGTTGGCAGGCACTCTGGTCAAAAGTAGTGCACTAGATAAGCAAAAAGGTGCCATTTCCAAAGCAGACATGGTTAAAGAGCAGCCATTGCCCATGGTTACTTGGCAGGAAGTTGAGTATGGTACAGGTACCTTCCAGTACCAAGGATGGTTACTCTTCAATAAGATGAAGTTTGAGGAAGAGGCACACAACACAACACCATAGCCAGGAAGGAGAACACCCCTGAAAAATGAGGGGTCATCTTTCTAATGTTATTGTTGTAGTATTGCAAATATTTCCTATTGTCTGAAGAACCAGAATATCCAGTACAGCACCTCACCCTGGAGCTTATTTAAGTGATAATGCCCAGGAAGCCGGTGTTTGGAGGATATATTCGCACGTCTCGGGCCAGCAAACCGTGCCAATATATCCTCCAAACACTGGCATCGAGGGCATTATCACTTTTATACAACGAGTTACAAACATATTCAAATAACGATTTACATATTTTCATTATAAACGTTATTTGGATTAATTTATTCATACTATTTCATCCTTCCACAAGATATAGTCCTGACACAAATCTAAGGTTGCTACCCAAGCCGGCTGGTTGTGCGTTCCATCGTTTCGGTTGCCAGAGACGCGACCCAGTCATTCCGTCTTTTTGTACTGTATCTATGGGCGCGACCCAGACGTTCGTTCTAAATGTTCCATTGCCATACAGGATGGCAACGTTTTTATCCCTTGCTTGCTCCCTTACTGTCACATGAAAATGTGCAGCCAGAATAACAGCAAAGTAGCTGCATTTGCATAAGCTGTTTTCTAGTGACATTTATTTGGATACATCCATAACAATGAGCTAATGGCTGGCATAGAAAAGGTGCTCTCTCGTCAGGACAATTGTTCAGAGGAGCTAACCAACAACACAGCTAACAATCACTTCAAACTGAAAGTGGAAAGACAGCAAACTAAACTAGCAGCACTTCGTTTCGTTTGACCTGTTTTTTATTGATAGCTCTTTGTATGTATATGTATGCCTGCCTCATGCCGACACGTTCATTACTATGGGACATCTGGAGATCGAATATGAATATTGAAACGATGTTGAAAATGTCAGCGAGACAGACAGGTTTATACAAATCCCCACTGTTGAAAACTAAATGTTAGTCTAAAAGAAATGTGAGATAATGTCTAGATGCTTTTTATAATGGAGATCAAGTTTATAAATTGCCTGGCTGGGCTGAATAGACAGTGGATTGCGCAGTCAGGTGAAACAGAGTAAATAGGTATTTTAATGTCATGGATTTAGCTGGCAGTAACTTGTGGAAAAAGACACTGGCTGGAATGCGGTTTTAACTAAATCAGCATCCAGGATTAGAACTACCTGTTGTATAAAACAGAATAGCAACATGACATAAATGATACTACATCTAAATATCTGCTGGAGAGAATGACTTGTTCCTGATCACAAAGCGCCTACATGCCATGGAGGACTAACTGACAGTGACATGAAGAGGGAGGGAAGAAAGAGCTGAGGCATGACAGAAACACACCTACATTTAAACACGTGCACAGGGGTAGAGCTAGAACAGGGACAAACATACAAAAACCACACATGTCAAAGCACATCATCACAGCCATCACAGAAAAAGCTGATACACGGTACTTAACACACTCCCTTCATATGAATGTTTCACACACACACTGAAAAATCGCACCAAATCAGTGCACATCCTCTCCCACGGAAATGATCCTCTCCTGAAATGAAGAAGCTGATATTGAATGAGGTTAGGGCAGTGAGTGAATGTGGCGTTGTGAATGTGTTCGCGTGCGTTCACACGTGTGCCGTGTGTCCCAGACTGTGACCCTCTCTCCCAGCAGATATCACACAAAACGGCCCTTTCAGCCTGGCGGGGAGAGAGGGGTGGGGGGTTGGTCTGTTTTGAGGGGCCACACAGGATAAGGCTGCCCTGCCCCAGTGGAGAACAGGCATCACTCTGTCCACACACACAGCATGAGAGAGCCCGCTCTCTGTTTGACTAGCAGAGTGTGTGTGTGCGCGAGCACGTGCTCCCTGTCCTTCATATGCATGTCCAACCTGCACATACAGCACTGAGAGAGAAAGAAAGAGGGCTCTATTAAAATAAGACTGCCAACCGTACCCTCCATCTACCCCCTCCTAATACATCTCTGAGCTGATTGATGTACTGCACTTTATGTGCTCTGGCAATCAACTTTCTCAGAGAGAATATTTCCATGACACCACAGGGGAGGTTGCAGTAACCTGGGGTGGGATAACCAAACCTGCAAGTCAGGGTGATCCTGCTGTCTTTGGTTTCAATACACTACACTCAGATCAGTTTAAACCAGTTATAGCGTTTCCACTGAACACTCCTATACATAATGGTATATGAATATGTTAATATACTACACAAAACATATAATCTATAAAGTATTGTTACTATTCTAACAAAGTACAATCTGTCCATTCAGGCCCATCTCTGCTCCCTGACCCCTCCTGTATCTCTCACTCTTTCTAAATATGGACAGAACAAACACAGAGGCATGCCTGGCGGGTGGCAGACATGTTGGTTTTGGGCATACAGACGTTCTCCTGTGGGCGGCTGGTGGCTTCAGATTTATGAATCTTAGACCAGGGACTTCCTGTCATCCGAGTGCCTAGGCAGGGTGAGCTGAACTAGCAGAGCTGTTAATGGGCTTTCCCTAGCTAATCACTACTATGACCTCACTGACTCAGTAGTGATAGGCTCATTCACAAAAGACGCCTTGCCTTCTCTGTTCTGCGTCTCCAGTCTCCACCATATACCCTTTAGATGCTAACTAGAGCCTAAAGGGTTCTTCGTCGGTCCCCAAAGGAGAACCCTTTTTGGTTCCAAGTAGAAGCCTTCTGGTTCCAGATAGAAACCTTTGGGTTCTATGTAGAACCCTTTTCACATAGAGTTCTACATGGAACCAAAAAGGATTATCCTATGGGGACAACTCAAGAACCCTTTTGGAACCCTTTTTTCTAAGAGTGTAGTGACAAAAAAAAATCTCACTAGAGTTCTACGGTCTGCACAATGTCTCGATCTGTCGACCAGGCATGTAAATTGTAAGTTCCCCAGTAGGGCTGTGAAAGAACGGCGAGGACATCAATCGGAACTTCCCTTCAACTTCTATAATACCACGACGTACGCAGGAAAATACACACAGAGATGATAATGACAGAGTATTATAAACCCATAGATTTAGAGAGTTCCTCCTTTGATCGTCACACAAGACTGCTACTTGATTAGTATATATAGAACGGTGGGTAGGCTGTACGCAAAATATAAATGACGTTTTGTACGTAGACAGGAGGAGATTAATCATGTCATAGAAACAAAGCAATCTTGCAGCTGTCTGATAATAGACAGGCTAAACCATGGGAATTGCCGAATAAGACAAAAACAGGCCACAGGTGCATGATAACGAACAACGATGTATTCTAAATGTTTGCGAAAACCGGACTGTAGTGCTTCGTAAATATTTAGGGCAGAGATAGATTTTCCTAAGTCAGCCAACTGTCTTTCCTATAAGTTGCCTTTGCTACTTTAAGTGTTAGCATCATGCTGTTGTTTTTCTAAGGACTGATCGGCCCTGGGTATAGAAAACATATTATAAAAAGAACATCTGATAGTCAGTCTGAAGGAGTCATACACTATCTCCTAGCAGTCATTTATGAAGAGCGGATGTTTTTTTTTTTTAGAATGGAACGTGAGTGGTGTGGATAAGTTGTTGTGGAGAGGAGATGTTATGACTCCACCTCAAAAATACTAGTTGTGTTATCGTGTTAAGGAACAAGAGTAATGTAGACCTGCATGAGGCATGAGTAGCGAAGAGAGCATTGTACAAATAGAATTAGTCCGGGATTGAGCTAACATATGCAGCCTCCTCCAATGAGGTATGTTGCCTTTAAAGGATGCATTGCAGACAAGGCGTGATTGGATTGAATTCCGCCATTAACAATCCATAGAAATGGAATTACATAAAATGACTCATTGTATTTCAATGTAAAGCACAGATGTATGTTCAACGTCCAGTCTTGCTAATGTTGATTCAACGTTGGTTTGTACCCAGTGCGAGGGACATGCAGAAAGATGTGCCCTCCTCACTGACGGGAGATCCAGACGGTGGCCTCAGAGTACACACACATACACACCAATCAGTAACAGGGGAGGTGAGAGCTCTGCTCTGCAGCTGAGAACAGTTTGCATTGTTGTGAGAAATGCCATGTCAACAAACCCCAGGGAGAGAAAGTGAGTGTGTAGGCTTCAAACCCAAGGAATTGAGAGGGGGGCAATGGAGTCTTGAACAAAGACACTGCTCTGTTCTCTTGCCATCTGAGAATATCAACCTTTCCTCCGCACACACACCTATGGACACGCATTAGGAATAAACTACGTGGTGAGTTGATGCCTATTCGGCAGCTAGTTAGCTAGGTTGAATTGATCATGCTACTTTGTATGCGTTGTTTGTTGGCAACCTTGAACTTTACAACGTTTTTGGAACCGATTCCTGTTGGAAAGTTCCTCAAATTATACCCACCCCACACACAGCCTGCTACTCCCTCACACAGAGGTGGTACAGTTTCTTCTCACATAGCCTGGGATTTACTACTCACACAGGCTGTATGGTTCTACAGGTCTGTGGACACAGTTCCCTGTTGTGGGTTAAGAACAACGGATTTGCTGGGGGCACAACACTGGTGTGTGTTATAGTGCAATGTGTGTTCTGGAGTTCGAGAACATTGGAACTGGGAAGGTGTAGATGGTAGAAGGGTTGACTTGGTCCAATACACAGAAATAAGACCAGCATGGTGTAGATTCGCTGTGGTTTTAAGAGTCCAGCTAGTACTCTAAGCTAGGGCATTGGAAGAAGTAACGGAAACGTAGTGAGTCACACCAAATATAGACAGCAGATAAAGTCTCAGCCTAGTAAGTGTCTGGTTTCCATTCTGAGCCAGCTGCATCACCCCAAACCGAATAAATGATCAATTAGCCCATCGACCTACCTCAGTCATGGTAGGTCGATGTGGGACAATAAAGAGGCTAATCATAGTTTGCATTGAAAAGAGACTCCACTGAAGTTCCTAACAAAAATAAAATAAACTGGATGGCATATTTTCACTAACGTCAACACCCCAGTGAAACCTTGAGAACCTTGGTATGGCAATCAATAATAATAAAAGTGCTATTGACAAGCGTGGCAGTGCAATAATGGTTCGTAGTGTTTATATTTGCCCATCTATAACTTACTGTGCTGTATAAGACATGTTCGTTTTCCCCAGGCTCCGACAGCTCGCTGAGATTCCTATCCCAGTGTAAAAGGGACTCGGTACAGTCCAATATTTCCATCCTTGGCGATGCGACCGCTCTGATTCCCAATGTGTCGTTAGATGACAGTTCCCCTAACGACGATACTTTGCAGCGCAGATAGCAAATACACTCGTCCACACACTTTGCAGCGATATCAACCGCAGAATGTTAATATTTACTCCGTCCACGCAGTTACTTCAACTTCGGTGAAGAAACGTAGTTATGCAGTTGATGCAACTACAACGCCGTAGTGCTGCCAACAATGCAGTTATCTCCGAATTACAATATTAAAAGGTAAAAATAGAGTTAGAGGAAGGCTGCCCCGTGTCGGTTCTTGTTTACTTTCTTTGCACAGAGTTCTATGGACTTTTTCCTTGATGCAGTTTGCTATCCACCAGAACACACCAGACAGGCAGGAATGTGGGTGGGGGCGGGGACAAGAGTAGCTACATCTAATTAGACTAAAGCACTAGTGTTTGCATCACATTTGCGTAGGTTGTATCAAGATAAAAAGGCAACATACAATGCAATGGATACACATTTAGCACCTAGAATGTATATGGAGAAACTGTTCCATGAAAAGTTTGCAATAATTTCGGTCAGAAATGGATGGGGAATGTGTAACTTCCACACTGCGAAAAACCCACTCTTGTCCATCTGCGCCATACCAATCAAACCAGTCCTTCTATTCTATTCTGACCGTGTGACTGACAGGGTCTGCGACCAATCCAAAGCATTTGATCCCGGGTATTTGATTGACAAGCGAATACGCCAATTCAATCACATTAACGTACGTTTTGTAACAAATCACAGAAAGACAAGAATTCTTCATTCTAAACACTGCCTCCCTGGAATGAAAATCAACCAATCAAATTAAAGCGTTAAAGAAATGAGTGCTTGAGTAGCCAACGTTCTGCTGCAATAACTTCACTTTTTCTGCAACTCCAGCGAGGTCTGCCAAGGAACAGGTCAAAGAGGACATTCTGCTAAGAAACATATTCCACTAATGTGTGGATATTGAAATGAAGAGGCAAAAGTACTGGAAAAAAATGTATATTCTACGTACATGATACATACAAGTACATTAAACAATATGAGTACAAACTTTTCCCATCCAGAATTGAGGTGAGAATCTGGTAATTTCAGGAAGGAAAAAAATAACTGTTTAAGGTGGAATGAAACCAAAACTGAACAAATAGTTACAAGTTTCAATCTATCTTTAAAATAGAACAGAAAACAGGTGGTATAACATTCTATATGAAACTGGCACATAATCCTAGTTTTGGGTACAGCATTATGTGGATGAGTCAGCCACACATCACCCATTTATTTTTCTGGGAAAATAACTAACTCCTCACCTTTAAGGCCTGATCCTTTTCACTCTGCTTTGAACCGCAGTTCCATTAGTAGTACTCCAACAAGAGTAGCGCAAATGGACGTAAACTAAGATTATACAGTAGTAACAAACGTTTTGGGGGATGTTTAGGTATACTCTGGTGCACTCAGAGAATAATAGAGGACTTTAGTAACCATAAGCATGTTTTAGCATGCGCAGTGCCATTGAGGACTTTCACCATTTTGAAGTAGTCAACTGGGTGGTACCTCCTATGGGTTAAGGAAGGATCACAAAATTCCATCCAGGTCATCAGCCAATGAATTATACTCGCGAGCGAACATTCCAAAACTGCAGGTGGCAGTAAATCCCCAACCTTGGCTTTATACCTGTTTAAACAACACACTCCAGGTGGCAGTATGAACCGTTTCAGTTTGTTTACCAACTCAGAAGTAGTATAAGAAGAAAATGGACTACTTCAAAATGGAGAAGGCCTCACTGATGTCATAATGGGACAGATAGTCCTCTATCATTCTCTCCAGTCAACAGAGAGGTGTTATATGGTGTTCTGTCCCATTTAAATAGCAGGCACACAGCTCCTTCCACAGTCGGTTAATATATAGACAATAGAGTAGCTACACAAAGTCTTCCTCCTAGATGAAGATCGTCACTTCCCTCATTGATCCCTCCCTCGAATGTTGTCGCTTAAAAATACAATGTTGTCTGTAGAAGGGAAAACAATTACATTTTTTTGTTGTTATGAAAATATTAAATGCCAGTGAATGTGAAATGTGTCTGAGTGTGTGTTCCCCTCTCTCACCTGCGATGATGGTGGTAGCCTGGCGTCTGACGTTGTTCTTGTCTACGTACTCCCCGTAATCCAACTTCCCCTCCACCAGAACCCTCGACCTAGAACGGGGGCACACAGAACCAATGAATGCGTTACTGATATGTTTTCTGCAGATTGTTATAAGACCAGTTGTCTTTGCAGTAAACACACAGAAGATACTTCTAGAAATAAGTAGATAAGACAGAGTTTTACTTATCGGGCTCCTAGTCCCCAGAGAAATAGAAACTAAGTCTGAGAAATTGACAACCCACAGTATACAGGGTGACAGAGTGAAAAACATACATACCCTTTCTTGACATACTGGTAGGCCACATCCCTCAGACCAGGCTTGAAGATTGACACACGGTGCCACGTCGTCTTCTGGCTGACATCTCCTGCGGGGGACGTCTCCACATCCCCGGAGCGCCACATCTCGTTGGTTGCCATGGAGAAGATGGTAACGGGGTTCCGTCCCTCCACCTGTCTCATGACAGGGTCCTGCCCCACGCGGCCCAGCAGCTGAACACGGTTAATCGCTGTGGGGGAATACATTAAGGAGTACACACATCAAAGCTATGGGGGAAGACAGAGGAGCGAAAAGACATCAGCTGGACTGGGCTGTTTTGTGTTCAATAGATGAGAAACCTGAGAAAGTGCCCTGACTGACAGTCTATACTCACATCTCTCCAGGATCAGGCTGGTGTCTGTAGACTGGTGTCTGACCAGCTGTCTGAAAACCTGCAGGGAAGAGGCATAAAGACACACTAGTCAGCCAAGGAGTCAGAGCCACAACAGTAGAGTAGCGATTAAGGGGGAACAGCTGGAGTATTTGTGTTGCACACTTACCTGTGCTGCTCCGTTTCTCAACATCCTCTCTGTTTGCTGGACAGACTTTGACAGTACAGTGGACAGACAGACTGTAAGAAAGATTATCGAGTTGACTTCATCTCAAGATGAGGCTATGAGCATTAATTCTGACTAACAGCCAGCAAGTTACATGGACACAATTGTCTTTCTGCTATAGTCACACCTGTCATACTTGGGTAGCTGTCCCAGTGGGTATCTAGCTATCATACTTCAAAATACCGAGTAAGTTACAATCGAAGACAATAATAGTAGCCTAGCGACCGCTGCTTGAAATAGGTCTAGCTAACATTCATCGTCTCCATAAAGATCAATTGTAGCGCATTATAATCATGTGTAAATGGATTGCTACCGTTACATTGTAACCTCTCTACTGATGTTACAGTCATGCCCTGCTAGCTCGCTACATTAGTTGCACTGCGAGAGGATGGATAGATAATAATAGGGCCGAGACATAAACGGCCATAAAAAGTACACTTGTCCTACAAAATGTTAGCATGCTTGTTGTTTATCATCATATATATCTAAGGACATAGAGTAAGTTAATTAAACTTACACGATGCAGTAACCGAAATCCTTCAGTACACGCTGCTTATGGTCCGTCCCTAATATAGGTCCGTGATTCGTTGCAGAAGGCAATAGACAGTTCCGCTGATAATGGGGGCTGGATCAAATGCTTTAAAATAAAAATGTTTGAGTTGATGATTAAGTATTATATATGTGGGGGACATTACATAACCTATAGGTTTTATTTACAATTAGTATGGATGTTGTCTCCCACGAAGCTGGACGACACAAGATATAAACAATAGAGCTGGATAGTATCTTTATTTTAGGCAATTTAACAAGGTCGAGTTCTAGAAAACCTTTGGTTACAGTCTTTCACTCACAGAGAGTACTCAGATGATGATACACAATAAAATCTAAATAAATGCATTCAATTCTGAATCAAAACGAAACGAATGTGTCTAAGTAAATACTGCACACAGGGTCTTACAAATCAGTAGGCCTATATCATTTACTACAGTAGTAAGGTACATCTGTGGAACATGCCTTTTTCTCAACAAGTGGCATTTTTATTAATTTATAGTGTAAGATGGATATCCTAGAAAGTGAGATGTGCAGTACCTTGATTATATTCATTCATTTTATTACAACCAATCTGACCATTCTGACTGCCATTACATGACAGTTAACCTGAGAACAAGGCCATGTGTAGGAGAGAAGAGAAGAGCGAGATGCTTCGCATCGTACCTCTCACCAGGTGCAAAGACATAAACACAAGTATGTGCAGTATTGTACCCACACAGGAGGGAAACTTCTAAGGTCCTTCAGAAAAACCCCACACCACTCAGACAAAAGCACACTTTCCCAGAGCAATGTCCTGTCCCTATGTCTGTGAGAGTGTTTTATAGAGTTAATGTCCAGTTGACCATCCTCTGTGACCCAAATCGTCCTCCAACGACCAAAATTAAGATTTACAGTGTGAATGTACAGTCGTGGCCAAAAGTTTGGAGAATGACAAATATTAATTCCCACAAAGTTTGCTGCTTCAGTGTCTTTAGATATCTTTGTCAGATGTTACTATGGAATACTGAAGTATAATTACAAGCATTTCATGAGTGTCAAAGGCTTTTATTGACAATTACATGAAGTTGATGCAAAGAGTCAATATTTGCAGTGTTGACCCTTCTTTTTCAAGACCTCTGCAATCCGCCCTGGCCTGCTGTCAATTAACTTCTGGGCCACATCCTGACTGATGGCAGCCCATTTTTGCATAATCAATGCTTGGAGTTTGTCAGAATTTGTGGGTTTTTGTTTGTCCACCCGCCTCTTGAGGATTGACCACAAGTTCTCAATGGGATTAAGGTCTGGGGAGTTTCCTGGCCATGGACCCAAAATATTGATGTTTTGTTCCCCGAGCCACTTAGTTATCACTTTTGCCTTATTGCAAGGTGCTCCATCATGCTGGAAAAGGCATTGCTCGTCACCAAACTGTTCCTGGATGGTTGGGCAAAGTTGCTCTCGGAGGATGTGTTGGTACCATTCTTTATTCATGGCTGTGTTCTTAGGCAAAATTGTGAGTGAGCCCACTCCCTTGGCTGAGAAGCAACCGCACACATTAATGGTCTCAGGATGCTTTACTGTTGGCATGACACAGGACTGGTGGTGTCTTCTCTGGACAAGCTTTCCGGATGCCCCAAACAATCGGAAAGGGGATTCATCAGAGAAAATTATTTTACCCCAGTCCTCAGCAGTCCAATCCCTGTACCTTTTGCAGAATATCAGTCTGTCCCTGATGTTTTTCCTGGAGAGAAGTGGCTTCTCTGCTGCCCTTCTTGACACCAGGCCATCCTCCAAAAGTCTTCGCCTCACTGTGCGTGCAGATGCACTCACACCTGCCTGCTGCCATTCCTGAGCAAGCTCTGTACTGGTGGTGCCCCGATCCCGCAGCTGAATCAACTTTAGGAGACGGTCCTGGCGCTTGCTGGACTTTCTTGGGCACCCTGAAGCCTTCTTCACAACAATTGAACCGCTCTCCTTGAAGTTCTTGATGATCTGATAAATGGTTGATTTAGATGCAATCTTACTGGCAGCAATATCCTTGCCTGTGAAGCCCTTTTTGTGCAAAACAATGATGACGGCATGTGTTTCTTAGCAGGCAACCATGGTTGACAGAGGAAGAACAATGATTCCAAGAACCACCCTCCTTTTGAAGCTTCCAGTTTGTTATTCGAACTCAATCAGCATGACAGAGTGATCTCCAGCCTTGTCCTCGTCAACACTCACACCTGTGTTAACGAGAGAATCACTGACATGATGTCAGCTGGTCCTTTTGTGGCAGGGCTGAAATGCAGTGGAAATGTTTTTTGGGGATTCAGTTCATTTGCATGGCAAAGAGGGACTTTGCAATTAATTGCAATTCATCTGATCACTCTTCATGACATTCTGGAGTATATGCAAATTGCCATCATACAAACTGAGGCAGAAGACTTTGTGAAAATTAATATTGGTGTCATTCTCAAAACTTTTGGCCACGACTGTAGATGTATTCTCATATCTCACTACCCACATTTCACATGCACAGGGCCCACTTTGGGTCCTGACCCATAGTTTAAGAAATCCTGATATACAGTATAATTCTAAAAACATATGAGAATAAGTACGTCTGTCTATGAATCAAGGACATTCATGTAGTGTATGATAAGTCACAGCAGTTGAGAGACCAGGCGCAGAGCAGGCTGGCTAATGGGGTAGTCGGGGGGCAACTTCTTCTCTACACAGTGCAGCTTCACATAATACCTGCAAGAGAATACCATACCAGATAAAAGATATATGCAATACCATTACCCGTGAGCTGGACAGTGCAGTATAGTGAACACAGTGTATGCAATACCATTACCCTTGAGCTGGATAGTGCCATATTATTAATATATATATATATACACACACACACACACACACACACACACACACACACACACACACACACACACACACACACACACACACACACACACACACACACACACACACACACATATACACACTGTGAGGGATCAGCCAGATCAAGTGGTCTGACTGCGCCCTCTCCTGGAGGTGGGCCACAGTACAGCCACTACTGATGAGCTCACCTGAGGTCAATTGACACATTTTGTTTGTGCTCTCTTAAAGGACCGGACTGAAGGGACAGAGTGATTACAAGCCAGAGGCTACGGCGAATTCCACAACACTATGATTCCCGGTTAGATGTTCGGATCGTTTAGTACCAACTGATTGTTTTTTGTTGTTGTTTGGATAGCCATTACCCTGGCTTTTGTTTGTACTGCCCCGGGAGAGTTGAAAGAAAAACACCCAATACAGTTTCCTTTTTTTAATTGAAGTCACAAGTCTCCGCATAGCAGAGACGTAGGCGAAGCGCAGAAGATGTGCGAGGCCAATCAGGCCCAGCTGGCGGCGTGCGCTGTACAACAGGCGCAAACACTGGCTGCAATCCAACAGGACCTGGCACGGGAGAACCTGTCGCCAGGAGAGCCACGCCGAGCGTGAACAGCCTGGTCCCATGGATGAGCACGGAGGACGACATCGAGGCATACTTCATGGCCTTTGAACGGACGGCCAGGCGAGAAGGGTGGCCTGAAGGAGAGTGGGCAGGGCTGATCTCGCCCCTGCTATCAGGGCCTGCACAGGCAGCGTATTACAACCTGGGCGAAGAAGCTGAGCTGGACTACTGAAAGTTGAAGGCAGAGATGTTGTCTCGGTACAACCTGAACCCTCGCGAGAGATGGACCTACAGAGATGGCGAATCACCCAGAGGACAAGCGTTCCAGTTAGTCCGCCTAGTGAAAGGCTGGCTGGGGTCCGCCTGGTCCGTAGAGGAACTACTGGAGACAATCGTGGTCGACAAGTGCTTCCGCCAAGCCTAATAACAACAGTAAGCCATAGCAACCCTCAGACAATGGATGCCCTAGTCAGGGCTATTGAGACCTGTAGGGCTACAGAGTCCCATGTAGAGGCCGGTAGGCATGGAAGGCTGGCACGAGAAGTCCTACTACGAGTGGAGAGGAAGAGAGAGAAGCTGCCACCAGAGAGGGAGAGAAAGAGACACAAACCTATTCCCGCACAATCCGGCGTTTTAAATGTCAAGCCCTAGGACACATCGCACGGCACTGCCTGAAAACGGATGAGCCCATTCTCACCGAGTCCCCTAACCTGAGCCCCGGCAAGGGACATTCCTGGACTCCAAAGGGATATACAGGACGACTGGGCAGTGCTCGAAGGCGAAGTGAAGGTATCATGCATACATGGCGAGTAAAGATGACCACACTGTGGGAAAGGTCACTATGGCGATGGGCCTGTCACCGAACTTGCCAGTTCCCGTCCTCCTCGGCCGAGACTGCCCACTCTTCGATCGTTTGTGGGCCAATGCGGAGAAACATGAGAGGGGCTGACAAGAGAAGAGGCGCTCACAGTGCTGCATGGGCCTGGCACATAACCCGGTTGCCCGCCATAAACTCTGGGGAAAGAAAGTAAACCACACTGGGCGACTAGATGGTCTACTAGGGGAACGGGAGAAGTAGGATGAGGAGTCCACACGATGGCTGCGGCAGGTCTTCGAAGAGATGTCCAGTGATGAGACGTGCCACGGAGTCGAGAGCCAAGACAAAGAGGGACCCAGCCAGTCGGGCGAGGATAGGAGTCAGGAGGAAATAGAGAGGCTTCGACAGATCTTCGCCGAGTCCACACCAGAGGAGTCCTGGCCAGGGTTTGGAGCGGAGTCCAACGACGGCGACATAGATTGGCCCCCCACCCCGTCTGAAGGCTACGGAAGTTTCCCTTTCCAAAGACCTCATGGGTCAGTTTGGCACGGCCCAACAGCGAGATCCAGAGGTGCTAAGGCTTATGGCCAAAGTGGCAGATATTGATGGGGAGAGGCTACAGGATGAGGGTTACGTTTCCCATATCCCAGATCACAATTAGGCAACATAAGCCTACAAACATTTACAATAGCAAAATCACAATAATGGCTTCAAATCAAAGTCTACGTTGAGACCTATTTGAAGCCATTCTTGTGATTATTGTGATTTTGCTGTTGTAAATGTTTGTAGGCTTATGTAGCCTAATTGTATCTATGATCGTACGCTATCCATTTATGTTTTTTGTATGCTATTTTAATACATGAGAATTAACCAATGATATCAGGCCACACCCGGGCCATGATTACAGACACCTGTGTGTGTCTTTTGACACTATATAAATGAGTCATCCTGCAGTGTTTGTCATTATACCCTGATGAAGACAGCTTGTCTGTCGAAACATTGGACATAAATATTTCTGAATCTGAGCTCCTAGAGTGTGCGGCTCTCCTTTATTTTTTTCAAGTGTTCCACTCCGCTAGCCAGCACCTCGCCTAAATAGGTGTGCGTTTCTTTCGCCTTTACAACACGCTGTTACCCCACCTTATGTTTGCCTGCGCGAAGTGCCTCAAGCCTCTACCGGATTCTCCCTCTGTCAAATTGTTGTACAGGCGACCATGCAGAGTCATTTTGGATTTAGCAAAAGAAGCCTAGGAGAACCAACCAAGTCCTTACCGCTTGTTCATTGATCACGTAGTCCTTATGCGGGATAGGATGGCCGCTATATGACCAGTGGTTAACGAACACATGGGGCGAGCCCAGGCTGAGCAGGCACAATCCTACAATCGGACAGCCCAACCCTGCACTTTCAAAACAGGGGACAAGGTCCTCCTGTTAGTTGCAATGCCGCAACATAAACTCCTATCTCAATGACAGGGTCCCTATAAGGTGTTAGGTCACCGGGGCCACCTACTTTATCGGGTTAGGCAGCCCGGGCGGCGCCGAACCGTGCAGATTTACCATGTCAACCTGTTGAAGTTGAGGCGCAGGTGTTATACGGGGGAAAGGGGAAGGCTGAGGCTATGCCAGTGGAAGTCCCTATGGGAACCAAATTAACAGCGCAACAGAAGCGGGACCTAACGGCGTTGGTCACACAGAACCAGAGAGTTTTCGATGCCTATCCCATGCAACGTGTCGACGAGCTCATAGAGCAGCTTGGGAAAGCGAAGTACATTTCCACCTTAGACCTAACCAAGGGCTAATGGCAAGTCCCTTTAGCCCCAGAGGATCGCCACAACACCAACTTTTACACGCCGGAGGTGCTTTTCCAATAGGTCCAGATGCCGTTCGGTCTACATGGAGCAGCGGCAACGACTGACGGATACCCTGCTTAGACCCCATCAGGCTTACGCAGCTGCCTATATTGCCGATGTCGTCATACACACGGAGGACTGGGATGACCACCTAAACAAGGTACGAGCTTTGTTGGAGAGCCTGGAGGTGACCCGGGCTTACAGGCCAATCCTAAGAAGTGCCACCTAGGCTTAAACAAAGCCGAATACTTGGGGTACACTATTGTCAGTGGCCTCATCAAACCCCAGAAGGAGAAAACACAGGCAATGCGGAAGTGGCCGAGGCCCGCTAACAAGAAGGCGGTGCGCGCCTTCCTGGGCCTGACAGGACACTACCAGCGCTTCATACCAAACTATTCCACCATAGCAGCGCCACTGACCGACCTTACCCGAAAATCAGAACCAGTCTGGGTGTTATAAGCTTTTAGACTATGCTATGCACGAACCCTGTTTTGAGGATGCCAGACATTAACATGCCATTTACTATATTCTTAGACGCATCAGCCATGGGGATAGGGGCCATGTTGTCGCAGGGGAGGGGGAGGAGGACACCTCATTGTGTATATCAGCCGTAAGCTGTCCCCAAGGGAGTGAAACTATGCTACTGTGGAGAGAGAGATGTTGGCGATTAAGTGGGCGCTAGGGTATCTGAGGTACTACCTCCTGGGGAGAGGTTTCCGCCTGGTCACCGACCACGCCCCCCTCAAGTGGATGGCGGGTAGAGGGACAACAATAGCCGGATAACGAGGTGGTTCCTAGCACTGCAGCAGTTTAAATTTGAGGTGGTTCACAAGCCCGGGAAATTGCCAAGAAACTGAAGATCTCGTACAACGCTGTGTAATACTCCCTTCACAGAACAGCGCAAACTGTCTCTAACCAGAATAGAAAGAGGAGTGGGAGGCCCTGGTGCACAACTGAGCAAGAGGACAAGTACATTAGAGTGTCTAGCTTGAGAAACAGACGCCTCACAAGTCCTCAACTGGCAGCTTCATTAAATAGTACCTGCAAAACACCAGTCTCAATCAACAGTGAAGAGGTGACTCCGGGATGCTGGCCTTCTAGGCAGAGTTTCAAAGAAAAAGCCATTTCTCAGACTGCCCAATAGAAATTTCATATTAAGATGGCAAAAGAACACTGGACAGAGGAACTCTGCCTAGAAGGCCAGCATCTTCCAAATGGACAATGACCCCAAGCATACTTCCAAAGTTGTGGAAAAATGGCTTGAGGACAACAAAGTCAAGGTATTGGAGTGGCCATCACAAAGCTCTGACCTCAATCCCATTGAAAATTTGTGGGCAGAACTGAAAAAGCATGTGCACGCAAGGAGGCCTACAAACCTGACTCAGTTACAGCAGCTCTGTCAGGAGGAATGGGCCAAAATTCACCCAACTTATTGTGGGAAGCTTGTGGAAGGCTACCCAAAATGTTTGACCCAAGTTAAACAATTTAAAGGCAATGCTACCAAATACTAATTGAGTGTATGTAAACTTCTGACCCACTAGGAATGTGATGAAAGAAATAAAAGCTGAAATAAATAATTCTCTACTATTATTCTGACATTTCACATTCTTAAAATAAAGTGGTGATCCTAACTGACCTGTCATTTTTACTAGGATTAAATGTCAGGGATTATGGAAAACTGAGTTTAAATGTATTTGGCTAAGGTGTATATAAACTTCCGACTTCAACTGTACTCCATGCGGAGGTGCTGGCCCAGGTGGGAGCTGTCCTGGCAGGCAAGCAGAACCCTACAGCGCTGGAACAACAAAGCAGCCTGGGATGGGCTGAGAGGGGCCTGGGACCCAGACAGGACCACTACCAACCTGCTACTCCACAAACGACAGCTGTGAAGAGAAAGAGAGATACAGGGGAAAACTAACCTCGAGACAGGTTGACAGAGGGAGATTCAGCTAATCAGACAAGGTATAGTATAATTTAAGTGTTTATTAATTCAAATAAGTCGAGGCATACTAAAGAGGGATGAGGCTGCAGTATTTTCAGGATCCAGCCTACAGTCAGGAAATGCTCTAGAGATGGAGTTCGGCTGGCCTGCAGAAACAGAGTCCATCATCAGGCTACATACTCTACAGTTAATGTAGTATACTGTTATGTAGTATATTAGCATGCTTAGGGTGTGGGAGTTTCTTTCCATTGCCTGCTGTGAAGGGCACTCACCTCCTGACAGAGCACCACCAGATCAAACAGCAGAGAGACCAATAACATTTGATTTGATTTCAGAATCACCGGATGTGTGTGTTTCTGTGCTGAATGAGGATATTATTTGTCTCTATGTGTGTATATAGTATGCGTCTGTACTGTATGTTGTGGATGCTGGCCTTTAAATGTGTATCTGTACCTGAATGTGACGTATTTTGTGCTATGTACGTATGTATGACCTAAATTGTTGAGCATGTGTTAAAACTCTTTACTCTGGTGCACATTAAACAGTCATGAGCCACATGAGCAGCCGGAGCACCCCACCTAGCAGCCTGTAGCAAGCAGCCTGGAGAGCCTGAAGTAGCCTGCCTCCTCTTAGCAGCCACACTCACATTACACGCTGCAGGACCGACCTGACCTCTATCCCTGCTCCAACTCCTTCAAAACCTCCAACAATATCTCCACCTCCCTCTCTCCTCCCTATACTCCCTCTCTCCAAGCCCCTTACAGTCCCCTGCAAGGGGAGTCAGGGAGACAGACCTGAGAGGACGCCATAATACTGTCTCCCATCCCTGTAAAACCCAGCTTTTGTCCTTCAGCAAGGATACAAGAGAGAGAGAAGGAAATGTCAGAGCATATCTGAAACAGAGAAGACACCTCTTCACGCAGACTTACTCAGATTCACTGTTGTCTTAGTTTTAACCCATCTAGTTCACTTCCCAGATTAGTCTGTCATCATGTTTAGTGTTTTCCCTGGTTAGTCTGTTCTTATGTTAAGTGTACTTTTATACACTTAATTTTTTTAATGTGGGATTTTATTGCTTCTTTTTTTTAACTTGCCGATTACCTCTCCATGTAAAGTGACTTACATGGAAGTGACTTAAGACAACAGGCAGCTGCTGCTAAATTGCTTGCATAACAATCTCTAAATATTGATCCAGTTCCTAAGCAACTGGTGCTACACGCAGAGACACACCCTTCCACAAAGAGAATGGCAGCAGGCCGACCACAGAACATACAGTGCCTTCAGAAAGTCTTCACACCCTTTGCCTTTTTACACATTTAGTGATGTTATAAAGGGGGATTGAGTCAAATGATATGATTAGATAAGTATTCAACCATTCAACCCCGAGTCAATACATGTTAGAATCCCCTTTGGCAGCTGTGAGTATTTGGGGGTAAGTCTCTTAGAGCATGAATGGCATACCTAAGAGCATGAATGGCAACTGTATATACAGTTGAAGTTGGAAGTTTACATACACCTTAGCCAAATACATTTAAACTCAGTTTTTCACAATTCCTGACATTTAATCCTAGTAAAAATGCCCTGTCCTAGGTCAGTTAGGATCACCACTTTATTTTAAGAATGTGAAATGTCAGAAAAATAGCAGAGAGAATGATTTATTTCCTGACTGATGTCTTGAGATGTTGCTTCAATATATCGACATAATTTTCCGTCCTCATGATGCCATCTATTTTGTGAAGTGCACCAGTCCCTCCTGCAGCAAAGCACCCCCACAACATGATGCTGCCACGGTTGGGATGGTGTTCTTCGGCTTGCAAGCCTCCACCTTTTTCCTCCAAACATAACGATGGTCATTATGGCCCAACAGTTATTTTGTTTAATCAGACCAGAGGACAAAAAGTACGATCTTTGACACAATGTGCAGTTGAAAACCGTAGTCTGTCTTTTTTATGGTGGTTTTGGAGCAGTGGCTTGTTCCTTGCTGAGCGGCCTTTCAGGTTATGTTGATATAGGACTCGTTTACTGTGGATATGGATACTTTTGTACCCGTTTCCTCCAGCATCTTCACAAGGTCTTTTTCTGTTATTTCGGGATTGATTTGCACTTTTTGCACCAAACATGAATCTCTAGGAGACAGAACGTGTCTCCTTCCTGAGCGGTATGACGGCTGCATGGTTTAAAGGCACAGTCAACATAGTGTATGTAAACTTCTGACCCACTGGAATTGTGATACAGTGAATTATAAGTGAAATAATCTGTTTGTAAACAATTGTTGGAAAAATTATTGGGTCATGCACAAAGTAGATGTCCTAACCGACTTTCCAAAACTGTAGTTTGTTAACAAGAAATTTGTGGAGTGGATGAAGAACAAGTTTAATGACTCCAACCTAAGTGTATGTACACTTTCGACTATATATATATATACAGCCTTGGATCAAACCCGGGTCTGTAGTGACCACTGCGCCACCCAGGAGGCCTCTATCTTTTTCTTTGGACGGACCAGGAGGGAGTAACAGTGGCTTGACCGTGGCTGGTGCTGCCTTTCTGGTCCAGCGGAAACGCCTGAAGGACTGGGGAAGACGGAAGGCTAACATGACTCCCCAGTCCACGGACCACCCGGAACCCCCCCAGCATCCAGAATGAGCAACGGACCAGCTGCCTGAGGAGGAGATGACAGACTGCAGGCCTTGAGGAGAGTAGAGTGCTGCAGAGTCGGGCCTTCTTCCCCCAACCCTATGGCTCCTCCCCTGCCTTCCTTTTTTTTCCAGCTGCCCTAAGGCCACCTCCGACCAGACCAGGACCAGCAGACTGCCAACCACCCGGAGCAGACAAGACAGCAAGCATCTCCACCAGAACCAGAGGCGAGGAGGAAGGACCAAAGACACCAACCTATGCCTGGCGCGAGCAGACCACATGGGAGTCCCTCCATTGACCTACGGGTCACGGGCATCCAGGTGTGTCCTTCCTTCCTCTGAAAGACCGGAGCAGACTCAAACCACCACCATCAGGACTACGACATTCAAGTTTGGTTAAGCAGGTTTGTCACCCTCAAGTCAGTGGCTAGGAGGGTCCTGGACGAAGATAACATCTTGATAGAATAATTTGTATGTTTAAGTAATAACTAGAATATTCCACCCTGAAAATGTATGTAATGGTGTTAGAGTTATGAGACAATAATCCTATAATTTGTGTGTCTAGAACTTTTTAAAGACTAGAACATTGTGTTACTATCTTGCAGTATAAGCAGGGTGTATTTGAGACAACAAAGGACGACTTGTGATAACTGTGAAACCAACTACAGAAAAGAGGCCTCCTCACCCTGCAACCTGTGTTGGAAACAGGGTTATTTCATCTGAACCTACCCGGTTCCTATGCCGGCAGGGCTAGGGCCAATGCCACCAACCCAAATCCCAAATCCCAAACCCACCAACCCCCCACATCAGACAACAGCAACGAAGACACAGACCTTTCCACAAACTTATCCCAACCAACCACCCAAGATGTCTCAGAAACAGCCCCCATCCCTGTCACCACCCAAGACGTGTCAGGAACAGCCCCCACCCCAGCCGATACTTCCACTGTTGCACCCCGAACAAATCCCTTCCTTGTCACTTCCACCCCTGGTCAAAGGGGAGCAGGTTTTGAGAGAGGTCATTCAACTGGAAAACTGGAAGCCATACAACTCCAGTTCTTAGAGGACGACGATGACCCAAACTGGGCAAACAACAGATCAACAAGAGTCCAGACCAGAAGACCACCCCTTAACCTAAACCCCGACGCCAGCCAGCTCAACACCCCCCTCCCCAGTCCATTACTTTCTTTGATCGTTCCTCCCCACCCCTTGCTGTCCCTGATTCCCCACTCCCACCACCAACAGCCCCTGACCCCACTACCATCTCCCCTACTGCCCTTGACTCCTCCCCACTGCTCCTTAGCAACCCAGATCCACACTCCTTAGCCCTCCTGGCCCATGATCCCACACAACAGAAAACCAGACAGCCTCAGTCCAGACCTCTCTGACCCTCAGAACCGCCTTCACCCCTCCCAGCATTCCCCATTCCATCACCAAGACAGTACAGGGTTTCACCGGGAAGTCATTGGGGAGGCATGTTAAGACCAGTGAACAGCCAAGAACCACCCAAAACAAATTACCCGGGAGAGGCTCTCATCCAAATCTGCAACGACATGGCCAACACCAAACCTGGACCTCCCCCCAATAAGCCATCATCATGACCCTGACAACACACACCAAACATAAGGCTTTTCCAAAGACGGCTGTTCATGGTTGCCTCCCCACTAGGGAATCCATCTATAGACGGCACAAGGTACATACAGAGAGCTTCCCCCACTGTGGCACTCGCACTGAACACACCTACCAACTGTTTGTGAGTGCTCCGTGCCCAGCTGGGTCTGGGCCCTGTTTGCTACCTCTGTCTTCCAGTGTCCAGCCTTGACGGTGCATCACTCCTGCTCCCGGTCCCTGTCACCAGACCCAGCAAGTACCCTTGGCCTCCAGTCTCGGTCCCAGCATGACTTCCATTCCCGGCCCCAACAACAGCAGCAACCCAGGGTTTCCCGGTCCAAGACACACCAGCACCAACCCTGGACACAGCACCGAACAACCACAACTGCCATTCCTTTCAGCAACTGCCAGCCCAGACCCCACCGCTTCACCTACACCAGCACAAAGACACATTGTGACTGACTGACTGAATAGACTGACAGATTTTTTTATTGCTTTTGTTTGATTGGATGATCATTTGTTTTCTTGCTTAATGTGATTGATAACTTATTGTTTGAATTGTTTACTATTTGGAATGTTTTATTAATTATGGATTGAATTTTAACTTGAACATTTTTAACTGCAATGAATTTTGGAATAACCAAGTCAAATGACCTTAAACCTTAAAGTTGACACAAGGATCCTTGTGTGTATGCTTGCTCCTCATGTTGTCTTTACTTCCCTCTACAGATCCCATCCCAGCCCCAGTTCCTGGTTCCTGTTTCTCCCAGGTCCACAGCACCAGACCCAGCACAAACCCCTGACTTTCCAGCCCTGGCTTTCCAGCCCTGGTACCAGCACGATTTCCTACCCGGCCCCAACACCAACCCAGGTTTTCCCGGTCCTAGCACAAACCCTGGACACAGTACCAACCAACCACAACTGCCACCTTCATCCAGCAACCGCCAGCTCAGACGCCACCCCTCTCCCTCCCCCAACACAAATACACCGTCAACCACTCCACCAGACCAACCATGACTGACTGACTGTGACTAACAAATTGACAGACTGATGTTATTTAAGTGAATGCATTAGTTGTAGTTTTTTGGTAATTCTTTGTTTTCCATCAAATGACATTTTATTGGTCACATACACATATTTAGCAGATGGTATTACGGGTATAGCGAAATGCTTGTGTTCCTAGCTCCAACAGTGCAGTAGTATCTAACAATATACACATCTAAAAGTAAAAGAATGGAATTAAGAAATATATAAATATTAGAACGAGCAATGTTGGAGTGACATTGACTAAAATACAGTAGAATACAGTATATACATATGAAATGAGTAAAACAGTATGTAAACATTACTAAAATGACTAGGGTTCCATTATTAAAGTGACCTGTGATTCCATGTCTATGTACAGTCGTGGCCAAAAGTTTTGAGAATGACACAAATATAAATTTTCACAAAGTCTTCTGCCTCAGTTTGTATGATGGCAGTTTGCATATACTCCAGAATGTCATGAAGAGTGATCAGATGAATTGCAATTAATTGCAAAGTCCCTCTTTGCCATGCAAATGAACTGAATCCCCCAAAAACATTTCCACTGCATTTCAGCCCTGCCACAAAAGGACCAGCTGACATCATGTCAGTGATTCTCTCGTTAACACAGGTGTGAGTGTTGACGAGGGCAAGGCTGGAGATCACTCTGTCATGCTGATTGAGTTCGAATAACAGACTGGAAGCTTCAAAAGGAAGGTGGTGCTTGGAATCATTGTTCATCCTCTGTCAAACAAGGTTACCTGCAAGGAAACACGTGCCGTCATCATTGCTTTGCACAAAAAGGGCTTCACAGGCAAGGATATTGCTGCCAGTAAGATCATCAAGAACTTCAAGGAGAGCGGTTCAATTGTTGTGAAGAAGGCTTCAGGGCACCCAAGAAGGTCCAGCAAGCACCAGGACCGTCTCCTAAAGTTGATTCAGCTGCGGGATCGGGCCACTGCCAGTACAGAGCTTGCTCAGGATTGGCAGCAGGCAGGTGTGAGTGCATCTGCACGCACGACAGGTTACAAGTCCAGAACGACAGGTTACAAGTCCAACGCTCTAACCACTAGGCTACCTGCCGCCAACCCTGGGTTGTTCTGAGCAGAATGAGCCTCTGTGTGTTTATTGTGAAGGAAGTTTGCTGCGGTACACACCTGAATGCACTCATGACTCCTTTCTATGCACAACAAAATAACCATCTGTTTTTCTGAATTGCCTTGTGAAAGCTTAAGATAATATTCGAGAACTAAGCTAGTCATGTTGGCAACAGAACAAGCTTTCAAATCATGGCCAACATTTTTGAATTAAGTAAACAACAACAGTAATTGTGCGATGGCGGGGACGCAGGGTTGTGTTCCAAACAAAACAACTACAAGTGTGCTTGCTCTAGTTCCTCGACGGCACAGCAAGGAGAGCTCAGAAAAGTACCTTAAAGTTGAAGACTCATAAGAACTGTGCACACGTTGGAGAGGTGTGTGGTCTTTCTTGTCTGATATTGCACTTATCCCACGTTTCCCAGGAAGAGTATTATGTCTTATGTTAGCATGTCTTATTTTGTTGTTGTGGCTTAAGTGCTTTGAGATTGTAAGGAAACGCGCGATAAAAGTTGAATAAACAATTATTATTATCTCTCTTCAATCTCTTCATCTCCTCACTACTGAAGAGGCCTCACATGTCTATCACTCTGTCGCTCCTCTCTACCACTGGCCAGGATTCTAAGGTGTGTATAGCCTAATGCATCTCCTGAGCAACACACACACATATCCACACACACACACGCACACACACGCTTATACACATACCCACACGCACACACGCACGCACACTACACATCCACACACACACACACAAACATTAGTGTTAATTGACAGAATCCAAATGAGCAGGTTTGGGGGTTTTCCTTGCTTCAATGCAAATAGTAAACCAAACTTTGTCCTGTCTCTCATGTTTCATAGGTACATTAAGATATAGCGTTTGCCTGTTGGAGATATATTAAAGTGAACTCTACTTGTCGTTATGGCTAGCATCTACATGTGCCTTCCAAATCAGCTACCTTAGCCAGACAGAATGTAGCTTCATCCAACATAGTTTTTTTGATAGTTGTAATATCTATGTTAATAATCTCCCTTTGTCTTTATTGACCTATTGATGGATATAGCTGCTGTTCACATTTCACCCATCATTATACAGGATGTTGTCCAGAACATTGTTTTTCAAACTCTGTCCTGGGGACCCCAACGAGTGCACAAACACTGCACAGCTGTCATGTAATCAATTCCTCATCAAGCTTTGATGATTTGAATCAGTTGTGCGTAGTGCTAGGGCAAAAACCAAAACGTGCACACTTTGGGGTCCCCAGGACAGAGTGAAACGCTGGTTCAGAGCATGTCAGCATTTTCTATGGGACTAATCTGCTGTGAATGGTCTCCCCCTGCTGGAGAGTGCAGAAATGACAGATGATGGATAAGGCACATGGCTATGGAAATAGGGGTCATGTGGAGACAAAAATACTCTCAGAACACTACATTCAACTAAACAAAAATCTATTTAATAAGTTTTCAGGTAGAAACCATTTTTCATACAAACATATTGCGGGAATAATCAGTGCAAGGTTCTTGCAATTGCTATTGCCAGCCCATTAGTAAAATCCATAAAGTGCAGGTTGGTTGGTGTGACTGTTCCAAGTCTCCTATCGCCGTAGAAAAACCCACGACAAAGACTTCAACAACAGGTAAGGAGCACTCCAAAGTTTTAGGTCAAAGTTTTCGAACACATTGGGGAAAATAATGGGTGAACTTTGCTGAAATGCCTTCTGATATCATTAAAGGTCATGAAGAGTCATTCTGATTCCCATGTAAAATAGCCTTTTGAGTGACAAAAATATCACCCATTATATTATTTTGGGATATAAACGCTAAATATTTTAGAAAATTACTTTTTCTCTCATGGCTAACTACCGGGAAGATTGAAAAGACAGGCTGAGTGGGCGGGGAGCTTATATTAATGAACTCGCCTTGAACGAGACCTGTTTTAAATGCCTATGTCAAGAAACGTGGATGCAATGAGCAGTATTGCAGTAAAATCCTCTCAAGCTAATTTGGTGATACACAAAGCTACTCAAACAACATTGAAATCGCATCAATGATATACATATCCACGCTGGCTGAAGACCTAGCTAGCCAGTGATTAGCTAACACCAGTAGAGTAGTTATCTAGCTATATAAACCACGCCCCTCTGCAAACACGCTTTCTCCGATGTCGGTTACAAGGCAGTACTTATTTAAATTAGGTAAGAGAATATCATGTTACCATTGGTGCATTAAAACGAGAGCATTAGGGTGATGTCACCTTATCCCCTTAATAATCCTCCTTCCTGAATCCAAGTGTTTGATACCGGGGGAGGGGACCAGTAACTTTATGATCAAACTTTATCAATGTAGAAGATTTTTCATACTTTGGTTATCATACTTTCATCCAAATATCATCCAATTTCATGAAAAACATGATTTTGACTGTTCATGACCTTTAAGAATAGTATATTGTACACTGACACATGGTATTGGGGATGATTTCTGTATCCACTTTCCTTAGCTAAGTCCATTCTCTTCTTTGGTCAGTGGCGAGACTTGGTGACCACCGCAAAACAACATCTCACAGTCTTCAGTCAGTGACATCAACAAGTGAACTTCAGCTAAATGTGTCCTGATAGGCCCGGTCTGAGAGTGACTTTGACTAATCAGAAGACTAATAGGAAGTATGCTCTTGTGAAAATGGAGGACACCACAAAGTGACCTAAAGTCTTGACAGGAGACAGAGAGAACGGTAAAGAAAGAAAAACCTCCTCTGCAGTGTAGAGATACACTAGAAACAGCAGAAAGGGCTTCCTCAGTGAGAGAAGAGGCGAGGAGTCAGAAAGTGCTGGAAAATACCCTCTGGTCTGCCTGTCTGTCAGTCCATATCATACACTATGTACAGTAGCACGTGTCCCATCCATCTATCCTTGCAGTAGTAGAAGCATCTCACTGACAGGGGTCTGAGGGCTGTTCTCAAATCCCAAATAACATCTTATTCCCTATGTATTACACTACTTTTGACCAAAACTTGTGTGTTAACTGCATAGGGCTCTGCTAAAAAAGTAGCACACCTATTAGGGAATAGTGTGTTATTTGATCCTTCCTCCTTGACCCTTGACCTACAAAGAGGGAGAGAGAGAGGGGACAGTAACAGTTCAACGGGGCTGCGTTTGCCATGGAACTCGCTGGGGGGTGGAGTTGTGGATAGGATACTGCGGAGTAGGGTATGAGGGCATGTGGTGTGGCTGTGAGGGAGCACATCCAGAGTTGGAGGCAGAGTTGGAGGGCATGTTGTGGAGGTAGACAGGGGCTGTAGGGGCGGTTGGGGCAGTCGGGGCGGTGGGGGTGGGGACTCTCTGGAGCACCACGTGGGGGTAGATGATCTGCCTCTCCGCCTGGAACAGACCAGGAAGCGGGGCCTTCAGTAGGCTCTCCTGACTCCTAGAGAGAGAGAGAGAGAGAGACCTTAGAATCAGTGGAAACAACATTTCTCTTACAAACCAATCTCAGGTTCTCACCTCTGGTATCCGCGGTTGTCGAAGCCGGCCATGCCCCCCCAGGTAGACCGGGCTCTCTGCAGCCAGCCGGAGGTCCGGCCGCTGGGACAGGTGGAAGATCTTAGGAGGAGGGAACGTGTCCCAATCCCCCTCCTCTCTCTCCAGCCAGCACTCACTACGCCGAGAAGAGCGCGTGTCTCTACGCCTGGAGGGAGGTGGTTATCATTATCTCCATCAATATCACCTCTGTCTCCTCTTTCCAGTAAAGGTTTGAAGTGTGTGTGTCTGTGTGGGGGAGGCCAGAGGGTGGTGCTCATTTTGGAAGTGGGTTGCTCTTTTGACTACTACATGGAGCAGGCATTTGCTGGCAAGTTGCTGAAACACCAGACTCTCGTGTCACGCCTGAACAGCCTTGGTTATCAGTGCAAACTTGTAGTGCTGATATTTGGGAGTCTCAGCCAGGTTGACAGTACGTACATTCAGATTGCAGGCCTGCATCACACGAAGGCAAAGCATCTAGCGAGGTACTGCTCTGTGTCAGCGGTCATGGGCAGCCTTGCTGTACGGATAAGAAGGTGCTTTCTGTATCCATAAGTTTAAATATATCCATGACCTATGAAATGTTTGAATCCTTCTCGACTCTAATGTGATGTGTGATTTGTGGATTAAAATAAAGTATTTCAAATGTGTGTACGTGCTTGCCTCTGTCTGTGAATGCGTGTGGGTGTGTGTACTGTACCTGCTCCTGCCGTCCCTCCTGGAGCCCCTGTCCTTCCCAGTGCGTTCCTGCAGGCAGCAGATGATGAAGGAGAGAGACATTGCCAGGATGACGATGCCGCTGACCACCGAGGCCAACACGGCCACACGCAGACCCCGGTCTTCTGGCCTCGGGATGGCTGAAGGGAGGGCAGATCAAGGGCAAGCCAAATTACTTCCACATATCATGTCGCTTCAGATATATTTTTTAAGATCTGTGATAACTGCAGGGGTGGGAGCTAGGAGTAGGGAGTTAGGAAAGGAGGGTTTGAGCTAGGGGAAATGGGCACAGAATAGGAGAAGAGGCTGGGAGCTAAAGGGCTAGCTAGGGATTGGACCAGCTGTGTTGTCTCACCCTCACAGACTGGCAGGAAGTTGCTCCACTGGGGTTTGCCTGCCCGGACGCTGCAGGAGATCTTATCACTGCCCACCAGCTGGTAGCCCTCCCTGCACCAGAAGGCCAGCACTGTACCCACCGACACCCCCGTCCCACGCTCTACATAGAACGACCCGCGCCTCGGGGGAAGCACGGACACACACAACAGACCTGGGGAGAGCGGGAGATGGACGGTGAATATGAGAATTACAAAAGCAGAACAAAATGGGTTTAGAATATTTAGATTTTAATTTATTACTAATATTCATATCTAGCATAAGGTATAAACTCTCGAGAGGTGTTAAATTTAAAGCTTTAGAGTAAATTTAACACAGTTTAATTTGCTGTTTATAGAAAGAGGGCAGAGAGAGAAAGAGATTGAGGGGCGGATATGTTTCAAGGAGAGGGGGGCGAGGTAATTCTCTGTAAATACACAATATAACCCAAAAAGTGTTCTTCAATGGAAGCTCCTCTAACATCAGATATGTACAGTGCGGTGTCCCTCAGGGCAGTTTCCTTGGGCCATTACTCTTCTCTATTTTTACACATGATTTGACACTGGTCTTACTTGAAGCTAGAATGACTATGTATGTGGATGATTCCACATTCTACATGTCAGCACCCAAAGCCAGTGATCTCACTGAAATTTGAGATAAAGAATTAGTCAGAAAAGTTTTTTTTTTTTACCTTTATTTAACTAGGCAAGTCAGTTAAGAACAAATTCTTATTTACAATGACGGCCTACCCCGGCCAGACTCCCAATCACGGCCGGTTGTGATACAGCCTGGAATCAAACCAGGGTCTATAGTGACGCCTCTAGCACTGAGATGCAGTGCCTTAGACCACTTCACCACTCGGGAGCTCCTTAAGTATCAGAATGGGTGATTAATAATAAACTGGTCTTAAATACATCTAAAACTAAAAGCATTGTATTTGGTTCAAAACATTCTCTAAGACCTCAACCTCAACTGGAGTTGTACATAAAGGGTGTGGCTGTTGAGCAAGTTGAGGAAGCTAAACTCCTAGGTATAACATTGGATGGTCAATTACAGTATCAGGGTCAAATCATATTGACAAAGTTGTTGTGAAGATGGGGAGGAGTATATCTGCTATAAAAAGATATTCTACGTTTTTGACAAAAAAATCTACTGTACTAATTGTTCAGGCTCTGTCTGGTCTTGTCCTATCTTGATTACTGTCCGGTAATATGGTCAAGTGCAGCAAAGAAAGACCAAGCAAAGCTGCAGCTGACTCAAAACAGAGCAACAAAAACCAACAGCTCATGGCACATTAGGGACTGTGAAATTACACACACACAAACACACAGAGGCACACTATCACACTAACAAAAACAATCTACACACACATTATTCTTTAGTTGTATCGTTTGTATATCATTGCATTTTAAATTTGGTTGGACTGTTCTTGTATGTCAGTAACCAGGTTTCCATCCAGACCTTTTATGCAAGTAAAGTACGTAGGATAATAAATGTCACGACAGGCCTGATGGAAACAGCAAATCTATCGGTAAACTTTCCAAATGTCCACAAACCAAAATACGCAAGGTGGGATCTTTTTGTGTCGGTACAATTAATTACGCGAGAAATGGCGGTGGAAACGTCTTTATGCGCAAATATTGATATAATAACCATCCTATCGAAGAAAACTCAAGCGATGGTATGTTGTGTGGTCCTCCCACTACAACTCGGGAAAGCATGCAGTTTATTAGGCTACAAATTAAATAAATGATGGTGAACTTCACAGGGTGGAGAAAGTGCACGGTGATGAGCGTGATGCTCCTTTCCAATACATATTGAGGGTGTTATTCTGGTGACATGATGATCAATGCTTGGCTGCCGTTTGACAAATACAAATAATCTCCCTCTTCTGTCCATAATAATTTCATAATGCAGTAGGCTAAACCCGCACTGTATCTGCAAGCTGTTGGCTAAAGCGCATATTCCAAGACCAGAGTAAGCACATTCGCTATATAATGAAAAAAAAAAACATTTTACAAAACCATCCAAGTTTTTATTCGGGACATGGAAATATACTTTCAAAAGTTATTTTTATCCGCAACAAGTCAATTTGATGGAATTGTGGGAAAATGTGCATTTTGCAGATTTTTGAATATTTGCAACATCTGGCGCCAATTGGATAGAAACCTAGCTAGTGTATCAGTGTTTTACCACTTGTCATGTTCTATGTTTTTTTTTGTGGACCCCAGGAAGAATAGTTGCTGTTTCGCAAAAGCAAATGGGGATTCGAATGAACCAATAAACCAATAAACAATCAATCCAGCAAAGAGCAGTACAGATGCTGAGTTGTAATGTTATGTTATTCCTGTCTTGTGATGTTATTAGTGCTCTAAGACCCTGAAAGCAGCATGCGGCTGTCTGCTGATTAGATATGACAGATGGGAGGATTTTTGTTCTGCAGCGGTGCAGAGAGAGAGGGGGCTAAGAGAGAGAGAGAGAGAGAGAGAGAGAGAGAGAGAGAGAGAGAGAGAGAGAGAGAGAGAGAGAGAGCTAGCCACGAGGGGATGAAGGATGTTGATACTACTGCACTAGGGCTTTACTCTTGCTCACTCTTTTCCCAAACACACACCCATACACACACTGCATGAAAGTCAAGACAGGCACACATACAAACATGTGAATAACAATATGACAGACATGCGTGCAGAGGGTCCACAGCAGTTCATTTCCCCTACTTGAGTCCAACATAGGACTAATTCTGCATCATCATGCATCATCTGCTTGCATATATTAATGCGCTGATACACACAAACACACAGACACACACAAAATCATGCACACGCACTTACACACCAGCCGAGCTTAGACCTGAGTCATCATAGAGTTTAATCAGAAATGCAGCCCCTAAGCCATATGCCTCCTCTCCCAACACACGCACACGCACACACACACACAAACGTGACAGACCAGTACTGTGTTAGCCAACTGAGCTAAAGTCAATATTAGTAAGCCTACAGCTCAATGTGTTATTGTGATGTTCCCTGCGCAGCTCAGAAAATACCCCTTCCACTTTGATATCTTGTGGAGTGGACTTTGGACTGCCATTAGAGTATTTCTATTGTTGTGTTAGACTGCTGGGTTTGGCTGCTGGGTGAATGTTGGGCCTGTCTCATTCTGATCAGCTTATCTCCAGTGGGCCGCCATTCACAGGACTTAGCTGGCATGGCAATCCTGTGGACTGCCAGCAACCAACCTGGCAACCTGACTCTCACAACATAACAACTGCCCCTTTCTTCTCTCTTCTTGATGTTCCCTCGATCCCTCTCTCTTTGTCCGCCTCAGGGTCCTCACAGATAGGCGCTCAGAATAGTGCCTGATTAAATAAAGATTAGGCCCACCATTAAAGATTCATCCACACACAAAAACACTCACATTCTCTCTCACGCAAGCACGCACGTGCACGCGCACACGCACACACACAAGCTCACTCTCCACTCGGAGCTGCTTCACTACTGACCATACAGTACACTCCCTGAGTTGCCCTGCAGCAAGGCAGAGAAGGCTGCTGGGCCACCTGGCATATTACACACTCCAGAGGCCACAACAACCTCTATAATATAGATATGATCACTTCTCTACCATTGCATCATCCCTACATCTGAATTAGTGTTGCAAAATTCTGGTAACTTTCCCAAAATTCCAGGTTTTCCAGAAATCCTGGTTGGAAGATTCCATTAACAGAGGTGAATAAGCAGTACATCCAGGATCCTTCAAAAAGGATTTCTGGATTTTGGGGAAAGTTACCGGGATTTCCCACATAATAAATTACTATTGTATACTATGGTATAAATGCTATAGTATTTATTGTAGTGTTTTTACAGACTATAGTATTTACTGTAGTGTTTTTTTATGCTGCTTCGGTAAAAGCTAATGGGGATCCGAATGAACCAATAAACCAATAAACAAGCGATCCAGCAGAGAGCAGCACTGATGCTGATGCTGAGTTGTAATGTTATGTTATTTCTGTTGTGATGTTTTGTTTTGTGGATAATAAGGCAGTATTTACTGTAGTATTCTATTAGAATACTACAACATTCTACAGTAAGTATTACACATGATCGAGGGATACTACTGTGTGTAAGTACTTTAGTATTATATAGTAAACTGTAATATTTTTTTATGTGGGTTCACAACCCTAAAGCTGAGTAACCCCTATTGACCCTCTAATACATGTAGGGATGGAGGCTAAACCACCTGATTAGCCTGGTGATCTATTGTCTTTTGTTTCGGACAGTCAGCCTTCCGCTAAACAAACTTCCCTCTTGTTTATTTTTGTATTCTCTCTCTCCTTTTCTCACCCCTCTATCTCTCTCATTTCTCTCTCTCTCTATCTGTCAGGGATATCTCTCTGTAGTAAACCTTCCAACTCGCACACTGACCGACGTCATAGGCTCTGTGCTCTCCCTCTCTCTCTCTCTCTCTCTCTCTCTCTCTCTCTCTCTCTCTCTCTCTCTCTCTCTCTCTCTCTCTCTCTCTCTCTCTCTCTCTCTCTCTCTCTCTCTCTCTCTCTCTCTCTCTCTCTCTCTCTCGCTCCCTCTCTCTTTCTCTCATCCCTCTCTCCATCAGAGCGTGATGTAGCAGCAGTCTATTCCTGTGGTCTCTCTCTCCGCCAACTCTCTGACACAACCAATGATCTAATCCCCTTAACACTCCCTGTGCCGTGAGAAGGGGTGAGGTAGGGATAGAGGAATGACAGGGATGAGTGGAAACAAGGTCCTGCCCTCCTTCACTGAAGAACTCGCCGAGTTTTAGATGAGAGCCCTTGATGTGTGTATCTCGTTCTCACTCTCGCTCTCTCTCTCTCTGTTATTTTAAGAAGGAATGGAGGGATGAGAGGAGAGATGGTGTTCCGGGTACTGCACTTTCCCTCAAACCTTTCCCTCTGACAATAACCTGATGCTAACTTTATCTCGAGAACTATAACTATGTTTTCTCTCTCCCTTCCTCACTCCAACTTTACCTCTCGCTCTCTGTTACGGGCTGGACCTGGGCCTTGCGAGGCTGGAAGTATTGGTTAAACATATCTCAGGTCTTCTGACCATGCAGGGAACAGTAATAAGAGGACTGGTTGTGTGCCAGCGGAGGCTGCTGGACAGACTGACAGCAGCTAGAGCTCCCCAGTTAGAATGTCTGCATTGTTTTAGCTGTGGAACATGGATCAGGAGAGTCAGTTCTATTAACCCTCTGGGCTAAACTACACGCTAATGTACAGTGTTTTGTAACGAGATACTTTTAAGAGCGTTGTATTTTTCAAAATACTTTTCTATAAGAATCATTGAAGCGGTTCACAATTTTGTGGCCCCTTTTCATCCTGCCAGTGGTGTAAAAAGTACCCAATTGTCATACTTGAGTAAAAGTAAAGATACCTTAATAGAAAATGACTCAAGTGGAAGTCACCCAGTAAAACACTACTTGAGTATTTGGTTTTAAATATACTTCAGTATCGAAAGTAAATGTAATTGCTCAAATATACTTAAGTATCAAAGTAAAAGTATAAATCATTGCAAATGTCTTATATTAAGCAAACCAGACGGTACCATTTTCTTTAAGGATAGCCAGGGGCACACTCCAACACTGAGACATCATTTACAAATGAAGCATGTGTGTTTAGCAAGTATGCCAGATCAGAGGCAGTAGGGATCACCAGGGATGTTCTCTTGATAAGTGAGTGAATTGGACCATTTTCCTGTCCTGCTAATCATTCAAAACGTAACGAGTACTTTTGGGTGTCAGGGAAAATGTATGGAGTAAAAAGTACAATATTGTCTTTAGGAATGTAGTGAAGTAAAAGTAAAAATTGTCAAAAAATACAAATACACTACCGGTCAAAAGTTGTAGAACACCTACTCATTCAAGGGTTTTCTTTATTATTACTATTTTCTACTTTGTAGAATAATAGTGAAGACATAAAAACGATTAAATTACACATATGGAATCATGTAGTAACCAAAAATTTTAAACAAATCAAAATATATTTTATATTTGAGATTCTTCAAATAGCCACCCTTTGCCTTGATGACAGCTCTGCACACGCTTGGCATTCTCTCAACCAGCTTCATGAGGTAGTCACCTGGAATGCATTTTGATTAACATGTGTGCCTTGTTGAAAGTTAATTTGTGGAATTTCTTTCCTTCTTAATGCGTTTGAGCCAATCAGTTGTGTTGTGACAAGGTAGGGAGGTATACAGAAGATAGCCCTATTTGGTAAAAGACCAAGTCCAAATTATGGCAAGAACAGCTCAAATAAGCCAAGAGAAACGACAGTCCCTCATTATTTTAACACATGATTGTCAGTCAATACGGTGCAGTCGCAAAAACCATCAAGTGCTATGATGGAACTGTCTCTCATGAGGACCGCCACAGAAATGGAAGACCCAGAGTTACCTCTGCTGCAGAGGATAAGTTCATTAGAGTTACCAGCCTCAGGAATTGCAGCCCAAAGAAATGCTTCACACAGTTCAAGTAACAGACACGTCTCAACATCAACTGTTCAGAGGAGACTTTGTGAATCAGGCCATGGTCGAATTGCTGCAAAGAAATGACTACTAAAGGACACCAATAATAAGAAGAGACTTGCTTGGGCCAAGAAACACGAGCAATGGACATTAGCCTGTTGGAGTCCAATTTGGAGATTTTTGGTTTCAACCGCTGTGTCTTTGTGAGACGCGGTGTAGGTGAACGGATGATCTCTGCATGTGTATTTCAAACCGTAAAGCATGGAGGAAGAGGTGTTATGGTGTGGGGGTGCTTTGCTGGTGACACTGTCTGTGATTTATTTAGAATTCACACTTAACCAGCATGGCTACCACAGCATTCTGCAGCGATAAGCCATCCTATCTGGTTTGCGCTTAGTGGGACTATCATTTGTTTTTCAACAGGACAATGACCCAACACACCTCCAGGCTGTGTAAGGGCTATTTGACCAAGAAGGACAGTGATGGAGTGCTGCATCAGATGACCTGGCCTCCACAATCCCCAAACCTAAACCAAATTTAGATGGTTTGGGATTAGTCGGACAGCAGAGTGAAGGAAAAGCAGCCAACAAGTGCTCAGCATATGCGGGAACTCCTTCAAGACTGTTGGGAAAGCATTCCAGGTGACTACCTCATGAAGCTGGTTGAAAGAATGCCAAGAGCGTGCAAAGCTGACATCAAGTCAGACATTCTTATCACACCATAGCACCATCAGACTCCTGATGCCAATGCAGGGTGCAGTGGTGTAAAATACTTAAGTACAAATACTTTAAAGTACTACTAAGTTGTTTTTTGGGGGTATCTGTACTTTCCTTTACTACAGTAATGGTCAAAATATGAGGCTATTTCAAGAATCTCAAATCTCAAATATATTTTGATTTGTTTAACACGTTGAATGAGTAGGTGTTCTAAAACGTTTGACCATTAGTGTCTGCTAAATGAACTAAATATAAATGTAATGAAAAATGAACAATCGCAAAGCATGCTGAGTATTATTCTAATGAGCTCCGCCCCAAAACAAGGCCAGTGTGCTTTGCAGTTCATTTTGGTATTTTCAACATATCACAGTATAGCAAGTAAAACGTTTCTGTAACCGTTACTGAGAATGTTCTTGCTGTTTGTCCTGGCTACTTGCAAATGTACTTTGTATTTTTGAATACGTGTATTTGTATTTTAAAATACAATACTTGACAAAATTTGATACGTTGATCTTTGTAATTGTGTTTTGTAACTTTTGCCCATCCCTGTGCCACAACGGCAGCATACAAACTCTCCCCTGCTAGCAAAACAAGGGAGATAAAGTAGGGAGATAAAACTACAAATCTATCACTATCATTGACCCCTAATGGCAATATCAATATGCCATTTACAGAGTGTACTGGTAGGGACCAGGGCAGTCTATTCACAGGGGAGCTGCTCAGGATTCTGCGCAGAAAGAGTGTGATCTACCAGGCATGGAGAGGAGAGGGCTAAGGGGAAGTGTGCTGTTGACCAGCGGGATCTCAATATTAAATATTTATTCCCACTGGGAGAGAGAGAGCGGGAGAGAGAGAGAAAGCTGCTGTTATGAAACCAAACTGTGTGTTTTTTAAACCTTTAAGGAGATTTGCCTCGTTGTGGTTAGTGTGTCCATTTCTGTCTGTGTGTGCACGTGTTTATGCCATGCACGTGCGGGTGGTGGTGGGACTGTATAATAGTGTGTGAGCACTAGTGTGTGTGTGTGAGAGAGAGAGAGAGAGAGAGAGAGAGAGAGAGAGAGAGAGAGAGAGAGAGAGAGAGAGAGAGAGAGAGAGTGCTCCACTAACTGCTAACTCATGCACACAGCAGCACCATAATGGCATCTTCATGACTTCTCTTCAGGCAGTGCAGCTGAACAGTGGACATAATGAGACATCACAACCACAGCATCTGAAGCCACGAACACATTGGATTCTAATAAAGTTTAGACAAGTCAATAACACTTGCACACTACTCAAGCTCTCATATGATGGCTGATACTGCCATTCTGTGTACAGGCCTACTTACACTACAGTTTCACTTGCACCTGCAAGCATAAACACTGTAGTAGTACACACCACAAACACAACACAAGTTTGTCTGTAGTATTAGTTTGTAGTAGTATTAGACATCAGTCCAGGAGAACTCGGACTCACCTGTGTGGTTGCTGGTAGCTGCCTGTGACTCTAACTCTGTTGGGGACTCAGTCTGCAGCTCAGGCTGTGTCTGTAGCTCTGTCTGTGTCTGTGCCACAGTCTGTGCCTCTGTCCGTAGCTCTGGCTGGGTCTGAAACTCTGCAAGTGTCTGTGCCTCTGTCTGATGGTCTGGCTGTGTCCGTACTTCAGTCTGTGTCTCAATGGGAGGATCAGAGGTGGTCTCTTGGAGGAGGGGGCTGACCGACGAGCATGCAGCCATGGCCAGTGCACACGCCAGTGGCCACATCAGGGCCCACCCACACAGGGGCCTCCCTCCTCTAGACATGGGGACAGGCAGGAGAGGAAGATACCAAGATGTCCTCAGTAGCACTAGATGACCTTTCTCCGTCACTCTCTCATGGCCAGATGACACTCACAGCTGGTCCCTTACCGTCCCGCGACTCGAGGTCTCCCAGCAAAAGCTGCAGAAACACAGTGTTCAAATCACCTCCTCTCGCAGTGTCCTGTCCTCTTCCCAGTCCTCGTCTCGTCTCTTCACTCCCTCAGTGGAGACAAAGAGGTCTGTGTGTTGTCCATGTCGCTGGTGCGCTGTGGATCGTAGCCCCACTGTAATCTGCCTGTCCCTGCAATCTCTGCTCCCTGCTTCGCTCTCTGTTTCCTACTTTTCTCTCTCTCTCTTTCTCCCTCTACTCCCTCTCTCTCTTTACTCTCTGCCTCTGTCCCTTCTTTCTCTGCCTTCCTCTCTGCTTTCCCTCTCTCTCTGCTCCCTGTGATCTCCTGTTCTGACGGCAGCTCTTGCGTAACGTAACCCGCTGTGGAGCGGTAATTCATGCACTCTTAAATCCTGATATTCCTGGTCGCTGCTCCCCCCTCCCTCTCACTCTCTCTTCCCCCCTTTCCTCCCACCTTCTCTCTCTTCGTCCCAGGGCTGAGTGAGGGAGAGAGAGAGAGAGAGAGAGAGAGAGAGAGAGAGAGAGAGAGAGAGAGAGAGAGAGAGAGAGAGGTGCATGTTAGCACGTGGTCTAGTCAGTGAGAGTGTGTTAGTGACACTGAGGTAGACAGAGAGAGAGAGAGAGAGAGAGAGAGAGAGAGAGAGAGAGAGAGAGAGAGATCATGTTTCAAAGGTAAGTGGATCCATGCAAAAAAAAGAACAGTTTGCAGTATTGAGAAAACTGCATGAGCAGCCAACAGCATCGGCCAGCATCACCTCTGGGACAAAGCATAGAACAGGACACTGAGCGCTGCAGTATGCTCAATACCTCGATAATGATATGAAAATGATACTGTGCTGTTTCAAGTAAGAACACACTGTTAAGATGCAAAGTCACAATTCCCATCTATAACGAATCCTAGGGAGATGGGTTAGGATGAATCTCTTCTTCAAGGACTCAATCATGGACACTCTTACTGACAGTTGTGCCTGCTTTGTGTGAAGTATCGTTGTCTCTACCTTCTTGTCCTTTGTGCTGTTGTCTGTGCCCAATAATGTTTGTACCACGTTTTGCGCTGCTACCATGTTGTGTTGCTACCATGTTGTTGTTACGTTGTGTTGCTACCATGCTGTGTTGTCATGTGTTGCTGCCTTGCTATGTTGTTGTCTTAGGTCTCTCTTTATGTAGTGTTGTCTCTCTTGTTGTTATGTGTGTTTTGTCCTATTTTTATATCTGATACATTTTTTAAATGCGTCCCTGCAAGAGGCCTTTTGCCTTTTGGTTGGCCGTCATTGTAAATAAGAATTTGTTCTTAACTGACTTGCCTAGTTAAAATAAAGGTAAAATAAAATAAAAAAATAAGCTGTGAGTCATCTCTCCTACAGTACTCTCTGGTGACTAACGGCGCTGGACTGGCACGAAAACTCTATTTTAGGGCATCAGCCCGGCTTCCTGTCTTGTCCTGGCTGCAATCTCTGACCTGATTCACCTGGCACTTTAACAACCACGGTGAAAAACATTCACAAATATCACCAGTCAAATGTGTATGTTAAATTCAATGGTGTTGTTGGGCTCACTGAAACTATCATGTCTTTAGATAACCGTGCAGTGTTCTTATTGGCGTCACTGATGGTGACTTTAAATAAAGGTGCAGGGGTCTTGTTGGGGGTCACTGATGGTGACTTTAAATAAAGGTGCAGGGGTCTTGTTGGGGGTCACTGATGGTGACTTTAAATAAAGGTGCAGGGGTCTTGTTGGGGGTCACTGATCGTGACTTTAAATAAAGGTGCAGGGGTCTTGTTGGGGGTCACTGATGGTGACTTTAAATAAAGGTGCAGGGGTCTTGTTGTGGTCACTGATCGTGACTTTAAATAAAGGTGCAGGGGTCTTGTTGGGGGTCACTGATCGTGACTTTAAATAAAGGTGCAGGGGTCTTGTTGTGGTCACTGATCATGACTTTAAATAAAGGTGCAGGGGTCTTGTTGTGGTCACTGATCATTACTTTAAATAAACATGTACGGAAGCCATCTGAAACTGCCAACAAACTCCTAGCTCGAATCATGTTCTGCTTCACGTTGGATTAAAATAAAGTTGAAAACATAACACAACAACATCAACAAACACGAAGCAGCATCTTCGTTATAATCCCAAGATGAAACTTCTTCACGGAGACAGAGAGGAGAAGATGATAAGATACAAGGTTAAGTAACACAGCAACACAGAGGCAACACAGAGGCAACTCATTGTTCTTCACAGCCCTCTGTGTCTCTGGTGGATATGCATCACACTTCAGCGCAAGGGAACAGAGTACATAAGAGCACAGATGATGAGAACAGCAGCACGCAGCTAAAGCCACTAACAGGATGTGCTCTGCAGGAGATAACTGAGGAGCAGGTCTCTCAGGGCAGATGAGCTTTGCACCTACAGGTCAAGGGCAATCACAGCCACAACGTAAACGCATTGTGAACAGAAAAAGAGAGATACAGAGAGAGAGAGAGAGATACACACAGAGAGAGAGAGAGAGAGAGAGAGAGAGAGAGAGAGAGAGAGAGAGAGAGAGAGAGAGAGAGAGAGAGAGAGAGAGAGAGAGATGCACACATAGACTGTTCATAGACTACCACAACATCACATTTTACCAGATCTTATCAACATGGCAGTTCTCTGAGAGATAATAACCATAGAGATGTTTTACTACTGTACATAACCACAGTTACAGTAACCTAACTAAGCTAGCAGGGCCATGTGAAAGGCTCTAAAGGTCTGTGACAGAGAGGCAGCAGGCAGCAGCTTTAGGGAGGGGGATTTAAGGCCTCCTGGGGTTGAAAAGCTACAGTAGATATAGTAGTGGATTTGATTCTCAGGCTCGTTCCTGCCATGCTGTGGTTCTGCCCCCCTTGGCTCTGTCCCAACCCCTCATGTGGGGGTGGGACAGCATAGTAAAACAAGGTCAACTTGCCTACTGTAGGGGTTAGGGTTACAGAGGGTTAGAATTGAGGTTAGAGGTTAGGGGTTAGGTTTAGTGTTAGGAGTTAGGGTTAGGGTTAGGGGTTTTGGGTTAAGGTTAGGTTTAGTTTTAGGATTAGGGTTAAGTTTAGTTTTAGGGTTAGGGTTACGGGTTTTGGGTTAGGGCTAGGTTAAGGTTAGGGAAAATAGGATTTTGAATTGGAATCATTTTTGGGTTCCTACAAGGTTAGTAAAACAAATGTGTGTGTGTGTGTGTCTATGTGTGCGTGTGTGGAAATCCCCAAAAAGTCCCCACAAGGATAGTAAAACAAGGAAAGGGCTATTTTAAGGCTTAGGGGTTGAGTTTAGGGTTGTTACAATTAGGGTTAGAATGTACACGTGAGTGTAGTAATCTCTAGCACCC